>JAWNLP010000145.1:1329558-2659117 GCA_035042265.1 Drosophila imparisetae | reverse complement strand
GACAGAAAGAGAGAGAGATAGGGAGAGAGTGTGTACTAAATCTCAGTATCAAGTCAGGTTGCGTTTTGTCTATGAAAAGTCAGTTGAGGGGTTTTCCACTGCTTCCTTGTTAGCTGTCTCTCTCTCTTACACTCTTTCTCTCTCTTGCACTCTCAAGCTGTGTGTTTTTGTGATTATATAACACACACACACTCAGGCACACACACATACACAAATTACTCTGGTCGCATTTAATTTGCAATCAAAAATGTCTTAGCAGCCAAATTTTAGTGAGTGTTTGCATGTGTATTAGTGTGTGTATCTGTTTATGTGTGTGTGTGTGTATCTGTTTATGTGTGTGTGTGTGTATCTGTTTATGTGTGTGTTTCTGTGTGTGTGTGTTTTTGTCTTTTAGCCAACTTAATTTAATTTAATCAGCTTAGTAATTAGTCGGCTCGTTGTTTTGCTGTGCTCGTTGCAACATTGATAAACATTTTGACAATGCCATCAAATATTTAATGCAAATCTCTCTGGCTTTCGCTGTGCGTATAATTTTGGCAGTCACTGTAAACAGTTACTTTGCATATTGAACAAATATATATATATATATATATATATAATGATAGAGCTTGGAGCAAAAAGTGTTTTAATTATAGATAACTAGATTTACTTGTCGTGTTGGGATTTGGCCATTAAATAAATGTTTCTCATTTAAGCAAAGATTTGAATTATTTATAAACAATTATTGTAATTGTTATTCTATACGCTTTGAATAAAGTAGTGCAATCGCATGTAAATTATATATTCTTGATAGTAACCAATGGGTCAAGCTGGGGATTTATGTTATTTTTGTAAAACCCCGTAAATAGTTAATGATTATATATATATATATATATATATATATGTATGTATGTGACTTTCTTATAAATATTAAACATTATAATTGGCAAGAGATTTTTAATGGTTTTGTTAATAGCGAATAATAAATAGAAGCTTAGCTCACACTTGAAATATTTATTCAGGGTCATTGTTGGTGTCATATTTACATAATAATACTACTTTTGAAGTCACTGCATTCGCTTTGACTGTAAATTCTTTAAATGCCGTAATTGCCACTCATTAGTGTTGGCCATTATGTTCCAATGCTTAATATCCAATTAAATTTCGATTTTTAATTTGGATAATTGCATTCATTTCGCAGCGTTGTTCGCAAATCCCTTATAATGCATCATCACTGTACTGTCGAATATATATTCAGCATATTCAGTTCATAAATTATGAGTTTACAAGGCAACAAATTGTGTTCAATTGTAATTGACGTAATAGAATGCAAATTTAGGACTAAATAAATTTAAAATGCCATCAAATAAAGACAATTCAAATATTATATATATACACTTTACTCGGAAGTGTACGACCTTCGTTCGCACACTGAAATTGAGAGAACGTATCAAATGGCAAATGGTAATCAAAATAATAACCGAAATCAACAAATTTATGCCCAAAAGGAATACGGGGCAATCAATGAAAAGCGCCAAACAGATGCGGCCCAACATTTACCAGATATAAACCCCTACGAAAAAGAACAATAAAAGCGAACAACGGTTTTCGTCACGCCGAAAGCAATTTACTCTTGCGGAGTCTGCAAGCCTCTGAGAATATAATTAACCGCGGAAAGTTGCTCAGTGTCATAACTTAACCAATAACTTAACTTTTGATCTTTGTACTATACCTAGTCTAAAACTGTTCACAGGCATAAATTTGTCAGGAGTGAGCCGACTTTAAAAAGCGATAAGTTTTAGATCTGTAAACACGATTCTGCGTCAAAAATCTACCCTCAAAATTGGGTAGTGGAGATGCATCCAAATTTTCCTTAGCTATTTAAATCTGGAAATCGAATTCTTTATCGAGATTCAGGTTTAATTTTCTGGTAGTCACAGGTTCGATGATTAAATTATGATACCCTTTGCAAGGGTATGCAAATAAAAAACAATGGCAAAGGCCATTAAGCTAGTGGGCTGAATGTGGGCGTGGATTTCAAGTGGTTTTACGTTTTTTACTATATATATATATATAATTTGTTTGATTTTTTTGGTGTTGACAATGGAGTTGCTTTTGCGTGTGGCAAATACAAATGTAGATGAAAGATAACTAAAGTTAATTGGCGAAAATGTGTTGAAATAGCCAAGAGCAAAAAGCAAAGAGTTAGTTGGTATATTGGTATATAGATGGTTAGGCTCACGCTCATAGCTCCAGTGTTGAATATGACAGGTTCTGTGTAACCCATTGACCCTAATATTGGCTATTTATCTCCGTGTATGTTTTGGACTGTGTTGCGTGTCCAATTCGCTTAACGGCGTTCAACTGTTGAGTGTGCTAAAAGCTGAGATGAATTGCTTTAAATCAACTCACAAAATGTCAGCGCGATGAGTTGCCATAAACTTGAAGAACTCGGTTTAATTTTTTTCTTTTTTATTGTCCATTCTGCAGTTATTTTCGAGTTGAGCAGAGCACTCGAAATATCAAATTGCGCTGCTTCGATTCATGCTTAAAAGTCTGTTAAATCAAGTGTCGTCAATTTAGAGAGATAGAAAGAGTTTGACAACAGAAAAGTGGCCAACTAAATCAAATACTTGTCTATCTCAAAACCTATTCAACTATTTACTAATTGAAGCATGCAACTTGTATCTTTTCAGGCAAATACTTGAATTGTACTCAAACAATTGCTCAGCATTCAATAAGGTAAGTTATTGTTGCAAACGAAGCAAATCTTTGACCTTTAACGCATTTAAATAATCATTGCGTTAATTTTTAAAGGTTTTTTGGGAATCGGTTCAATCCCATGATTGTTCATTCGCTCGGTTTAAATATGTTTTTCACCTCGGGCAAATATTTTTGCAATAATATTAAATAATTTGCAGCATTTTCAATTTGATTTTTATTTAAATCCCTATCTGCCAAGCGACGCGAAACGGGACGGAAACGCTGCCGCACATGACACATGATAACAAAAATGAAAAAAAAATATACATATATATATGCCACGCCCCCACTGCGCATCAAGTGCCGCCCATTTGTGTTTGTTGACTGAAATTCGCGCTGTGCTCTATAAATTTGAAAGAGTTCATATGTTTGTGGAACGCGTGTGCAAACAAATGTTCCTCGTCGACAAAGGAAGACCAAAAGAGCACAAGTAAGAGGGGAAAGCGCGACTAGCAGATACCCTAGACAGCTGTTAAATATATAGTAGAATTGTTGCAAGCAGTTTGTTAAATAACTAAATACAACTGATTAACAATGAGGCTAAATAAAGTCGACTGTCAATGTTGATCAGGAATATATATATATATATATATACCTTATGAGGTTGCAGCTGCTTTGCTTTGGCTGTTACACACTTTCCAACAGCTTCATTATAAGCCTTTCAAGCATTCTGAATGGGCTTAGGGTATAATAACATAGGCAGCATGTGGAAGCAATGTGTGTGTTGCTGTTGTTGCTGTTGTTTCCTTAATTGTTTTTGTTGTTGTTGGTGTTGTTGTTGTTGCTGTTGACACAATTGAGCATCATATTTATTATGGCAGCGGTTTCACAGTCCCTCACTCTTGATGTTTTATTTATAGCCTTCATGACTGTGGGCAGAATGACATTGTTGTCGGCTTGAAATTATACGTTTAATTTATATTGATTTTGAATCCTTGATAATGGAGGAATGAAAGTTATTCAATTAGCAAAATGATAACAACTCTCTCGCTCGCTCTCTCTCTCTCTCTCTCTCTCTCTCTCTCTCTCTCTCTCTCTCTCTCTCTGCTCTCTCTCTCTCTCTCTCTCTCTCTTACTGCTTGTGCCTTACTAACAACTGTTTCTCTCTTTCTATCGGATATATATAAATATTTAGTCGCATTTTCCGTTGACTTTTGTTTTTAAAGAGCATTTGAACTTCGTGACAAGCAAAATAATTTATTTCTTTCAATTTGTTGCTTGTGTTTGTGTTAGTTACATATTTTTTTCAACACTTTGCATTTATTTACATGAAATTGTTGCCATGCATTGCTTTGCACATGTCGCTTCTGTCCGACCAAAAAATAAACATTTTCAACATTTCTTCTGCTTTCT
This sequence comes from Drosophila imparisetae, assembly GCA_035042265.1. Taxonomy (NCBI): domain Eukaryota; kingdom Metazoa; phylum Arthropoda; class Insecta; order Diptera; family Drosophilidae; genus Drosophila; species Drosophila imparisetae. The sequence continues at coordinate 2,655,022 of JAWNLP010000145.1, read as the reverse complement.
ATTGCTATGTTTTGTGTGTGCTTCTTCTTGTTGTTGTTCTTGTTGTTGTTGTTGTTGTTGTTGTTGTTATTGTTATTATTGTTGTTGTCGTATTTAGTTGTATTTCATTTCATTTGTGAAGGGGAGAGGGGTTTGCGGGTTTTGTCTGGCTTTGGAATTTAGCGCAGAGCAAAAATATTTCATTATCAGCTTTCGATGTGCAGAGAATTTTGTACAACAAAAATGCAGAGCTAACATGTTCAACATGACCTCTCAACCTGAAAGCCATTAGAAACACGCACATATCCTTTTTCAAACGCAGATACACACACACACACACACACATACGCACACACACCTGTCCTGTGTGTTCACGGTCGAAATTGTGTTGGCTGGCTGCGAAAAGCAATTTTCCAATTTTTCTGAGCACACAAACATAACGCACGCATATCAGTCGATTTGCTTCTTCTTCTCGGTACTTTTCGCTCTTTGTGAGTGTGTGTGTGTTTTTGTTTTTTTGCACTGCTTATTTTTTTTTCCACCTATTTGGCTTCTGACAATGGCTCGACGTTATAAGCACCTTAGAAATCAGTTGGGCAGAAAAGAAACAAGCAAACAAGTTTTGATCCCTTGTTAATTAGCGTCGACTGCCAGATGCTCTGTAAAGTTGATGCTGAACAACTTGAAATGAATGGTATACTTTAAAGTTTTGAGTATCTATAACAATGTCTAATAGTCTCTACGTATTCCAACAGAAACAGATGTGCGACGAAGAGATACTCTAGAAAGTTTAAGTTATAAAAGTGAAAAATAAAACACTTTGAAGATCGATAATTGATTATGTATTTAAATAAGATCATAATTAAAGATGCTTCACATCAATTCGCTACATTTGTTAACCAACTTCTAAGCACATACAACCCATTAAGGCTGCTTCATATAGGGTATGTGAAAATTTACATGAAACCAATATGCAATGTTTGCGGCATTTTCATTAGCATTCGACCTTCAGCATGAAGCACACCAAGCTGGTTTTCATCTTTCACAAATGTGAGTGAAAAACAAATGAGATTTTCTTTTGTTATTATTTGAAGTGTGTTTCCCGTTTGTTGAGCTGTTGAGCATAAGAGTGAAAATGCTTCAATAATCAGCTTATGATTTATGCATATTGCAATCAACTTCTAAATGAATTCGATGTGTATTATATATTTAGGGTTCTATTCGATATAAAGTCAACTCGGCCTGGCTTTATTTATATATACGTATATATATGTATTGTAAATGCCTATTTAGTCAGTTTTCTGTGTGACTAATCAACAGTATGACAACACACAGACACTAAAATGATTAACAATTGATTGACAGTTGAGAAATGTTGGCAGCTTAAATGTTGACGCATAACAACTAAATTTAAGTTGATGGGCATAACAACAACTTAAATGATTAAAGCTCATTGGAGCAAACTTTGTTGAAGATTTGCATTTAAAGCGCAAAGCTCGAAGAACTGGTTGCAATGTGAAGGGTATATAATCTTCGAGTTAACAAGCAACTAACAATTGTAATTAACTTGATGTCATGCCCACGCCTTGCTGGCTGGTCTGGTCTGGTGCTCAATCACTTAAAGTGCGCGCACAGGCAGCAATAATGACAATAAAACAATATTTACGGCAATTTATCTAAAATTCCAAAGCTATTCCGATAGCCATGGCAACTTCAGTTGGCCCAGTCCTAGTACAATCTAGACACACACACACACACACACATGTTGTTGGTCAAGTATAAATGAAATGCCCCCAAACTGCAAGCGGGCAATTTTGCAATTGCTGCGCACAGAGCGGCGCTGAGCACAAATAGACGCAACACTCGACACTCAAAGTGGTTTTTCCGCTAGGCAATGCCAGACTAGAAAACTCAACCAGATGATGGGCGGGCTGTGTGGTGATTTGGGGGTGAGGGGACGCGCAACAACAACAAATTGCCGCCAAACTGTTGTTAAAACAAAAAACGAAAAAAAAGCTTTGCTTGACTATAGTCTAGTTGCCACCGTCGTCGTCGCCGTCGTCGCCATCGTCATCCTCAATGCCTTCGTTTCGTGTTGTGATAGAAAGCAGAAAGTCCGTGGCATGTTTTGCCGTTGTTGGCCTCAAAAGTTGAAGCAACAAGAACAACAACAACAACAGCAAGAAGCTAAGCTAGCCAGAAGAAACCATTTGGAAAATATAATCAAATTTCTGCTTCTCTGCCACTCATTTAGAAGACCGACCCCGAACCGCCAGCAGACACACACAACCAACTCCATCGGCTTCTCTTCTATGAGTTGCTCTGCTCTCTTCTCTGTTGCAGATTATTACGTAGTCCATGCATATTTATGATGTTAACTTTGCTGCCCTTTTTTTTCTATTTGGCTTATTCCCTGTACACACAAACAAAATGAGTCATTTTGGTTGGTAATAATGAATATTCAGTCGATGCAAAGTTAATTTATATTAGTCAAGTATTTATTCCTCAAGTGGTTTCTACTCTTCTTTTTTTGACAGAGTATCTGTCAGTCAAGTTGACATTTGACTTAATTTTTTATTTATTTCGCGCATCTGTTTTTTTTTGGTTTGCGTTTTTTGTTTTGCTGCCCCATATTGAAATAACTGAAGGGCAGTCTGCACCGTGGCAACGTGTGAAACGATTCGCTCTGCAAACTAAACTCATTGAAAACTTTTATTTTCTTTTTTGCTTGCTTTTACTTGCCACACAGCTGTTTGTGCCACCTGCCCCCGCCCCTTTCGCGTATTTATACATACATCCTGTGACATTTGATGTAAACAGGCGACGAAGTTGGCGACTCTGCGATTAGCCGAGCTTAACTTTGGCAGGGGTTGTGGTTGGACTGGTTCGGATTAACCCCTATAAGCGGACCACCCACCACACCTGCACCAACTTATTGCAATTAATTAACAAACATTAATAAAGTTTGGGTGGGGGTGGGGGGGGGAGTACACACGAATAAAAGGTCTGACCTCTAAATGCTTTCAAATTCGGTTCTGCTTATTATTCATTTAAAATATTATATATTTTGTCCACATTAATTTAACTCAAGGATAACCCATGACTCGAACTCGAACCCAAACCCCAACCCCAATCCAAACCCGATTCCCCCCGATCCGGTCCCACTCGTAGAACACTCAGTCATACAATACGCCGGCAATTAAATTACACAAAGCTTTTTTCGAGCAGAAAAAGGTCGCCTTTTTGGTATAGAAAAAAATAATAAGAAGAAGAATGACAAGCTACTGAAAATTTACAGTTGAAGGCATTTTAGGGTGTGTATATATATATATATATATGTGTGTGTGTGTGTGTTTGTTAGGGAGCTACAGTGCTGATGCGCTTTGTGGCAAAACTGAGTGTGCGGACGCATGTAGCATGAATGATAAACGGCTCATGCTGGAAACTTGTGAAAGCTTTTTGGTATTGAGATGCTAACTGGTTTGCTGTGCGAACAATCGAGTTTCTTTGTGTCTTTGAGTCTTATGGCATTATTAATAGATGTATATTACAGATATTGACGCAGAAAAATGATACACTCCAAATGAGTGTGGCGCTGCTGTCGAAAAGGCAGCACAACTAACTGACCTACATGAACATGCAACTCCATTACATTTATCCAATGATAATTAATTATGCAAATCGAATGCTTACTCTTGATTTATAGCATGCAAAGCGGAAAGAACTTGAACAAATATATTGGGGAATTATGGCAGGATTTATGCATTAGAATGGATAAATTTGAGTGGGAGATATATTAATAGACTGTGAACAAATCGAAATGCAAAGAGAGAGAGAGGGAGAGGGAGAAAGATAAGTATAAAGATAAGGAATATGAAAGTGAAGCGCAGAGCATAACTGAAACTGAAAGAAATTTGCACTCAATGTCAGAATTATAACTGTTTTTTTTAAAGCTGCACGAATTGAATAGCGGAAATAGATGTGAAAGCATTGCGTAAGCTTTAAGGGAAGCTTTACATTACTGTGTACTCACCGGAAGCGGAAAGGAAATATAATAAAAGTTGACATCCCGAGACGCAGACAACTGCGAATTGCTGTTAATTTGATTTCTTTTAGCGATATTTATAAATAAATAATGTGTGCTAAATATAGGACGACTTTCAATCAATTTTCATTAACGTTACCTGTTGAACGGATGGAGCTGCCACTTGCAGACAACTCCACCGACAGGTCATATATATTTTTTTATATATTTATATTATTGATAAGGGGAAAAAAATGTTTACTTAGCAGTTTATAATGCAATAAAGATTTGAATGGATGACGCTACACTTCTCCAGCGTAGTTGATAAGACTTGACATACGATAAGGCAAATTACAAAAACTATTTGCACATGGCATGACAAACATTTGCAGTTAGAAAGCGATGGTACGTCACGCTCGAGTCTTTACTGTAGAAGTCATTTGCTTGTTTTCCACTACCTGAACCTTTTTTTTTATTTTATTTTTATAAATCATGCAATTTGTTACCTTTTTTCTGCCTGTGCGTTTTTTTTTTGTTGCCGTTTTTTTTTGGCTTGACCATTTTCATAATTTCCCTGAGACGACGACGCCGCTCATTTTCATTAATTTGTCACTGTAATTTTCATTTCGCTTGCTGTGATTGCTTCCTCACCTTGCCCCCTCGCTCTTTCTCTCTCTCTCTCTCTCTCTCTCTCTATACCTCTCTCTCTCTTTGCCTCTATAAATCATCAGCGAAGCAGCGAGGCGCTCATAATCATTCAATGTGCCGTGCAAAATTATGCAGCAAACAGGCAGCATAGCACAGCAACTGACTGCCTGCCTGCCTGCTGCCTGCTACTGCCACATCTCGAATAACTTTCCACCTCCTCCTCCTACTCCCCTGTGACTGTTTCTTCTTCTATTCCTCTGCAACGTCAAGCCTCGTTTTACCTTATTGCTGCTGCTGCTGCTTCTACTCACATTTTATTTAGCTTTATTGCTGTGACCAGCAAGTTTCCGCATTTCTTTTATTGTTGATTTTTACATAATTGATTAACGGCATTTCGCCTAGTCTTCTTCTTGTCCATATTCATCCTCAGCTGACTCTGATTTAATTCAATATAATCGCAGTCCTAAGTTTGGACGGGGCTATTAGGCAGAGCAGGTCAAATAAATTGCAATATTGATTAGAAATCGACTGTCTTTGTAGTTGAAAACAATGTCGCAACAAACTAGTGACTCAATTATACCCTGTATATCGACTAAAAGCGGGTATATAGCCGTTTAAGAATGTGCATTTTCCAAATATTGTGAATAATATAAATCAAGTAAATAAACTAGTTATCAAACATATTATAGTATGATGACTAGATTATTAATGAGTATCTCACAGTCGAGCCGTTTATTGGTGCATCATCGCAAGCCAACAATTGTTTTTGTGTCCTTTGTGTCTGGATTGAACTTTGAAAGCATTTGTAGATTATACGGCGACTGCAACTGCAACTGCATTTGACAAGGACTGTAATTTTCTTGCAACTGAAAATTGAGAAAACTCTTGTCCAAAAAGCAAAGGATGCAACAAAAGCGAGTAGCAAGGATGATGGTGGTGCGGTAGGTGGATGGGTGGGTATCTGTGGGTTAGTTGAGACTTGGGTTTGGATGGGGGACTGATGGCAACAAACTTTTCACAGAACTTAACCGAAGAACTGACAAAAACTGACAAAGTGCAGTCGGCAAATAGTATTTTATTTTTTTTTTTGTTCCTTCTCGTTTTTGTTTGTTCTCTCTAAAAAGTTTTGCTTCCCCTTTTTAGAATGCTTCTTCTTTTGTGGCATGTTCGGTTGTAATTTAATTTCTTTTCCTCTGGCAAATGTGTGAAATTTTAAATTGCAATAAAATTGTATTTACTACTGAAATTGAAGACACTGCGCACTTTTCTCGACTCGCTTTTTGTTTGACTCCACTGAGTGGGTGAGTGGGCGGTGGGTGGTGTGGCGGATTGGGTTGGTTGCAGCTGCTTGAGCATATTGCCCCTGGAGAGGATTATGGCCTCTGAGGTGATGTGCAGCAGCGCATGTTACACTTATGGCTTATTAATGTACCTGCCTTGGAGAGCGAGAGCACCACAAGCGAGAGAAGCTGGCAAAATGACGACAACATCGATGATGACCTGCTCTACACCATGAACGTGTGGCAGGATTGGGAATGGCGGAATGGGGGGAATGGACGACGAATGCCAGATAAGTGGCAGTTGGTGTTGGCATTTTGACAGCTCGAGTGGCAGCGGGGCACATTGCGAGAGAGACGTGATGCCCTGGATTAGTGGGTAGGGAAGGGTGTGGACGGGTGTGCACGGGTGGGCACGGGGTGCTGGGTTTAGTTAGAAACGACTCAAATGCTTAAGTGCTCCTTTTAAAGCATACAAAAAAAGAGGTCCTTTGCTTAAGTTGAAAATGATTTTAATGGCTTAAGAAAAGGACATTAAAATAAAGAGTAGAGTTAAAAAAATATGGAAAAACTTAAGAAATAACTTTTTTATGAAAGAAACATAAACCTTTTTTTTATATAATTTTTAATAGAATTAGAAGGAAGAAGAAGAAACAAAAACAATAGCAAACATTTATCAAAGCACAGACGATCTAAAAAGGAAGCAATTTGTTTTCATGCTCGAGCGTCGAAATAAATATAAATTATTTCCGCATATAACTCACAAATAACGGTCTAATCTACATAAATATTTATCGTAGAATAAATCAAAAGCAAAACAAACCTTAAGACGTGAGAATTTCAACGTATTCAACTCGAGCTAAACACAACAAACGATATTGTATTATTTTACTCTGGAGGCAAGCAGCAGCCAGCAAAAATAAAGAAGAAGAAAACACTTTGCCCCCCCAAGAAGTAGATTCAAGTAGCTAGCTTGCCACCGTTTATTGTATTTTAAAATGGCGCAATAATCGAGATATATATATTGTACATAATATTAGCTGGTTGCATATTTAAAATATTTCTCTGTGTGTGTGTGCAAATTGAAGTTGTGCTTGGCGCAGATTGTCGCTGGGCGCACATTGTCATCAGGCTGTTTGTAAGTCCCATAAGGCCTCGAGCATTAAATAACACACCAGGCGTATGTTGCATATGCCCCTCTCTCTCTCTCTCTCCCATTCTCTCTCTCTCTCTTTCTAGCTATCTATCTATCTCACTCGTTGTCCTCTTGCCGTTAGGTGTTAAGCTGTGCTTAATAATGACGCACATTACATATGCAATGCGAGCGAAGCTGCTTTGCTGTCAGGACATGACACCAGCCTGACTATAACCTCATGTCCAAGTGTGCCAATGTGTGTGTGTGTGTGTCTGTCTCTGTGTGTATCTCTGTGTGTGTGTGTGCTCCATGCAAATAAATGTGTTGCCATTTGTTTTTCAGCGGCATGTTCTCCTGTTTCTCTACCTTTCTATACACCTCTCTCCCTCCTCTCTCTCTCTCCTTCTCTCTCTCTCTACTCTCTGTCTCTATTTGTCTTCATATATAGCAGCAAATTTGTTGCACACCCAAAGGACTCAATTTCACATTTGAAACACCTGTGCCGTCTGTATTTATACGACATAAACAAACAGAGCCTGCACAATGTGGGGCGGGGTGGGGGGTATGGCTAAGTCTTGGCCTGAATTTATGACAAATTTGGAATTAAATTAAATCTGATCCTGATCCTGATCCCAGCAAGCTCTTTTATTTGTTAATTTAAAGGACATTTAGCAAATAATTCGAAATTAGCTTAATATGAATGCAAAGTTTATGCGATGATTACTTTTGAGGCTTGCTGCCTTACATAAATATGAACAGCTCAACAGCTGTGGCAGCATTTCATTTACAGTTACAGTCACAGTCAGCAGGCTGACAAACCGGAAACGGAAGTTGTTTAGAATTGTTATGGAAAATCAACATCATTTCTTGAGGTTTCTTCATCACAACCTGAAACGTAATTCAGCATTATTGTGCAACCAGTAATCGAAACCGTTATCATAATTAATCAAATACATCAAATTTATACAGGGTATGCCACAGTCCTAGCAAACCTGCTCAACGCACAACAAAGTGGAAGTCTCACCACAGCTTCATCATCATCATCATCATCATCAGCATAATAATTTGTGTTGAGGGGCTATTTTTTGGAGCAGCGCTTAGCAAGTTGCCACTTGTGGCAGCTGGAGCTTTGTGGCAAATGAACTAATTTGATTTACATGCAAATTACATTTGGGCCAACTAAAAACAACTTTCTCTCCGGAGCCACAGGACCACAGGGGTGGTGGGTGGGGTGAGGTTGGCGGTGGGTGGTAAGGGGTGGGGTGTAAAGCAAGGACGCGAGCGCTCTCATTAAAAATGTTTACAAAATTAACTAAATTGACAATATCCGTTGGTGGCCACTGCACAAAAATTCAAAATAAAAAATATTGTATAAAACTTGCAGAAACGGAAACTGCGGCAACTTGCACGCAATTCTTCCGCCCACCCGCCTCGCTCACTGCCATTCTACCTGCCCCCCTCTCTCTCTCTCTCTCGTTAGGAGACTCGTTAAGCCATTGCTTTTGGCCCACATTACTGGCTTTGTTTTTGAGGGGAAGCTGGCTGATGCCTGTGGCACGCTCAACGCAACGCAACGACAACGTGCCGCATATTTAAATTTTAATTAAAATTTAGCTTGTGCGACACGCGTCCACCTCTTCACACCCCCCAAGGCTGCTGCTTCATTCAAAATATGCAAATAATAAACAAAACAAAAAAAAAATTTTCCTCTGCTTTTCTTGCTCTGATTTTGGTTTTTATAGCTTTTCATTGTTGGCAAATGTAAGTGAGTGAGTAAGTAAGCAAGTAAGTCAGTACACAGTAAGTAGTTTCGTAAGTGGGTATGTGGGGATGGGGTAGGGGAGGTGGGGGGTTTATCGTATTGAGGTTAATAGCTTTATGTGCTGCGCGCCACAACTGTGTTTATATTAATCCTTCATGGCTTGACTTTTCACATTTACGTGCAACGCAAAATGACCTTTGTGTGTGTGGTCGCTCGGCAAACAGCCACCAGGTTGCAAGGTCGCTTGTGCCTCTTTTATTAACTTCCAACTAAATGCGTCGTAGTTTATTCATTGTCAGCTGTTTTTTTTAACTCTCGGCTATTTGCTGCTCAAATATGAATATCCTGCAACTGAACAATTAATTAATACTCGGAAATATGAATATTTTTAATAACAAAATTCTTCGTTCTGTGAAAAACATTTCCATTGCATTTGTGGAAAATTGCAAAGTGTAATTTATCTAGTTTATTTTGCATTTATGCACTTATGCATTTCCATAAATCATCTCGAGCATTTTCTTTGTGAAATACTTCACAATTTTGTGTGCGGATATAAAAATGTATAATTTGATTGTGCAGCAGATTGTTTGGCTCTTGTCAAGCTTGCTGCTTTGAGCTGCTGCTTCTTCGCTCTGTCTGGGTGATACTTGAAGTTGCTATGCCAGCTTTAAATGGAGCACAGATAGATAGATACAGCTACAGATACAGATACACTAACTTATGCGTAGTTATGCGCCAGCCCAGGCCCCCATCCACGTTGACTTCTAAAGAATTTTGCTTCATGTATTTTGTACAAATGTGTTTTTCTTTTTCTTTGCATTTTCCTGCACTGGTTTTTCTTTTTGGCATAAATCTGTTTTCGACTGTTTGGGAATTTGCAGTTGTGGGGGAATTTTTTTCTTTCTTTCCTTTTTTTTGAGGCTATGATGCGTATGCTGCGAGTATTTGTTGCAGTTGTCGTTGTAGTTGTGGTGGAGTATTCTGTGTTCGAATGGTTGCTGTTGCTGCCACCGCCGCCATTCGCTTGTGCAACCTATCCACAGAAACCGCTGCCACGAATGGATAGCTAAAGGATGAGTCGCTTTTCTGCCAGCCAACCAGCCACATTCTGCCGTGCAAATATTAATGCATCGCTCCGTGTGTGTGTCAAGGGATGTGCACGTGATTTATGCTCGTGTTTTTGGGAGTCATGCTCAAAAGATAACCGGATTTAAATACTATCTGCTATAAACGATTTTATTTAATAAATAAAAGTCGATTTACCTAACCCAAATATTGTATTAAAATATAGAAATTGTTTAGGTCAAACCAAAGCCAACTTAATTATCACTTTATCACACTGAAAACAATACAAGGACAATTGCTATAAGTTTTGTTATCTATCGAAACTAGATTGTGCAAAGCAATTTAAACCAAAATGAAGTTCAACTCAATTATTATTGTGGCTGATTAAGAATATTCTTGCCTTAAAGTTGTTATCTATCAAAATTATTTATCGATATATATCAATTAGTAACACATTTGCTGCTTCTTGCTCATTGATCATCCTCGTGCTGATGATATGTCGTGCATCTCTAACTGTTTTTAGTCCAACAAATTCGTTTTGGGTCTGTGTCAGTGGAATGGAAAGGAATGAAATGAGTTAAGTTGCGTCGTCTGCTTGCTGTTTGTGGTGGGTTAGGGAAAGCGAGAGAGAGATAGTGACAGAGAGCGGGAAGAGGTGAAAAGGGGTGAATTGTGGACTATGTATGTCTGTGCTCAATTTTTTAAAGCTCGTTTGTGTCGTTCGTTCGTTGGTTAGTTTCGGCGTTTCGTCGTTTCGTCGTTACGTTGGTCGGTTGGTCGTTCGTTTGGCTCGTTCGTTGCCTGACTATGCAAATAATGAATGCAAAATATTGCTGAAGTGTGTCTGAGGCGAAGAGCAGAGAACTAGCAGCGAAAACAAGTAATGACTGGCAATGGAAAGGGGAGGGGAGGACGAGGGGGGCTCGCAGGATAGTGCTGTGTAAAATCTGCTTTAGAACTTTGAACTTTCTCATTAAGTTTTCGGTGTGTGTGTGTGTGTCTCGGCCTGCGTCTGTGTTTATTGAGAGCTTTGTGCTTAACTTCCTATCGCTAATTAAATTTTCAATTAATTTTCAACCATTTTCATGTCAATTTTTTTCATTTTTATTCTACTTACAGCTCAACATACAAAATTACAAACACACAGACAGAGAGAGAGAGAGCAGCGGATGTATAAACTCGCAGAGGAAGTGAAAAAAAATCTTCGTCAGCAGGATTAAAAAGTGAACAAAATTCCAAGTGACGCACAACGGGTCGTATGATTAATGGAGCCTAGCCGAGAGTTTTAAATTTGTGCAACATAAAAAATAAAAATACAAAAACATTTAATATGTTAAGATACATGATGTATCTCGGTGGATTTAAACATGTGTGCTTCAATGCCGGACTCAACTCGAATGCCGGAAAAGTTGCGGGTTGAATTTGTGCAAATAAAAACTGGCAGAAAATATGTGAAGAAATTTCAAGAATTTACGAAAATCTCAAGCGGCTAACCCTAGAAATATTTAAGGTGTATTAAAAACGATTCTTAATAAAGAGTAAAGTGTATACATAATTTATGTAAGAAAGGGAAATATAAACTCGACTTGAAGTCGCTGTTAAAATGCATATCAATAAAAAAGACAAATAGCTGCTCGGGCGTAAACATAAAAAATGCAATAAATAATGTTAAAAGCTAAAAGTGTAAAGACAATATTAATATTAACAACAATTTGAATAACAGACGCAATTAAGGTGTTAAGCTTGAAACTTCAAAAGCAAAAAAAAGCAATCAACTTTTAAAATAAAAAGTGATGGAGAAAACGGGTAGCGTGAGCAGTCCGAGTCCGAGTTCGAGTGAGTGTCGCGTTACCAGATCGAGTATGACGCCAACGCTGCGTCTGCAGCAGAGCCCCAGGCGTCAACAGCAGCAGCAGCAGCAGCAGCAACAACAGCAGCAGCAGATGCAACAACAGCCAATTGATGAACAACAACAACAACAAAAACAGCAATTAAAGGTTAAATCACCGCAGCAGCAGCCGCTGGCAACGTCAACGTCGACGCCGACGCATCATCAATTTCGTGCGCCGGCACAGCAACAGCATGCGCCAAAGCATAAGAACAATAACAATAACAATAACAACAATAATAACAACAACAATAACAATGGGGGCAAAGCTTGGAGCAAACGTCAGCACAAGACTAGCGGTAAATACAATGCCAGCGCCTGCGTCGGCGCCAATGCCCAGCAGCAGCAGCATCATTCTTCGCATCATCATCAAAATCATCATCATCATCAGCAGCAACTGCAGCAACAGCAGCAGCAGCATCAGAACAATGGCGGCAGCGGCATCGCTGCTCAAGGCTCTGCCGGCGCTGGCGTCGGTGCGACGGCCGCTGCAGTTGCCGCACACAAAGCGGATCTCGAGAATATACAAAATATCAAAAATCAAATCGCTGCTCACGTCAGCGGCGGCAGCGGTGGCGCCGTCGGTGTCAACAATGCCTCGCATCATGGCAACAGCTCACATCACAGCTTAGGCGGCAGCGCTGCTGGCGTTGCGGGTGCCGGCGCTGGCAGCGGCGGCGGTGGCGGTGGTGGCGGTGCTGCTCACAATCATCATCATCATCACAGCCACAATACGCGGCTGGCGCAGACGGCGGCATCGAACAACGGTCTGCTGACAATGGATGCCAAGCTGGGTGGACATGGTGGACATGGCGGCCTGAAGGGACAGCAGCAGCAGTACAAAAAGATGTTGACTCACAGGTAACGTAACGTAGCGAAGCATAGCGTAACGTCATGTTAACTAATGTAGCGTAACGTATGATAATGTTAAGTGATTTACGGCAACTTTACGTCACGTAACAAATGTAAAAACGTAGCGTGTGCAATGTAATTATTTATGCACGTGACAGAAATAGTTGTTTAACTTTTGTGATTGTAACTTATTGTCTTCTTGTGCTACCTTACGCCATAATATTTAATGTTTACGTTTAATACACTGTAGTGAAAGGAAATGAATAGTAATAGTTGTCATATTATAATAGTCTAATATCACGTAACGAAATTTAATTGCGCCTAACTTAACGCAACTTAACCACAACTTAACGTAAATACGACGTAATGGGTTCTACTAGCTGCGAATGCGATTAATATTCAATATAAAAATAAATATTTATCATATATATTCCTGTCTCTCTCTCTCTCTCAGGGGTCATCATCATCATGTGCTGTGCGCTGGGAACAATGCGAATCACACTTGCTGCTTGGTCACCGGTTGTAATGGCGGGAGTGTTGGTGGCGCCTCCGGCAAGGACTCGCAAAGCAGCAATAAGGACACCAGCTCACTTAGCGGCAACAGTAGCATTATTTCGAGCAGCGCAGCTGCCGCCGCAGCAGCAGCTGCCGCCGCAGCAGCAGCCGCAAATGCCGTTCATTATTGTTGCGGCCGATCGAAATTCTTTTTGCCAGAGAAACGCTTGCGCAAAGAGGCGATTGTGCCGCCCACGAAATTTCTGCTGGGCGGCAACATATCGGATCCGCTCAATCTAAATTCGCTGCAACATGAGAATACGTCGAATGCATCGTCGAGCAACAATACGCCGGCGACGACGCCGCGTCAGTCGCCGATAACGACGCCGCCGAAGGTGGAGGTGATAATTCCACCGAATATTCATGATCCGTTGCATCTGCTTGATCCCGTTGATTCGATGGAGTACGAGAAGCAGCTAACGTCACCGATGAAACGGGGCGGCATGTTGACGCGTGGCAGCAGCAGCCAACTGCAGTTGCAGTTGCAGCCGCCGCCGCAGCATCATCGCCAGCATCGAACACGCAAGAATCGCAAACGTCGCCGTTTCGATTCCAATAATACCTCGTATGCTGGCGACGACGTCGCCGGCGCCACCGTCATCGCTGCAGAGGGAGGCGGCGGAGCAGAGGCAGCGTCGACGCTTTCGATTTCACTCGAAGATTCGACGAATACAGCAGCAGCAGTGGCAGCAGCAGCGTCTGTAATTACTACAGCAGCAGCAGCAGAGGCAGTGTGCGCAGCAACAGCAGTAGCAGCAAATGTCGCCGCAGTCGCGACAAAAGAAGCTGCATTAATAATAACAACAACAGCGGCGTCGCCAGTGGCTGCACTGAGCGCCACTCTGTTGAGCGAGGCGGCAGCGGCAGCATCGGTTGAAACATTGGAATTGGCACAGCAGCAGGCGCATGTGCGCTCTCGCTCTCCACAAGCGGCAGCGACGGCTATGGAGGAGACAACAACGCCAGCGTTAGCGGCCGGGGCACAAACGCTCTCTCCCCAGGAACAAATGGAATGTAACGCAATGCAGCCGGCAGAGGCGTCAACGTTATCGCCACAGCAACAGCAGCAGCAGCAACATGTGGCTGCTGCTGCTGAGCCGTCGTCAAGTATCGACATGGCAGCATCATTAGACAGCAGCAGCTCAGCCGATTTGCTGGTCGACGCAGCGACAGTCGCTTCGACGACAACAGCTGCGGCGCTGGCTGTGGCGTCGACGCTGGCCGATCGTCGTGCGCCGGCCAGTCGTGATTTACGCTTGGATTTGGACAGCACGTGCTACGGTGTTGGCGGCACGGGTCTGAGCTTCGCTGCCAGCGTCGGCAGCGGCAGCAGGAAACGTAAAATAAGCGAGAGCAATTCGCAAAAGAGCAAGGTGAGTGACGAATTGGAATTCGGAATTGAAATGCAGGAATGGAATGGATTGTGTCGAACAAGTGCTTGTGTGTGTGTGTGTGTGTGTCTGTGTTTGCTTGTTAGTGTGCGTGTGCGTGTAAGATTGGTCTTGGGCTTCGACTCTTGTTGTCGTTGTTGTTGTTTTTTGCTTTTGGTGGGAGCGAGTCAATCGTCTGCTTTGTTTTGATTGCTTTTGGCTGTTTTTACATTTGTGTTTTATTGCTGTTGTTGTTGTTGTGTTGCTCATTGAAGCGCTGCTTAGATTCAGGTTAGGGGGTCAGGGGCGGCAATGAAAGAACTTTTTTTTTTTGTTGGCTGGGGGAGGGGATAGCCTAAAGCGATTATAAAACTATGGGTAAACAGTTTTACAGGCTTATTTGTTTTAGTTGTTGTTGTTATTTGGCTTGCTTAAATTAGAAATATTTCAATTTTATTAAAATACATAAAGTAAAATAAATTGATTTAGAGTGTAAATTGAATTGAGTTTGGTTGGTTGGCATTTTAGATATGAAAAGATAAACAATTTTTGTTCTATGATTTCAATAATTTATATGAATAAAATGTTAAAATTTAGTTCAAAATTGCAATATAGAAAATCCTTTCAATAGGTTGATTTGCGTTGCGTATATAAAAGTTAAAAAAATGAAGATTATTTTTATAAATTGTTAAACCAAGAATTTAAATTTAAATGTAATAAATTCAATAAATATTTGCTTTATTTACCCCCAAAGAAATTCCATCGTCATGATGCCATGGACAAGATTGTTAGTCCTGTGGTGCCACAACCTGGTGCGTGGAAGCGTCCGCAGCGTCAGCTACAGCCGAGTGGGGCACGCAAACCGAACACGCGACGTTCCACATCCTTTAGCGAAACGGAGCTGCTGAGTCCCATCGAGGAGTTGCCACCCAAGCCACTGCCTGAGGGTAAGTACCAAAATGGCTTAT
The DNA here is from genome assembly GCA_035042265.1 of Drosophila imparisetae. Taxonomy (NCBI): domain Eukaryota; kingdom Metazoa; phylum Arthropoda; class Insecta; order Diptera; family Drosophilidae; genus Drosophila; species Drosophila imparisetae. The sequence goes on along the minus strand of JAWNLP010000145.1, from coordinate 2,639,499 downwards.
TGGCTTACTTACCCCAACCTGAAATTCACAATTTGTTGCTTGCAGCAGTTGTGCTTGAGTTGTCACGCGATGAAACGCCCGATCTGTCGGAGCAGGGAGTCGGAAGTCCGTTGAGCGCCATTTCCGCTGCCACATCGCACACGGCCGGCGAACCGGAAGCACTTGGAGCAGATGAACCGGCAGCAACAACAGCAGCAGCAGCAGTTGCAACAACAGCAGTTGCAACAGCAGTAGTTACAGTTGCTACAGCAGCAGCAGCAGTTGCCCCAACTGTGGTTGGCTTAATGCTTGAACCCACAATAATTCCCCCACCACTTCACAAGCTGCCCAAATTCCGGGCGGATGGCGTCAAGTATCGCTACGGCAACTTCGATCGCTACGTGGACTTTAGGCAACTGAACGAGTTCCGGGATGTGCGGCTGCAGGTGTTCGAGCGGCATGCGGAACTGTTCCAGAACAAGGACATCCTTGACGTGGGCTGCAATGTGGGTCACATGACCATCACGGTGGCCCGTCATCTGGCCCCCAAATCCATACTCGGCATCGATATCGATCAGGAGCTCGTCTCGCGTGCTCGTCGCAATCTGTCCATATTTGTGCGCATACCCAAAGAGGAGGAGCAGGAGAAAGTGGCCGAGATTAAGCAGGAAGACATTAAAAAGGAGCAGCAGCAGCAGTCACACTTGGCCAGCGATAAGTTGATGGACAGCGGCGAGGAGAGCAATGCAATGCTGCACAAGAAGACGCGACGTGGCAAGAAGCGACGCAGGGCGCAACAGCAGCAGCAGCAGCAACAATTGCAGCTGCAGCAACAACAACAGCAGCAGCAACAACAGCAGCTGGTACTGCAACAGTTGCAACACCATCATCATCATCACCACCATCATCCCCACCATCATCACCACCACCATCATCATGACCATGATCATCATCATCATCATCATGATCATGATCATCAGCTGGACGTGCAACAGCAGCTTAAATTGGATTCGCTGCTCGTCAAGCCGCACGAATTCTTTCCCATCTCGTTTCCGCTCACCTACGGCGGCATACCCCACCTCCTGCTCCCGCCCACTGGCAAATCGCCAGCGAATCTGTTGTTGTCGTCGTCAACGTCGTCGTCGTCGTCCAACAGCAAAACTCAATTCCCGCAAAATGTTTTCTTTCGGCGCACCAACTATGTGCTGAAGGATGAGGCGCTGATGTCGCACGACAGCCAACAATACGATCTCATTCTGTGCCTGTCGGTCACCAAGTGGATGCATCTCAATTTCGGAGATGCCGGCCTCAAGTTGGCCTTCAAGCGCATGTTCAATCAACTGCGACCCGGTGGCAAGCTCATACTCGAGGCCCAAAACTGGGCCAGCTACAAAAAGAAAAAGAATCTAACTGTAAGTTACTTGAGATTAGCTTCTTACCACTAATAATAATCATAATAATATATATATATTATCTTTAGCCGGACATTTACAACAACTACAAGCAAATTGAGTTCTTTCCGAATAAGTTTCACGAGTATCTGCTCAGCTCGGAGGTGGGCTTCAGTCACAGCTATACGCTCGGCGTGCCCAGGCATTTGAACAAGGGCTTCTGCCGACCCATACAGGTAAGCCAACAAATGTTTTATCTAATCACTTAATTAACTTTTTGCTTACCTTTTATCAAATGTGCTAATGTCTGGGCGGATTTTGGGCATGGCAGGGCACTCGAAATAAACTATTAGTTAAAGTTAGTTAACAACAACCCCAGAAATCTGCCCACACATTAGCCACATTTCTTGCCTACTCAACTATTTGCTATATATCTGCTCAAAATGCTTGAATACTCATCGATTTGGCGCACTTGTGCTGCCCCATTTTACAGTTGTACGCCAAGGGGGACTATACGCCCAATCATGTGCGCTGGAGCGATGCGTATTATCCGCAGACGCCGTACGAGGCATATCGCGGCATCTATGCCACACTGCCGGCGGGAGTTGGCCATCGGGCGGGTGGCGGTGGCAGCAGCAGCAGTGCCGGTGGCAGCCAGAGCGGACATGCGCCCCATCATCTGCATCATCTGTTGAGCAGCTCGTCGCGTTCGCAGACCTACGATACGCCCCAGTATGCGGGCAGTGCTTCGGGATCGGCGAGTTGCAGGCAGACGCCGATGTATCAGCACACGTATAATCCGTTGGAGACGGACTCGTATCAGCCCAGCTACGACATGGAGTATCTGAATCACATGTATGTGTTTGCATCGCCGCTTTATCAGACGGTTTGGTCGCCGCCGGCATCGCTGCGGAGGAGCTCATCGCATACGCCGGTTTTTGGCAGTGTACGCGAAGCGGAACTTGATGGGGATGGCAGCATTGGCGGCGGTGGCAGTGGCGGCGGCAGTTATCATCGGCATGTCTATCCGCCCAACGATGACACCTGTTCGCCAAATGCGAACGCTTGCAACGCATTCAATTCGATACGGGATGCGGACACGGATGATTCGAATCAGCTGCCGGGCGGCAGTCGAGGGCATGTGTATGCCACAAATTGTGGCGAGAGCAGCTCATCGCCGCAGGTCAACCATCACGAGGCCAGCTCCGATGCCGATGTCGATGCACTAATGGACGATGACCAGAAGACGCTGACTGCGGGCAGCGGCGCCACCTACTGTGATCTGTCGGATGCATAAGCAAGCAAGCAGCAAGCAAGGAAGCAAGCAAATCAACCAGAGATATCGCAACTAATTGTGTCAAAATGCAAGAGGAGATCTACATACATATATATATATAATTGTCTAGATATATACCTTAATATATATAACAATGTGTAAACCAAGTTAATACGCTGCTCGCTGCGAAATTGGAAAGTCATTTCTGATCTAATCAAACTTATTAGCCACAAGTTCAAAAGTCATCTTTATCAATTATTGTTTCGAGTCTCAATTTATTATACTTTTATTTGTTGACTTTCATTTTACAACATTTTTTATGTAGAATTCTTAAAAAATTAAAGTAAATATTAACTTTTTTACAGTTATAATTGATTAGTTATAATGAAAAACCTTTCTAAAAGTGAAGTTTTCCAATTTCCAAGCGAACACTGTATTGAACAGCTAATATAAAAGATGTGTTAAACTTGTTCATTTGATTTTAAGATATATATATATATAAATATATATATATATATATATATATATATATATATATATATGGCAAATCGAATGATTGATTGCGAACGCATCTGTTTTTAGATAAATGTAAAACGCAAACGAGACGCTTATGATTTTTTGTAACATGCACTTGCAGACACATATATATTTTTTATATGTAGTAATTTAATGGAAGTACATAAAATATATATATATATATATATACATACAAAATACATATATACCTTTATATAGAACTTATATTTGCTAAACAAATTTTCATTTGCTTAATACACATTTTTTTTTATAGATATTTATATAATTTTTCAATTATTCTCTTGTTGGCAGTTCAAATCTATATTTAGGTTCAAATTTGATTGTAAGTTCGTTAAGCAATACACACACACACAAACACACACACACACCCACACTCTTATACACATTTAATGCAGTAGCTTTATAAGCAAATTATATGTGCTATATATATATATATATATAGAAAAACAAAAAGGAAACAACCCGTATAAAATGCAACTATTTTTGATTAACATATTTGGAAAACGCTGCAAGGGATCGCTGTAAAAAAAAACAAAAAACAAAAAAACAAAAAAAAACTAAAAACAAATAAGAAAAAACCATTCAAAATTCAAAAATGTCAAAAAGCATACAAAATACAATTTACTACATTTATAAATAATATATATATATATATATATATATATATATATGCTTAAACAATTTATGTAAAATTAAAAGTAAAACAAGATGAAATACATAATGTATGTAGTTTATAGATTAGAGCATTAACACACATTATTTTTTCTGAGAAAATGAAACCAATTTATAAAGCTATAACGAAAGAAAAAGAAACAAAACAACTATAAAATAAACATCATATTAAATGAAGCAAAAGTCGCCACAACTTGTCTTATTCATTTCGAAATAAACACCCTGTATTTAACTTAAATTTTAATAGTGCTTATCATTGCAATTAACGGAAAGCAACTCTTATCGCAATTATTTTTTAGCTGGTTATTAAAATGAGTTTTTAGTTTTTCTGTTCATGTGTATATCGCACGTAAAATGACTTTTCCTTTTTTCACATATAATCATGGTACTTGCATATATTTGCTGATCTTGGCCATTTTTGGTCGAGCACTCTAGCAAATATTTGCTGCTTTCGCTTCAATTTATTTGTTGTCAAAAGTCAATGATCTATTTCATTAATTTACATGCAGTCTTGTGTCACTGTGTACATCACTCAGCTGTTTGATCGCCATTACGTTAGCTCTCTCTCTCCCTCTGCTCAGAAGCTTGCGCCTTCCAGGCACAGACGTCGGCGTCGTTCGAACTGTACAAAATTGCAAAGCTTGAATTAAAAACTGTGCACTTGGCATAAATAACTTGGGCAATACTGTGTCGGGCATAATTAATCAAATCATAAATAGCTGATGAAACACAGACCCATACGCAAAAGCCGTTTTGCTCTGTGATCTTTCGCTCTCTTGTCGTTGCTGTGGCTGCCGTTGCCGCTGCCTTCCAGTGCTCAAGTCCAGTGCTCACGGCTCTCTAGTCACCAGACAGCACGTTTTTTGCTTGACTCAGTTATTAATTTGACGGCGACGATTGAGGCGGCCGCGGCGACTGCGCTCTTCAAAGCAACAAGCGAGCAACAAGTTTTTTCAAGTTTCATGCCGAGAAAGTTCAAAATCCTACAATAACAACAAGTTCGCGTCCGTATCTCAGTTTTGTGTGTGTGTGTGTGTGTGTCCTTGTGTCTGTGTGTGTGTACTGAGTGTTTGCTTGTGTTATTTTCGCATCACAACAACAAAAATTGAACAGCAAGCGATGCTTGAAATGAATTTTCGCATATTTCGTGATTATTTGGCTACGGTTTGATCCACTCCACATTGTTTTTGCACTTGCCAGCCAATTTGTGTACAAGAAGTAAAAAGCTAAGCACTCAAATAAAATACACTTGTGTGTGTGCGTGCGTGTGTGTCGTGCCTGTGCAATTGAGAGTGGCTTGTGCGCGCGTGTGTATGAGTACAGCTACATGAACAATAAGAAACACAATAGCGAATGAAAAGGAATTAACACACACACATGCAAATGCATATATGTATGCATGCATACATAAAGAACGCCACAATCTTCAATTATTGAGGCTTTGAGCATATTTTTATTACAAGTAAGTGTTTTTTTGGACAGTTCTTCTTTATATATAATATACTTATTGCTTAGCATGTGTAGTAAATGTTCAGTTCAGCAAATGAAGCGATCCATTTATTTCCTCAAAAATACAGGGTATGTTTTTGTGTACAATTGAAGAGCTACTCAACACTGTTCACAATAGCAAATAGAACACATTGTGAATGAATTGGAAAACAAAAACTTTAAAAGTTGGATGGGCTAACAAAGTTGCATAAACAATAAGAAAAACAACAACAACAACAATAGCAACGTATAATTATGGCTATAACTTTAGAGTCTATAGTAAACAGTACTCAATGCAAAATTATCTTATCTGAACTTTGACTGCAACAAAATAAAACTTTTGTTAGTACTATTCACCAGAGAGCTTTTGCTATTGAGACTCAATTAATTTTGATTAATTCACTCGAATTAAAGTTGATTAATGTGGAATGTAAATAATTAATAAATATATATATATATATATGAGTATATATATATATGAGTACATATATGAGATATATTCTAGATATAAATAAAGTCTTTTCTAAAGATACAATTTTAAAAGTGAGAACGTGAAACTATTTAGATATATTTCATAAACAAATTTTGAAAAACAAAACAAAACCAGCGACCCTCAATTGTGTCATATTTTATGTATATATGTGGAAGCTATTAATAAATTATTGTGGACTATATTTAAAACCCATATTTTTAATCTGAAATTTGTTGTTTGTTGATTACGACGCACTTTTGTCATGACGAAACGAGCCTTTTGTTATTGTTGTAATCTTATCACGGATATAATTATAATTGCGATGTCGTTTTTTAGCCAAAGGGCACAACACAAAAAAAATGGTCGCATTTCGTGTAAGATTGAGTGTTGATTACACCAATTAGATAAGATTACACAGCACTGACAGCACACACTTGTTTGTAGCAATATGTCTGAGTATGAATCATGCGTGAAACGGTTAAATTTGCATATGAGCCAATCCTTGGGTGTGTGTCAAAAGTGACAAATGCTGGAAAATACCCTGTTTGAATTTCCCAACTTTCCGTTGGAGATCGCTGTGTGTATATTTGTATTGCTTATTGCATGGCCTCTCTTAAAAGTTACTCAACCTTACTGTGTCTCTCTCTCCCAAAAGTCTCCTTTCAATGCGCCAAACTCGTTTCAGCTGTTCTCTCTCTCTCTCTCCTATGTAAGCTATTCGACCTTGTAGCTCTTGAAAGCTTTAACAACTTTAAAATGCAAATATTCTAAAATGCAGGCCGATTATTGATCTACTCCTCTCACTTCTGCAGAGCCCGCATAGAGTGACTTCCAATGATTGGCAAAGCTTCCAAACAGCTGTTTGTGCTCATTTGCCAGGCTGTAAATCCAAAACCTGCTCTCGCTCTCTCTCTCTCACACAATTCAATGCGAGCGCTCTTTAACCGGTTAACGTAAACGTTAACCGATTGGCGTGCTGCTTTCGGCTACGAAAGCTTTGGCCATCGTCGGTTGTTTTTAGTTACTATTATTAAGCAAAGTGACGGCAACGTAAACGCAACGCTTTTGGCAACGCGCTCGCGCTCGCAACTCGAAACGATCCGTTGATCGTGGGCGCGAATTTGGAAAAGGGGGCTGGAAGGGGCTCGTGCTTCGCTTATCGCTGTGTGTGAGTGTGTGTGTGTGTGTGTGTGTGAGTGAGTTGTCTTCATTTCTGCGCTTCGCGTTCTTGTTGTTGTCACAGGTAGAAAGAAGTGGCAAAAAAGAAAACGGGAAAAAAACGAGAACAACAACTGAAGTAATCGTTTTTTCTTACTTCTTCTTCTTCAGTGTTTTATTTATTTTTAATGCGACTGGTGCGGCGACGGCTTCCAGCCAACGGCTCTTCTCTTGAAAGCTTGAAAGCTGTAACTTCCGTTAGTCGCTGACCGAAAGTAAACAATGGCATATTTCATATTATTATTATTGTTATTGTTCTTCTGATTATTATCGCACGCGAAATGAAGACGTGATGTTTTCAATCTTAAAATTATGCATGGCATGCGTGCACTTATCGTGAAGAAAGATACAAAGCCATCAAATGGAATTTTACATTATGCGCTTCCCACTCCCCCACCTTCTCCCTGGCTCTAAAATGTGGAATGTGTAACATGAGCAAATGGAAAATAATGGAAATAATTACACACACACACGACTACAAATACGAATATTCGCTTATTTCCAAATTTCCTTTTGTGCCAAAAACGTACTAAAGAAACCAAAAATGTATGTTGTGGCAAACTTTGATGGACTATAAATCAGCTGCACAATGTTTAACGAGTGTAATTAAAAATATCAACTAAATATATAAATTTATTTTAAGGCAAACTTCTTTTAAAATCAAGGAAAGTAGGCTAATCAAAGCTTGAATTTGAATATTGCCAAATATTCCCTTTGACTGTATTGTGCAATAAATTATGATTCATCAAAAATGATCACACTGCCAGCTTAAACAACATTAAAAAACAAGTTGTCTGCCATGAATTTATTTGAATTTTTTCGGAAAGCTGTAAAAAATAAAAAATAAATGTTTAAAAATTAAAATTAAGTTTGCCTATAACATTAATAAAAATAAAAAGCAGCAAACAAGTTCTAATAACTATCAACAAATAAAAATGATACAAAACAATTTGCCATGAGCCAATTTCAATCAGTCGTTGACACCAATAACAAAAAGAGAAGAAGAAGATGGCGAGAGAGAAATAATTATTAAATGTTTTAGCTATAAAATGTGTGCATTTATTGTTTATTTAGCTGCTGTAAGGCAAACAATTACAACAATAACAACTGCAACGGAAACCTCGTAATACAAATTAAAAAACAAAATACAAAATGAATTTCAGTCAACACCAACAACAAATCGCTTACCAAAAAGAAAAAGTACCAAATAAATACGTAAATACGTAACAAAGAAACAAACAAAACGACGTTATAAAAAATGTCCCAGCCAAATGTACCAAAATTACCGGACGCTGTGAACGTTGAGGCGCAACAGCTGCAGGATCCAAGGCATGCGTTAACGTTAGATATCCCCAATATGCCGGTGCAACGTCATCGTCGTAGCATCTCACAGCTGATGGCCAGCATGGGTAATTTTTTTTAGCCATCTTTAAAGTACCAACTACACTGCTGCTATGTCCCTCAAAATCCCTGCCCAAGCCAAATGTCCCAAAGGTCTGCACAATTCCCAACTGACCTACTTATAAAAAGTCCCAGTTAAATGTCCCAAAGTGTCTGTTAATGTTGATGACTCTCAGCTGTGCGCATGCTGAGGATCAGACAACGTAATCACAGCTGATGGGTAATTTATCTGGCCGCACCCCACACCTGTTTTAGCCTCCTCTACCCCCTCTACAATCGTTTCAAGCTTTCAGTTTGCCTACGTTTCTCATGGTCTCTGTCTTTTTCTGGGTCTGTGTTTTAACAGTTGCTTGTCTGTTAACTGTGTTGAGTCTGTTGTGATGGTTAGATCATTGGCAGAGCTGACTGTGTCTCCATTGCTGCTCTGCGTCATGCGATAAAAAAAAAGCTTCGCTATATTATTGTTATGTTAGACCAGTTTTCAAATATCAAGCGTCTCTTGTTGAATTTCTAGAATCGTTTTTACTGCTAACTGCTGACCGGTTTGCTTCCTTAGCCGGTTTCTGTTTGTGAAAGTGAAAAAGAATTTGAAATGACACCGACTCTAACAACTGTTATTCTTTTTGAGTGGGCGTGAGAGCATGAGAATGAATCGATTAAAGTATATTTAGATTTATTTGATTGTTAATATATTAAATATATATATGCCAAGTTCCGTAGAGAACAACAAAAGCGGCTCAGCCGTAAAATTCTTATCAACAATTGTCAATTATCAACGATTATAGTGCCATAAAAATGCTGATAACGGGAGCACTGGCAGTATTTTTAGAGTATTACAGGGCCTATTTCGCAGTTTAACTTGATAAATTGAGGCAAGCTGAACACACGTTAACTGAAAATTGAGTTTTACCTGAAAGCACAATTGTTAACGGTTTCAAAAACTCAATAAGTCGACCTTGAACTGTTTGGCTTAAAGATTATCTTCGCTGTTAAATGATTAAAACAAGTAGTTAATAATTGCTTCTACTTAGCAGTTATTACTTCCCGGCTAAGTCATTTTGTATCTATAACTTTTTGCAATAACTTTTAACAATAATTTTCCTTAACCTAAACTGAACTTTAGCACTAAAATGGAGACAACTCTATAATAAATATTTACATTCGCTGATCTCTGACATTTTCAACTAGAAGCTGTAGAATATTGAATAGAAACATTTAAATCTTAATTGATTAACTAGCATAATTATATATACTTATATATATACTTATCGTCGGAATGGAAAAATATAAGTTTGCGTTTGGTTTATTTACATGACAAGTATATATATATATATATATATATATATATATTATATAACCCTGGAATTGTAATTGCTGCTTTCGCCTCACGTGTTTGCGTGTTTGAGACATGGACATTAAAGGCCCCCTTGTCTAATTAACGGCACTCCATTAGCCAATTGTTCATATTGCCAAAGTTGTAAGCCTTCTTCAGCCGTTTTTATTTATTTATATTATAAACAACTGTAACAGGAAGTTTCGATTTCATTGAGTTGAAAGACCCCTTTGCTGCGCAATATCAGACATTATTGTTTATAATAAAGATATATATGCATATGTATTCATTGATATCGGTCGTCAAAACAAATGGCCAAATTTGTTTGTTATCGGTCTGAGTCACGGCCATGACATCAAATTCCGTTGGCGTAAATCGAAATCTTTTGAAAATGGTTCTTAGAAGAAGCAAAAACCTTTGACCTTTGCTCAATGACCAGTGCCAAAATAATAATAATTATAATAATAATAATCATAATAATAATGATGATGATGTTGCCGTTTTGCGGTTTATTTTTCTTTCTTTTCGTTTCGTTTTTATCAGACATTTTTCGGTGGCTAATTGTTTGCTTCCCATTGTTTTGGCTGATAATAATTTTCTTTTTTTTGGCTGTTGACTTGCCGCAGTGTTTTTTAGCTGCAACTTCTGCCTGCCATTCTTATCGTACGGCCGCGAGGGGTGCACAATTAAAATGGGGGTCTTCGTGTTCCATCAATTTTGTGGCCAACACAGTTAACAGTTAACAGTTAACAGCGCTGTGTTAATGATGAGCATTTAGCAACTGCTTTAAGCAACGAAAGTGCACAAAACGCTCGCTAAAGAGCTCTTTAAATATTTATTTCATTGACAGCTAGCTTATTATTAATATTTTGACCAAATTCGAGTGCCCCAGAGAAAATCGAATGGGATTTTGGGTGGGATTAGCTAGCTCTCCAATTGATTAGCACTTTGCCATATATATTTCTGCTTATTAACATTTGATTGAAGATTTGGGTTTGGATTAATAAGCTCTCCAGTTTAGTAACAATTTCAGTTGATTTCAGTTTGTGCGCTTTCCATAAACGTTTCACTGGCTGCTGGCAGAGCTTCAGTTTCTTTTTTGGCCACATTTGTTAAACATTCTCTTTGAAAGTTATTCTCAGCATTGCTTGCTTGCTGCTCACAACTTGATGAAACTTGTAAAAAAAAAACAGTTAAAAGACAGAAGCAATAGTATTGTTTATTTAGACATTTCCAGGCGTACATTGAACCCGCCTCTGACTAATGACTAATTTTAACCATAATGACACATAAATTGAATAATTTAACTTTTATTTACTGTTAATGCTATAGGGCTGTAATCTGTAGAAAGTTTCGTTGCAGCCATAAATAATGTGGGCTGCAACCTTCAATTTGAGTCCACCAACTAACTTTGATAGCAATTAAACACGTGCCCCCAATTAAACTTGACAACATTCATATATATAGACATATGTATATATATATATATATATATATTTCATAATGTTTTGTAGTCCCAAAATGATGATAGGCCCTCAATGCCAGAAATGCTAAGCGGAGCTCAACAAGTTCAATTTTGATTGCTGACGAACTTGAACTTAGCCGCTGAAAAAACTAGCCCAGCCAGATGGGTGGAGGGGCGGTGGGGGGGTGTGGTTGTCGCCATTACACACCCTAACATTAAATAGTACATTGCGACCGATAAGATATTTGATAAGATCATATGACTAAGTTGGTTGGGCATTACGTCTATGTGTTAATATTTGCCCTCTCTTAACTGTACTTTCAGAGATTATTTTCTATTATTAGATTATTTTTTATGGGTTGCGCCTGCTTTTGTATATATACAGAAGAGCTATGTCCCACAATATATATCTCCATTCCCGGCTTGGTATCAGAATAATATTAACCATATTTATGCGTCCAGTTAGTAGTCCCTTCGTCAGCTATCAGTTGAGCTAATAGATTTCAGTAGTTCGGATCGTATATCAAAAAAGGGCAAATGGAGCAAAGTCCGTGCTGTTATCGAACACTATATCTGCCAGTCCAGATATCTATCAGATATGCGTATACACATATGTATACATATATAAATCATAATTTAGTCAACTGCATTGATTAGTGTCTAATAACGGTTGTTACCAGAAATCATCCATCAAATTAGGTATAAAAAACGGCGAGGAAATTTCATATTTTTTTGGCGTTCTTGTTTGTCAGTCAAATATATATATATATAGTATATATATGTATGTATTTATCGTGCATACTTTGCCAGCTGTCTGTGCCTCATTATGCTTCAAGTCCGCCGTAAGTAATGAGCTACAAAAAAACACAAAAACATTAATTATTTTGTATTCTACTCGGGGCTTATCAGTAGACGCACCTTTATCAGCCTGGCATATTTATTGTACTTTTGCGTGCCACAAACGAAGTGCCACGAATTCTTCGACTTTTGTTGTCCGATAAAATTTGAAGGCAAAATGCCATTTTCGGTTTTGTACACTTACTTCTCCAAATGCCAGACCCTTATGCTCTTATCAAGTTTCTTGTAATATTATATGGCATAAAAAATGAATTTGCTGCAAATGATATGAGGGTACATTTATTGCACACTTGGGAGTGCAGATTGTATATACTTTTTATAAAATTATATTTATTACTCAAAGCAAGAAAGAACATAAAAAAATCTCAAGTTGCATTTTCATACTTGATGCGTAGATAAACCAAAAAACGAGGGTATTTATTATTATTATTATAGTTGGGGAAAAGTTAGCACTGCGACCTATAAGGTATATTGTGCCCCCTTACTGAGCCTACAGCTTTTCCGTCAATCCCAACTCTTGCACGAATGCCATGATCTTTGTTGGGTTGAGGGTTTCTATGTCCTTGGGCCTCATGATGTGCTGCCCTAGGATGCTGCATCTTTTCCTGATTAAGGCGACGCATTCTGCTAGGATATACGTCGAGGATTCCTCCTCCTGTCCGCAAAACCTACATGCATCGCTACTATAACTACCTAATTTGGTTAGGTGACTTCTCAGTCTACAGTGTCCTGTCAATAGACCTGTGAGTATTCTGAGTCTATTCTTCCTTTGCTTAAATCGCTTTTGATTATAGCCACCTAAGAGACTTCTGGCTTGTCGGAGTCCTGTTGTCTCTGCCTCAGTCTTTCTTCATCCCTGATTTGTAGCCGTATTGTGTGTCTTCCTACGCCACAGTACGGTTCAGGGCCTAAACGAGGGTATTTAATAGTCATGCTTTATAGCAATAGTTGCAATGTTTATTTGCTGCTTCTGTGCAATTGATTAGCTTGGTAATTCTTGAGAAAATTGAAAAGCTCTTCAAACACCTACTCACAAACACTTTGCCATTTATAAGCATTATTAAATTGAACATAATTCCAGTGAAAAGTTCTGAAGTAATCCCTTGTCAAACACAACTTGAACGCTATCAGCACATAAAATGTTATTGTATATCTAATATATATATATATATATATATATATATATATATATATAGAATCAGTCTGACTAATAGACAACACACATGCTTGAGAACAGACAAGTCAACAACATTTAGTTGAAACAACAAACGCTCAAAGTTAACTAATTAAAATGGGGCGCAACTCGCAGGCGAAACAAAACGTTGCAAAAACCACTTCAAACAGTCGTGCAAATAGCAGATAAGCTATATAGTTTGCCACCACTACTACCACAAAGTGGGTGGCATATATCGCGCTCTCTCTCTCTCTATATATATATATCTACTTCTCTCCCTCTCTTTGGGGATGTAGGGTCACGTTTGGTAGTACCAAAGTCAGCTAAATGTTTGAATAATTGAAAATATATCAGAAATTGGTCAGAACTGAACCAATTCCAAACTGTAAACACATTTATAGGTCGTAATTGGGGTTTAATTTATGACCTTAAGATTGGTCTCCGAGTCTTACAAGCATTTAAATATTTATATATAATCTCATGGCATTATTAAACTCATAATTATTATTTGATTTTGCAGTTGAATATCCGACGGATGATGCCTATAGACCGAGTCATTATGGCGGCTATATTAATCGCGGCTATGAGGATTTAGATAGTTCCTACACCTTTGCACAATACTCGGACATGTCGGATGCCAGAAATAGTGGCGCACTGCCGCCCTACACGCCCGAACACAAGTCCGATCCCGTTGTGGACACGAATGTGGATAGGGATGGGGATGCGGATGAGGAGGAGAACTACGATGAGAATGATGCCGAACACCATGATGATGGCGGTGATGTGTTCAAGGACTGCACAGATGAACAAGAGGAGACAACACCCAATTGTCCCTTTCCCCCATTTCAGTTCTCAATCGTCGATTCGGAATACGATGAAACGCTGGAGATTCCCGATTCCATCACCATTCTGTCAACGGGAGGCGGAGAGCCCCAATTTGCGGAGCGCAAAGAGACCGACGATGACGACGAGGAGTTTGACGATGAGAACAGTGTCAGGATGCGCCAAGATATACACTTCACCAGCATCTATGAGCCCGGCGTCAAATTCAACTCGTTTCAGCGCAAAGTCTTCATTCCGGGCAGGGAGATTCATGTGCGCATCGTGGACACGGAGCGGAGTGTGACCACCCATCTATTGAATCCCAATTTGTGAGTCGAAAACTAAAACTTAAAGCTATATAAATATATAAATAAATGTGTATGTTGCAGATACACCATTGAGCTGACGCATGGCCCCTTCAAGTGGACGATCAAGAAGCGCTACAAGCACTTCAATTCGCTGCATCAGCAGCTGAGCTACTTTCGGACCAAGCTGAAGCTGCCGTTTCCGAGTCGAGCGCTGAAGGAGAAGCGCACCACGCTGAAGGCTTCGGCCAGCCAAATGGCCGATGAGTCCACGCTCAAGGATCTGTCCGCCCACACCAAAGTCAAGCAGTCCAGCACACCAGCAACCCATGCTACTAATAATAATAATAACAATAATAATAATAATACTAACGGTACTGCTGTTGCTAGGATTCTAAGTCCCGCACATGGCTCGATCCTGTCGAGCCTGACCTTTCGTCGCAGCCAAAGGAAACGCAAGAAAAAGAAACGAAAACTGCCTCGATTCCCAAATCGGCCAGATAGCCTGATCACTGTGGAGCACTTACCCGTGAGGATCAAGCAACTGGAGGACTATCTGTACAATCTGCTCAACATTAGTTTATATCGCAATCATCATGATACGGTGAGTCTGAAGTGGGATCGTATTATGCGTATATAGAATCAGCACTAACATAATGTTGCTCATTCAGATAACGATCCACATATCGATAGTAGTAATAGTTCGTAATTCCTTATCGATATGATTATTATTATCACTTACAGTCTCATCAAATAAATACTTTCCACACACCCACTGAAGATAAGCAAATCGATAATGGAAGAAGTGTAGTTCACAGTTATTTATAATTATTATTTATCGATTTACTTGTTGGAGCAGATCTTAAGTTTGCATGATAACGAATTGAGTGATTACTGGGAAGGTATTTCAATATCATTGTGGAGACTATCGGGAAGTCTGTAAGTAAGTCTTAACTAAGTCAGAATTATTCGGTGAGGTTTATAAGACTTTTGAAAGGATACTTAGGATACTTAGGATAAACTTAGGTCGAACTTAGGTCGAACTTTTTAGTTTAAATATTTATGAAATATATAATCTATTTATTTTTTATAACTTTCCTTTCACAGCTCGACTTTGTGGAGGTGTCGAATGTGTCGTTTGTCTCTGGTCTGGGCATCAAGGGCAAGGAGGGCGAGATACAGAAGCGAACGGGTTCGACGCGACCTGGGCAGGCTGGTTGCAACTTCTTTGGTTGCTTTCAGCGCAATTGTTGTGTGCGCTGCAACTACTTCTGCTCGGATGTGGTGTGTGGCACGTGGCGCAATCGCTGGTTCTTTGTGAAGGAGACCTGCTTCGGCTATCTGCGGCCCACAGATGGCAGCATACGCTCTGTGATCCTGTTCGATCAGGGCTTCGATGTGTCCACGGGCATCTATCAGACGGGCATGCGAAAGGGGCTCCAGGTGCTGACCAACAATCGCCACATCGTCCTCAAGTGCTGGACAAAGCGCAAGTGCAAGGAGTGGATGCAACATTTGAAGCGCATCGCCAACAGTTATGCACGTGATTTCACGTGCCCCAATCCGCATATGTCGTATGCCCCGATGCGGGCCAATACGCAGGCCGTGTGGTATGTGGATGGGGCACAGTATATGGCTGCTGTGGCCGATGGCCTCGAGGCAGCCACCGAGGAGATCTACATTGCCGACTGGTGGCTCAGCCCAGAGATCTACATGAAGCGGCCGGCACTGAATGGCGACTACTGGCGCCTGGACAAGATTCTGTTGCGCAAGGCCCAACAGGGCATTCGGGTGTTTGTGCTGCTCTACAAGGAGGTCGAAATGGCGCTGGGCATCAATAGCTACTACAGCAAGTCCACGCTGGCCAAGCACGCCAATATCAAGGTCAGTTGCGGTATTTAAAAGAGGGATTACGAGGATCTGGAAGGGGTTATTCATGAGGGAACAAACGATTGCTGCTAATCTCGCTAAACTACCCTTAAAGAGTTCCTTAATCCATTTATTTAAACACTCATATCTATGATCTATCTTCAGGTCATGCGGCATCCGGATCATGCGCGTGGCGGCATTCTGCTGTGGGCGCATCACGAGAAGATCGTTGTGATCGATCAGACGTATGCATTTACGGGCGGCATAGATCTGTGCTATGGCCGCTGGGATGATCGGGCGCATCGCCTAACCGATTTGGGGAGCATCTCGACCACCTCCGTGTCGGAGAGTTCGCGACGCACGCCGACCTTTCAGTTCAACAGAGATGACGAGGATTCTGCGTTCGGTTCACGCAAATCGTCGCGTAATGCCAACTACGGAACGCTGCCCAAGGAGCCAAAGGAGTTGCGATCCCGGCCAGAGAGTGGGGAATCCAATGCAATGGAATTGCGTACACTCAAGCCGGGAGATCGTCTGCTCATCCCGGAGCTGCTGTCTGCGGCGTCGAGTGAGCTCAACATCGAAGATTCCACAGCACTGGAGGGCATGAAACTGGATACACCCGAAATGGAGCGCAAGAATATGCTGGATCGTATCAAGGATAATGCCTTGAAGGGTGCACGCAAAGGCAAGGATTTTATGCAGCGATTAACCACAGATAACTCCGTGACGGAGAAGGGCAGCGATCAGGAGGAGCAGGAGGAAATAGGAGCAGCGGGAATCTATTCCATAGACACAACCGATGGCACAGCAGCCTCAGTGCAGGCCCAACAGCAAACGGATGCTGCTACATGCTCCAGTGGAGCAGCAGCAGCAGCAGCGGAAGCGGGAGCAGCGGGAGCGGCAGCAAATGCCCCTGCTCCGAGCACCCAAATACAAAGTGAATTCTATGGCCAGGCAAAGTATTGGTTCGGCAAGGACTATTCCAATTTTATACTCAAGGATTGGATGAACCTCAATGCGCCGTTTGTGGACATCATTGATCGGACGACGACGCCACGCATGCCGTGGCACGATGTTGGCATTTGTGTGGTGGGTGCCTCGGCACGAGATGTGGCACGGCATTTCATACAGCGCTGGAACGCGATGAAACTGGAGAAGTTGCGGGATAATGCCAAATTTCCATATCTGATGCCGAAGAGCTATGAGCACATTCGACTCAATTCACACTTGCAACAGTTGCAACAGCGTCGGCAGCAGCGTGTCACGTGTCAAATGCTGCGCAGCGTCTCCGCCTGGAGTTGTGGCTTCATCGAGCCCGATCTCGTCGAGCAGAGCATCCACGATGCCTACATTGTCACCATAACGAAGGCCCAACACTATGTCTACATCGAGAATCAGTTCTTTATCTCCATGCAGCTGGGCATGAATGTGTCGGGTGCCCACAACAATGTGCGCAATCAAATCGGGGAAACTCTCTACAAACGCATCGTGCGTGCGCACAAGTAAGCGATATATCCCATATCTATATATATGTATATATATATGAGTTTCGATTCTAATCTTTATCTTTGTTTTAGGGAACGTAAGCGTTTTCGTGTTTATGTGATAATGCCGCTGTTGCCGGGCTTCGAGGGCGATGTTGGCGGTGATACGGGCATTGCGGTGCGTGCGATAACCCATTGGAATTATGCGTCCATCTCCAGGTGTGTTCTCACCTAACCTCACTTTAGTTAAGCTCCCTCTATATATATATCTCCCTCTCCAGAGGTCGCACTGCAATTTTGACCCGGCTTCAGGAGGCTGGCATTGCCAAGCCGGAGAATTATATATCGTTTCACAGTCTGCGCAATCATTCGTATCTGAACAATACACCGATTACGGAGCTGATCTATGTGCATTCCAAGCTGCTAATTGCCGACGATCGGGTTGTCATCTGTGGATCGGCGAACATTAACGATCGCTCAATGATCGGCAAACGGGATTCGGAAATAGCAGCGATTATCATGGATGAGGAGTACGAAGATGGACGCATGAATGGCAGAAAGTATCCCAGCGGCATCTTTGCCGGCAGACTGCGCAAATATCTATTCAAAGAACATTTGGGTAAATCTCCGCATTAAAATCTTTATCTATATATATGTCGCTAAGATCCGTGCTCTGCTTAGGTCTACTGGATTTGGATGCGGGGACGTCGCACTCTGACATCAACATAAGTGATCCTGTCTGTGATCAATTCTGGCACAACACCTGGCGTCGCATCTCGACGAAAAACACGGAGATCTACGATGAGGTATTCAAATGCATTCCAACGGATTTTGTGAGGACATTCGCCAGTCTGCGCAAATATCAGGAGGAGCCACCGTTGTCCAAAACTGAGCCAGAAACGGCCGCCAAGCGTGCCACAGAAATTCAGGTGCGTTCAAGAAACCGGAGAGGAAACTTGAGTGAAGATCTACATAGATATAATGATGGAAAAAATAATCACAAATCTCTTTTAACTAAAGATTCACATAATTTAAAAAATTTGATTTATATTTTTCAGGGTCATCTGGTGAATCTGCCGCTGGAGTTCCTCAATAAGGAGGTGCTAACGCCGCCCACTACTAGTAAGGAGGGCCTCATACCTACCTCTGTATGGACATAGTCTGCCAAAAGTCTTTAAGACGCCACTAGATACAGTTCGACTTAGTTTTGATAACTGTTTAGGTTTACTTTCTCTATATGGATAGTATAGGATAGTATAGTATATCATTATGTTTATGTTTATGCAACCCACCAAAATGCGCTTAAGTTTCTCAAGTTGCTGTTTGTTGACAAGTCACACTTAGCCACAAAGTTTGAAAACTGTATTTTGTAAATATTTGTTCTTCCCTTACAACTAGTTAATTTATTATTTAATGGTACATCGACTTTCCCCTATTAAATTTAAGATTTGTATTGTTAGTTCTTATAATGTTTAAACAGTATTCTAGACAAACTAAAGCGCAATTCTATTTTTTTAATAAATGTTCATTAAAGTGATGGAAAGTACGAAATACTATGTATCTTAGTTTTTATTATATTGTAATTAATTAATTAATAATAATTATATTATATCTAAAGGGAAATGAAAATCCCCAACAAATGTCCCAAATGATCTGTGTACAAAGAAAATCCCATGCGCTCTCAAAAGCTGACTGCTGCGAACGCAACTGCAAGCTGACTGATGCGAGCGCTCGCTGTTGTGCACAAGTATTGAATGTAGTCTGCGAGTGTGTGTGCTGTTAAATGTAGTCTGTTAACAGTTGCTTTTTCTGTTAAGTGAATTATCTTATACATTTTTTGAATCTGTGAATGAAAATCAGAAAAATCAAAACGAGCTTTAATATTCATAAAATGCTGAAATAATTTATCAATTAAAAAACATAAGAATCAAGTTCAACTTGCTCGAAGAACAAACTAAACGCTAAAGAAATCAAACAAGCTTTTACTACAGTTCCTCACTCAAAGCTCAGTTTGTCCTTCTCTCCCACTCTGTGGCTTTCAGCATTGCATTTGCAAATTTTTTGGACTTGCAGAGCGTTTTCTATGCTCGATCAGTGAGGTGGATTCGCTTGTCATGCGTCGTTTCTCTCCCGTTAGAAATCTTAATGAGTACTGCACAATCAAAAGCTGGTGTAATAAATGCTGAAATAATTAATGACAAGTAAAATTAGCAATGCAAATGCTAATAGATCAGACTAAAAGCTAAGGTAATCAATCAATGCAGAGTAGCAAACTAAAAGAGCTTCGTCACAGTTGCCCTCACTCAGTCACAGTCCTTCTCTCCCACTCACCTCTCTCCACTCTACATTCTCTGACCTGCAGATTTGCACTTGCAATTTTTTTGTGACTTGCAGTGCGTTTTCTATGCTCAATCAGTGTGGTTGCGTCGCTTGTCGCGTTTCTCGTCCGTGTGATTTTTCGTGTGTGTTGTGTGTGTGCCTGTAATAATTATTTAATATCCCGTTCGAAATTAAAAAACAAGCAACAAGAAGTAGTTTAATAATTTGCAATGCTTTGGTTACTCATTTTCTGCACTTGGCAACTGCACATATAAAAAAAACACACATTTTTCCTCTTGCGTTCGTTTTTTGCTCTATGAAAAATATAAGACACAAAGTCAAACGGCAAACGGCAATGCAACAACAATTACAACAACAACTATAAAACAAGTTCCGCTGCTCTGCTCATACACACAATGACAGACATTGTAGCTCTCTCGCTCTCTCTCTGCCAGAACAGTTGCATCACAAAGACTGAGCAGCAAAAGTCACTCACACACACACACATGCACACAAACACACTCACTTCTCATATAACGTAATAAAAGCACGTGTTGGCTTTGATTTTTTTTTTGTTTGTTGTTGACTTTGCTCGTTTCTTTTTGCTTTGCTTTCCATGTGTATTTCGTATTCATGACGTGATTTGCAGTGCTGGTAAATGATTGAGTATGTGTGGGAGTGTTTGATAACAACAGTTGCGCTGTATTTGTTTGTGCTGCTCTCTCTTTCGCTCTCTCGGTGTAGCTTGCGTTTTGTTTTGTTATTGTATTGCTTGCTTTTGCCTTTGACTTTGCTTAATTACCGAAGTGAATTTAGTATGCGAATTTTGCGTGGGCAACAAACAAAGCTGCAACTCGTAAATATAAAGAGTGGGCATTTCTTGTTATTGTTCTGCATGATTAAGGAAATGCTGCGTTTTAGGTGTGTTGTCAATAAGAAGAAGAATGATAAGACGACAGCAAAAGCAAATGCGCCTGGAATGTTTGTCGAGTCTAACTGTCGTATTGGAATCGAAAATGAATCATAATGGATTTCCAATTGGAATTACATTGTCAGAGTAAATGGGAATAAATGTAATGGCAAATGTTATTTAACGTTTGAGTGAGCGACGAAAGAATACAAAAATTTTAAACTGGAAACAGAAAATGCATATAATGTAAGAAAATGTGTGAAAAAGTAGTTAATAATACTAAAGCAAGTAAATCAAAGCTTTAAGAAAGAAAAAGATTAACAGTGAATAAGAAACAATTAAAAGGAAAAGCGAAGGAGATGAAACTTTTTTTTTTGGCCAAACGAGAGGATATTGTAAATTGGAAGAAAACAGAGGTAAGCTAAACAAACAGTTATTAGTTTATATGCATATTTACATTGGAAAAAATCTTGGAAATAATTATATTTCCTCTCAAATTTTACCCATTACAATTTTGACTGCTCCACTTGTTTATCTCCTCTTATTTTGATTGTGGTCTCTTTTTCCCACGACGCACGTATCAACAGGTAATTGAATACAATATTTTACAGTTAGAGTTGGGGTAACAATTAAACATAGCAGCGAAAAAAACAAATATTGAACTTGCCTAAAAACACAAAAAAAAAAGCTAAACAGAAT
This sequence comes from Drosophila imparisetae, assembly GCA_035042265.1. Lineage (NCBI taxonomy): Eukaryota > Metazoa > Arthropoda > Insecta > Diptera > Drosophilidae > Drosophila > Drosophila imparisetae. The sequence continues at coordinate 2,617,824 of JAWNLP010000145.1, read as the reverse complement.
ACAAAAACGGAAAAGAGAAGCGTGTGGGCTTGTGGCGCAACAAGCAGCAGCAGCGCAGTAGCAGCGCAACAGCATAAGCAGCCGTCGTACAACCGGCTTCCCTATAGACCCTCTCCCCTCCCACTCCCTCTCCATGTACTCCGTCTCTCTCTTCTCTCTTTGCTGTCTTTTGAGTATGCCAAACCTGCTGCCGCTGCACAGAAATCAAAAGTGAACATCGCATCGCTTGCATATTCACTCTTTCCACTCTCCCCACTCTTCTCTTTCATCATACTCTCCCCACTCCACACACACACACACTAGCAATTTGCTACTCGTAATCGTAGTCGTCGTCTGTCTTCGTCGTCTTTCGGCAACGAAGTTGCGGTCGTTGCTCGTTCGCACGCTCGTTCTTGTTGGGTTTCGCTCGTTTCGCTCGTTTCGCTCGTTTCTTGCTGGCCAGCTCGGTTCTAGTTGGCCAAAGCTCTTCGGCTTGACTCGTATCGGTCTCGGCAGCACCCCACACCATAGCAAAAAACACATCGTTTCGTCGCGACATTCAGTCGCAGGCAGAGGCCAGCAGCCAAAGCAACGCAGCGTAAACGAAAGAGACTCAAGCGCGCAGTTTTCTCGTCGAGCTTTTCTGTTCTGTTATTTTTTGTATTTACAGTTGCCAAAGTTCGACTTACATTTTTACATGGCAATTAAAACGAACAGCAAACGAAGCGAAAACAACAACAATAACAAAAGCAACAACATCAAATGAGTGTGTTGCTTTTTGACTTGATTATTAATAGAACCGCCGCAGATCATTAGACAAATCGGCCCCGGCGAACGCAGCATTGATAACGTCTGTGTGTGTGTGTGTGTGTGTGCGTGTTAGAATGTTTGCATATGTGTGTGTTCGTGTTTGTATAGGAATGCATTCGATTAGATTTGTTTGTTTGGCATCGTTGTTAAACACAAAAAAAATGCCAGATTTGTGACATTTGTTGTTTCCACAATTTTTGGTTTCTGTTTCTCTTGCGCGTTGTTTCGACAAACAAAATAACAAAAAGTAAATACAAAATAAAACTCAAGAGACGCCAGAACCGGTTAACTGTGTGCAAAGCTTGCAAAAAACGGTTTTTTTTGTGTGCACTGCAAATGCAAAAAAGGAAACAGTAACAACAAAAAGCGCCGGATACGAATTAAACTCATAAGAAGAAAATTAGCTGCCATTCATAATATGTATATGAATACATTCACTAAATTATTATGATTAATGCAAAGTTTTTATAACAAAATAAAAAAAGAAGAAAAATTGCTAAACAACCAAATCTTCCAACAAATAAAAATTGAATTAAAAAAGTGCTGATCAAGTGTAAAGTTCAAATTAAAAGAAAAAATAATAAAAAATGGGTCACATTAATGGAAAAAATGGCCTAAAAATGAGTTTTAAGCCATTTTTGTGCTAAATTTGCAATAAAATATAGCCGATTGTAATTCGAGTGAAGTGCAATAAATTAAGTGCCAATTAAATTTGAGAAATATTTTTGTGCAACGTTTGATATATTTTTTATTAATGTTGTAAAAGCAAATGCGCTAGCCTTACACCTATAAAAGTATGGATACTAATCATAATGAATAAATTCATATATAAATATATTTTATACATATATATATATATGGGAAAAACTTTAAACTGTTCTATTTTTTTGACTCCATTACCTTTTGTATTGCTTGATTGCGTGATTCATACAAAAATAGCTGATTTTTTATAGATCTTATGTTTCTACAGATATTCTCAAACTCAGTATTACACTTTTCAACAGATTTTCTATTCATTTTGCATTTTTAGGAGTTTCTAAGAAGACATAAATCAAAGAATAACTAAATCATGCAACATGATCAACCATTTTTGATGGTAATATTAATAATGCTTGACACACAAAACAAGTAACATTAAAAACAATTGCAGGCAAAACAAATGCGAAAAGGGCTTCAAAATAGAATAGAAGGCAAAAACCGAATTGAACAAAAATGTGTCGTAAGCCAAACAAATGGCAACAAACTACAACAAAATAAACAGCAGAAAACAATTAAAGAGAACGTTGCAAAACAGTTGCAACGAAAATAAACAACGAAAGAGGGAAAACAAAAAAGTGCAAACCCAAAGAAAACAAGTTTAACAAATAAACAAAACAAAGCTAAAAAATGTCAGGCATGCAGTCAAAGGACACAACAGCGATAAAGACTAAAGAAACGGCTAACGAGCCAACAACAGCCACGCCCACAACAACAAGAACTGAAACAATAATAAACACCCAAACACCAACAACACCAACAACAACAACAAGCACAATTGTTGCAAAGAAAACTTTAACTTCGAACGCGGCTCTGTCATTGTTTGATCAGCTGAAGAACGGCATCAATTTGAACAGTTTGACAACCGCAACTGCAACTGCAACAGTTTCCGCGTCAATTCCGCTTGCACCACCCGCTGTCCCACCGCCAAACATTGAGCTGAAGCCACCGGCAAGCAAACCGCTCAAGCCATCCTTTAACACACCTTTAAACAGCAGCAATAGCATTGGCATCGTGCATGCCACCAAAAGGGGCAGACAAACAACAAGTGCAACTGCAACTGCTACAAATAAAACCTCGTCAGCAGCATCACCTGCCAAATTGGATATCAACGCATTGCGATCTCAGCTCTATCAGGGCGCCACAAAGACTGTAACACAGACACCAACAACTGCCGGGGGAGAAAGGGGAAGAGGGGCAGCCAATGTGCAACAAGGGGGCACAAAGAAGAAGCGCTGCCTCGATCGTTACGATTCATCAGAGTCATCAGACAGGTGAGTAAATTAATGAATACATGAGATCAAAGTGTCAAATGAGAAAAATAAATTTGGAGCACTACGAAATGACAGACGAAACTTTGTTTTTTAAGTGTTTTAAATATTGAATTTAATTGTTATTCCCACAAACTGACAGTGAATATTCCGATAAATAAAAATCGTTAATTCATTCCTTACTTAATTATTAATATATATATATATTTGTAAAAGTATTTCAAATGCTTATATTGGGAATTTTGTAAGCCCGCGCAAAGCCGCTTATTATCTGCTAGTCAGCATTATTTCCATTTCTGTATCGAGCTGAGACTTTTTACCTTATATATAAATCAGTAATTAACATTCCTTTCACACAAAGATAGTAATTTAAAGTAAAGCTTATAATTAACTTGCTGCTGGCCAGGAACAGGCAGAATAATTCATGCAAAAACCAGTTAATATGATTTCCAAGCTGTGCCACTTAACGCCTATTATAAAAAATAAAATAACTACAGCAAAAAACAAGAAAAAGAAAGAGATGCAAAATTCTTTGATGGATGATAAATAAGATGAACTTAGACAGCTGATATTTGACTTGCCACAAAATATATCTTAATATATCTTAGAGACTTGACGCATAAATTCAGCTAGACTTGTGCTAAAAACGGAAATGCCACAATGTGGCTAGAAAATGTTTTCTATTTATTTTTTTTTTTCTTACAAAATTCAAGCTAAAAACAGAAATACTAAAAATATATGCCATAAATATATATTTATGCATGTATCTGTGAGATACTTTGGCAAATGCACAAGCAGAGATACTTGAATTACAATATGATTTATCAACACACACACACACACTGGGGCGATTAAACAATTTTGATAATTTATCTGACGGATAATTGTGGCCGAGTGCGCTAAAAGGCGATTAAATCAATGTATTTTTGTGTTTTTTCTTGTTTAAAAAAGCGGCACGCGCAAAATCGCAAAATTACCTCGTCAACTGTGAGAATTTATGGTTAACAGATATTCCGTGTGTGTGTGTGTGCGTGTGTGTTATTGTTGTATCTATAACCGCACAATGCCAACTAATTTCCGCTCATTAAGAATGCGCAGCAGCGCTGCTGCTGTTGGTCTGTCTGTCTTTCTGTCTGTCTGTATGCCTCTGTTGTGAGCATGCATGCGCATGCAGTTGTTGCATTTGTGTATCTTCAAGATACGCAAAAGCATGCGTTCATTTATCAGCAGTAGCAGAAACAGCACCAGCAGCAGCAGAAACAGCAGCAGCAGCACAAACAGCAGCATTTGTGAATTTATGGCGCGTGGGCGCAACAAGCTTCCTGCTCAGATACAAATGTATCTGCGGCTGCAATTATGTTTTTTTGGCTGCGATTATTTTATATTCAAGGCGAATTGTAAATGTATAGAAAGTACATAATTAATCTGCAATACTCACTCACGCAGAAGTCATGTAGTATATATGTATTCCTGATCAGTCTATGATAACTTGGCAGATATACGAGTCTAAGCTGTAGACAATATCAGATTACTAAATCATGTAGACAAATCAATGCTAAGATCTAATTACCATATTATATGGTATCGAAAACTTTTGTTTACAGCGAAATCCCAACCAAACTCAGCTAAAATGTGTATTATTATGCTGCTTATCTAAGCCAAACTCAGCTAGTATGCATTTCAACATGCTTCTCAAAGTCATCAGCGTTGGACTACAATATCATTTAGCTACTATATCATATAGCTTTCGTACTACTGAAAGAATGATGGCAACAGTTTTGGCAGAGTACCTCAACTTCGGCATGCCCAAGCCATGCCCATTCTTACTTGTTTCTTTCTGCATTCTAATTAATTAATTGTTTTTGTGGCTATTGTTTTTGCTGCATGCAAATCATGCATAAATTGAACACTCTACGTTGTTGTTGTTGTTGCGTTGTTGTCGTCACCATGCTGTTCGGTTCGGTTCTGTTTCGGTTTAGCTGGCAAACACGCAACGCGGACGCACGCATATCAAAAGCCATAATCTATCTCTGCTACCATAAAACATATTGTATCTCTTAGTACGCTGTCTGCTATCTTTGCTCTCTTCCTCTCTCTCTCTCTCTCTCTCTCTCTCTCTCTCTCTCTCTGTTGTGCTCTCTCTCTGTCATTCCATTTCGTTTGTGCTCGGCTGCGTTCGTGATTTGCGCTCGTGCTTCGCTCGGCTTCGCTCGTCTCTGTCGGAAATAATTTCAACTTTTGGTCGTTGAACTCTTTTTGATTTATTTATTTTTTTTTTTTTTTTTGGTTTCACGTCGCTCACAAAACATGAAAACATTTTTTTTTTTCTCCTTCATTGCTCATTTTTATTGTTCTTTTTTTGGTTTTACATTATTTTTTGCAATTTTTTGCGCTGCATTAAATTTTATTGCGCATCTTTTGGCCAGCTAAATTGTTGCTCTTATGCTTAAAGTTTGCATTTATTTCAAAATTTAGAATAATACAACAAAAAAAAAAAGACCCGTTTCTTGTCGTTGTTTGTATATATAAATATTTTATTTATTTTTTGTTACGTAGTATTTCTTCTGAATTTATTCATTAATTGAATTTCATATTGATTTATGCATTTTGCAATTATTGTGAGATTTATTGCAGCACAATTACCATTTTTATGGGTGTTTAGAAAAAAAAACGACTGGGGGCGCAATCTATAAAGTAAATGAATTTAATCTCCAGTATTATCAGCAGTTTAACAATAGATTGAATTATTTATTACTTGTTGCGCACAGACTTAAGGCGCTAGAATTACATTTGGTCTAATAAATGGCAACAAGTATGTTAATTTCAGCAGAGATTTGTTGCATTGAAGTGACTATGATGGCGAAAGTTATCGAAATATATAACTTTGGTTGTATTTAAGTGTATTATCAGCAGGCCTACTTTGTACCTAACCTCTCTCTCTGAGGTGAGCTCTTATTTTACATATTTGTAGAGTATAAAACTTTCTTGGTTCACAAGATATTTGAAGCTATAAAAAGTGGATTAAATCTCGTTCTTATATATTTAATTTATATTTCCTGCAACAATAACAAATTCTGCAAAATATTTAAGGCCAATCGAAAGTCATGTTTGCAACTTTTAGACAAGATTCTTTGGCAATTTCAACTTTAACATTTTGCCTTCAATTGTTGCAACTTGGCCTTCTGCAGCCGCATCTGTTGCAACTGTTGCTTGCAATTGCCCAGAACTGCAGATATTAAAATTGAGTTTTAGCTTTTACAATGAAAACATTAAACGGCCACAATTATCTGCGGCATGTGCAACGCTCGCGTTGCATTTTGTTGTCGTTGATGGCAGATGCAAACCAAACATTTAATTTTAATTATCGCCCATAAAGTAAAAATGAGAAAAAACAATCTTGACTTAACTTAACTACAGCATGTAGTCATAAGTTTTTCGTGTTTTTTGTTTGTTTATTATTTTTCATGATAATCAACTTGTATTTTGTTGTGTTTAGCATTTTAAGTGTGCTATTGACTTGGTACAGGTTTTTCCACATTTCCATGCCACACACAAGACACAAGACACAAGACCGACCCCAAAGCAGCAGCAGCAGCAGCAATCCCCAAGTGCGACCCACTGCTCCAATGGCGCGCAGTTTTTCCACAGTTTTCCACAGTTGCAGCTAAATGTTGTTGTTGTTTTTTCGTTTTTCTTTTATTTATCCATTGCCAGTTGTTAGTTTATTTTGTTTTCTTAATGTTTTTTTTGCACAGTCATGCCACAGCACGCCTCAATTGTCGACAGCACACTCACAGAGAGATATCGATGCAGATACAGCTGCAGTCACAGATACAGATACGGCTGCAGTCACAGATACAAGTACAGCTGCAGTCACAGATACAAATACAGCTGCACTCACAGATACAAATACGGCTGCAGTCACAGATACAAATACAGATACAGTCACAGATACAAATACAGATACAGTCACAGTTACAGATGACTGACAATACTGATATTGTGTAATCGCCCACGTTGATTTATCTTGTTTAAGTGACTCCAAAAGCGACGCCAACTTCGACGTCGCATCGTGGAAAGTGTAATGTAATAATTCGCAAATTGCAATTGCCATTGTTATACCCTGTAATCCAAATACTTTGCACTTGCTGGCTTGCGAGTGAAAGTTTTCGGCTATCAATTTTGATTACTTTCATTGATTGATCGATTAACATTTTTATTATTTTGTTGCACAAAAGAGTTAACATGATTACCGATTGGAAGTCACGGTCAATGACATCTGTTGGCAAACTTTAATCAATATCAAAAATGTATTAAATTGAGCTAAAAGTTTATTGCTTTCAAAAGGTGCAAAACTGAATTAAATTGATATTAATTTTTATGGCCCACACTGATTAATAAGTTGAAGTTCAAGTTTTTGTAGCTATATGAAACTCTCTCTCTTTCTATCTCTCTCTATTTCTCTTTCCATCTCTCTCTCTTTCTCTATAACTCCTCCCACCAAAAGACAGGGCATCTTGTTAGTCGATCAAGCCTTTTTCCTACTGCACTTGCAACTTGTGCATTTGAAGTTACAGTTTGCTGTCGCTTCTGCTGCTTGCAACTGCTACTACGTGCAACTGCTGCTTGCAACTCGTGTATATTTAGTCGTGCCGCATTTTGGCTCCTTGATGTTATGTTTGCAATTTTTGGCATTGCATTTGGCATTGTTTTCATAGCAGTTGCATTGTTTGGCAAACCCCCAACTTGAATTCAACTTGTTGTTGTTGTTTTGTCAACATGCAGCTGCAACGAAATAAAATTGAAATTATTATTTTTTTTTTTTGTTAAGTTCAAACTTGAGCTCCGTTTTTGGTTTTGTGGTCATGATCATGACTCATGTCCTAGAATAATGGAGTGTGAAATGTGAATGCATAGTTTGATTTATCTATTTATGAGTATTATTATTAGAACTATTTTGAATTGAATTATCTGCACTTGATTATTATCTTCTTCTTACACAAAAGTAATCAAATATTAGCCAAATATAATCTAGCTGTAAAATATTCCCAGCTTCAGCTTTAACTAATATGCAAATCATCTTTTCTTACTTCCGGAATCTGTGCCTTTTACCTTATCCAACACTTATTACACATTAAAGAGAGCTCCTCATACGAAGCCCTACCACATTCTACCTATCTGCCTCTTCTGCGCCTTCTATTTTAACCCACACAAATGTTTTGCAGCTGATTGCCCCGTGGGTAACTTGCAACTGGGACTTGGCTCGCCCACAGCTTTGCGTTGAAAGCGATTACACTCGATTACCAAAATGAATATGTTGAGTGGCCAACTAATTTGCTGCAACTTGCAACGAGCTACAACAGCAACAACAACAACAGCAACAACAACAACAACCACATTAAGCCGTCATTCAGCTAAGTAGCCAAAATGCAAACGCCTCAAAAAAAGCCAGGCGCAAAAGTTTTCTGCTCTATTTTTTGACCTGCGCCGCCCTCACACATCCCATTGCAAATTTGCAACAGCTATGCATGCGACTTGCAACATGCCAACGCGTTGCCAAACACAGTCTGCCACGCCCCTCTTAAGCGAGACACCGCTCCCCTCCCGCTCTCTCTCTCTCTCTCTCTTGACTCGACTCGCCGCAACCGCTAAAGTTGGCCACATTGCAAATGTGCCTTGGTTTTGGTATCATTTTCTATATACACTATCTAAAGGGAAGTATTATAAATATTTAGAGTAGTAAATATAGAGTATTTGAGCTTCGTCTTAATAATTATAAAAAAAGTAAAATACTTGTGTATATATTTTGTAGCTTATCTTTTTTTCTAACATTTTTCCGGCCTGTGTGCTTTTCTTTTTCATAGTCTGCCGTTGTTGTTGCTGTTGTTGTCGTGCAAGTGTTGGCCGGCCCAGTGCACAGTCTGTGTGCCCCACTGCACCCTGCCGCTCCGCACACACCCCCCTTCTCCCTGCTTTTGGGGCTGCCTTGCTGCATTCTGCAGTCAGCCCTTTTGCTTTAGCTTTTCTTTTTTTTTCCACTTGTTTCAACTGCGGCGCATTCTTTGCTTGCTATTTTGTATATGTATATATATATATACATATATATGTATATTTAAATATATATATATATTATTAGCAAGAACAACAAGCAGGAGCAGCTGCTGTTCTCTCTCTGTGTGTGTGTGTGTGTTTGCATCTGTGTGAAAAGCAGTTTAAACACGAAATTAGAGCCTCTCCTCGCGCTGAATGCAACTGCAACTCTACTTTCCCAGCTCGCTGCCTCTCTGCCCTTGCCGCACCCCTCTCCCTCTCCCCATCGAACAGCGCATTAAGTCGTAATAAATGCTGCCAGCCTCTGTTTTGTACATTGACCTCAAAAAAACGAAAAAATACAGCCGCCCCCTGGTTGCAAGCATGCCACGCCTCTTGCGGCTGCTGCTTGTGTCTTGTTTTGTTTGGGATGCTGCCACAGTTGTTGTTGTTGTTGCTGCCTCAGTTGGTGTTGTTGTTGTTTTGTTTCGTGCACATTTTACTAAATAGCTTCTATTTACGTTCCCGGGAAAATGCATTCGCAATTGTAAAGTGCAGAAATTTGTTTTTGTTGTTTCGTTACTTTGTCTCCAGTGCAACAAAGAGTAGAACAATGCCCCAACTAGCGGGGTGTGAGGGGAGGGAAACACGTGCACGACTTTTTTGAGGGGGGCTATGAATCAAAATAGGCAGCAGCTCCACTTTATATAGAACACAGTTTGCTGCTGCTCTTCCAGATATATTTACAAACGATTTAAGTTTGATATTTATGTTCTCTGGATTTTTGGAAATTGGATTTGGAGTGCAGCATTACGGGATTCTTCGAAAAGTGCCAACGAATCGGGCTATAAATTTTGAAGAATACGTGTTTAAATTTCTGTAGTAATATTATAAAGTTTGTGGTGCAAAACTGATTTTGATTTTTGTTCATCTTAAGAGTTGGTGCAAAAAGTTTTGGTCATGTTGGCAGATTGAGGAAACGTGCTAAAACTTTTGACCATCTATTATTGATAAACTATGCAACATCATCTTCAGCAAGTTGGCCAAATATAGAAGCATTTTTTAAACAACAGTTTTCATATATTCCAGCAATATTTATTCATTTTAAAAATATGCAAATTTTACTTTTTTCAATTTTTACGCTCGCTTTAAATTGATTTTTGTGTGGCTCATTTTTCTGTAAATTGCTCAACTCTCAACGTTAACTGTCTCTCTTTTGATGGTGTGTGGTTCGCTGTTGGCCAATTGGTTCAACATAATCCAATTAAAGGCCACAAGCGAGCCTCAAAGTGCTGCACAAAATGTCATCAGTTGAAAAGCTGAACACAAAAACGCACATGAAAAAGCTGATTTAATAGCAAATGGAATGCAGACAGTGTAAAACTGACTTTTGGCCAAGACTGCGTTTAAAGAGGCCAAAATGTTGAAAAGAAATTGCAAATGGAATGCCAGCAACTAGATATAAAGAAAGGAATCTCCATAGGAATACAAAAGGCATGAAAGGAACTGAAAAGAAATGCACAGCAACAAAAAGTTAGAATGGAAATGGGAAAAGCAAAAGCAGCAGGTAAATATTAGAAAATGAAATTGGACAGACCATGTGAAATTGATAACTTGAACTGTAGATTTAATTTGCACTTTAAATGCAGCTTAAACTTTGAGAGGAAAGTATAAATATGAATATGAGATATAAAACAAAAAAGAAAAGCAAAGAAAAGCGAGGAAAAACTTTAATTAATAAATGATTCTATATAATGAACTTTGAGCTTTAACTTAAATATCAAGAAAAGAAGAAAAGCGAAATATGAAAATGAGAATTATGCAAGAAAATAATAATAAATGAATGAATGCTGAAAGTAAGTAAGAAATGATTTGATTAACTAAAACTTCAGCTTAACTTAAATAACTTGGCTTTAAATGGCACATTAGCTTCAATTTTCAGCTCTAAATTCATATAATTGAAATAATACTAGTTATGGCTTAGTTTATAATCCCGCCAGCAACTTATACAACATATTTGTTGGTGGTGGTTATAATGTCTACATTATGTCAGCGATTAAAACTGTGATTCAAACTCTTGATTTCTGGCAAATTTGGCAATATTTGAAAGCATAATTTATGCATCGTTGACCGTTTTATGTAAATTGCTAGCCAGCCAGCCGGCCAGCCAGCCAGCTGGCTAAAACTGGCCAAAAACCTAATGGCATTCTAATGTTGGCCACCAAAATCAAAATCATATTAGCCAAACTTATGTGTGTGTGTGTGTGTATGAGCTGCCACTATTCTGGCCATGTTTTGCTTTTGGCTTTTGCACATGACAACAAAAACAGCAACAACAACAACAACAACAACATGAAACGTACACTGGAAATTTTCATTAATTATAACGTCAGTTTCGCGGATGCTTTGCATTTTCGCCGGGCAGACAGTTGCACACACACACACTGTCCCCTCCCCTCCCCTCCCCTCTCTCCTGTGGCTGTTCACTCTTGATGTGCAGCTGAAACAACAACAGCAACAACAAGTTATATTCACCAATGCAACGGTAAATTCAGTGCACCTCCCCAACGCCCCTTTATGGCCAGACACATTGCGTTCCGGACAAGTGATGGCCGTTGGCGAGGCTCTTTCATTAATGCATACCCTGTAATCATGGCATGCCTTTGCAAGGGGGTAGCTTGGGGCAGCAAATGCACCAGTTGCAGCTAGAGCAATTATCTTTGATAATTGTTAAATAAGGTATAATCAAGAATGAGTTCTGGCATCAAGCAAACTAAAAGGTATAGAAATACTATATTATATAGCGCATATGAACAATTGGTTGAAACATATGATTTCTGTAATATTTCAAGTGAGATTTACTTGTTAACAGGTTTACTCCAGTCTTCAAGGGTAGACAGATAGTTGATTTCCATTTGCAGTCATAGCTCATATTTTCTGTATACATTTTCAATGTATATTATGCATTTTGCAGGGCATCAGTTAGTCGTGCACACTCAGTGGCGATGCACTCTTGTTATTTTTTGTGCCAGCGAAAATTAGTCATTAACTTTTTAAGCATCGACTGTGGACAAACATGGCGTATGAGTGATGTGCATGGCGGTCTACGCCATGCCATTGATTGTCTGATTGTCCACCTGTCTGTCCGCCAGTCTGTCTGTCTGTCTGTCTATCTGTGTGTGTGTCTATGTGTGTGTGGTAAACGATAAGGCCCCGTCCGACAGTCGAACTCAAATTCGCGGGCAAGTGGCAATTATGTTTGCCGCTATGTCAAGTGGATTTTGAAGTTGCAAACGATATGCTATGCTGCAAGTGCAACATTCGACTAGAGTTGCCTTTTGCTTGTAGTTACAACTGTCGTAGTTATAGTTGTTGTTGTTGTTGTTGACAGTCAGTCAGGCAATGGATATGCGTTTGAGTTTGAGTTTGAGCCCGGAGGCTATCATTAACTTTATTGCATGCGAATGAGGCAAAGTTGATAGCAGCAGCAGCAGCAGCAGTATGCCTTGGCTTGCCTGCCTGGCCGGCCTGGTCTGCCTTGCCACAGAGTCTAAACTCGTTAAGTGCAACCAGAAAGACACGCTTCAACACTGTTGAACATTGCTGAACACTTAAGTGGCCAGTGAGCAACAATGTACAAAGTATAAGATCAATTTCATGTAGATTCTAAGTTTACTTTTCCAAACTATCCAACAGGATCGGAAACTAATGTTCCGAAATTTGTCTTTGGTTTAAGAATGTTAGCGGATTTTGTGTAAACGAAATTCACTTATCGAAATATACAAGCCAGTTAAGTTGTGTAACTATCCCAGAGACTATGAAAAGAGAATTGACATCGTTTGAGTTTTGACCAAGTTCCAACAGCTTAATGTTAACTGAAATGAAATTCCTTTGACAACTTATCCGTTTTCTATTTCTATGCCTCCTTTCACTGGCTTGAAACTAAACTTTTCACTTTAACAACTTTGTTGCAACACTTAACATTTGTTGCTAACCCACAATTCCAATTTGTTGTAGTCTTTTGAACTTTTTTCTTATTCCTCATTTCGCTTTTCATTTCCGTTTTGCTCAATCGCTTTTTTTATATTTCATTTTTCTTCTTTTCTTCTTGTTGCTGTTGTTCTAATTCTATTTCAATTTCTAGGCGCCCGTTGTTAGCCAATTTGTTGAGACCGTTTGGCCAAATGGCAACTTGACATTGACCTTGACTCGCTGTGCGTGCTACTTAGCCGCTCAACCGACGCAAACAACACAGACACCAACAACACACACACACAACACAACAAACAACACACACACACACACACACACACACAGCACACACTAAGCAGCTTTAAAAATCAAAAGTGTAACTGAAAAGCTAAATCGAATTGCAAAAAGCAGCAAAGAAAAGCACAAATCATACAGTTAATTTGTGTGAAACGAGCGAATGAAAATTGCCAATAGAAAAAAACTACACAAAACGAACTGCAAATGCTCTGTAAAAAAAGAGCATTTCTGTGTTGATGGTCAAATTGAAATGCAGTGAAAATATATTTTAAATAAATCAAAGAAAATCACTTGCAATAAATTTGCAACAAATACCATTTCAAATGCATGAATGAATAAGCACTGAGAAAAGCAGTGACAGTGGAAGGAGACAAAGCACACAAACATAGAAAACATATAACCAACATAATGAAGAAAATAAAACCAAAGCTAAAAAGGTTTTCTATAAGGGATAGAGTAGAGAAGAGTGTGTACAGAGAGGGGGTGAGGGGAAGAGAGAGGGCCAAGAGCAACAAGCCATTATAATCGGCTTATAAAAAGCTACAGTTTGACATTTGATCAAAATTGAATTGTCAATTGAAATGTTGTGTTTTGTTGCTGTCACCCTTTAAGCATTGTTTGTGTGTGCTTGTGTGTGTGTGAGTGTGTAGGTGAGGGTGTGTGAGTGTGTGTGTGTGTGATTGTGTGATTTACCATTGATTAGAAATAAATTGAGTTTAAAATGTTTAGTTGACCAAAAAATCGTTTGAATTTTATTGCTTATGTGCGTGAAATTAGTTTGTGGCTTATTATGATTATGGAGGTGGTTTATTATAACTGTGGTTTGCCAAATAATTACTCTTATTACCAACATAAAATAATGAAATTGTATTTGTCTAAAATAAAATTAGCAAACAAACAAAGAGAGGGAGTGAGTTGCAGCTTGGTTTACGAAACTAATTAAATTTTAACCAAACATCGCAAAAAATGCAGCATAAATGAAAATGAACTCCAACAGCCTTTAACTAACTAAACTCTGGTCACACTAATGGACTGTAAAACTGTGTTTTTTCTCTCGCTCTGTTCACACCCCCCCCCACCTGGGTAAATGCATATCTCTCACTTAAATTCGCATATAATCAGCGGGTTCTGCCTTTTTCACACGCTTGCCGCCGATTGCCGCGTCATAAAATAAAAACGGCAACACAGCAATTTTTTCGAGTAGTGGCAATAGAGGCGTCTAACAGTAGCATAATTACTATAATATTGACTTATAGATTCCCAAACGACGATGCCAGCGTTGCCACACTGGTTGAGAACTATGCGAAAAGTCGCTTTACCTATCTAAAATTAGACTTCGTTCATATTTGTTGAATATGTTTTCACTCATGACATATCTTTATTTATTTTTTATTTTTATTGATGTTTATTTATTTTATATTTTTATATATTTTTCAAATTTCAATTCGTTATTTTTTATGGTTTTTATATTAGTTTAATTATTCAACATTTATTAGGAAATATTCCAAAAATTGTATTCACATCTTCAATCACTGTGCACTGCTTATACTCAGAATTAACTGAACATGGTTTAACAGGGTATAATCAAGTTGTCCCAAAGTATTCAGCAACTCATGTATTATAATGTGTACATATGCTTGATCAACATCACTAGGTCAGTCGATCAAGCCATATCTATATATATATTCTTGACATAATATGGCGAATTTATAAATGTTGCATAAAGTGAATGATGACTCCGAAGCACATAACTAATTAGCTAGATAAATATCTAAAACATGTCAGACTTGTAGGGTATCTACCCGTCGAGCTGTCTCTTTTTCTTGTTTTTTGCTGATGGAGTCTTTCATTGATTGAGTAATTGACAACGACAACGAAGGCGTTGCCTATGATTACATTTTGTGGTATGTTTTTTTCTCGCTTTCATATTGTGTGTTGCTTGTCGCTTTTCATTGAAATGTATTTATTTATTGTTATATTTGTTGTTGTTGTTGTTGTGCCTATTTGTTCTCAAGCACTGAGAGAGCTAGTTGTTAGCTGTGGTAGCTGTCTGCTGCCCACTTATTCTCCAGTGGAGTTCTCGAGTCGAGCGCCTTAATTGCTAGGCATCGAAATTGTAATTAACGTGGAGCCGAGTGTGGCGAGTCGGTCTCTGACAGTTGTCTAGTAGTAGTAGTGGTAAATCAGTCAAGCAGTCAGTCAGTCAAGCAGTCAGTCAGTCAGTCAGTCAAGTAGTCAGTCAAACGAGTTCAATATTTACTGCTAGCCTGGCACACAGCCTCTGCAAACATTGCAAATTAAACTGACAAAATTGCTAATTAGCTTTGAGCTTGAATAACGCCTGGCAGGCAGTTGCAAATTGCAGTGGAAACCAAAAAGATATACATATATACATCAGGGATATATATGATATATAATATGATATAATGCTAATTACAAAAGTCAACATCTTTTTCTTTTGTTTAAATAGATTTATTTCAGTCATTTGGCTGACAATCATAATATTGAATATATTTTTATATATAAGAATAGATTAATTAACATTCATAAATTTAAATGTATGATTTATTAACTATGTTAAATACGTAGCTGCTTTTTGATGCAGGAACCCCCAACTACGCAAAATCGTGAAATTTGAAATGCGAGTAATTACGCGGCAGCCACAAAACACAAAATGCACAACACATTTAATTGTGTTTAAAATGATTTATAAATATATGCATACAAATGCAATTATTAAATAATTATACGCTATAATCAAAGCTGGCTGCCAAGTGGGGCATATTGACTCTTGATGTGGCAGTTATTTTTTAAAGTTGCAATGAAAGTAATGCAAAATGAATATGAATATTACGAGTTGCATATTTTAGTTAGATTGCGTCACGATTTACAGGGTAACATTGTGTCGATTATTTTTTGGGATAATTGTTTTCATTTATAACCTCATAAAAATGAAAACGTCAAGAATATGTCTAAAAATGATTTTTGCATTTACATATGTTGCCTGTTGCCTGTTGCCGGCCAGCTTTAAGTGCATTTTAATTAAATTTTCATGTTTAGTTCATTAGCAATTCAATTTGCACAAAAAAACACAAACAACAACAATCAAGCGCCATAAAAAGAAGGTTGCATAATTGCAACTGCAACTGCAACAACAACAAGAAGGAATGATTAACAGAGTTTACAACAATAAAACTGTTGAACATTAAAACTTTTGCCACAATAATTGCAATCAAATAAATAATTGCTTAAGCCTTCTTCTAACAGATTAGCTAACGTTCATAATTACATATTGGCTGTGGCAAGCGCAACAAAAAACGAATATCTAATTGAGCCAAATTGAAAGTGAGAGTTGCTGCCTCAAGCCTCAATCCGACTTGTTGAATGAGGCATGCAAATATTGAAACAAGTACAAACTAATTGAACTCTTCAGAACTGAGGGAAGGACAACTTATGATTATACTGCATCTAATTAAGAAGGTGTGCTTTTATGAGCACTCTAACTACCTACTTACACATTGCAAAAAAAAGTTATATAAAACGTTTGCGAAATTCCACTATTAAATTGAAAATAAAATTGAAAATCTATCAGCTTAAAAAAAGTCTAAAGCAATGTTGAAAGTAAAAAAAACTGCTTCTTCCACATGTAGTTGAGCATTATTTTTCGCAGTGTGCATAACTGATAACGAATGTCTGGCATTTGCTTGACTTTATGGGGTTCATAAAATCGAATGGTTTTTTCTTAACCAAAATCTCTAATAAACGCCATAAAACGCACTTCAAGCTAAACGCTGCTGCGTATTAAGCGGCCTGTTGCATGATGATGTTGCTCTTAAAGTATTCAAAATTAAATTCCAAACAACAACAACAACAACTTGGCAGCAAGCAAACTTGACGAGCTCTTATCAACATGCGATTTTTGGCACTTTTTTTTTTCTTTCTGTTTTTTTATGACGTTGACGACGCTGCCGACGCGCCATCAAGCGAAACTGAAAGAGGAGTGGTGTTATGGGAGAGGGGAGTGTGGGGAAGGTGGCTAAAACGGCGACTATCATGCTGTGTTGCTTGTCCTGCTCCTGTCTGCTGTCTGTCTGTCTGTTTGACTGCCTGTCCTTCTGTCCTGTTGCCTGTTTGTGGTTCTTCTATACATTCCTGTCTCATTTTCATGGGCCATTTACGTAGACAAAGAAAGACGCGCAGCGGCATGTTTATGTATCCGTAAGATACATTTTAGCATGACGTTCCGCAACGTTCTTTCTCCCGCCCTCTCTCTCTCTCTCTTTCTCTCTTTTTCCTTCTCTCTTTCTCTCTATCTGTCTGACTAAATGACTGCATTTTGGCCATATACTTATATATTTATATACGTCTACTCATTTATATGTTTTTTTTTGTTTCTTATTTAGAAAATACCGGTTCAGTGCAAAAACTTGCAAATATTTTTTTTTATTTCTCTTTTTTTTTATTTTTTTTTATTTTTTTTTGTTTTTGGCGATTTTTGTGTTTTTTTTTGTGTACAAAAAATTTGATATTTCTTCTTTCGACTTTTTATAGCCAAGTGCATTGCGAGGTATTTGAATTTTGTCACAAATTAAGTATATATGACGTGATAAAGTAAAAGCGTAAATTTACCGTTTTATATAGCTTGATATCTTGACCAAAAGTAATCAAATCTCAATTTTATTATATGTTTGTCGGCACGTGTCGCAAAAAATCAACAGTCAAACAATTGTATTGATTAGCTGCCTGAGATTATTTGAACTTCCGTAATTGGTTCTAATAAACTCGTAGACTTGGCCGGATCATATCACAATATCATATATATATATATCATATTTATCAATATATATTTTTGTATAAAAACCTTCTCTTTGTTTATCAATAAATTCTAAACAAATTTACACAATTTGTGTATTATTATACGTATATACACAGTTATCGGTAATATATATTATAACTCCCATACGAACGATCGGTCAAAAGATGAGTTCTTGTAAAAAAAACTTTTTTCTTTAGGAAAAAAATTTACCAGTTATGCTATATATAAAAATTGACATTTCAACAAATTTTCTAGGGTATCTAAACTCCGCCTTGCCTTAGGAAGCATTTCTCACTTGTGTCTTGTTGCATTTTGCTTGCTTGTTTATTGCAAATGCCTTAAAACTGATCAAAATGCCTTACATCTGAACTGAGCAGGCATACACAAATAAATATATGTATATATATATATATATATATATATGTATATGTATATATATATACTTGGTTGTATAAGGAAGCAGTTCTCGTACAAGTTCCTGCCACCTCAACTGCGCTTGGTTGCCTGCCCCAGAAGAGGACAGCGTTGTGCCACAAATGCCTTTTGGTTTCTGGCCAAAAACAACAATCGAGCGAAACTGTTGCCATTTATAAATATATATATAGACGTATATATATGTATATATTTAATTAAAAGAAACACTTTAAGGATTTAGTACGTTGAGGCGTGTTGGAATTTCATTTCTTTCCGTTTTTATTATTTTTCCTTATTTTTCCTTGCTTTCTGCAGTTTAACAAAATTTTTGTAAAATTTTCTTTTTATGGGTTTTGCCAACCAGTTGGTGGGACGTGGGGCGTGGGGCAGTCTTGACACAAATGTCTAGCGTAAATCAAATGCTATAAAACGCCTATTTGCCATGTGGCAATTTGGCCATTTGTCAGTCTGTGTCAGCCAGGTTGTCAACGCCTTTAACTTGGCCTACAAAACTTTTCAAAACGGTTTTGTATTTTGTTATTTTGTTTTTCTTTTTAACTACGCTCGTTAAATTTTTCACACACACGCACACACACTCAGACGACAATGCCGAAAAGTTCAACGCGCCCAGAAAAGTGTCAAGCATCAAAGGAAAAAAAGAAATAATAATCAACAAATATTTATTTAACTTTTACTCGGCTTAATATTTGTTTATACGGCTTGTGTTTATCAAATGTTTGCCAAGACATAAAACTAAAGCAAACACACGAGTCAGACACACACACACACACACACACACACACACACTCAACTGTTATATACAGGAAGCACAAACTGTTTACCCCCCTCTCTGCCCCGGGCACAAAAAAAAAGTTGCATAAGGTTGCCTTCGGGCGATATGGCGTCAAAATTCTTATCGTTGCTGCACTGACTCGGCGTACAAATGTTATTTATATATATTCATATCATATAGATTTATAATTTCTCAGTAATTTCTATATATGTGTGCTAATTGTTGTACAACAGTTATCAATGGGTTCGGGGATCTGGGTTCTGCTTTCGGTTGGGCAACTACTCATGACGCATTGGTGGCATTGGTGGCATTGAGGCATAGAGCAAATGTGTAACCCGAATGCGACCTGATAACCTCATTTATTAGAAATGTCTAGTAAAACCAGGGAAATCATTTGTTTACTTATGCACTCTGATAACAATTTATGAGAATCGACGTCTTATCAGTGGGGAGGGAACAAAAGTTAACATTCTGTGTTAATCAATTGTGAAAGGTCTGTTGCGAATTCGCTGGTGGGGAGATCGAACAAAGTAACAAATTAGCCGTATAACAATATAGCACTACTTAAAATCAACAAGTTAATAGTTCCCATAAAGCAAATGATAGGCTTAGTTCCTTGATTGTTCATTAATAATCCAATCAAATCTCTTTTTTAACCCTTAAACCATGAATAAGTGGAAAAGGTATACCCTCTAGTTTTAGTTTTGTAAAAGGCAGCTCCTTCGACCTCATAAATGATATATATTCTTGGTCAGCATCACTAGTCGAGTCAATCTAATCGTGTCTGTCTGCCTGTGAAAGTGAACCGATCTAATAGACTATAAAATATACAGACTCAAATATTTGTACATAAGAATATCAGGTTTATTTTATTTGATCGATTTGACTGTATACCCAATCGATTACCGATAACATAAAATAATTGGAGGCACGCTTTTGCGAAGACCAACACAGGATATCTCCTAGCCGAGCATTCTTACTTGTTTTTTTGTGCGCTTAACATAAATTTATATAGAAAAAAATCGGTAATTTATTCAGTTTCGATAAGTCATTAAATTACAGTAAAATGAGTAAAGCTTTTGCTAAACGAGTTATGGTTTTTATGCTCAACATTAATTTCAACAAATTAGCATAATGCATAAATTTATGACTAATCAAGGCGACAACAATCTTATTTGTTTCTTACGCTCTATAAACATTGTTGTGGTTTTTTCTTTCAAGTGGTTTACATCCTATGCTTCGAGTTTACACTTAACTCAAAATGTGGCAACAATTTCTGCTGAATTCAAGCGCCATTTTATTTAATTTCTTTTTGCTAACTTGAGTTTCAACTTTTTATTAATGGCTTCAACATTTTCTTGTATTTGCAGGTACGTTGAAATTTCCACAATTTGGCAAATTTGAAATGCGAGTGAGTTGGCTTATGATAAATAATGGTCAAAATATATTTTTGGCCAAATATAAACTAAACGCTATTACAGATTTAGAAATGTATTTTTGCCACTTGAATAAGCCATTATCTTTTTAATCATATTTAACGACATTGTGCTCAATATCGAAAAACATGTTCAAAAACAATCTAGCCAATTAGAAGACGGTAATTGCTGGTTATGCTTTTGGCCAGGCTAACCCCTTGTAAGCCTTTTTGTTCAACACAGCGACGCTCATTAGCGCCTCAATTAAATAAGCACCCAAAACAATAACAACAAATTTTATATATGCAGACAAATATTTAAATTGTTCTCTCCATTTTTTCTACTGTATCCTGCCACATAGCCTTAACATATGTGTGTGTGTGTGCGAGTGTGTGTGTGTGTGTGTATGTGTGTGTGGGACAATTGTTTTTGACACAAAATGATTTTAATCATAATGTCATTAAACACGCAACTGTCAACTGAAATATTCAGTGAACATGGCGCGACAAGGGATAGTCCACACACACACAAAGAACACACACAAAACACGTACACACACACACAGAGAAAAAAGTCCCTTAACATACAACCCTGTCACTCCCCATAGCGTAAAAGACAGCGGCGAGAACAAACGAGTCGGCAACAGCAACAGCAACAACACCAACAACAACAACAGCAACAACAGCAACAACAGCAACAACAAAAGCAACAACAACAACAGCAAGCTTGCCACATGTGAAGATCTCACACAACTGATAATTTGTGTCACTTAATTGCTGAGGCTTAAACATTACAAAACTTTTCCTCTACTCTGTTTTTTTTGGCTCATTGTTAACATAATAAATTAATTTTTACATTTGCCTTTTGCCCCCCCCCCCCCCCCCCCACTTGATTCTAAGCGGGGCGTCGATTTGCTCGACTTTTTGGTTTCGGCTATCGTAAAAAAGTCAAAATATGAAAAAATATTTCATGTCTTGCAGCACGCACCAAAAATGCCAACTTCCGTTCCCAGAACTAATTATGTTTGAGCTGCTGGCAACTCATAAAATATATACATATATATACTTGATCAGTATAAGGATTATTTATGATTATTTCTTTAATGTATGCTATTATGATAAACAAACTTGATAGATCTCAGTTATAGCTTCTATAGTAAATTAACTGGATATATATCCTATTTTCTTGCTGTATAGGAAACTTCTTATCGATTCCTAAAATTCCTTATCGATCCTAAAAACAAAAAAAACTATTCAAAAATTTGGCTGTTTCGTGGAAAAAGTGATTATTTCAACACACAAACATAGAAATACAAATGGCATTCAACATGCAAGGGTATTTTCGAGTTCATTATACCCCCAACTCTTCAATTTTGGGTTATTTGTGTAATGCTTTTTCGAAATGATTCGTAACGGTAATTGACAATACTTTGGCAGCCAATCGGAGAGATCATCGAAGGCGGTGCTACGGTAGTTTCCGCCTTGCCAAGTCACGACACATCAAACCAGGGAATACAATTAAGGAAGCCTTACAAAAACAAAACACGAAGAGCGAGAAGAACAAGAAGCAGAAGAAAGAGTAGAACAAGAGAATATAAAAGAAATGCCATTTAGGATATGTTCTTCAGTTTCGCAGGGCGTTGACCAATGCAATTAAAGCAATGACGATTAACGATGACGATGACGATGACGATTACGATTGCGATAACGTCGATTACTAAGCTGCAGTTAAAAGTTAAAGTCGCAGCGCGATGATGACTATGTAAAATAAGCGATTAAATACGTGCAGAGTTCTCCACTCAATACCCTATACAAATATATATATATATTTGTACACGCTGTTGCAGCTCTCTCTCTCTCCTCTTGTATCTGAGAAGGGTGGGTTGAACTCTGGGGGGTTACTCAATTTGCCACAAGTTGGCCGGCGTGGCAACGCCCACGTTACGCTTGATTAAAAATGTGCAACAACAATAACGGACGCCAGCAACAGCAACAACAACAACAACAACAACAACAACAACAAATACAGTGGACAAAAAAGGCAGTCACAACTTGTTTGTTGTTGTTGTTGTTTTTGTTGTAGCTTTTTGAAGGGTTGCAGCAGACACGTTTTCCTGTCGCGCTATTTGCCTTGATGAGGGTGCTGCTGCTGCTGCTGCTGCCAGCAGAGAGATAGGCAATTTTCTTGTTGAGAAAGGGGGGGCTAAGGGAGTTTTTTTTTTTGGGCATTTCCGAGCGATAGTGTCGGCTTCTGTGCATAGATGGCGCCAGTTGTACTGAAAAGTTAAGTTTGATGTTTGAGCGTTTGAATAGAGAGTGAGAGGAAAAATATGTGGTGAAGAGCTGCAGGAAAAGTATTTATATTGAAGTAGTATCCAATTTTGAAGTTTTGTTCAAAATAAATATTTGTTTTAAAAGGTTATTTGAGTTATTTCACGAATATATACACTTTAAGGGGTTAGAGATGCTATCTTTTGCCTGTTACATACTTTGGTACAGCTTCATTATACCCTTGTTCCCATTTTTGGTGGATTCAGAGTAATGCTTGGCATATTTTCAAATCTGTATTCAAGGAAAAATGATTTCAAAAGTTTTAATCTACCATCTAAATGCATCCTTCCTGCATTCAATTCATTCACAATTTTATAAATGCTTTAATAAAGTTTTTTCCACTTATAAGTCAATTACACCATACTCCTGTCAACCACTTACAACATTATTATTACACAAAATATTCATCGATGAAGATATGCTCAGCTGATAGCATTCATCAGTTTACCTGATGCCCAATAATAATTTGGCTTAAGACATCTGTTTACACGTAGCACTTTCAATTTCAAAAGATCAACAAGAGGCAGGCAGGCAGCAGCAGCAGCAGCAACAGCAACCCATGGGAAGTGACTACAAAATGCCACTCGTCGCACTTCTGCATTTTGCCACACCTCCACACACACAAGAAATATACAATTTGTGTCATAAAGATGCAGTAGTAAATGTATCTCATGGCTGCGCTTGCCTTCTGGCCATGTCCCCCCCCATCATGGCCCAGAGCATCCTACTGCCATAAATGTTTCAAGAGTGCGACGGCTGCTGCTGCTGCTGCGCATCTCTTAATCCCTCATCATCATAATCAACTGAGCCAAAAAAAGGAAAACACAAAAAAAGTGTGAAATTCGTGGAAACAGCGTGAAGAGTAGCTAAAGACGGAGTTTGGAATCGGAGTTGTCCGGTTGAAGAGTCTTTCGTGTTGGGTTTTATGCGACTTTTGTATATATACGGATACATTACCAGACTCTAAAATGTCTATGTGTGTGTGTATGTGTGTTTGTTGTGTGTGTCATGTTATTTCGGGCAGTTCTTGAACTTTGCCAATGTCATGGAAGCAACAGCAGCAGCAGCAGCAGCAGCAGCAGCAGCAACAGCAGCAGCAGCAGCCACTTTTGGGGGCCATTGCAGTTGGTCAGGTATTTTAGCGGCAGATACATTTGTATCTGTATCTTTTTACCTGTATCTTTGGCACGTCTACAAAAGAGGCCAACAACAGCGGCGATGACGACGTCTACATGTGTTTTGTTGTTGTTGCTGTTGTTGTACATGTTATTGTTGTTGTATATTTCATGGCGTTTTTATGTAGTCGCCCCGTGTCGATGTCTCAGTTCCCAGTTGTTGCCGTGTGGTTTTCGGTTTTAAGTTTGTCTCTCTCTCTCTTTCCCCTCTCTTTCTCGTTCTCTCTCTTTCTCCCTTTTTAGCCCTTACTACCTACCTGAAACTGAAACAGAGCCGAGAGCCTGCAACACAAACTTTTAGCCTGCAGATTTTGCCCATATGCCTCTTTAAACTTGTTTCAAATAATTTCAGACTAGACGTGCATAAATCTACTTAGCAACAACAACAAGAACAACAAATAAAATACAAAATATACTTAAAGCAGCGCACAAAGGAAGAAGAAAGAGACGAAGAGGGGGGGAGAGAGAGAGAGAGAAAAAGAATAAGCAAAACGAAACGAAACGAAAACTTCAAGTTCGCGTCTAAAGATTTTGGCCAGGGCTTTTCTTTGTTGTGTTGTTGTTGTACAAGTTGCCATGCTAAATAATTAAGTTAGCACTTTTGTGTGTTGCGGATTTACAACTCAATGGACAACCATGCAGCTAGACAGCAGCAGAGGTAGCGGGGGGCGTGTCAAAGTGGGCGCAAATGTTGTGTGTGTGTGTGTGTGTGGATATGTTGACAGTTTCTTGGTAGAAGCCAAGCAAAACTTTTGCTTTACATATGTCGCCTTGTATCTTTATCTACACTGGGCTCATCTCTTGGGTTTCCTATGAAAAAACATATATAAATATATATATATATATATATATATATATATATATGTAGGTTTATATATACATACAAAAGGGAGATCCAAAAAGCCAAAGCTAGTTGTTTCTGTGGAAGTTTTGAGCGCACATTACAAATTCACCGGAATCCAATTTATTGTTGCTGCAGCCATCAGAGGAAGCCAAAAACGTTGTCTCTCTGTCTGTCCTTCTGTCTGTCTGTCTGTCTGTCTGTCCGTCTGTCTGTCTGTGTGGCTTTTCCAGCTTACGAAGCGAGCGGCCATCAAATTTTGTGTGTCGAGTGTGGTAAAAATATGTTTCGGCTTTGGCTTTGGCTTTGACTCTTAGCCAGGCTTTGTTTCTTCACCTGCGAGTCGAGTGCAAGTGAAGCTAAGATAAACCAGGCAGTGCCTGCTGCCTGCCCCATCCTTGTCCATGAAATGTGGATTGAGAGTGAGAGTTATGGCAACTTTGGCAGTTTAAAGTCTATGAGAGCATTTAGTCTCTTATTTAAATACACTCGTAATGTGATTTTCTTGACATATACCTAAAAATAGTCCTTACAAATTTGAATAACAAAATAAGTTTGAAATCGATTTAGTTTGGGCTAAAGGAGTAGCAAGTGTATGAAAAGAATTTGCCTTATGTATTTGTAATATTTTACTATTATGCTTCTTATATTGGGACTATAAAGCAAATAAATCAATTTACTATTTGATATAGCTTTCTTAGTATTCACTCCTATATGGAAGTTAATAGTGAAATTTGGATGTCTCTGGGCTAAAAGGGTGTATAGTCTTGGCCATGCCTAAGCTAGCCATTATTTTCTTTAGTTAAATATGTTGCTTTAGCAGCATCGCCAATCGATTTAGTTAATTAAGTTTTGTATTTAAATTGTGTAACATAATTTACTATAATCGTTGGCCAAATGTCTGTGTGTCTATAATATTATGGCCATAACAATCTATCACAATTACTTATGCATATGCTGTAGCTGTAAAGCTGTAAAGCTGCCGTCGGCATTTTGGCTTTGAAGTGTACACGAAGTAAAAATTATGCAAAATCAGCGAGCGTATTTTGAGATCTTACAACGAAACCGTTCGAATCGAATGCAGCCATGCAAATTTCCACTCCGGCTTTTGAGTTCTTCGTTTTCATTTTTTGTTGCTCTCTGAACCGCTATAATTCACACTGCTCCATTGAGGCAATCGTCGATACCTGTTTCAATATGTGATTATATACACACACACACACATATATACAGATATATATATACAGATATCTGGCTTAATGCACAACACTTAAGCAAAAGTTTATGACAATCGGCCAGGTTAACAAAGGAAGCCTTGTATTGACGAAACCCCATTGTCAGAAAGGTTCTCTCTGCGCTGCTCAGGTTGCTCACAAATGACTCATGCCAAAGAATGCAATTCTTGTGTATTGGGTTGATAAACTGTTGGAGCCCTCTCTGAAATGGGTAGGGCTCCAAAGATTGATACAAGCAAAGGGTATTAACAAAGCAAACACATGTCGCAAACATATACATATATATATATCTATATATATAGAAAGTTATATAGTATGTGCTGCGAAATCAGGCAGCGTTGAAATATGTCAGCTCGTTCAAGTAAATTTATTTAAGGAAACTTAATCCTTAAAGTGTTGCGCTTGTAACTGAAAGATAGTGTGACGATAATTTAGCTGAGAGCTGATGGATAGCTGAGTGAATATAGAACAAGTAAGAGAGCTGGAGTCGAGAGAGCTCGACTAGGAGATGCCCTGCTTTAATTCCTCGTGCTTGCATTTGCCGCTGTTTAATTTGCTAAATATAAATAGGCGATCAATTTTATATCAAGTTTTGTTCGTTTCGAATATAGGAATATATATCTTTAAGATTGTCGCTTCTGTTTCACTTTTTCAATTGCTTCTTGTTCTTAACAAAAATTGCTTTATAATTAAATTCACTGCAGTGTTTAAAAAGAATGTTAAATTGCTGCTGCAGAGCTCAATATAAGTGAAGCAAGCTGTCGCTGCCGCTGCCGCTGCAGGGTTTTTCACTTGAACATATCTGCTTTTCAGTTTTACTGTATTTTCCGCCCGCCAATTAACTGTGAAGTTGCCAGCGACCCTTTTTTTCCAGAGTCGAGAGTCGATGGCGTCTTACACTCGACATTTAACGCTTGGCGAGGCAAGAAAACCGAATGCCCAAAGCCGAAACCCGATCCACATGCCTTCGACGGGTAATTACCGGTCTTACAAATGTGCCTGCTCATATGTAGATACATACATACATACATATATATATATATATATACCGATAGGTAGATAGTAGTAGTATTGTAGCCTGGTGGATGGCATGTCTCTATAATTTATGACAAGTACAAGTTTAAAGCGTTTTGCGTTTTGTGTATTTTTTAGTTTTCTTTTAGTTTGGGTTTTGCAAGATATTTGGAAACAGATTCAAAAGCGCATGGCGTGCTGTAATTAAACATAACGCTAAAGTATCTGCCAGATACAAGACTCACTGCCCCGGAGCCACACACTCACAAAAACCTATTAAAAAGGCAAAACGTTAGTTGTGGGCCTGAGACGCCTGCAAGCCGACCCCGAAGTTGTGGCAGCAAAAATGTGGCAGTGGCAGAGTCTGCGCCTCTGACAAACTGCTGCTGCTGCTGTTGGTAGTTGAGCCTGACTTCTGCCAAGAGATACAGATACATAGATACACACACACAGACACACACACACACACAAGCTGACACTTAAATGCACGCTGTGCGGTAGTTAGCGTAGCGAAATGAAAAAATTACTAAAACTAACGTAAACTAATACATATACATATATCCATATCTAAGGCAGGGGGTGGGGTGGGCTTAGCAGCTGAAGACCTCTCTTCAGGGAGGGGGAAGGGGAGGGTATTCTTGTGTTAGGGGTAAACCTGTTGAACGCATGAAATTAACATGAGCAGCGAGCAGAGACTTGGACTTGAACTGGAATATGAAGTTGACTTCCTGGTTGAGCCCATCTCTCTCTCTCGCTCTCTCTCTCTTTCAATACACACCCATCTCTCTCTCGCGCTCTTTGGTTAGTTTTAGTTCTGCCTAACCATTAACATACATAATTGATAGCTTCTACTAAAAATAAATAAGAGTATTTAATATTTTGGTTTGCGGGCAAACACAAAACTAAATTTTTTTCATTTATTTTTTATTTTTTGAATCTATTTTTTTGCCTGCAGCCTTTTTAAACTATTTACATAATGTTTATTTCGAAATATTTTTACAAGCGCTGTGGGCCAATTTGATCAAATGATGCTGCAAAGGTTGCGTGTTGTATTCAACTCTTGAAATATTTATGCGGGCCGCAATATACTTTTTTAGACATATTTTGGTAAAATGCATTTAAGACTTGAACTTTAACTGTGTTTGCTATGCATTTTTATTACACATTTGCATGCATTTGTTTAAGATAGGGAAATTTATATCGTTAAACTAACTTTTAAGGTTTTTATCTTAACTATCATAAACATTTTTCGAGGAAATTAACAATTGGCTAAAGAATAACCAAATTCCATTCGGGAACACTGAAGTGAACTTTTTAAACAGAGACTGCGCTTTTTTCATATTCAGTCCTTGCCTAATGAAGATTGATTGATTGATGACTGATGATTGATGATGCTCTCTAACCTCCTTGTTCATATTCACTCTCTTATGCACACTTTCGCAGCTTTTCTCACGTACTTAGAAATATTGAAATGATTTCATGCATCTGCATATATCTAAAAATAAATAAATGCCACAAGAATATCGTAAAAGTCGTACACATTTCGCAACCACCTCCCTCCCGCGCTGTGTGTATGTGTGTGTGTCAATTCGCGGTTGTATTTTTAATTTTTAATTCAATGAAATTGTTTTCATTCCATTCGACACTCGCCAATTGCGATCTTTGCCAAGTTCATTGCCCAAATGCAGCCAACGGCGGCAACCTTCAAATGTCGAAAAAGATTTCTCGTTTTCGCAAATTGACAACTCATGTCAGGGGAGGTGAATAATAAGCACTAACACCTCCCTCTACCCCTTGCCACGCCTTGCCATGCAATTCGCAGAGTTTCCGTCTTGCCTCGGCGCAGCCACCCACAATAAATCTTAATTTTTTTCCCCCTCACCATCACCTGGCATGTCAACAATCTGAAATGACACATCAAATTAAATACGTATAAATGTGAGAAAAAAATACAAATAAAATACACAGAATGCAAAGCAGCAACAACTTGGCCAAAACAAGTGTATAATAAAAGCGAAATAAAGATAAAATATTTGCGCTCGAGAGCTTTGCATATGTGGGAGGCTGTTGAAGAGAGGTGGAGGGGGGGGGGTGGCAGGAGGAGGAGCTGCATGTCAGACACTGAGTGTTATTCACCTTGAGTGTGCGCCAAGCTCTTTTCTTGAGTGATGCTCGTTTGTCATTTTTTGTAGATTTTTATAAGAATTTTATCTTTATCATGTCTGCAATCGGATTTAAATAAAGTGAAATTAAATAAATATGCTTTTTTTCTAATAAAAATGATCTCACTCAAAACTCATTATGCCCAAAGCAAAATATATGCAATATTTCTATAGTGACTATAAAAAAAATCATTTAAGATAATGCAGCTGTTTATACAGAGATTTCTGCATTAGCTAACAGAAAAAAACGAGTTTTGTCAAATGATTAAATATATATAAATATATTTTTTTTGTGAAGTAATTTGCTTTGGGCCATTAAATGGAACTATTCAGGTGTTAATTGGCTGTGTCATTGCCGCAATTTAGAGAACACTCCATTTTTGTTCGACTCAAACGTGTTGCAAATTATAAAACTAAATTTGATTGCTTCCCACATAAATTAATACGCAAGAAAAACGAAAAAAAAAAAATGAAATTAAGCTAATTATAAATTCACTTTCAAAACACACGCAAAATAGAAGAAATACAAACTGGACCAGCGAATAAATAGAATAGGGCAGCAAAAGCAGAAG
Organism: Drosophila imparisetae; assembly: GCA_035042265.1. NCBI lineage: Eukaryota > Metazoa > Arthropoda > Insecta > Diptera > Drosophilidae > Drosophila > Drosophila imparisetae. The sequence goes on along the minus strand of JAWNLP010000145.1, from coordinate 2,587,942 downwards.
CACCACCAACAACAACAACAACAACAGTAACAAAAAATAATCGTAAACTTTCATTGAGGCAACGACGCTGTGACAATTGTCGACCGCAAAAGGTTGCTGTTTGGAGAAGGAGGGAACTGGAGGAGGGGCGAACTACTGTATTCAGAGTGGAACCGGCACTGACAAGTGCTAATGAACTACAACAACAACAACAACGAGAGCAACAACAACAACGTAGGCATTTCGTAATAATTGAGCGAGCTGAAGATAAGCGCAGGTGTGTTTGTATTTGTAGCTGTATGCGTGTATACGTGTGCATGTGTATAGCTGTAGCTGTATTTTTGCGCTCTCGCTTGCTCCTTCTCTTGCCGTCTCACTATTGTTGAAGTATGCTAAAATATGCTAAACGATTCTTGACTACCACCTCCCTTTTCGCTCTCTCTCTTCCTCTCGCTCTATATATACCTCTATTTTACACACTTGTTATTCCTGCTGTCCCAGCGACCTTCTCCAGTCTCCCCTCTCTCTCTCTGTGTCTCTCTGTCTTTGCTAACGCCTCTCGTCGTGGCCAACTCATTTGGGCAAACGAAACTCGTATTGAGGTAGTCTTGAATATTTAGCGCGAATAGCGTCAATGAAAAACAAGCAAAAAAAGCGTACAAAAAAAAAATAAAACAAATCTCGAAATAGAAATAGAAATTGTTGAGGCAAAAAAAGTCAAAGAGTTTCCAACAATTAAAACAACATCAACAAATTGCTATAAATTTATGTATATCTCTCAAGAGATTTATTGATAGACGGCGAAATTTATGTAAACGGTTGACAGTTTTTTTTTCTTTTTCTTTAAGTGTGTGTTATTTTTATGGCATCCGGGGACACACGAAGACGTGTGAAATAATTTCAAATGCTAAGCGACAAAGTCTACTTTTTATACCCTGTTGCCGCAGATATACATTTTTATTGCCAGCTCTGTACACATTTATTATGGGTTATATTTTATATTTGTAGTCAGAAATAAATAAAATTATGATAAAGTTGGAATTTTAAGTGCACTGCAATCATTTAATCCGTAATTTAATGAATTTGGGATTAAAAGTTTTTTATTTAATAAGTTGGGGATATTTTTTTTGAGTATTAAATCTTCACCACTACTTAAGAGGTCTCATTTTTTATTTTTATTATTAATTTGATTATGAGTAGCTCTCGAGTAGTTGAATATATTTACAATAAGCTATGGCATCCGCTAATTAGCTGTTGATTGTGCTAAATTATGCATGGCTGGATAGCGGAGAGGGTGCGGGCCATAAATGAATATAATCTGTGGATGGATGAAGTGCATACAGGAAGCCATTAGTTATTTATAAAGAAGCATTCATCAGTGGCAAATGTTTGAAAATGTTTTACGAAACAAATATTAGAATGAGATTTCCATATGCATATAAATAAAGCAAGTGGCTCAAATAGCATAATAAAAACCGTTTGCATTTCCGCTTAAATAAAAGATAGGAATGCGTCAGGCGCCGCTAATGGCCAGAATCAGAGACGGACTGAGAGAGAGAGAGAGAGAGAGAGAGAGAGAGAGAGAGAGAGAGAGAGAGAGAGAGAGAGAGAGAGAGAGAGAGAGAGAGAGAGAGAGAGAGAGAGAGAGAGAGAGAGAGAGAGAGAGAGAGAGAGAGAGAGAGAGAGAGAGAGTGTGTGTGTGTGAGAGAGAAGGAGCGTAAAAGTGCCCAGAGTTGCCAGATGCCAACAAACTCAGCTCCCCCTTCTCTTCCTCTTCATTGGCTGCACTTTATAAATATGCATAAGTTGGTCACGAAGAAATGCTTGGTTTGGGGGGATGCGGCTCATAAAAATGCAATAAAAAAAAGAATGTATATATATATATATATATGAAATCAAATGAAATTAGATAGCGCGGCATGAGATAAGAGCAAGAAGAAGAAGAAGCAACTGCAACTAAAATTTATAACGACAACTCAACTAGGTGAAATGAAAAATTAAATTAATGGATGGATGGCAAACGCAGCTAAGTAGAAAATTTTTACGTGAATTTCTCTAGTTGCTACTTGCTTCCTAGTTGCCAAGAAGCGTAGAGTGAGGAGTGTGAGGAGAGGCAAGAGAAAGGAGGGGCAGCCACATGAAGCACTGGCTAATTATTCATTCATGACATGTTGAATGCACACACACAGACAGATACACACACACACACACGCTGTCCGAAGCAGACTAACCAATGAGCAGATGAGGGGGGAGGGGGAGGGGTGGACTGACAAAAGTTACCTCGTGAATAAACACACACGCACACACTCAAACATACACACATACACTGTGGGCATTATTTACAAAAGTTTTGCAGCACTTGAGCGTGTGTGTGTGTGCTGAAGTATCTGACGGATACGCATGCACACACATACATATTCCCGCGGTGTGTGTGTGTGTGTGTGTGTGTGGAGGCAACAGTAGCAGTTAAAACTTGACTGCTGTTCTCTTTGTTGTTGTTGTTGTTGTTGTTGGCGGTGCTGCTGCTGCTGCAAAACAGCATTAAAAGAGCCTCAAGCTGCATATGCAGCTCAGTTCACAACCTTTGTATGTTATGTGTTGCAACTCTGCAAAAGTCAAGTGCAAATTGCTATTGTTTGAGATGCCACAAGTGTGAATTGCGAATTGTGTTTGAACGTAATAAACAAGCCTTTGCCGCATTTGCCGCATTTGACCAGACTCAATTTTAATTGCCCATAAAGAGCAATTATTATTTACAGTTATTTACATTGTTAGCTGGTTTAGGGCAGTAATTCAATTATTGTCGAGGCTTAATTTCATTGTGCGCTTTCAGCTATTTTTGCTGATCTGCCTGCTTACAGCAAATTTCAATTGTTGTGAGAAGCCAAACTGTGAGTCTATTTAAGCGTTTTCAACACTTGCCTCAGTCAAAATTTAGCTGATTGAAATTGCTTGTTAATTACAAATTGAATTAGAGTTGAGAGTGCAAGACTAAAATTCCAGCAATTTATTACTGAGTTTAAAAAGCTTAAGCTGTAAGCGTATTTATGTTTATTATGAGTTTCAATTTAGTTACCAAATTTTAAGTCATTTAATCGCTTAAACAAAGTAATCAGAGTGGGAACATCATTATTGACAATAGGTTAGTAGAGGATGGTATAGGTTTGTAATGGAATAGTATTCTAATCATATGTCAATTCGCCAGCTGACTAAAACTGCTTTCATTTACCAATGGCTTCTTGTGAATACAACTTTTAACTTTAGCTCATCATTGTGGCATGTGAATAAAAGTGCTGCTCGCTTTAGTTTGTGCGCTGCGTACTAGCCTTGAGCTTTGTTGCACGTTCCTTCATCAGTGGAGCAAACGGAGCCACAAATCCCTGCCTGGTCAGCTTAAAACGGGTTGTGGCTGCCCCCAGCAAATAAGACGCTGATGAGCTGCCTTCCTCTTCTCCTCCCCACTCCTCTACTCTTCCTCTTCCTCTCCTGTTCCCCACCTGTCACCTGGCACTGCCTGTTGTGCATTTTTGTCCCCTCGCCCTGTCTCCGCGGAGCCTGCTAATAGCTTGTGTTGCCGTCGCTACAAATTAACTTTGGCTCCGTGTTGCATTGCAATGTTGCAATGTTGCTTGCTGCTCAGCAAATTACACTATTTTTCACTTGGACGCCGTGTGAATTATGCAAAAAAAATATGAAAAAAAGAAGACGAAAAAAAAAACGGATGTTGCATGTGTCTCGCTTTGGCTCTTGAGAGAAAAACTTGCACACACACACACACACACGTGTGGCTGGAAAAAAACGCGGCCAGGAAATTTTTGCAACAGGAAGCCGTAGAGGGAAAAATAAAGCAAAGAAAAAAAAAACAGACCTTGTTAGAGTCGGCATCTCTGTCAAGGATAAGAGCGCTTAAAGTCGCACATTTACTGACAGTTTGTTGGATTTGCATGCCAACAACAACAACAACTGTAACAACAACAACTAAAACAACGACAAATGCGACAACTGCAAACGCGTTGCAACAACGTACATACGTTGACATGGCAAAGTTGTCATGATTAATGCGTGTGCCACAAGCTGTGCTGCAGCCCAGAAGTGGCGGCAGTTTCTGTAAGACACACACACACACACACGCACACACATACACACTTACAGCTTTGCTAACGAAAAGTGGGTCAAAATTCTTTTCCAATTCAAAATGTCGTTAGGATAAAGTCCAGTGCAGCGCTTTGTAGTTGCCACAACTGCTGCAACAGCCAATAAGACACATTACTTATGGCATTCAATTATAGCGAGAATTTTATTTGATAATTCATTTTGAACTTAGACTTGTAAAAAATGACTTTTCGTTATTGTATCTATAATCAATTGTTTAAGTTGTATTAAATTAATTTCGAATTTAATCGAATTGAATTAAATTGAATTGAATTAAGTTGAATTGAATTAAATTGAATTGTTCTTAGAAATTGCTTTGATTTTTTACACTTTTTTCTAGAATTGAATAAATTGCTTTTAAAAATCAAGTTTATACAGAGCTAAGCGCTTAAGATTTGAATTTTTTTATTATTATTATTATTATTATTATTTTATTATTTATTTTTATTTTTTATTTTTAATTTTTTTTAAATTTTTTAAATTGCCATTTTTTTTCCACTTTGGCTAACTGCTTGTGCAACTCTTTTGTTAACCTGTAAATTCTCAGGATTCTGCTATCGCTTGCATCGCCTGTCAGCTTGCCATGCGACACACACACACACACACACACATGCACACACTACACACACGCACACTCAGGCGCTTCCTTAGAGCGACATTTAATACTTTTATTTTGTGCTTAAAGGCTTTTTGGTGGCCGGCTTAAAGGTTTCGTGCCTCATTACATTAGAGAGTTGGCAGCAGCGATTATCTGCCATGCGGAGTAGATTTAAAAAGGCAGACTCGCAGATGCAGATACACTTTTTTGTTGCTGTTGCTGTTGTGGTTGGTGTGCTGCGTGGCGTTTAATGAGTTACGTAGCGGCCAACCAACTGCCATGGCAACTTTTGACATTTGGCCAGGCCAGTAAAAAAAAAACGAAAAAAACAGTAAATTAAATGCAGCAGCAAAAAAAAGTATAAAAAAAAGAAGAAAATTCTTGTTGGCAGTGCGTGCATCGAGACTTGGGTTTGAGTTGCTATGCCAGCTCACATGTTTGGCTATGGGGCAGCAGCAGCAGCAGCAACAAAGTGGCAGCAATTGCATGCAATTGCCGAGTCACTGGCCCAACACGGTCTGCCACACCTCCCCTCCCCCCACTCTGCACTCAGTCACAAACTGGGCATTTGCCATGTGTGCACAATTTGAATTTTTTAATATTTTTTTTCATTTGCATTTTTTTTTGTTGCTGTTTGCTAAAAGGCAGCGCATTAAAATTTAAATTGCATTTCGCCTGACGCGTGTGCTTTTTTTTAATTCTTATTTTTTATTTCGTTTTTTTTTGTATTTGCTGCAAAAATTCTGTGTAATACAATGCGACGATGGCGGCGGCAAAAAATATTTACAAAATGCTAATCAGTTGGCAACTGTTGTGTGAGTGCACATATTTAATTTTTATATAGACCCATGAATCGACTCGGCAACACACCCCCCCCCGCCCGCACCAAACAGCCTCGTACCCCCAAACACGCTTCACAGTTGTTGAGCTACTGCACACAAAAACTGTTGCTGTTTTCACAATTTTACGCTGCGCCTTTTAAGTTTGTGATAAAGCTTGCAACAGTTTGTGGAAGGCATCTGAAATATTTGTGTAATATTTTTAGTTTTTATAGCAATAAAAAATGAAGACAATCAATTTTTTTTTTAAATTGTTTAAAGCCTTCCACAATATTACGCCCTATTTGCAGGGCATTCAAAATTCGTTAGCTGTGTATTTTTTTTGCCTGTTTCATTAATCAAAGGCAGAGTTCAATGAACGTCAGAGACTTGAGTGTAATTTTTTTTGAGCCGGGCGGCGTGTTCAAAATCTGCCATCTAATGGAAAATATAAGGTTTTAATTAATAAATGCACTGATATTACGTATGTAAGTTTTATACAAATTTGTAAATATAATTTTTTGTGCAGTGCAGTGCAGCCGGCGTGGCAGGTATTACATAACAGCAAATAGCAAACGGCAAACGGCAAACGGCGCACACGAATGCTTTTAACTGAGCATCTTTATAAATATTTATGTAGCTGTGTGAGCTGCATCCGTTAGATACTTTTTGCCAGGGCCTGGCTTTGCCTTTGTTTTGATTTGCTTTGCTGCTCATTGAATTCCATTGTGATAATATTAAGTGTATCAAACGCTCGAGGGCCCAGCAAAACAAACGAGACGAGCGCCATTTCTTGATTATGTGCAATAAGGGTTATTTTCAATTATGCAAACAAACAACTAAGTGGACAATATATGTAACAAATAGTTAACTCTCTCTCTCTCTCTCTCTCTCTCTCTCACACACTCATTCTCTCCTGCCCGTTCACTCCTTTGCGAGATAACAAAGATGCAACTTGAGGCAGTTATCAAAATGACGATAGTTATCATGATTTGCTTCAAGGGTCGGTCGCATTCACATCTGATTTGTGTTTCCTAAAGCCATTTGGCAAATTTACTGCATTTATTCGACTAAGCCAAGCACAATGGCATTAATTAACAAGTTAGAATGTTATAGTTGATAGAGTTCGAATAAAAGATACTCATTATCAAAGTTCTTACCTATTCCAAATTCTTAGCTATACATGAGAAAAATGCTTCCGGTTTGCTGGTGTTTTATTGGGTAAACATGAACAGACGATTTTCTTCGATGTTTCTCATGCGACCTTTAAAAAATGTCTACAGCTGATCAATAATAAATAAATCTTCAAGATTGTGGCTTTTAATGCTATCGCTAATCGATTTTTATCGTTATTCTGAGCACATGGGAGACTAATCAGTAAAATTAAACTTGAGCTGGTTCTGGTTCAAGAAATCTGAAGATCGAGCTCTTCTTCAGGCCAATTCAACTTGGCTTTTGATTCTGATCAAGAATATATATTTTAAGTGGCACGGGATGCTTTCTGCTGCCTGTTAAATCATTTTACACAGGTCGATTATATTTTTAGTTGTATATTGTTATCTAGAATCGATTTAATTGACTGCTTTAAATTAGGCATTGAGTTTCCCCTTAAAATACTTATCAACAATGAACAATCGCATTAATCTTCTGAGTATTGGTTTGGTTGCTGATATGCAAACAAAGTTAATAACTTTCTTAGACCTTCTTGCCTCTATTGTTTTCTCCGCACACATTTTCCACTTATTAATCGAATTTAAATATTCATGAATTGCAATTGATTTCTCCCCTCTGCTCTCCCTCTCTGCAGGCATTTTAGATTAGCAATTGGAATTGTTATCAAGCAGCTCCAACTGCACTTGTCGCTTATCAAAATAAGTGTGTGTGTGGGGGGGGGGGGATATCAAAACAATTTGAAAATGCTGCTTGGGTTGTCATTTGTGTTTTGTATTTGGTCAATTGAGATCCTTGTGCTGTGTGCTGCTTGCTGCGTGGGTCTTATGTGTTTGCTTATCGGACTTTTCACTGCTTTCCACTTAACAGCTCAATGCACTTGTTCCGCCCCCTTGCCCCTCCACTCCCATCTCTAGACTCGTATCAATTGTAGGCTTAGGCTAGGCATCTTTTGACTGGGCCCCGCGGCATTTGGCGTAGACAAACATTAAAAACTCCCTTCATTGTTTATCTAACAAATACAGGCATTCGTTGGCTCGTTGGTTCGTACGTTGCTGTTGCATGCCCCAATCAAGCAAGCACAATGTTTATTTTGATTTGTATCTGCCCCGGCTCCCACACCACCACTCCACCACTCGCATTGTGCCTTAACTAAAACTCACTTATCAACGGGAGGAAGGCCCACATACGTTGGCGCGTTGTTGGTTCATAATTTTGTTTATTTAATTTTTATGTCATGTGCCCCGTGCCTCGTTTCTCGCTCGTCGTTCGTCGCTCGTCAAGCAGCGGCAGCGTGTGGGTTTTGTTTTGGGGCAGCAACAAGCCAGGCAGCCAGCCAGCCAGTCAGTCAGTCAGTCAGCCAGCCAGCCAGCCAGGCAAGCAGGCATTCTCTTCTCTCCCCTCTGGCCGCAACATCCGCATCCATCGCTCCAGCGTTGAGCAGCATCCACAAGCAGCAGGCAGCAAGCAGCAGCTAAAAAGCATTTTCTTTGCTATTGCTGCTTGCTCCTGGCATCAAGTTGTCATGCTTCAGTTGTTTGATTGCCTCTGCTCGCTTGCATTGGCCCCAGGCGGCGGCTCACCTCGTTGTGCAACCCCCCTTCCCTCCTCGTCTCTCCCTCTCTCCCTCTCTCTTTCGATCTGTGTGTGCCCCCCTCGGTCTATCGTTCTGCTTAGATTATATGCCGCGTATTCCCCAGCCAAATGCTGCTTGTTATATCCACAAATATACAAAGTACACACACACACACACACACAAATGCGTTAGACAATTTTATTTTCATTTTCCATTTGGTATTTTTGGTATACCCTGTTAATCACAACAGCGGACAGCAAATGGGCATTTAGGAAAGAACTTTTTAAAGATGAATAAATCTAGAATGAACTTTGAAAACGGTGAAAATCCAGAAGGAAATTAGGTGTTAAGATTGCTGATATCTTTATTGAGTTATTTGCCTGGAATATAATAAAAATGATAAGCTACTGATAACTAGTATAATCTCTCCACGATTATATGATCTTATTTAAATTATGATATAATCAAAAAGAGATGAGTTGCAGCAAATAAAAGTTAAATTTGATTAAAGTTTATTATTATGATATAATCGACAATAATATTTGAAAAAACTTCTTTGCTTAAATTTAACAGGATTATAAACTAAAATATTAAAATATTTATTTCAGGATCATTATCATCTGTATAATGGGGAGAGTTGTTGTTGTTTTTGTATAAATTCCTGGTACTTAGTTTTCTTAAACTCTTGGTTATTTAAGAAACAATTTTGTGTGGCTAACAATATAAAACAGCTTACAGGGTATCTTTCAGTCTTCCCCACACTGCCACTGAGCATTCTTGCCTGAATTTTTCTTTTTTGGGGTAATACTAAGGTTTTTTTCTTCTGTTGCTTTTCTAATTTTAAAATCGTCTTCGAAATGTTGTCTGGCCGGGTGAAGCTTCGACTTTGCCTTTGGCTGTGGCTTGGGTTGCGAACAACGTTGTTGTTTACGGAAGTTTTTTTGTTGTCGCCGTTGTTGTTGCTGTTGTTGTTGTTGTCATCGTCGAGTGCATTGCCATGTAGTCATCATTGTCGTCATCGTCATCATCATCGTCGTCTACGTTCTGTGTATCTATGTATCTCTGTATCTTTGTATCTTTTGCAGTTTGAAGTCAACTTGTTGTGCAAGTCAATGTCGTTCTTGTCATGCCCCGTGCACCGTGCCCCGTGCCCCAGACTCCGACTATGACTCTGACTCTTCTGTCGACAGCGGCAAACTTTAATTTAAAATCTATTAGACAGACTGAAAGTTGTTGCTGTCGTTGCTGCTGTTGTTGCTGCTGTTGTTGCAGTTGTTGTTGCTGTTGTTGTTGCTGTTACTTTTGCTGCATCGTTTGTTATTAATTGATTTCCTTATTAAGTTGAGCAGCCAGCAGCTCAGAGCGCACCGACGAGGCAGCTTTGACGCAGTTTGTCTAATTAGAATGTGATTATAATTAGTCTGGCTAAAGTTTGCATTCTGCGCAAAGATTGTTGAAACAACTTAACCCAAAATTGTTGCTATTCAACTAAATAATCAACGTCTGCTTCTCTCTTTGGTCAGATCTGTGTCTGTCTGTCTGTCTGTCTCTCCGTCTGTCTGTCAGTCAGTCTGCGGCTTTTTAGCTCTTTGATTTGTTGCCGTTGTTGCCGTTGTTCAAAGTGAATCGGAAATGGAAATGAACGTTCAACACTTTAACCATTGAGAGCTAGTTGCATAATGATTAGAAATGCGATAAGTGCAGTGTGGCGACTCTGAGTTGAAGTCTAGTGTACATTGACTGAAGTGCAACTGCAACAACTGCAGCAACCGACAGTAGATTGAGTGTTGAAGCCTTTTGCGTGCTTACTGACAACCAGCTGGAAATGAAATTGTGCCGCCAAAGAGATCAAAGAATCGTTTCATGGCCATCAATAGCAATAAAGAAAATATTATGTTGGCAATACTTTAAACGATTACAGTTTGTGCAAATTGCTGAATTATACACAATCAAGAATTGAGCAGAGAACGCTTAATCTTTCCAGTTATTAAAATTGTAATAAAGCAATCAAGTTTATGCTCAGAGATGCAATCTTTTGAGTGACTAAGATTGCGGCTTCTTTATTATGATTATTACAGTTGGGGGGGGGGGGGGAGTTGCATTTCATACTTGTTGAATAGATAAACCAAAAAACGAGGGTATTAAGTTAGCACTGCGACCTATAAGGTCTATTGTGCCCCCTTACTGAGCCTACAGCTCTTCCATCAGTCCCAGCTCCTGCACTAATGCCAGGATCTTTGTTGTGTTGAGGGTTTCTATGTCCTTGGGCTTCATGACATGCTGCCCTAGGTTGCTGCATCTTTTCCTGATTAAGGCGATGCATTCTGCTGGGATGTGCGTTGAGGATTCCTCCTTCTGTCCACAAAACCTACATGCATCGCTACTATAAATACCTAATTTGGTTAGGTGACTTCTCAGTCTACAGTCTACAGTCCCGTCAATAAAACGGTGAGTATCCTGAGCCTGTTCTTTCCCATGGATATTTGATTTTTGATTATAGCCACCTAGCACACTTTTGGCTTGTCGAAGTCCTGGTGTCTCTGCCCTGCTCCGTTCCCGCATTTGTCTTTCTTCGTCCCAGATTTGCGGCTTCTTTTGATTACTTGAAATATTATTAAGTGTTTATTAAGGTAAATATTTTACATATTAAATTAAGGAATATTAGATTTGGCCAAGTATTTCAGCTAACAACTATCTCTAAACTTAAAAGCTGCAACTTTTTTAATTACCAACTTTAATGTTCAACCTGAAAAGATACTCTATTTCAACTAAACAACTGCTGAATAATGGAGGCCTTTTAGTTTGTTTTTCTACTAAACCTTGGCCAACTAATCATTAAATTTAACTTAACATGGCTTTCCCACATTAACCGTTATGGCTCTTATCAGCTAGAGGGAGTTCTTTCGTAGCGCAGAGTGGGAGAAATTATGAACAACATGTTGCAGCGTAAGTTTTATTCTATTTGAAATTCCCCGTGGCAAACGAAGCGTGCCTCAAACCCACTTACAACTTTGGTGCACATTCTCGCACATTTTACAACGCTCTTGCCCCTCAGTTTCCCCTTTCCCCCTCCCTGTTGCTCAAGCGTCCCCCTTGTTTTACAAGCTGCCCATTGCTGGCAGTTTGCAATTTTCACAAAACAATTTCCATTACTACAACTTTTTAATGCCCCCACATTGTGGCCCTCCGTCCTCAGTTCTCAGCCCCGCCCCGCACCCCTCTTTCGCGTCTCATGTGTTGCCACTCAATAAAAATATGCTTTATGAATTAATGAAAAGAAAATGTTGATGCCAACAAAAACAACAGCAACACACAGCACACACAGCAACAACAGTTAAAGTCGCTGCGGGAGAAGTCGCTTTAAACGAGGCCCGCGATAAGCATCTTTCTGCCGGGGCAAGTCTCCCTCTGTGTGTGTTGGCGTGTGTGCGTGTACACTCAGAGAAAATTATGGGTTTAAACTCCAATACTTTAAATGCGCATAACTTTGCTCAAACTGAAGCGATTTTCAAAAGCTGTGGCTTTTTGCGCAAGGTTTGACTTCTAGATGAATACTACATTTCAAGTTGATTACACAATTCTGGATCAAAATCCGTTTATAAATTTAACTTTCAAAAGAGTTAGGGAGCGATAGACCAACACTTTTTACAGTCTTAACTTTGTAAAAGAAATACGATTTTCGAAAGCAAGCATTTAAATCTAGAAACACAATTCTGGGTTGAATTACTTGCATATTTTCTTAGCACAGCTATAACTTTGTCAAATCTGAACCGATTTTCAAGCGCCTTATTTTTTCACGGCTTGTGCTCTACAATAACTCAACATCCAAAGTTGCTTCACTTAAATTTAAGCATTTTATTTTTATTTATTTTTTTTTTTTCTTTATTAAGACAACATTTCCGACTTATAAAGTTGCCTTATTCCTTAAAATACCTTTTTAAGGCGCTACTTTTTGCTTATGCTCTCACCCAGGGCAGATGGAGTAGGTTTTCCAGTTTACAAGCTCATCATCACCGTCCGTATCACTATCAGGGGCCAGATCGAAGAGGGACCACATTGTTGGCTGTGTAATTAATGCATGACAAGCGATATCATCATGCATATATACAGTGACTCGAAGCTTATTCTGATCAGCGGCAGAGATAAAAAGGAATTGCCTGCCATAAACGAACCATTCATTATTTTTCAGAAATTCCAAAGACCGATGGTAGGTACATGTATTAACCACCAAAATTAATATATGACCCCAATACACTGGGGTTTACCCACCCGCTAGGTAGAGTTATGTAAAAAAGTACCCTATTTTTAGGTCGCGAAGCCTATTATGATCAGGTACATTATGGACACCTGGGTGCCATAAAGCCCGGATTTTGTACCAAAAGTTAAGTAGTTTCGGTATAAATAAACCAATCCTTCGTAGTCAGTTTAGTTTTATCCTGCATCTCGGGTGCGATAAGCCAATAAGGACTATGGACAATCAGACTACCATTGCACAACGGAAACTCATCCTGGAACACTTCCAAATCGGATATTCAGATCGCAAAACAGCTGAAATGGTCAACCTGAGCAACTCAACTGTGTATAACATCATTCGGCGCTTCGTCGACGCAAATCGGATTGAGGGCAAGGGCAGAAAGGCACCAAATTGGATTTTCACCGAAGAGGAGGAGCGAAGGATCACCAGGAAAATAATGGGAAATCCCAAGCTATCGGCTCCAAAAGTGGCTCAACAGGTGCAGGATGAAATGGGGAAAAAGTGCTGTGGGGAAACTGTGTGCAGGTTTCTGCGCAAACATGACTTTAATGCCCGAGTACCACGGAAGAAGCCCTTTTATAAGCGTGAAAAATATAGGGACTTGGATGAAGTTCACCAAAACCCATATGGACAAGGATCTGAAGTTCTGGAACACAGTCATATTTGCATATGAGTCCAAATTCACCATTTTTGACTCGGACGGACGGAATTGTGTGTGGCGACAGTCCAATGCTGAGCTGAATCCCAAACACGTAAAAACAACAGTCAAGCATGGCGGAGGAAGTGCCATTGTATGGGCATGTATCTCGTCAGCCGGATTCGGGAATTTTGTGATTTTTGAAACGACAATGGACAAGAATATGTACTTCAACATACAAAAGGAAAATTTAGTCCAAAGTGCCGAGAAGCTAGGAATCCGAGATACTTTCCGGTTCTACCAGGACAACTATCCCAAGCATAAGGCCAAGATAGTACAGTCCTGGCTCATCGGGAACTGCCCCCACATGATAATTCCACCGGCCCAGTTTCCAGATTTAAATGTTATTGAGAATTTGTGGGCTCAGCTGGAAAATAACATCCGGAAGCACAGCATATCCAGCAAAGAAGATCTCAAAAATGCTCTGCGGGATGAGTGGAGCAGAATCAGCCCAGAAGCTACCAGGAAGCTGGTATCTTCGATGAATAATAGGTTAAGGGAAGTGGTTAAGGCTAACGGATATCATACTAAGTATTAACATCCTTATTTAAGTTTTTATAATGCAAATATATTATTTTGTTTATACTGATCATAATAGGCTTCGACCTAAAAATAGGGTACTGTTTTACATAACTCTACCTAGCAGGTGGGGAAGCCCCAGTGTATTGGGATCATATATTAATTTTGGTGGTTAATATATATACCTACCATCGGTCTTTGGAATTTTTGAAAAATAATGAATGGTTCGTTTGTGGCAGGCAATTCCTTTTTTTCTCTGCCGCTGATCAGAATAAGCTTCGAGTCACTGTAGATGGATGCAGTCACAGACAGACAGACAGACAGTCAGAGAGACAGACAGACAGACAGACAGACATGTTGATGGCCAGGGCGTACTCCAGTTTAGATGCCCATTTGCTTGACCAACAAAGCAGATGACTTGAAAACGGAAATTGATTTCTGGCATGCGCATTTTGCAATCTGCAAAGCGGAAATGATTGCATCACCTAATGCAACCGACCACGTGCCACACAAAGACGCAATCATGAGTGCGAAAGAGACAGAGATATAGATACAGTCTGCGTCCACTTGAATAGAGTCGCAACTTGTACTTGCCACTAGAGTAAGGGGCTTACTGCTGCAGCTGTTGTTGCTGTTGCTGTTTGTGCTGCATGCAAATTGCGTCAAATTGCATATTTCCGGTGGTCGTCGACGGGGCAACGCGTAAATATTTTATGCTTCATTTTGTCTTGGCCTAGGCAAGTGAATTATGGCTAATTATAAAGAACAAGAATGCAGGGCTATACGGCAAGAGTGAGTGCTTTAGTCGGCAGTGATGGACTTAGCAGATGCCCTGTAGACAGCATGTAGAGTAGAAAATAGATGAGAGATAGATAGAAAGAATGGAAACATTTCTTATTCCAGACTGAAGTCTTTGGCTATTATAATTTATGTTTTCTTTATCGATATTTATCGATTTTTTAGTTGGCAAATAGTAATCGAAATATTGAAATAGACTTCCTCTGTTCTTGTTAAATATTAGCAGTCTTAAAGTCGCCAGATCGACAAACCTGTCTATATACTTTATACCTATATACTCAATACGTCCTTCTCTGGAATACATCTTTGCTTTATAGATTCAAAGATGTCGCCATTTCTTGCACAACTTTTAATGGGTATTCAGCATTGGGTATAATAAAACTTGGCTAGCAAAACGCAGCTCAAGTCAACGAGGCGAAGCACAATGTTCACGTCCACATCGACATCCACGTCCACTTCCACTCTCCCGTCCACGTCCTCGTGCCCCTTCTCGTGGCCATTCGCCAATGTCGCCCTCGTCCCTGGCCCTGACAATTCATACCCCTAGGGCGCTATAATGCGGTCGACGTTGGTCGCCGGTCGACGGTCGCCTGTGTGTTTGGCCACACTTCTAGGGTTACAAGTCGAAAAATTCGTTTGCCGCATGCCGCTCTTAATTTATACCTTGCCTCACTACTCCCCTGCACTCCCCACCATCTATTACAACATTACACTATTCACAGTCTCATTGTTGCTGTTCGTTTGTGGTCGCTCTTGGGTTTCCCTTTCAAGTTTGCTGCCCTCTTGGAACATCAGCGCATTTGATTTAGTGCACGGTCCTCGTAATTTAGATTTGTGGTCGCCTAGCTATTTGAAGTACTGAAAAAAAGAAGAATAAACATTAAACGCGCTTGAAACCAATTTCTTTGCTTACTTCCCCTGGCATCGGCTAGAAATTCCGATGATTTTTAATTTCCTTCACAGTTGAGAGTTTAAGCTCAAGTCCGGATATCAAGTAACCAAAGCCGCCCGCTGCTTAAGCCTAATGTGTTCTTCTATGCCCCAAGCATTCATGGATGAAATCCCAAGATTCGCAGCTTAAAAGGTATGAAGTTTTTCAGGGAAGCGATTTGGCAGTTGTCAGGTTCATTTCGGATATTTAATTATGTTACTTTTGCATTCCATTTTGTTAAACTTGCTTATATTAAATGCCAAATTCTTAGATATGTTGCCTTAATCTGCAAATCAAATCCGTATACCGGGTAATGCTATTAGAGTAGAGTGTACATCAGCTGGCTTTGCTCTTTGAATTACTCACAAGAGGAAAGCTGACATTGCGTTAAAATCACAAAGTTTTTGCGTAGCTCAGCTCAGCTGAGTTATTCATTAGACAATAGCCCAATACCTTCGGTAAACAGTGTGCCCAGCCGAACAAACAGTGGAGGAGAGTGTGTCCGCTTGAGTCTCAGCTTCGCTGGAAGTCCTTCAGCACTTCCTGTGCAATTTCTCGCAACTGTTGAAGTTCGTTCAACTGACTGGCCCAAAGTCAAACAAGACAAAACATTGTCAGTCACAAAAGGCCCCCCCAATTAGTCATCATCATCATCACTCACAATAGACCAAGGGAAATACCTATACAGATACATATATATATATAAATATATATAGTGAGTTGAAAGCGATACAAACATCTTGCTAATTTCTTGAGCAAACACAAACTTCCTTTAGCTAATCTACATAATTATCAGTCGCTCCTCCTCATATCTCCTCTCTCACTCAACACCCCTCTCTCTCTCTCTTTCGCTCTCTTTACAGGTAAGCCTTGGTCAAGCAATGAGGCATGTTTCAGCCTGAATGCGTTAATGTGCTCTAATTTGCCAGCGAAGATGCAGTTGCACAAGTATCTGATAGATGTGGTAGAAGTGGTGGCTTGGCCAGGGGGAATAGTATTCCTTAGCCCCCCGTCTTTGACTCTCTGATTCCCCGCTGAGGTGGCAACAGGTAACACTGAAATTTAACCACTCTATTTGCATTTCACATTATGGGACTTTGGCATGTACTCGTAATGCTGCTGCCAGTTGGCCAGTTCTGTGTTAATGACCAGTTTCCCAGTTGCCAACTGTTTCAGCAGCGTGTGAATTGTTTCGCTACCACTTTGAGGTATGCAAGGAATATATACTCGGCCTAATGCCCGGGAGCCAAGTTTAATGAAGTTCTCAAGGAAATGTTGCTGCGGCTACTGATGAACTTCCTTAATTTAGTTGTTGCTGCCTTGACAGAATGACAAATGTACTTCGGAGAGGGAGAATTTAATGATGTGGGCGCAGAGGAGGCTAAGGGGCTTGTAATGGACACATAAAGTCAGTTAACAAAGCTATATATATATATATATATAAGTAATGCTCATCAATTAAATATTTATAAGTAAGATATTCACATATGTTGGCTATTAAGTAAAAAAAAAAACAGTTAGAGTTATTAGCGACTATTAAATATACATATTTAATTTCAATTATATTTCATCAATTTCAATTTTGTATTTCGCAAGATTTGCATTATATTTACCTAGCCACAGCTGATGCCCATTCACAAATGCACAAAATAAGCCCAATATACTAATTGCAAGTGTTGTTGTTGCTGTTGTTGTTGTTGCCAGCAATTCGCTTATAATCCCATATTACTTATGCATCAATTATATGCTCAACATATTAATGGCATTTGTCCTGTATTTAATGCAAAACTGCATAATTCCAATGCTTGCTGGCTCAGCAGAGGAAATCTTTTAATCCGGCCATAATTTGTAGCTGCTCTCCACTTGTTTTGTGTTAGTTGGCAGCATAATTTGCCAGCAATCAACAAGCAGTCTCGCATCAAAAAAGTGTCGGCAACATACACAGCACACACAGCAACAATGTACACCACACACTCGCACACACACAGAGATGCCTCACTTAACTAGCTGGGATCAGCTGACAATATGCTCTGGCTTAACTGAGAACAACTTGCAAGTTCTAAGCGGCTTGCACTTGCCTTCAAAACTGCTGCATTGATGCACAACAAGAACAACGACAACAACTAGACACAAACAATAACAACAACAACAACTAGACACAAACAATAACAACAACAACAACAACAACAACGGCGACAACAACAACTGACTGCCGTCAACTGCAACACGCATAATCAACACTTCATCCTTGGGGTATTGGCCTGTTCACTGCTGCTGCCTGCTGCCTGTTCCCAGCTCCTTGCTCCCAGCTCCCCGCTCCCAGCTCCCAGCTGCCTGCTGTGGAAACTCAGTTGTGTTAAGTTTAGTATGGTGTTTGGCTCTGTTTTATGGCCAGCGCACCTAAAAACAACATCAACAAGCAAAAATGTTGAGGCTTAAATTGCCAGACCATTCAATACGCTGTTTGTTAGCAAAGATTGAAGAAAACCTTGATTTTATAATGGGATTTGGCAATAAGTTTGAAATGACGAACTAACTCAAGATAGTTTAGCTTATTTTAAGTCTGTATGAAATATAAATTCTTGGCATTTAAGATGTCAATAATATTTTTATTGATAATGAACAATATATATACAACAATATATATAAAATTTCGATCAGAATCCCAAATTAATTATTAATGGCATTCCAAATTACTGAAGTTTTAATATTTTTGTTTATAGTTATGAAAAAGTTGCAACATTTTATTAACTTCATAAAAACCAAAGTTATTTAATAACTTTAAAATGGATTTTGTGTTTAATATGTGGACTTGTCAGAAGAATCTTTATATGCTAGCTCGCTCAAAACCCTTTCCCTTGTGGCTACAGTGTATTTAAAGGCCACAACATTAAAGCGCACACAACATTGTCCATGTCCATTTAAGGCGGAGGGGTAACACCAAAAGTCTGTGCAGCGAGGGGAGTGGAGGGGAGAGGCTTACAAGCGGAGCTCATTGCAGCACGGTAGTTGCAGTTACAATGTCTGTGTGTGTGTGTGTGATTGTGGAGGTCAATGACAAGGCCCAAGACCAATACTAATACCAATAGCAATGCCAAGCCCAAGCCCAGACCCAGGCCCAAGCCCAAGTGCCCATATGAAGCATGAGCCCAAACCCAAACCCAGGCCCAAGTCCAGGTTCAGTTTGGACAAAGGCAAGCCTAAGACTTGCCAGCCAGCCAACGAAGCATGCATACTAAGCGCAAGCAGAGAGAGAGAGGGAGAGACGTGGGGGGAATGGGAGGGATATACATTGCAACGGCAGCTATGTGTGACCACTGGCCAAGAGCTACTCTGCCCCTCGCTCGCCCCTTAACTGAATGCATTCGTGCGTATGCGAATGACGACGGTGCCAGTTAACAACACGATTTGTTATTGTTGCTCCACACACACACACACACACATGCGAGAGGGTTAAATGAAGAGTGAGAGAGAGAGGGAAGAGGTAAGAGGGGTTCGGTTGGAACAGTTCCCGAAACGAACCTTAAGGCTAGCAACCTGCTGCTGGCTTTGCTGAATTTATTAGCAGTCAGTTGCCAGCCAGTGCAGCAGCTACCAAAGTCAGACAAACAGACAGACAAACAGACAGAGCAGAGACTCCCAATGGGAGCATATAGAGAGAGAGGGGGAGGGGAGAGTCGCGGGTCGCGGGGGTCTTAGATAGAGGTACTAACCAAAAGCGGGCATTGCGCTGCATGATGCACCGCATTCCACGGCAATCGATGAGTAAATAATGACCAACGCAACGCAACCAAACTGGGGCGTACCCAAAGGGCAGGGGCAAAGCAGAGGGGGGTAGCTGTAGCTGTAGCTGTGCTACAAATGAGGGGGCAGACATGGCGTGCGGGTCGTCATCATTGTTGTTGCTGCTGCTGTGGCTGCTGCTGTTGTTGTCGTCGTTGTTGTAATCACACTCAGCATGCATTTCAACATGCTGGCTGGCTGGCTGGCTGTCTGTGTTGTGTGTGTGTATGCTGTGTGTGTGTGTTGTGTTTGCGCCTCTCAACCCGCCACCCGCTCCTCCTCTGCTCCGTCCACATTTTGTGGTTTCTCGTGGCACTGGCGCTGGCGCATATTAACGCCTATTGTTGTTGTTGGCTGTGCATTGGGGCACACAAGCGCCGCCCCATTATAATTTGAGTTAATTACGTATTTTAGCTATATAAATATTTCATTTATCATTACTGCATGCACTCGGCCAGAGCACCCTCCAGTCGTACACCCCCTAACCCTTAACCCTTAGACTGGTCCCCAGTGCAAAATGCAAACAAATTCATAAAATTTTGGGCTGCAATCGTAGGATGAACTTTGAACCTGAAAACACTTTGGTGTTGTTGTCGTTGTTGTTGTTGTTGTTGTGGCCAGCACGCGTAATTGAATATGAATTCATAATGGAGGCCAGTTTCGGAGCATTGTGTGTGTGTGGGTGTGTTGTGTGTGTGTGTGCTTGTAGTTTAAATACTAGTTAGGGATAAGGGTTGGAGCTGGCTAATAGAAGGGGTTGAGTCAACGCTTTGTGCAAACACTTAACAATCGAATTATATGCTTCGGGTGTATATACTAAATATGTGTGTGTGTGTGTGTGTGTGCATTTGAGCTGGGCAATCTTTGAGTGGTCTCCCGAGGCTGTACCTGTGGGGGGAGTTAGTTAGCATTGTGAATTCCGTAGAGTTGTTCTCGACAAATTGGCAGAGTCAGTTTGATTGGCTTTAAGCTCGAAGCCCTTAAATAAATCAGGCATAAAGATTTTTAATGGGGTTGTTCGTATTTGGGATGGGAAGGGATGGGATGGGAAGCTGCCTTTTGACTTGGATTTAGATAACGAAATCAATGAGCGATAAATCGCTGAGCAGAGACAGTTGAATGCCAGATAAGCTGATGAGGAAATGGGCGAGAAAGAGATAGAGTAAAAGAGAGAGAAAGAGGGAGTGAGAAATACGTTTAGAGAGAGAGAGAGAAAGGGAAATATGAAGAGAGCAGTTGCCCAGGAATTTAAACAGAGAGAAAGACTGAGATGTAGCAAAAGAGATGGAGAAAATAACTTCTATTTGTATATATTTATGGTTTATTGAGAAGAAGTTGAGAAGTTTTAGCCATGTTTTGGTATACAGCAGATGTGCTCTAGATTCCATTACAATTCAATAAAGTTGGCCAACAAAATTAGCTCAGTTTTTGCGCTTCCTAATCAAAACTTTGCTTTTACCTTCACTTAGTGTGTTGCCAAACAATTAATCTCGCACCGACTTTAACTCGATACGCAGTTCTTTCTACCAAGTTGTGTGGCTTCACACACACACACACACACACATGTAAGCTGTCTAGTCATGGCGCCCAATCCATGAACTCCCTGTACTGCCCCTGCTCTACACCCAGTTGTGCCTCCTTTCCAACTTGCTTGTTGTGGCAAGAACTCTGTAGGAGTCCTGCTGCCTGCTGCCTGCTTCTTCTGCTGCTGCTGCTTGCTGGTACGCCTGGTCAAGTTTAACTTATGTTTTGCTTCATTATGTAATTATTAGTTTGCGCAATGAACCGTTAAATGTTTGCTATGCAACAATACAAACATGTACATATGTATATCTGTAGCAAGAACTGAATTATTCAGCTGGTTGTGCCTCCGTTGTTGCCGTTGCTTATGTTAGCAATTAGAAATTCAACGCATTCCCCCCCAAAGATATTCCAAGCAAAAGCTAATTATAAATGTTGCCAATGATATGCCGACGATTAAGTCTCAAGTTTTGCAATTATTGTGTATTATTTCAATTAAATTCTAGTTGCAGTAGAAATGTGAAATCGAGCACATAATCCCAAAGTGACACACATTTCAGCAAACACTGGAAGCCCCGTGATAACTGATAACCGATGGCAGCTGATAGCTGATAACTGATGGCTGTCGCCACTGATAGCAGGTGGACAGTGGAATCCATTGTTTAGTGGGCTTATCAGGCGACCAGCTCATGTCATCGGTGATTAATTCAAACACCCTAAAACGTCAACTCATATTTCATTTTGGGTTTGGTTTTTTGTCGCTGCTGTTGTTGTCGATTTCCTCGGAACCCCCTAGAGATTTTCCTTCTATTTTTTTGGGGGTGGGGGGAGATTTTAAGTATTCTACATGAGCATTGAAATATTTGATGTAATTTTAATATATTTTATTCATTCCCTGCCACTTTCGCTGCTTCCATCTATTTTTACTTTGCGTTGCGCATATTGATGGAAATTCGATAAGCCTCTTCCACCAACTGGGCGATAACAGCCAGCTGACAATTGTGTTTGCCTGGGCATCCAGTGCAGGGCGGGATCCGTTCAACTTGTAGTGTTTGTCTTTTGAGTATTGGGAACACACGTCCGACAAAAGGCTCTCTTGGGGGGTGGCTTTAAAAGCCATTAACGGTAACCAAAAGCGCCAAGTTTGAGCACATGGTAAACAAAAGAGAAATATATATATATAAGTCGAAGAAGGAGGGGACTTAGACTGTCAGTCAATGTGTGTGCCAGATATTTCTAATATCTAGTTACTTACTATAGCAAATATTGATGTATCTATATCCCTGAGAGTGCTACGCGAGTACTCTTTGCGGATTAAACATATATCTTTCAGATCTGCGCTTATAAGTTTCTCATTAGGTTAATCTATTTGATTAATACCATTTTTTCTTTAGTGATATAAATCTACAACTCTTTTAAAAACAAACTATTATGATTTAATAACATTTATTATTTATTTTGCATAAATAATTTATGGATTCCGATTTTTTTCTCTCCTACGAAACTTTTGCAAGCAAACTTTTAAGCCATATATTTCAAGGCAAGCTGAGCTGAGCTGAGCCTTCAAGCAATTTGTAATCCGCAAATTTAAACCCGTCAACATTTCGCTTGGTTGACTTGATGGAGTTGTGAGGGGGGGGTGAGGGGGAGGGGTGGTGTTGGTGGTATATCCACTACCTTATAACATAATAACGTTTTTGCACTTTGCGAGACAAGCGACCTGCTAAAAGTTCTTGCTTCATTGCGTCGCTGGAAGTTCAGTGAAGCATGAAAGCGCTTTTCGCACTTGCAACCGCGCTGTCTGCTGCCTCTTTAACCTTTTACTTGCAGGCGGCTTCATCTTTATCCACAACCCACCCACTTCCCCCTCACACACACACACACACACACCTCGTCCCCTTTCTGACCATAACAGCACGTTGACATTAGCCTTACACCAGCTCTTGTGATCTGGTTGTCATAAACTTTTATTATCATTACACTTACGTTGTTCTCTTGTTGCCTCTCAGTTGCCCCTCCCACTGCCCCTCCCATTCTTGCCACCCATGTGACGTTGCGTCTGTGCCTCTCTCCGACTGTCATATTTGTTTTATTGACTATGTCACATTAACGTGGCTCTCAGTGGGGGTTTCGCGGGTGTCATGCTCTGTAAACTGCAGTCAATGTCCTCTTTTGTTTTCAAACACTGTCTCCCTGTTAAAGTAGTGTAGTGTAGTGTTGTATAGGAGTTTGATATGGGAGACGGGGGTGATTGAGGGGTGAGTTGGTGCCATAGCAAATGCACTTCTAACATTTGTCAGCGCCAAGTGTTGCAGTTGTTGCGTGATAAGATTACCGTTGCCTGATAACGCCTTAACAGTTTTTCTATGTAGGCATTTCCTGAACACATACACACAGAGAGAGAGAGAGAGACAGCAAGAGAAAGAGAAAAAGAGATAGATAGAGTCGCACGTCGTGACATTTGATAAGCACTTGAACGGTCGTTTGCCACTGCTGAGATTAGTGCTTACAGTGTTGCCACTTGAACTGCCCCCATTCCCAATCCCCAATCCCCATCCTCATCTCCTTAATGTTTACCCCTTCTACTAACAGTCCCCCTCCACCTACCCCGCCCATGTATGCTTCTTTTTGACAGGCCCATCAAATGGTTGATAGTTGCTCTATGGGGGAGTTCTAGAGTCAGGGAGGGCCCTACATGGGACATTCATTTGACTTGAAAGCGGCACTTGATGCGCCCATTTCTGGCATCCTTTTCTTATTCATTCTATTTTGAATGCCCCTCTTCACCGCCCTGCCACACACACACACACACTCGCACACACTCGCTTCAATTTCAAAGTGCGCCTCGTAATCAGACAAAAGCGAATATAAAAGTGTTGCTAAAAGGCGAGAGGGCTCTACACGAAGTGAGCGACTTGAAGATACCCTAGTCAGCAGATAATCTGAGTATTAAAATTAATGTTCTTAACTCTTATGATGTTTAGGGATGCACATGACAGAATAGGGTTGACAATCGTTTCGAGGTGAGTTGTAATAAATGAGGAATAATCCTGATCTGAATCAACATATAGGTTTCTGTATCTAATTCTTATAATTATTATACCCTTTGTTGCAATTTGTAGAGGGTATAGCGAGAATGCCTTTGAGCAACTGGCACAATTGAAATGAGAACTTGGCATCTTTGAGGCAGTGTCTAAGCTAAAGTTGCCCGCATGCTTTGCCTTTGCCTTTGCTTTTGCTTTCTTTCTTTGGCACTTTCTTTTGCGGCCTGGCACATGACAATCCACTCCTGTGTGTGTGCCTGTGTGTGTGTTGGCATTGTTGTAAGTAAGCCGTGAATGGATTGGAATGAGAATTGAAAGAATGGGTTAGCAAACAGGGTGCGACGACAGCTGGTGGATGGTGTGGCAAGGAGACGAGGCACGGTTAAGGCACACGTACGATACACACACACACATGTGTATGTGTGTATGAATGAGAATACGAGCTCATCTACATGAAGATATCTATTCTGCGAGTGCATATCCCTTGGCTTATCCCTTATCCCTGGGAGCGAGGAGCGAGGAGCGTGCAGCGAGAAGCGAGGAGAGAGACAGAGTGTGCTTTGTGCCTTGGGGTTATACATTTTATTCGCTCATATTACACAAAACAGAAGAAGCACTTTGCAACGGATTAGGTTTTAGGTTTAGGTTGTCGGAAGGTGTCGGCCCGGGAGGTGCTCTATGCCTTTTGAGTGATATGTGTGTGTTTTAGTTGCTGCTTGTGGATTTATAGATGAAACGAACATTTTAGCCACGTATTGTATAACTCATTTAAATAGATAGCGAAAGATGGAGATGCTTATCAATGGAATTTGCCCAAGTAAACAATTTACAGCAATTAAACGGGAAACTTAAAGTCTTAAATTACATTTGCTCAAGACTACGTTTGTCGCCGAGCAGTTAACATGAAATGGAAATGTTCACAGAGATTAACTCGGCTTTCAGCTGTCAACGTGCAGGGCGCAAAAGTTCATTAGCGTAAGCCTTTACATATAAAATATATTTATCTTTATTCTTAACGATGGGTCATAAAGGGTTTTTTTCCTTAAGCTATTGACTGACAAATTAAAGCTGTAAATGTATTTAATTATAGTTAAAAATGGTAAATAAATAAATAATAAATGTTGCCTAAAGCTGAAGGTTCTCTTCAATCTCAATCCACAGGCTCTGTTATAAAAAACGGCTCTCACATTCCATTCTGTTGCCTAAGCTGGCTTAAAGTGCTTAAGCTGCCTTTAATGCATTCCGTATTACACCCAAATGTGTACAGTTGTGTTCGCGTTCAACTATTTGCTGTTGCGGGCTAAGAGGCTTTAGCCAATGACTTTAAACTGCAAAAAAAAAATACAAAAAAAAAGACGGCGCAAAAAAAAAGCAATTGAAGCCCTTCAATCAACAAGCGCCCCAAACGGCCGCCCAGCCGGGGCTGTGCTGCGAACGAGAGTCTAGCATCAACAATCAGTCAGTCATTCATTCCCAACATACACTCGTAGACTGGTGCACTCGCACACTCATACACTCATACACTCATTCATTCATTCATTCATTTGCTCATCCATAGAGTCGGCCTGGGCCTGGACTCATTCATGCCCAGCGAGGCATTCAGTGCTAAATCCGCACAATGTCTTTAATTCCCTTGATATTTCACTTTGTCGGCAGCCGACAACGACGACGATGACGACGCCCCACAAATAACTAGGTGTATATATTTAGTTGTCTAGCATAGTGCAAACACAAACACACACACACACACACACAGAGAGAGGAAGAGTAGCTTAACCCATGGCGGCACGCCAATGCTGTGGAGGCGTGGCAGCACCCATGGGTGTCATTGCTACGTTTAATATTGCAAAAAGGATGCCGGCAGCGACAGGAGCAACAACAACAACAACAGCAGCAACAAGGACGTCGACGTCGCGGTGGCGCCCACATTTGTCTTGTGCAGTTCCCCCCTGCCTCTCATACACACCTAGCGGGGGTGTTTGGCGGAAGCGGGTTAGGTGTTCTGATATTTACTTTAGTCTGGCATTTGCTTTATGCTCTCAAATAAAAAAGCGCTTTCCCTCGCCGCTGTTTGCCTTTCGCTCTCGCTGCTCCTTCTGCTTCTGCTTCTGCTCCTTTTGCATTTTTCTTTTTTATATTTTTGTTGGCTGATTTTTCCACAATTTTCCTTACACATTTTTATACTTATTTCTCTCGCCATTTCACTTTTGCTGTTTGTTTGGGTGTAATGTTTGATTTAGTGTTTGTTTTTTAGCTCTCTGCTTCCGTTTGCTGAGCTCTGATCCAAGCTTCCCTTCCCCGCCACCCTTCCCTGCTCTTTACCGGCCCCATTTTCCGTTTCTCCTTTGGTTTTT
Source organism: Drosophila imparisetae (assembly GCA_035042265.1). Classification (NCBI taxonomy): domain Eukaryota; kingdom Metazoa; phylum Arthropoda; class Insecta; order Diptera; family Drosophilidae; genus Drosophila; species Drosophila imparisetae. The sequence continues at coordinate 2,561,747 of JAWNLP010000145.1, read as the reverse complement.
CGCTGTGTGCGTGTGTTTTGGCTTTAATAAGCTTTCATTTCCGTTTTTCAGCATGTTTTACTCTATATGTGCTTTTCCTGCAATATTTTTTTTATTTTTTCTATTTTATTTTTATTTCCTTTTTTTTACTGTTGTCAATTTTTTTTGTGTGCTTTTCCTGCACCTTGTTGCTGTCTGTCTGTGTTTTTCTTTTGCTGCTGCTCCACTTGGCGCTCGTATTCATAGCTTTTAATTTGCGGTCCAAATGAAATAACAATAAATAAAATGGCCACTACGCGGACTTGCCACAACTCCTTGCCTTGCCTTGCCTCGTCCTGTGCTCTGCAAGTGTCCAAGAATCGTTGGAATTTTATGTAAAAATGTGCAAGAAGCAGAGGAGATACCAACAAGCTGGAATGAAAAATGTTGCCGCTATTTGTTTATATTTGTTTTTATCTAGATGGCGTTGATTGCAGGTATTTGTGTTTGTGGCCGCTGCGGACGACGCATTTGTAGCCCTGCCCCAAACTTTGTGGTCGCCCCTCAATGTGATTAAGAAGTTTGCCCGGGACACAATCGGTGAAGAGGAGAGATTAGTGTTTGCCCGGTTCAGAGCTGAGCCTAGAAGATAAGCGAATGGAATTTATCTGTTCCACCTTTTAATTGGACCTTCAACTTCAATTTTTTGTTGTTGTTTTTTATGGATATAATGTTGTAGATTGTCGATTGTTTAACAATTCACTAGGAAAACTTATGTGCTGCTACCAATTAGAGCATTTATCAGCTTGAAAACTAAAATATTTCATTAAAAAGTTTGCAAGTGAAAGTTTTTTGGGTTTCCATTTGATGGAACATTTTTGGCTTGCAATCTTTGGCAAGTAGCTAACAAGTTCTAAGCACTTCCGATAAGTTGTTTAAGCTGTATTTTCATTTACCCAAAATGCACACACACACAGTGAAAATTGGCAATGAAACTTTTTAGCTGCAATAAATTTAGTTCGGCACAGTTTGCCAGCTTGGCAACTTCAAAATGCACGCAGCGCAAATGCTTGCTTATAAATAATAATCATTTTTGTGCAACATATTGGCAACTTGGCTACTTGGCAAACGCCAGCTGCATGCAACGAACCAAAAATAGAAGCCAACAAAAACAGGCGAAAAAAAAACAATGTTGCAATGATTGTCACGCGAACATGGAGATATCCTGTGCAGAAATACATTTTGTGGAAGGTGGATGAAAAATGTGAGAAGCTGAAAGTCATTTTGTGATCGGGAAACGATATTATTGGTTTATATAGAAAGCAATCGGGGACCAATTTATAATATTTACTGAACCGACTGGAAAAGTGTTTAAAATAGAGGAGAAACTGAAGTGAATTATTTTTAGAAATTCAAAGAGACTTTTTATGTTTCTAATTTCCTACATTATAGCATTGCAAATATGAGTTTTCATGAGCTTGATCAAACTAGCATACCCTTGCAGTTAGGCTTATTTTTCACAGGGTATCAGCATACACGCAAAACTTGCAGCGAACAAAAAAGTTGCTGCCAAATTGTATAGAATTTAATAATTTGTGTATATCATACTTTTTCGAAGTTTTTTTCACCAATTGCAGGCGGTGCATATGTTGTGGGATTGTGGGTTTCTTTTTTACTCTTTTTTTGGGAACATGTTGCATGATTGTTGTAAATTGTTTTTTACATTTGCTGCTTGGCATTGCAATTGCGTAAGCGCAAGCTTGTATAAACGTTACAAACTTTGCATTCGTATCTGCATCTGTATCTGTATCTTTAAGCTGGCCAGTGTTACTTCCGCTGATTATTCTCGCTGTTGAGAGCAACAGCTCCGCCTTCGTCTTCGCCTTCGCCTCCATCTCCAACTTCAACTCCAACTCCAGCTCCAGCTCCACCTCCACAGATCTGTGCGTGGACACACCTCCAGCTTTGTGTGTGCCCCAGCTGAGTTTAATGTGCTGAAAATAAAATAAAATAAATCAAGCTATAAATATGAATATACTTTGTACATATGTATATATATATACATGTATGTATATATATAGCTGGCCCATGCTGTGTGCCGCATAAAATGTTCATTAAACTTTAGTTTTTCTCATTCCAATTTGATTTGTTTTTTTTCGGTTCATAATTTTTTGTACCCATTGTTCGGGGAATGGGTGCGACGACAGTCGTTTTTATAGCCGACGCTGTTCGCTATGCACATTAAATTGATTTTATGGCCATTTTAGGGCTTTATCTTGTGCACCATACAGAAATGCAAATGAATTTCAAATGCATTTGATATTTTTAGCCCCAATTTCAAGCTTTTGCCATAGCCATAGCCAAGTATCGCATAATTAAAGTGCAGTTAACATTTTTACGCACAGCATCGTAAAAGTCATGACCATAATCTAGTAAACACGTATATATGGAATTGAAGACATTGTTGATCCCAGCAGCGCATAAGAATATCCATCAATAGCCAGTGATTAGTTTATGAATTCGACTCGACTCGAATTAGAGTCAACACAGCAGGGGAGATGTGCTGCATCTCAAGTGTCTCAGGGTATATTTAATGCAATCAGTTGGCTTCATTAATTGGGCCATCTACTAATAATAAAATTCGACTAATAATAAGTTTAAAGTTACATGGATTTTTATGTGCATTTTCAGTTTATATATATTTGCTTCACATGAATGTCTTACCCATTAAATTTATATCAATTTTGTCCATCTCAAAGGTAACTTCAGCATTTAATGTTGACAATCTCCTCTTTCCTATCAGAGTTAATCTTTGATTGCTTAGAAATCTGAGATGTTTTGGTCTTAAATAAATAAAGCTTTGCAAATTGAATTATAAATTTTTGTATTATATTATGATCATATTTATTATAAATTAAAATAGTCTGCTATGGTTATCATTATTAATTATTCTGAGCAGGGTTTGCTTGCTTCGATTTCGGTTGTCATTTATCTTTTGGATGTGTCTCATGTGGAACACGCAATTCGCTTCGACTTTGATTGATTGATTGAAGGAGCGAGTGCATTTTACTTGGAATTGTATTTGATATACCTTTATGTGTGTGGGTATGTGTTGGTGTGTGTGTGTGTCTGTGTGGGTGTGTGTGTGCTATGACTCAGCCCTTTTCATATTTGGGAATCAATGATCTGCTCGATTCGGTGGATTCAACACCCTTCGTGCGTTTAATCATCATTGCCACTTGCTGTGCCGCCTGTGCTACGCTTATTAACTGATACACTCGCGGTTCATCCAATAATTCGACCCACAACCAAACCCCCCGCACCACAAACCAATCTGAACTCCTTGTTCACCCCTTCCATTGCTTCTTGCACTTTAGCTGCCAACAGTGCGGAAATTTTTGTTTCTTTCATTCTTTTTCGTTTGCTTTGTTTGCTTTGTGCTTTGCTTCGCCCTGCTTCACCCTGTTTCCCCTTTGCCCAACACAATGTCTTGCTGTATTTATTTCTTTTTTCATTTGTTCCATTTGCCAACTTGAAATGCAATACAATGGGCATTAAGTAATTGTTGCTGTTGTTGTTGCTACTGTCGATGTTGTTGTTGTTGTTGTTGTTGCTGCTGCTGCCGTTGACAAATCCACATCCACACATTTTTCATAAGCTTACAGAGAAGCAAGCATTGCTTTCACAACACGAATGCGTTATCGTCTCCTAGAGATGTGTGCGTGTGTTCGTGTGTGCGTGTGCGTTTGCCTGTGTGTGAACACGATTTCACTCACGTAAATTGACATTGAATAGGTTAGGATTCATGTGAAATCACACTTATTTCCGAACAATTTTATTAAAATAAGTAATGATTAAATGAAGCATCAGAAAAAAGAGAAACTGTTTCCCATGCAAATATAGATTAAAATTGATATTATTTATACTATATATTCATAATTTATATTATAAATATATTCTCAATAACTTAATTAAAGCAAGTAAAGCATAGTTTGCAGATTAGACAAATAATTACATTTATTTATTGATATTAACTATAATATATTTACCTACATATACAATGACAATAAATAATACAATTAAAAATAAAAAATACAATTTAAAGCGAGCAGATCTTTTGCTCTCGATTGGATTGTTTTGCTCTTTGAATTATGCATGATAAGAAAATGCATTAAGTGGCAGCTGCAAGTGCTGCATCGAGTTGCGCGTAATCAATGCACGCACTCATCTCTAATTGGCACTCATACTCGTATTCCGTATTCGCATTCGTACTCATATTCGTACTCATCGTACACGGCACTTATGTGTACTCAACTTGTTCACTCCGCACACATACATACACACACATGCATTGCAGCTGATTTTTCGCTGTCGTGCAGTTTTTTGCGCCTATTATGACACGGACACGGACACGGGTAAGGCGACGCGACATTTCAATTGCGTCGAGTGGCTGCTTGTCCATTCCATAACTCCTCCCTCGCCCCCAGCTCATCATGCTCACATCTCATACTCCCATATAGTACTCCTCGCCCCCCTCCCCTCGTTGTACTCCACGTTTCGGTTGGTTTTTGGTCGTCGCGTTTCGCTGTTATTCGTCACACGGTTTATGAGGGCACATTATGCCATTTATCGCAGCTTAAATGCTGCTCATAAACCGACTGCTTGACTCACTTGAGAGTGCTGAAGAACTGCTCTCTCCCCTTGCCCCCACTCCGCACTCTCCAATCTACTCACTCTTCCGGCGTTTTGCTCCCTTACTAGTGAGACAGATAGCTAAATACGAGCAAGACCCGGATCGGCTTCTCGATGGGGCCCACATGTGTTGAGTATGTTTCAATGTATGAATGCACTTTCGTTTATGAATATTAAACTTAATAACCATTTATGTGGAGCTGCAGGGCAAGAGGCAGACGTAGTCATGGGGGGGGGTTAGGGGGTGGGTAGACAAATTATTGTACTACTCCGCCCATTGGCAGTTGATTAATTAAAATTATTTTGCATAAGTTGATTGGCATAGACTAGCGGTGGCAGGAGGAGGTGGAGAGTATTATGATTTTGTCATGCATTAGGTATGGATTAGTCAAGCATAAAATGTAAGTTTTGGGGTACTCTGAGTTTGTCATGCATTAGGAATGACACAATGGAATAGTGTAAGCGCTCAGTAAAGAAAGGCTTAAGATAACATAACTAATTATAAATAAATAATTACCAACATTTAGAATTTGATTAGCATATTGTTAACAACTGCAAGAGTATTAAATCTTCGTTAATTTAAAGCTAACTATTTCTTCTTCTTTCTTTTTTTGCTTAATATTTTCGCGCTCGTTAATTATACAAAGAAAAAAACATATATATACATACTAATACATTATTAAAGTTGGTCGGTTGCTGAGTTAAACGTTTTTGCTTTGTTCGCAATTTATTTCCTCTGCTTTTATTTTTCGCACACACAATAAAATGAATAATTGTGCAGTTACCTTGACTTTTGCATCTGTGTATATATAATAATTAGATAATGACGACGACAACAACAACAATGCCTCAACAAAAAACAGAAAAAAAAAACAATTGCAACAAGACTTAAAAATAATGTGCAAAAGCTCAACCTTTGCATTCTTATGATTTCATTTTGTGGCTCGTTAAATCCACAGAACAGCGAAATTAGCTGTGCAAAAAAATAAAAGGAAATCAACAAAAAAATAATAATATTAAGATAATGTGGCTAACCTTGAGGCAAAGCTTGCCAAATGCAACCAATAAAATTCGCCAACAAAATCACAAATCTGTTAGCAGTGATCAATTTAAAGCTAGCGCCTTTGAGTCTGTGGGCAGCGCACTGAATTATGGCCAATTTAATGCGCTTAAATCTGGCAAAGGTGTGTTCGATTTTTATATATTGAAATCCGCACACAAATAATCAAGATGTGAAATATGTCAGCCAGCTGCAACCAGCCAGATGCAAAAAAACGGTTACTTTGCGCAAGCCGAAAATGGAATACCCTTGTGGATCGACCGATTGTTTCCTTGAAAGATATTTGATTGTTCCAATGGTAGTTATATGAGAACTGATCTTATTCCACAGGTTTCCACATATTTACTGCAGTAGAGAGATGGATATATTCTGAGATTCATCAAGCTAGCTTCAAAACTCAGGAGGTAGTGCACATAGAACCATTATCTAACTGAGGACTTGTCGGACTTGTCTTATTGAACTTCATTCGTAAGAACTTCATGAAAGTGTATAATGAAGAAATAGCTGGAAAAAGTAATTGCCAATTTGCTGTCCACTCCTTAGCTTACAGTTTTCGATAAAAACTTTTCCTTTCTATATTTCTATATTTTAATATTTTTAATTTACAAGTTGCATATTTCTGTTAGTTATTCAAATATATTTCACTAGTATTTGCCATAAGCAAACCCATTGCTGGTATTTGCCCATTTGTGCTTATTGAGTCGATACGATGCCACTCCACAACAACTGCTGCAACACTATAACTTAAAGCACTGCCCCGTCCAAACTGTTGTTGTCGTACGTCCCCCCCAAATCCCCTGAAAAAGGCTCGAGGTCCCTGTCAACCAATCCTCGGAGCGCCCTTCACACACGCCCTCGAGGAGTAAAGCTTTAGTCGATTATATTGCTGATTGGTTTCCGGTGACAGGCATCTCCACATACTATGCATATACAAATATACATATATATATATATATGTATGTATGTGCTATATGCAATCTCTGACAAATATCCCCCTCCCTTGAGGGTGCCACAACAGACTGTCACACGCTTTGAATACGTCGCGTTCCCGGCGCAGACCATGTGGAAAAATGCGGGAGCCAGGCAAAATCGGCAAACCCACCCAACCCAACCAACCCCCAAAAAGGAACCCAGCAGGCGAGCAGCTTGTCACTTCAATTGTGTGGAACGCTCTGAAAATATTGGCAAACTTTGCCACACAACAAAAAAGAAAAAGAAAAACACAAAAACAAAAAAAAAAAGCAAATAGAATTATGAAAATAAATATACAAAAAATGCAGAAATATTTTTGGTGCGTGACTCGAGACAACAGATTGATGGATATTATGTGGCCATTAAATGGGGTATTCAATTGAAAGATACAATTGACCCGCATGTCTGCACTTCACTCTGGCCCACTTATCAGTGCAACAGCATCTTAAACAGCTTGTCAGGCCCCACCCAAAAAGCAAAGTAGACTTAAAGCCAAGACAAGGCCTCTGATGCACACCAATCGATAAGTATAATAAATATCACAGTTGCAACCAGTAGGAATGCTCTAGTCGAGAGTGCTCGACTGGTAGATACTGTGTTAGCTACTCTTAAGTATATACATCTGCTTGCAGATAGCTGTGTGTAATATGCAGTAATGAGAAAATATATATCCTTGATCGATTTCTATCGAGGGAAACTTATCGATTAAATCAACTTAATTTTTAATCTCTTATATCTAAATCGAATCGACTCTTGATGCAGATCAAGAATTATTTAGTTTATCAGTTCAGAGTAGCTTCCCTCTGTTACATACCTTTGCACAACTTCAATATACCCCATTTTGACTGGGTATAATTGCCATAAGCATGCAAAGCTGTGCAGCTGCAGCATTCAAACCATAAAGTTTGGGTCTTCGCAACTAACGCAAATAACTATCCGTCTAAAATTGTGGTTTTTGGGGGTCCAACTAAAGAAATAGTTGCTTAAATATGCCATCACTTTTTATAGTGTTTTTTTTTGTTACTATTTTGTTGTTGCCTGTTGCAAGTTGACTGTTTGTAGTTGACTTCATTTGCCAGTTTGCCGTTGGCCGCGCTGCCTTCTAACTTTGTCTGCCCAAACAGTCTATTTTATTCTATTCTTTTTCTATGTTTTTATTTTTATTTGTCCGTTTTTTATATTTTTATTTGTCGGTTTTTTTATTTTTATTTGTCGGTTTTTTTATATTTTATCTGTGTTTTTTTTCTATGTACAATTTTCTGTTGTATTTCCTATGCAATTTTTGTTTCGCCTTTGTTGTTGCTTGTCGTAGTAGTAGTTTTTGGCTGGTTTTGCCAGTTGTTTGTTGTTTGTTGTTCGCTTTGTTGAAGGTCGTACAACAAATTTTTGGAAAGTACATTTAGAAGTTGCCTGGCTGCCGTTGCGCAAGCATAATTGCTGCAAAATGCTGTTTGGTTAGCGCACGTCGAGAGTACATTTAGCACGAAAATAGATTGTGATTGCATTGTGAAGACCTCAGCTACATGTGTATATTCATAAAGTTGGCATTTGAATGCTTGCTGCCAAAACACACACACACACACACACACACATTTAAGCAGACTTTTACATTTTAGCTTAAAGTTCCTTGAAGACAGAAATCGTTGGTGGTTAAAGCAGTATTATTATACGCTAAGAAGTGCAGCAACTTATTCAACTTATCGTATATATTATTATTAGTATATTTGTTAAGTAATTATAATAATTATATTTATATATTTAAAGTATGTCTGTCTTAAAATAATACAAAATTGACTCGGTTTTATTTGAAAGTACTTCCAACAATTTGGCATAGTTTTTGTATCCCTATAAAACTGTGCTCCTATTTAGCTTTTTATTTCGTCTTGTGCACAAAAACTTTTGCCTTTTCACCTAACACACACACACAGAGGCACACACACAGGCACACACACTCACACACACAAGCTGAGAAACTTAAAAGCTGTGGATTACTTGCCTAGAGCAGCCCCTAAGCGCAGCTCGTTGACATATTTGCAAGCATTTATATAAAAGCAAATGGCAACAACGCCTGAGAGAGACATCAATGAGAGCCTTTTCCATTTTCCATTTTCCTTTTGCTTTTTTGTGTGTTTTCAATTTTTGTTGTTTTTTATTTTTTGGTTACTTGTTTGGGCTGACAGTAGTATTTGGGTGGCTGTGACCAAAACTACAAGCAATAAGATTATATCGCTGGCATTTGGCCAAAATTTATAAATCAGTAGAACAATTTGTGCTGATTTAGTGACATGATACAGGAATGGAGCCAACTAAAGGCACAACAACAGGAAGAGGAGCATAAAAACGACAACGGACAAAGCCTCAAAGTGAAACACCGTATAGAGAAGCCATAGGGGATCTGCAGCTCAGACAGAGATAGAGAACAGAGGAGCAGAGAGGCAGAAACTGAAGGAAAAGCGCTCTGGATGAAGTGCAATGAAGTGAATAACGTTATAAATAAAGAAATGCTCAAATTAAAAGTGCACACGTATCAAGATAAATGGCCCGACAAGCGGACAATTAGTGAGAGATTGTGGAATGCGCTGCTCCTCCAGACTGCAAAACGCCACAGCAGTCACTGTTTACACATGGATGGTATATAGTATATAGAGAGTCTTGGAGTGAAACACAGTTGACAGCGTCGCCAAAAGTTCTTTTCTCGCCTGGCAAATGGCCAAAAGGGAAAAACAAAAAACAAGAAAACAAAAAGCAAGAAAACAAGCATTGCACGCCAAATTGAGTTACTCAAAAGTCAAGCAAAGTGCACAAAAATATGGCAAGAAAAGCAACTATGAACAAGTCAAGGCAGAAAACAAGCTTATAAAGCTAACAAGCTTTGGGATGCCCTACAAAAGTCAGTGTAAAATTTAAATTTAAATTATAGGGATAGACATTGAGCCATAGATATAAATAAAGATATATAAAATATATAAATATTTGTCAGATATCGAAGTTCAACTTCAACTTGAGCATTACAAGCTGTATTTAATAGTAAAAATATCTTTCTCTTGAGTAGTGTGTGAAGGCAAATGTGCAAAAGGCAAAAAATAATGCAAGCAACCTAATTTGGGGGCGTTAGCAGCTGGCTGTGTGTGTGTTTGTGTGGGTGTGTGCGTGTTTGTGTGTTTGTGTGTGTGACTTTGCAGCAGCGAATTTCGCACGAGATGTCAACACACTGAAATGACGGCATAAATCTCGAGGTCAGGGCGCAGAGTGCCAGCGAATGGGAGAACGGAAGCAGTTACTGATTAGCGCGCTGCCCGCAAACCGGAAGTGGGGCAAAGACATTAAAATGCAGACTGCAAAAAGTGAGCGCACATTGAAATTTGAATAAAAGCAGCAGCGAAATGCAATTGGGCAAACTAATTATGCAAACCAGATGGGCAAATAGTGGCCAGGCCAGGCCGTGCCATGCCAGGGAAAATGCTGCAGGCGAACGCGAACATTTTTAATTTAATTTTAATGATGCGCGCTTTTCAATGTAAGCACTTCAATTTGTGGCCAAGTGACGCCCCCCTCTCCCATCCAAAGCACGCATAATTTATGCAAATTTCGATACAGATAAAAAAAATAATAAAGAACGAAACTTAAACTAGGCAGAGAATGCCGAGGGACACTTCAAATCGCATTACGTATGCGTCCCATTGTCCAGGTGTGGGATCTGGGTGTGTGTGTGTGGGTTAGACTCTTAAATGTTGCGGACATAGTGGTTCAACTGACTGACTGACTGACTGCCTGCTTGTTCTGGGCTGGCCTGGACCGTTCTGGCTGGCTGTTCACGTTGTTGCGTAATTAATTGGCCATGTTGCATTTGAGTGGGCCCCAACCAAGTGGCGGAATGAAGGCAGTCTTTCAACCTATTCAACCCTATCCCAACCCAATCCCATTCCAAGCCCATCGCAATCCCTGCCTGAGCTCAAAACTCAATCCCAATCCCAAACCCAATCCTCCCACACCACATTCACAGGTATCGCATTACAACAGCAACAGCCGCCGCAGCAACCACAATTGAATTCTGTTCTCTGCTGTTCTGTTTGGCTGCTGTTGCCACCGCCAGCGGGTCTTAAATCGTGAGTGGTTGAGCGGGTGGTGCAGGGCAGGGCATCCATCTGCAGCACTCCAGCAATCGAAGAGCATTTTCAATTGTGTGGCAGAGCGAGTGAGGCAGGGCTTGTGGAGAGTGCAAGTGGCATAGGTTAAACTATGCAACTTGCCACACCAATGCCAAACACCTCATCAATTGGACAAGGGCAGCAACAAATTGAGAAACTTAACTTATTTTGATTATTTCATTATAAGTGGCTCGTGAAGAGGCTAAAAAGAGGCTAATTAACTGAGGCAAAGCTAAATACTCGTTGGTTCCAGAATTATTCAAGCAGTCAGAAACTTAAATAAATAAATAATATTTTTAGTTTAAAACTTGCCACACTCACAACTTAGTCAAAAATCAATCGAATTTCAAATGGAATTTTTGTGAATGTTTTGGCCTCCCAAATAAAACTACATTTGCAACTGTAAACATGAATTTAAGTGAGTAGCTTGAGCTCTCTAATAATACTACATTTTAATCTACAAAACTGTAATTGGAATTCCAGAAATCGCTGTTGCAGATCGATCAAATTTAAGCTAGGCTCAAGGCCTTTCGATACTCTGTCACAATAAATTTGTCAACTAATTAAAGCAGCTTTAAAAAGTCATATTTACTCGTGTCTGGCTTGAGTTTGAACATTCTCACACCACCAAGCGCTCAAACTTTGCGTCAAGTGTTCACACACCCTCATACACACTTGCACACACACACACACACAGTTTGTACAGTTAACTTTCACCGTTGGCCACTTGATAAGGAAAGTACATCATGAGCAGAGACCGCAAACAAGGAACGACCGAACGAACGAGCGTCGTCCTGTCAAAAGAAATTTGCATAAGTTTATTAAACGTGCAACTGGCGGTGGCAGCCTTTGGTTGGACTTGAGCAATGCACTTCAAAGTGCGGCAGGACATAACTTGAGACTTGTCAATTGCCTGCCAGTTGCAATTGGCAGCAGCAGCAGCAGCAGCAGTTGCTGTTGCAGTTGCAGCAGCAGTTGCAGTTGCAGCAACAGCAGTTGCAGCTGCTTTTGAGTCGTCATTTGCAGCTGTGGGGCAACGTTGCGTATGCGTATTATCAGAAGGCTGGGCAATAAATTAAGTGCCAATTACAAAAGGCAATTGCATTAATCATGCGACGACTTGAGTGACTACGCAAAGGCGCCATTTTAACCTACCATCCCCCCGGTATCCCTGTATCCTCTATGCCAGCCGTCTCTTGTCTGTTTTGCTTGTCAAGAAATGGGCGTGGCAGCTGTGTGGCAGCTGCGACGCTGCTGCTGCTGCTGCTGCTGCACAAATTGCAAGTTGAAACTCGTTTGTTTGCGCTACTTGCTGCTTGCTTGCTGCAAGCAGTCTGCGTTAATGTCATAAATTTAACGCAGTCTCAAGTTGAAAACTTTACAAACACACCCCACCCCCAATAACCATTTTTGGTTTTGGCCAAAAATGCCAAGTGTCATGTAAATGTGCAACAGCCTGGAGACGCAAAGCCGCCAACTGCTTTTAACTGTCATTAATTATGTCCAAATAAGATTTAAATGCCTTTTTGTCTGCACAAACATCAACGGCATGCGATACGCCAGAACTCTTTCTCTCTCTCACTCTCTCTCTCTCTCTCTCTCGTTGTGGAGAAAAGTTTTTAGTCGCACTAAGCTCCTGCTGCATAAATATCATTTGTTTAGCACCATTTTCGTTGAGGCGACTAACGCTAAGACTTTTGTGTGTTTCGGCTGGGTTTTTGTTGACGGCTTCGTTGCGTTCTTGGAGTGGGCCAACAGTCGTCGAGTAAGGATGTGGGTGGGTAAATTGAGGTAGAGGAGCAGACTTCGTCAGCAGCAGCAACAGCAGCAGCTGTACAAATAAACTTTCATTAATTATGCGCATTTGGGCGTCGCTCTGTTTTGGCTTCCCTTACCGCCCACTCGCCGCCCAAAACATAATGAGCCTCAATTTGAAGGAGGGTCTTGAGGTTGAGACTAATAGAATTTTGAATGAGTTATAATTTCCAACAGTCGCATGCAGTTGGCCCTTATGTTGATTGAATTTCTAATTTGAATTTGCCTAGATTTTCGCAAAAGTGAGCAAATTGCGGAAATGAGCACACAAACAATAAATACGATTATGATATATTTAGAAAAGCTAAGCTTAATTATTACTATAAATTGGGGAACCATCACTGCGACCCATAAGGTCTAGGCATTATTTTATTTAATGAACTCGCTTGTGTGAATAATACTTTTGGGATATTGACTTCACTCCTTGCTACCACTTTAAATAGACCCACAAATATTGCAATTCTCTTCTGTTTATTACAGTAAAACGATAACTTTAATTTGCAGCTTCCGTTATCCTTCTTCCCATTTCCGTTTCCTTCTTATTTTTCACGTTTGCTTCCTCTTGGCATAAGTTGCTCATTTAAGATTTTTAAATATTCTCAACACCTTTTGCTGTCTGGCCTGAATTCCCTTTCTCCATTCCACTTATTTATCGATTTTGCTTCGCGTCTCATTCGTAAATGTTCCGTTGCATTTAACGCTTGTCTTCCAAAACGTTTAAGTCGCTTATCGTTATAAAAAATGTATATTCCGGAGTAATTACGCGACGCTCACGCCTGCTACCACATAACCGCAATCAACCCCACAGCCACAGCTAAACCGTTGCTCTAGCCAACCCCATTTCCCATTTCCCATTGACCCCTTCGCACCCAAAGCACCCCTCCGACCCCACCATGTCAGCTAAAGTCACAAAAATCTGTTACTTAATTTCAATTGACTTTGAAAAGCGCGACGTATGGCAAAAAAGAAGTCGAAGCTGATGCTGATGCTGAAGCTGAAGCTGCCTTCCGCTTGTCTGCTGGCCCGAAGACTGCCTTCGAATTCGACATGGAACAAATCAGTTTAATACAAACGCCCCCTCTCTCTCGCACACGCACTCGCTCTCCCTTTCTCGCTCCCCTCTGGCAGTCCGTGCCCAATTCGAGGCATTCACTCGTCAGTCAGTGAGGGAGCGAGATGCTTATCAATTTGAAATTACTTTAGCCTCGAACACAAAAGACAAGCCACGCACATGATAAAGAGAAAAAGCCACACACACACACCCAAACACACACACACGCCAGACACTGTTAGGGGTGGGGAAGGGTCGAGGATAGGGTGTCCTGGGCGCAAAGACAATCGCGCCAACATCGACAATGCTGACACCCCATAAAATATTTAAGTTAACAGCGGCTGCTGTACGCCCGAGGGAGCCAGGGGCAGGGGCAGGAGCCAGCTAGCATTAAAGGGCGTCACATAGCGCTCGTCGCTCTGCCACCCGCCTGCGCTGCCAGGACGAACTAAAAAAGGACACAGGCACAGGCAGGCAACGATAGGCAGGAAGGCAGGCAGCAGGCAGCAGCACATTAAAGCGCCTCGAAATGTGTTCGTTGCCTTTTGGCTCGACTCATATTTGTCGACCCTTGTAAAACTCGCTTGGCACTTGTGTGTGTCTCTCTTTCTATGTGTGTGTGTGTGCAGTACTTCGTGTGTGTGTGTGTGTGTGTGTGTCTTCCTTCCTTCCGGTTTTGTGCTTGCCTTTTTTGCTTGGGCTCATTTCGCTTTATTTTTTTCTTCTTTTTTTGCACGCTCAACTTTCTTTTTGGCTGTTGCGCCTGATAAGGCCAGTTCCGCCACCCCTCAGCCTCACCCCTTTCACGTGCAACAGCGTTGCCAGACTGCCTCATGTTGCCTGCCATCTGGCAACGCTTTAAATAACTCTCCCTCTCTCTCACTCTTGTTTGTAATGTGCTGGCGGCTACTTTGTGCAGCTTTTTGTTGTTATTTTATATTTGTGGCGTCGCCAACGTTGCCACCTAACCCCAGCCCCATCTACTTGCTGCCCCCGTTGCACGCTTGTCTGGCGTCTCGCAGGATACAATGTTTCATAAGTTTAAAGAGGCGTTAAGTTCATTTCGCTTTGCAAAGTGGCAAACTTGCCTCCCAGCCCCGCCCCCACACTTTTGGCTTTCTAATGCCACAGCAGTAGCTTCCCCTCACACACACACACCCGCACCCCTAGAAAAACTGCTACCCCCTCTTTGCCTAGACTACACATCGCAGTTTTCGTGCTTGCTGCTTGGCTTCGTTTTATGTTTGTTTTGCTCTCTCTCTCTCTGTCTCTTTCTCCCCCTCGCTCTCTCTTTCTCTCTCTCTCGTCTAGACGCTGGCAAACGACTTTGCTGTTACTAGCTTCTACTTGGCTTATTCATTGCCAGCCTCAACTTCATCTTCATTAGCATCTCCATCAGAAGCATCATCATCATCATAAGCAACATCATCATCATCATCATCAGCATGAGGATTATTAAGCTGTGTGCCATCAAACTATAAATATAAATATAATAATCATAAAAGCTGTATTGTGGCCACAATTTTGACTAGTGTGTCTCGTGTCTCGTGGCTCATGGCTCGTGTCTCTTGTGCGTGTCACGCGTGATTTGCGCGTGCTTAATTTGATTTTAGCAGCTGCTGCAAAGGATGTAGCACGTGCCTCCGGGGTTAACACATGTCTGTTGCTGCTGCTGCTGCTGCTGCTGCTGCTGCTGCTTCTGCTTCTGCCTCTTCTATATTTGATAGCGACTCATTTGCTGAGGCATTAACAAACAATTATGCGAAAAGAATTGCCAAGTTTATTGAAAACAAGCACGCTAAGCACTTAATCATAAATAGTTTGAGTGCAGCTAAATGAGAGATGCGATTCAGAAAGTTGAGCGCAATTTTAATTAGAAAACTTTTGCATTTGTTTTGTTTGCTGGGCATCGCCAGACAAGTTTAATTGTAAACAGAGTTGTGCTAACAGCTACCAGCTGCCAGGGCTGCAAGCGCTAGTGTGAGATATATTTATAAAAATATTTGTAATAATCATGTAGCAAATGTTTGGCATTTCAATAATTTACGTCTCATTCAACTTGCCAGCCCTTGCCACTCCTGTAAATACTCGTTTCATTTCGGCTCATTGAGCGACTTGCCTTAACCAGACATGATTTGTGCAGTTTGGCAATAAACTTGTTAATTGTCGATACTTGTTGTTTTACTTTGTTTTGGAGTTGCGCTCTTTTTGTTAATTGACTTTTAATTAACATGTTTTCTTTTCACTTTTGCTTTCATTGCAGGTAAGACAATCAAAAAAGTGCTCAAACAGCTTAAATGATTAACAAAATAAGCGAAATTCTCACTTGGTAAGTGATGCGACCTGTGTTTGGGCCAGAAAAGGGCTAAAGGGCTTAATAATGGTAAGCGGAAGTTTGTAGAGACGATGAAAGTTGAATAAAATATATTGTTTGAACATTGATTGTTGAACAAGAATTCAGTTCGAGTTTATAAGTGGTGAGCTTAATCAACATTATATCTCAATATAATAATATAAACGGATTTCGGATTGGGCTTATTATAAACACTTTATGCTTATAAAGCCAGGTTGAAATCAGTTTTGAATGAATTGATTGTTTGATTCATAAATACTTGCTGATTTCAAAAGTCAATAGATAAAAGTAAATAAGCGTTCAGAGGTCAATAACATTTACGTCGCTGATAAGCGCACATCAGTGAAATATATGCACACACCCAAACACACACAGAGACACACACACACACACAGTGAGAAGCGATAGCTGCTTTGGAGTGTGTAGCGTGCAATCAGTCAGTCAGGCAGTCAATGTGTCAATCATAATTTAATATGCCGCCAATCGCTTGCAGTTTGCTGTTCGATTTGTCATCGATGTCTGCTGCTTACTGTTGTTGTTAATGTTGTTGTTGTTGTCTGAGTGTTGTTGCCTGAGTGTCGTTGTTGTTGTTGTTGGCAGTCAGTCAGGCTGCTTGCAGCTCGGGGCCCCGTGACCAACTAGAGTAAAACAAGCTAAAATAGTTGTCAACATGAATTATTTACAAGAGACGTGCGCGGCATGCGGCATCGACACTCGACAGGTGCCACAGACACAACGCAACGCAACGCGTCGCGACATTCACCTCTTCATCTCTTATCTGCCCTTCTCTCTGCTCTCTGCGCTCTGCTCGCTGCTCTGTGGCCAATGCGGCGTATGCGTAACGTGAATCATTTCAGCTCGCTTCAAACTCATTATAGATGCGAGCGCACGCGCACACTTGCCCAAAAATGGATTGCGGATGGCTACTAAAGTGTGCGGGCAGAGGAGGAGAGTGAAGCAAGTGTGGCAAGGCGGCAAGTGTGCGGGGTGTGTGGCTAGCGGGATACATTGAAATTAATACGCGCCGACAGTCGACAGCAGAAATGTGCGTCAAGTTATGGGAAGCGAAAAAAAAATATACATATACAAATGTTTATACATAAAAGAACAGTTAGTTTAGCAGTGACGAACTTTTAATACTCTTTCCAAAGCAACAGTCCTTATAGATGCTCCAAATTACAACAACTTAAAGGAAGAGAAATCTGGATTATGGAAATGGAAAGATTATTTCTGAACAAAATTAAAGTTGCTGCGGCTCATAAGTACTGAGCTTAATCAACATAATACCTGAATATAATTATATCTAAGATTGCTTCTATATGTACATATATCACATATTATATCTGATGGGATATGATAAAGCAAATTTTGTGTTAGGAACTCTGAAATAGGCAGACATTTTCAATACTTTGTGGAATTAAAGATATATTCTGCAAACTGTTACACAGTTCACAGCAAAATTACAATACTCTACGAAAGGGTTTAAGTATGAGAGAAAACAAACCAGTTTGGCAACGCAAAATTGGCAGGCGGACACAAAGACAGGCAGACAGAGGGACAGACTGTGGCCACTCACACAACCACAGCCAGAAGGCAGAAGGCCCAAGTCCCTGGCGAGAGCAGGCAGCACATTTAATGGAGTTAAGTGCCATGGCAGTAAGCGAGATGAGGAGTCTGATGGTGGCGGAGAGAGGAGCGGGTTGGGCGGAGGATGAGGTAGCAGGGGGTGGGGGAGCGTGCTGGTAGTCGTTGCTCTTAGCGCGCTTGATTAAAAAACGGTAGCAAAGCAATTACAACAACAGCAACAATTCAATTACAACAGCAGCGCAGCAAAAGAAGCTGCTGATGATGCTGATGCTGCTGCTGCTGATGCTGCTGATGCGGCTGATGCACTCCACAAGATTATGAGCGATAAAGTCAAAAGTTGAGCAGTGGGGTGGGGCAGAGTGGAGTGAAGCCAAAGCCTAGTCTTATCTGATTTGTGTGCTGGGTGGTTTCTGATTAGACTCTGGACAAATTTGTAATCAGCTTTAGCGAACTATGGCAACGATTCAATTAATCAACAGCAAAGAAGCAATTTTGTTGCTGATTAAAAACTAATCGATAACTATCGATAGCCATTTTAAAGTGGCTTGTATATAAAGATGAGAATATGAGAATATATCTTTAGAATATCTAATTTAACTGACATTATTATGTATATAAACAGGTGGATAATTTTCTAGCGGGTTTTAAATAGTTGCATCTTTCTTTAAGAGAAACAACGACTGTTTTGCGTAATTTGATTTTTTCTTCAATACTAAAGCAGATCGAAACTATAACAACTATTGAATGTGAGTTTCTATTATAGATCTTTGCCATGCATTTACTTTGCAGCTATATGCAAAATAAAATGAAATATTTGATTTATGCCTTCCTTGTTTTTGTCGAGCTTTATATATTGACGGCTCTCTCGTCCGCCTGTTGGGCCAATTGATATGCACACCCCGATCAAGTGTAGCGCTTTGTGTTTTTCCATGAATAATGTAAATGAGCAGCAGTCAGCTCCACCTTCAACTCAGCTGCACCCTGCACCTCCTTCCTCCTCCCCCCGCTGCCCCAGCCACTCCAACTGCAGCTCTCACACAGCCAGCTTGCACATTTATGAAGCGTGCGCTCATAATGCCGTTGAAGAGCTGCACAGTGTGTTGCAGTTGCAGTGGTGGCAGTGACTGTGGCGTCAGCTTCTACCACGCAGCGCGTTGCAAGTCGCGCTTTATCATGAGATAAACAACAAAAAAAAAACAACAGAAATGGGCCGGGCCCTGCGCTTTGGGTATGAGTCTTGTTTCGGGGTCTCGGTCTGGGTCTGGGTCTCCTCGGTCTGCTCGGTCTGACTGTGAGCCGTGCCTCACCTGCATGGCGATAACCGCAGGCAGCCACCAGCAGGCAGGCAGCCAGTCAGGCAGGCAGGCAGGCAGGCAGTCATTCACTCACTCACTCATTCAGTTGGCCAACAAAAAGAGGCAGAGGCAGTGGCAGTGGCAGAGGCACCTCTACCTAACCGAAAACCAAAATCAGCCTCAGACTCGGCTTGCAACTCGTGCCTGACGCCAATCAACTGGTTGCCCAACAGAGTCCACTCTGTTGCACTGTGGTTGGCCCTCATCATGATGGCCTGGAAAAGGGGAGGAGGTTTGGTTGCAGGGTGTGGGGCAGTCGTTGGGGAGGCGTCTCTGGCGTCTGTTGTGTTTTCTGTTGTTGTTGTTTTTGTTTTTTATTTTTTTTTGTTGTTGGCCGTCGCATTTTGCGTTTCCGTTGCATTTTTTCAATGTCTGTCCGTCAGTCTGCCTGTCCGCCTGTCCGCCTGTCCGCCTGTCCGTTTGTCCGTTGTTGTTGCAGATTTATATGCGGTTGAATGAACACGCCCGCCAGCCAACAGCAACAAATGCGCATTAACGTCATTATCATCAGGGTCTTTATCATCAACATCATCATCATCATTAACAACAGACTTTTTTTGCTTTTTTTAATTTTTTTTTTTGTGTGTGCAATAAACAAAATTTTAACAAACTTTGGCAGTGTCTTGCCGCATAACAACAACAACGACAACAATTTACAAAGTGTGCTGAAAAATTTCGCATAATTATTTTTCATGTTTCGCTCTCTATCTCGCTGTCTCGCTCGCTCTCTCTCTCTCTCTCTTTGTCTGTTGCTGTCTCTGTCTATCTGCGCTGCTCGTCGTCGCTATAAGTGAAAAAATTTGTTAAAGTGTCAACATTGACAGCGATTTAAGTCATTTTACTGTCATCATTAAGTGGCTGGCAGCGAGAGTTGCCGCATTGCCAGCTTGCCACATTGCCTGCTTGCCAGCTTGCCGAATTGTTGGATTGTTGTTGTGTTGTTTGTGTGTAGGTCGAATTGTGGCTTTTATTTAGTTGTAGTTGCATTTAATTTGTGTTCCTCAACTGTTGATTTCTGCTTTTGGTTGCCGCTCTGTGTGAATTTCTTGCGAGTGCAACAAGGGATTCAACTTTGAGTATTTAAGTTTAATGCGACTCTTGTTCCTATACTTATTACATATGTAGATTTAATTAAGAGTGTTGCATTAAAACAATGAGAGAGAGAGAGAAAGAGCCAATTCAGCTGTTAAACAAAGTGCTTTTTAATAGCAGTTTGCTCAAAATGTAAATAATTTCAGATTAACAAATTGTGTTTCCTGTCCAATCTAAATGAGATATTCATATATTATAGGGGTTCATTTATATATAGGGGTTGGTAAATTATATAAAAAGCTTTAATGAAACTTATTATCTCTGTTACCAATAATTCTAGTAGCTTATCTATAAAACTAACCCCAAATCGTAGCTGCAGAAACTCAATTTGAAGTAAAATCTCGCCCGCATTTGCTTTAACTCTATCCTTCAAGGCATACGGCACCCACTGCCCTCCTCCTGCCCTACGCCCCTAGCGGTGGCAAGTGAAGCGCGTCAAAGCGTGCTGTAAAAAATTTTGCGCTCGACTGGCTAAA
Organism: Drosophila imparisetae; assembly: GCA_035042265.1. NCBI lineage: Eukaryota > Metazoa > Arthropoda > Insecta > Diptera > Drosophilidae > Drosophila > Drosophila imparisetae. The sequence goes on along the minus strand of JAWNLP010000145.1, from coordinate 2,541,188 downwards.
TGAAACTGAAGCAAAACGAGTCAAAGCAAAATAAAAGAAAAGTTGCAAAAAAGCAACAACAACAACAAAAAAAACAATGAAAAACAAGAAAACTGCAGCGAAATCAATTAAAAAAGTTTTTGCCAACGTATTCCCGAGAAGTGAGCGCCAGGATTAAGGATTAAGCATCTAAATTACGAGCGCCAAGTAGCTCAAAGGACAGTTAGTAGATGGGGGGGGGGGGGTGCAAGGGGGTAGCTCACAAACTGGCAATTGCGGCTGCGAGTAAGCATTAATTAAATTTCAATGTGACTTTTAAAGTGATGCCAAAAGGCTCTCCCCTTTTGGAAATGGTCTAAAGAAAAATTGCTCGAATGTATTGCGAATGTCTGCTTCCTCTTCCTCTTCTTCTTCTTAGACTGGTAGGCTGTTTTGGCAGGCACGCCCCGCTGGGCTAAAGTTTAGCGCCTTATTTACGCCCCCCATTTGAAAAGGAATAAGCAAAAAGGAAAATTCGTATTTCGTTTGTTTTCCGTTTGCTGGCTGGCAAAACTTTTTTGGCACAGACATTAATCTTGAAAAAGAAAATTTGCATGAAATTAAAAAAGTGAAAATATTTTAGCTGCAACAACAGCAACAACATGGAGAAGAAGAAGAGGCAGAACACATTTTCCTTGTTTTCTTTATTTTAGTTGTTGTTTGGGGAGCAAAGCGTCTGCGTAAAACGGAAAAGTGAAATTTGCAAGCACTTAACAGGCGCCCCTCTTTAAAGAGAGAGAGAGAGAGAGATAGAAAGGGTGGGAGAAAGAGAGAGAGAGTGTGGTACTCACACCCTTTTTGTATGTTTTGCATATTTTAGGCGTTAAAATTTTGTATTGTGCTTAAAGCTGGTTTGAACACGCGTCTGCAAATGACAGCCAGCTGGAAGTCGCAGTGGAGCTGGCAATTTTGCATGTTTTGAAATAAGTACTTTAAGGATTAGAAGATTCTTAAAATAACTTTTTATGTCTTATTAAATATTGACATTGTTTTTATCTGCAACTTACGAGGCAAAAATAAATGGTTTAAATAATCCTTAAACTTTCTTTAAAGCTGTGTTAACGTAAAAGTTCTGCACACTCAGCTCAAATCAACCCGTAGTTCAGCTCAAATTAAAGCACTCTAAGTCGGGCAGACTTATGCATTATTTATTAATGTATAATTTTAGCCATTTCCCCCCTCCTCTTCGGGCCATCATAATAATTAACTAAATTGTGTTATAATAATATTTAAAGCTACAAAAATGTGTATTGTAATAAATGTTTTTTATGATGCAGTCGGCGGTATTTCCGGTTGGCATCTTTTTACCGCTGGCATGCGAGCAAACACGAAGCCTTTAAATATTTAATTACGTAATGCTCGTAATTCTCTGTCAGCCCTTTTTGCCACATTTTGGCTGCGGCAAATTGTTGTTAGCTCCACATTGCGGCAGAGAGGAAGGGGCAGGAACAAAAAAAAAGAATTTAACAAAAAGTCGCTGTGAAAAGAGAGCTTTGATATTCTTTTGTTGGCCGCCAAATGCTGCCAGTTCGCAGCATCAGCTTCCAGCTGCCAGTTGGCACAGGCAACATGCCTCAAGTGTTTGCGGCAGCTACTGCCCATGCCCCATGCCCTATGCCCCAACCCGCACTCTCACTGTTGCGCCCACGCCATTGGCAGCTGGCGCCTGCAGTTTGTGGCACTCCCGGTACAAACACACTCGCGCACACACTCGCACACACACTCACACACACTCACGCACACACAATGAACGCATTTGCATTTGTGGCATGCCTCTACAGTTAAATCCCCTACAACTCAGCCCAATTCTCGGCCATATTACTTGAGTCTGCTTTCAGGCGCAAGAATTTCATTCATTCATTTTCGCATTCAGTTCGCTTTTGCGTTAAAATGTGATTTTTCACTTGACTTTTTAATTATGCGGCAATGGCAGCCAGGCAAGAAGAAGAACAACAACAATAAGAACAACAAACACAAACACAAAATACACCTACTTGAGCGTTTGCCTTTGTTGGCTAAAACGTGCCTTGGCATGAGCCCGCAGCTAACCAAAAAAGTTAAGCAGTAAATCTAAAAACAGAGACGTAGCAGAGGAAAGGGAACCAGGCTAAGGTAAGGACTATGAATTGTGTGTGTATTGTGTGTATTGTATGTGTATGTGTATTGTGTGTGTGTGTGTTTAGCAAAGGGCTGGGGTTAGATTTCTGTTGATTTTGCTTAGGCTGGCAAATTGCAGCGATTTCAGTTGATATATTTCGTGTGTAGCCAACTGAAACCTGGAACCAGGAACCAGCAGCCAGGGACCAGGGACATGGGTCCTTGGATCAGCAACAACAGCAGCAGCAGCACTTGATTAAGATTGTGTCTAGACAACAAAAAATGAAATTACTCCCAGCAGCAGCAGCAGCAGCCAAAATTAATGAAAGCATAATTAAACTTTAATTATTAAAGCTAGTTACATTTTCCGTTTAAGCCTTTCAGAAAGATCAGACATGCGTAAAAAGGTCCCCAAAATTATGAAATGTGCAAATATTTATATAAAAAGTTAGTCTGCTCTAAGCAGGAGAACTGGACCAGGAGATACCCTTAGCTTAGCTGTTGAATACTTAATAGACTCGCCGATGATGGCTTATACAAATGTTATACGATCTTAAATCTTAGACATATAGAAGGATATGGCTGAATCCAATCCACTCTTGATATTTTATATATCAATATATATATATATGCTGAAAAATTTCCATTGTTGTTTAACAAACATTTGCCCAAAAGAGCGCGCTCGCGTTCGGTTTTTGAATATCCTGTTAAGCATTTTCTATTTCCTCTTGCGTGACAATTAGATTCCATTCCGCAATGAATTTCCACATTCTGTCTATTTCTGTTGTTAAACATTTTCTATTTCCCCTAAATAGCTTGACAATTTGGCTCCACAATTTTGCTAGCTATTCGTTGGCTTGCACATTCCTTTGATGAGCTCATCGAAACTTCAAACTTCAGCGAGACTTTAAAATTTAGTTAATGCCACATAGAATTTGCAATTTGTTTGAAAACTGTTGCCATCGAAAAGGACGAACAGGAAGATAGAAAAGAAAAAAAAACACACAGACTACTTAGATTTGTTCATTCATGTTAAATTTGCATACAAATGAGTGCATTGCGTGCACAGCAGCCTCCTCCTCCTCCTCCTGCGACGTATCCCCTCTCTCCCACCAGACACGCCCCCATCTCTGAGGCGGAAACTTTTCAGTTCGTCCCTCATTTGTAGTCGCAGCTTCAGTTGAGTTGTTTAGCCATAACCCCCTTCCCTCCCCATGTTGCTGTTGCCCTTATGCAAATGACTTAATTTAAAACATCAAATTTTGCACTTTACGCTGCCTCAGCCCCAATCGGCTACAATTCGCCAGTTGTGACGATGAAGACGCCTCATTCGAATCATTTGAAATCATTATTATACCACTCACAGACAGCCAGGCGGGCGGACGAGTCCAACCAGACTGAGGGCAATGCAAGGAGGCTGCGGCATCATCATCATCATCATAATAATCATTATCGTTGTCTTCATTTTTATGAAGTGTCATTTTTGTATAACATTTGCGCCTATAAAGCAAGTCGCCTAAGCTCAAAAGGCGCTCGAACACCCCTTTTTGCAGACAGACAGACAGACTGAAAGACTGGAAGACTGAAAGACAGACAGACAGTCGTTCATTCATTCATTTTATCAGTCAAGCATTCACTTAAGCTTCAGCTTGACTCCTTATATACCCTGTAAAAAGGGAAAAAATAATAAATGTTTTTTACCTACCAAAATTTATCAGAATTACAACTAAACTTGAATAGAGTATTTAGAAATTTTACTTAGCTTAATTAAACTTCTTCTTTAAAGTCGTTTTCTACACTTTCTAGCATTTGACTTTATTTAACCTGTTTTTTTTTTACAGGATATCTACAAGTTGGCCAAGTTTTCTTTCGCTTTTATTTTTATCAGTTTTACGCAATCATTTTTGTTGCTTATTTTTGCTGGTTTCGTTTTTGCTTTGCTTCTTGCACGTTCCTCGTTTCTTTCTCATTTTTTGTCCCGTTTTTTGTGCCTTTTTTTGCCATTTGTTTTCCACCCGTTTTAGCTTTTGTTGTTGTTGTTGTTGCCTGAATTTTTCATGGCGCGCATTTTGCCAGCGTCGATGAACTTAAGCGGAAAATTCAGGGTGCCTATTGTTGGGTGAGAGATGAGAAGGAAAGGGTTGGCGGTGAGGGGCTGGAGTGGGAAGGATTTGCTGGGTACTGAGTGTGCGACAGGGCGGATACTTAATAACAGTTTAATTAAATTTAATTATATTTTAATTGTGTTTGTCATGAGCCCGAGGGCCGACATGGACTTAACGCTGCCAAGCTGAGCAACTTAAAGATGCTAGCGACAAACTGTTTAAACACTCAAGCCACAAATAATAACGGCAAATTTGTATTTGTGTTGCCCCCAAACATGTCAAACTACTTACACGTATTTGGCTGCCATTTGCCCACTTGTCACAACATTGCCTGCCCCACCAGCAAAGGCAACAGCAACAGCCAGCAATCATAAACATCATCATAATCAACATCAAGAGTCGTACATAAATACAGACATACATACATACATACATAAATACTTACATACACACATACATATATATATATATAGTCGTAATGTTCATTTGCCATATCAACATGAACAATTCCGAACACCATCTTCTTCTCTGGCCCCCATAAACAGTGCCCGTTTGACCGGCAAACGACCCACAAACCATTCAACATTTTTGCTGCCCACTACTCACACTCTTCCCCTCTCTGTCTCTCTGTCACCCCCGCTCCTTCGTTTATGGGGCGGCCGTCCAGCTGTTGTCCATTTTGCCCAGTCCGGTCAGCGTTGGACATTTTTATGGTTTCATTGACATTTTTGCCTGTGGCCAACAACTCTCACGTCTGAGTTGTGTGGTGCGTCTAGGAAATTGATATTGTTGATAAAATACCGCATAATAAATTAAAGTTGAGGGCCTCAACTATATATTGCGAATGATTTAATTGGTACGGAGTAAATTATGTGTTAACTACCAACTATTGATTTATGTGCACATATTCATCTATATATATATAAATATTAGTTCATTTGTGGATGTAGAAATAATTTAGTAGTTTTTGTCGTAGTTTAAGCATATCTTGCAACACACACACACACACACACGCACAAAATGTGCTTCACTTCTTTATTCAAGTTGGTTATGTAATCAGCTGTCATAAACTTAATCACTCACATTGTGAACAAATTTTCGCGCCACTGTTCCGCCTCGAGCGTTTACTTGGCCATTTTCTTGGACATGAATTAAATTTGTATTTAATTTTTTATTGGAGCCGCTCCAGAGGCAGTCTTTAATAGGCATGCAATGGCAGTGGCAGAGGCAGAGGCAGTGGTAGGGGCAGAGCCAGCGGCAGAGGCAGTGGTAGGGGCAGAGGCTGTTGGGCAAGGCAAAAGCGTGCGCTCGGCTCATGCAAATTAATCATATTGATTAACCAATTAATTGCCAAACATGTTTTGCGCCTGGCGCTCGCAGATTTTCAATCAGAAATTAAAGCGAAATAAATGAAAAACCAGCCCCGTTTGACGAGCCAGAGCCAGAAAAACCAAATCGAAAATGCCGCAAGGAAGCTGCTGCAGGGGAGGCGAAGTGGAGGCACTTCCCTCCCGCCCTCCCTCCCTCTCTCACTCTAAAACTGGAAATGATTTATGTTGGCTTTGCAGCCAGCTCAGCTCGGCTCAGGTGAGTTGGTGGGGGGAATTAAGGAGGACAACTGTTTGTGGCTGTCAATATCACACGCTTCGTGGTCCGCTCGCTGATTATCGGCAAACGATAATGAACTTGGAAGTCAGCCTGCCCCTGCCACTGCCCCAATCCCCTGCCTCAGCCTCCCTCTTGGTGGATTGGCGCGTTTTTGTGCAATGAAATGTAAAATGTGCTTCAAATTGACATTTAATTGGCTTAGAAGAGAGAGGGAGAGAGAGCGTGCGTGGGGAGGGGGGGGGGGGGGGGGGTTGTAGGATTGAATGAATAAGAAGTTTAGAAACTTGAGAGTAAGTTGATACAGTTTGGTTAGCTGTTTCTGGTTTATTTGGCTACGTCTCCATTCCATGCCGCCCCGACCCGTGCTTAATGATGATATATTTTATGGCTAGTCATTAGCCCAGTTGGTTAGGGCCTTAAAGCCATTTGAGTAGGGTCAAGGTGACTGGACAACTCTATGCTTGTGGTCGACAGAGAGAGAGAGAGACGGAGAAGGAGAGAGAAAGAGTGATAGCTGCTGAGCAAGATATATAACAACAATCAATCAGTTGCTCTATTTTAGATAGAGACTATAACAATTTTGTTGAGAATTATGTTCAGCACTGAAAGGAAAGCAATTTTCTTGCTTTTCTAAGACTTTTCAAACAAAGTTACATTTTATGACTTATAATTTACTACCTAAACCAACATCGAACTACTTTATTTTAGATATGGTATTATAAAAACCAATCTATAAAAAATTTAATTGCTGCAATAACTTTTCACTGCTCAAAAGAGCATTTGATCTTCGGCATGCCGTAGATAAAGCTACTTTGCTATTTCAATTTTCGTAGATAGCTTTGTTATTTTAGCACTTATGCTTGTGGTTAACTTACTTAATGCCATTTGGGCATTTGAAATGGAATATTTATGAATTCGCTTTAAATTTCATAACTGGAGAGCGAAACATAAGCGAAATGAGTGCGGCATAAATAGAAGAGGAGCTGTGCAAAGAGGCACCCTCAAGCAACCCTCATTATAAAGCTGCCGGCCTACCCGCCTTTTGTTTAAACCCCTCTCTCTCTATCTCTATCTCTCCCTCTCCCTCTCTCCCTCTCTCACTCTCCCTCTGAATCTCCCAACGACTTTCAATTTCATAGCTGCCACTCAACAGCTTTTGTTCATCATAATCCTGCTGCATGCCAGGTTCGTTCCCAGTTGCCCGGTTTCTGGTACCCCTGGTTTCTCGTTCCCCGGATTTCTCGTTCCCCGGGTTTCCTCGTTCTCTGAACTTTGTACAAATTCCGCCCCACACTGTTTTTTTTTTTTAATTATAATTAATACCGCTTAGATGGCAACTTAAATGACAACTGCGGTCAGTGGGTTCAAAGGAGCGTAATAATCCTTGGCTTCCCCTCGCTTTAATGTTAAGCGCAATAATTATAATATTGTACGCTCGGTCGGCCGATATCAAAAACTTAATGCCAATTAACTCTGCTCGAAATTAAAGTTCAATCCCTGAAACAATCATTGCGAGCTTATATTGTGTGTAGTATGTGTATAAGCCAAAGCACAGCTGATTTGATTGTTCTCTCTCTCTCTCTCTCACTCTCTCGCTCACTCTCTCCTTTTGTGTCTCACTCTGTCGGGGCATTATCAATTTATGTGGTAGCTGTTACCCTCTTAGCTACCCGCTCACACTTTGTTCGGCTGTCTGCCCTCATCATTCGCATTGTTATGCGCCAGTGCCCAAATCTGTGTGCCCCGGCTGACTGGACCCTAATCGCATTTCAATCATCAATGAGCGTGGCAGCCAAAAGACAAACCTGCAATCTCCCAGTCCCAGTCCCAATCCCAATCCCAGTTCCCAATTCAGAACTCCTCAACTCCACATTGTGGTCTCTCTGCAGCCAAGGGAAATCCTCAAGCGGACGTCACTTGCAGAGCGACCTCGTGTGTTTTTTCTCCGTTTTTGTGGGGGCCTTTCGTCTCTGTCAATATGCCTGTGCTCGGATTACCTATTCTGATACGAATACTCATGCGTACACTGAGCGAAGAGCGTAACACTTTTGAAAATCCGTAGAAATATGGGAGTCTTAATTGAAAAATGTGCATCAGCTTTGTCTGAAATCAATATTTAAATTCTCCATTTAAATATGTATACATAAATTGAATAGTTCATCATGTCTAAATATATATATGTTTTCTCAGTGTATTTGTATTTTCAATTCACCTAACAACCGACAATATTCAGTTCATTTTTTATGCAACAAAAACATTTTCGTCTCGTTTTCGGTCCAGCATAAAGATGAACAGGAAAATTTAGCTGACATTTTGTTTAATGATTACATGCAGTTTTTCCTGATGTTTTCTGTTTTCCCTTCTGGTATTACATGCAACTTCTAAGGGGCAATGACAAGTCCAAGCTGGCAATGAAATAGAAACTGGCAACTGTGTTCATTTCTTGACTTCCTCTCTCTCTCTCTTTCTATCTCTCTCTCTTTCTATCTCTATCTGTATCTGCTGTTTGCCAAGGACATAATGAACACAACTTCCGCTACTTCCGTGGTTGAGCAACAGAAAGCATCTGCAAGATGACGAAAAAAGAAAATTTGTACGAGGCGAGCATTGTGCAAATGACTCCTTTGAAGTCAAATGCTGATGAGACAGCATTTGTTGTGCAGGCAGCATGAAAAAAGGATATACAAATATACCCAAATACTCATCGCATCGTTTGGGGTGAACAGTGAATAGTGAATGGAGATCAAATGGTTGCCTGAATAGTGCTGTCCACTGGCATTTCCTTGGCTGTCATCGCATCTGAGAGCGACAGGCCCAAAACATGAATTGCAGCTCCGCTTCAGCGAGATAAGCAGGACCTGCTTTAAGTCAGCCAAAGGAAAATCTTTCAATTGTATGCCTAGACTCCTGGCAAAACTTTGCTGAATAGAAAACCATTTAAAAGATTTTTGTTTTTTACGATTTCTTAAATATTTAAATCTAGAATACTATATAAATAATGCTCACATAGTTAAAGCTGTTGAGCTTGAGCGGAAGTCGGGAAACTTTCCATAGCTTAAATTATGTGCAGCATTTGATTTTTCGCTCCTCTGGCGATAAAAAGCGACAAATCACATGCCATATTTCACAGCGTCTACCTCGGGGGCAACAGCAGCAGCAGCATTAAAGATATTTATAATTTATATATATATATATATATGTATATAAATAACCCATCAGTGGCAGCTGAGCAACAACTAATTATCACCCCGTTAAACTTATGACTATCAATTTCAATAATTAGAATTTTCCAGCTGAGCGCTGAGGGGCAAAAAGCGAGCAACAACAACAAATACAATGTTGGAAAAGCCATAAAGAAAAACGCGTAATCAAAAAAAAAAAGTGTATATAAAAAATAAATAAAATTGTCAAACACTAAACCAAAAGCTATTAAATTCTGATTTCGTAGAATGAAATTCCAAACTAAAAGCATTTGCGCCTGCAAGCAATGAAAACCAAGAAGAGCATCTTCCTGAAGAGAGTTGGGGGGCTAATTATGAGCAGTGAGCAGGGGCCAAGTCGCAGTTATCTATCTATATATATATATATATACATATAGAAAGTGCCGTTAGTTGGAGACGATGTTGTCTGCGTTGGCAACCAATTAGCAGCTTATTAGAATGCACACCAAAAAAGCAACAAAAAACCAAAAAAATCAACAAAAAAAAAAAGAAAGTAATCCTTTGCAACAACAATTTGTAGACTTAAAATATTAAATTGCTAAAACTTAAAAACAGATTTCTCAGCACAAAAAAAAACAAGGCTAGAGAGAAAAGGGAACTGCAAAACTTGCGCGACAGGCAGACAGACGACGTCCAGCCAGCCAGCCAGTTAGCCGGATGGCCACAAGGAACTTGGCCAGCCACGAAGGATGAGAGATGATGCTGAGTGGCGGAGAGGTGAGGAGGGTAGCACAATTGCAGACGAGACGCTGCCCTCAAGCTGCGCCGCTCCCAGTGAGTAAGTGGCCAAGGCACGAACCTGTGGCCATGTTTGCCATTAGGTTTGGCAAACGGGCAACGGGTACAGAGAACTTGAGGAGAAGAGCAGCTGGGAGCAGAGAACTGAGAACTGAGAACTGGGCACTGAGAACTGGGCATTGGGGACCTGTGCGCCAGCGTTGTCGCTTCAAGCGTAAAAAGTTAAACTCGAAAATACTCTGGAGTTTGCTTTCTTGGAAATTGGCCGTGGACAGCGTGGACAACTTGAGCATGAGCTACAGTTGGAATAGGAATAGGAATAGGAAGTGGAAATGGAGTTGGAGTTGGAGAAAGTAAGAAAGTGCTCATCTTGCGTCTGGCTTCTATAACACGCCCGACTTGACAACACAAATTATAAGCCAAACACATTCCCATGTTTATAATGCTGTCAGTCTGTCTGTCTATCTGTCTGTCTGTCTCTCTGTCTGCTTTGATGCCAAGTACCTTGAGCATCGGCAGAGGCAGCTTGGAGGCGTGAGACTCTGCTTCTGCTTCAAGTTGCGAACAGTCTAAAATTAAGTCAGCTTTTTATTTTACAAAATTAACATATTTGCATCGTTACGGAATTTGTAGATGATTTCCAACCAAAAATCTTGTTACCAGACCTAAAGGCAGTACTGCTCCACAGGCCAAAATAATCACAAAAAATGTTTGATGAAGTTATGGATATGGCAAGTTTGGATTTTCAGGAGTAGAATTTGTACCTGAATTTCTACTCAGAATCGTGTTTCCAGATTTACATGCAGTATTGTTCTGGAGGTTAAATCGTTCATAAAACTATATTAGTTTTGAAAATCGATTGAGTTTTGACAAAGTTTTGGCCAGTTTCTGCTTTCAATATTATAGTTGATAGCTTGCTGTACAACTTTGACGTCTTCTTTCCCCAACTAAACTTTGCAAAACTCTGCTCTCGTCCAGCCCAAAAAGCAGCCCATGGTCAAATTTGAGCCTGTTTAGCTTTGGGCTAAAAGATGCAAAAGTAAATTTGAGGATTTTTCTGCTCTAGAGATCAGGGACAATACAAATTAAAGAGCCATTGATGTCAGAATTTGAGCCTAATTTCCATGTTGCCAACACAAAACAAAATGCCTGCATTCAGCTCTAACCAAGCCAAGCAGCTTTGACAATGCGACTTAATTACACCACACACACAACACACACAACACACACAACACACATAACACACACAAACACACATAAATAATAATCAAGCTGAAAGTATGCAACTATGAGTGGCACTTTTTGGGATAGAGCATTGGTATGCGTATTTGGCCAGAAAGGATAAACCAATTAAAGAGAGTCCAAACCCACATTTGGCCGTCAGTTCAAATGCCAAACGACTCTGTCTGGCAATTTAGACAACAACAACAGCAACAACAACAACAGAATTCAACTAACCAACAATGAAAACCTCAAAAATCTGCTGCCAGCAAATAGTAGTAATAGTGCCATGACTACTAAAATACCATTCCCCCTTGCTTTGATGGGGAGGGGCGGTCCAGAGCGAGTCCTGACAGGTCCTGAATTGAAAGCTGATGGCATGACTGCATATTTCGACATTTATGTGGTCGTCATTGGGTGTCGTTTGTGTCGTTGATTTCTTGCTTAAGCGTCGCGCGATTCAATTTCAAATCCTGCAGCACATTTCCACGACTCGCTGACTCCACTGAGGACACACATTCTCTGGTTAGCAGGGGAAACAGGACACAGAGGCAGGCATTCAGTCAGGCAGCCCAGCTAACAATGTTATCTCGTAATTTTACACGTCGATGATTTCAGGCGAATGAGTTTGATTCGATTGTCTCAAGTTTTTCTGCAATTGTGTGAGAGGGCAACAGTAGCACACAAAAAGGATGCGCCGCAAAGTACAACAGCAACTACAACTACAACTACAACAATGTGGTGCACGCTGGTGACGACGCCTTTGACATGCTTTTGACAGCCAAACGCCGCCGCCCGTTGCGCCACAGGACGAGAACAGTAGCATTTTCGGGCAGGACATCTGGCTTCAAGTTGCCGTGACTGGCAACTGGCAACAGGCAACTGGCAACCCCCATTGCATGTCCTGCGCCAGCACCTCTCACACAGTTGAGACCTTAACCAAGCTCTCCATGACAGCATGGAAAACTCCTCGTCATCATCCACCTCATCCCTCTCCTCATCCTCATCGTCGTCGTGTGCTGCTGCAATAAATTGTTCAAATGCAACAGCCCAAACGCTTCTTCGTGCCGGCAAAACATGGAATGTATTAGAAAAGGGTTTCACGTAGCGCCAGCACGATACCCAAAATACACCATCAAAACTCCCTCTCCCCCTGCCGCCAACTCATCCCCTTTGCCACCTGAAAAGGAAACAAAAAAATGGAAATTGTTAGACAGAGCGACGGCATTTGAATGACATGCAACGTTGTCGCCCCGTTTCGAAACTTTTGCTCAAAATAATTTCAAATGTTGCCATACTCTTTTTCTGGCCAAGAGCTTAACAGAGATGACAAATATTTTTGGAGCTTAAAAAAAGCTGGGTTTTGTGGTAAAAAGTGAAAAAAATAAAAATATTTATCAAGGCATAAAAAGAACAAAGGATACAAAAAGTATTTATCAAATAAAATAATAAATTATAGATCATTTCCACAAATCAGTTTTATCTCCAAAGAAGATACCAAAATTTTTAACAAATGGTTTCTAAATTCTCAAAAGAACAACCAACTTAAAGCTAGATTTTTGGCAGTTTGTAAATTGCAACTCCATTTTGGCAGCTGGCGGAAAAAAAAGCCGAAGTTTGCCAACTCAAGTGCGGTAGATAGCGCAACACTTTAAAACGCGTCAAAATCGAAAAAGGGGAATCTAGCCAAAAAGGAAAAGCGGCTAAAAGAGATCAGCACAAATGCTTAGCTAACGTGTCCATGCGCGTCCTTTCATTGTCGTGGTAATCAAATAAAAATCAATGGCTTGTGAAATTCAAATTGTGAGTGCGATGATTGCGATGAGTGCCACTCGCAGCAGTTCTTCCTCCGAGATACTTGAGTCCAATGTGTCCTAGACAAAAAGTACTCTCCACTACCCCGCCACGCCCACCGGGCCGCGCCAAGTTCGTGGAACTCATTTCTTGGAGTGCTGCGAGGCGAACTGCGTCTGCATCACGTGCCCAATTCTCATTTGCCGTTAGCATTCGAAATCGTTGAAGTTAATGATCTGATGCAGTCTGGCACACAACTATCTGCTATCTATCTGCTATGTGGCATAAGCAAGCATTGGGGCTGTGGCAGTGGCAGGCAAGTAAATCAACTGTCATTAGAGCCCAAACTTGACTGCGCCCAGCTGCCCAAAGTCAGCTAAATGGAACTGCCAACTCGTAGCTGGTGGTGGGGGTAACAAGGTAGAGTGGGGGCTGGGAAGACTCAAAACAAGTTGAAAGTTTTAGCCAAGTCGCTGCATAAATTAATACTTAAACAGCCCAAAACGATTCCAAGTTTTTCCTTATTTTGCTGTTTTGATAGTTAATTATATGGATTTATTTTGGGGCGGGGTTTCGTTGCCCACCTTCAAATGATATCAGATGTTTGAGGAATTTCAATTACTTTGCAAGTGTGTGGGCGTGGCACTAAAATAACTATTGGCCTGTAGCAAATGAATGCTTTAGAATGAAAGTGTTTTATGGCTTAAACCATGATGAGATTGTGTAAAATGAATGTGATTGGAACAGATCTGAAGATCTTTGGATGTTTGACTAAATGTTTGTGTTGCTGCTTTAATTAAAGTTAACTGAAATGAAATCTTAACTTAAAATAATTCTCTATCTCAGTATTTGCTCCTTGATATCCCTCTCTCTCTCTCTCTCTCTCTATTTGAGTCGCTTTCTCTTTTCAGCTCTCGCCTTGTTATTAATCATTTTAACACTTGAGGCTGTTTTCTACACCAAATCTGGTTGTTCCCTTGAGTCTCTTGGCGACAAAATGTAATAGCCAACTTATGCAAACTGAGCACAGCCCCCCCACTCCGAACTTAATTTGTAACAATGACACTTTAAAGGAATTGGGATGTAAATTGAAATTGTTGGGATTGAAATACCAAAGGCGGCACTTTTCAGCAAATTGTGTGTTCCTTCCGGCTAAGCCCATTTCCTTAGAAACAAACAAGAAATTAACTGCATATGTTTGGGGCAGCGATGCGCACAGTTAAACCACAGCAACCACCAAGCAAGCCAAAGCACCACCCACCAAACCACCCGCTCAAATTTCTTTGAGCCAGCATTTTTCCAAATTTCTTTAACAATTCTTTTTTTTTTGAGAGTTGTTGTTGTTTTTTTATTAAATGACAAATGTTGACATTTTGTCGAGGGGTGTGCGTGTGTCGGATATTAGCTTACGTTTACCAACCCCCACCCCTAACAACCCAACACACCCAACCCTTAGCACGGAGCGAGCCAACTAAGCCGTGTGTAATAATTATGCTAACGACGACTGTCAATTGCAAATGGGGTGCAGGTCTGCGAAATTGAATAGAGCAGTGATACACAAAACCGCAAGATAAAGCCCCAGATATGGGCAGCATCTTTAAGAAGGGTTGCTTGCCGGCTCGAAGACGCGATGGGATAGTTGTGACGCCCCTCGCGAACACGTCGACCTCAAATCACAGCCCTTTTATTTGGAAATTAAGCCCGCTTTTGGCTTTTCACAGTCAATTGACTTTTGAGCGAACTACGCCACACTCCCAAAAAAACACTCGCCTGCAACAGCAACTGTTATTTGCTTGTTGTCAACTGTTCACACACACACACTTGCATTTGAACGGGTTGTGAAAGTGGAACTGGAACTGGAACGAATTACTTTAGCCCATTAGTTGCAGGCACTTTGGGTAACCTTCCCAATTCTTGGACTCCAAACTCCTTTGAATCGATTTACGAGTCGGTTTCGCAGTCTGTCTGCCGATGCTGTTTATGTCTTGTTCCTCTCTCTTTCTCTCTCTCTCTCTCTTTCTCTATTTTACTTCAACTCCAACTCCCCCTCTCTCTCTTTCTCTTGGCCACATTTCAAGTGTTTTCTTGTTGTTGCTGTTGACGCATCGCTGTCTGCGCCTTTGAAGCGACTGCCGTGAACTTTGCCCCTCAACACACACTTGGCCGCCACTCTTTGGCGACTTTGCATTAAGATTATGTAAATTTTGAGCACTCAAGCTACAGCCGAGGAAAAATACAAAAAAAGCACTTGAAATGCGCGTGTTTCTGGCAGCATTCGAGCCAAAAAAAAAAAAAAACTGCTCAGACTACAGCAAATATGTACAAAATGTAAATTCCAAAATGCTTTGCCTTAAAGAAGATTATTTTCTATTTAATAAATATGTACCTTCCCGAAGGTGAGTTCTACTTTAAGTACAGCAGATTTAATGCACTTAATTTCAAATGCCAACCGAAAGTATTTCATAAATATTTCCAAGCTGTTCCCCTTTTAAAGTTCGCTGTTCACTTTTCACATATTTTTTAATTAAACTGCCAGCTAAAGGTAAAAGTCAATGTCAAACCCCTAAATTACAGCAGAGAACAGGGGGAATAACACAGGGAACCCTTTCGAGGACACTTTTTGCTTCCTGTTCGAAATGCGCTTTTAAGTTTTGTGCGTTTAATTTGCTGTCATTTTCATTTTCACTTTTCACTTTTGCTTGCTTACTTTTGCTCAGCTTTGCTCGGCTCGCTTACATTTATCAGCATCTCCCAGCCACGCCCTCACGCCCATGTGGCACAGCAATAAAAAAAAAAGAATGCTGGCCTTTGTCAACACTGTGGCAGACAAACACACACACACACACCCATTAGCACACACACACACACACTCTGGCCAAGTTAAGACTATAAAAAGTTGTTGTTGTAGCGCTGCTAACTGTAAGTAAAATGTTTGGTCATAGTTTTCTTGTTTCCTAACCCTATACTTGACAATCCTCCCATGAGGGTGTATAGTTGGTGGGGGGTTGGGTGGTTGAAAGCGTTCCTGCCCACGATTACGCCCCCAGAAGAGGCAAGCATAAGGAAATTTATTTGTTGCCCACACGGCCCCTGACATGAGTGTAAGTAACTTTGAAGCCGATAGCCAGACATTTGCATAGGGTTTGTGGCAGTCTGAAAGGGGGTTAACAGAAAGGGGAGGGGGCAGGGGGAGGGGAGCAACTACTTGTAGTCTGAAATAGTTGCAACATTTCAGCAATTATATTTATAGAGTCTGTGTGTCGTTGTTGTTGTTGCAGTTGCTGTTGTGGCATGCCTTATACATATTGTATGAGGGCAATCAAAAATTAGCCACTGCCTGGCCAACAATTTATTTAAAAGGAGCCAAGCAGCAAGGCAATAGGAAAAGGAAAAGCAAAAGGAAAACGAAACTCTTTCATTTTTGGGGTGCTTTCAGGTGCTTGCTGAATCTCAGTCTACAATCATTTCCCGAGGCACAAAATATAATTGTTAATATAGTTAAGGGACTCGCTCAAAATTTGTGAGGGACTTGCTGGAGATGTAGAAATCGAGTAAATATAAATTAAACTAGCTGAAAATATATATATATATATAGACTTTACTTTAATATTTTGAAGCTGTATAGAAGTATAAGTATCTCTACCTAAATAACCCTATAAATTTAACTGTAAATAAGTATACGTTAATGTGATTAAGCCCCTTAACTTGCCTAAAGTATTAAACACATTCAAAACCACCAAAGTCAGCTAGCTGTATGCTCTACGATTGCATGGCTAAAGATAAAGTTAAAACTAGTTAATTCAGTTGCCAGCAAATATTTTGTCAAAAGCAATCTGTGCAATCTGTGCTGCACTCTTTCGACCCGGCTAATACAACAAAGTCTGACAAAGCTACCGAATGTAGACTTCTGACTTCAGCACGTGCTCCCGCTGCTGACAAAGTTGTGCAAGTGACAGGCCTGACAGCCCAGTCAAAACTACCCACACACAGACAGCTCCACAACTCTCAGATCCAGTCCAAATGCTACTTAACACTCTTAAAAAAAAAAACGGCAAACAACAAAAAAAATGAGTTCAGGCCAAAGAAAAGAAAAAGAGGAAACCGCAGACATGTTGTTGTTGCTGCTGCTGGTGCTGCCTGGGAAAGGCAACCTGAAAGAAAATGAAATTTGCTGTAGCAGTGGGAAAGAAGAAGAAGAAGAACTAAGGTGGAGTGGTTAAACCAGAGTTACTACGAACCAGCAGCTCAGCTGTTTTGTGCAGCTTATTGTTATTGTTGTTGTTGTTGTTGTCCCCAAATGCCATTTAGCATTTGACTTAAACGCGGCTGCTTCAACTCCTGCTGCTGCTGCTGCTGCTGCTGCTGCTGCTGCCTCTGACTAGCGGCTGTGGCAAGTTTGTCAAGCAGTGGCCTGGCAAAAGGGGTGGCAACGTTCCCGACAAGAACGACAACCTGCTGAGCTAAAGCCGAGACCAGGCAACATATGTTTGCACTGTGTGTCTGTGTGTGTGTGTTGCGTGTGTTTGCTTGTGATTTCATGTTAAGAACGTCTGATACCCTTTTGCAGCGTACATGCTACAAGCAGACTCCCAGCAGTGTTGCCCATTCCGCTCCTCCCTTTTTTTTTAGCTTTTTTTTAAGTGTTTGTATTTTGATTAATTGAAAATTGCTTGAAAAAAGTAAAGAAATTAATTTTATAAATGGCTTTTAATATTTTCTAGTTAGAGAAAATCTTTGACTTTAGCCTTTTGGCTTTAAATTTGTATAACTTAGCTTTTATATTGTGAGTTTTAGCTTTGTTGTTTTATTTTTGCTGTGCAATTAGTATACTTAAAGTACAAAATATATATCGCAGACAATTAAATCTTTGGCAGTTTTTACAGCCTTACAAAAACAAGCCAAACTAGCTTTTTAGCTCGCCTTTTTTGTGGTCTTAAAAGTAGCTTGTTTTTGCTCTTTAAAAACTTGGCAACACTGCTGAAACTGTTTAAACCACTCCAGCTCCTCTCTTGGCTATCATGTCTTGGCCTGGGCTTAGTTCTACTCTTTGTTTGCTTGTGCCTCGCCGCAGACTCTCGCACCCCTCTACCCCCCCACTCAACCCCCTCTGCATTGCAGCAGTCAGGCAACTATTAAGTCACATGTTTGTCTCTTCTTCTACACAACTTTTGAGTTATGACTTTTGGTGCAGAGCAAAGTCATCCTTTGAATGCAGTGAGAGAGAGAGAGAGAGAGGTGAACAGAGAGAGAGAGAGAGAGAGTCGGAAACCCTGTTTAACCTGAATATCCACATTAGTTCTTTGGAGTCGCGTCTTTCTTGTGCCTTTTGCCTTGGCTTTTATTTGCCTTTGTTTTTATAGCCTTTTTCTGCCCAGGTAAACAATATGAGAGTGCAGCTTGTGGCAGGCAGTTGATTCCAAGTCCAAAACGTGTGCAACAACAGCATCATATGGTCCACAGCAGACTAGCTATTCTAAGTGTGTGTGTGTGTGTATGTGGGTGTGCTTGTGTGTGGGCAGTTGCTACTGACTCATTTAATTCTAGTTGAGGCCAGTCTGCACTTTCAAAAATCTGTTTGTATTTGTGTAACATATTTGAAATTAATTTTTAAAACTTTTAAATACTTTTTTGAATAAGAAAGAGAGAGCACTGAAAATTAATGGAGTTAAAAAGAGAAAGAGAGAGAGAGAGAGAGGGAGAAAAAGAGAGAAATAAATTTCTTCACTAAACTTAAATTTGAATAAAGTGACTAAAACAAAAACCAGCTAAAATTGGGAAACATCTTCAATTTGTCGCAGTGTACTCTGGCTTGATTATGATAGTTGCTGACTGCTTTAGTCCGCTGCCTCTTACCTCTTTTACTGCCTCATGCCACTTGACTCTTACCTGTTGCCAATCTTACACATTTTGGGCTCTTTGTGCGTCTTTGAGCAGCTTGCAGCAGTCGGGCTCTTCTGTGCTTTATTACTTTGGCCTGCGGGGCAGTTGCAACAAAAGGATTTCTTATTTATAAGGGCTGGCTGGTGGACTACGTGCCACACAGCTGTGTGGCAATATAAGACTACGTTGCAACGTCTACATACTCTTGTGTGACACAATATGACAGCGTAGAACTTTGCACAGTTCCATTTGACGCCTGACACGTGGTTGCACGAACAGAACATGGAGGTGGCACGTGGCAACATCATCATCAGCGGCATCGTTAGCTTTCATTAAGGCAAATGAAAGTCTAAAAGTGAGTCTAGACGCGGCGGGCTCTGCGGGGCAGCTGCTGCAACTTTTTGCAGCCAGTTTTATCTATTAGACATAATTTACACGATTTAACTAACTTTATCTGCACATACACACACACACATACATACACACATATATATACACATACATACACACATATATATACACACCTTTACACACACATCTACAGTCAGCTAAGTTTTAACTTTTCTTTCTCTACGCTCTTCTTTTTGCAGGTAAGTCGACATCTCGCAGGCAGCAGGTCTTAACTTCAATTAGTCGTAAGTGCGCAACCAAAGGCAAGTAGCAGTTGGCACTTGCCACACCCCAACATACCCACGCCCCCGCCCCCTCATCCCCTCGCTCTATCTGAGCACCCCTTTTAGCCACAAAGTCGCGACAAAGCTTCGCACGCTTTTCGCGTATATTTTATGCTTTATCCTGCTGACTGCCAAAGACGCGAACAAAAGTTGTGCAAACTTGTGTGAGTGTGTGGGGGTGTGTGTGGGTGTATGTGGGTAAGTGTGGGTGTGTGTGGAGCAATGTGTGGCGTATGTGTGAGCTCACGTTCAACGTGGCAAACTTCGCATCTCTGGTGGCCGAAATTGTTTTCAAAGCTCTTCTTCTGACTGCATCCTTGGGTTTGTTATCTTTGTTAGCTTTGTTGTAGTTGTTGCCTTCTCGAGTTGCCACCGAAAAGTAGGCAATAATTATGTGCCAGCACACGGTAAAGTTGAGAGTTTGGTGGGTGTGGCAGCCACACTGGCTGCTTGTGGCCTCAACTACACACACACACACGAGAGTGTTTCAGATACGCGGATTAAATGCATTACAAGCAGCAAACTAATGCTGCTTTGATTCAATTCGAATCTTAAAGCGAATATTTGTGTTTGACTTAAGTTAGAATTCACTTAAATACTAATGAGTATGTCTGAAATGAATACAGCAATGGTTCAGATAGATTCACACGAATAAATTACTCTATTTATATTTACTTTAACTCTTCTGCTCAGCGGCAATTTATCTTCGTCTTAGCTTTGCTACAGCTTACAACATTCTGTGGAACATTTAAGTGCAGCTCCTAGCTTTGTTGCCACTTAAAAGTAGTCAGTGTGCAACATCATAGAAAACAAAAAACATGCAACACATATCACAAAAAACATCTGACAGTAAAATATGATTTGGAAATGCTTTTGGACTCGCCGCATATCATAAATGCTGTCATCCTTTGCTTTTCCCTCTGCTCGTCATTTTTTAGCCACTTTTTTCCCCTTTTAAATTATAAATACAACTGAAACACACACTGCAAAAAAAAACGTTGCTCTCTTTTTTTGCATTTTGGTTTATGCAGAGATTTTAGTGAAGCTTTTGCTTTTGTCTGCTCAAAAATTCATTATAAAATATCCATTACTCAGGCTACGCACACTCACACACACTCCAGGCTGGCAATAAAAAGTGTGCTCCCAAAAAATAAACAGCCGCAAAAACTTTAGATATAAACTGTTTGCTGCCCTGCTCTGTTCAGCTCTGTTTGTTGGCTAGTGAAGAAAGTGGAAAAACACAAAAAATATAGAGGCAGCATCCTTTGCGAATCCTGGCGAATCTGCCACTCTAAAACACTTGAGAAACTTTGGCCATATTCATATAAGTTGTCGGCGAGCCTGGCTCGCTGAGTTAGCCAAACAGATTCATTAGATAGAATAATAAGCACTTGGCGAGGGTTCACCGCAAAGGACTCAAGGCAACGTTGCGTATGAGCGATATTTTTCTATCTACTCTCCCGGCTCCGCTTGTTGCAAATGCAGTCAAAGTTTTTACACATTTTGTTTTTGTTTTTAGCTCAAAACACTCGAACAGCAAACTTCAACACTTTGGCTGAAAAGCGAGCGGCAAAAAAGTCAAGTAAAAAACAAAAAAAAAACACAGAAGAAAAAACCAAATAAAATAAAAAGAATCAAAAAACAGAGCAGCTAGCAAAACTTTGCTACTTAAAAGCGTAAAACGCAACGCAATGCTCGAGTGGGTAGCTGCATGGAGGGCTCCACAGAGAGGGTGAAGGTGTGAGTGTGGTTGAGAGGGACGCGGAGATCTGCTGTGCTGACAAAGCCGCTGGAGCAAAGTAACTGCGAACAAACCAATTAAGTTTATTACTTTTGCGTTTTTCAAGTGCCTAACTCTGAATACTGTGAACAGAGAGCAATGCATGTTAATGTGTGTGTGTGTGTGTGTGTGCATGTGTAGGTGTATGTGTGTGACTGTGTCGCAACATGATGCTACGATATCAGTGTGAGCTAGAGATGAGCAAACGTCGTGTTCGCTTGCGTGACACGTTTTGCTGCAATTACTTAACTTACTGTTTTCCAATTCTTTTCTGACTTTGCTAGCTTTAGTGGATATATAAGAATATCAGATCATATATAGAACTGAGAGGAGGTATACAACCAACAGTCTTAGTTGTAAGACTCATGAAACCTTTTTGTTGGGGCTTACATATCCTTCATCTCTGCTCTAAGTTTCCTTGCACCTAATAAATTAAGTTTCTTATCTGCGCTCTGCTAGCATTTAAATTTCGTTCGGTTTTTTAAACCTTCAAAATTATTAGACTATAATTTTTCAAACATGCAACATGAAAATAAAAAATGTTCTTTTAATTTTTTTATTAAGTTTTTGACTTTGTTTCGTGTTGAATAACTCTGACAGCCATCTCTAGAGTATGCGTGTGTGTGAGTGTTTGTGTGTGCATTATGCTGGCCAAGCATTTAGCTACGTGCCCCTACACCTACAAACACCTCCACCTCCACCAGCTCACTCCCTCGTTGGCGCTTCGTGTTTGCCCGCAAAAGTTGTTGCAAAACTTTTGACAAAGTGCTTCAAAAAGCAGCGCGTTTGCCACTCGTCGCCTGCAAAGCATGCAACAGATTTGTCAAGGAAATTAATAAATACCACGTCATGCTGTGCCAAGCACTCTGTGGCACTCACATCAGGTGGTATAAGCGTATAAAAAAAACCATAGCATACATTTTGGGGGCATATTGGGCAATTAATTTCAGTCGTCAGCGTTCGCTGTGAATTATGTGCGGCGATTTTAAGTTGAAGTTGCACGTTGCCCTTTGCCAGTTGCCAGTTGCCAGTTGCTGAGCATTCTGCTCGAGTGGCTCATAATTAAGATGCCACTCGCAACTAGTGCAACACACCCACAACCCTCCCTCTCTCTGCCCCACACTCTCTTCTCTTTTTTTTTTAGAGCTGGCAATTAAAGCAAATTACAAAAGGCGACATTTATGACTATTACTATTATTATTTTATTATTATTATGCCAGTTTCATTTGTTTGTTCTCTCTCTCTCTCTCTCTCTCTCTCTCTCTCTCTCTGTCACTCTCTTCACTCTCCGTCTCTTTCTACGCTTCTCGCTCTTCTCGCTTTCGCTGTGCGTTCGTCCGGTTTCGTTTGCTGCCTTTGTCAAGGTGATTTATCACTTCTAAGCGCCTGGCACTCATTAATTTTTGATTGGGCCAAAAAAGGCAAACGGCCGAAAGATGTTCGCTCGAACCCCAAAATGCCTGAATGCTTTCTTTTGTTGTTGTTGTTGTTGTCGACGTTGTTGTTGTTGCTGTTGCTTTCATTAAAACTTCATCAAATGGCTCCTAATGATGTGCCCAGTCAGAGGATCCGTTTTCATTATTTTCCATACCCTGCACTTCACAGTTGAAAGGTGATTTTTTTATTTCGAGTCTTTTGAGGTGGAGATTTTCTTAAAGTCATAATTAATAATCTCATCATTAAGTTCCGGCTTGAATTTTTGTAAAGTCTTTATAAATAATGTTTTTAAGTCTGATTTATTTGTTATATTCTTTTTTATTGATGGAGAGTTTAAGGTTGTATTTTCTTAAAGTTATTACAAATTGTCCCAAATATGTTTAAACTTTCAGTTGCAGTTTGAGTTTAAAGCTTACAAATAATCCCATCACTGCTTTAACTTTAAGTTCTGGCTTGGATTTAGCTATAGTCTTACTATATGATGTGAGTTTAAGATTGTATTTTCTTAAAGTTATTACAAATATTCTCAGTAGTTGCAGTTGGTGTTATGTTACATTCCTTATAAGTAATATCAAGCTTTTTTTTATCTGCGATTGATACTATGTAAGTTAAGAGCTATAAATATTAAAAATGATCTGAATCATGATCTTTAAAAAGAAAAGAAAACGTTTTACTTAAGATAGGATTACATAGTCTTATCTTTTCAAGTACTAGAACTAAGTAGAGCTCACTTTAATTGTGGTCAGATTAATATATTATTTTCAGTATAACCAATTCAAACGTTATATACAAAAAAGTGAAAAGATTCAATCTTAGTCAAATTAAATCCTAAGATACTCTGTGTTCATTCAATTTACAATACTCATTCATTCACTGCCTTAAGATATATGCGATTGTACAGAGCATCCCTTGAGTCGTTCATTTCAAACTGAAATTCTTTCACTTGTTTTGATCAAATGAGACACTCGTCGATGTCTGCTCTGTTTTGGTCTCTACTGTTGTGTTGTGCAAATGGTTCATTAGACTGAACGATTGGCTTGACAAAACATTTGTCCAGCTGCTAATTTTGTTTATTGAGCTATTGACTTTATATTAGCTTATTGTCTTCGCTGGAGTTTGCTCCTGGCTGCCACTGGCCATAATTCAATAGTGGAAATATTTGCTGACTTTTTGCAAAAATACAACAAGGAAAACTTTCAATAGATGACCGCAAAAATTTGCACAATTAATTATGAGCGACGCCGGCACAAAAACAACAAAAAATATGGCTGGCAAAAAATGACAGCCGTCGGCGATGGCGACGTTGTCGTTGTCGTTGTCGTCGATGGTGGCCCATTGTGCACACTGTACTACAGTGCACACTCCCATGCTGGCTGTGTCCACATGCATTATGCGACGCACCGCAACTTGAACTATGTGTGTTGTGTCCAAAGGGGGGGTGGTTTTTTAGGTGGAGGCTACGCTGGCTAGTTTTTGATATTTTTTTATGCTGTTGCTTTTTGCAAACCCGGGCTTTGCCGGAGTCGGTTGCCGGATTGCATTTCCATGCCCGTTAAAACTATGGACGCCGCTTCCGCCGACAGTTATTTTGATTTATGTGGAATTCTTGTTGCCACTCTTGTTGCTGCTGTTGTTGTTGTTGTTGTTTTTGTTGCTGGTGTCCGCCGGAATGGCAAATGCGTGCCTGGGTCCATAGGAAAATGGCAATAAATAGCTGCGCGCTTTTTGGCCCCTCTAACAAACAAAGAACTTCTCTAGTTGGTTGTGGTCCACACCCCAAAAAGCACTCAAAAACCAAACAACAAATTGTCTACTCTCTCAGTGTGTGTGTCTGTGTGTGTGTGTGTGTGTGTGGCCTCAAGCATAAAAAGGTGTTGCCATTGATAACTAACCAAGCTGCGAGTAGTCCATGTTTTCTTTCCTTTCTTTTTTTTGGCTAAATGGTCTACCTTTAGCACTGATAGCAGCAAAGATGAGTTATGCGAATACGCACATATTTCATATTGATTGCTCTTGGGCCGAGCCGCTTTGCCAGAACAATGCCAAGTGTGAAGCATATTGAAAGATTTACAAAGTTCCGGCCAAAAAGGGCGGGCTTAAAGACACAGCGCCAAAACAGTTAGAAAACAAATCGAATGTGACAATTGAGTGTATTTAATGCAAAATCCCTGCTCAAAACACATTCGATACAATCCCAAGTCGCTATTAGTAACATCAAATTGCCAAAACTGTTTCAAAACTAAACTGAAGTTGAATTTCAGATGCGTTTTCAACTTAGTTTGTCTACAAGTATGTAAAATTCTCAATTTATCCGCTGAATTCTATAAAATTCGCATTAGATCAAATCATGCAGCATTCAGCAGATCCTTTAGATGTAAATTGCAAGTGTGCTTGCCCAAATGTCAGCAATAAATTAGCTGATATGCAGGCCAAGTTCAATTTCTTTAGATTTCCGCATGAGCCTTGTGCGTCTTCAACCCTAAACTAAAGCAACCCCTTTGCTGCCTTTGCTGCCATTGCTGCCTTTGCTGGCTCTTAAGTGGCCAAAGCCACTTAGCAAATTCAACAGCAAATCCAACAGCAGCCGCTTGTCTAATAACTGTAATGGCAGCAATAAAATATCCATATACATTTAAAATTAGCACTCGAGTTAGGGGCAGGGGTGGCAGGAGGTGGTCACTGAAAGGGGGGTGGGTTAAGGGGGAGTGTTAAGGGATCTACTGGGATGTCATTTGCAGTTGTCCACTTCTAACCTAACCCATATGGCCAGGCCAAATGTGACCACAAACTACATAAACTATAATATATGTGTGTGTGTGTGCGTGTGTGTGTGTGTGTGTGTGTGTGCCAGCAAACCAAATTGAATGAAATGCAGGAAAAAGGTTGCGTTGTGCAAAACAAAAAACAACAGCAAATAAAACACGGAAAATGAAAACGACGGAGAGATGACCAAACAACCGCACAAAGCGGCGGCGACTGTGGGTGCCACTGGCTGGCCAGTCAGCATAAACAGCAACAACAACAACAACAATAACAACTACAACAACAACTATAGTCAAACCAATAAAGACCACTAAGTGTCTAAATGTGTGTGTGTTTGTGTGTGTGTAGTAAATGTGATTGTATTTGAAATAAACCAAATAGTCGCACATAAATGCGGGTGTCACAAGCGCCAGCCTCCCACCTCCCCTCTCTCTCTCTCTCTCTCTCTCTCTCTCTGTCCGTCTGTCTGTGGAAATGCCACCGGGCGCCATGGCTAACTGCAGCCTAGAGATGAGCATTTGGCGTGAATTTAAACTGCCAACTGTATGCGGCTTGAGACTTCCAGAACAATAATTCTTACAAATTCTCAGAAAGTGTGACTTTACTTTACATTCTATATTATATATTAGATATATATATACTTTCTATAATAATAAAAAAGCTATAAAAAAAATAGCCAAAATCTATTATTTTTTTATTTTGTATATATTTTAAGTTATCAATTTTTTGGCTGTAACCAGCTCATATTCAGAACTAACTGTGCTGAACTGAACTGCAATTGGTAGTAGAGCATTGGGTTTATCCTCGAATTTGTTTGCACTATCCACAAACAGGGGCCCAGGAGCCCATGGAGCCCGTCCGGCTGCTCTCATCTCTATTGTTTTGTCGTCTATCATAAATTGTGCACAGCCTGTGCTTGTGGCACGCCGGCGTGTTGCAAACACTGAAAATGTCCTATAAGCCATCGTATGAAACAAGCAGCGCACCAGTTTTTCCGTTTTCCGCTCGTTTTCCCCCATTTCCCACACACTTTGTTCTCTGTTCTTCATCCTGCCACCCTTGCAACATTGAATACCGCAATCCGCTACAAGCGGCGAGCCAACCGTCATAGCTAAACTTCCGGCTGGATGCTGGACTATGGACTATGGACTACGGGCTGCGGACTACGGTCTGCGGCTACAGCTCCGCACTGACTACGGCACTGACTACGGCTCTGACTCCGGCTGTTGCTGCTGATAAAAAAGTTTGCCTTTGAAAATGTCTATTTGAAAAGTTTTTGGGCCGTTGAAATCGGGACGGGACCATAGTTTGTGCCACTCCCACTCCCCCTCCCCCTTCTCTTCTGGCCTTAACTGGCAAAAAGCTCGACGCTAAATGAAAGTCATTTATTTTCGGTAACGGAGGCTTTTCTAATACGGGTGTGTTTCCTCTTTTTTGCCTTCTCGGTTTTTGGTTCATTGCCGGGCAATGTTTTTAATCAACTTGGCGCAAAATAGTTCGCGTTGGCCATCAGCTCAAGTGGCGTCTAAGGGCAAGGTTTGTGTTGCATGAAAGGATGTGCCTATTGCCCCAACCCCGCAGTGCCTTTCAGTTTCAAGTGCATGCTGCTGGCTTTGATTAGTCTTGTGTGCATGTGATGAAAAGGCGCTGCAGCTTCTAATAGAAAGCCCGAAAGCAATTGAGATTAACTGCAGTTCTCGGCCAACAAAAAAGCCAATTTCTGCAAAGCCAAGAGTTGGTTTTTTGGCCAACCAGAAGAGTGTTCATTGTACCCGAAAGTCCTTTAGGCAACGTTTTCGTTTTAATTTTCACTTTATTGCACTAACAAATCGATTTTTTTTAGGAAGGTGCGTTAACTTCCGTAACTTTGTCCAAACTGAGCCGATTTGTGCCGATGAAGGCAAAGGTTAAACCAATTTGCTCTGACTGCTTCAACTGCAGTAATAACAAAGGTTTTATTCCTAACCAACCACATTTCCAACTTAAGATTTTTAGT
The DNA here is from genome assembly GCA_035042265.1 of Drosophila imparisetae. Taxonomy (NCBI): domain Eukaryota; kingdom Metazoa; phylum Arthropoda; class Insecta; order Diptera; family Drosophilidae; genus Drosophila; species Drosophila imparisetae. Next base: position 2,513,856 of record JAWNLP010000145.1, on the reverse strand, counting down.
TTTCTTTATATATTTGATATTTATGTTTTTTTTATATATTTATATTTAGCAATCTATTCCCAACACTCAAATTTGCTCTTTAAAATGCACAACACAACATAGAAGCTTAAGCCCCCCTTCCCCTCCCCTCTACACCCTCTCTGTAGTCTTTAGTTTTAGCATTTTGATGATACGGATTTGATATGCATTCGCATTTGCTTAAAAGTGCAATTTTCCAGGGATTTCACACACCTAAAAACCAATGCTACAATTTAAATATTGTATATATCTATATATATATATATATATCAGGCAGACAGCACACATGCGATTAGCAGTGCAAAAGGAAGAGTTGACGGAAGGGAGTAAATCTATTGAATTGCATGCAATGCAGTTGCTTTTTCCTGTCAACATATTTAAAACTTATTCAGGCGGCAAATAAATATTTACACGATGTCGGCGTGGAAAATCCGTGCTTAGCCTGCCAAAAACGCGCATAGAAAATGAGACGAGAGAGAGAGAGAGGGAGAGGGAGATATTGATATTGATATAAATGCGAAAAAATGATTGAAAGAGAGAGCAGAGCGAAGAGAGAAGAGAGCAGCAAGAGTGTCGAGTGCCGAAGCTCTGTCATTTGTCGCTTGCGCTGAGCCTCAAAAACTATGCAAATAACTCATTTGACAGACAGACGGGCAAACAAATAAAGAAGGCAGTGCAGATAGGAAAAGGATTCAACAGAGACAGAGATAGAGATAGAGAGAGAGAGAAGGAGAGTGAAAGCGTCGACGTTTAAGTGTGAAAATATGCAGCAGTGAAAATGGCCAAAAGAAATTAAAACAAGCTGAGCAACAAACAAAAAGAAAAATGGCAAAAAAGAAACGAAAGAATTTGTTGACTATCAAGGCATGTGTGTGTGCTGGCAGTTTGTGTAAGGGTGTGCTGCACACACACACACACACACGCATATACATTGACTTGGCCATTACCAGCACAGCCCTGGCTACGCTTGTCTTTCACACATTTTGCACTCGCTCCCACTTTGCTGCCTGGCTTATATGCTGCAAGCCAAAAGTCAGCAGACTTCTGTTTTGGCATTCAGGACCCCAGCTTGACTCCTTTCATTTTTTGCATTCACCCTCCTCACCCGCTTCGCTCCGCTCTGCTTGCTGCCACTGAGCTGCACATGCCGCAGGCTCTGAAAGTCAAATGTGCAGATTTTGTTAAACTGTTTTGGCATTTTTGCCATGCTTGGGAAATTTCGCACCTTCCAGCTAAACTTCGCTCTCTCTCTCTCTTCTCTTTCTCTTTCTGTCTTTCTCTCTCTCTCTGTCTGCAATTTCAGTTCATTGTTTTGGCATAAATATTGCCCAACTGCAACAGTAGAAAGTATGCTTTAAAATATGTTTGCTCAAAAGCACAAAAATAAACAACAAATTGACGTAAAATTCACATTAAAAATGCAACATGTTATGTCGCATGCGAGCAGCCTCCAGCCTACCCACACACCCCCCCACACACCATCCCTTAGTTGGCTTAAAAAATGCACAACAAGTGAAAAAAGGAAAGAAGAAAAAAAGGAAACCTCAGTCGAGGCCTTTTAAATATTTGATGGCTCAACATTATTTGTCAATTGACGCCAGACTTTTGTTAGGGTCAAGGGGGGGGTTGACAGGCAGACAGACATAGAGAGGGAGGGGAGTGGGAGTTATCTACTAGTTGTGGTCAGGAGCGGAAGCGTTTATATATTGTTATACTACAGCTGTCAGCTGGCATTGAGGAATTCATCTATAAAAGCATTTTCCATGCATTTCCCTCACATTTCCTGCAACATATGCTATATGAAAGCAGAAACTCGACAAAAGTAAAGCCAAATACACTTAGAGAAATAAATGTTTAGCTTGGTTGGAATAGCTAACATATAATAATGTTTGGCTTCACTTTTGATGGACTAAAAGTAAATTTAAAGGCAAATACACCTAGAGAAATAACTGCAGTCCCACATATATTTTCTTGGTTAGAGAAGCTAACAAGCAATAATGTTTAATTTTTATTTTCACTGTATTAATAGTCAACTAGCTTTATCCAAGCAATGCATTCTTGTTTAAGCTTACTATTTTTCTCAGTGTAGCCAGAGAGAGAGAGAGGGCAGAGACAAGTGCGTCAGTTTGCTATCATCGACGCGGAAATGCGATGTCAATTCAAATTTGCGAAAGTGTAGCTGTGTGTGTGCTAGTGTGTGTATTGTATGTGTGTGTGTGTTGTGGGTGTGTGTGTGTTTTGTGTGTGTGTTCATGTGTGTCCCTTTAGCGCGCTCTTTAAAACGACTTCACTTCACTTTCTCTAAGCGAATTGAAACTTTTACAAGTGCGCGAATGTTCTTCTTCTTCCTCTTCATCATCATCTTCATCTTCATCATCATCATCATCAGTATCATCAGCAAACGACTCCAGCAGCTTCTTCTTCCTCTTCAGCTGCCTGCTCCTCTTCCTCTTCCTCTGCTCGACTTCCCTTTTGGCTGCTTCTGCTGCTGCTGCTGCTGCGCATCGCTGTTCCTGTCACGCTTTGATATCCTGCCTCGTGTGACATATCCGTTGCTGGCAAAGCGACGCCTCACCTACCCACCCCCTCACCCCCTTTGCCAACCCCTTCCGGCTGCAGCTGCCTGCGCTTTTGTTTGTCAGCAAACGTTGCTGAAATTTTCTTCTCAATTTTTTCTGCAATTGTTGCGATTTTTTTGCTGCCTCCCCGTTTGTTTTGTTGTGTGTGCAATTGAATTAAATGCGACACCAGACAGCAGCTGATGTGTGAGTGTGTGTGTGTGTGTGTGTGTGAGTGTGCGTGTGTTGGTGGTTGCTTGTGCCACCTGAGCCCCTTGAGGAGCACTTTGGTTGGCTCACTTACGTATGTGAGCTGAGAGAGTGTCGCTTGTTAAACCGGCAAGATGACAGCTGCTGATAAGCGTTTGGCAGATTCGAACAATAACCACGTTGCCTCCATAAAGTCCTCAGATATATACGAGTTTATCGTACAAGCACGAGCGAAGCAAGAAGTCAACTCAACAATAAGAGGCGGGACTGAGTCATCTTCGACTTGAGCTGTTTGCAGTTTGTGTGTGTGGCATAATATGATTATGGAGTTCCAACTGTTTGCGAATTATTCTTGTTAGTCTTGCTTAACTCACATGTTTATTGCCTCTCGCCTACTCCACTAACTATAGCCCTTATCTTTACTTCCATTATTTGGAGTGGAGTAACATACAATTTTAGTCAACTGTTGCAGCAGGCAACAAGCTGCATCCTTCGCTAGAACCATTTGTGAAGACATGTTTTACTCGTTGTCTATCAAGCTGTCTTTAATATGCCAGAACTTTGTCTATATCACTACAACTACTTTAAATCTGGAAGATCCATCCCAAATAAGCACATGTTGGTCAAAACTGAATAGATTTTGAAAAACAAGCGCAATTTGGTCATGGTTTGACATCTAACCCAATATTTAAATGAAATCATCTCATATGAAGACGGAATGCAATCTTTGGTTTACTACACAACTTCATTAGAAATACCCCCGTTGGGGGTATAAAAAAAGCGTCTTACTTACAGCTAACAAATGACAGAGTCAAGTTACTTCTTAATTTGAATGCACATAAAACTCACTCGAATAGATTTTGATATCTTGTTAAGCAAATGATGCAGCGCCTAGTTTATGCTGATTATTTACGATCAATATGGCTCGAAGCTGAGGTTGTGGCTTGTTCTACACACAAACAAACACACATAGAGACACAAATACCGTGATAATCTCAGGGAGGGGTGCGTGAAGAGGGGAGGAAAGTATTTGCTACTCGGTAAGACCATTGGCATTAAAGTTGATGCCGGCGCGAGGCTAATTTAACGACACCAGCGACATTTCAAGGCACATTTCTTGGCAACAGCGACTATGTCTACACTCAGAAAAATCATAATGCACACAAATAGAGAACAATACTCCGGAAATTATGCATATTTTTTCTAAATTTAGAAAAAATCACCCTCTAAAATTAAGGAAAACTACACCGCAGTTTTAAGAAAGATAGAATCATAAATTTTCGAAATTTACTCTCTCGATTCATTAAAATTTAGGGCAATTTTTTTATGAGTGTAGGCACACCAATAGACAGGCAGACACGCCGATAGACAGACTGATAGACAGACGGACAAAGGCAATCGTATAAAGAGAGGAGCTGCACACATAACGGTAGCTGGCCTGGCCTGGTAGAAGACCCTCCAAACACGAGCCAGACATACGAGACGCCAGCGACGACGACGACGACGACGACATTTACAGGTGGTCGTTGGTCTAATGAATTTTATAGCCAGGAAATTATTATGGCAGGCATCGATGGGCCAAGCGGAGGCCAGTGCTCGTTTGAGACAGAGAAATGCAGACAGAGACAGAGACAGGAGGACAGAGAGAGAGAGAGAGACGGTGACTGTGACGGGTGGTCGTCGTGCTCACAGTGACTGCGAAAACTTGTGCGACGGTAGAACGAGTTGAAATTGGCAATTAACAAACCATTGAATCCAATAAACAGGATTTTAACATTTTGTACAAACACACAAGCACAAGCGCAAGCAGAAAGTAAAGAACACACACATAGACCGAAGGAGAGAGCAAAAGAGAAAACAGAGGAGCAACCAAAAGGTAGCACATAACGGCGCCAGGGCAACATTGGATTCTGAATCGGGTAGCGGGGGTTGACAGGACAGCAGCAGCGGCAGCAGCAGCAGGCGCGCCGAGTAGGTAGGCAAAGAGCAGAGCGGCTGTTAGTTTGGAAAGGGAGATGCGCGGGGGCCGAAAGTCAAGCAAACAAACTCCACAAATGCCGAATGCCGACGTCTGTTCCGCTACTCGTCGATCGGCGGTCGTCGGTCGTCGTCTGTTGTCGTCGTCGGTTGTCGTCGTGTTTGTTTATATGTCATTTTTGATTATTTTTATGTTGGTGTGAGTGGGCGTGTAAGAGTATGCGTGTGTGTGCCTGTGTGCTTGTGTGTATGTGAGTCGAACCGTTGAAAAATACATGATGGGGAGGGAGTGGAGGGAGTATATTGGTTTTGAAGGCCTGCCTGCGAAAGTCCCGTTGTTGTTGTTGTCGTTGCTGTTGTAATTGAAACCTTTGAAGTGTTGCCTTAAATGTTAGTTGGAAATCTAAATGAAAATGAAAATTCATTTTAAATTATTTCCCAGTGCCACAGCAAGTTGCTAACGGTTCCTTTTTTTGTTGGCCAAATGTTTTATGGGTTAATGCCCAAAGGAAGAGCGTTCAAAGAGCGTTCGAAATGAAGTCAATGCAGTAACACAAAGTAGCAAAGGGCGACTGATTTTAATTGGAAAATCATTCGAATAAATTGTGGAAATTGAACCACATAAAGTTCAAGTCAATCCGATTAAGAACTTGAAGAAGATTCTCTTAATTGAGAGCAACGAATCAAATGCAGGCATTTGCAAAGGTAAAAGAAGAAGAAATTAATTTTGATTTGAACTGAAAGAAGGATTTCCAAAAATCCGAATCATTTGTAAAATTAGATTAAATAGCTTTAATACGTCAGCATAAACCAACAAGAATTGCACCAAACTTTTAGCGGAACTAACATTTTAAATTAAGACCTATTACTTAATAAGCTGATCTGAGGAGATATTCACAATGCATCATTCCACAGCTACACTCAAAGAAACCTGAAGTTATAATGGGTATAATTATTAAAAGATTCGACATATTTCCTTGGCATTTAATGAGACTCTCTCAATTTTGCCAACTCTTCGTTAAGAGGACAAAAGCAATTCAGTTGCCAAGTGCCTTCGAACCTGGGATGTGTCTCTAGGCACCTGGTCTGGTTAGGCTCCCCCATAAACCCACTTGAGAACAGCAGGCCCAACCTTCCTACTTGCCTAACACCCTTTTTGTGTTAATTGCAAATATCATTAGTGAAGCAGTTGAAAATTGTTTTTAATGAGCAAATCCTGACAATGGCCGAAATGAACACTGGACTCCATCATACAATAGATCATCATCAGCCGGCGGACTTCTACGACGGACGGACTACAATGCAAACCACTTAGACATACTTAGCGGCCACAATCCGGCGGAGTCCTGTGAGTCCTGTTAGGCCTGCCAAGTCGTGACGACATATGCTGCTGCTGCTGTGGCATGTATTATTAATTCAAATTAAATTAAATTAATGCCGCTGATTAAAACGTAACGCGACATAAACAAAAGCCAAACAAAAGCATATTGTGAGGAGGAGAGTTGAGCGCCTAGCGACGACCGGAGTAAACACGGCGGAGTAAACATCATAATCAGGCGTCATAATGAGGACAGCAGCACGCATGTTGCTCTCACTCTCTCTTTCACTCTAGCTCTCTCTCTCTCTCTGTCTGTCTGTTAAAGTCACTCTTTGTCGTGACTGAACAGGCGCCCGGAAATGTGGAAATTTGCAATCAGCATAAAAATTACATTAACATACAGCCAGCTATACGTGAAGTCAGCAGAGGAACAACAGAAACAGAGCAGAGCATAAAAAAGATTCTGTTCTTGTTGTTGTTGTTGTTGCTGTTGCTGCTGCTGCAGTTGTTGTTGTTGTTGTTGTAGAGCTCGCCGCGAGCCAAAATGACAAAGTTTATGTGTGGATATTTAAATAAAATTATTTTAGGCTGCAACAACAAATTTTATGAAAAAGCAAAGCTAGAGAGAGGGAGGGGAATGAGAGTGGAAGGCCGAAATTTAAATACTCTAATATAGCTAGAGCTAAAAAGTTGAAGAAGATTGAAGAAATAGAGATATTAGGAAAAGCGAACGAAGAGAAGCCAATTTGGAAATTAAATCAAAAGATTTTCTTTCCTACAAGAGCCTTATTCGTTTAACATAAAGTTTCCATTCGAAGGACACTGATCGCCAGAAAAATATAGATATATTTAAGACTATTAAGCCTTAAAACTGACAATTGATATATTATAAATAGAAGTTTCCCACAAAAATATGAATACCTCAAACATTAAAAGACTGGTCAAGAAATAATGCCTAAATATATATTATTATATATTATTACAAAGATTCCATGCAACAGACACATTTCAGAGTCTGTATTTACTGACTGCCACTAAAAGGTGGATTTTTAAGAACTCAGAGGTTTGCTTGGAACTCAAGTATATAACATATGTATGTATGTATAACATATGTCAATCTCTCTTTTTTTGAATGACAAACTCGTAATGCTGCCTGCTGTCAGAGCATAAAGCTTCAAAGGAACCCAGACATGAGTTATCCTGAGCCTTTCAGCTGAACTGTAAAAGTAGAAAATACCAAGTACCAAGTAAGAAGTACCTTCCAGTTGCTCAATTGCCCAGTTGCTCAATTGCTCAATTGTTCAGTTGTTCAGTTGCTCAATTCGTCCAGTTTTTTTTCAGTTGCTCAGTTTCTCCCAGTTTCGGTCACACGCCAGTGACAAAACGGAAAGTGATTAAAATCGCATTTAATGCGCAGTGTTGAATGAGGGGAATGGGATGTGGTGTGGTGGGGTGGGTTGGGGAGAGGGAACAGGGGCGCAACAGGGGATTGTTTTTGTTATTGTTGCGGCTGGTGGTGTTGTAGTTGTTGTTGTTGTTGTTGTTGCTGTCGCTTTGGGGTGAGATTGCTGTAAGTGTTTGCTGTATTGTGTGTTTAGGTCTTGGGTTGGTTTGTCTTGAGGAGGGAGGGTGTTGGTAAGGGGTGGGGTGTGGGGTATGTGGGTTGGTTTGTTCGCTTGAGGGAAAAGCATTGCCGCTAATCAACGCGCATCAACGGGAAATTGAGAAGAGCAAGCGCCCAAAACGAGTTCAAAATCCTCTAATATATATCGAGACTTGGCTTTCTTATCTAAATGGGAAGTGAATGCTTTTGCCGATATTAGCGAATGTGGAAACATATTGAACTCTCCACACTCTCCCCCTCTCCCTCTATCTCTCTCTCTCTCTTTCTCTGTGCTGTGAGGCATAAAGATTGGCAGAGAAATTTGGCAGTTTGTAAGAATTTGGTGCTTAACATTCTTGAAATTTTCGCTGCCTGTGTGAAATGATTCGGAATAAAATGCAATTATTTTCTTTGAGGGTTGTCAGAAAACTAAGAATGCCAACTTATGGTGCTCGTTGGAATTATTGTCATTAGTCCTTTATTAGGTTTATGTTCTTAAGGCGATTTATCTGCACTTGCGTATAAAGAACTTTATTTTCGTATAACTAAAGCTTAAAGGACTTCAGATTCGAAGCTGAGACACTTTTCCTTCTAGAAAAGTATATATATATAAAGAAAGCTAAAGCAAAATATAAATAAATAATAAATAAAAGTATTTTTTACTCAGCAAACTTTCCCTGTTTCCAACTTGTTGCCTTTTGGCTATAGCCATCTGAAGCATTCGAGTTCTTAAAGATCAGTTAGATCTTACATCTCCCAATTGTTAAGCCACATATCCCGTTAAGTAATCTTTAGTCTCTCTGAGTCTTGTGCAATCTTCAAGCGAACAATAAAAATAAAGAAAAACACCGCCGAGCAGATGCTCTTGGCCTGATTAGTGCGGCAGCAAGAACAACAAGGACATCAACGGCAACCCATCATTATAAGGACAATGTAAGAAAAACAAGAAAATCCGTTTTATCAGCAACATCAGGCACATCGTTCATCATTCAGCAGGGGAACACAGGAGGAGGAAAGAAAGGACCAAGTATCGAGCTCGGGTTCATCAGAATCTTGCGTGTTCAGCTGTCGAGGATCAGTTTTTACCTGCCACCAAACAGGACAACCTGCAGCGGTACACGCACACTCACACACGCACATTATGTGAGGGTCTAAACCATTTATAGAACAAAAATAGAAACGAAATTGTTTGTTTGACAAATAAAATTTCCATAGCATTAACCGAGAAGCCGTCAATAAAGATTAGATGTGTGTGTGTAGGAGTGTGTGTGTGTGTGTGAGTAAACGGAGATTGCATTTACTCTCCAAATAAAACTGAACGGCAAGCATAACCAGAAATGTACACTCAGAAAAAGAAATCGGACCAAATTTTAGTAATTCTTGAATATGAAATGCTTGAATACGCGAAACCTTTAAAAATAAGTGCTTATTAATCAAATATAAGTAACAAAAAAGCTAATACAAGAATTATTGTAAAAAACCCCCTGATAAGTGAGACTTTATTCTTCCAAATTTTAGAAAAATCCATTTTGAAATTCACAACCATAAATCATCGAAATTTGCTTTCTGAATAATACTTAGGGCGAAGTTTTTGATGAGTGTATACAAATAAAAATGCTGGCATATCTGAGGAGAGCGTGCAACAAAGCAACCCTCCAAGTACGGTACGGACTACCCTCTGCGGTACGGCTCATTAACGACAGCTGCTCAACAGGCAGGCAGGCCAGACCAGACCAGGCCAGGCCAGACCAGAACATACCAGAGACCGATCACAAATGAGGATGAGGAGATGAGGCGAGGTCGGTAGGGAGCAGCGGGGAGTTTATGCAGGTTGTCTGCCACACTACCTGTGGCAGGGGCAGGAGCAGAGTGCTCCTTAACATAATAATCATCGGAGGTCTCCGCACAGCTCGGAGATCGCTTATTATGCCTGCTTCTGTTTAATGTGTTTAACCAGCAAGAGAGTCGTCGCCTGGGCGTCCCCCCTTTTGTTGTTGTTGTTGTCGGTTTCTTTTTTTGCACCTTGCACTCTGTTGCATGCCACAGGCGCAGAGCAATCATTGCCGATGCTCGACAGCTGTTTCTGCGGGGCATCGCCTCGATCTGTCGCTGTCCTTTTGTTTTGTTTTGTTTAGCAATCATCTGTTTTTTGTGTTCCTGTTCCTGTTTTGCTGTCCACAAAGGAGGACAACTCTTTTGTGTGTACATATGTGTGTGTGTTGTGTGTGTTGCACAGTTATTTAAATTTGTGTTGCGGTTTCTCTCGGCGAGCCGACCTTATTGTCAATCATCTGTTGTCTGCTGTCTGAAATGCTATTAAGATCGTTCCCAAGATGCACACACAACAAGGATGTGGTCCCCAGACTCTGAGAGTGCCCCCAGGGTAGTACTCAGAGAGAGAGAGACAGAGATAGAGAGAGAGGAGGGAGAGAGACATCTCAGTTTTGAGCTTGAACTTTACGCATTCAAGTTACATCAACTGGAAGAAAAAAAAAAAAGATTCCAAGGCTAATCACAGGGTTTTCTATAATTGCAATTTGTGGCTCAGATCTAAGATGAACTCTGGAAAAATAAAGTTCGAAATGAATTTCAAGTATGTATTTCGAGAAGCAGAAAAAACACTTGAAAGATCATTGAAGCAAGAGTTTCTGAAGTGAATGAAATACGAGTGCGGAATAATTGAAGTGGAACAAAGACGGCGACCAAATTGTCAATGAAAAATAACACGTTATAACTGAATGAATACATGATAGGTAGAGACCCTAAAAATTGGTTAATTGAGGTTGGGAATATTACAGAAAGAAAAACTGCCTTAAGCTAGACACGACAAGTAATAAACATGCAGAGGCAATTAACAAAATTGGTAGCGAGCTTAACCTCAACAAAACTCTGATTTCTTTATTAAATGCATGAAATGAACTGTGTATTAGATGAATAGATGAATAGACACCTCTTCATCTTATCTATCATTTATCTCAATTTGCCGATGGTGCCCCGCCTGTACCCGGAAAATCTTCTCACCAAATACAACAGTTAGCCTTTTGTGTTTTTCCACGCTTTGTTTACAATCAACTATTAATATGGGGAATCTCTCCCACGACTCGCTTGTATTATTTGCTTTTGTCTATTTTTGGCTATTTTTAGCTGTTTCTAACTATAGCGCCTCGAGTTTGTCACAGCCAAAAATCAATTTCCATCTAAAATGCTCCTTTTGCCTTTTTATTTTTCTTTTTTTTTTTCGCCTCACGTTTGTAAACAAAACGTTTGCCGCAACCCCTTCCTTAGTGGGTTCAGGCATGGTTACGAGCTACCCTTCCCATTCCCTCCCCTCCCCTCTCTACGCTGCCACCATCCAGCAAACGAATTTGACTAAACACTTGTAAAAAATACATAACACCCCCGACCAAAGCAGCCAAAGCAGCATGGAATGAAAAAAATAAATAAAAAAAGAACCAGCTCTATATACATATACGTGTATACATATATATATGTGTGTGTGTGTGTATGTGTGTGTGTGTGTGTGTATTTGCCCAGCCAGTGAAGTGCACTTCAGCCAACGGCAGCAGCAACAACAACTATCAAATTATAGCCCAGTATTTAATTTCGTTGGAGCTCTCTCTTTGGCGCTCTCTCTCTCTCTCTCTTCTGCTCTCTTTGCTTACCCAGGCGCATGTGCAGTGGGCAAAGAGAGTGAGCGTAAGAGAGAGAGCGCCTGTAAATACGGAAGTGTGAAGAATACTGGGAAATTTCATAAAAACAGACAGAGTTGCAGCAATGAGAGAGCCGAGCAGAGCAGAGCAGAGAGTGTGTGCGTGTGTGTGTGTCTCTGTGTGTGCGTGTTTGTGTCTGATAGGGTAGCAAACTTCCCACCAGGGTGTGTTCAACTCTTGATGAGCAGCCGCTAAAATATCCTGCATGAAAATGTTCTCACGCTGCCAGAGCCAAACTAAAAAAAAAAAAAACCCGCTAACCCGCCGTCAGCTCAACTCCCCCCTCTCCTCAACCCCCCAGGTCCTCTTCCTCTGCTGTCCCGTCTTGGCTGCCATTTGGCGTGGCTTTTAAAGTTTATTCGTTTTTTTTTGTTTTCGTTTTCAATTTTGTGCGCTTCGCAACGAGAAATACTTAATTTCTTGTGTCTAACTTCCTTTTTCTCAGGCACTTGGCGACTGGCTTAAAGGTCCTGCCAGTCCTGCGCACTCAGCAAATTTAAAGAGGAGCCGCCGGCACACGTATGTGTGACTGCCTGCCTGCCTGCCTGTCAGTCTGTCTGTCTGTCTGTCCTTCGTCCTTCGGCTCGCCTCCTTCTTCTGTGTGTGTGTGTGTGTGTGTATCACAGTTTGTACTTAGCGCCAGATGTTGCACGTTGCTGTTGTTGTTGCTGTTGCTGCTGCTTCAGCATGGCGCCTCTTCCTGCTGCCTGCTGCCGCAAAATCAAGTTTCCAAGTTCAAACAGTTAGACAGACAGAGAATCCGTTAGATATATATATATATAAATGCACAAGGACTACAATTATTACAGAGTGGGTGTTACAGAGATAGAGAGGGAGAGAGACAGAGATAGGCATATTTGCTACTCTTCTTCCTCTTCTTTTTGCTACACGTTGGTGTTAATTTTCATAAAAATTATTTTTATTTCTTTGCACCACACATAAATGTAAATTGCTTTGAGTCCTTTCGCTGCTTAATCCTTCCCTGCCACGACGTTCGCCTTTTTATCGCTTGAGGTAGGACTCGCACTAAAAACCAGTTATTCTTGCGACTCCCAGTGTGTATATGTGTGTGTGTGTGTGAGAACAAGTGCCTGCTTGGCCCTGTTTAATGATGGCCAGCAATGCAAGCGGAGCAGTTTAAGCCAACAATTAGATGTGGCTAGGCGACAACAGCAGCTGCATCTTAATCAGTTATCATAACCTCAAATTGGTGGACACTAATAAAAAAGGGATAATAGGTACGAAAAGGGAAGAGGGGTTAGAGCATTATCTAAATCAGTTGAGGGGTTAAATACTGCTATACATATAGTGAGGGAGAGAGAGAAAATACTTAGATGAAATTGGTCATCTCTGAGAAGTAACGATAATAATGATAGTAAGAATAATGAGCCTTGCAGCAAGTGCTCTTGGAATTAGGAAGTGGTTAACCTTCTCTTAAATAGATAAATAAAATCGATAATAAATAATAATTGTAAGATAAAGATTCGGTTTTACATTCACAATTAATCAGATAAGAATTCCATTCAAAATAAGGAATACCCAATCAATAATCTGAGATAAACCACAGGATAACTTACGCACTCAAACATATCTCATTTCTAAGCTGCACAAATGAACAGATCTCAGTTACAACCTGATAATCTGCAACTGAACGATCAAATTCAGTTTTGAAGTACTAAATGGGAACTTTGGAACTGTCAAGTCTGCCCGATAACAGATAATCTACCTTCCTGCTCCTGCTGTCACTTTTAATGCCTGCTGTTCTTTATTTCTTCGACATTAAATAAAAAAGGAATACAGAAAGCGATTCCATCTCAGCACCCAGACCAAACCAGAACCACACACACAGCAACACAACCACCACTACCACCAACACCCTTAGCGCCACCCTCGGCAGTAGCATTATAAGCTCAGTTGGCCTAACTACACATTGTGTAGCAACCCCTCTCCACCCCTCCGCCGCTCCACCCCTCTGAGTCTCTAGCAACATGACATCAGACTCATTAAGCTGACATTACATCTAATTAAAATCTGTGCCGAGCTATGCCTAAAATTTAATTTGGCTTTAAGCCCGTCCACCTCCTATACCCTCCCCTTCCCTTCCCTAGCCCTAGCCCTCTGGTGGCGCCTCAAGCGTCCAGTCCTTGGCAATTTAAACGCTTGTTTATCAGCTAATTTCTCGTACGGGTGGTCAACACTACAGTGTTCTCTCTCTACATAGAACTAACAGAAATGTGAATTTATCTTGAGTTTGAAATTGTAACTGTAAATGTTTGAGTGTGTTTTTTGATGTCTACTTTTTCTTACTTTATTTTTATTTATTTGTTTTAAATTTAAATTAAGTAATATTTAATTATTTAAGGTATTCTAAGGTTTTTCAGTTATTGAGTAAACACTGTACTATTTACCTCTACCTTCCACCCTCCCTCTGCACGTTAATCTCCCCCTCGACTATGAGGTGCTCGCTTGGACCTCAGGTTCACAGTCTGTGTGTGTGTGTTTGTGTGGATAAAAGTGTGTTTATTACATTTGGAATTTATTAACAGCTTTATGATTTCTGTTGCGCCACCAATTTGATTTCTCGAGTGCCGCCCACCACACGAAATTTAATGTCAACGCGTTGCCAACTCAATCAAGCCCAAAAGCCAATGAGCACTAACGACTAAGGACGATGGACTAAGGATTCCTTATAGGCAGGTTTTATATGAACATATCTGAGCCCTTAAGGTGTATATAGTGTTGATCTGCATCTTTTCTATAAACTGTAAACTATCTTGATTAAACTTGGCATAAATCCTACTCTTAGCTGCAGGCGGTATATATTTTGGAGCCGATCCGGTTGGTTTACTATATCATATAGCTGTCATAGGAACAATTGGTCGAAGAATAATTTTTTTCATGGATAACTTTATCATTTATTCATATCAAATAAATAAATAATGATGAAACTCACTTTATATTAAGTTATTAAGCTACTTACATTTGTATATATATTCATGGACATCGGTTCACTATATACTAGCTGCCATAGGACTAATCGGTCAAAAGTTGAGTTTAGTGGCAGAAACTTATTCGATTGATAAACTTATTCGTTTGAAATTTCGGACTTCTATAACCTATAGCTGCGTTAGCCACTTCTTCTTTGGACTTCTGTAACCTAAAGCTGCCTTAAATATCGGTCGACAACCTTTTCAATTCATAAAATAACTGTAAAGACTTCACTTTTTAGGCATGTTAACATGCTGTTTCACAGATTCAATCTGCCTTTAATATATAATCAAATTCGGTTGTCAGCATTTGAAAGGGTATCTGTTCTTCGTTGTGTCTAGGCTAGCTATTCCCTCTGGTTCTTGCTTGCTTGCTTCATTTGTTGTTGTTTTTTATGGGCTGCCAGCTTTGCCTATAAAAGCTTCGCAGGCGATTTCAATATTTCTTTTGGTTTTATTTTCGATTGGTTTTTTTTCGCATGTTTTTTTTCGATTGTTTTTTTTTTATGTTTGGATAGCCAACAAATAATTTCATAAACGCACCGCTGTTTGCCCTTTTCAACCAGTTTCGGCATGGAGCGAAATTCACTTTTTGTTCGTGTTGAGGACGCGCGTCGGCTCGTCTGTAGAGGCTCGGTTTGTGGCAGCAACAGGGGACGCGAGTGAGTTGTAGAAATAGCATCAGAAGCAACAGCAGCGGCAGTGGCAGCGGCAGCTGCCTTCTGTTTGGCGGCTTTGAGTTCGGCTGTGTCGCTTAAATTGGGGTCGGGTCAGCAGCGGCTCATCGCATCGCTCGGCTCAACTCGTATTATCCTTTTTATTACGTGTATACACCCCGCTACACTACCTACATGCCTCTCGCTCTCTCTGCCCCTCTCTCTATCTATGTCTTTCTCTCATAGTGCAAAATGTCAAGTTCAGTTCAATAACAACGCAAACAACACGAGCCAAAATGCGTTCGGCAAACGATGGTTACATTTTAAATATATATACATATATATATATATATATATCAGATATATTTAGATCTGAGTGTGCTGGAATGCAACATTTGTGGTCAGAAGTCGGTCGTTTAATGCCCTCGCATTTACCAAAGGTCTTTTAATGAGTTGCTGTTTTGCGGTCGCTAATGAAATTTGAATGCATTTGAAGCAAGCTGGAAAGTTTGAGGGTTCAAATAAAAAGGCAATTTAAAAAATTAATAAAATTCTTTTAATAAAATATGTAAATTTCATTAAAAAATTAAAAAATAATATATGTTGGAATAGTTTAAGAATTAGGCACATATTTTATCATATTTGCTTAACGCTCATTTGCTAGCTTTTAGTTAGCTAAAATTACTCAAAAGCTGCTTTTGGTTAGCTCTATCTCTCTCTCTCTCTCTCTCTCTCTCTCTCTCTCTCTCTCTTTTTATGATTTCAATAAATCTCAAAACACAAAGATAAGATTGATGCAATCAAATTTCTTTAAGAGTTCAATGAACGAATTTATTTATTTTTTGAATAGCTATTTCTAATCTTAACACGTATTCAAGTGAAGAAAGAGCAGCTATAAATAAACATTATTGGCAGCAAGTGGATTACTGCAGTATACACAAATATATACATATATATATATGTGTTTGTTGTTGTTGTTGTTTTGCAACACGCCCCAGCGCTGTTATCGGCGTCCCTAGCTAATTTGACAAATGTAACGCATTCGACACACAGCCAAATGAAAAAGCGAATCCGAACCGAAACCGACACCCAAAAAAACACACAACTAGCATAGAGCAGCGAAAAGGGGAACAGAAACGGGAACAGAAACGGGAACGGAAAGGGGAACCAGGAACGAGTAGCAGAAATCGAAACATTACACTTTCGAAAATCAAATACAAAAGAGTGAAAATCGCTTGCCATTAAACGCGATGAGCTAAACGACAAAAACAGACAGCTGAATGGGGCAGCAAGAAGGCGGGTGTGAGGGGGATGGCATGTGGCATGTGTGTGGGAAAATGTCGCGAGGCTGGCTGCCTGCCTGCTTGCCTGCTGGGGACAAATGAGTTATGAAGTGCAGAGCTTTGGCTTGAGGATTTTGTGGCATTTGGCACGAGTCATGTTTTATTGGTTGCCACACCTGGTGGCATATTAGCATATATACCTGATACTGATAACCGGTAATCCTGGCGAGCGTGTACGATAAACAGCTGTGAATTATTTATGTGACTAGCAGCTTACAGCGCTGCTCCTGGCGCCTGGCCAAGAAGCACACAACTTGTGGGTCATTGGGTCAGCTGCAGCCGCAGCTTCAGCGCAAATGACAAACACCCCCAACCCCAAAACAAATTAGATTATCTCAGAAGAAGAAGAAGAATAGGAAGAAGAAGAAGAAGGCAGCATTAGCAGTGAAGAGAACTTCATTGGACAATGGCATAATTATGCGTTGAGCAACCCTCGTTTTCGAAACTGCAAAATCGCAAAGGCGCCGCAGATGTTATCGTGAAAACGTTTACCGTTCGACTGCCCCCGTTGTCCCCCCAGTCACAAGCCAACCCCCTCAGCTAGCCAACCCTCTTTGACCAAAAATTATAATGAAACACGCGACTCACTCTCTCTCCCTCTCTGCTGCTTTCCCTCTCTCTCTCTCTCTCTCTCTCTCTTTTAATATGCATATTGAGATTTCTGCCCCTATCTGGTCAGCAGTTATTTCTTTCCTTCTGTTTTTTTTTTTGGTTTTGTGGCACATGGCATGGGGCCAGCGGTCAGTTGAACCCCTTGAGAACAAGTTTTCGATTCAAACAGGTTTCTGCAGTTGCATGCCACACACACACACAAACACACACACAGACACACATCAAGTCAAAGGCTTACACATTTCATTGATGTTGCTGATGCATGCACCCCAACCCAACCCATCAACCATTATCCTGAAAAAAAAGAGAAAAAGGGACAGCGGCAATCGTGGGCATTAAGTCCGCGTGACATTTTTAAAATTAAACAACATCCAACAACAAATAATAACAACTTGCAGCAGCAGCAGCAAGGGTAATCCTCCGGCGAGGGGTTGCTGCAAGCGCGCTGCATTTGATTAAGGGCTTAAGGGTGGCACGAGCTCTACGGGGTTGGCCGGACGAGTGCACCAACAAGAGGGCAGAACTCTGCTTTGCTTTGCTGACCAGAACTTCTAATAACCAAATATTCAAATGACCCAACGAATGGCAGGACTAAGACCATAAAGAGGAACCCCATTTCCGCTGGCCAAATTGGTTTGCTGTAATAAAAGTACTTGCAACATTTTAGTGTTGCAAAGCTCCGCAAATAACTGGGAAAGTGAGGACCCCAAAGCAGTTAATCGAATACCATATTTATGCAGTTATCTTAAAACTAGAGTGGACACTTCTGGGGAGTACTTTTCTTTAACCTAAACTAAGCAGTTAAGTGCTGAGTGATTGCACTTAATTCAAGCAGAATGATAATTATAATAAGTTGAAATCTATTATAAATAAAGAATCGAAAGCGTCTTTCTGTTCTTCTTACAAATATAAGAACAATTCCTCAATTTGAACTTAACTTGAATTCAATCAGCTTTACTTTAAGCTGGTTTGGCTTGGTTCATTAGAGATTCAACTCTTTTTAACTGCAGTTCACTTTAGTTCAAGCATAAACTGCTTCACCTCTTTGCCCTCCACCTGTTTAGAGTTCTTTTCCCTTGTTGAGTGTTTAGCTTTTCGACTCCTTCTGCTTCTGCTTCTTTCTCTTCGTCTTCTTCTTGGTTGCTTGTGGCATGCAACCCCTCTTTAATGGCTCGTCGATGGTTATGAATGCATAATTTCATTCCCAAAAAATTGCTGCTTCCTTTATTTCTTGACTTTTTCCTTTCTTTTCTCGACTCGTTGCCTGCTGCTGCTGTTTGTGCATATTTCACACACACACACACACTCGCACACACACACACATACTATAATTTGACTGGGTTCGTTTGTTGTGCCCTTCTGCTCTGCCCTCCTGCTAGCTCTTTACGCACACGTCCTTTTGTCCACCCCTCCTCCTCTTGGCTATTGAATATGTTAGGGTAAAGAGCTCTGCCAAATCTGGTTTATAGTCGCGCTTATAAAAAAATAAATAAAAACAACAACAACAACAACAACAGCAACAACGACAGCATTTCAAACTCCCCACGACTAATGTCGTGTTCGGGTTTGGGTTGAGTTTGATTCGGTTTTTAGTCCTGGGCAAGGCTAGGCCAAAACCAGGACACAGACCTTGCCAAGCCAGGGGCCAGTCAATATGGACAGGACTACAGGACTGGGCTGGCCGCTTCGCTAATATCTACATAAATACATGCAACACGCTGCTTCCGGTGTTGAAAGTTCCATTTCACAAAACTCCATGACTTGATGCTGATGTTGATACGATGTTGATGTCGATGTCGATGCTGATGTTCATGATGATGGCAAATGGCGACGACGACAAGGACGGGGCACGCGGCTACCAAGGAACATGGTATTTTAGTGGGGAGTGGTGCGGCAAATGGTGGTGGTGGTGGTAAGCGTGTGAAGGACACTGGCAAAAAGGGGGTCGCTGTGCTAGTTGATGATGCATGACCAACTCTTACAGTGGCCACAACATATGCGTTATGCTAATGAAATGCTGAATAGAGACTGCTTGGAGACTTTAAGTTTTGGAGTGTGTAAACGTAGCTAGCAGATAGCTCAGATATGGTTAGAATCCTGTAGAAAACTATGAAAATATCTTATGTCTTAGCAAGACTAATATCAGATGTGGCTAGAGTAATTACTATGAAACTACGAATACATCTTACGTATTTGTAATGCTTACATCATATCATATATCATCTTAACATTAAAGTAAGGCATTGGCTTGAAGTGATAACAGAAAGCAGTTGCAGCTTTCTGTAAACTACATCCATCAGATATGCATAGCTCTCTCTAAGATCTATCGCAGATCATAGCTAGGATTATTGGTTTAGTCTTTAGGTTTTTATATAGATCAATCTTGCAGCTTCAATATGAAAGCGATCATTCTTAATATTATATTAATACTATTCAGATTTGTATCATGCTTAAAGAATCACCTAACTTTTCTGATAATCTCTGACAAAAAGTTGTCAATATACTGATAAGTTTCAATATTCAGATAAGCGGATATTACGAAAGCGACGAAAGGATAAAGCTGTCCACTCCATAAACAATCAGCTTTGCAGCGAAGCCAGTGTAAAAAATGAAGTTCGACTCGAGCGCATCGAATTTAATCATAAATAACTCTATCTTTGAGTAGTTTGAGGCACACAAATAATATCAACAAAATATGGAACTAAAAAAGTAAACTATAACTAATCAAAGAATATATATACATATTCCTATAGGAGAGAGAGAGATAGAGAGAGATATTTATTATACTTAAATTTATTCTATTTCAGTATCTGCAATAACTTTCTCTGCATTTCATTTCACTTTCTAACATTTGGTAGCAGTGTGCCAGTCTTGACACCCCCACCACACACCACCCATCATGCCACCAAGCCATCACCCACCCCTTGGCGCGGCACCTTGACGGGAAATCGGTTTCGGTCTCCGGCTCGTGTTTAGACTCACATTAGCGTATTGCCCGAGTGGTAAACGACGCGTCCTTTCGGTTACGGATTTGTGCTCGGGTGTTGGTTGGGTGCTCTGCTGCCCTGCGGTGGCGTCTGCTATGGCTTTGGGGTGTGGCTGCCACTGCTGCTGCTAGTGGGTCCTCTTCTACTCGCCTTCCTCCTGCCCATCCTGCTGTCGTCCTTTTGCTGTGTGGCTGCGGCTGCTTGTTTGTTTGTTTGCCTGGCTTCGCTCCGGCTGACTCCCATCTTGCAACTCCCAAACTCTAACTCGACACCCACTCCCAGCACCACCCTCAGCTGCGTCTCGTTGCTGCCGCTTGAACGCATATTGACGCTTATTAATATTTACATTTTTATTTGTGCTTCGCTTTTTTCTTTTTTGTATTTCTTTTTTTTTTGTATTTGTTTTTTTTTTGTTGTTCCTGGCAAAGTTCGCAACAATTTGGGTGCCGTTGATTAAGCGCTCAACATTGTTGCGACAAGAGTGTAAAAAAAATAATAAATGTTTTTGATTGCTCCCTTTTTTTTAATTGTTATACAATTTGAGACCGTTGTGACATTGCGATACCCTGTAGCTAAAGCACCAAACTTATGCGGAGATGTCTGGCTGAAAGCCTTGAAGATACCTGAAGTTATAAAAAGTTTGTCAATTATTATTATTATTATTGGGATAACTGTACAGCGACCTACTAGATCTTATATATTTTAATTATTAACTAAATACGGTATTTTGTGCTCTGATAATATAAATGTTTATCTGTAGAAAAAACCTTTAAGATTTCAGAGACTGTAAGCATTTGTGTTACTAAACTTTTCATTTCAAGTCCAGCTGAAACTGGTTTACATTTAGCAGACTGGGTTGCAGGGTATATCGTAGTCGTGCTCAGTCGACTACAGCATTCCCTGTTTGGCTTTACTTCCTGCAATTTGTGGCCATAAAATGCAGTAGCCAGAGCCATAGATTTACAATATACAATTTGCAATTTACGATTTGCGCTTTTGTACTCCTAATTGGCCCTGTTCGACACATGCTAGCTCCATTAAAGCAAGGGACACTTGTAATAGAAATATATATATACATATATATATATATATATATATATATATATATTTTTTTATTGTCATTTCCCGCGCACAATTTAATTAAAACCAACCAAATTTTGGTTCTTTTTACTCTCGGTGCAGGTAAGCGGCTGACAGCTGTGGAGAGTACTCTATCTGGGAATCTTGCCTCTAATTTCCGAGCTGGTATGTTAGGGGTGGGGATGGGAGGGGGCTATTTGTGCACGTGTCGTGCCACTCCACCCCGCCCCACGATGCGAGTCAGTTTATTGTTGACGTTGACATGGTGGACTGTGTGGTGCGAGTGGTGCGAGTGGTATCCCTAAACCACTTGAATTGTTTGCCCAAATTATTTTGAATTATTGCATGCGCCGTGCGTTCAATTTCCACGCGACTTTTGTTACACTCATCAAATCCCCCTGGCCTGGAATCGCGGGGAATGAAAACTACCCTCAACTATACAACTGTTGGGTTTTTTCATCTTCTTCTTCTTCTTTTTTTTGTGGTGTGTCCTTGAGCACAAATGTTGCATTCGGTGCCGCACAGCATGTGGCATTTCTAACGCACTTAGAAAGGATTAGTTCGTTTCCTTTCGCTTCTCTCGTATATTGATACTTTGTCCTTTCCGGGTGGTGGCTGACTTTTCCATTATATATATATATATGTATGCGGACCCGCATTAGCCATAGCTGAAAGAGCATCGCACAACTGTTATTTATGAAAGAAATGCATTTCATTTGGGTTTTCACTAAAAGTATTATTCATTTCCAATTCTTTGCCGAAAACTTTATTAAATATTCGAAATACTTTAAATCTGTTACACTTGAAGTGTTTTGATCTGCATGAACTTCAATCTCAGCACACTAATAAGTGGCACCTGCTCACATTGCTTGTATATATTGTATATATTAGATATAAATATCACTTAAATGTTATACAAAGGTAATATTATAAATATAATCCAACTTTTCAGATTTTCCATCATATATGTGAATAGTTTTAGCTCTGCCTTTCAATTTTGAAACTCGATTTTAGGTCGAAATTTAATCTTTACTCGTTTAATGCGCTTACTCAGTGACGAGTGTTTATTGAGAGCATATCTTCTAGATCTGCGTAAATTAAATGATTATCTTTGAAATTATTGCCTTAATCTGTCAATATATTAAAGATTTTTACTTAAAGTTCCAACTTCTATTTTCATATACACAACTCAATGTGTACATAATGGCATTCATAAATTATTTATGCATCCTCAGAGTTGAGTTCTTTGTATCTCTCGCTCTGTCTCTAACTCTCTCTTTCTCTCTCTCTGTCTCTCTTTCTGTCTCTCTTTCTGTCTCTCTCTCTCTTTCTCTTTCTCTCTCTCTGTCGAACTACAACAATGAATATCGCTTTGGTATGTCAAGCCACAAAAAATATGAAGACATTTATATTCATTAACCCACAAATACCTGGCAGCAATTTGCTTTGACACTTAACACGCCACCCAAAGTGATGGTGATGAAGGGAGCGCTTCTGCGGAGGGGGAGGACAAATTGCTATTAACATAATTTATATACTAACAAAGACTTTGTTGCTCAGTGTGTATGTGTGTGTGTGTGTGTGTTTGTATTTGGATTACGATTTACATAACAAGCTGCTGCTGCTGCTGCTGCTGTTTGGTTGGCCAATAGATTTTGATTAATCCACGACAAGGTGCAGTCAGTCAGCTGGATGTGTACTTCAATCAATCCCCCCCCTTTGCAGCAGGCCAACACTAATTGTTAGTCTGGCCAAGGCAACGACAGCATAAACCATAAAAATATCAACTAGCTAACGGTTTGGTTGGGGAATTATCCGTAAGATATAATAACGTGAAACGCACGCATCGAGAAAATTACATGAGCAAAATATAATTTGGTCACGTGCAACGAAATCGAACCCAACAAGGGTATCTCTCTCTCTCTCACTCCCTCTCTCTCTCTCTTGCACTCCGTGTGTTTAGCTTTAGTGTTATTTCCATTTGATCTGCCCAGTCCAAGTCCAAGTCCTGGTCCTGTCTGGCTTATCAGCCGCAAAAGTCGTCGAGCGAAAGTGAAAGTGAAAGCAGGGCAGGAAGCGTAATGAAAATAGATTTTTGCTGCTTTCACCCCCGTGGAGGGGGTGGGGTTGGGAGTGGTGTTGTTCGGTTTGTGTCCATGGCGATAAGCATCTGAAATTGAATTGAAATACAATTTTTCTGTATTCTTCGTTTTTTTTTTCTCTGCTCGCTTTTCTTCTCTTTTGCAATTAGAGCAAAATGAAGTTAGAAAACAAGTTGCTGCTGCTGCTGCTGGGTTGACTGGCCAAATTCTGAAACCGATTAACTGTCACAAATTTGTGGCATTGCTCATGAGGTAAGGGTGGGTGGGGAGGATGTTTGGGGAGTTGCAGGGTTGGGCCTGTAAGAGTGCAGGTGTCAAGGTGCCATTTCCTGGCTCGTTGACACTTTGACTTTGCTCGCTGGACTGTAGCGCATATAAATAAAATAAATAAATGACATTTTTACTGCAGCGCTAACGAGCAGGTGAAAAGGTGCGCAGATATATGTATATATATATATATATATATATATATATCTGTATATTTTATATACACATAATTGCGGCCAGTCTCGATTACAAAATGCGTGCCAGCAACGCACGAATTGCGGGCAGACAACAACAAGAACAACAACGGACCAACTCGGACTCACTTTTATAACACCAACAACAACAACAACAACAACAACAACAAAAGTATAGCTAAACATGAGGGTAGTTTTTATCCGATGGCCGTTTTTATTTAGCTTTTTTTTTGTTGCGCTACAAAACTGCTATGCACATAATGAGCAAAAAACGATGCGTCTGTTTTAGTCAGGGGCTACGCTACGAGTAGTCCAAGCTCCAACCCAAAACAGACTAACACACAGACAGACAGGCAGAGAGAGAGAGAGAGAGAGAGAGAGAGTTAGAGTTGTGAACATGCAGCGGAGTCGTGTGGCATAACTGAGTTTAATGCTGCCTTAGCATGCAGCACACGTATGCGCTTAATTTTTTGTTTATAACGCCCCCAAGGCACACGCCCCCCAATGATCATCATCAGCTCAGCGTTTGTCACAAGGGAAGATGTTTATTTTTTTTTTGTTGTTTCTTCCTTCATTTTTGTTGGGGTAGCAGCACATTTTCATTTATCTTAGCCAAAAGGTTTGCCCCTAATAACATTTTGATGAAGTTGGCGAACCACTCACAAATAATAAGTACGTTCGTCAAGCAACAAGTATTTGTAGTTCTTTAAAGAACTGGTTGAACCAGGAAATATCTTCCACGAGTTATTTAAAGTTATGATTATTGTTATTAGAGTAGAAGCACTTCGTTGTTGGGCCAAATATTACATTTTGTTGAATGTCCTTTTTTACTTTTTGTAAATCAAATGTGAAATTCTATGCATGGTGGCTTAGTTGTCCGGGTCGTGTGTGGACCGGACCCCGGTCTGGAGCCAGGACCCCGTTGCAAAGGTCTTTCCTTGTTGTTGGCTTTGTCTTTTGCCTGATGATGCTAAAACGTATGTGTATATGGACTATTTTTTTTAATTTTGTGCTGTGGGGGATCTGGTAGACAGGTCTCTGGAGAGTACGACTTATATCCGATTACAACACCACAACTTTGTCTACGTGTTTTTTTTTTTTGTATTTATTTTGGTGGTTGCAAGTACCGCCTGAATGACTTTCAATTTTTTTTTTACAGTCTGCATAATGGAGCTAATGTGGGGATCAGAAAGCCGAATTTAAAATTAAATAAATTTCAATTTTTGTAATAGCCATGTGACAGCAAATATTAGCGAGAAATAATGCGATTAATGTGATAAATGTGCTTTATTTTTATTTGCAATATTTTATCACCCATGAGTAAAATGCAAGACAATTCATTATTATACATAATCTAATTTTATTATAATTTAATTATTATAGTTATTTTTACCTAATAAAAAACTATGATCAAAAAGCCCTCGCTTTTTAAAAAACGTTGAGTTTTGACGAAGTTATGGCATTTTGAAGTTTCGACCTATGCCCAAATATCGATATACCGATTTTCCGGCTATAATTTTTACTTGTCTTCAGATCCAAAATCTCGTTTTCAACTTTAAATGTACGATTGATTTAGGGGCAAAACTATGATCAAAAAGCCCTCGCTTTTTAAAAAAAGTTGAGTTTTGACGAAGTTATGGCATTTTGAAGTTTCGACCTATGCCCATATATCGATGTATCGATTTTCAGGCTATAATTTTCACTTGTCTTCCGACCCAAAATCACGTTTTCAACTTTAAATGTACGATTTATTTAGGTGAAAAACTATGATCAAAAAGCCCTCGCTTTTTAAAAAACGTTGAGTTTTGACGAAGTTATGGCATTTTGAAGTTTCGACCTATGCCCATATATCGATGTATCGATTTTCAGGCTATAATTTTCACTTGTCTTCCGACCCAGAATCACGTTTTCAACTTTAAATGTACGATTGATTTAGGGGCAAAACTATGATCAAAAAGCCCTCGCTTTTTAAAAAACGTTGAGTTTTGACGAAGTTATGGCATTTTGAAGTTTCGACCTATGCCCATATATCGATTTTCAGGCTATAATTTTCACTTGTCTTCCGACCCAAAATCACGTTTTCAACTTTAAATGTACGATTGATTTAGGTGAAAAACTATGATCAAAAAGCCCTCGCTTTTTAAAAAAAGTTGAGTTTTGACGAAGTTATGGCATTTTGAAGTTTCGACCTATGCCCAAATATCGATATATCGATTTTCAGGCTATAATTTTCACTTGTCTTCCGACCCAAAATCACGTTTTCAACTTTAAATGTACGATTTATTTAGGTGAAAAACTATGATCAAAAAGCCCTCGCTTTTTAAAAAACGTTGAGTTTTGCCGAAGTTATGGCATTTTGAAGTTTCGACCTATGCCCAAATATCGATATACCGATTTTCCGGCTATAATTTTTACTTGTCTTCAGATCCAAAATCTCGTTTTTAACTTTAAATGTACGATTGATTTAGGTGAAAAACTATGATCAAAAAGCCCTCGCTTTTTAAAAAAAGTTGAGTTTTGACGAAGTTATGGCATTTTGAAGTTTCGACCTATGCCCATATATCGATTTTCAGGCTATAATTTTCACTTGTCTTCCGACCCAAAATCACGTTTTCAACTTTAAATGTACGATTTATTTAGGTGAAAAACTATGATCAAAAAGCCCTCGCTTTTTAAAAAACGTTGAGTTTTGACGAAGTTATGGCATTTTGAAGTTTCGACCTATGCCCATATATCGATGTATCGATTTTCAGGCTATAATTTTCACTTGTCTTCCGACCCAAAATCACGTTTTCAACTTTAAATGTACGATTGATTTAGGGGCAAAACTATGATCAAAAAGCCCTCGCTTTTTAAAAAAAGTTGAGTTTTGACGAAGTTATGGCATTTTGAAGTTTCGACCTATGCCCATATATCGATTTTCAGGCTATAATTTTCACTTGTCTTCCGACCCAAAATCACGTTTTCAACTTTAAATGTACGATTGATTTAGGGGCAAAACTATGATCAAAAAGCCCTCGCTTTTTAAAAAACGTTGAGTTTTGACGAAGTTATGGCATTTTGAAGTTTCGACCTATGCCCATATATCGATGTATCGATTTTCAGGCTATAATTTTCACTTGTCTTCCGACCCAAAATCACGTTTTCAACTTTAAATGTACGATTGATTTAGGGGCAAAACTATGATCAAAAAGCCCTCGCTTTTTAAAAAAAGTTGAGTTTTGACGAAGTTATGGCATTTTGAAGTTTCGACCTATGCCCATATATCGATTTTCAGGCTATAATTTTCACTTGTCTTCCGACCCAAAATCACGTTTTCAACTTTAAATGTACGATTGATTTAGGTGAAAAACTATGATCAAAAAGCCCTCGCTTTTTAAAAAACGTTGAGTTTTGACGAAGTTATGGCATTTTGAAGTTTCGACCTATGCCCATATATCGATGTATCGATTTTCAGGCTATAATTTTTACTTGTCTTCCGACCCAAAATCACGATTTTAACTTTAAATGTACGATTGATTTAGGGGCAAAACTATGATCAAAAAGCCCTCGCTTTTTAAAAAAAGGTGAGTTTTGACGAAGTTATGGCATTTTGAAGTTTCGACCTATGCCCATATATCGATGTATCGATTTTCAGGCTATAATTTTCACTTGTCTTCCGGCCCAAAATTACGTTTTCAACTTTAAATGTACGATTGATTTAGGGGCAAAACTATGATCAAAAAGCCCTCGCTTTTTAAAAAAAGGTGAGTTTTGACGAAGTTATGGCATTTTGAAGTTTCGACCTATGCCCATATATCGATGTATCGATTTTCAGGCTATAATTTTCACTTGTCTTCCGGCCTAAAATCAAGTTTTCAACTTTAAATGCACGATTGATTTAGGGGCAAAACTATGAGCAAAAAGCCCTCGATTTTTAAAAAAAGGCGAGTTTTGACGAAGTTATGGCATTTTGAAGTTTCGACCTATGCCCATATATCGATGTATCGATTTTCAGGCTATAATTTTCACTTGTCTTCCGACCCAAAATCACGTTTTCAACTTTAAATGTACGATTGATTTAGGGGCAAAACTATGACCTAAAAGCCCTCGCTGTTTAAAATAAGTTGCTACAAATTATTTCCCATATCTCTTTGGTAGCTTTAATACTGATTACATATTTATTACATTTTTCATGCAGAACTTTTGAGCTACCCACAAAATCCTGCCAACGTTTATGTGAAACCCTCACGCTCTCTATCTCTCTCTCTCTCTCTTTCACTCTCTCTCTCTCTCTCTCACGCATACTTTCATCCTAACTGCGTGTGTGTGCGTGCGTGTTTCGTGACAACGTAAAAGAAAACTATAATTACAGCAGGGGCAAACCGCAAGAAGGCGGCAGCAGGGAAAGGGACAACATCAGCAGACACAGACAATGATGGGAAGACTGCGACGCTGTCAATGTAAAGGCTCAAACGAAGAAATTAATATTTTAATTACAACACATTTAACATGCGATTATGCGCTTGAATGAACAACCCAAAAAAACACACACACATACAAAGCAGGGTGGCTCAAGTGCACTCACACACACACATGCAGACACATATGAATGTTTACAGTCGCCCCACGGCGCACAGTGAACGCTAAAAGTGTCATAACTTATTACAGGCTAACAGCCTCACGCGTCACACATCCGTTTCTGTTAAGCGCAAAGAGCCACCCCCCAGAAGAAGAAGAAGAACGACAGTAAATGTAACAGTCGCTGTAACAGAGCTTAATCATCAAACGGCACGAACTAAGCCCAGCACGTTGTGCACTTTAATTACAGCCGAAAATCCGAATGCCTGGCGAACTCTGCGCTGGTCATTCGGCAAATAAGACACTGCAGACATAAACATGCAAAACGAAACACTTTCATTAGCTTAACAGCGCGGCTAAGCTGCGACAGCGACAGCGTCTGTAATTGACAGCTGTTAAGTTAACATGCGGTGTCAAAGCACTGCTGTCTGCTCCAGTTGTTGTTGCTGTTCTTGTTTTTGTTGTTGTTGTTGCTTCCGTTGCGAACTGTGGTGTGGTTTGGGACCTTTCGGCTCTGCCAGCCAGCTGTCGTCGTCATTGTCAACGAAGTACGACGCCGTTGAGTGTTAATCAAAGCGTAGTTAATTGCTTT
Organism: Drosophila imparisetae; assembly: GCA_035042265.1. Lineage (NCBI taxonomy): Eukaryota > Metazoa > Arthropoda > Insecta > Diptera > Drosophilidae > Drosophila > Drosophila imparisetae. The sequence continues at coordinate 2,485,082 of JAWNLP010000145.1, read as the reverse complement.
GCCGAAAGAGACCAAAAGAAACACACTGATTGTGTTTGAGAGAAAGAGCAAGACAGAGAGTGAAAGGATGAGTGAATTGAGTTTGCCTTGTGTAGTTGGAGTTTTAGTGGATCAGCAGCGGGATGGGAGAGACTAATGTGTGTGTGTGTGTGTTTTTGCCTTTTGATTAACTTAACCCCTTTTTCCTTTTTTTTGACGTGCTGCTACTGTAAATGTTGCTGTTGTTGTTACATGTCTAATTTGGCAAGTGTTAAGTGTCCGTCTGAACGACTCGAATGCGAAAGGGAGAAAGAAAGTGACGGCAGCAGTCGTCTACAAAAACAATAAATACTAATTAAAATGTATTTAAATACAAATGCAGACACGAACATGCCCAATACACACACAATTACACACACACAATCACACACACGCACAGAAACATACACTTGAATTTTTATGCACTGTGAAGCGTATGTTTTTGCTAGTCCAAAACCCCCCACCCCCCTCACTCCACCATTACACCACTCCAACCAAGCAGTACAATGAGTCTGGCGCCAGGCGTCCATATACGTATGCATGTGTGTAAGTGAATGTGTGTGCGTGTGTGCATGTTGTTTACTTGTTTTTGCACACTAGCGCCACCTAACGGAAATGTTTCATAAAAACTTAATTGTCCATGTAACACTTTTTTTTTTATAGTCCCGCTCGCTGGCAGCAATTCTTGTTAGACTTTAAATAATGCCACTATGTGTGGCATAGTTATTAAAGACTTGTTGGGCAGCTCCTTTACGTATTCTTCATGTGTGGCATGAAAATGGAATATGTTTAAGAATTGCGAGGAAGTAGAAATATAATGATTATTTGTAGCGAATTCCAATGAATTCCTGTTCAGTTAAAGGCACTTTTTTACTGTGTTGACCAGCCGCAATTGTCTTTTATAGAGTCGAGTCTATAGAGGAAATCATTCGAATTCCACACATTTATAGCCAGACAATTTGGCTTAGCCTGTTTTATGCTGATTGCACAGAGAGAGAGGAGACTATGTTAAAATCATCGCAGCATATAATAAAAGCAATATGCGGCACTACTTTTGTTGTAATCAGCACAAACCGAATGCATATATAGCTATCTCTCTGTCTCTCTCTCTCTTTTTCGCTCTCAACAGACAGTTGACACGGCACTGGGCAAAAATCTGTAGCCAGGTCTATAACAAAAAGATTCGAAATGAAAAGAAAAAATAGATTGAATTGCGTGCAAAATGCGTTTGCCTTGCAGGGTAAACTAAAAGATGGAGTAGGGGAAGGGGATGGTGGAAGGGGATAGGGGAAGGGGACAGGGGAGAGGGGTAAAGGGAAACAACATGCAGCAATAAAGTGCCACAGCCCTTGAATTTTCGGTGGTAAGTATGTGTATAATGTGAGCAAAAGTCAACGAAGCGTTTATACACTGTTCCGTGATATTCATGGGTATTATACAAAAAAATATCTGATTACATTTTTGAAAATATATCTGACCACAGTCAATTGAATTTATGATAAGAACTGTTCAAACATTGCAACATTTGCTAATGATGAGCAGAGATTGGCAATGCAAGGATAAATATAGATGGAAAGGCTACAAACTTCATCTTTTCTTCACTTGTCGCAAGCTGTTCAAGAAAATGAAAGCTGCTCGCTGCCAAACAGAAAAGTTAAAGGGTATATAGAATGACAGCAACAACACGCGCCATAGACAAAGTGTCGCCGTCTGTCTGTCTGTATGTCTGTCAGTCTGTCTGTCCTCCAGCCTAAATGTTGTACGTGTAAAGCATTTAAAGTAATGAAGCGACGCTGAGGTTTGAGCTGCACTGGATGGTGCTGGGGGACACAGTTGGGAGAGTTGGAGTTGGAGTTGGAGAGTGGGAATGGGAATCTCGATATTAGTAACATTTGTGCGGCTCACTTGATGCGGCGTCCGTCAGCTGGACAATCATTCAATGCAATCGGCCAATACATCAATGTGTCAACCAGTGAGTTGTTCAATGATGCGTTCCGAAATGCGGAATGTGTCAATAGGTGTCCGCTGGACATATGTGTAACCGATAGAGGGCGTGTGCTTGCTGTGGGTGGGGAACACAACCTCAACGAACCTTTTGGCTTGTGTGTGGCAGAAGCGTGTAGGAGGAGGAGGAGGTGGGAAAGGGGGGGCGGGGCTGTGTGTATGGTAATTTATGTGCGGCATTTAAATGGATCAGCCGCTGCTGTTGCTGTTGCGCCCCCACTGGTGGCATCCACAAATTGTTTAAGCAAACATTTGGGCGTAAATAGAGGGAGGCAGCTACAAAGAGAGAGTGAAACAGACATACAGAGAGCTGCAGGATATTTGAATGCGATCCTTTGGCATTTTATATATACCATGTGCTTCTGCTTACGTTTGCCTTTGATAAATGCTTGGCTTTGCCTGCCCTTCACCCCCGTTCCCTCCTCTTCTCCCTTCATCGCACTTCTTATTGTTGTTGGTTTTCACGCATTTTCCTTTTTTGGTAGACATTTTACGTGCTTGGCGATTATGAGCAAAGTTTTTGGTTATTTATCAATTTAATGACTTTGCACTTGGCCAGCAGCGCTTCTTCTTCTTCATCAGCTTCTTCTTCTTCTTCACCGTCTTCATCTTGTTGTTGTTGTTGCAATTTAAGATTTTCAGATTGGATTTATATTGCGAAATGAAGTCAGCAAATGCCCGCCCTGCTGCCTGCTGCAAATAAAAGTAAAATTAATTTCTTTTTATAGCTGGACTCTGACTTTGGCCCATTGTGGAGCAAAAATTGAGCTAAAAGCAAATACTTTGGCATACACAAAGCAGTTGAGAGTTGCCAGCTATTAATACTCCCACTCAAGTACTACTTTGAAGAATTGATAAAGTTTTTTACTTGGCTTCAAGTGTAATTTAGCATTTAATTGCTAGGTGGAAATTTGAATGAATGCGACTCAAAATTAAATGCAGATATCAATTAAATATTAAGATATTAATACTGAATTCAAAGTTATTAAAAAGCGACTTATGACTATAACTTTATCGATACATATCGATATTCGCAAAGCGTTCGATTAAATGAAATGAAATTTATACAAACTTAAAGTGTCTAGCTCTTTTAGTTTCTGATATCCTTTTGACTAGCTAGCAGTTGATCCTCATCAGGAATGTATATACTTTATGGAGCCGGAGATGCTTCCTTCTACCTGTTACATACCTTTAGACAACTTCATTATAACCCATCTAAAATTTTGATTGGATTAGTTACGAGTTAAATGTAAATTAGCTCAACTCATTTGACAGACTTTTATTGTGCTATTCATGGAGCGTGGTTCAAATTATTTCAAATTGGAATAACCCTCTTTCTAGTCTGGTTGGCATATGTGATTTGAATTCTATTTTTCCCTTTTCATTAATCCACTCGAGTTTCTGTTGCTTTTGTCTGTGCTGTCAGCTTCTTATTGATGACAGTTCCGAAATCAATCCCTGGCCAACTGAAATTCTACAGCCAGCACCTGTTGTTGGCGACAACAGAACCCCCTCCCACCCATACCGCCTGCTGCTTCACCTGCCCCACTTCTCCTCTTCAAATGTGTCAACCCTTGTTCAGTCACTGCTCATGCAAAACCAAGCGAAACCCCTTGACACCTTGGCGAGACTGAATCGCAATTGCTCAATAGCCAAATCTATTCTAAAATAAAACGCCAATACTCTGTCTGCTCCCCTCCCTCCCCCTGCTACCCCTACTCCTACTCTCTCTCTCTGGCTCTCTCTCACACTCCATTTAGTTATTGCTCGCTTCGTTGCACTTTTCGGGCTTATTGTTTATGTTGTGTTTGCTTTCAAGCAGAAGAAGAGCAACATTTATATTTATCGGCTCGTTCGCTCCTTAGTCACCCTATGTGTGTGTGTGTGTGTGTGTGTGACGAGCATCATAAACCAATTTTTATAAAATTTTCCAATTTGTTTAGTTGAATTTAAGCAGCCATTGAAGTTGTCGAAGTCGAAGTCGGCAAGACAGCAAAACAAAATCCCAGCTAAGTAAATATGTTTTACGAGGGGGTGGTTCTTTGCTCAGGCTTAGGCGTTTGAGCTACAGCTAGCGACCTGTCAGCTGAGTGTGTGTGTGTGTGTGTGTGCTGGTGTGTGTGTGTGTACTCTCACCCTTACTGAGCATCACAAATTCTCATCATCATCATCATCATCTGTCAGAAGTTGGAGTTGGGCTGGCTTTCTGAAGACGCGTGCTGCCATTTTTTTTTTCGCTTTTGACATGTAGCATGTTCCCCTGACGCCTGCCACTGCCACACCCCCACTCCTCCCACTCCAGCCGCGCCCCTCGCGCTGTGATAAATTGTTCAATAAACTTGTTTCGCAACTGATTTGGCACTGCCAATTTCCAAAGTAGCCAGCAAAAGTTTCGGAGCCAAAGCAAAAAAAAAAAGCACAAATGTAACTTTTCTGGCCAATTTTGCTGGCTTGGGCCTAGCTACAAAGTAGTAGACTTTATATAACTATATTGCCATTTAATTTGGCACCGCCTGGCAACCCTACAAAATGCATTTACCCAGTTTGGCATTTAAAGCATGCTTTTGCCCCTTCCAAAAGTCAGCGGATTGTGTGTGTGCTGTGCTTAATTTCAAATTAGGGTGGCTATTTTTGTGCCATGTGTGCACGGTGGTGCTCGGTGGTGCTCTGTACGGTGCTCTTGTATGTTTGTGATTTTCATTAATGGCATTTGGCACACAATTGCAGCCCTTGCTGACTGATACGATGATGGAACGAGCCCTTTGACGCATAAAACTGCAATTATGTGCCCTGAGTTTGACTTTGTACTCTCTCTCTCTCCCTCTCTCTGCTTTCAACCATGCACATGCAGTCTCTGTCCAGTTATCACAAATCAACCAAGAGCCGAGAAAGAGGCCCAAACTCAACTTGAACTCAAACTCAAAACTCAAACTCAAAACTCAAGAGCGCCCTTTGTTTTTGAGCTACCCACTTCAAGTCAATCTTCAGTATTTGCAATCAATTTAATTTCAATGACACAAAATTTGCAGCGTTCAAATAAAGAAGGGGAAGGCCAAGCAATGGGGAGGGAGTGAGAGAGGGAGGCGTGGCAAGGATGGGGGATTTAGGGGGATCATCTATGCATTTGCTGTTCTGTTCTGTTCTGTCCTGGATTGTAGGCCTCACAGCATTTGTGTAAATATGCAAATCGAAAATGCAAATTAGTTGAATTCTGATTTGGCTGTGAATGGAATGAAATCGAAGCGAATGAATGAATGACTCGATTGGATTCATTTCGAGTCGAATCAAGTCGACTCGATTCGAGTCGAGTCGCGTTGAGTCTAGCGAGCTGAAACAAAAGCCAAAAGATTCTCATCTTACTCGCTGCATTTGCCACTGAACTGGAAGCAATTGTGAAAGTATGTCTCCGGGGGGGCGCAGACCCTGAAATATAACCTATGCGAAGGGGTTGACAAATGATTTGATGGAGGCGAGGTGTGTGCTATCTGCCATTCACACTTGTTTCGTTCAGCGTTTGACACAAAAGCGAGTAAACATTTTGGTAATGATAAAGGTATCAATGCACAGAAGCTACCATCTACCAAAGACCTTACAATTTATAAAAACTGATTTGATATCATATTGTGAACGGTTCGTACTATAGAATAATACTGCACTAAAATCTGCTAAAAGCTAAAAGTCTACCCACAAAAAGTGTGCTTTTCCAGAGTCGTAAAAACATAATCCAAAAAGTTTCTTAAGCATAGCATGTTTGCATGGTTTTCGAGCGAGAATCGCAACAAGAATTACAACTCTAAATCAAATAAAACCGCCATATCTTATAGTAATCACGCTTCTTGGTCGATATTCATGTCAACATGCCACGCTTAAGAAACCTTTTAAATTATAATGTGTACTTCCTTTGTGCGTGGTTATCTTTACAATATAATTGATACCTTCTCGGCGCCACAATACCTTAACTGAAGTTGGTTTTCTGTGTGCACAAGGTACTAGAATCTTGAATCTAGATGCTCACTTAACAAGCGCAATTTCACAGGTAATTCTAGACCAGAACACGCTCTACGGAACGGGAGACCTTAATGCGTGGAACTGTTTAAATATTTGTTGCTCACTATTGGTAAATAGAGAAAAAAAAAGCAAAGAAGAAGAAATGTTTAGGACACAATTTCGTTAGAAGAGGCACTCGAGATGGTTTTTTTTTTTGGGCTCAGTGCTCATTCCAAATCTCTTCAGCTCCCGTCGCTTTTGTCAGCCACTCGAAATTCCACACACACACACACACACCTACACACACTGCGTATAGACTTTGCCATTTCATGTCAGGCTCGCCCTCTTTTTGCTTTTTTCCAAAGTGCAAAAAAAAAAGTAAAAATTGAAAAAGATTAAAATTTCAGGAAAACGAAATGCATTCTTTGAATAGCGCAAATATTTTCGAAATTAAACAAAAATAGCAGTAGCAGCAGCTGTAGGCGAGAGGGTTAAGGGGAGACACACTCCAGTTTCATGAGCAATAGGCAACCCTTTATTGTGGCAGGAGCAGAGCAGAGCAGAGCAACCCTATGCTTAGCAAATGACGCGCACAGCATTTGGCACACTATTATTATCATAATGCCTGAGCAGCTTTCATTATGTTGATTATGGTGGCTGTTGTGGCACGCGTTGCCCTTAAAGAAAGAAGCAACAACAACGGCAACAACAACAACAGCAACAACAACGGCAACAACAATAGCAACAAATAATGCATATGGAAATACATATTAATCGGAACTGAACAGGGTTGCAAACCTAATGCAAAACACTTTGACAGCTACTCAAACTGAATGGCAAGTTTTATTCATTCTTTTTTACTTCTTCCTTTAAATGCAATTATAATTTATACATGAACTTTAATTAAGTGAATTACGGATTCAGTGGCTCTACATGGGTGCCAATTTGAACGAACAGTTAAGGGTTCTCTGTTTCCTCATCTCTGTTGTACATGTTCGAAATTGTAAGCATGTGTGGTAAACAGCCAGTTTATATTTGGCTGCGTTTAATTAAATACATTCCTTGATTGGTTTTCAACCTTTTTCCTGGAGTTACTTAACAGTACTTGAATTTTCATTGGGTTAGTTTCTATACCTATTACTTAAAAGAGACAAATTGGTTTAGGAAAATGCTGGAATGAAACACATTTTGAAGACCAGCTTCGAAAAACTTTAAGTTAAACAGCTAATCAATTTAAAAGGGACCTTCGCTTCAAGGTCGGCATTCAGAATAGTCTTTCCTGCGAATTTTGGGAATACATGGCAAGTGGAACACATGGAAGTGCGGCAACAGCGCACACAATTGCATTCCTGGAATGAAACACAAACTCAGAATAAAGTTTAAAGTTTGTCAACTAATAATTTGGAAAGTCTTCTTCGTTTCATGTTACCATTCAAAACGATGCTTTTTATGTACACATATGCAAAAGAATTGCTTATTTGGGAACATGGGATGTAGGTGGAACACATGGAAGTGCGGCAACAGCGCGCACTCAAATGCATTCGTTGTGGGGGGGAACGTTTGAGAAATGAACATAAAAATGAACGCAAGGCAGTAAATTAAGTGCCCGCTGGGAATTCATTCGTTTGCTTCGAGCATAGGCAAAGTGCGTGGCACTCTACACACACACACACACACACGCACACACACATGCTGTCTGACTGTCTGTCTGACTGTCTGCCTGTGTGTGTGTGTGTTTTGGCTGCATACAAATACCCCAAACTAAAAACCGCTCGCTGCTGATGCTTCTTGCCACGTTTTAATGGGTTCGCATGGGCTTCAATTTTATGTGTGTGCGTGTGTGTGTGTGTGTGTAGATACAGGGCCCTCTGGCTTATTGCTTACCCTTTCATTATGGGCTCAGGCGCTCGCCATTGTGATGGTACAAGGGAGGAGAGCAGGGTTGGGTTGGGGAGGGTTAGGCACAATTTTCAAGTTCTTGCGCACAAATTCATTTCGCTGTGCGGCTTGCTTCGTTTTTTTTCTTTCTTTTATACGTCTGCCTCAGAAAACACTTTTTGAGTTGCTTGCTGTTGTTGTTGTTGTAGTTGCATTGTTATGTTAATTTTGATTATACGCGTTGTTGTTGCTCGTTGTTGTTGCAGCTCATTGTGGCACGAGCTTCGCTTTTCATATCTACAGCTGACTAATTCGTGCGCGTGCCGTCGCAACAGCCGCCGCAACAATCCCCCCCTCCCCCGCCCCCTAAAAACCCCGCTCTGAAAATCACATTTAAATAGTGTGGAATATGTTTTTCTGGCTAGTCCGCAAAATCCCAAGTCCAACCACCCTCCTCGAAGAAGTGCCCGAAATTGGTTGTTGCTCCAACTCAACAGCACCATCAGCAGCATCATGCTCATCATGAGCATCGTCATGTTGTCGTCTTGTCCACGTGCCGGGCATCAGTTTCAAGTTCGCCGCCCTCACCACACCCCCCGCCCATGCCACTAGTAAAAAGGGGTACTCGCAACTCTGTGAAATTAAAAGTGTTGCGCTTAAGTGTTTTGTTGTGTTATTGCCAGTTGTCCGTTTGTTGTTGTTGTTGTTGTCAGCTTGTTGTTAGTTCGTAGTTGTTGTTGTTGTTGTTTCGGTTGTTGTTGTAGCCGCAAGCTTTAACTAATGTGTAAGACAAAAAGGTGAACCATTGTCCTTGTCCAGTTCTCCAGTGGGTGTGGCTGACATTACAACAGTCAATCAGTTTCGGTTTCAGTCAGTTTCCCTCTCTCCCTCTCTCTCTCTCTCTCTTTAGCTCTATCTCTATCTCTGTCTCTCTCACTTCAATTGATTTGCTTTTGTGCCTGCAACTTCCACAAAATGAGTGGCAACATTTTGTGTGGCTTTGGTGTCGAATTGTGTCTGTTGTTTTGCATAAATGTTTTGGGATTCAATTGGAAATATTTCAGTAATGGGATAGCTTTTAATTATATGGTTTATTCTGTATGCCAACAACACCTGCAATAACAAATCGCTTAAGCTTTTGGCAGTTGGTTTACATTTACAGTTAAAAGTGATACTAGATTTGAAATACGAACTGCAATTTGTGGCTGGAGTGTCACTCAATGGAGTTAATCGACTTGTGGCTTATCCATTGCAAATAGCTGCAGAATATTGTAAATGAGTTCGGGAAAGATAAGTCTCTATGATCCTGAAGGATGAGAGCAGTGCAGTATGTATATATGTATATATGTATATATATATATATATATACTCTTTAAAAACATAAATAATATCGCTGCTTTCACGGAGTTCAAAGCACCTTTAGATTTACTGCTTTAATTAGCATAAATTGTAAATAGCAAGCTCTGTTTATATATATATAATACATACATAATACATATATATATAATAACACCATCTATAGCTTTGAGCCATGGCTTTAAAGTCTTGGCTTAACTGGATTCAGCAAGTGCCAAAATGTAGTTGGTCCGCTTTGATTACCCTTCATCTTTTGACAGTTAATCAAATAATTTGATATCCAATCAGGAGCAGGACACCCTAACCCTATAAGCCTAAGCCTAGCTGTGCCTGTGTGTGTGTGTGGGAGTGTGTGTTCACATCAGCTATTTCACTGTACAGTATGCACTGTGTATGACCTGCAAATCGCCCTCAGTATTGCGAATTAATGAATATGTATTATGGCCATCAAAGGTGTTAATGGACACGACACGCCACACAATTTCGGACGCAGCCAGGACACACAGGGTGTTGTGGTGTCGAGAGGTTGCATGCAACTACGTAGGATGGGGTGGGTAGCAGAGGGGGGGAGGGGTTGTGTGTGTCGCAATAACAAAAGCATTGCAGCCGCAAATTGCATTAGTAATGCAAACAAGTGGGCAGCACCGCAAGCAGCAGCAACAGCAGCAGCAGCGCCTATGTGTGTGGCAGCAAAGAGTGCTTGCCCCGCGTGCCACACAGCCCCACCCCCCCTCTACCCAACTCTAACGGAAATGTGCGAGCAGCGAACCGGGGGCTAATTGAATATACAAAATGCCTAACCGAAAAGCTGACGAGACGCTCACTCTACACACACCAACACACACACCAACACACGCGTCCGGGGCTGGTTATTCTGGCTATCCAGGCTATCCTGTGGACCACGTGTTAACCCTTCAAAAGTTGTTATTGTTGTAAACTGATTGACCGCCACGGTGTAGCTGCTGTAGCTGGCAAAAAGTAGGCGTTTGCCACGCCCAACCCTGCCCTTACCCCTTACCACTCCGCACTCCCTCCAGTCACAGGGTGTTCAATAGCTTTAGCTACGGCTTAAGCATCATTGAGTCTGTGTGCGATGAGGGTTCCACAACATGCAACGAACGACTCGGCGGCAGTTTGAGTTGTTCGTGATTGGGGTTGCTTTTTTTCGCGCAGTGTACTTTGACATCGTGGGAGTTTAACAGTTGTTGCCCCTGACACACCAAACCAAACCAAATCAAACCAAACCCAACCAACCCCTGCCACCTCAGTCAGTTCGGTGCATTTGCACTTCCGTTCAATGCGATATGCGTTTGCTTATACCCCTTAGCTGGCGAGCTATAGGGTATATTGCATATAATAGAATATAAAACAGAAAATATGAAAAAGATAAAGAGGAAACGAGCAGAGAATGGTTGCAAAATAGTATTCCTTTGCAGCGAAAACTCCAGAGTCTCGACTTAGAACTGATTTAGTTATGGATCTAGACTTCATAAGTTCTTCATCGCTTTGATTTGATATTGATAATATTACATTATCATAGGGTATATTTGAGTGTTGACAATTTGGTGAGCAGCTCAACCCTTTGACTTTTTGTGGTGTGTTTTTACAAGGTTTTTGTGTACCTTAATCTCATCCAATATATTTATATAGTTGTCTGTCTGACCTGTCCTCTCTCTCCCTCTCCCTCCCTCTGTCTCTCTCCCTCTCTTTGTCTCTCGTGTCTGTTGTGCTGTGCTGGGCCAATTGCAATTGTGTTTTTCGCTCGCAGCCCTCAGGGCTGGCAACTGGCAGTTGGCAACTGGCTGCCGTTGACTTGTTGGCCTGCCCTTTTGCCATTTAGCATTTGCCTTTTGGATATGCGTGCATTTCCTTTATAAACACATATATATATATATATTTTTTTTTATATCTATCTGTATCTACCACTACAAACCCTTGCACCCCTTGCACGCCACCCTCCCTCTCTGTGAGCCTATCGCTTTAATTGGAATTGTTTTACTCACATTTTGTGCCCACATTTCGTTGTCTCTTTTGTTAATGTTGTTTCTGCTGCTGCTGCTGCTGCTTTCTGCTTCTTTCTGTGTTTGCCTGATATCTGTTGTTGTTATCAGTGTTTCTTGTTTGTTTTTTGTTCTTTTTTTTTTTGGGCGGTTTGGTTAATCGCCTGGTCTTGCGTGGGATTAGTTTCGGGAATGGGTTAACAAACGAACTCCGACTCGGAGTCAGAGTCTGGCTTATTGTTCCTGTTCCTGTTCCTGATTGCAACGCACAGATGTCTGGCTAGAAAGTTACGGGCCCAATGTGAAATAACCAGCAGCAAAAGTTAGCACAACAATAACACAATTTGCATTCGCAAAATTGTCAAATTCTTTGTGGCATATTCTAAATACAATATTTTCTGACAATAAAAGAATGTTTGGACAAAGGCCCAAAACAGCTTCTGGCGACTTTTTGAAGATGTCAAAATTAATTTATTTTTATATATATATTTTACTAACTTAAAAGCCTTAACTAAAATGTTATATTTCTTTCCATTGCAGGTATTTATAAACTAGAACTTGACTGCTTAAGAAGTGATATTGAACGTTTGATTCGAAAAGTAAGTGCAAGTTTGAGAGATGAGGAGGAATAGAGATCAAGCTGTCACTCTTTGGCAGCGCTAGCCAAAATACTCAAATTTAGCTACCCTTCTCCGCTGACTTATACTTCCGGAGATATCAGCTTTAAGAATGTGTTTTTTTTTCTCCTGCTGGACAGCAGCAAATATCAAACAATACAAAGACGAATAGCCGAAATCGAAGTCAAAGCGTTAGAGAAATATAGGAGGCAAGCAGCAACAACAATAATATCCGGTTTATTTCTGGAAATGCCGCCCCCTTTTTCAAATACAACTCTTATATATATTATGACATCAGGCGATGAGAAACGAGAACCGAAGGGAAAAAGTGTTTTTTTTTCTCTTCTCCAATACGCCCCGGGCCCACATGTTTTTGAACTGAGTGCTGATGGGGGGAAGGGTAGGGGTAGATTTTTCGATTTCTTGACTTTCATTGAAGTTTTCATTTTCGTTATATTTTCTTTTTTCTTTTTTTTTTTGGGTCCTGTCAATAAGTTGCTTATTGGCCCCGATTACTGCTGTTGCTGCTGCTGCTGCTGCTCAACCAGCTGATTTACTGCCATATTTCAACAAAGCCACACACGCACACATACACATACACACATTCTCACACATACTTACACATCCACACACACTCCAGCTTTTATTTGGTACTACATACTTCTCTACTTCAGTCCATGGGCGTCGACGATTGCAAGTCACGCACTTCCGGGCGGCGACACGCCCCCTAATTTCAGGAGCTACCGAACAGGGAAGAGAAGAGGGAAGGTTGGTGGGGTGGGGGGAGAGAAAACTCTGTGAAAGTCATCGCAGCGCTAAATTAGCAATTGTCATTGTTCGGGGTACTCGGGCTCTCTATTGGCACAGCGTGAGGAATTTTCCATTTTCCATTTTCTATTGAACAGCTGACAGCAAAACTCGACTGTGGCTGAGTTGCTGCCCGTCCTGACCAGAACAGCCAGGATAAGCCAAAGGCAGAAGGGAGAGGGGTGCAGGGAAACTCGTAACAATTAGCACTCAAGATTGATGGCTGAGAAAGGGAGAGCAGCAACTCCGCAAAGGGAGAGGGTGCGAATGTGCCAAAGAGGGGAGGAACAGAGAGAGAAGGCTGTCAGAGGGTAGAGCTGATATGTGTGGTCGGATTTTGTATAACTGAATCTGTGTACTGAATCTGTGTGTGTGTGTGTGTATATATATATATATACTTATATGTTTATGTGTGTATGAATCCAGGATGTAAGCCACAGTAGAAGGCGTGGCAACTGCCTCAGATTGAGCCATGATGAATTGGAATTTTGATATAAATTTATGTATATATATCTAAGTATGCGTATCTATATAAGGATATAGATAAAGATTTAAGTGATTGCAAATGTGTGTAAGCACTTTACAACAAAAGTCAATCGATTTTTGAAAAATAAGACAAATTTTCAAGGCTGGCCAATAGCATTTAGATTCAATTTTCTGCAGTTTGTTGTTGTATAAAGGCCCTGCTGTGTAAAATGTTTAAGGACTAGTTAAAAATCATATGAGAAAATAAAAGACTGTTTATAACTACCAAATGATAATCAACAATAAGCCATGACTAATGTTTCTGATGTGATTTGTAGTTGTCTGAAAGTTATATGACTGTGAAACTGAAGAACGTTACCTAAATTGAAGTCTAAGCCTTAATTGTCTTACCTAGTAAAGTATTTGATGAGTGTGATATAAAACTGACTGGGAAAAAGAAAAAGGGCAAAAGAAAAACCAATAAAATGTGTGTGTGGACCTGTTAGAGTTACCAGTTAGCAGTTACCAGTTACCTTTTGAACCCCGTGGGTCAGCGAGTCTAACTGACACATCAGTCAGCTGCTTAGATCTATCAGCTGCTCTCATTGACTTAATGATCCTTGTCGGTAAATCCCACTAAAAATTTGATGCCATAAAGTAACCCACACACACACACACAGAGACAGGCAGACAGGCAGACAAGTGCCCTATGCTCCATTAGCAGCACACAATTTGTACCTACCGAAAATCCATCAAAATGCCGAGGCCCACAAATAAAAACCAATTCCAATGAAATTGAAAAACAAGTCAAGCCAGCAAAGCAAAGGCAAAAGCAAAGGCAAAGGCAAAAGCAGGCAACGCAACGGCCAACCAAACAAATAGCTCAGCTCGCTGACTGCGAACTGTGTTGTGTGCTGAAGTCTGAAGTCCACAGCAAGAAATCTCCGAGAAGACCCCCATCCCCCCACCACCACCACCACAAACCTCCTCCCTCCCTTCCACTTCTTATGGTGCAACAAATCTCAAAGCTGAACACAACGAAAAAAAAAAGGAAAAATGCTGTTGTCGAGTGTGCTCGACTACGATATACCCTGAATACTATATGTAGCCTGGACAGAACAACTTTTGAACTGACATTTTATTGCTATCGGAAATCGAAATGTATTGATACTCGAGAAGTGCAGGCAGTTATCAATATATATTCCAAATTTGAAGTCTCTAGCTCTTCAGCGTGTTCGTCTGTTGATCCTGATTAAGAATATATATATATATACTTTATGGCAACGGAGATGCTTCCTGCTTCTGCCTGTTACTTACATTTGCACAAAACCAGTATGCCCTTTTCAATGGGTTCAGGGTATGAAAAACGAAGAAGAAAAAGGCAGAAAAAGAAAAGAAGAAGAAGAAACGACGACCAACGCAAAGAGTGAAAAACTGAACAAACAATGCGGCCAAGGCGGCAACGAAGCCGAAGCCGAAGCTGAACCCGAACCAGAAATGAATACCCCTCTCTCCCCCGCGCGCTCTCACACGCTCTCTCTCTACACTCCCTAACGACGACGACAAGTTGTGGAGGAGGCGGTCATGAAAGAGGGAGCGGTGCAGGGCATGAGGGGGTGTCTGACTGAGGTAACTGAGAACTTAAGCCACGGCCACCACAATGACGAGAGCCCAAAGAGACCTAAGACGATGACGTTGAAATTGTGGCCATAGCCTGTGTATGAGTGTGTGTGTGTGTGTGTGTGTGTGTTGTGTGTGTGTGTGTGTGTGTTATGTGTGCAATACCATATTATTAAGTGTAGCCAGAAGCAATTAAGTGTAGATAAGCAAACAATAATGTTCCTAGTCACGTACCAAAGAAGTCTTGGGACATTCTCTTACTTACCAGCCCTGCCCCTCCCCCGCCCCCACTCCGCATTCGATGCAGAGAGTCCTTCAATTGGACAGGACTAGTTGCTGCTTGGCGCTTGATTACTCGCCTGTGTTTACTGCTGCTGAACGTCGTTCGCTTGATGTTCAATCACTCAAGTGTATTGGCCAGCAACGATTTCAAACTCCTAATTCCCACCATGCCCCATACTCCACCCAAAAACCAATCCCAACCCCAACTCCAACAGTTCTGCTGCTGTTTACTCAGTTGTCGCTGGTTGTCTGTCTTTGATACATTTAATTTCATTAGATGATGCACCCCACGACAACAACAACAAGAACAACAGCAACAGCAACAATGAGGACAACCAATGTGTAGTGCCATTTAGTCCTGTGTTCCACATTGCAAAGAGGGTTGCCCCTGCAGGGCTGAGGAGTTTGGGGGGGGGGGGGGGGACTTGTATTAATCCTACAGCAAGTTGCATGGCTTCATCGGCGAGGTTAGAGTTGTTTACCTGCAAACTGGACAATCAATTAGAAGAGCTGTTAAAACATTAAACGCCTCCTTTAGATTACAAAAGCAAGCTTAAAGTTAAAATAGCAAAAACTTTATCGCTTCAAATCAGGCCAAAAGGGCGGAACGAGGACTAACCTAATAGTTCAAGTTAATTGCCAGGTTTTAAGGCATGAATATTGTAAATGTTTTCTAAATGTGCCAACGGCAAAGTTAATAAAAGTAATTGCTAGTGGTCGTTTCGAGTAAATATCTATAATTATGCAACACAGTCGGTCTAGCATTACACATTAAATATTTAGCCTCAATCGCCCCAACAATTATTCAGCACGATACTCAATTCGAAGACTTAAGCACCGTTTTTACACATTAGCTGACAACAGGTTAAATATGCAAATGGATTTTCCCATTTATATAGTAGATATAAAAGAGATAGGGGATTATGAATTAGTTAACAGTTTAGTTGTTTAAATCTGAGTTAATGTCAATAAAAGTCAGTTGATACAAAAACATAAATAAAGTTAAATATTGATTAAATTAAATTTTAAATTAAATTAAAAATTAAATTAAATTATGATTAAAAAAAATAAATATTTATAAGATTTCTGTGCGTATTCAAATGCAAAATAGTCAAACATTGAAAAACCCAAACAGACCAACAAAAAATAGTAAAAATACTTTTAACAGACAGACGAAGAAGAAACTATTAATTTTAACAGAGAACAGCTGGCTTAATTTGCTTGTTACTCTTGCTAATTGTCGTTTAAGGCAACTTTAGCACTCTCAAGTCAAAACATACCCACACCTTTCACACACTCATTCATCTAAGGTTGCTTACATTTCATTATATTTTCACGTACCATTTCATGCCATTAATCACGTACATATTTTGTTTTTGTTTCGGGGGGTATACAAAGTAGAAACTCCAATGCAATCGGGAACGATAGGCAACGAGTACTATAAATAGCACCTGTGTTCCCGTTCCGTTCCGTTTCGTCTCGAGCCGTTTCTCTTGCCATCAGCGTTTAACATCACGATCCGATAAACAAACATGTGTTCCCCGACATTGTCGCTGTCGTCGTCGTCGCTGTCGTCGTCTTCCTCTTCGTATTCCACACGACTCATAAAATCGTAAACAATGCAAAGCGTCGCGACATTTCAAACGACAATAGAGCTGAAAACTGAGAACTGACCACGGACAACAATAACAGCGCATAAACAAATAACTGAAAACACACACACACACACAAATCATAATAAACAACCGAGCGAAATGAAATGTAGTTCACACACACACACGCATACAGACACACAGTTACGCCTACGACACTTTTTGTTTTTGCTTTTGCTTTTGGCTTTGCTTTTGCATTTGATTTGCCTTTTGCGTTCCACTTTAAACACACACACAACACACGCACACATATAAAACGGCAAGTCGTTTAGCTATTTCCGTTTATTGTTTCATTTCGGTTTCATTGGCAAAACTCTTCAAGCAGTTGGTTTAATTCGTTCCAATTCCCACAGCGTTTCACGCTAATAAAAAAAATGGCAAAATTAACCACAAACCGCGTTTTTTTTCTGCCAAGTTGCTGTCAATAACCCCAAACGGCCCTGAACTCAAAGTCGAAAAAAATATGTGGCTCAGACTGTGCTTAACACACACAAATAGTTTGCAAGTATGTTAAGGATGCTTTTTTCTGATAAAGAACAGTTAACAGTTATCCTCTGTATATCTGTAAACAATACATTGATAAATATATTCGTATGACAACTCAACTAAATGCAGTTAAAAACAGTTAGCAATACTGTTAGGCTGACCAGATAATTCCAATGCCAGGGCTGCACTGCAACAGTCGCCTTGCTTTTGCCACAGTTGCATCTGGTTCTGCAGTGTGTGCAGTGTTTTCGCAGCGACTTATCCATGAGAAGGCGCGGATGCAGTGCAATTTGGCAACCAATCATTTTTGACCAGAAACAACACCAGTTCGGCACAGACTCTACAAAAGAGAACTAAATATTTATATTGATGGATATAATTATTGATAGAGAGTTATGTACCCAGATGGTAGGGTTGGGGCACACAGTGTGCATACAAATTGCCGGGATCTCGAGTGCTCGTCGCATATTCATCGTACGTTAATTCCTCTCTGGTTATTTGGGCGCCACGCCCACAATAAAATCCCGTTTCGTTTGGCTTGCAAGAAGTTCTCCAGACATGGGCACAATCCACGCACTGGCTATGAATAATATCTAATATCGAAAGTTAGCCAGCTCTTTAGGGTATACGGTCACACTTACCTGGTAGGAATAAAACGATCGTTACCAGAATTATGCCAGAAAAATGTCTCATCCTATACAGCAAATTTTACAACACAAAAAAATCTGACATAAAACTTGAAATTTGAAAGGTAAAGTATTTGAGAGGTCGATATCTGCTAGAGATACTTAATGCCCGAACTGATCATGATGAGACCCATTAGAACAATGCATTGAGGCAGTGTCGCAAGCAGATTTAAGCGCCAGATCAGAACTAGCCACATTGACTTACTTGCCACAAATGGTGCAATAATTCAAAAATAGAAAATGGAAAAATTAAATATTTTCCCATATCATTTCTGAGTTTGACAAGCGTAAAAAAGGATGCTGGGTTTAATGAATGTATGCATAAAATAACCAATTATTGACCATATTATTAATTATAATAATTATAAACCGTATCCTTATCCTGTCTCTGTCTCTCTCTCTCTGTCTCTCTCTCTTTCTCTCTTTATCTGAAAGATTCAGATACAATCATAATTAAGGGCCGCCAAATGACGTTTGCATATTTCACTGCGGCCTTAAAATTGTTTAACCATTTTTATTTGTTTTTTTTTTTTGTTTTCTTGGCCTGGCGAAATTCTGTTGAATTTCTGTTAATGCTCATTATGCATAGTGGAACGAACTGAAAGTTCTCTGAATGTTCCCAGAAATAAACTGGCCAACTGAACTGACCAACAGACGCTGTGCAGCTGAGTGTTGAGTGTTTTTTTTTGGTATCGTGTCTGGGCCATTGTGGCAACAGACACTAATAACAGTGGGAATTAAATGCATTCGCACCAATCACAACTGACTTCCATACGGCATCCAATTTATGGCCAAGAGCTTAAGCTGGTTTCGACCCGGCTCAAGAATTAAGCACACTTTTTGTTTATTATGGTGCAGAGCAGGTTTGAAAATTAGTAGAAGAAACTAGCTTAGTTGTCGTAGCAATGCTAATTGCAGCTGTGGCAATGGTTTTACTCATACTAAGTTTAATACTAAACGATACTCAAATGAATACTAGTAAAAAAAAAAGCACTTGCGAGTTGATATCGAGGGTTAAAGAAGGTTTTCTATATACGAAAATCGAGTGAATTCAAAATTCATTCTTTTCAAAATCGGCTAGCTACTCCACCCAATAATTAGCAATATCTTTTAATTGATATACATACTCCATTCATATATATACACAAGTATAGCCAAATATCGGAGTGTGCAGCTAATGGTGTCCGCTAAGCAGCTCACCTTTCTGACACCTGACCAAATGCCACACACAGAAATTGGCCTTTCAGCTTGGTGCCTTTCCTTACACATTTGGGGCTCACTTGTCGACACTCGCACTTCTCCGCCCCGCCCACATGCCACCTAGCCCCACCCACTGCTGAAAACTTTGTCGTCGTCGCCGTCGTCGTCGGCTGGCTTGCATTGTTATTCAAATGCTGCCATTAATACTTCACTGGCAATTGCAAATGCGCCGCCAACGACAGCATTCACTATGAAAATCCACAGCTATAGATGTGTGTGTGTCTGTGTGTGTGTGTGTGTGTGAGTGCTCCTATGATTTTCATGGGTGCCACACGTCATGTCTGTTAGTGTGTGTGTGTTGGGTGCTGGGTGCCTGTGGCTTCGGTCTCCGGCTTCAGGCTCGTCGCTTTTCATTTGATTTTCAGCTTCTATTCATATGTAAATGCTCCGCACTGAGAGACTTCTTTACACACACACACGCACACCATACCCCCCTCCAGCCTCACAGTAGCACTGTCTACTGTTGGGCACCCCCTCCGCCCCCCTCTCTCACTCTCTATCGGCAGGGCAAAAGGTTCGCCTTTTGAAATTTAATATTCGAAAATGAAATTTCAAGTGTTTTGAATTTATTAACTTGCCATTCACAAGCTTACAATTGTTGGCCCCAGGCGCTAAACGCAGTCGAAATTTCCTTCATTTTTTTCTTTTTTTTCTTCCTATTTTCTATTTTTCTGGTCAAAGAAGCCAAACATTGTCCAAACAAACAATTGGCCACATCTCTGGCAAGTACTTTTAGGGCAGGCCCCCTTTTTACTGGTCCTTTCCTGGTATCGCCTATTATTCCTCCCACTCATCCCCATCCTGTCCGTCATAGTTCCGGCTGTGTGCCCGTTGCTGTGCATTAACGGAACATTGTAACAATAAACTCTCTCCACACATGCCTCGCCCGTCCTGCTGCCCGCTGCCTGCCGCCCATCCACAAAACATTCTTCTTCTGTTGATTGTATCACAGTAAAACGAGTAAAATTATTATAGTTCTCGTTGACGGGGTTGGGATGGATCACAAAAAAAAATAACGTTAGTATTCGCTAGGCAAGACAACGTGACTGGCAAATATCCTGTTCAATATATGGCTTTGTCAGATTAGTTTCAGTATATAAATACTTATTAAAATACTAAATACTTATATAAAATACTAAATTCTGATTTTCTCAACCAATCTTAAAGAATTATCTTTTACAGTTGGCGCACATTTAGTCAGGATGTATGATATATATGTATTAGAAGGCAGTATCTACACAATTGTGTGTTTTATGGCTATCGGCAATCGATTTTAATCGATATTTGCGACTTGTAGAAGAACTCATATACCAAATTCTCTAGCTGTTATAGTCTGTGTGTTCAGATAGTCCAAGCAGACAGACAGACTAAATCGACTTGGCTATTAATCCCGATCATGAATAGATATTCTTCATGGCGTATGAGTTGCTTTCTTCCCACTTTATTACATCGTTTTCCTACTTTTGATACATTAAAATACATCAGTTTATTTAAGTGAGTTGATAGTACAGAATATATTCAATAAGCTGAAGGATTTCCATCAAAGTTGCATATATATAAATCATTATAAATGATAATACTCTCTTTTGCCCGTATTCAATGGGTATCAAAATGAAATCAAAATCATTTGTTCGGGCTATGCGATAGCTGCACTGAAATGTGGGGTTTCAACAATGACAACAGCAACAACAGCAACAACAACAACAATAGTTGACACTAGGCAACACCAATAATAGCAAGGCAGCTACAACAACAACAACAACAATAACATCCCTCAAAAAAAGAGAGAAGAAAATGTATTGAATTTCAGTGCCTCATGTCTCTTTGCCATACGATTTTCCCAAAACGAGCGTTGCAAGTATCCCTCAAATATTTTTGTTCTCTTTAACAACTATTTTTTATTTTTATTATTTCGTTTTCTTTTTGTTGGTTTCGCTTGAAGCATTTAATGAATTTATCAGCTGTTTCCATCTGAGGTTTCTCGTTCTCGCTTTCGGTTCCATTTTCGACTTGAGTCAGTTTCGTAGAACTCACATTTTGGGTCATTGTAAATTTGGTTTGTTGCATTCTTCTTGTGCTGTGCTGCTGCTGCTCTTCTTCTTCTCCAGTTGGTCTTTATTACCATTTAATGTGCCTCATTCGCTCTAATGTTAATGGATTTGTGTTATATGGTTCTGTCCGTTTCTTATGCACAAAAGGAGGGCTTTCAGCGGGGGGTCTTTTTACGCCCTCAATCATGTCTCCAGACGGTCGTCGTCGGAGTTGTTGTAGTTTTTCAAATCTTTCAATCTGTTCTGGCTTCAATTGTGAATGTCTTAAATAGCACATAAATTGACAATAAATTCTATAAAATAGATAAACTCGACGAAACTCGACGATGTTTGTTCTGGTTGAGGTTTTGTTCTACTCTTGTTATTATTATTTTCTGTTCTCTCTCTGACATTTATTCTTGAATAGTCCCCAAATCGGCTGAGATATGTTCTTTTATTTCCTTTGTTTACTTGTCTTTCGCTTGAACAACTCCTAACTCATTTGATCTGTACTTTTAATGTGATCCTCTCCAAATGTTTCAAATGTTCCATTTCCATTGCCGAATTTGGTTTTTTTTTGGATTAGCTTAAGCAATCCATTTTAGTTCTGCTCTCTAAATTCAAGCAGCCGTTCCATTCCGTTGTTCCTCTTTGCTTATACTGTTCCATTTCTTATCCAATCAAACTCGCTTTACCAAAGTTTATCAGTTATTTATAATCTTTTCAATTTTATTTGACATTTACAATAATCCCCCCAAAGAAAACTTTAAAACCAAGCAGCAGCAATAAAGCGGTCAAAACATGATGGTATAATTCTCAGGTTACGACTGCTTCAACACCCCAAAGAAACAACAACAACAGCAACAATGACACCAACAAGCAGTAGCAATAAAACTTGAAGTAAACACTGTTATTGTGGTTGAACATGAACCGCAAAAACTATGAAAAGCAGACTCCAGGCTAAAGTACGGGTATAAAACAATCCATGCTCCGATACCCGATAGCCCCTCTATTTTGGCCAGGCACCTGTCTATGCTGCTGCTGCTGCTGCTGCTGCTCGCATGTGGATTAAAGACAAGTTGCAACAAACGCCTTGGGGGCGGGACTAGAAAGCAGCACAGACACACGTTGCACTCACAGTTGCGATGAACAAATGAAAAGTATCCAAAAGCGAGCATGACAACAACAACGACAACAGCAAGTTGCAGCAAACAAGGCACAAGACAGCACAATAAGACACAAACTGACAGGCAGACGAACGGACAAGCGGACGAACAGACAGACGGACAGATAGACAGTCAAAGAGGCAGACTAACTAACACCGACAACAAGACAATTAAATTATGCACGATTTTTGCAGATGCCAAAGCACTAGCTGGATTTGCTTGCCGAGGCTCCCCTCTACCCTCTACCCCTCTTCTTTCCCCTCCCCTTTTCTTCCCCCTACACTCTCCTCATCCCTCTCCTCTGCTCCCTGTTTTGGCCAGAAATTTTCATAGGATTTTAGGTTTTGAGCTTCAAATTGATTTTAAATAAATTAAAAGTTAAATATTGACTATGTTCTAGGCAGGTGCTAAATACCCCCTCTCTCTCTCTCTCTCTCTCTCTTCCACTCTCTCACTCTCCTTCTCTCTCCCTCCCTCCTGAGACTATTTGTCGAATCTGGCAAATGAATTTCAATAAATTTGACAAATTCAGTCAAGTGGCAAACAAATGCTTGCCTCCCAAATGGATTTGTTCTCTCAAGCCTTGCAGCCAGTTAAAATATTGATTTATCCGATTTTTTTTGCTAGTCCACATAGGAAATGAAATTTAAAATAGAGATTAAAATAAATTAAATTTAAATTGTTGGTCATTTTTTAATTGTTGGCCAAACTTAACTTAATCTCTCAGCTATCATTAACTGCCTTACTTTGCCTGCTTACAAGTTGTAAGCATGTTTTTTCTGTCATTCTCTCAGCAACTCTTTAGCTCATTTTTTTTGTTTTTTCTTGCTCACACTTGAGATCGCTCCATTAACATTTTTGTTTGCCCCTGCTCCGACCCCCCCCCCCCCCCCTTGGTAAGAATCAGTTGAGTGTTTGTAAGCGCTTCAAGGTATCCAATTTGTAAGGCCCTCCAGTCACAGATTCAACTTCAATCTCTTCCTCCGCCCTAGCAATGATAAATCATCTTTTGTGTTTTATTTCTTTCAGTTTTTGTTTTTTATTATTCTTTTTTTCCCCATCTTGGACGCCTCTTCAGAGCGGGCCGCCAGCTGCCGTTGCTGTCTGTCTGCCGTCTGCTGTCTGTTTCTGTTTCTGTTGTTTTTTTCTGTTTTATACCTTTTGGTTGCATTCGTAAATTTCAGTGTAATTTTATGATTATGGCCGCACGCATTTTGATTGATACTTTAGCACTACTTGAAGAGAGGGAGAGGGAGAGGGAAAGATGCAACCCCCCCAAAAAAAAGAAAAGGAAACCTGGAGACAAGCATTAAAATTCAATTTCTGTTAATGATGATTATAGGAATAACAATAATGATGATGTTGTTGTTGTTGTTGTTGTTGTTCCAGCGAATTTCAATTTTCAAGCGAAATGCATTTCGACTTTTGGAAATACATCAATCTTATTGATTAGGAGTGGAGGGGTAGGTGAGTGGCGGGGGACGGGAGGCATACAAAAAACTTCCTGGGGCGCACAAATTTTCAACGCCTGCGGCGCTCATTATGCGCGTGGGCGTGTTTGAGTGCGGGAGGGGGGATGGGGGAGTGGCATGTCCGGTTGTGCGTTTTGCGGCGTATTTTGTATGCCGTTAGGCCCTGCCCAATGTAATTATTCAATACATTTTACGTGCGTCGCATGCCAAAAAAACGTTTTGCCCTCAGCCACGCCCCCCAGGCACCACTTGCCACTTAGACTTCATTAGAATATGTGCATGTATGTGTCTGTGTGTGAGTGTGTCGTCAACTCCACCCCCCACCCCTGTCCCTTCGTTTCGCAGTGTTTCTTCTTGCTTTTCATTCGTTGCTGTTGTTTGCCACTTTCGAGCGCACTTTGCAATTTATTAAACATTTTATTGCGCCCCAAGGCGTGCTTGCCGCTGCTCCGCAAGTAAAGTAAAATGCTGCACAATGTGGCCAACAGTAAAACCAAGAAAAAGATGAAAAAAAAAAAAGTTTTCCGTCCGCAAGGAGAGTTGGCAACACTTGCTAAAGACTCGGCACAATTAAAGCGAGCCGCGCACAGCCTAATGGGAGTGAGCGAGAAACGAGATGAGATGAGAAAGAAGAAGCAGAGCAAAAGACACAGGTGGTCCAAGAACTAGGCAGAATCAGCTGGAATGAGTGAAATTCACACAAACACACACAATTGATTGCGTCGTAACGTAAGAAGTAACGTAAAAGTGAAGAGTTTGTCTCACAATGTTTGCCATATTATTTCCAATGGACGCTTTTATTTCAGTTGGCTTATTGCATTGCTTATGCAATCCCCTTTAGAGCGACACTTTCTTAAAAGTTGCAAATTATCAGCCAAGTTTCTGATTTTTTTTAGAGAATTTTTAATTTTTGAACTTCTTTGAAAAATGTATTTAATTATTAAATTTTTTTATTGGAAATATTGTGCTACTGAGGAATCTATATTTAAGCTGATCTTCTTAAGCCATCTCCAGTGTATTATGCATATTTATTGCCATTTCTTGATTTCCACTCGACATTTTCTTATGTCGATCGATATTCGCTGTACATTTACAATTAGTTTTCCAAGTGCATTAAACTTTCCCATAAATATTGAAGCCAACAACTAAATACATATGCCCATATATCGATTTTCAGGTTATGGTTTTGACTTGTCTTCCGACCTAAAATGTCGTTTTCAACTTTAAATGTACGATTGATTAAGGGGCAAAACCATGATCAAAAAGCCCTCGCTTTTTAAAAAAACGTTGAGTTTTGACGAAGTTATGGCATTTTGAAGTTTCGACCTATGCCCATATATCGATTTTCAGGTTATGGTTTTGACTTGTCTTCCGACCTAAAATGACGTTTTCAACTTTAAATGTACGATTGATTAAGGGACAAAACCATGATCAAAAAGCCCTCGCTTTTTAAAAAACGTTGAGTTTTGACGAAGTTATGACATTTTGAAGTTTCGACCTATGCCCGTATATCGATTTTCAGGCTATAATTTTTACTTGTCTTCCGACCCAAAATCACGTTTCAACTTTAAATGTACGATTGATTAAGGGACAAAACCATGATCAAAAAGCGCTCGCTTTTTAAAAAACGTTGAGTTTTGAGGAAGTTATGGCATTTTGAAGTTTCGACCTATGCCCATATATCGATTTTCAGGTTATGGCTTTGACTTGTCTTCCGACCTAAGATCGCGTTTTCAACTTTAAATGTACAATTGATTTTGGGGCAAAACTATGATCAAAAAGCACTCGCTTTTTAAAAAACGTTGAGTTTTGAGGAAGTTATGGCATTTTGAAGTTTCGACCTATGCCCATATATCGATTTTCAGGTTATGGCTTTGACTTGTCTTCCGACCTAAGATCGCGTTTTCAACTTTAAATGTACAATTGATTTTGGGGCAAAACTATGATCAAAAAGCCCTCGCTTTTTAAAAAACGTTGAGTTTTGAGGAAGTTATGGCATTTTGAAGTTTCGACCTATGCCCATATATCGATTTTCAGGCTATAATTTTTACTTGTCTTCCGACCCAAAATCACGTTTCAACTTTAAATGTACGATTGATTAAGGGACAAAACCATGATCAAAAAGCCCTCGCTTTTTAAAAAACGTTGAGTTTTGAGGAAGTTATGGCATTTTGAAGTTTCGACCTATGCCCATATATCGATTTTCAGGTTATGGTTTTGACTTGTCTTCCGACCTAAGATCGCGTTTTCAACTTTAAATGTACAATTGATTTTGGGGCAAAACTATGATCAAAAAGCACTCGCTTTTTAAAAAACGTTGAGTTTTGAGGAAGTTATGGCATTTTGAAGTTTCGACCTATGCCCATATATCGATTTTCAGGCTATAATTTTTACTTGTCTTCCGACCCAAAATCACGTTTCAACTTTAAATGTACGATTGATAAAGGGACAAAACCATGATCAAAAAGCCTTCGCTTTTTAAAAAACGTTGAGTTTTGACGAAGTTATGGCATTTTGAAGTTTCGACCTATGCCCATATATCGATTTTCAGGTTATGGTTTTGACTTGTCTTCCGACCTAAAATGACGTTTTCAACTTTAAATGTACGATTGATTAAGGGGCAAAACCATGATCAAAAAGCCCTCGCTTTTTAAAAAACGTTGAGTTTTGACGAAGTTATGGCATTTTGAAGTTTCGACCTATGCCCTGCATTTTGTATAAGGCCGTCATTCTGCCTGAAATATGTACACACTTGTTCAACTCACATCACCTGATAACAGCTAAGCTCTGCTGATCCCAACACACACACACACACACATACACACAGTCACAGCTGGAACAACGTCAGTTTCACTTGCAAACCGAACCCGAAACGAGAAGAGTATAGAAAAAAAATGAATTTAGGTCTTCCGGGCGAGTGGATGCATTGTGAAGCCTTCTCGTGCCACGGGAGACCCCTTAGCACCCCAATTATAACGCGCTAAACAATAAAGAAAATAATAATAAAACTCTGCACACATAGTAAGAGAAGCCTAGCAATGTGTGTGTGAGTGTGTGTGTGTGTGTGTGGATGGATGAGTGCTAAGAGCAACCCTCGCTAATGAAGCTGCAGTTTTTCCTTGTTGTTGTTGCTTCCAGTGTTTGCACATTCGCCTGGAAGGGAGTGGGGGGAGAGGAGATTATCACCAGTAGCAATGGACATTCATTAAGGAACAGTGAAAAAAATATAACCTGCGATATTTGCACTAATTTGTAACATTCATCGCATGCTCAATCATTTGAGCAAAACTAAAGACAGGCAACAACTTTAAGCTTTGTTTAGTTGTAGTTTCTTTTGCTGTTGTTGTTGTTGGTGTTGTTGTTGTTGCTGTTGTTTCTCCACGCATTATGGCAATTTCCAATGTAGTATTCCATTAAGCACTCAAAGCGAAGAGGAAGAAAATACGCCTGTTAACCGCAGGCAATACACACACACACACACAGAGACTCGCATCCATGTGTGTGTGCGTGTAAATGCGAAGGGCGGAGAGAGTGGGAATACGGGGAGGAGGGCAACGCGCAGTTAGCGGCGCTTTATTTGCTGGGAACAAACACTTACAACAACAACAACAACAGCAGCAGCAAGCAAATCACAGCTGCAGGCAGGCAGCAGCAAGCAGCAGGCTGTGTGGCGGGCGTTGTCGGCTCTCAACATAAAAAAGAGCCGCCGCCAACGTAATTTCTCCCTTTCTCGCTCGCACACTCGCTCGTCCACGCACTCTCTCATTCGCTCACTTGCTGTAACATTTGTTTTGACATTGGCCGACGCCATCGTCCATCTGTCTGTCAGCCAGTCAGTCATTCAGTCGATCTGTCCAGCAATCACTTCTTTTATTTTCTTCTCTTTTTTTTGTAGTTTGTTTGTTGTGCGTTGCACTTTTTTTTGTGCTCGGCCTGCAAGTGTAAAGTTTGAAATTAGTTTCAAGTTTTCGGTCTTTTTTTTGCCCTTCTCTTCTTTCAAACAGCCCCACTATTTTTGTCAACTTTTAGTAAAGTACTTTAAAAAAAAAAAACAAAAAAAAAACAATAACAAAGAGGGGAAAAACAGTTGCCATGCACTTGTCACCATTTCGTACAATTGTTGAAAACCCGATTTTCTATCCAATTTGACTCCGAAAGCACTGGAAAATGAAACAGTTTCAAGTACTCCAATAAAATGCCGCAATTATTTGAATATTTGCACGAAACTGGAAACTGGAATAGCCAGCAATAATGCCAGCAAAATGTTTTCTTGAAAACTGTTCCTTCTTCTTACTTCCAAAATGTTCTTTTTCTTTTTTCCACTCAAATTCCTTAAACATCCTTAAATTCGTATTGATCAAGCTTAAGCTTTTGGATAAGCGTTGCCAGCCCAAAAAAAAGACTAACGAAACGTATATTTATGTAATAGGTGTAGAAAGGAAGAAAACGCGATAAGAATGCCATGATGCGATTACGGTATTTGTGTCTCGTCAAACTAAAGCAACCAATCAAATGCAAGAATCCTCGCATCTTGCGTTTTTGGACTGCCCAAAAAATGCTTGAACATTTTTTGTGGGCTTAAGTCGGGAAAAGATTCAGTTGCAAGTATTTTGCTGACAACGGTTTTCATTTTATTTTCATCGAAGACAAACTACAAACTGCGAAAAATGCATTCTTATTTATATTCCCAGTTCTTTTCTTGTTCTTTCTCTCTCGTTTTATTTGTCAAACAAGAAGAAAAAGAAGAAGAAGCAGGGACATCTGCAGGCATCTCAACTGAGGCAATTGCGATTGATAAGGGTTTTCCAATATTGTATCTCCTTCAATGTTGCTGGTGTTGTTGTTGTTGTTGCCACACACGATAGACAGCACACACATGTGCGTGTGTATATGTGCGTGTGCGTTAGGGTTCACTGAAAAAATTAGTTATCATGTGATAAAATTAAACTAAAACTATCCGGGTGAAGAAATCTTTGCAAGCAACTATTTGGTACCTGATCTGATTGTAATTGATTGCCTACCTACCAAATTGAAAATCATCAATTCCGAAATTAGCTTTGACAAAGTACATAGCCAGGTAGATCGAAATAGTATTTAGACACAGGTAAATATTGTCCACTGCCAACAGAAATGAATGCGCTTTTTATCATGATTTAAACTGTAGAATAATTTACAAATTTAAATCTGTTGACAACTGAGAATTTATTTAGATTCGTATTTATTTTATTTAGTCCATTTTCATTTATCTTAATCCTAGGCGCCTAAAGCACATAAAGGTTAATCAATAATTTCCCTTTCTTTAAAATGTGCCTCATATCTTCTAATCAAGATATTTCCCTGTGATTAATTAAAAATGTTTGTGCTGTTTTTTGTTGTTTGTCGCATGCTGTTAACGTCTTAGATGCTAATTAAATGAAATTGAATTAAATGTAGCAGCATTTAATTAAAAACTGACAGTTTTCCTAGTTAGTTGTGCAGCTAATTAGCATGTGGAATACACAGAAAGAGAGACCCAAATCAAACTCTTAAGTAATTGGCACACACAAACAGCACACACACATATGTGTGATATGTTATCCACAAACTATACCTCCCTCCACCTGTAACAATCACAGTGGCAGCACTGTTAAATGTGAAGAGAAAAGGGTGGGGGGTCAGGGTGTTGTCAGAAACAGTTTATAACGCCTAGAATTATGCCGCACATAAATCAAAATTGACGCGTAAACAAATATGCATATTATACACATATACATATACATAAATATATATATATAGGGATACACCTTTTATCGTCTAGCATTTTACTTTCGTTCTTGCCGTTTTATCCTGTGTAAAATGGTTGAAATTTATGCATATTGCCGCTGATCAAAGTCAAAAGTGTTGGGAAAGAAAAGGATGAGAGGGGATGGGGTGAGGATGGGGCACATTCACATCACGCGGGGAGATTTATATTTATTGAGAACTCTAGTTTGTTTTTGGCAGCAAGGAGCACGAGGATTTTAATTTATGGACAGCAATAAGCGCTAACGGAACTTGAAGCAATTTACGCAAATGGAATAAAAACCGTGGCAGAAAAAAAAGAAAATCATATATATATATTCACATGCAGAGTGCCTTAAAATGGGAAATCCTTATTAGACGCACTGTCAACAGACATAAATTAACATTACTGTTAGCCAGCAGGATGCAAGTTTTTACTACAGTGTTTATAATATTTATATACATATATATATGTTTTTTTTGACTCAAGTGTCTGCCAATTGACGGAAAAATGTCTAAATAATTAGATAAGCGTTTAAGCTAAGCAAACGTAAAGAAAAGAAATGTAAAAAAAGCAGCTCAAAGTGACAAGCAGCAATAAGAAGAGGAAGAAGAAGAGCACGCGACAGCAGCAGACGCATAACTGTAATGCTGGAAGGGACTGTTTGAGAGTAACAAAAGCGGGAGGGGGAGGTAGCGGGAACAGAGGCCTTAGTGTACGTGACCATAACATGAACTGACTCCCCCAACTCCCCCACAAACGCACACACATACAACAAATTTGCGGGTTCAAAGTGGAAAGACGACGTCGACATACAAACAGGAAATATTTAACGTGCCTGCAACAACAGCAAGAAGTGAAATATAAATAAAAATAATAATAATAATGGGCAGAAACGTAGGGAACAGAATGAATAGAGAGAGAGCCGTGAGGGTTGCTGGCCCTGCACTCGCTCAGAGAGTAGAGAGAGAGAGAACATTAAGTGAGAGAGAGTGAGTGGAATGTAAAAAAATGCATATATACGTGTGCGTGTGTGTGTGTGTGCAGTGGTCGTGTGCCGAAGCCGAAGTGGAAACTGCGAGCAACTCGACGGCAACTACAACATTGCTGTAGTCCTCGCCAGACAGACTCGGGGTTCAGTTAGCGCTCTCTCTCTCTCTCTGAGACGCTCAGCAGTTGCCGTTAGAATATCCCACAGGCCCTTTTTCTACATATACAGGGAACTTATCTGATCTCGCAAGAGAGACAGGCAGACCCAGAGAGAGAGCTAGAGAGAGAGCGGTGCAGAGTGAAAGAGGGAGAGCGAGAGTGAACAAACAAAACAGACAACGCGACGGCGCTCTGAGTGAGAACAGCAAAAACAGGGAATTTCTTGCCGCTGCTGCTGCTGTTAACTGCCTGGCTGGCTGGCCTTTTACGAATTCTATAAATCAGTCTTTCAGTTTCTCTTTCACATCATTCAGCCATTTTCTCTTTGACGCGACGGACGCGTCTGCAGCTTGCAAACGGACGAAACGAAACGAAACAACTAACGAGAAAGAAACACGGGCAACGAGCGCTTGGGAATTTGGTGCTTTTTTTGCGGCGGATTAATTAAAACAATGTTGTTCTCCTCGGTATACCGTCGTCGTGTTCTAGCTGCTAGCATTTAAATACTACACACAAATAATGCAAATCTACCCACAAAAAGTGCTTAACAATTCCAAAATGCAATAACAAAAAAAAATGCACTAAGAAGAAGAAGAAGCAGCAGAAGTCGAAGCAAACAAAACGTGCGTGAGCTGTGATTCTACGTGTGTGTAAGTGTGAGTGCGTTAGCTTGTATGTGTGCGTATGCGCGTGTGTGTATGTGAAACATTTAAGCATTAAGTGTGCTGCGCTTTGGATAACAGTTTTGGAGCTCTGCTGTCTAACATTAAATGTTAGTATACCAACACAGGCATAGTTAAATATATACATATATATGTGTATATGTATATGAAAACAAGCATGAAAACGTCTGCAAAGATGCGACTGCCTGCTTGTGTGTGTGTGTTAAAAATAAAAGTAATCAAAAGGGGGCAGCGATTACGTCGCCGTTTGTCGTCGCGTGCATTGCTCCCTCTGGTGCTGCCGCTGCTCAGCTGCTGCGCATGAGTTTGTAGTTGAAGTTGTGTATGTGTGTAGTGAAGTGTGTATTACATATGCATACATATGTATTACATATACCCACATAGATATATACATGTATGCTTTGTGCATGCATGTTATTCTCTGCTTGAAACTATTACAGCAGCGCTTACATTTACATCATATGTTAAATAAACTGTTGGCAATGTCCGTCGTTTGTTTTTGTTTGCCCACGCAAATATGCAATGATTTCTTTCCTGCTGTTGTCCCCCTCTCCTCTCTCTTTGTCCTACTCTTTCGCGTTTTTCATTCATACCTTGCAAATGAAGCGTGCTCAATTGTGCGCGTTGTTAGTGGGGGAGGGGTGGGGGTCAGAGTGTGGTGAGTGGAACGGGTCAGGGTAGGAATCTGTGTTGGGTGGTGATTACACACACTCACACACACACAGTGACATGTAAATGTAAATAAAGCAGGCGTCTTACAAGCGGAAGTTGAAGTTTATGTATATGTATATGTGTCTCTCTGTGCCTTTGTGTGTGTGTATCTAATGGGATTTTTCTAATAACATTTAAATTGTTGCCGTTGTTTTTTTACTGGTTGCCTGCGAAGAATTTAATGTGAAATAGAATATAAAAATCGAGTGCATAATTTACCGCATTGTAGTCGAATATATTGCCATGGAATATCGACTGTTGCGATTAACAAACTAAATCTAAATCAAATTACAAAAACAAATACAAGATAAAAGATAACATAAAAAGTAGAACCTCCACACATAAATAAAACTGTAAAAACAAAGTGAAAAATGTGGCACAGGTGAAGCATTTGAACAAAGTGGAAAATGCCGCCGCTAAATCACAAAATTACAAAACAAGAAATTGTGAAAAGATGTGTGAATAATGAATGAATAAATAAAGATCCAAGGTTGCAATGATGCTATTGATTCACACTCAAATAAGCCAATCTTACTAAACAAACAGATTTGGTTAGTTAACAAACAATGAGGATATATGTCTATGATATATGGAAATGTGAAAGGAATTTCAATAATAAATGATAAATAAATATGGCAACTCCAAAGAAATATTCTTTCAACTATTTTAAACTGATCAACAAATATTCAACAGTACTTTTTTCCCATCGACAATCAAAATGACAACAGGAAATTTGAAACATGTGAAAAAGTGCAAAGAGAACATTTTAAACGGAAAAATTAAATTCATTCAATAGGAAAAACTTTACTTGCTGCCAGAAGAGTAAAAAATTAAGTGAATAATAAGGTCTTTTCACAAGGTGTATAGAAAAAGAAACTTTTAAAGAATACAATTTTTGTTAACCGAAGATGTTGCAAGCAAAAATCAAGTGATTAATAACAGGCTTTTCGAAATGTCGAAAAGGGTGTCTAAAACCGGATTCTTTTCAAGGATAACTCTTGTCACATTTTTGATAGGCTTTGATAACCAAATAACTTATCCGGCTTTTTATGCTTATACAAATATAAAAAGAGGTTTGAAATTATATCTATGCAATGACAGAAAGACAGACTTTAATTGCAATATAAAGCTAAAATATGCGTTTTAAATAGAAGACAATATATTTCTTAAGTGCTTTGAAAAGTGGAATATTTACATGTACAAATTTCAATAGGAGTAATTTTATACCAAACCAAAACTAATCAAATTCGGTGTATATTTTTTGGAAAACTGGTTTTTACCAACTTTTCATTTAATGTGTGTGATGAATATTAGAATATTGAGCTTTCCAACAGAGATGAATATTTATATACAAATATGCAGCTGCATTAAATTTTGTTGCTGTTGTCATTTTATATGCAACAAATTGTTTAAATACCTCAACGATTTTTAAATGTATTTCCATTTATATAACAGACTTTTAACAAACATGCAACATTTATGTTTGTTCGCCGGTTTGTTATCAGCAACATTATGGGATGACATAAAGTGAAGCCAAACCGTGGGAAGAGAAAAATTTCATCCAAAAGTTGAGATTCTGTTTCTGCTTTGAAAGCCAAGCCCAAAAAACACTCAGTGAACAACAGCAGCGACTTAACAGCAACATCAACAATAATCTTTACATTTAACGATGTTTTTAACAGGACTGTTGTTGTTGTTGTTGCTGTTGTTAGCAGGTGGAATCCCAAACAAAGCACAATCCATAAGCCAAAAAGAAATAGCCTAAAACGAGAGAAATATTCTATTGTCACACATAAGACACAAATAAAATATATAATATATAAACACAAATACATATGCAAAGCTGCCTTAAAATGGTTACACTACCAAATTCAAAATCAAGTGCAATCAGCAGTGACGACAACAACAACAACAGCGACGAATGCATACCAAATAAAAGAGAAAAAAAATAGAATATTCAAGTCAATAAAAAAGCAAAAGAACTAAGCACAAGTGCATACAGTGTGTGCGTGTGTGTGTGTGTCAGTGTGAGTGTGTGAAAAAGACTCACGCTCAACGCTTTTTATTAATTCTGTTAAATATGCACACACAATAAAAAAACAGAAAAAAGCAGCAGAAAAGAAACAAGAATTTCAAACAAACATCAAACGCGGGTTGGGTAGGGGAGGGGGGCAGGCTCTGTCGCTGCCTCTGCTCTGCTGCCTCTGCTGTGCTGCCGCTGCTCTGCTGCCTACGTGCAGTTCATTTCCCATTATGTTCCCCCCTGCTCTGGCAGCACAAAACGACTCTGCTGCTTGCCTTGCTGCCTTTCTGCCTGCTACCTGAAACTGAAATTTTCCCGCATTAGAATGCTCGCGTTCCGTCTTGCTGCTGCTGCTGCCACTGCTGCTGCTGTTATTGTTGTTGTTGTTGGTTATGTTGCACGCGGACAACGCGACGACGTCGACAGACAGATAGGACAGACCATCAGCCGAGAAACACAGACGGCGGCGGCGAACGAACACCGAAAGCAAGAACTGAAAAAGAAAAAAAAACACGCTGGCAGAAAGGGCATTGGAATGGGAGTTGATTTTATTTTTCTTCCTTTTCGGCTGATGCTTCTGCTTCTTCTTCTTGGCGTTTGCCCCCACTCTCTCTCTATCTCTCTCTCTCTATATGTGTGTGTGTTTTTTTTTTGTTTACCTTATGCTTTCGTTTATCGACCCGTTTTTGGTTTTGTGTGTTTTTGTGTGCTACATATGCGTTTCTTTCTCGCTCTTTCTCTCCTTCTCTCTCTGTTCCTTCGTTCGCGTGCGCCGCTCTCGCAACAGCAGCAGCAACATAATCGCAGCTTGCATGCTTTTTGTATCTTGTTTTTTTTCTTTCTCTTTGTGCGCTTGTTTCCATATCTTTTTTGTATTTTTTAATTTTTAATGACGAAAATGAGCATAAACAGGCAGTCCTTTTTTTGTTGCAGTTTAATGATACGTATTTCAAGCACTTAAATGCCAGCAATTATTTAAATAAATTATATTGCATAGTTTACATTTTTTGAAAACATTGCTCTTTGCTTTAACATTTTGAAATGTTAGGCGCGCAGCAGTCGCACACATAGCAGGCAGCTTTGGCGCGCATTGCTGTTAAGGCGGCTGCTCGCGATTGTTGTTCGATTGTTTGGGAAATTTCACAGCTGTTGGGGCTCGCTAACAGCGCACTAGAGATGAGCGTCACTGTTCGCTAACAGGCAATCGGAAAAAGAAAAAAAAACAAGTCGAATGGAGCAATGAAAAAGAAAAAAAAACAAAACAAAACAAAACTATATTGTTTTTGTTGATAATTGTGTTCTGTGTTGTTTTTTTGTTGTTGTCCATCAACATGTATTAAAAAGTGCACACAAAATGCGGACGATTTGAAATAACAAATTGCTGCAGCAGCAAATCAGCACGCGTTGTTTGCCCCCGCTGCAAAGTGTGCTCCAAAAGGTGTGGCTGTAGTTTTTTTTTCTTTTATATTTTTTCACTGTTAATGCATTTTATTAAATGTTTTTTTGCTGTTTTTATTTGCAGCGGCGTTGCAACTTCGCTAAGCTGCGCCGATTCCAGCACAGGATCCAGTGAGGATGCTTCCGAGCCCGGTTCACCGTACAGTGCGCACTCGCTATTGAGCGACGAGCAGCAGCAGCAGCTAAACAGCAACAACAGCAGCAGCAGCAACAACAACAACAACAACAACAAAATGCCGCCACAAATACTCAGCAACAACAACAGCAGCAGCAACAGCAGTAGCAACACAGCGGCTGCAGCAGCCACTGTTGCTGCAGCAACAACAGCGAATGTTGCACTTAGGAACAACCACAACAGCAACAACAACACTGCCAAAATCACAACCACAACAATAGCAACGACAACAGCAACAACAAGTGCAACAGCAATCACACAACGCCTCAACAACAACAACACAACGCTGCCTACGCTGCAATGGCCTTGGAACACAAGTCTCGGCAGCACCTCAACAGCAGTGCCTGCTGCCAGCAATCACCAACATCCCTCAGCAGCAACGGCAACAGCCACAGCAACAACAATCAAGAAACGCAGCAGCAATTGCAGCGACGCCAGCCTAGCAACAATTGCTGTGGCTCCCAAAAAGTCACGCGCCGATTTAAGCAACAGCAGCAGCAGCAATCACACCAACAGCAGCAATCACAACAACAACAGCAGCGATAAAAGACTGAAAGCCGCCGCCTTGGAGGAGTCACAAACAAAAATCACTGGCTTCTTCAAGTCACAGATGAAGGCAACAACACCAACAGCAATAGGAACAGCGGCAACAGTAGCTGGCAAATTGTCGCCGTCGCCAGCTGCAGCAGCAATTGCTGCAATTGCAACGCCCAACACGCTGACAATGAGCACGCCAGCAACAACTGCCTCGCTAAACAAATACTTTAATATCCTTTCGCAGCTCAACGAGCAAAAACAGCAGCAGCAGCAACAACAACAATTGCTCTCACAACAGCAACAACAGTTGCCGCCTAAGCCAACGCCAACAGCAACAGTCGCCGCTGCAACATTGCCCGTGCCAGCGCTGAAGAAAATCGAACGCAGCAGCAAACAACCCGCGAAAATTGCTCAAGTTGCGCCCAATTTACGCAAAACACCCAGCAGCAACAGCAACAACAACGGCAACAGCCACGCCCACAACGCCCACAGCACGTTGCATGCCACAACTGGCAAATCGCCGGCGAAAAAACATGTTGCAATTGCGCCGCGTACGCCTGAAATGAAGCAGCAGCAACAACAGCAGCAGCATCAGTTGCAGTTGCATGCTTCAAAAACGCTTCTGGCAGCAGCAGCATATCGCAACACCAGCAACAACAACCACAGCAGCAATAACTGTGCATCAACAACAACAACTGTTGCTGCCAAGCCCTGCCAGAAGTTGCAACTGGCAGCAAGTGCCACGCCCACGCCGCAAGCAGCGCCCACGCCGACTCCAACGCCGGCAACGAATCCAACGCTTTATCAGCTACCCGTGCATCAGTTGCCAAATTTGGTGCATTTGCCGCCGCAACTTGCCGCCGCCGCCAACATCATGCAATTGAATAATGTTGCCAAGGCAGCAGTTGCTGCTGCCGCCAGCAATAATGCGGCAGCAGCAGCAGCCTCTGCGCAAGCAGCCCAGGCAGCTGCTGCACAATATTTTCTCAACGGCACCGTTTTCAAGTTGCAACAAGTCACAACGGCAACAACAACGACGGCCACAACGGCAACAGCAGCAGCAGCAGCTGCTGGCAGCAATCCTTTTGGTTTACTCAGTACCACCAATGAGTTGCAGGAGCTGTTGCTCAAACAGCAGCAGCAACAGCTGCAGTCGCAACAGCAACAGTTGCAACTGCAGCAGCAACAACAGGCGGCGGCTGTCAAAGCAGCAGCGGCAACAACACAAGGCGCAACCAATTTACAGGAGCTGTTTCAGCAACAGATTGCTGCCGCCATAGCAGCACAACAGCAGCAGCAACAGTTGCAGTCGCAGCAGCAACAGTTGCAGTCGCAGCAGCAACTGCAGTCACAGCAGCAACATCAGCAGGTGCAACAACAACAACAGCAACAGCAGCAATTTCAACGCTTGGGCGCCGCAGCAGCAGCGCAGCCAGTTTTTATGGCAACACCGGCAGGATTGCTGCTAAATGCGGCCACACTGCCAGCAATGTTGGCTCAAGCAGCGGCAGCAATCGCTGCCAACAGTCAGCAACAGCAGCAGAAAGTTGCTGCTGCCGTTGCGCTGCAACAACAGCAACATCATCAACAGCAGCAGCAGCAACATCATCAGCAGCAGCAACAATCGCTGCCGGCGCTGCAGCCTTTACCCGCCCTGAGTTCCATATTTGAGCCTGCCACCGAGCAGCAGCAACAATTGCAGCTGCAGCAGCAACAGCTAGCACAACTGCTGCTAACACATCAGCAGCAACAGCAGCAACATCAACAAGTGCAACAACAACAGCAATTAATCACTGCCACACAACCACCGCCGCTAACAGCTGCCAACAGCAGCAACAGCGGCGGCAACAGCAACACTGCCAACAGCAATGCCTCGAATAATTTAAGCAACAACACTGCCCAACAGCAACAGCTACAACAACAACAACGTGCCATTATCAAAGGACCACCGCCACTTGTAACCATCTCCTCATCATCAGCCTCATCCTCAGCAGTAGCCTCTTCGTCCTCCTGCTCCTCCTCCGCCCTACACAGCACAGCAGCAACAAAGACGCGTCAATTGCCGGCTGCTTTGGCCAAGCCCTATCAAAAGCGCGTCCCACAGCAACAGTTGCAGCAACAGCAGCAACAATCGCTGAGCAAAGCGAAATATGCGGCAATTGCCACGCCCACAACGCCTCCACCGTTGGTGCCGACGAGCACAGCAACTGTTGCTGGCAAAGAGTTGCAACATTTGCGTAAAAGTGTCACGCCCACAACGACGCCCACGCCGCCACTGGTGAGCATAGCGCCAGCGAAGCTAACGCCAACACTCAGCATGGCCAAGCAGCAGCAACAGTTGCTGCCACAGCAACAGTTGACAACAGCGACGGCAACAGCAGCAACATTTGCCAAGATCTCAAGCAGCGCAGATCTGTTCGATCTGGTGAAGAACTCAAATGGCGCCATCAGCATTGTTGGCAAGACAACAACAACAGCTGTTGCTGGCCAATTGACACCGTTGCCGTTCAGTTCGCCGAGCAGCAATAGTTGCAACAGCATTGGCAACAGCAACAATTGCGCCTCGCCCGCTTTCTCCACGTACTCGTCGAGCACCTTGTCCGCCTTTGGCAAGTCCCTCATAAGCATCAAGTCGGAGCCCATGGAGGATTCCATGACGATGACAATGACAATGACGCCGCACTCCAGCACACCCCTCTCCAACAACAGCAGCAGCAGCAACAACTGCAACATCGGCCACATCAGCAACAACAGCAGCAACATGAAGCCAACAACCAGTTTTGCTGGTCAGTTGCCGATGGCGAGGAGAGCCGCAGGTGAATCCTTGAAGCATGAATTGCTCGCCGAATGCAATTCGAATTGCAGCAGCAGCTACAACAGCAGCAGCAATTCGGTTAGCAGTGCTGCCGATCTCTCGCTGGAGGCATCCACACCGGCATCCCTTAGCAGCCTCAGCAGCAACAGTTGCAGCAACAGCAACAGCAACATACGCATGCCACAGCTACTCTCCTCTTCATCGTCATCGCCGGCGGGGCATGCCAGTCAACAGGATATGCTCAGCGAACTGGTCACTTCGTGCAACTCGAGTGCCACAGAGGATTGCTCGCAGGCAGCCACATCGCTGCCGCCCATAGCAATTGTTGGTGGTACACCAACAACAGCAGCAACTGCTGCTGCTGCTACCACAACTGCTGTTGCCAGCAGCGGCAGCAGCAACTATGACGAGGAGGACGACATGAAATCGGTAGCTTCCTCCTCAGAGACAGCTGCCACACACAAGCGTTTAACACCCGAGTCCGGAATTGGCGGCAGTCTGAGCAACAGCGAAAGCAGCAATTCAATTGCAGATGCCATGTAAATATAACAACAACAGCAGCAACAGTTGCTGCATTCTTGTAGAGAACTCTGTTTATTCATTTATTTCCCATTTTGTTTTTTGTAGCTCCACAAAATCGATTTGTCCGCCTGCCTCGGCGAGCAGCAACAGTTGCAATGCCTCCTCAGACAGCAATTCTCCATCACCCGCCTCGCCCAGCAGCAGCAACGATGATTGCTCTGCCTCCGGTTCCGGGTCCGGTTCGTCGCCACATCATTTGATCTTGCTGAGTGCCACACCGAGTCCGTCTAGCAACACAATGGTGGACACCACACTCGATGTTGCCACGCTGCCCAAATGCGCCATTTCCCCCATTCTCTCACAGCCGAAGACGATCCGGTTTCCGGCTGGCGCTGGAGCGGGGGCGAAGGGTGCAAAGCGGCACGATGGCGTCTGCTACTGGGATAAGTGCAACAAGAAGCACGAGAGCAACTCGAAGCTGTTGGATCACATGCAGACGCATCATGTCAACACGCAGACGGGTCCGTTTGCCTGCCTCTGGGTCGGCTGCAAGGTGTACAACAAGGAGTCCTGCTCCCGTCGCTGGCTCGAGCGACACGTTCTCTCCCACGGCGGCTCCAAGCAGTTCAAGTGCATCGTCGAGGGCTGCGGCCTGCGCTTTGGCTCCCAGGTAAGTAATCTGCTAATATATTAACAATAATAATAGCAACTAATTTGTGTTGTAATCCTTTTAGCTGGCACTGCAGAAGCACGTGAACAATCACTTCAATGCCACGGACAATGCCAAGGAGAGCACCAGCAAACGCACCTCGGATCCACCTGTGCCCAAACAGCTGCGCAAGAATGGCAAGAAGCTGCGATACCGTCGACAACCCTTCTCAGGTGAGTACAAGGAACTTGGTATTGTTACATCGGTATAATTAAGAGTGCGCGCTAATTCAAATACACATCTATTCAGAGAGAGCATGTTCTCCGCTCATCTTCAACCATATCTCATAAACTGAGTCCAAATTTGGCATTTTTTCTATTAACGTTTCTATTAATGCATAAATATTATTTGGCAACTGAGCCACGAAAATGTCCTTAATCTTGATACGATTCTAGTGATATGCTTTTCATAATATTCTGAAATTTGAATCTTTTCCCAATTACAAAATTCATCTAGATAAATTGAATCTGCATAAAAACCATTTCATTTGCCTAGGAATACTAATAATTGACTGACCTATTT
This sequence comes from Drosophila imparisetae, assembly GCA_035042265.1. Taxonomy (NCBI): domain Eukaryota; kingdom Metazoa; phylum Arthropoda; class Insecta; order Diptera; family Drosophilidae; genus Drosophila; species Drosophila imparisetae. Next base: position 2,444,231 of record JAWNLP010000145.1, on the reverse strand, counting down.
ATCTGAGCAGACTTTCCCTAAGAAATCTTCCTGCTGATTGTGGAATCATGCTTGGTTGTAATCTTCCTAAATTTGAATTTTCGAAAAATCCATATTTTTTCTAAATAACAAAGAAAACCAGCATATTTTTGGTATGGCCGACTTATGGCAAGCCTTTCCAATTTCAAGAAAAATGTTCTTTTATATTCAGAACAGGAAAATCTTTCCATTTTTTTTCGACGTTTTTTATTCTTTGCCTTATTTTCTGAGTGTATTTATTTATTCGGCACTGTTTGAAGCAACTCATAACCAACACTTGAATACTATAACATAAATATTTCCACATTATATAATTTATGATTTTTCGCATTTATTTTTGCAGCTCGCATGTTTGATTTCTTTGATACGGGCATTATGGAGGGACTGCAGCATCGTCTGCGCCAGATCAGCACGCTGACCAACGGAGCTCAGGCGATAACATTTCAGGGTCAATGCCTGATGCGACGACGCAACAGTCAAGGAGCCAACGAGTGCTTCGTGCGCTGGTCGCCCCGTGAGATGTGAGTGGAGAGCAGAGATTATATATATATCTATATAGACCAGTATTCAATTGCTAATCAAATCCATCTTTAGCATCTCCGATGAGTGGCTGCCCGAGTGCTCGAATCGGACGCGGCAACACACCAAGGTGTTGCACATCAAACACATGCGTCCCTCTGAGAAGACGCGCATCGACAGCCTGCTGAGCACCGCTTACAGATTGCGCTACGATGCCCAACTGTTTGCCGACGACTACAACGTCAACGAGCAGCATCAGCAGCAACAGCAGTTGTTGCGGCAACAGCAGCGGATGGATGCCGAGGAGCAGCTGAGTGGCAGCGATTGTGCTCAGAGCGATGAGGAGGCACAGGGCGAGGATGAGGACGACGACGATGATGATGAGGACGATGAAGATGATGATGATGACGATGATGGTGAAGATGAGAATGTGGATGATGTTGATGATGATGATGATGACGATGATGATGATGACGATGGCGTCTCGGGCACAGTTAGTTCAAGCAGCGGCACCGTGTCCAGCTATCAGCAGGTGCTCAGCATTGCCAAGCTGCAAATGCAACAGCGACGCAAACATCCAAGAAAACCGCCCAAAGCAACCACAACAACAGCAAGAGGAGTTAAGGTGGTGCAAACGGATGCACTGGTGCCCATTTAGAAAAGTATTGACTAAGTAATTAAACACACACACAAACACACACCTCACACACCCCACACACACCTCACACACACACACCCCCAAAGGACAAACGAGTAAACAGTGACAAGTAGTTTATAGATTTTTATAAGGACTCCAACCCACACACACACACACACACATTTAGTTTAAGGCCATTGTAACATACATTATACATATATATATAGTATATATACATATAGAAAGCAGACCGCTTGCAGATTTTAGATAAAAGCAAAAACCCCCCCATAAGAATTGTACAGAAAAATCGCTTCAATATCATCCAAAAACAAAAGAAAAACACAAAACGTATGAACAAATTTTAACAAATTATTTTTTTTTTAATTAAATTGTAAATTAAAATTTATTTTGCTGAAGATATATAAACTAGTAATGTTAACTGTAAACTTAATTCGTTTTTAGCCTTTATTTTATGTAAATTGTGAACTGCCCGAAGAGAGAAGAGAGTAGAGAGAGAGAGAGAAGTAGAAAGATAAAGAAGACCGCCGCAGACAAGACTTGTTTTCAAAATCCATTATCATTAAAAAAAAAAAACATGTTTTTTCCCCCCTACCCACCCCTCTCCATTGTATGCCCAAAAAACAACTTCCAAAAATCAAACGCACAGCACATAAAACAACAAAAACAACAACAACAACAAGAATAAGACTTGAAGCATTTATCGCTAAAATTGTTTATAATTATAATTATGTACTCAATTCGAACAGCAATGCAAAAACAATGCAAACAAAAAAAATAATATATCAAAAAACAAAAAACAGTTTTTAAGTTTTGTAGCCACAGTAATAATATTTGTAAAAAAAATATAAACAAATTAATGTAGTCGAAATTTTTGATATAATTATTGTCGTCGTCTAGTTCGATTTTGAGTAAATGCTATTTGTAAATATTTATACATAATTAATTAAATCATTTTGCTCTTAGTGCGTTAAAATTACAATTCACATCAACAAAAAAAAAAAAAAAAAAAAACAACAACATAAGAAATCAAAATAAAAAAAAACAATTTTCACAATTTTTTACCTTTGATATTTTTTTATTTATTTTTAAATTTATAAATGCAAACAGTCCAAGGTCGAGTTCAATGCAACAATCTGTAGCAGAAACAATAATTTTTCAAAGGTTTTTGTTTTTTAGTTTAACAAATTGTAATAAATAAGATTATGCGAATCAGATAATACTTATAAACTATATAGAAGAAAACAACCCTAAAGAGTACTCAACACTGCCAAAGCGAAATGAATACAACAACAAAAACAACAACAAGAATAACAACAAACGAGAACAGTTTAAGAACGACTGATAAATGTATAAATATCAAAACATAATTAATATATATATATATATATGTATATAGAGCAACTGCGATCTTTCGTAATTCTGATTTCGCACAATGCTTTTTGTCATACGTTGCAATAACAATAAAAATGCAAATAAATTTACATATATATTAACTATATATATATATATATATATAGATCTGTGTGTGTTGTAGCTGCGCCTATATTCAAGACTAAGTAATGCTTAGTTAGTTAGTATTCCCTTTGCCCCGATCGATTAAGTTCGAGTACTTAAAATTAGTTTTAAGCGTTTAGCTGCAAACTGTATACAAGAAATGAACCATATATATATATATATAAAGAATTAGATACTATATATAATATATAGATGTGTAGATAGCGCCTTCAAGTCTGATGGGCGCATAACATGTATGGCATTGTACTTCCTTGGTACACGCGTATGTATACATATGTATATATATATAAATTATTATGTATATGTACATATTATGTATGTCTGTTTTATTGATGATAATTGAGATAAAAATGTTGCATTTTGTAAATGTTGTAGGCTATATAATAAATTGAAAGCAATACCTAAAAAAAGCCTAGAAATACTATATATATATATATGTATATCTGTATATGTATATGTTCTGAGTTGAACCAAACATTTTGGATTGCCTAACATAAAAGATTCTTCGATATTTTGTACCGCAACACAAAACGTAATGAGAGAAAATTCAAATAAAATAAAACTACCTCAGATTTTTGCAAGCATAGAACAAAACAAAAACAAAACAAAACAAACAAAAAATGAAAAACAAAACAAAGAGAATAGGAATTTTTCGAGACAAGTTTTCTAAAGAACATTTAAGATAGATTAAACTATATATATCTAAATATATATGGTTAGCTGTCGTCACATTCAGCCGAACAAGGGAAAGTATACAAAGCAACAACATACAAAAAACGAACAAAAAAAAAATGAAAACAACAAAAAAAATTAAGGAAATACTCTTAAAAACGTAGGTTAAAAACTGCATATTTTGCTAATTATAATTATGTAAGCGCAATTCTTAGAAAACTTAAGATCCAGTTCTTCTCAACCTTCCTCAACCCTTCCTGTCCGTATTTCATCGAAAAAAAATCAACTTTCTACTTCCAATCGAGAAACCTTTCCAGAAAATTTGCCTTTTACGCTATGCTAAATTTTCATTTTGTAAATAGTTTATTATGATATATAAGGCATATATATCTATATCATAATATAAATTACTAATAATGCAAACCGCTTTAATAAATTAAACAAAACAAAAATAAAAGAAAATAACATTAATGATGCAAATAATAATAATTAAAATCCATTATAAATTAGCAAAAAAAAAATGCATACAAAGTATTTCAGAACTTATGAATAATTTTAGAGCTCGCCAAGCAAAAAGTAAACAATTGATTTAACATTTAGTTTCGTGGCCCAGATCCTGGCCAAAAGTAACAACAACAGATAGCAGCAGGAGCTGCTCGAGATTGTAATTAATGTAATCAAAACGAAAAAATAACATTCTATACATAAAGAAGATTTAAGTATATATATATATATATATATATAGTATATATATATTAACTCTACATATACACAACTTAGCATGTACAAGTGGAACAGACAGTAACAGAACATATATATATATATAAACGCTGATGAAAAGAAATTATATAGAGGCATGAAATATTGAAAGCGCAAAGTGTTTTATTTCAGTGTATTCAAAAAAGGTAAGTAGTAAAATGTATTTGCTTATTGATTTGCATCGAGGGAATTTCAGAATAAATGACCCCCTTTATGACCTTGAATGGAGTTCGTCCTTGCGATACTTACCATGCAAAAACTGAGGATATGGCCAAATTAGAACATTGTTCTTGTGAACGGTGTGCCCCTGAATGTATGCCTCAATTATTTTGCTCAAGGGAAATTTAGCCTAAGCCACAACCCGGTGTATGCACAGGCTACACCAACCAGGCGCTCAGAACTTGGTTGTTAACTCAGATTTCAGCTTTGACTTTCACGAGTTCCACTCAACTTTGACTTTCACTCAGATTTCCACTCAACTTTGGCTTTCACTCGGAGTTCCACTCCACTTTGACTTTCACTCGGAGTTCGACTCCACTTTGAATTTCACTCGTTCAGCTGACGCTGACAAAAGTATGCAACAAAATTGCCTCTTCAGGTTAATCGAGCTGTAAAAAATAATAACACTCACAAAATAAAAGTCATGTATTTTTTTTGGAAATTAGAAATTACAATTTATTTCATACAATGTCTGTTGTTGTTTTACTTTTGATGTTGTTTATCGAATACACAGTTACAGGAGCTGCTCTAAACCCTTTCACATCGATCGTTTTTATATATATATGCATTATGTGTGGATGTTTTACAGTTTTGTTGGAGAATGCAGCAAATAACAATAAAAATTCGCAACAACAGCAACGACACAGACAGACGCGCTTGTGCCATCAACACCCTCCTCCTCCCCGACTACAACCCAGAAACCCACTGGCAAAGCAGAGAGTAAGAGAGAAGTGAAGGTGGGGATGAGGGGTGTAAACAGCGCATGCAGTGTGTGTGAGACAAGAAAAGCTTTACATATACATACATACACATATTATTGTCAAGTGTTGCGTAGCGCTTGTTTGTTCAGCTTCTTCTGATTCTACTCTCGTGTTGTTGTTGTGGTGAATTAACCGCAAGCACGCTGGCACAAACTGTCAAGCAGAGGCGTAACGAATGTGGTGGGGGGTTGAGGTAGAGGGTTGGACAGAGGGTTTGGGAGCAGCCCTGCACAGGTTGGTCACCTCCGCGCTCTCAGCATCACGATTGCATCGGCAGCCAACGGGCAGGGAACTAGTTGCCCCCGCATCCAAGCCAGCCCCTACTACGCCTGCCTCCTTTTCACTCCAACGCGCCTCCACATTGTGAGCTGCTTGCTTGGTGTGTTCTTGTTGTTGTCTCAGTTGTTCTTATTGTTAACTCAATACACAAATTGTTGTTGTTATTTGCTTAGCATACACATCGAGTGGTTTTTGCTGTTGTTTTGTTTTGGGGTTTTTGCATAACTTCTAATTTGTTGGGATTTTACAATTTTTTTGTTGCATTTTTCATTACGTTGACAATTTTGCTTTTGTTGTTTTTGTCTACGCTTTTCGCTTTTTTATATTTATAGTTTTTGCTTGCACGACTTTTTGTTTTGTGTTGTTTGTTGGTTTGTTTTTATAATTTTGCTACTACATTTTCATGTTAATATTTTATACATAATATATATTTTATATATATATAATATTGTTTTTCTTTACTATACAATAACAGCGGAAAAATTGTGTTTTTTTTGTGTGTGATTTTTAATTAGGTTTCGATTTTAGTTTTGTTTTCTTGATGATTTGTATTGTTTCGTAATTTTCATTTTGTTTATAACAACTTTTTCATGTTAATATGTATAATTGTTTATCATTCTCTTGTACATACATATATATGTATATATATATATATATATATTGTGTATATATATTATGTATATCAATACCGCGTAATTGTTGTTTTTTATTTGTATTACAATTTTTTATGTATTTTCTTATCACAAAAAAATCATAATTATATATATATATATAATTTATTATTATTAATTTTTAATATATTATTCTTAGAATTGAACAATAATTAAAAATAAACATAGGACTTAGTTACATTTTGTATGCGTGTGTGTGGTATGTGTGTGTGTGTGTTTATGATTGTATGTAGTTGGTTTGTTGCAGATGTTGTTGCAGTTGTTGAAGTATTGCCAAGTAATTATTAAAGTTGTGTCTTTTCCCCACCAACAACCATTTGCCGTTAGCACTGCGCCAGTGTTGCCCTATTTGCGAGTGCAGCATTTGTTTATTTGTTGTTGGATCGTTTTTTTTTTGTTGTTGTTTATTATTCATTTATTTGTTGTTGTTTGGCCCTTTTCGCTAAATTTGTTTCTGTTTGCTTGCTGCACAGCTGTTGCAAATTTACAATTGTTGTTGGCTGTTGTTGTTTTGTTTGTTTGTTTCTTTACAGTTTGTTGTTAACGAATTTTACATATACACTAAACATTATTTAATAATAATAATGGAAAAAACAAATAACAAAGAGCACACGTTTTGTGGAGCGCAAAAAAAAATAATAATGATAAAGAAAATAAAATTTAAAAAGAGACAAATTTGATATTTGATTACAAACTTTATGAACTTAACTGCAAAATTGATTTTTTTGTTTTGTTTTTTGTTTTTTGAACGGAAATAATAAAACTAAACTAAACAGAGCGCCAGCAATTTAGCAATGTAAAAGAGAAGAGAAAAAAAATACTTGTTGTTGTTGGTGTTGCACACATTGGAAGGAGTGCGACAATGTGGCAACAATACTGGCGTCCAACTCATCATCAAATTGCAGTTGATTATAATTGTTATTTGTTTTATGTTTTTGTTTTTTTTTTGCTATATACAAACGGCCGCCACTAGAGTTGCCACCAAGTTGCGTTTCTCTTTTTTTCCTTCTGTTTTTTAATATTTGTGGATGGTTTTTTTTACTATATATTTGATACACTTTTTACTTGCAGTTGTTGTTTTTTGTTGATGTTGTTGTTGTTGATTGCTGGGCTGTTTGTCTACTTGTTGTTGGTGTGTGTATGTGTTGTTGTTTGAATTGATTGATTTATTTCGTGTACAGATAGATGGCAACAATCAAACCGTAGAGACCCAACACTTCGGCGAAGATGAGAATCAGGATCATGCCGACAAACAGACGAGGTTGCTGTGCTGTGCCACGAACACCGGCATCACCAACTATACCGATCGCAAAACCGGCTGCCAGGCCCGAGAAGCCCACTGACAACCCAGCGCCCAAATGAATGAAACCCCTAAATTGGATAAATGATGAATACGAGATTAGTTAACGTATACAAAATATATATATATATATACTCACTTGTATAAGGAATAAGTTACGGGCGTTTCCAGTTGGCCGGCAATCAGGACAGCGACGACCAGACCGTAAATGGCAATGATACCCGCCATGACCACAGGAATGATGGATTTCATGATCAGTTCAGGACGCATCACTGACATGGCAGCAATACCGGTACCAGACTTGGCAGTGCCATAGGCGGCGCCGAGTGCTAAAGAGAGGATAAAAAATTACGTAAATATTTTAGTTACATTTATTACACATAAAAATAAGCAATTTCTTTATAAGGGTCACACCAACTAGACAGCAGAGGTTAAAGGTTAATTTGCTAAGACCTTTTAAATAATTGATCAATATTTGAATCACACTAATTAGACAGCAAAAGTGAAAGGTTAATTTCCCCCTAAAATGAGTTTAAATAATCTTAAAATTAAAAAAACATTCTATTTTGAAAATTTAAATTTCGCTCTACAACTTAAACCAAAATCATTAATCACAGCTGAGCCAATTTGAATAGGTTCACACTGACTGGACAAACACTCCAGCTTAAGTAATTATAGATATACTTTCGCTATTGCAGCCTTCAGCCTATTTTATTTAATGGGCTTTTGGGATCACATACCTTATATAATCGATCATACTTTCAAGTATAGCCCCAACAAACAAACTCTAGCAAAATTCTGAAAACTAACGTAACATTTGAGCAGTCACAGTCACATGACCGACCCACATAATGGAAAAAAACACACACACACACACACACGAATATAGCTACTGCCTCAACAGTCTGCCAGAGAGTTGCTATTTGAGTGGATTTTTTTTTTTTTTTAGTAAATGTGACTCTCTTTCATATTTGGTTGCCTGCCGGGCGCTGCTCTCTTACGAAATTCATTTGATAAGATCGACTTAATGTGAAGAAGCCAAAGTGCTTAAGTTGCCAAATGGCTAAATTAATGTACAATACAATTCAGCAAGTACAGTACATATAAAGAGATATACATATAAATATATATGTATATAACTCAATATATATGTTTGCAGCACGCGCATTGAATATTGAAATATAAAACCAGTTTCATATGACGGTCAATGGTATTTGTTGAATAAATGTTCAAAATAGCTAATTGTGTGTGTGCGTGTGTTTGTTTGTGTTTGTTGAGTGGAGCGCTAATAAATCGAATTTATACACGCATATTCATACATTCACAGAATACGGGTGGTTAAAAAGAAGAGAGAGAAACAGCAACTACATAAATGCACATCTGTGTGTATAAAAGATAAGTATGATTGTATGAGTGTGTGCCGAATTCAGAGTTAACGTTAATGCTGCGGCAGCTGAGAGTGAATGAGTGTGTGTGTGATTGAGTGAGAGAGAAAGAGAGACATAGCTACTACAGTCGCTGTCAGCGTTTAAATGTCATGTGATTTGTTTTAATGCTAATTAACTATATTTTTCACTCGAATTCATATTCAATCCATCGGTGCTAATTGAACGAAGGGCTCTCGCTAAAATACATATTCAGTTTATAAATGTCGTGCAATAAACAAATAAAGGTATTGAAAATTCTCTATTGATTGCTTATGAAGCTCTGCTTAATTCAGAAAGCCACAAAACTGCACAGATGTACATACACCACCATTAAAACCGGAATACGCTTGATATTATTTTTATTATTTCTTCTCCTTTGCTCGCTAATAAAAAATAAAAAAATCATTTACAGTTGTCGCTATCGAAAAGCTGAGCAAACAGAAATACACATAGAAAACTTGTAGTTGTCGATTTTGCTTTTCTAATCGAAACCCAATTGAAGTGGGGGATTTCCAATCATGTCCAGTAAATATTTATAAATGTGTGCGCTCGTTTAAATAATATTCACATTTACATTCAATAGCAATTATTCAAAAATTCATTGAGTAAATTGAGAGAGAGAGAAACATTTTAGAGTTTTGTGAATTGATCTCAAGCTAATTATTTAATTTTCTCAACGAGTTGCTGAAAGGCTTTCCGGTTTTTTTTTACACAATGTCGCTAACTAACGCTAAAGCAGGTGCTTTTTTATTAGCACCATAAACACATTCAGATAACAAAATTTGTTTGAAAATACGTCACAGTTTTTATTTTGTAAAAGTTAACATTTCATTTAACAGCTCAACGAACATTTTACATGCCTATTTAATTTGCACGCTGACTGTAAAGGATTGCCAGTGTGTACACACACACAGCCAGACACAGAAATTGATAAATACAAACAATATATTACTACTTGTTTGACCCCAGCGGTGCACTGCATTTTAAATGTGCAAATTTCCATTTGTTATTAATCTTTTTAACTACTCATTGTGTGACAGACGCAAGGCAGACAGGTGGCGTGGGTGCTCTGTTAAAAACACAATACACAAAAACCGCTACTGGCAGCTAGCTAGCGAAGAGGAAGCAAGACGAGCCATAGAAACAAAAACAAACAAGCAGCAAGGCAAAGCACCCAGCACATTTTTAGATAAATATAAAATGTGAAGAATATGTGAAAGTAGCAAGAGCAAGAGAAACAAATAAAAATATATGCATGGATGTGTGTATGTGTATGTGTACAGGAACAATTAAAGCGTCACACTTGAGCGAGCGTACAGAAGAAGATTCCCAAACAGCAATCTTTGAGAAAGAGAGCAAAAGAGAGAGGAGAGTAGAAAAAGCTTATCAGAAATTGCTCAACGCGAAATGAGATGCTCGATTTAGATGCTGCTGTTGCTCTCTTTTTTATTGGTGTTATTGCTCTTGTTATTGTTGTTGACAAGTGAAAAAGTCAAAGGCATTGGAATGCACAAACACAAAAAGATAAAGAAAAGAAACATAAAATTATTTGTACATTGTTTTCAAGTATCTTAATTGTGCTCTAGGAGACATTTTAGCTGCTGGTTTCTACTCAGACACACACACCCACACACACAAACATAGATCAGTAAGATTGCAGATTATTCCGATTACAAATTCAGTTAGTGTTTTTATCATGCGTAATCCGAGTTCGATTAGATAATTTGCCAGCACAGGATGTGCGCACATGCACTTAAGTAGATAAACATACATACGTACATACATATGTTGATTAATCATATTAGTTCAGTTATTGTTAATTAATTGTAGTGCAAGTAGCAGATAGAAGGCATTCACACACACCATGGCACACATTGACATTTTGCCCTACCACGTTTTGTGCTGCTTCCTTATCTTTTGCTCTCTCTCTCTCTCAGATAAAAACAGGGTCGTTGGTTACAACAGCGCTCAAAAAAAAAACTCAAGCAGCTGCTGCTGCTTTTGATGCTCATGGAAATTTTTCGCAAGTTTTTCTAGAGGCAGTGAAAAATAAACATAAGACGCAGCAGCACGTGACATTTAGAGCATATAACTTTTTACATAATTAACACACATACAAATAATACACTTACACGTGTAAATGTGTATGTACCCTTTTTACTATCATATTTGATATATATATATATATATATATACGCAAATATGTAAATGTATCTACTACTATTTTGAGACTGCGTTTGCGCAGGCAACAAGCAGCTTGTGGGTGTAAATTTATGTGTGTGTCTGTGTGCGAGGCAGGCGTGTGAAGGATATCTGAAACAGTGGGCACTAGTAAAACAAAAAAGAGAAGAAAAAAAAAGCACACAAAGCAACGCCCATTGTTCGGCGATATTGACAATGAGTCAGCCAGAAATCAGTCACAGCATTTTTAACTGAAATGCAAAAGAATTTCAAGCTTGAGCGGCAGCACTCGCTCTCTCTCTCTGTTGATCATGTGATCGTGAGCGGCTTTAGAAGCAACAGAGCGTTGCCAGATATCGGCCGTCATTCATTACATGCAAATATATGCTGACCATAAGTTTTATTTTTTGACAGTTGGTAATTGAATAAAAATGTGCTTGTCAGTGGCTTAAAATGAATTATGTTGTTGACTTCAATTACATAAGAAACGGGTTAGATATCATTGTTGCCATGTCAAGAAGAAAAATAGACGTCTTAGCGCTATCTACAAAATGTTTTTTTTTAGCGCTCTACGCTAAGCAAAGTAAATATTAAAGCCGAGCAAACTTTGCGCTTTTGTAGGAAATCACAAGACTTTATATTTGATGCACGATATAATTATTATGGCATTGATTTGTGTGTTTGTGGTTTATTAATCAAACTGTTTTAGCCCTTATTTTTAATTCCCTTTCCATCTGCTCCTTTTATTCGTGCTTAAACATTTAGCATTTAGCATTGAGTAGCGCGTGCTACTTTTTTAATTCTTGGTGTGTTTGCTTTCTTTGATTCTTTCTCGGTGTTTCTCTTATCTTATCAGACACGAGCTATATTGGTAAATACGCCAGTGCCTCTTTATCAGCTAAGGTAAGTAGTATTATATGTGAATGATAAGCTATATTTGTGAGGCATGTGATGCCTCCAATTCGCCTTGGGTGGATTCAATTGATCATGCAAGACTGATGAGGTTAAAAAAAAAAAAATGGCATGTGATTACGATTATTATGTTATTGTGATTACTACAGGTGACTGAGGAATATGACAAGCCATCCAATTAATCATGTGTTGGTACACATTGTTATTGTGATAAGTTAACAATAGGCCTTAAAATAAATAAATGCACGTGATAATGCACTTAACACCCTTATAACCATTTATTTACAGGCCATATAAACTTATACAGTTATTGCATTCGGAAGCCCCACACATTCTTCATTGTACATTCTCATTCTTAATGCAAGTTAACTAAGAAAAAATACTTTAGTATGGCAACACCAAAAAGTTGGTCTTGTGACTGTGTGTGAAAAGGAAAGCGAGCTTCTCGTCATAAACTTCACACAAAAAAAAACCGTAACTCTCCGCTCTCACTCATACAATGTGAGTAGAATGACAATGGCTGGCACGAGAGCGTGCGCAACTCTCTCTCGCTCCCTCTCTCTTTGTGTACACCGCTCTTGCCTTTTATCTGCCGCTCACTTGCTGTGTATGCATGAGTGTGTGTGCGTGTGTATGAGTAATGCCGTTTTTAGCATGTCGAATGAAAAAAATGCAGCAAATTTCTAATTTCGATGCTGACATTTTTGTGTTGTTTGCAAATAAAAGCAACTAAAGGCAGCGCACTTTATCTCAAATTTCAAAATAACTGAATATGTTTTTATGTAATAACACTGCTGTTATTAACTATTCTACTCTGGCTAAAACATGATTTTTGCTCGTCACGCGCATTTCAAATTGGACTCAACACACAAACACATGTACACGTTCGTGTGACTGACTGCTTTGCGTGTATTGAATTTTTTTAATACACTGCCTGCCGCCACCAACAAACGTGCCTACATACATTTTTTTTTGCCTTGCTGTCTAGAGGGTGCTTCTTCTTCCCTTTCTTCTTCTAGCATTTACGCCACAAAATGTTCGATTTTTCTACGCATGCAGCGCTGCGTGGAGTTTGATTTTTTTTTTTTATTACAGGGGGAAAAATAAGTGTAACTTACCTGAGAAAATAATGGCGGACGCAGCGCCCATAACACCGAAGAAGGGGCCATAGATGGGGTTTTCGGGACTCAGTTGCTCTGAAGACGACATTTTGCTTTGTTTTTTTTGTGTTGTTTGTTAGGCTACAATAACAAAATGAAAATCGGAAATTGAATTGGTTTTTTTGTTTTAGGTTTATTGCACTTTTTATTTATTTTATGTTATAGATCGGCGCGTTTTAATTTGCTTTGCAAGTGTATCGTGGGGTGAAACAAAGTATTATTATTACATATACAGTATATATATATGTGTACAAAATATTTTTCTTGCGCTGCTTTTCGAACCACAATGCTGCTGCGACGACGAACGATTTGTGAGTGAGCGACGCGTTGCGAGAGTACGAGCGAGAGACCGAGAGAGTCAAGTACATTCGCCGCTGCTCGCCGTCTCATACAATTATTGAATTTTATCTCGAGAGAGCCCTTATCTATGTATTAGTTGTGTAAGTCATGTGCCTATGTGTGTGTGTGTATGTACGTGTGTATGAGCGCATGACGGAATGAGCTCACATAAAAAAGTCCAATTGGCAATGACAACGCTCTGGAAAATTACACACACACACTCATAGTCACATGCACATACTCACATGAGTTATTTAAAACTTCGTTTTTCGAACACAATTGACAAGATTTGCGCGTTTTTTTTAATTACTTTTAATACTGACTCAAATTTGCAGCAATTTTTACGCTCACCGCGCACACTCTCTCTCACACGCATACACCCATTGCTCGTTCATTGTCATTGTGCTTGCATGTGTGTGTATGTGTGTGTCGTGGCAGAAAATACTAATCTTCGTACGATTTTTGCTTGTTTTTTCTATTTTTTTTTTGCTAGTTGCTTTTCATGTAGGTTGCGATCAGTCGCAGCAGCATTATTGTTGTAATTAATTCATTTACGAGTGCGTCTCATATGACTTGGTTGTGTAGTTTTTATTTTTTCACTCACGTGATTAGAAATCTAATTTAAAGCAACACGCTTCTGTGGCTGGCCTTTCGGGTATATTGCTGGCTGCTGCTGCTGCTCTGCTGGGCGACTAAAGCACGCTGATTTTTGATACGGCACTGAACTCCTACGCTGCGTTTGCGTTTGCTTTTATAAACTTTAGTCACGGGGGCGGATTTGCAGCAGTGCTACTTCTTGACTTTCTATCGATATTTATGCAATCTGACGTTTTACAACACTTCAAACTACTATCAAGTCATATCAGTTATTTTGGATGGTATTTTTTTGGTTATTTGATATTTGCTATTTTTTTTGGTTTTTTTATTCTAGTTATTTATATTTTGAATATAATCAGTGTTAGTTCAGTATTTTTCTAAAGCTTTCGATAACAGTGTGTTCATATTGGTGAGCAGCATGCGTGGATCCTCAGCGAGACCGGCGCCAACCATCGCATTGGCAAACAGCTGCTTTGTGATGAGTAAGGCCAATTCGGGTTCGCTCGAACGCAGGGAATGGAGCTTCTTGATGATGGGATGTCTATAAGAAATTTAGATCGTTAGCATTATGATACAATTTATAGTACAAATGAATATCTAGTCACTTGTAAAAAATATGTAAACTATCCTAGATGTAAGCTCTAATATAAGAAACGTATAACAGAAGCTCTGAAGTAAAAGCTCTAATGTAAAAGCTTTTAGGATTAATCATAAGTTGAGCTTGAAAGACATTTTAGTTCAGTTGAGATTGGAAAGTTTAAAAATTACAATACCAAATGGTATTCTTTATATATATTTATATATTACATATATATTTATATATATCAAAATAAGAAAGAACCATTAACTCACTTGGGATTGATTTCCAGCTCCGGTTGCAGCAGCGCAAAACGATTCTCTTCCGGTAACTGATGGCTTTGGGTGCGTATAAAATGACGAGCGGCTGCCATTTCCTCCACGGTGATAACACAGGGATGTGTGTCCAGGCGTGAAGTTACCTTCACCTTAGCCACTTGACCCTTGAGCTGGTCCTGCAGCCAGGGTACCAGGCTATCCAGTTCGCTGCTCAACAGACTACCCTCGCCATAGTCCTGGAGAGCAGCCGGATCCTGTGACTGATTGCGCATCTCCTTCTCCACAGAGACGAGTTTCTTGCTCTTGAACTGACCTAGCTGCATTAGGACAAGTTCATCATACGGCTCATAACAGAAGAGCACCAGCTCATTGCGCTTCTTCAGGCTCTCGTAATATGGTGAGGATTCGGCGAGGACACGATTCGGTGCCGCCAGATAGTAGATATCCTTCTGTTCGGCGCTAACCGATGTGTAGTACTCATCCAAGGAGATGCGTTCCGTTTCCGATTTGGATGACTCGAAGCGCAACAGCTTGGAAATCTCCTCTTTCTCGGCGCTGTCCGTGGAGGTGACGATGCCCTCCTTGAGGAACAGGCCATAATCCCGATAGAATGCCGCATATTCCTCGGGCTGTTTTTTGGCACGCTCTTGCAGGAAGCGAATCACACGACTCGTAATCACACTCGACAATTTCCGGATCAAGCTATTATTCTGCAACAGTTCACGGCTAAGATTCAAGGGTATATCTTCCGAGTCCACAACACCCTTGACAAATCTCAGCCACTTGGGCAACAAATTCTCCGTCTTCGACTGGATGAGCACCTTGCGCGTGTAGAGTGCGACTCCGGTGCTGCCATCCCGCGACATCTCAAAGAGTCCGGGCTTGCCCTCTGGGAAATAGAGGAGAGCATGAATGCTTAACGGAACATCCGCATTGTAGTGCAACGTGAAGCGAGGCGCATCGAAGCTGTTGCTGATGAAACGATAGAAATCATTGTGCTGCTCCCTGCTGATGCTCTGGGGATCCATTAGCCACAGTGGCTTGATCTCATTTGCCTGCTTTCCATTTAGCAAAATGGGCGAGCCAACAAAATTGCTATATTTTTTAATCACCGCCTGGATGCGATCCTCATCCGCATATTCACGGCAATCGGTCTTCAGATGTAGCACAATCTTGGTGCCATGCTCCACATCAGGCACTTCCTCAATCAAATACGAGCCGCTGCCATCTGTGGACCAGCGCAGCCCAGGCGCATCAGGACTCGAGGCACGAGTGTAGACCTCAACCCGCTGGGCAACGATAAACGAGGAATAGAACCCAACACCAAACTGACCAATTATATTGGAACTGGTCTGGGCAGCTTGCTGGTTCTGCTTCAGTTCCTCGAGAAACTTTTTGGATCCGCTGCGCGCAATGGTGCCCAGATTGTTGACCAGTTCCTCGCGTGTCATTCCAATGCCTGTATCCTGAATGATCAACTGCATCAACGGTTTATCAGTTGTAATTTTTATCTCCAGCGGACGATCCTTTGCAGCCAATTCGTCACCGGTCGCGCTCAGCGCTGTGTAGCGAAATTTCTCCAGTGCGTCGCTGGCATTCGAGATGAGCTCACGGACAAAGACCTCATGATCCGAGTACAGGGAACGTGCAACAATATCGAGTAATTGTCGTGTTTCCGCCTGAAATTCATGTCTGTCAGCACTCGGTGATTCCTTGGCAGCAGTCGTCAAGCGACGTTGTGGCAGCACTGCAATGGAATAGCTTAGATTAAGTATTTTTTGAACTCCTCAACTGCAATCCACTCACCTGTGGGCAGCTGTTGAAATTGTTGATTGTTCAGCGCCCAACATCCGACGCGATTTGCTTGCCGGCTGAGGCAACTGATTTGACGGGCCTTGAGCAGCACACCAAATGCACGCAGCGACATCTTTTTGAGCAGAGTTATTATTATTTGTTGATTTTATTATTTAATTTATTATTGTCCACACAAAAATTTACTTAAATTACGTTTATATCTAAGCATAAGTTGAAATACAAGTGTTATTTAACTTGACGAGGAGCACACATGTGTCCGATTACCAATGAATCTGTGTTATCGATGTTTTTATTTTATCAGGTAATTTGCAGCACTGTTTTGGACGCGTACAGAAAATGATATTAGTTAATTTTAAACGAATATTAAAACAGATAATATAATACTGTATGCAATGAGCATTTATATTTGTTTTGTAGTAATGAAATTATTATCCATCGCTTGCTTGACGTATTTTTGCTTTTAAGTTTTATTTATTTCCTATTTTCCATTGTAAATAAATTACATTTACTAATTTATTTACAAAAATGGTATTAAATAAATATTCGTCAAGTTACATATAGATGTCATCTTATCAGCCACATATTAACAATCAATTAACATTTGACCCCAACTAACAACTTTATAATCTCTTATCAGTAATTTTGATTCTTGCTTGCAACAAGCACAGATTGAAATTTTTTGCTATTAGTTTGTGTTTTGGGTTGCTAAAAACTAGACGGGAAAATTCATAATGTATCGTTTTAATATAATTGCAATAATTTTAACCATCTCAAGATTATTTTTAGATGTCTCCTCAAATCCAACTGAAGAACTTATTGATAAGCAGGTAAATGGAGTGTTTAAGCTGAAAGTATATGGATTTAAGCCAGATATTTCAGGAAAACGAATGTGCATCGTACTGCTTGAAGGTATTCCTGTGGAATACAGTGAATATGAACAATAAAATTGAGGCCTGTGAAAAAAAGACTCTGCAAATGTCTGTTTTGCAAAATCAATTGGTTGCCCTAGAACTAAAGGAAACAATGTACGAGAAGACAATCACAGAAAGAGATGCGCAGTGTTTAAGACAAGAAAAACTTAACGAAGATGTTGCCTCCATAAAAGACAAACTAGAAAACATGACGGAAAACAAACAACTTGCGGAAATTCTAAAACAATTAGAGAATTCTCGAGTCATAATTGAGGAGAAGAATGAACAAATAAGATCACTACAGACAAAATTACAGATCAATGAATTCTTACTGGGCACTTGTAAGTCGAATTTTACATTAAGTGCGGCAGCACTTGTAAGACAAGATATGAGCATGCTGGAAACGAGCTGCTCACGTATTGAAAACACAACGGAAATTTGGAAAATTCAAGTACCAGGCATGGAACCTTTTCCGGTGCGTTGCGATGGAATCATTGCTGGTCCCGGTTGGACCGCTATTCAACGACGTGTCGATAACACCGTGGACTTTAATCGAACCTGGAATGAATATCGAATGGGATTTGGAGATCTTGATGGGAACTTTTTCGTTGGCTTGGAGAAACTATATCGCATGACAGTTTTCCAGCCACACGAACTGTTTGTCTATCTTCTGAATTTTGAAAATGAAATTCGCTATGCTCACTACAGTAGTTTTAGTATCGGCAGCGAAGATGATGCATATGAACTGAAAGATTTGGGTGAATTCGCCGGTGATGCTGGCGATGCTTTAAAAATGAACCTAAACATGAAATTCACCACATTCGACCGGGATAATGATAAACGCGGCTTCGACAATTGCTCCGTTGAGCGCCAGGGTGGATGGTGGTATAATCAGTGTGCAAGATCGTAAGTACTAAAAAGGCTTAAGAAATTTTGTAAAGGTGTATATAAATGCGTATTTATTAAGGAATTTGAATGGACGCTACTTTGAGAGAGAGTTGGACAAGTGGGAAGGCATTTGGTGGTGGAATTGGCAAGAAACGCGTACACTTCAATCGGTCCAAATGTTGATAAGGCCAATAAGTCAAAAATAAAATGAGACAACATTATTGTTAATACTTCAAAAACCTGTGTTTGTATAATTTTTTTGAATTGTTAAGACCGTAAAGTTCAATAAATGTGATTAAAACTACTTGCACCAAATCACTTGCATAAACGGGTTATGCAAAACATATAAAATATATATTTTGTGTTTCCAACATTGCCGCCAAAAAGTCATACGATATATCGATTGTTGCCCATAGCGATAGTCAATATTCAATAACAAGAAGACATTTCATGCGATATATCGGTAGTTTTTTCGTATTGAGTTACAACCCTGGAACTGGAAGCGCGTCGTCTTCGCGCTGTAGTTGTATTTATTGTTGAGTTTTCTTCTTTTTAACTACTATAAGTGATTGTGTGTGCGCCGCAGTATTTAGTAAATAGAATGTACAATTCGTGTGGCCTTTGGATATATATACATATTTAGAATGACATCGATTGATAGCGTACGCGTGCTGCTTCAATCGCTGCCAGCAGCTTCGCCCGCCGTAGGCAACAACAACGGCAACAACAACAGCAGCAACAACAACTGCAACAACGCATCACAAAATGAGTTGACACCGGCAAAACTTGGCGCTGCTGCGACGCCGTTGCGCGCGAGAAATACGCAATCGCAACTGCAACAACAGGCGCAGCTGCAGCCACAGCAACTGTTTTTTGGCACACCCGAAAAGTCATCACTTGATGACAAAGAACTCAATCCGCCGGATGAATTCTGGCGTGATTTGCATCAGTTTCACGAGCGACGCGGGTGAGTGTAATTGCCACTAAATCCCTGCCAGTGTACTCATGTTTTATTTTATTCACAGCACACCGCTCACACAGGCGGCCAAGATCAGTGGGCAGCATGTAGATTTGTATCGATTGTACCAGGAGGTCACCGAGCGCGGTGGCTTCAACAAGGTTAACGTGCGCGACGAGTGGGACGAGGTGTACAACGCGCTGGACACGCTGCGCGATCGCTGTGTCAACGGCACCGCGGGAATTAAGCATATCTATCGACGCTATCTGGATAAATATGAACGTCTCAATTTTCTCGGCGAGGATCCGGATAAATTGGAGGCCTTGGAAGCGGCCATTGAATGTGCCGATTTGGGCGCCAGTGCGAGTCGTTCGCGTTCACGTCTTGTGATGGCCACTGGCAGCGGTTTGATTGGCAGTGGCCTGAATGTCAGTGGAATGGGCAGCTTATTTGGTTCGGCGCATTCCACGCTGACAGCGGTGCCCATGTCGTACAATCAGCGCCAGCATATGGTGAATGCGGATCGCCGGCGACAGTACAAGATGTCCACACAGCTGCACAAGCACAGCAACTATGAGAAGTTGATGCTATCGCTAATCTCACCGCTGCCCAATGAGCAGGATTTCGCGATTAATGTGTGCATGCTGATGGCGAATGAACCGCGTCCAACTCTACAGCTGACGGAGTGTCCCAAGTTGTTGGATGGACTGTTGGCGCATCTGGGTGTCTATTCGGATTACACAATGCGACAGCTATTCCAGCATGGTCACAACACTGATGGCGTCCAGGTGCGAATCACATCGAAGCTGAACTTTTGGCGTGATTTGCTCTACGATAAGCCACAAATCCTGGATCTCTATAAGGATGAACAGGCCTGGCTGGACAATGGACTGATTAGCAAGGAGAGCGATGCCATCGACAATGACGATGATGATTATTTTGTTCAGTCGAATAATTTTGATTTCGAATTGGACTTTTTGCATTTGCGTCGCAGTTACGGCACCGACGAACGCGTCGGTCAGCGTGTCCTCCAAATTGTGCAGCTGTTGCGCAGCCTGAGTTTCCATCAGGAGAACGTGTCGCTGTTTGCCGGGAATCGCACACTCTGGCGCTATCTGGTCATGGGCGCCAATATCCGTTGGAGTAAGTTATCCAAATAATTATTAAATCTAATCTTTAAAGGGAACCTTTGTGAATACAACTTGACAACCTTTGCTTGCTTTCAGGCAACATTCACATTCAGGCTTTGGAGACGGCTGGCAATTTGGCGCAGCAGTTTGAGCTGCTGGATCCCGCCACGGATGAGCTGTCGCGCAATTTGCTGGCCACGCTGTGCGAGGGCGTCGACTCGAATGATCGGGCCGTGATCATCAGCTGCCTGGAGATACTCTATAAGCTGTGCGGACGGGAGGGCAATGCCCAGCACATTAATCGCTGTTTGGGCTTGGATTTCTATCAGCGTGTCATGCTGCTGCTCTCGCTGACGGACGTAATGCTGCTCATCTTTACGCTGGAGGCGATCTATGCGCTGAGCGCACTCGGTGCACGTCCCTGCTCCATGTTGATGCAGGTGCGTGGTCTGCTCGATCAATTGGTCGCGCTGTTAACAGTGGAGGCGCAATCTTATGGTGCCGCCGGCTGCATACTGATGCGCGTCGTGGAGGTGGTGCCGGGCAACATGGTGTCCACTCTGCACCAGCAGCAGACGAATCAGGGCAATCAAATGACGCAGCTGGCGACGGTTAAGCAGACGCCGCCGCAGCAGCAGCCGACATTAGTTGCTGCATTGCCGCCGATGCCAACGCAGGTGCAAGTGTTGCCGCCACAAATGGAGCCGGTGGTTTTGCCTACGCCTGCAACAGTTCATGTTGCAGCTGCTGCGACAACTCCAGCTCCAGCTTCAGCAACCGCTCCCGCTCCAGCGCCTGTTATTGCTGTGCCTGTTGCGCTGCCCCTGCCCATGGCCATGCCCAGTTTGCCGCAGGTGCAACTCCCACCAATGCCCAGTTTGCCGCAGGTACAGCTGCCCCCAGTGCCAACGCCCGCGCCAGTTACGCTGCCCGTTGCGCCCTCAGCCCCGCAGAGTTTCACGCACGAGGACGAAACGTATGCGTTGGCCTGGCTGGGCGCCACCTACGAGCGTGCCGGCCAAGGACACGAGCATCGTGTGGAGCAACAGGAGCTGTACACCATTTATCTATCGCATTGCCAGAAGGCGGGCAAACACTCGGTAGTTAATCGCATGCAATTTCCACGCCTCGTGCGGCTCATCTTCAATCCGAGCGTGGGTCCGGCCATTGTGCGTCAGTTGGATGGCACCGATCTGCCCGGCACCCACTATGTGGGCATCCGGATGCGTGCCCAGCCATTGCCCATGCAGCAGCACAAGCAACAGCAGCAGCAGACTGTTATCAAGAAGGATGGCAAACCCGAACCGGCAGCTGTAGTGGACGCAGCTGAAGACGCACCGACGGCTGCTCCCAGCCAGCCCAGCTCATCGCTAATTAAAAGTCTGCTGGCCAACAAAGTTAACGAACGTCAGCTGAAGCAAAAGGCGCAGGCACAGCCACCTGCCCTGGTGCCCAGCACATCCTCCACAACTGGCTCCTCGGCTGGTCAGCCCATTAAAGTGACCTCGACGGCAATAAGCGCCTTTGTCAATAATCCACTCATGCAGCACACGCCCGTCAAGGTGGGTCAGACCACAATAAAGCCACTGCATCCACAAATGGCGCTGGAGAAGAAACCGATGACGGATTCGGCGCCGCCACCACTAGCTCCCTTGAGCGGGTCAAATGTGCTCACGAAGGATGCACAAGGACGCACCGTTATCATCCAATCGAAACGGAAGCTGACCATCGATGAGGAGCAAAACAAGCGACTGGCATTGGAGAGTGGCAATAACAGCATTGCTGCTGCACCTGCCAAAGAGGAGCATCAAGTGACGCCCTCGAAGAATGCGGCCAATCTCTATGCGGATCTCGCTGCCTCCATACTCGAGGATGAGGATATGGATGATGTGCCGCCGCTTGCTGCCTCCAGTCAGGAACAGCAGCAACAACAACCACAACAACAGTCCCAGCAACAACAGCAGCAGCAGCAACAACAACAGCAGCAACAATTGCAGTTGATACCCGCCAAAGTGCAGCCCGCCCAGCGTCAGTTGATCTTTCCGGCTGGCGGCCCGCAAGCAGCGCCGCCTCAACTCAAGCTGGCGACGACGGCAACAATTAAAACGGATCAGGGACTGCAAACGGTGCCTGTCATCTTGCAGCAGAAGACGGAGCAACAGCAGCAGCAACAACAGCAACCACAACAGACACAGACACAATATGTGCTGGCCACCAATAATCAGGGTCAAACCTATTTGGTGGCTCAGCAAACGGCTGCAGTGGCAGCGCCGCCCCAAGCCCCAGCCACGCCCACATTGTTGGTCACACAATCGCCGCAACAGCAGACAAAGACCATCATCATATTGCAACAGCCCCCGGGCGTGAGCACGTCGAATGTACCCGGCACACAGAAGGTGATCATGACAACGGCGCAGGGACAACAGGTCCTGGTGACGACAACAACAGCGCCAGCTGCAACACAGCAACGACCCCTGGCTCCACAGCAACATCTGCAGCAGCAGCAGCCACAACAAATATTTCTTAATCCGCAGCGTGCGGTGCCAGCTGCTTTGGGTGCGGGTCAAATGTCGCCATCGCTGCTCTCGCAGCTCAATCAGATACCGGCAACGATAAAGCTGCATCAGCCACAACCGGCACAGTCACCGCAACAGCAGCAAATCCATCGTGTAGCAAGTAAGGCGGCGCCCATACCACAACTGCAACAGCATCAATCCATAATACAGCAGCACATCGTCTCCGGGCCAACGGCGGCGCAGGACAAGCGACAATTGATGCTCGGCGGCATTAAGGAGACAACGCTCATCACTCAAACCTCAGCAACGGCGGCCCCGTTGCAACAGAGTCAACTCAATTCGCAGACAATCATTACCACACAACCACCGCAAGCACAACAGCAACAGCAGCACCAGCAGACAGCTGCAAACACAGCAGTTGCTGGCGCTGCGATGCAACAACAGCAGCAGCAGCAACAGCAGCAGCAGCAACATATACGCAACGTGCTCGAACAGCAGCAGCAACATCATCCATCCATAATACAGCAAAAGATTACAATGCCAACTGTGGTGAGTACTCTTCAGATGATTGTGATCTTAGAATCTGATCTTTATTTAAATCTGTCGAAAGTGCCACAGAAATCTCATCCAACCCAATTCCAATTGTGAAGAAGATTCTTATTTAAGGCCTTTTTTCTCTCTACTTGCAGCTAGCAGAGGCTGGCAAAAGCAAAGTGATTGCCACAGTGCCCATAGCCAAGAAGCCAATGCCACCGCCTTCGGCCGTTGTGCAGCAGTTGCAACAGCAATCGGTGCAAATTCCTGCACTGAAATCCAATCCACAGACCGTACTGCAGACAACAACAGTCGCTGAGACAAAGCCGACGACGGAGCAAAGCATAACAGCAGCCGTTGCAACAATCCCGGCTGCCACAGTCATCTCAACAACGGCGACTACGACAAGCAGCAGCATTGTGAGCAATGTGATTGCTGGCGCACCTGTTGCTGCCACACCTGTTGTCCCAGTGCCAGCGGTGCCTGTGGATGTCAATTGGCTGTTCATTTGCGATTGGCGCAATTGTCCGCGTCGCAAATTCAAATCGCTCAACGAGTTGCAACATCACGTGTGCAACGTCCACTGTCCGGATCATCTGGATTCGGGTGCCGAGATCTATTGTCAGTGGGGCAGTGGACCCAGTTTGTGTGATAATATTGCACGGAAACGTTACTCGCTGATGACACATCTGGTGGATCGTCATCTGGCGCTGGATGATTTGCGGGCGAGTGTGCAACGTCGCCTTGCCACCGGCATACACAATGTGGCACCCACGCAGCCAACTGTAACAATTGTGCGCAATGCAGCGAATGCCACATCAACATCAGCAGCGGCTGCATCTGCAGCAGCAGGTGTCTCAACAAGTGCAACCACATCCACAGCGGTGGGCACTTCGGCCCTGCAGGCGATCAAACGTCATTCAGCCGACTTTCTCAACTCCAAGGAGCTGATGGATGAGAATGAGGGCCCAGTCACGAAGAGCATCCGCTTGACGGCTGCGCTCATTTTACGCAATCTGGTCAACAACACATCGACTGCGAAACGTGGCCTGAAACGCTACGAGCCACATTTGGCCAATGTGGCATTTAGCAATGTCGAAGCCAGTGGCGTCCTATCACACATACTGCACGAGTTGAGTCAGTAGCTCCCTCAATATATATATATATATAGTATATAGTATAAAGTATATGCCCACACACACATCTATTTTTGTACACCTCTCGCTGCGCTGCTATAAACAACAAATCTAATAATTAACTAACGACACTATTAAAAGGTGAACACAACTGAATGAACGAAAGTGTTTGGAGTGTATATAATCTTAACTTAAGAAGGGAATATCTTGGGAAAATAATTCCCACAGAAGTGTTTGCAAAAACAAGATATATTAATTGAAATATGCATCATTAATAGACTCAAAAAGATTAATCCTTGAAAAATAGTATTTCACTTGGAATTTGGTTTCATTTTGAAAAAGTTTTCATTTATTAAAAGGAATATTAACAAATATTAATTATAGCCTTCCGATAATTTAGGTGCATTAGCTGCTAGGATTTTCGACTCTTTGTCAAAGATAAGGAAAAATTCAACTTTAAACGGATAAAGTGAAAAAAATGATTTAAAACAGTTGCAAAATTTGATAAATTTTTAATATAGCCTTTTGATATAATTGAAAATCGTAATATTCAGAATGGAATTGTACGGATTATTCATATATAATATAGATAGCTGTTAAAGATCAACTAAACTACAGGGCTTATTCAGAAAGTTCTTGCTTCCGAATTGTCAGTCGCTGCCAGAAGAGGGGATTAATTCATGTGTAACACTTAAGAGCTAATTGTAAAAACACAACTGTGTCTGGGAGGTAGGTGCTGGGGCTTCTCCATCTTAGTTGTACAAGTCCCAGAGCGAGATCTGTGCATCCATGCCAGCTGCGGCCATAATTGGTGCATGCCACATGGACACCGGTTGCGCGGAGTAGGCTAGGTCCATGACGCCGCCCTGCTTGTGCTGGGTGAGCACTGCAAGCGGTCGCAAACTCTTCCACGAGAAGATGCGTATGCGCCCATCCCAGCCAGCGCTGGCGAATACCTTCTGATCGGAGCGTATGCGTACACAATTCACGCCCGGATTCTTGATGCACAGCTCCGAGCCGCGCTGCATCTGCATCGATTGTCGCTGATAGCTAAAGGTCGTCAGCTTGTCCGCTGTTGTTAAGAAATTGAGATATATATATAATATTATATTATCTGATTAAGTATAAAATGCTAAGGGGTTTCTTCTTACAAGCACCCCCAACAATGCCACGATTTGTGAGGCAATCATAGTCAACAGTCAGGGCTTCCGGTGCCAGTTCCATGACATCAATCATACAGCCCGAGCTGATGTCCCAGGTGAGAAAATGTCCCGATTCGTAGCCGGCGAGCAGGAACAATTGGGAGGCGCACTCAAAGGGCTTAAAACAGGTAACGCTGCCCAATTTGGGCAGCTGTGGATCATCCGGTATCAGCATTTGTGTTGGTGCCGCCGAATCCGTCACGTGCAGCACACCAATGGCCGTATCCTCGCACGGATAGAACAGCAGCTGCTCATTTGTATTATTCGGACTGATATGCAGTGCGGTGCGGCAATAGCCCAAATGATTGCCGGGAATACTCCGCTCTTTGACATAGGAACTGTTGCTAATTGAGAACATGGTGATCGTGCCGCCCTTCTCTTGTGTTATCAGATGCTCTGTGGTGTGGTGCAGATTCGTAATTGGCTCGCTGCCCACCTCAAAGTGCAGCGCCGAACGATTTGTCTGTGAAAATTAATTAGTTTTTCTATTTGCTATTTTTGTATATTTTTGTTGTTTTGCTCACCTGTAGATCCCAGAGAAATACTTTGCCTTTGATGGTGCCCGCCAGCAGGCGTTCGCTCTCGTGGAAACATAGGGAATTCACTGCGCCCATGTCGGGGCAGCGCAAGCTGAACACTGGGTCTGGTGGTAGCACAGCCATTTCAGAGAAGCGTATTTAAATTTATTAAATTATGAACTAAAAAGCGTGTTTTGCGTTGCAGATGTCGATAAGATAAATAACAAATTGTGGTGGTAAGTCGATAACAATAAGTATGTGTGTGCTGCATTGCCATGATGTCTTAAATGCACCAAAGTTAAATGACGTCACTGGAATTTATTGCAATAAATCGTAATTTAATGCATTTGAGGTATTTTGAAATGTAGAAAGTACCAAATTTAATGACTATATCAATTTATATTGCTCGATAAGTTTGTGTTTTATTATAATCCACAAACTACAATCCACACTGTTTGTTGTTACACGCCGCAACCGCTAGAGGTCGCCATTGCTGTGGCGCGTCACGCAAACACTTTTGAAACTAGGAAAAACCAACAACAACAAAAGCAACAACTTTTCTTGGTGTGCTTTGCAAAATGTTATCAAATCGTGCGCACAGCCTTTAAGTGAAAATGAGCTTAAGTGATTTTATAAGAGTGAAAAAACATTTAATAACTAAATGCGCACAAAACGTCCGTTAACTATTAAAAAACATAACATTCGTCAAAGCCGCATGGCTTTAATGGACTTTGGCAGCGTCCGCAGCGAGTCTCCGGCTAGACCCCAAAGGCGATCATAAAAAGACTTGTTGTCAGTTGTACTTTGCACAAGACTGTGGCAGCAAACCTAACAAAAAACAACAAAACAAAAATATCACAAAAAAGCGCTAAGAATTATGTGCCCGAAAAGATCGCAAAATAAACATGCTATAAGCTCGTTAATCAATGCTAAGTTGTCAGTTTTAAGTGGCTTTACCGATGTTTTTTTTTGTTGCTGTTTGTCTTCTTTTTTTTCACCTTCCTGTACAATCAAACAAACAAACAAACAAACAGCCAGAACAATCGTTTCGAGACTCCTGTTGCGTCCAAAATGATTTAGTAGACGAAGAAATGAAAACGTGCTATTTTTTACATATTCAAATAAAGTTTGTTTGTATTTGAAAAGTACTTTAAATATTTATTATCCTGAGAGTTACAGGAAAAACAGACTTTCAAAACCTTGTCAACCATTAAACGATAATAATTCTAGCTTCCAGGACTTTCAACATCCTTATCCAAATTCTAGTTTAAATTTTTAACTGTTTCAAATTGTCTACCTCCCAGGATTCCCAGGTTCTGCCTCTAAAATGGAGTAAGTTATCTCCAGCAAATTGGCTTAAAAATGCTGAATGATTGGGTGACTAATTTTCAACTGTTCACAAACTTGCAGAAAGCTGCAACTAATTGTAATTTGATTTGGGGCGCAACAAGTCAACAACTCTGTTTAAGTGCAGAATGCGCTTTTGGGCTTTAAACGTGGCTAAGCAAGAGAATTCGCCCAACAGTTGAAGAGCCAATCGTAAAAAGGTTAAAGAGGCTCAGCTGCAGCAACTCATTTGCTTTGGTTTCGGCTTTTATTGGAATGGACAGATGGACAGACGGACGGGCGGACAGGCAGAATGGACGACAGACTGGCAGAAGGGAGAAGTCCATAAATCTTTTCGACACAGTGTTCGAGGTGAGGCGTTTAGTGGCCTAAACTATTTATGTATGTATGTGACCATGTGTGGGTAATCCATTTGAAATGGGTCAACGACTACAACAACTTGCAACAAAAACAGCAACAACAACAACCACTTGCAACAACAGCCAGCTCCTTAAACGTTGCGAATGACCCAAAGCCAATAAGAATAACAAAAGCAAAGCCATTTCGTATTCATACCCAACCCAGTTTCAGTTCCAGTTCCAGTTTCAGTTCCCAGTTTAAAATATATTAGCTTGTTACCTTAATGAAGTCATAAATTTTCGCTATCGCTGTATCTGGATATCTGGAATATCCTCCGCTTCTAAGGAATTCCAAACTTGGCTCTAGCACATAAAACTGTTTTCTTCTTCTTCTTTTTATGCTCTCTTTTTTTTTGGCACAGATCTTTACTCCAAATAAGCAAATCGATATGTCAGTGTGTGTGTGTATAAATATATATGCTCGATAGTTAATCAGGCTTAGTTTGATATATGCTGACAGTATAGGTTGCCCCCCACCCGCTATGAAAGAGGTGCCTGAATACCCCGCTCCCCGCTGTGTGCGTTCCTACGAAAATGAAGTTATCACGCGACAAACAATGCTTCTCCCCCCTCTCCGAGAGGGTCCATCTCTTTGACATTGCTACCTTTATAACTTTATATGGCTGTCATTATTAGCCAGAAATTAAATGGGGGAACCGAAGCGATCGTCCTGCTGCTGTTGCTGCTGGTGCTGCTCCTGCTGCCAACTTATTTATGCGCTACCTTAATGGACCTTTGCCTACCATCTACTCGAACTCGAATCTCGCAGCGACTTCATCTCGACTCCATTCTCAGTTGTGTTGAGTTCATTTCGCTTCTTTTTATTTTTTTATGTGGCTTGAGTTTTTTATTGCATTATTTTCGCAATGCCCCATGAATCATATTGAGCGTTGGGAATTCTACAATGCCCCATTCCCGGACACAACTATAGACATTTATATGTATGCATGTGTTCGTGAAGGTGTTGGAATTTTGATTTGCTTGCAACAATGCAGCGCTTGGCGTGATGTTCGAATGCCATAAAAATACTTGTAAGCCAAATAGTAAATTATTAGCGTGTGTCCAGTTAATAATACATATATGTGTGTGTGGGGATGTCTGGAACCCTGGCTGTTGAAAGACTTCTTTAAAGATTTCTTTAAGATTGACAAGTGAAAACGGCTTTGCTATAAAACCTTTGCAGAGCGGCGTTGTGCTGACGATATCTGAACTTCATTATAAATAAACCCAAGATTGGTATAGGTATAGACCGAAGTTGATGATTTTATGTACAAATGAGAGGAGCATACAAATTACGCTTATTTCGAGATAAATAATAAAATTAACTTTTCAAAAATTATAATTATGCTCAAAGTTCAAATTAATACTAGGTTCTGTTGTATAATAATCAATCCCAATTATATATAATTATGGGTTTTACATATTTCTCATATATTTTACTCCTTTTAAGTTGAAAGTAGCAATAGACTTGAAATTCAATTCATATTTTTGTAAACGCTTTTTACCTACTGCAAAGTACTCCACTTTTATTCCTTTGGCCTTTAGCAAGTGATGCAACGCCAAATTCCATTTGCAGCGCAAACATTTTGTGGCAGCCACTTAAAATGCGCAGCGAACCGCAACGGATTCAAATGTTTTTGTTGTGCGCAGCGCAATCAATTAAAACATCGACGTCTATCAGCATTATTATAAATCAAACGATAACATAAAATTGACACTAAAGGCGTTTCGCCCATTTTTCATGTGGCGACGAGATTAAGCCTCCAAACTGTAGATTGTATGGCTAAAAAGTGTGTCCAAAAAAAAAAAACTGGAGCTGAGCTTTGTTTTTAATATACATGTATGTGTAGAGGTATATGTATTCATTATGGGTGTATGCAAATTGGCCAAACGTTGGCCAAACTACTAGACGGGAAAAACTGGTCGGCACACCAAAGTGCTCTGGTAATTGATCAATTTCCGCAGACCGGAATACCACAAAATCAAAATATCGATTCGAAAACCGAAGAAAAAACAAACTCGAAAAAAGAAAAAAACAAAAGACCCGCAGCTGTAGCTGATAATATGATGGCCACTTGATTTTTAAACTGATTTATGCATTCGAACTCAGTGAGGAGGAGGCAAAAGTCTATTTTTTATTTTGTTTTTATTTATTTTTGTTTTTATTTATTTTTGTTTTTCTTTTTTGGTCTAATGAAATGGCGCTTCATAAAATCACCCACAACGCGGAGACGCTGACCTTTTATGGGCTGGGAATTTGTGTTGTTGCTGATGTTGCACACCTTTGGCACCTACGCCGCACATTCCACTTGAGTGAAGTGGAGCTTCTCTCTGTCGCTCTCTGCTCCAATCAGACGCACTCAGCCAAAGTGCCAATCAAAAGGACAAAAGGACGACATCGACACTAAACTACACACTTCACACTGACCTGGACCTCAACCTGAAACCGAAACCTTGTCCGCCTGGTGTCAATAACATTGTATCAACCGAGTGCACACCCAAACGCTAGAGATGGACGCCACTTGTGGCATTATTGCACGATACGACACGACACAAACACGACACTTGCACACGATATGCGTGCATGCAACATGCGTTGTCATATGATTAATGCGACATGCACCACTTATTCGGAATGTGTCAAGTTATTGCTTAAAGCTTAATTTCAATGTGCAAGAAACTTTATGATGGATTATGAGATTTCATTTAAAGTTGCAGCTCAAAAAATGCGGCAAATCCATTGATATGGACTTTGGAGTGAGGCTAAGGCTATTATAGATGGTCAGCATCTCTTCAAGAACTTTTCCTTACAGATTTATTAATAATAATAAAAGAATGAAATGTGAGTTCACAAAAACTCTCACATTTCCATTTGTTATGCCTGCTTCGTGTCACGCACCAATCTCCAGTGGCATCAACCTGCGGCTGGACATGATTGCCGTTGGAGCGCTTGCCATTGGTTGATTGGTTACTTGCAACAGCTTCCTCTTCATCAGCTTGAACAAAAAACAAAAAAAATTCCAATTTAATTGCGTGAATTAAAGCTGTAAATCATTATGCTAAGTGCCCTTTAATGCCTCAAAATGCAGCTCATTTGCAAGTGCACACAGGCCATGTTGCAGCTACAACAGCAGCAGCAGCAGCAGCAACAACTGCAATGCGTAACATGAGGCATGCCCGCAGGCCATGTAATCATTTTTGTATTGGCCAACTTTTTGCTGTTCCCAGCGCAACAACAGTTGTCTCCTTGTGCCCACCTCCTTCGGGGCAGGCTCTCGGCTGCAGTCGCTTGCCTACTTTCAATTATCAATTATTAACTTAATATCTTCTTCAGACAATGTCTGTCTGCCCCCAGGTGTCACCAGCGACTAGCCACTAACTACACATGTCGCCTCCCATTCTGATATCATGTGTCCCTCACTGAAAGTGTTAATGTTTTAATTTCACATCCCGGCAAATTGGATAGCAGACTATGATTACCGGAACGTGAACTGGGACTGAAATTGGGAATCGAAATGGGATCTTCTGCTAGGGACTTCTACTTGGACTGGAAGTGGGATTTCTACTTGAACTACGACTGGGAATTGGAGCTGGAATGGAACGTGGATAGATACTTGAACTTGGACTGGGACGTGGGACTTCTACTTGGACTTCTACTTGGACTTCTACTTGGACTTTAACTTGGACTTCTACTTGGACATCTACTTGGACTTCTACTTAGACTTATACTTGGACTTATATTTGGTCTTCTACTTGGACTTCTATTTGGGACTCCTACTTAGGTCTTCTACTAAGAACTTCTACTTGTACTTCTACTTGGACATCTACTTGGAGTTGGACTGGGTATAGATCGAGTTGCACTTGGATAACCTTCTGTCTTTTGATTTAACCTTACAATATTTTATTTATTTATTATAATTATTTAATTAAGGATATGCCTATTTAAACTATACTTCAGAAGAACACTCAAATATTGTATCAACAAAAATGCTCTCCTTAAATAAATAACTTGGTTAATTATGTTGACAGTCTGTTTATCATACATAATTTCAAGTCAGGCCCAGTCGGACACAGTCTCCATTTAATCAGTGGCAAATGAATGCAACTCTCAAAAAATATATATCTATGTATATATATTTTGACAAGAGGTTAAATATTGGCAAGCAGCTGTTTGACTTGCTGTCTGCGGCTATCCTGCTTGGCCATTAAATGTTTTCCATGCACTTATCGCACACACAGTCAATAAGTGGGCTAAAATGAGTGCAGGCCCGGTCATTTAATGAATGGCGCTAACACCCAGCAGCCAGTTTGAGTGTGAGTGTGAGTATGAGTATGAGTATGAGTATGAGTATGAGTACCCATACTCGTACCCATACTCGTATTCATATAATTAAAATGCCACTTAGCTGACAGCAGCTGAGCGCACAGCGAATTCAATTTCAAGTTGCCTGCAACCAAATTGTCATGCCACAAAGCCCCTAATCAAAATATAAAAAAAACAGGGCGTGACAGGGGCTGCTGCAAGATTTCATCTCGTATACAAAACGGGAGTGAAAAAAACACCTGATAAACACCTTACGTAAAAAAAGAGAAAAAAAAACTCTGCCTCTTAATTACTGTAATTTGGTGGTTGCTGCCCCCCAAAAAAAAATATTGGGGCGACAATCGCAACAGGATTAGTTGACCCAGTTGCCAAGTGAGCAGTTGGTTTTTTCTTTAGTTGACACACGACAAACTTCACTGTGCCGCATGCCACATGCAACCTTAATAATTAAGCATCAATCAACTTTAGTTTTAGTTAACTCAACACACAAAAATAAAAACGGAAAAAACAAACAGTAAAACTCACAAATGCCGAACTCATAAAAAATTGATGAAGTTCCGCCTAAAAAAACACGGCGAAAGTTTTGCCAGACTCGTAACTATTTCATAGTAATGTCTTTGGCCTGGTCAAGAAGGTTAAATAGGTTGGCAGGTGAGGAATATCCTTTTTTAGATATATTTTGTGTAACCAGAACAACTTCTGAGCGGAAATACTTTTTAAATGAATATAATCTATATATATATATATATTTACTCGACTTTTTTGACTTGAAAAGTGTGTATAATTTTGGCTTAAACTTTGATTTAAGTTGTGGAATTTTTAAATTAATATTTTGTATAAAATGTTTGCTTTTTTCCTTATAGCAAAAAGTATAAATAAAGAGTCAAAATTGTTCATGTTATGTTTCTTAATTTATCATTAATTTTCTCTCATTATTTATTTTTTAAATTAAACTTCAAACTTAAAAAATGCCAAAATTGCAATTGAACTTAATTTAATATTTTTTTTTATCAAGTATGTAATTTTATGAATTTTGCAACTAATTTAAAAATGTAGAAATTTTGGCTTCAACAAGCAATTGTTTTTATGGGGGGCAAAGAGCATTTGAGATTCGTTGTGAATTGGTGGCGCCTCAATTGCTGTTGTTGTTGCTGTTGACCCTCGAGGGGGCGTCTTGTTTTTGTTGCTGCTGTTGCTATTGTATTTTTGTATGAAATGTGTTGAGACTTTGAAGTGCGTATAATTCATGTTGGTTGCGTTTTGCATGTCAGTTTTTGTTGGCAGACCAACTGACTGATTGACTGACTGACTGAATGGTTGAATGACTGATCCAGCGGAGCTTGACGAGAAGCTGTGCGGTTGGGGCCAACTTCAGCTGTCAGTCAAGGCTCAAACAGGCCGCCAAGTAGCCAACAGGCCAAGCGGGCCAAGCGGGCCAACAAGCCCAGCAAAACACAATTGCTGACCAGCAATTTTCCATTGGCACTTTGATAAATGGCGTTAAAATATTTCACATGCGCGGCGTCAGTTCAATTTTCGAACGCATTGTTCAATGGACCAGGTCCAAATGCACAGGCCGAAAGTGAAACTTGGCCATTTAAATGGTTTTCTGCCAGGCAAGTCATTTAATTTGTAGTCAGTTGGCTTCCAACATGCGTTACGCATACGCCTTGTAAGCCGAACAAAAAGTAAACTAACGAAAAAAAAAACCACTTAATTGCTGACAACTTAATACCCTTGGATTAAGTTCATATATTTGGCTTAGTCGCTTTATCAAATATAAGTTATCAATATAGTTATGTAATTTTAGCCAGAAAGTAATGATAGCTCAGCTGGAAGTTGAGGAGTTGAGAAGCTGGGAAGCTGGGAAGCTGGGAAGGTTAGTTATCAAATTCTGAGCAGATTCAGTAGTTGTCCAAATCTTTCTCAATAACTGAAGTGTTACAGAAAATGTGTATCAAAAGATTTTTTAAACATAAAAAACACTCATAAAACAATTTAATTATCAACAGAGATCCGATCAAGATAAGTTCGACTTAAGTACGATTTTAATAAACCCCTGATATAGAGAGTAGAACTTTTGGTTATTTAAGTTTCCAAAATTTCTCATCTAATATTTTATAGTAAATAATAAAATATTTATTTACTTAATATATATTTAAAGCTAGCAATGAATAATTTGTAAGCTACAAACTGCTTTCGAATACTCCCTGCCAGGGTATGGCAATCAAATTTATTGTAAAACATATTAAATATGGTGTAAGGCTCGTTAAACGCACCAATACTGCAAGTTGGTAATAAAGTTTTTTACTAGTTTTTTAAAGGCATGCAAAACACAAACCAAACCAGTGATCAATGGAGTCGGACGGGGTGGAGGGATGCTGCAGTGGGGGTTATTTTTATTAATTTTTGTTAGTTGAGGTGTAACCCGGTTGGTAACTGCTTACTTGATAAAAGTACTTACGATTTCATTAGCCAATTGCAGCGAAACCAAATTACCGACAAGCTTTATGGTAAATAAATATTTTTGTGGCCAGTAGATTAAAATTTGGCTAGTTGAAACTGGTAACAGGACTAGAGATTACGCAGCAAGCGCCGCGTCATTTGCGTTGCAATTAACTGGAGACTTGCCACAGATGATGGATTGTGTGTGCGTGTGTGTGTGTGTGTTGAGCACATTTTGTCTCGCATTGATTTGTCAAATTGACAGCAATAAATCGATCATAGCCAGTCTAAGCTGACAGCTAATCATAAGCCGCAGCGCTGACAGGTGCTGGTTTTTCCCTCTTTTTTTTTAGTCTCTTGCAAGCCGCCAATCAATGCAATTGTCAATTGTCTTGATAAATGCGCACATTGACCAAGTTGCAGACGGTTGTGCTTGTACACTGAGCGAAACATACACAATATTAAATTTAAATTGGCCATTGGGATTGTAAGCATTACACATGTTGAAGATTGACTGCGCCTGCAGACTGAAGTCAAATCATCAAATTTTCATTATCAATCACAAATTTCGACCATAATCGACCTTATGAAGATATATGATATAGTATATGGATATCTATCTGATGTTTGAGTATTTTTAAATGAATGATGAACTTTCAAATGAATAAAACCAAGTCTACCATTTTTAGGGCATATTCTGTGGCACATCAAGGCTGAAAGCAATGAAAATGGTCTTTAGTCTTTTAGACTCTTGCCCATTGTTTTTGCTGAGTGTATGCGCCCCCGGGCGCTGTGGGCACGGCCTTAACTCGGTATCCAGCTGGTTACCAGTTTTGGTTTGGCGGTGCAAAAAGTTGCACCAAATTAATTATAAGCCACCCACCCGACGGCGACGTGGGACACCTACCCAAGCCTAATGCCACATGCCGCATGCCGCATGCCACATGCCTAATGCCTAACCTTGTTTGCTAAATGTTTTGGCGCCGTTGGCGGTGCACAGAGGGTGCGGGGATTGGCTTACTACGATATGGCATTGATATCGTGTGTCCCAACTCTCAAGCTCACTGATTTCTGTAAATTTTTTTAAATTTATTCAACAATTTTTTTTCTTCTCTAAACTCCTATTTATGTAACTCGTAACTTGCCGTTGTTGTTGTTGTTGTGGCTGCCACATGAAAACCCTGGGAAAATACTCAATGTCTAATGACAGTTATTTATCAATGAAATATTTTGTTGCCGACCGTGTTCAGTCTGTGAAGGAGTTGGTGGAGGGGCAGGGGGAGGGGAGGGAGATATTTATTTGTAACGATCTCGTTGATAAACTCAAGATAATTATATAAGCGTTAATCTTTTGATCTGCTGGTTTATGTGTGTTATAAATAGGAATTGAAAATCAGAGATACAGCACAGATAACGAGATCTAATTCGAAGATATTATTCTTGGCACGCTTGCAATTCCCAATCCAAATTACGATTGTAAGCAACACTCATGCAACTGTCATTTCAAATATACAATAACTACTAACCATAAATATGGAAATATGGCCAAAATATTAAACATTATACAAGAGTACCAGAGCTAGTTGTTGGCAGGTTTAATGACAACGCGTTTGCCTTTTATGGCCATCAATTTGTTTGACTGCTTAAAATTGTATACAAAAATATTAAAGAATCATAATTTTGGGCACATTAAATATGTACTGGTTTTGTAGTCTGTAAAAAACTAAATAATGATTCGCTTGATCTGCGAATTTAGACTTAAACATTTGTGGGACTCGACTTGCTTAGCTAGATTATCGAAAGTTGAATTAGTCATCAGTCTCCATTCTTTGATTGTCTTTATATGATCTCAGTTACTTAGGGAGCTAAAAACAGTAAACTTGTGATATTTGATATACTTAATATAAGAGTATCGATTTATCGATAAATAGCAGCTGTTTCTCTTACTAATTAGATAACATAAAATTCAGCAGATGACTTTTTTTTTATGTTTATACTCTTCATTTGTTATATCTGTTCATCTGTCTGCTTGTATGTATACAACTTTCTTCGATACTCTTGAAATTAGAGACCTGAAACTTGAAATATATATATTCGTCTATGTAATCGATAACATCGATAATTGCAAATCGATAAGACCTCAAATCTGCCACACTGGTGATGTTTTTCAGAAATCGGCATTGAAGATTCCTCCGAAGATTTCTAAGCAAAAACTATTTCCGTCTACGCCCCCAAAAGTTGCTTTATCCTATATTTCGGACAATATCAAAGTTACATTAAGAAAAAATTAGTTTACTCGCTTTTTACGGCTTGTATTAGACTGGCAGTCATCAGCACCAGTTGTTACTGTAACTATCAAAAAAGCTCCTCTTTTGCGCCTCATTCAATTTATAAATTATGAGTATTTCATTCACAGCCCGAGCTAGCTTAGACTTACAGGGTATCTGCAAGTTGTGCCGTCATCGATTCGTGCATTCTTCACGCTGTTTGAAGCTGTTTGTTTTTCGTAGCTGGCAGTTAAACCATTTGACAAGTTGACTAAGACAAAACTGACGCCGCCGCACTTATTCAAAACCTTATGCGCAATTTAATAAAATCATTATGCAGCTGTCAGAGCCAATGACATTTGAGGCAACACTGAGAGACGGCGACAGCGATGGCGACTGCAACTGTGACTGCCACAAAAAAAAAATAATAAAAATATGCAACTTGCACAAGCTGCGGCAGCTAAAAGATACTTTATTGATTTCTGGCGGCGCATTTGCGCAATGCCAATTCCAATTCCAAATACGAGTATGCGGCTCGAACGAATCTATAACTGAATACAAAAATATGAATACGCAAATGAATGCTTAAACCGAATTTGAATTGGAATCTGAATATGAATCTGAGTCTCAGTCTGAATCTGAATCTGCTGCCTTACACATCTTCACCTGCAGCGTTTGGTTGCACACAGTCGCATAAACGCGGCCAACTGACGTTTCAATATTATGGCTAATATTTAAAGCCAACAAAGTCAGTTGGCGCCAGCCCGCATTTTGTTTATGACCGTCACATTTTTATGATAAATCGCCGAATGCCGCTGCTAATTACAGAGTCATGGATTGCGTTTAATCAAATCAACTGTTTCGGCCAAATCGGCGACTGCTTCGGCCAAATCGGCGACTGCTTCGGCCAAATCGGCGACTGCTTCGCCCAAATCGGCAACTGCATTTGTCCAA
The DNA here is from genome assembly GCA_035042265.1 of Drosophila imparisetae. NCBI lineage: Eukaryota > Metazoa > Arthropoda > Insecta > Diptera > Drosophilidae > Drosophila > Drosophila imparisetae. Next base: position 2,406,046 of record JAWNLP010000145.1, on the reverse strand, counting down.
CGCATAATGTTTCATTTGGCCAACTTGATGGCAGCTGCAATAATGTTTTGCATTCATTTTGGCCGCATTTATGCTTCTCAATTGCCATTCAAGTTTTCTGGGCACCTGTTGCGTCTGCCTAATGGATATTACCTGGTGTTAGCTTATGGCTTTTCGAATATGCTTTTATTTGACTGAAAGTGGTGATTGAAATTGGAATAAATAGTATTATTGTTATTGTATATATAACTGTGTTCAAAAGATTAATATATATTCAATAGATGAGTTTAGGTTATCTCAAAGTCCAGCTCCAACTTTGTTAGTTGAAATATCTTTGATATGTATGTCTCACATATCACAAAAAACCACAAATCGTATGATGATATACATATAGACATTATAGACATATACATTACAGACATATGCAACATATATGTATATATATATATAACTCAATTTATCGCCTCAAGTTCGCCTCATTTTGGCATTGTATATCATGTGTTCGACGTGTGTTTGTGTTAGCCACATTTGTATGCCAATTTTAGCCCCATTTGCCGGTCACGGGCTGCGTTTTTTAACGTTCCGTTGTTGCTACTCCTCTCTCCTCTGCCCCTCCCTCCACCCACCTCGCTCCTTCCACCTTCACACCGCCCCTTTCCTGCGAAAGGAGCGTGGACCGATGTGAACATAAATCTTGCACGCATATTTAAGTTGATGATGTTAAATGGCTGTACTAAAAATACGAAATATGCATGCCGTATGCAGGCAACAGTTTCATCCTGTCGCTTGTCGAGTGGAATGTGCCACAACACCACCACCAACAACACCAGCGACAACAACAACAACAACAGCAGCAACATGGCGACATTCATAAACTAAAACTGAGCAAACGTACCCACAGCCAACCGGTGAGGGGGGCTCCAAGGGGAGGCAACGGGACTCTCGTGGGTTTGGGTTGGACAACACAGACTCGACCAATGCAACGGGGCCAACAAAACGTTCTGCCCAAAAAGGAAACAAAACGACAGACCAACAAAAACCAAAATATATTCACAGCGAATTCATTATACTCTTTGCCTAAATCGAGTTGCTGAAGGATGTATAAAACTTACGGAAGGAATCCTTCAAAATACTCAACAAAAAATCCTGCAGAACTTTATGGATACTGCAATCATCAATTTATGCTTGTCTGTTTATTAAGGAGACTCCTGAGGCAGTTAAGATGTTATTTTACATATTTCTAAAGTGCCACAGAACTTTTTAACTACTTTCAGTTTATCGATCTAATGCTAGATCATCAAAGTTATCATTTAGTCGATAATATCGATAGTTTCTTGTATTGATTCAAATTTAACCCACGGCGTCACAAGCTCACTTTAAAAGTGTATACTCCCCACACCCAGTTTGTAACTGCGATTGGTTTTTCTCAGTCAGCAAAGAGTTTTTTTTTTTTTTTGTTTTTGTTTTTTTTTTATTATTATTATTTCTTGGCATGTTTTCTTTTTGCTTAACGGCGGCAGATTTGAAAAGAATTTTTGCTCGCAAATGAAATTGTTTCCTGTTAAAAGCTAAAAAACAACAACTAGTAAAAAATATGCGAGACTCGAGAGAGTCCAGGGAGGAGGACTTGGACTTGGACTTGGAGTTGGACATGGACATGGAGTTGCTGTTGGACGGCACCTGCCGTCGCAACGATTGATGAAATTAAAAGGTATAAATAAAAATCTTTTTAATGGTCTGGGGATTTGGAACTTAATTTTTTAATTAAACAAGCGGCCGCATACTGGGGACAACGATGATAACTGGGGAATGGCTGTAAAGGCAAAGGACAGGCAGGATGCAGGGGTGAGGTGGAAATGGGTGCTGCATGAGATACGAGTTGCAGCCAGAGGCGATTGCTGACTGGGACATTTATGCAAAATAGCCACCGAGTTCCCTTTTTATAATATTTTTTTTTTTGTGTTTTGCCAACCACTTCAGCCAGAGCCACTTGTGTGGTCCGGTCTGCAAACTCCACTCGTTTTGACCATGGTCTGCTGGCAGCAGTCAACAGCAGCAGCAGCAGCAGCAGCAGCAAGAGCCCCACATGGAGGTGGCATCATCCATGCCATAACTGTGTTTGTGTGCTCTTTTTTTTTAGCCCAACACTTTTACTGTGGATATAAATGTAGATTGTAGATTGTGGATGGCAGATAACTGTTGCTGCCACCCGCAATAACATGTTAATCCCCGACTCCGGCGACAATGTCAAATGTCAGCACATGTCATTTGTCATTTGGCCGCAGAGACACAACTGCAACAACGACAACTTCTTTGGTTTGTCGCCTGGCAGACATTTGTCACTTGCACTCGGACCACCTGGCAACTCATAGGATTGAGAAGCCCCACAGGCTGACCGTTGCCCACTGGCTCTATTTTGCATAGTCCCTTTTGGCCAACTTTGGAATGTGATGCCAGCGGAAATGATGATCATAATTGGCATTGATATGGTGCACTCCAAAGACTTGTTATTCCAGGTTTAGGTTGCAGCAGGCGAAGCCGGCAAAAAGTAATTGAAAGTAATGGATTAATTAATTTCCATTAGAATAAATTACTCTCAAAGTTAGATTAAGGAAAACTCATTGATTGCAATTGTGTTTTTAATTTATATATAATTTTTATTTATACGTTTTCTCTGCACACGTTTGCAAACCAAGACAGATGTTACAAATCAAAAAATAATCGCAATTGGCTGAAATGAAAAAAGTTGGCAGGAAAAAAGGAAATTTTTTTGTTTTTCTTTTTCGATTTTGACGCTTTTTATTGAATTATTATTTTGCGTTACTCGTTTAAGTACAAAGAAATGCAATTAAATAGGCATAGAATAGAGATAGTAATTAGATAGATTTTAAACAGAGATAGTATAGATGTGTATATGTATGTGTGTGTTGATGTATGTGTGTGTGTGTGTGTGTTATACATGTGTGTGTTTTATACATAAATAATTACAAGTATGCTAAACAAATTACAATTTACAATGCAAAATGCAAAAATGGCGGGGGGGGGGCAAAAGAGGGGCAACTAAATTACAAGTGTATTAAAATTAAATGTAAAATTAATTAATTGATTAATTAATGCATTAATTAGTAGTAGTTTGAAGAAAATAATAGTAGTAGTGGTGCAAATGAATTTACAAATGACGAATGAGCTGCATTAAATAAATATATAGCCATATCAAGTAGTACGAATGATATATAATAAAGATTTCCATTTTTTTTCTTTTTAGCATTGTTTTTTTGTTTTTTGTTTTTCGTTTTTTTATAATATTCGTTTTGTTAACATAAAATGTTATATTACAGCAACGCGCATATAAGTACAGTAGTTCAATTTGAGTTTTTTTTTGTTTAATTATTCTTTCTTTATTTGTTTTTTTGTTTTGTTGTTGTTGTTGTTGTTGTTGTTGTTGTTAATTCAATTGTTAATGCTGCTTCAATGTCTAGTTAAGTAATCATAAATGTTTCAATTGTTAAATGTTCTTCTTCTTGCCTCAGCTTCTTGCTCTTAAGTACACACTAATTAAATTTTTTTTCACCTAAGCATTTTTTGCATTAACTTTTTGTTTGTTTTTGTTGTTGTTGTTTTGTTATTGTTGTTTAATTTACATTCATACATATTGCTACATATAAACTTGACGCGTTTTTTTGCATTTGTTTTTTTTTTTCATTTTTTGTTTTTCGTTTTTCGTTTTTCATTTTTCGTTTTAAATTTTGTTTATGTATTTGGTTTGCTAATTTGTTTGAACTATTTACGTTTTGTATTTCATTATAAATATACGAGAAACAATTGTTGTTTATATTTATAATCATTATATATATATATGTATATATATATATTCTATATATATATATGTAGAAAAGCAGCAGTTGTTTTGATTTTACATTTTATTTAGTTACATATTTAATTAATAAATATAACGTTTATTCAGTGTGAATTTTGGTGTTTTATTGCCGTATATATACAATACGATTTTTTAGCAATTTCTTTTAGTATTTAAAAGTTGTTGTTGTTGTTGTTTTTTGCATTTGTTTAATAACTAGTACTTGACTTTGCGAAGTATTTGAATTTGTTCAAAAGCAATTTCAAAATGTTGATTTTTGTTTTTTTAGTATTTTCTATTAATTCATGCTCCATGCCCTTTGCACATTGTACAGCACTGTTTTCTCTTCTCACAGTGTTGAGCAACGTTCGCTTTTACCCATTTGTTTTAAAAATTCGGTTTATTTTTTGCATTTTTCTTTCACTTGTGCCTATTCAAATTGATTATTTTCGTTTTACTATTTAATTTTTTAAGTTTTTTGTTTTTCTTTTGTTTGGAAGTGTTTTGCTGTGCGAATTTGTTGTCAATTTTTAGTTTTTCGTTTTCTTTTTTCATATTTTGTTTTTGCTTGCGTATGAATTTAAAAAACATTTTCAATAAATTTGTTTACTAATTTGCAATTTGGTTTTTTTTGGTTCATTATAAAATTTTGAAAATATATATGCGTATATATATATACTTAGTTTTTGTTTTTAGTTTTTTATTTATTTTTTAATATATTTTTTTTTTTGTAATCTCATTGCTAATAAATTTAATTGATTTAGTAAACCAAAGTTGCTATTTTGCCTTACATTCAGTGCGTCTAAACATTTATTTATTATTCATTTTTCTCGCTGTTTTTTTTTATATTTTTTATATTTATGCAACTTGTTTTTTGTTTTGTTTCAACAATATCAGTGTTTTTTTTTTCGTTTTTCGTTTGGTTTTGTTTTGTTTTGTTAGTTATATAGCACATACTCGTAAATAAAAATCTTATTGTCTTTCATTTATAACTATGTAGCAGTTCTGCGAGTTCGTCCATGGAACTGATTTGCTTGACTTTTGTTTTAAGAGCTGTGAAAGTGTGAGTTCTCTGGCAGATCAGGCTTTGAGATAGACAGAGACAGAGAGAGAGCGAGAGAGAGAGAGAGAGAAAGTTTAGTAATAAGCAAAGCTGTAATTTCCAGCGCAAATATTTTGGTAATTAAAAAAACAGATACGTAATTACTTGAAGTAATGATAATTCAGTTATTTGTTTATTCATCATATAATTACCATAACAAATATTAATTGTATTTAAGTAATTAAATATTTCAATTGGCATTGCTCCAGTAATTGTAAGTAATTGTTTTCATAATTGCTGGTATTTACTGCCGCCTTAGCTTCAAGTGTTTGATGAAAATGTGGCCTGAGTTTCTTAATTTCTGTATGTGTGTGTGTGTGTGTGTGTGTGTGTGTTGGTGTGTAGCCAAGTGTTGCAAAGCTCTGACCGAGTTGAGGCATCATCATCATCATCATCATAATCAATCAGATCAGTAAGCCCAAAGTTAGTGGCCTAAGCAACTTGATATATTTATGCAGGCATATGCATATATAGGCAAGTATGTATATGTATCAGTTCATTATATAATATATATATATATTAATGCATAATTTTTGCCATTCACTTGTTTTCTCATTTGCCTCGTATAAATTCTTTGCCATTCAAATTAAAACGCTTCGAAAAAACTGTACTGAGTATAGGTATGTCTATATATGTCTAGATATATATATAATTTTTTTGTTGTGTATATATAACTGCGACTAATTCGTCTAACTGTTGCCCCCACAAACCGATTACCGATAACCGATTGTCAGATTGACCCATCACCCAAAACTCTGCTTTATTTCGCAAACTTAATTTACTACGCCAATCTGGGCTTTCGTCGCACATTGTTAATTTTGATCATGCCAATGCGTATAGATTCGGGTAAGATGGCTGTGGGCGATGTGGCCAGAAAGCCACTAACAAAGGTTAGACGACTATTGGTGCTGTTAGTTGTTATATTGTTGTTGCTGTTGCTGTTGTCGTTTTCGTTAAAGACATCCTCGAAGACATCGGGATATACGCTAATATTGTCCAGATTATCAATATCTATGTCGCCTGCCTCGTTGCGCACATAGGTCAACTGATGATAGGGTGTTGCTAACAATTTTTGCATTGATTTGCGCAGCGATTTCTTAGTGGTTGTTGTAGCAACTGTTGCTCCTGTTGTTCCTCTTGTTCTTGTTGTTGTTGTTGAAGTTGCTGTTGGCGCTGTTTCGGTTAGCGTGTTGTTCAGATTGCTGTTGATGTTCTTGTGAACACTGAACAGCTTGTCCGCAATATGTTGCTGCGGTGTGGTAATGGGAACAGCAACCGCTGCTGTTGCTGCACTGCTGGCAGCCACTATTGATCGCGTGCTGGCCGTCGGCATTGCTGTTGCTGCGCGAAATAGTTTGTGTTGCTGTTGCTGCTGCTGTTTGTTGTTGCTGTTGCTGTCACGCAGCAACTGTTGCTGGTTGGGGTTAGGGCTGGTGCTGCTTCGATGCCTGCTGAGCTTTGCTGTTGCTGCTGTGGGCACTGCTGTTGCTGCTGTGGCTGTGGTTGCTGCTGCTGTTGTGTTGCCTGGCTCATGTTGCTGTTGCGTTGTGTGCCATTTGTTGTACATTAGCGTGGCCAGTGCTGCTGGCAGTGGCGTCTGTTGCAGCACCGCCTGTGTGCCTGTTGCCGCCGCTGCTGTTGTTGTTGTTGTTGCTGCCGTTGCTGCAGTTGTTGCTGCTGCTGTTGTCGAGGTAGTTTTAGCCACTGTTGCTGTTGCTGTTGCTTTGGTTTCATAGTTTGCCGTCGATTGCAGCCCATTTTCAACATCCTCAACCAGCTCTGCTTCGTACTGCAGCAAGTCGGTGTCATTGCCGCTATTTGATGTTGATGTTGCTGTTGTTGTTATTGTTGCTGATGCTTCGGTTTCCAGCTCTGTGATAAATGTGGACCAGGCATCGTAGTTGCTGCTGCTGCTGCTGCTATACGATTTAATACTGTCTTCTGCTGTTGTTAGCAACATGTTGTTGGCGCTTGTGCTGCTGCTGCTGCTGATGCTGCTGCTATCCTCATCTGGCGTATAGCTATCAATTGTAGCTGTGGGCGTGGCGAACCAAGTGGACCAGGGTTCACTGCTGCTGCTGATACTACTGCTGCTGCTGCTGTAGCCATCGTCATATCCTGTGGAAAAACTGCTGCTACTGCTGCTGATGCTGCTGCTTTCATCTGTGCTGCCCTCAAGTGTTGTTGCTGTCGACAGCAGTCGCAATTGCTGCAGCTCCTGTTGTTGCTGTTGTTGCTTTTGCTTGCGTGCCTTTCTTCGTCTGCCTTTGCGTTTGCTGGCTTGCGTTGTTGTTGTTGTTGTCGTCGACGATTTGGTTATTGCTGCTGCTCCTGCTGCTGTTGTCGTTGTTGTTGTGGTTGTTGCTGTTGCACTTTTGGCAGTCATTTGTTTCGTTGGACTAGCTGTGACTCGTTGTTGTTGTTGTTGTTGCCTGTGTTGTTGTCGTCGCTGCACCTTTGAGGGATCATCATGATGATGTCGCACCTGATGTTGCTGCCGTTGCTGCTGCTGCTGCTGTTGCTGTTGTTGTTTTCGTTCTAATGCTAATTGTTGTTGTTGTTTTTTGTTAGTGCTACTTAGACTACTACTACTATTATGGCCATGATGCGCATGTTGCTGTTGCAACTTTTGATTTTGGTTATTCGATTTGTGGCGATTGTTTTTGTTGCGCGAGACTTTGCGATAGTTGCTGCTGCTGCTGCTGCTGTTGCCGTTGCTGTTGCTACGATTGCTGTTCGCCATCATTGCTGTTGTCTCGCGCCATTTTGGTAACGTGTGCTGATGGAAAAACTGCTCGGCATCGATCTTATTGAACATGTAGCAGGCATCGTTGACGCTCTTCTTCGGCCCCACAGGTTTACCTCGATGCGTGAACCCAACACGTCGCTGCAGATCGACTACGGAACGGAACACGAAATAACCGTGCACGATGGTCTCGTTGAAGTAGCAGGTAGCGCGCAGTTCCTTCTGCAACGAGTGCAAAAGAGAAAGAGTATGAGAGAGAGGAGAGATAGTGAGTGTGAGGCAGATTGAGTTTGGGATTGTGCGTTGTACACAGTAAAAATTAATGTTTAACTTTTAATTCTTTGTAATATTTATTTTATAAAATTCTTCCAAAACACAGGGCGTGTTGATCATAGGTTGATCTCAAGATGAAGTCACAGTCATATCTTTGTCAACCATAAATCAATTTGCCCAAGCAATTGACACCTTTTCTTATAGTGTAAGGATCGCTTATGTTGAATCTTTGGCCAACTTCCCCAGAGTCGACAATGCAATTTATGAGCAGCATTTCCGCTGTGTGAAAAGTTGTCGACAATATTTTGACAAGCCGCTTGCGACTGAGAGGTTAAGCAGCAGCAACATTGACAGCAACAACAATAACAGCAGCAATTGTGAGGCTGGAGTGTGTTTATTTATAAAACACTTGAAACGCCAAAACAACAAGCAAAATGAAACGCGGCTTGATTGTTGCTGTTGCTGTTGTTGCTGTTGTTAATGTTGGAAACACCTATCAACTGCTTCGCTACGTATTTTGATTTAAAGTGTTGCAGATGACGCAGATAAGAATTTATTCGAGTCCAGCAATTATGCCATATTTAGCCGAGACACTTAACATTTTGTCGAGCATCTCTCGATAATTATAGTATTTATAGCATTTAATTGCTATTTTTGAACAGCTTCTCAGCGGATTGGAACTGAGAAGCGGCTGCTTCGAAAGGCAGAAAATTATTTGCTTTTTCATGTCAATTGGCGCTGCTTCGATTTCAGTTTTTATATGCTAGACCTAAGTAAACTTAAAGCATTTGTTATTTGTCATTTGATTCTGACTAAGTTAACTATATATTTATCTTAGCTCATAGTTATAAAGAATATTTAAGAATTATCATAACAAATGACTAATTTGCACTTGTATCAATGCATTGCAATCATGGTCATGGTATGTGGGTTCCACTCGAAGCCAAAGTGATTCAATCTACCTCGACCTAATCATTCACGTATTTCACAGTTATTGACCTTCAACACAACTGTTAATATAACTTTGTAAAGAGTGTGTGTAAAAAAAATCACAATACTCAATATTATTTGCACATGAATTCAAGTTGGATTTTGCGATCATAATCGAAAGCAATAAAATGACAAGTGCAAGTTTTGACCTTAGAGATAGATTCAGTTCGTATAGCCGAGTTCTATTGTATTTCAATGTTGCTGTTGCTGTTGGCCAGCCTAACTGTACAATTGTTGTTGCATTCGCTTGAAAGGACATTGAAATATTTGCGCAATTACAGCATAGAAATGCCGCGTCATTTGATTGATTGATTAGATATATCTATCTGTCTATGAATAACAAAAGTCAACTCACATTAACTCGTTTGTTTGTCTACTCAATGATTTTTATGATGGCGAATCTATGCGAGCCACTCGACTCATTTGAGTGTTTGCCCATTTGATTGGCATTGAAATTGCTTATCTACATCCATCGCCAGAAAACTGTTACAATGTCTCAAAAAACCAAATCACATCGGGTAAATTCCCGCCCCAACTCGCTGATTGAGAACAGTTGCAAATGGGAGCTACGCATGGATACAGTTAAGATATTATTAACAAATTTTGTGCACTTAATATCACGCATACGCCGCGTATCGAATATTTGAAATTGTTGTGCCAGTTTTTTTATTACTTTTGTTATTTGTTGTTGTTGTCACGCCCCCCAGTTATAAGCAGTTATTATATTTATGTTTATGTGCCTGTAATTGCATATGAAATTTCAATATTGTAATAAATGTTTTTCTGTTCTCTGTTGTCGCGCGTTTTCCATGACAGAATTGGTGCAACTGCAACAGGTTTTCAATCATAAAAAAAAAAACCAAAATATTTAAGTAATGTCAAAACGCTTGTGATCAATTGGAGCATACTCTGTGATTAAGGATGGAGTTGTCTTTGGGTATTCTTACAAACAGTCGCTTTGGGTCTGATCTATTCAAGACTGTAGACATTAGTTTATTGAACTACTTTTTTCTTTGTCTAGCGATTGTACTGAAATTTTTAGGATAGTTGGATGATATACTATATTTTACTTTAACCAATTTTCTATCTTAGAATCTAACTGTATTCTTAGAAACTTGGCGTCTTGGCGACGAAACTCAAACGATATATTTTCTTTACTTGATAGCTTACAGCTGACATGATAGATGCGTTTATATCATTCATATGCCTGCCACTTTGATACTAAATTCCAATCATATCAACCACAACTATTTTTACAGGGTATGCATGACAACAACAAAAATATTTGAAAAATGTATTTACTCTCGTCGTGGCTGAGACGGCGCTTAGGTGCCTGGGCTTAGGCACTCAGTCGCTGAGCTGGCAATTTATGCAATTTGGCCAAATCGTTCAAGTATCGCCATTGTCGCTGTAATCGCTCGTTTGCATAAAACCATTATGTGCTACATGCCATAAATTATAGTGTTTGTACAGTTAGTTTGCATAAGGCATAAAGCGGCAACGTTTCAAGTACAATGCAATCCAATCCAATGAAATGCATTGCAATGTAATCAAATTGGTTACAAGGCGCCCCATTTGGGGCCTTGGCTTTAAGTACATATCATAAAACATAATATGTGTGTACACGTATGTGTGGCACTCTATAGGCTGCCATAAAGATGCAAGCACTAGGAAATCAGAGTGCAGCCTACATTTGTTCTACTCATCTTTTTTTCTCTTTACTGCTTTGGAAGCCATAAAAGCCTGTCAAATATTGCGAACTCATTTGAATTTATTTATTTATGGGTATTATCAAAGGCGGGAATCACACGCGATGCAGTTGGAGTTACTATCAAAGTTTTTACTACTAATGTGCTCTATTAACCCCAATAGTGGAGTAATGTTTGTTACAGCAACTGAACAACTGTTCAGCTTGGCTAAAATTTAAATAAGATTCGAATACTCCACTTAAAGTTAGTTTTTAACGCTTGAATATTTATTAACTTAAAAATAAATACTTAATTAAGTAATTCGAAATTAGTTAATTACTATTCAGGAAATCGTACGGAAGTAAGTATTTAAAAATGTTTTCAGTTTGATTAAGCAATTTGCATGACTAATCAGTGTCACGGGCCTGTAGGCATTTATAGATTGATTGATTGATTGATTGATTGATTGATTCCTTAGCTGTATTTACTTAGATTGGGTTAGCCCAAGGCTAGAACTTACCATGCCAACTAATCTCCAGTTGTCGTTGAAACACAAATATCTTTGCGTTTCTTTTGCGAACAGAGCTATTTTGAATTCGTTGTTCACATAATCCGGGAGGCCGACTATCGTTATATTTTCTGTAATCAAAAAAATAGAAAACAACAAATTTGAAATTCAGCTTGAAAGTGTGTATCTGTGTGTGTGTGTAGCTTTTAATTGATGTAAATATTTGGCTGAAAAAAACAATTTTTTAATTAAATGCAAACACGGATGCGCTGTCAAGCGCTGTAAGCGTGTCAGAGGCAGCTGATCATTTGAATTGAAGTGGTATGACTAATTTTAATATGTAATTTAACAACTTAATTAGTGTATTAGTTTCAACTTTAAATACTTCATCTTCATCTTCAATATAAATATTTTTTAATTCAAAATAGCTACAAATATATTTATCTGTAGTATTTCTCCAGACTAAGCATGCTAATCAATACATATGTATTTGTTTTTGAGCAAAGTAAACAAAAAATAAATAATATATAAATATATTTAAAATATGCTAATAGAATAATTAATTTTGCTTACTTTCAAAATTTGTTTTGTCAATAACAATTTGCGTAATTTTTGCGTGTCGATTTATTTAATCTTTGTTTGTCTATTTAATCTGTGGAAGAGCACGAACTGCTAGCAGCTCCCCTTCAGATTCTTTCTCTCTCCCGCTCTGTAGATGCTTCTGGAAGGTATTTGAGTTGTGTTTGCCATGTTTGATATTTGCCTAACAGTTAACAAACTGAGGCCGCTGCACAAGGTGTGCTGCGTTCTAATTTTAAATGACTGCCCAGCTGCGTCAGCCAAATGATTATATCAGAAGGAAAGATGGAGATGCAAATGCATTAAAAAACCCAAACTCAAGTGCAGTGTGTGTTGGTGTGTGTGTGTGTGTAGTAGGTGCGCTTCTTTTTTTCTAGCATTGCTGGCTACTCTCTCCACTAATTATAAACTAACAATGTATCTTTGGCCACGCCCCGCTCAAGAGTCAGGGCTATTGAACTTCGAGCCACTAATAAGTAAAGCACTTGAATGCGGCACACAACAGCGCAGCCAAAGAAAAGCAACACAAGGCAGAGAGAAGCGAGAAGCGAGAAGAGAGAGAAGACCACTCGAGTTAGATTGATAGGTGACTGGGTTCAGCTTCAGCTTCAACAGAAACGTTGACTTCGAGACTTCGTCGTCTGTCTGCTGCCCGTAATTAAATTTATGCACAGAAATTCTTAGCAAAAAGACGCCCGCCTTGCATAGAGGGGGAGGTTGGGTAGGGGTGTGGGTAGAAGTATGGGGTTACTTGGTGGGCCTCTCATATTTCATAAGCCCCTTTGAGGGGGACAGTGCGCTTGAGTGACTTTTGTGCTTCACACCTTTTGGCAGGCAGGCAGGCAGTCAGGCACTTTGCCTTGCTTGACTCCTGCCTTTTGCTGTTATTGTTATTGTTGTTATTGATTTCATTAGTTTAGTGACACATGCCAGAAAGAGAGAGAGAGAAAGATGGAGAGAGAGAGAGGGAGCATGTACTTTGAAGTTTGCACTTGTGAGTGCAAGAATTCTTCTCCAACATCTCGAACACTGCACTTGGACTCTGGCTAGAGACACGCTCCATCCTGCATTTGTTTGTTTTTCTTCGAGCTGGGAGTTCTTGACTGCTTCCTCTGGCATGTGGTTCTACTCCCCAGCAAGGCATTCTGCCTGGCATTGTTTGTCTTGTGCATTTCCAGTGGATACGCAGTGGGTTTCAGTTCAAGACACTGTCGCTGTGCTGCTGCTGCTGATGAGCAATTGTGCTAGTTATCAGCAGAAGAGGCAGCTTGCAGGGGCAAATAGGGAGAGCTGCCTCTTGGAGAACGGTAAAGTTATTCAGCTGTAGCAGGTGTAACTGGCAAAGTTGCAAAGTCTTATATAAATTTGAATATATAATGAAGAACTGCACTAGTAAATTATCCATTTTTTTTTGTTCGTCTTCTGATGTTATCCAAAAGTAAACTCCAAAAAATACCCTGTTAAATTTGCTATTATTTTATTCTCCACCTTTAACCCAACAATTGCCAAATGGAAAAACCTGTGCCCTGTGTGAGTTTTCCATAGACTAAACTAAAATGTTTATTTTTAATGTCTCACGATGTTACAGAAATAAAATGTGGCCGTTTTTGGTTCGAAAAGTTTTCACGACAAAATCACATAAAATGCATTTATGCTTGGAATTTTTATGGTCATTGATCGTAGATATTTTCAAGATTTTTCGGTTCGGTTTGTTTTTCACTCAATAAAAAGTAACGCCGCAACTTATTAAGTTTTATAAGCAAGTTGTTGTTGTTGTTGCTGTTGTTTTTGTTGTTGTTGTTTGTGTTTCTTCATCATCGCCTGGGTTTCTAATTAAGTTATTAGTCACAGTGTGGAATTTGGTTGAGCGCTGAGTCTTCAATTTATGTTTATTTTTTTTCTTTCGTTTTTCAAACATTTTTGGGCTTTTGAGAATGGGCGTCGCTTGATATCGATATCGAGTTGGAGATCTGTGCACTTAAAATGCATCATCGTAAATATGGCAAAATAAAGCATTAGCCCAATCACCTGAAGGCCTTCTAATTGTTAGATGCTATCGCTCTAGACTGATTTCAGACTCGTTATGCTTATAGTTCTGGGGCATGGAGGCGTTTTATTATCTTCTTTTTTTTCAGTGTGGGTGTGTTTGCCTTGGGGGCTCTTTAGGGCCGGAGATTAAGCGAAACTTAAGGAGTTTTGGGTAAAAGTGTGCTGGTAATAAATACTATTTCATATAAAATGATTTAAGCATTTTAAAAGCTGATAAATGTGAACATCATTTAAGAATCTGATTTGAACAATGCACAACATTTATCCGAAGAAACAAACTCAATACTTTTGAACTCTTTTTAAGAACTATAAATCTGATCTTAAATCACAGATCGAGCTAGTTGCATTTAATATTAGCTCACCAGCTGTGATAATACACATAAAAATCGAAAAGATCTTGATATATAATGTCACAACTTCAGAATTCAAAATGTAACGAAAAGAACCATTAAAAAAGATAAAATAAAAAAAAAATAAAGATAATGACAAACTAAAGTTCAGGAAAACAAAAGGCGACAAAGACCAAAACGCAAACGGCACAAAACAAATAATAAAACACAAACAGAAACAAAAACAGAAACAAAAAGCAGAAAATAAAACAACAACAATTTGAATCAAATATGCTAGCAATGAGGCTCATCAACATAAAATTAAAAAATCATAAAATGCTAAACTGCACAGCATGAACAAAATCCAAAACAAAAACCAAAAATCTGATTAAAGCGAGTATATCAAATAAAAGCTAACAAAAAAAACCGCAAACGCCGGGGCTCCAAAAAAAAAAAAGATATAATAAAGTGGACAACAAGCTGGCGCGTCAAAATGCCGCCTAATTGCGGCACATGTGTGTGCGAGTGTGCGTGTGTGGCAGTTGAGCGGAATACCATGTTTTTTACGACCTTACGACTGTGCACGTCACACACACACGCACACACAGCTGGTCACTTTGTCATTCCATCAGCGTGATAAGCATCAAGCATTCGCCCCCATGCCGCGCCCCCTTCTAGCCAGAGTTATGCACCGTTCAGCGCACGTGGAGCCAGCAGCATTTAAATTTGGGCTTTAACTCAGCTTTAACTGGTGGGCGTCTATTTTTTATACTTTGTTTTTCTGATAAGCATAAATTGCCGCTTATCGCTCCAGCTGCATCTCCATGATAATATCATTTTATTTGGCATATTTCCATGACTTATTTCGACTGTTTGTTTCACTTTCACTCGTCTTGAGTTATGCCGGTCAGAATAAAAACGATCTTGGGCAATCACTTACCATTTTTTTATGTCTATTTATTTTTTATGCTCTTAACGAGCTGATTTTATTGTTTGTTCTATCATATTTCATTCGATTTGGTTGATTTGTTTTTACTGAATTTTTAATTTAAATAACATTCCCAATTGGACATGTGGCACTTTCCCAGTATTGATCAGTTCTGCTTGAACTCGGAATCTGCATATGGCGATTTGTTTTGGTCAAGTGTGGGTCCTTGGCTGCCACGCAGTGCATTGGCCCTTTCCGGGAATGTTGTCTGAGGCAGGAATGTGTGTGTAAATCTGCGACTGCATTCCGAGAACTTTCTCGCACTGAGGCTGCCACAAGTAGAAGGCGCAACTGCAGCGACGAGGTCTTAGATTACGTTACGTATTTTGACTGCGCGAACTAAGTAATTGCCTCTTGCAACAACAACAACAACAACAACAATAAAAACAACTGTGATTTGTCACATGGTGGCCACAACACACAACAGCAACAACAAACAACATCTAGTCGCCATTGGGCAGCAGCAGGCGAGTCGCCTCGTCTCGTTGCGACTGTGGTTGCAACCAACCAACGAACTACTCCGCATTTTGCCAGCTATTGACGTTTTGTCACGTTTCCTGGAAAAAAACCGTTTTATTTGCTCGCCGTTGCCTGGCTTTCGGTTTGTTTTGTAAGCCGATGCCCACAAAAGCAAAACAAACTAAACAAAATGAAGAAGAAGAAGAGAGAAAAAAAATGCATGGAAAAAAGGAAAACAAACTTCAACTTGAAGCCGTTGCACTTGTGCAGCCTGCAGCTATTTATCAGTGAAAGATGGAGTCCTACACTCAAATCAAAACTGTTTTTTCATTTTTTACACAAAATTTATATTCAAAAATATACAATTTTATTTTTTTATTTCTTAAATATTAAGCAGAAGTAAATAAGATATTTTTGGATTTGTTAATAAAGTTGTTGTACATTATGTAGATCAGTTATATTTTTTTGAGTGTAGCGTGCAGTCGTAGGTTTGGCGAGGGGAGCCCTCAGCATATCTCACTGAGCGCTAATTGCATTGGCACGCCCGCCGCAGGGGGAGCCGTTAGGGTTAGGGGTAGGGTTAGCGGTCTCAACTTCGAATGCCACAATTAGCGCCATTTAATGTGGAGCGTACTCGACTTTTTACGCACGATTCCTGCACCACAGACGCCACTTTAAATTGTGGTACTCAGGCGGCGGCGGCGTCATCGTCGTCGTCGGAGGCCACAGTGTCAATGAGTTAATTAGCGCACGATTTGTCGACTCCCTCCCCCCCTTCAGCAACTCGCGCCCCCCTGGTCTAGGCAGTCACCCAAAAGGGCCAAACTCATGTGTGTGGGTGTAGACGAAAAAAAATCTCTGTTTTTATTGGAGTCATCGTCTTTTCTGGGTCAAATGAGTATCTCATAATTTATGTTGCGCCGATTGAATTTTTTGTAGCGCAATTAAAATTATTGAAAATCCCACAAAAACAACAAAGTTCCAAAATTAAGATAAGATTTTTGTCAAATTGATTGAAACTGTGCAATGTGTGGCCATAAAATGAAAATGCTGAAACGCATTCGTTGTTTAAGTTGCACATTAAAAAAAAATGCCCCACGAACTTGATGCATTTTCTGAATATCTAATGTGGCATGTTTTCTTGATCTTTGTGATCGAGTTTTATGCGAATTTTATGCTTTATTAGTGAACTTAGCGAGCATAAATAATAAACAAGTTGAGCTTTTTAGTCCATATCTTTATATCTATCTGAAGTATTTATAAATTATGGCCTATTCATAAATCATGATTTTTTGTGTGGGTGGATCTGAACACACATTTATAATTTCCTCAAATGGATGTTGATTTATGAATAGCTTTTAATAAGTATATAAAATTAATTTAATAAATAAAATAGTATTTAATTTAAGCATTATTATTATGATTGGGGAAAAGATAGCACTGCGATCTATAAGTTCTATTGTGTCCCCTTACTGAGTCTACAGCTCTTCCATCAATCCCAACTCCTGCAAGAATGCCAGGATCTTTGTTGGGTTGAGGGATTCTATGTGCTTGGGCCTCATGATATGCTGCCCTCGGATGCTGCATCTTTTCCTGGTTAAGGCGACGCATTTTGTTAGGATGTGCGTCGAGGATGCCTCTATATTTATATGCATTTTTAAGGTGCTGGGCAAGGGCTTGTTTGGCAAGGTGATGCTGGCCGAGAAGAAGGGCTCCGATGAGATTTATGCCACCATCCAGGACGATGATGTCGACTGTACAATGACAGAAAAACGCATCCTGCCCCTGGCCGCCAATCATCCATTTCTCACGGCGTACACTCTTGTGCTCAAACTTAATTTAAAATGAAATTGAAGTTGCACTGCTTGCTTTGCTAAAGTGAACTGCTTGCTTTTGATTGTCTGCTAAAATTGGTTCAGTAATTGATACGTTTTAAGCACTTTAATCAAAATATCATCGCGCCAATTTAATGGTACTGGATTGTAGCTACTGCAACTGCTGCTGCTGCTGCTGCTGCTGTTGATATTCTTGTTGTTTTTGTTATTGATATAAGCAAAAGATAAATGTGCAATTAAAAGTTGCCTGCACCATTTATCAATGCAATGGTCAGCAACAACAGCAGCAGCAGCTAGCAGCAGCAGCCAGCAGCTAGCAGCAGCAGCCAGCAAGCAGTATCGATTACAACAGCAACAGCAACGGCAACAGCAACAACAAACAACAACAATAATAAAACTTAATAACTGCTGCATTTTTGTGTTTATATTGAAAATATTAAGAGAAAAAAAGATGGAAGGTTGTGGCGACCACACGCAGGCGGCATGTTATTTACAGTTAATTGCCGCTGACTGCAGCGAAAATGTAAAATTACATTGATAGTTGCAGCAGCAGCAGCAGACGACAACAAAAGCAGCAAAAGCAACAAAAGCAACAAAAGCAACAACAACAAAGAAGTCGCTTTGGGGAAGTTTCTTTATTGTTTATTTATTTAGTCCGCGCTGCGGTTTCGCTTTCATTGTTGTGGTTGCAAATGAAAAATAAATTGAAACTGGCATTTAATTAAGTTAACTGCACACTGAGCAGGCGAGGGGCAGCTGGGGTCAGTAAAGCGCAGCTTGGGCAGTCGCTGGCAATTAATTTAAAAGAAAAACAAATAAATCAGCAACTTTTTATTGCAATTTTTATTTGCATCCGCGCAAGGACGTCGCTTAAGCCAAAAGCGCCCGGTTGCAACATGTGGCAAACGGCAAATAAAAAAGCCAACAGCAGCACAGTATTTGCCTGCAACAAAGTGCATTTTATTAATTAAGTGCAAACGCAGTCACTTACAAGCCGTTTAAACTGCGTGTTAGCCAACTTGAAATGGCCCCGCTAATGCGCCGAAACCAAACAACTTGAAATTCGGTCCGCTTGAAAACTGTCAACCAGCCACATTAAATACACTGAAGCTGCAGCTACACATATATACATATGTGTGTGTGTGTGTGTGTGTGGCACGGGTGGGCCACTTGTTTACACTTTACATACAGCCCCGAAAAAAAAACTGCGCTCAAATTGCAACAGGCCAACAGCCATTTGCTTAAACAAATATTTTTCCGCTTTTTGAAATGCACTCGTCGACGGGAGCATTTTCATTTTGTGATAATGCGTGTAATGCTGGGAATATTAGATGAAACTTTGGCTATACATGACTATATGTGGCAGCCAGATAACTATCTGACTTAGCTGCCATAGAAATCATGGGTCTAAAGTAGATAAAGCTGCCTTAGAAACTAAAGCAGAAAAATTGAGCTCTTCCATGAATCTTTTTTTGGTTGTCCTTTTCAAAATCCCTATTTACTATAACTATGATTCATATCATATTGCAACAAAGTATTATCAACATTTGACTTCATATAACTAACATCGAAATTATCATTTGAAAATCGCGTCTTGTTTGCTGACTTTTTTTTCTATTTTAAAAATGTTTTCCATTTCGCGCCCATACTCGAAATATTCCACTTGAACTGCAGCCAGCTGGAGACATACTTCAAAATGTTCAAAAATATTGAAAGAGTTATTAAACACTATTAAAATGTAAGCTGTTGAAATTCCCTCTGCAAGTGTATGTAAAATTCGACTAGCCTCCATTTGCAGCTTTTCTCGTTTTTTATAATTTTCATTAATTTTTTGTGGATTTGTGTTTTTTACCTTCATAAGTCGCTGAGTTATTGTGACAATTTTAATTGTTTGCCGAGTGTGTGAGTGTGTGTGTGTGAGTGTGTGTGTGAGAGAGTGTGTGCATTTTAGGTGAGTGAATTATGTTCGAGATAGGCGCAGAAACATTGATTACGTCAGCATAAATTAAGATATAACCGTGGCTGATTTATGCGGACAGGTGTTAATTGTCATCGATTGGCCAATGAGTAAGTAGCCATAACTATTCGCCAATATCCACCCAGCAGGAAGCCGCGTATTTTTTATTTTTATTTTAATTCTGTTTTTTAGCGTGGGAGTCCGTCGCCGGAAAAACAAGCGCTAATTGAATGCACTTAAGAGCACGAACAACTCATGTTTGGACAACTGATAAACGACACTTTATGGCCCATGTAATATCCAGCAATCCATATATACATATATGTATGTTTGCACAAATGTGGCCGAAATACCAGCGAATAATTTATGCGAGTTTCTGATTTAATTATTTACCCCATAGGGTTTCATGAGTTTGGTAATTGCAAAGATATTGGCGGAGAAAAAACTTTGAAATTGCGAAATCGGAAGACAGAAATTTATTGAAGGTAATCGAAACTAAACTATGAAAATATGAATTATATTAAGTAATGAAAACTAGCTATTCAGAATTAGAGGATTCAAAGGAAAAACCTAATAAAAATTTCAGCTTCATCTCTGCCTTACAAAGTGTTTGCCAATCATCATTGGGCCTAACTAGACCTCGCTCGTCCTTTTGGCCAGTCAACACTTGAAACGATTTAGTGGACCACCCAAAAGAGCTATAACCAGGCAAAAAGGAACAAAAACAATTTTACTCGTTTACATCGTTATTGGGGGCGTGCCGCAAGCACTTACAACATAATTATTATAGAGGTCTAGGGCGAACTATTAACATGGGTAAGATGAGAGCGTTTTAATGACGCCATTAATTAGCAAAAATTACCAACAATAAGAAAACACATTCTACACAAAAATTTAACACCCTCCAGGGATACACCGAAAGAGAGAGGGAGCGAGAGAGTGAGAGAAGGAGCAGCAGCAGTTGGCCCAGTCCTTTTGGCCCTCGTGGCTGGTAACACCTTTTGATTTACGTGCAGCGCACTCGTTGGCCATAAAACAAAGTTAGAACCTTTTTGGGCCGCATCCTAGAAACGGCATCTATGCTGAGGACTGGCTCATGTAACGCGGCAGGGCGCCTTCGTCTGTCTGACTGTCTGTCTGTCTGTCTTAACAATGTTTTTTTTTTTGCTTTTGGCCCAAAGCGCCTGCCAGACCACTCAAGAGGCAGAAAGAGAGAAGCATCACCCACCGCACGTGCAAAAAAAAGAAGAAATAAGTAAAAATTGTAGGCATAATAAAAACGTCATGTCCTTGTCTGCATTTTGCCTAGTTGTGCCTGTGTGTGTCTGTGTGTGTGTGTGTGTGTGTGTGGCCTGGCTAAAAACAGGATTTGACCAGGTCTAAAGGTGCTAAGTGCGGCCGGCTGATATATATTTGTTGTTGTTGTTGTTGCGCCTTTTATTGTCTGTAAATTTTGCTTCTTCTTCGCTTTTTGTTTCTGGCTTTGTTTTATTGTTTTTCGCTCGTCATTATTTCTACTTTTACGTTTGTTTGTTTTTCTGCGGGCCAGGACAACTACCGCTCCCTCCCCCCCCCCCCCTCTCCCCTCTCTCTTGCTGTCTGTCTCTTTCTGGTCTTGTGTCTAGTTTTGGCCCAGCTCAGTGCTTGAAATGCTGACATTGAGTGACATTGCTGTGCAACTGTCAATGTTGCTTGCCATTTGTTGCATTTCAATGTTCTTTCAGCATTTTTCTTTTTTTATTTCCTTTTTTTTTTTTGCTCTTTTTGCTCTACCTTAATTAAGGCTTCAGGTGTAAAATACTCATAAAATGTTTCGAGCGCCGTTGGCCGACAGCAAATTATGCGAACACACACATCGGAACCCTTCATCTTACTGTATAAGTATATACCCCAACCCCTGCCACTGCCCCCTGGCATAGTCTTGCCCCTTTTGCTCTTTTTAGGAGCCTTTTGCAAATCGATTCGTTGGAAAAATAAACTTGAATTGTTGCACTGACAACGTCGCGACGTTGCATGATGATTAAGTTGCTTGTGGCTGTGGCTTTTGAGGCAAGATAAATAGGTAGGTGTAGGAAACTCCCCAAAAAAAACTAGCATTTACTATGAGAGCGGAATTGGCGCTTTCTGTTTCAGTGTAGCTTT
The DNA here is from genome assembly GCA_035042265.1 of Drosophila imparisetae. Classification (NCBI taxonomy): domain Eukaryota; kingdom Metazoa; phylum Arthropoda; class Insecta; order Diptera; family Drosophilidae; genus Drosophila; species Drosophila imparisetae. The sequence continues at coordinate 2,384,566 of JAWNLP010000145.1, read as the reverse complement.
CAGCAACCGATACTTTAATGATACTTAGGGATAAGCCGAAAGATTGACTTTTTGGAATAAACTAGAATAAGACCTTTCTGCTGGTGGCTAAGATTCGCTATTTTCGATGAAAGGACATTGTTGACTGAAGAAGTCAACTAAAGAATCTCCGTGTGGCATCGGCAGATTTTAGGACAATGAGGATGACTCCTCAAAGCACTTTATATCAGTAACTCTTGCCTTAACTAGAAATAAATGTAGTATTCCTATCAGCTCGAAAGTTGTATGTAATATATAAATATATATACTCTCAACACAATATTAAATGTGCTAAAGAATTGTGGTTAATGGAAGATCTATGGACTTAGAATGGGACAAATATAAAACAATTGAACTGAAGTTAACAGTTAACAGTTAAAGTCATATTAAAGTGAGCAGTTTTAGTTTTTTCCCCTTTTCTACTATCAGCTTATCCTTCTGCTCTCTTTGAGCTTCATCTTTGCAGCCAGACTTGCTAACCCCTCTTTGGGGCTCAGTCCTAAGCTTAATTGTCTACTCCCTCGCTCTCTCTCACACTTTCTTCCCTCTCATTCACTTGGCAACTCTGTATTTTTCATGGCGCTATAGCTCATTTAATAATTCTGCGCTAATCTTCGCATTTCTCGTCGCTGAGCCCCTTGTTTTTGGGCTTCTCCTCTGGCTCTGACTCTGTCCAGACGCGCCTCGGTCAATGTCCTATCTGTATTTTATTTTTGGCCGAATTTTATTTTATGTGGCCAAAAACGCTGAACTGTTTACCTGCAAATCTTTTTAGTCGGCGTCGGCTGCCGCGTCCCTTTAATAATGAGATAAGAAAACATTTTTTTACCTTCGATTTTTGTTGCTGCTTTTTTTGTTGTTGCTTATTTTTTGTATTTGTTGCCAGACTGTGTCCAGCGACAACGGGAGCAGCTAAAAGCGTATAACTCTATTAAAAATTATTGAAAGCATTATTTTATGGCAAGAGTCCAAAACGGCCATTGATTGGTTTTGCCAGCCGGAAATCGCTTAATGGTATTCCAAGGAAATCCATTTGGAACTGCTACCGGGGTGGTCTTTACTACTGGTCTACTCCTCCTCGAACTCCAAACAAAATTGACTTGGTTACGTCAGTTACACCATTATTGTTATAGTATTTGTGCACCAGCAATTACCTGTTACAAATGATGTGCCAATTGTAGGCTATCAAATGGCTTTTTCCCCCAACTGTTAGATATTGGCCCAAATGCCTGGCCAAATGAGCAATTACCAAAAGCTACAAATGCTTTGCAGGTAGTCAGGTGTCGGCAGGCACGCATTGTCATTTAGTCGAGATACAAGCCGCACGAATGTGAATACGAATGCGAATGAGTGCATGAATAGTGATGCGAGTGTGTTCACAGTTTGTGAATAGCCAGAAAGTGATAACTGATTAGCTTGGCTATAAATGAAGTTTGCCTCTTAAACTGTTTTTAGGGAAAATCATTGAGTTTGTTTTGATATATTCAAAAAAATATTACTTCTGTCCAAAAATAACAGCATTAGTCAAGACTATGACAAGATTTTGGCTTAAGCTAAAACTTTTTAAACATTACAGTTGGAAACCTTAAGGATTCGGAATCTATAAGTCTATTAACTGGGCAGATCACAGCATTGAGTCAACTTAATCGTGATCAGCTTGAAAACAGTGACTGAAAACTCACAGCGCTGCTCAACACTGGCGCACCTTGAGCTGCAGCTAACAGATATTATGAAGGCGTCGCGTGCAGCACCGAAACTAAATGTGCCCCATACAAGAGGCAAACACGCAATTTTTTCGGTGAACCCAAAGAAATAAATGCCGAATAAATACAAAAAAAAAAACAGCCAACTGCCCCAGCACATTAACAACTGCTTAAATACACAAGTTTTTCGCTTTTCATTATGCACACACACAGCACACACACACAGCACACACACACACAGTCATTTACATGAGCGCATTTGAAGTGCAGAAGTGGCAAAAGAAGAGGGCCAAGTCCAAGAAACTCCAGCCAAGTTTGAGTCATGCAACCTCAGAAGCTCATTAAACGGTAGTACATACCAGATATATACATATATATATATATATATATATATATACATATATATATCAACTTATGAGTCGAAATTTGCATAGCTGCACGCGATGCCTGGAAGACTTTACGTAATTGGAAAGTGCCTGTTCTCAGAACGGAACGTGTCTCCCTTTTTCTTGGAGTGTGGAAAGGGGGTTGGGGTTGGTGGTGGGGGTGGGGGTGTGTGGCAGTATCACCTTGTAAATGAATTGATTTATTGTTGCGGCGCAAGCCAAACTGACAAATTAATGCATTTCCGTTCAGCGCTGCCAACTCGGCTGACAGCTGTCGGCGCTGCTGTTGGCCAACATTTGAAGCACATAAATATCTAGCAGAAATATTTCAAACTTTAAACATTTTGTTGGCTTGAATTCGGCTGGCGCCCTCAGTTGCGACATTTCCTGCTGTCTTTTCTCATTCTTGGCCAATTCGTGGAAAATGTGTGGCATTAAATGCAACATTGTTGACCTTAAGTCGGAACATTTTTTGTGGCATAGAAATATCATCATTAATTCAGCGAGAATTTACAGCTTTGCTGACAGTTTTTTTTGGTTAAATAAATCTTTTTATTAGCAAATTTTATGTTAAAGAAAGAATGTGAAAAATTAAAGACAGAATTTCTTTTTTTCTATTCAAAATCATTTTCCACCTACAAATGGATGCCTAAAGACTTTTCCATGACCACATGTGGCATAATGATATCCTTAATGTCATCGTCTTGATGCCACAACTCCTCAAGGGGCACTTCATCGATGCGTCCAGTCAGGACATCATCCGTTAGGTTGCTGGACGATAAGAACGGGAATCGTCCTACTTGGCGAACAATAAAGCGATTCATTCCCATCTTAACATGTGCTCCCAGACCCGATGAGTCGCGCAGCATTTGCATTTGAGTACTCAACTTGGATGAACGGTTAATTTGTGGCAAGTGACTCAAGTAATTACGTTCCGTGGGCAACACGGCCTTAAAGGATGCGCTTAGATGTCCTAAGAAGGGCGATTGATCCTCCATCGTTTCAAAATAAAATTCGTTATATATTTTGGGAGAGCAGTTTTCGAATAAATATAATCAGTATATGACCGATTTGCCAGCTATAACTTTAGCTAACAAACTGACACATAAGTCAGGACTATACTGAGGAATGATTATTGTATTTGCCACAAATCACACTCCATATAAATTTCATTTGCCACATACCACACAACGGGGAGGAAAACATGACTATCTCATCAGGCTGCAAATTATTCATGGGACTTGAAGTGTCTCCAGCAGAAGTCGCCGTGTACGATAATAATAATGATGATAAATGCCGTGCTGCGGGAATTACGTACAATTTAAAGGGTATTTAGGGATCAAGAACAGGTCGTACAACAACAACAACAACAACAAGCAGCAGACGCCTTGATCAAGATCAAAACCGAGTCTTCTATCGATTCTTGTTCACTTTAGAGCTCGATGATAACTGGCGCGTGAGTGAGAAAGAGAGGAAGTGGCATGTTTAGAAAGAAAAAGGGAAAAGGTTGCTGGGAGTGACGAAAGATCATGTCCATTAGGTCGTCTGCAGCCAGTTAATGGCTCGAACCATCAAACAACCAAAATGAAAAAAAAAACACACAGAAAAAAGGGTCCACAACCGGTGGCTGATGTCGATCGTTCCGTCTGATCCACATGAGATTGATATGTTTGCCGGGGCATGGTCGACCGTCCGATCATATCGCACTGATTATAGTTTTGTGGTTGGTTTCTTTTTTTTGTTTTTTAATATTCATGTCGATTATAACGCAAAGTCGGCTTAGCCAACACAGCCAAGCGATATTTGTTTGATGAATTTATTGCACCGTTGATCAAGCTGCTGATCGCCGAGCGGCGTTTTGTTTTTAATCCGTCGGCATTTCTTTCATATATCCACCCCGAGTTATCTTCATGTCGTTCTCGTAAAATGCACTATTTAATGGCTTGGAGTGTGCTACGACTAGGCCCGATCATCATCTCCAGCAGATTATCATTGTGTGGCTGCTTTTTATTGATCGATCATAAAGCAAATGCTGCAGCAGCACCACCAGCAGCTGCCACTAGTTTTGTTGGGATAGGCATTAAAAGTATTACGACTTTTTATTTATTTTTATTATTATTTTTTATTTTTGTGGGATTAGCATTTGGGTAGTTTTTATATTATTTATGTTGTATTTTGAGATTATGAGATAAATAAGATATTATGTGATGATAAATGTGAATTTTGATTACCAATTTGTTTTCCCTTTTTTTTGGGTTTTACAGAGCTTATTTAGAATTTATGATCTTATAAGCATATGAACTATTTGATGTGATGAGGTTTATAGAGCAATAACTTTGCCAAATTTGATCATAATTTAGAAAGTTTTGAGATCTAGATTAATACTTTATTAAAAGCTGAAAATCCGTTTATAACTCGACATTTGCAAATTCTATTCTAAGATGTGTCAAAACTTTCCAAAGCCTTAACTTTGCCACAAATAAACCGATTTTCATAAATGATGTTTTTTTGAGCGTTGTTTGACCTCTAGATTAATATTACATTAAAAGTTGGAAATGCGATTCGGGATCGATTTTCATCTTAAAATTGCACACTCAAAAAGTGCTTGTGGAGACTTTTCAAAACTGTTCCGACTTTCAAGAGCAATCAGGGCTTATCGTCCACAAACATTCTACATTCAAATTAGAAAATAAACGTTATCTGACCGAGATTCATGTATAAAGCACGTCTAACTTTTTACACTACTACAGAACTTTATCAAAACTAAACCAGATATGTTCTCACGCTCCAAAAAAAATATGTGTGAGAGAAGAGGAGAGTAGACAATTCTAAGAACTTTTGATTTCAATGAATGCATTGACTAGCTGCGAGAGACCCGAGAGTTCAGCTGCAGCTCCTTTGTCAGTTGCTGTTGGGGACTGAAGTGCGTAATTGCTGACAAGGCAGCTCCTGCCGTTCAAGCGTTTATGGATCAAAAACGCAAACGCTCATTAACCAATAGAAGAAGTGAAGAGATCGATGCTGGACAGCAAGAAAAACAAAGAGGCCAAAAACGCTTTGAAGCCAAGCCGAAGTTCAGAAACAAGCCATTGTTATTCAAATTCAAGTCGAGAACAGAGCAAAGAAGAGAAAGAGAGAGAGAGAGAGAGAAGAAGAGGAACAGAAACGTGGATTTGATTTTTGGAGAGAATGGGAAAAACTACATCAAATTGGCGCTTAAATATTTTCATAGCCCAGACACTGGTTGGGAAACTGTGGGAAACAATAATATTGAAACAGCGATTGAAAACGAAACGAAAACGAAGAAAGAGGCGAGAAGAGAGACGAAGGAATGGAGAGGCCAAGAAAGCGCATTTGACTATGTTTTCTTCTCCCTTTACTTACTGTAAACTGTAAACTTGAAATGGCCACTTGAGTTTTGAAGCGTTAAGTGGAAATCAATGGCGGTCAGCCCAGCAGCAGCAGAAGAAGAAGAAGAAGCAATTGACCAACAACAACAACAAAAACACAGAGGGAAAAAAAGAAGAAAAACTGTCGAACCTGCCTCCGAGTTGAGTTTCTCGACGGACGGCCGACTGACGATCGGCAAGCGGTACACTTGTTCAGCTTTGTTGTTGACCATGTTTTTTAACCGTTCTCTCCACCTCCTCGTATTTCTTCTGCTGCTCCCTCTTCTTCGGCTTTTCTTCTCTCTCTCGTGCGGTAGGTAAAAAATGCAGTTGAGAATTTGAACGTTGTCGTCGGCGTCTCTTGGAAATTTGTTTGTGCGCAACGGAAATGCATTTATTTGTCCACAACTTGGACGGCGTTTAATGAAGTGACCGCCCCTTAACACGCCGCACCACACTCCGCACCGCACCACTGCACAACTGCACCACTCCAGAGTTCGAACTCTTTGCGGGGCGTTAATTGATGAATCTGCGCTGAGCAGGTTCAATGACTACCCTACCCCTAAACCCTACCCTACCCGTACCCCTCTACCTACCAAAAATATGTGCTATTTCTTGGAATTATCACGGCATGATTTCCTTTCGAGCTCTGTCGAAAAACTTTCATACATTGTCGTTTTTTGGGTTTTTCATGTTAAACACATCTATTTAAATTTTAATGATGTTTGTAATGATGGTGCTAAATATTTCCCACATTATTATCACCTAACTCATTGAGTAAAATCTTCTTCTTCATTTTTCTCTCGCGTAAAGGTCGTCAGTTTGAATATTGTGTCTAGTTTTAATATTTATCTGTTTGACATTGAGTTTTAGCTATTTTATTATTGCATAATAGAAACAAAGTTTTGTATTTAAATATGATTAGATTTATCGACTCAAGGAATTTCCCGGACAAGTTTTCAGATTACTAATTGAAATTTATTGTAAGAGATGCTTTTGGTATTTATAGCTATAGATAAAGTTTGGTATACAACATTTGCTTGCAGAGCTATAAATAAACTGGGAGTATAATTGTATATCCGGTTTTTTGTACAACTTTTAATATTTTGTTAAGAAATTGTTGAAATTGAAAATAGGAATAAAAATATTGGTATTTGGTATATCTGAGCTAATTAAAGTCTTGATCATTATAATAAATTGAGACTGAGAAGGATTGCTATGATCATTGAAAAGATCTCTAAACTGAATTTGAAATCAATAAAGTTTGTGTTGCTGAAAGCTGAAAATTGCCTAAAGATTTTGTTAAGGGAAGCTACCTTTATGAGCATATTCATCATCATATTTTTCCATATATTATCATATGAATATCTCAATATTATAATATACCAATCAGCTACCCAAAAAAACGGCAACTTATCTATAAAGTTATTAAAGCTATCTCAGTTTACGTTGAGGCTGTTTTATTTATTTGAAACTTTGATTGATCTTGTCGCTGGCGCTGGGACAGCCTTCAACGAAGCCCAACAATGCTAAACAGTTTTAATGAACTACAAGGCAAACAAAAAACACAGACCGACCGACTAAAAAACAGACCTCCATTGAAAAATCAAATCTTCTGGCCGAAAGCATAACGAAGAGGGCCAGCGGCCAGAAACAATGATCGCTGGGTAGTTGGAACCCTTGTCTATTTGGTCACGAAATTAACAGCTTGCAACTTGTTACATGCGGTAACTCTTTTGGGTTTGGGTGGGGTGAGGAGGTGTTGATTGGGCAACGCCCTGGACACCAGACAATGTTGCCAACGGGGGCAGGGGCAAGGGACAGCATTTCAGATACGAAATGATTGCGTTCTTAAATTTATGACCGCACATGATGAGCTATAAATTGTTTTATTGCCCCAGAGAGCTCAGCTAGCCCTAGTTATAGTGCTGTTGCCAGTTCTCCTCAACATTTTGCTACCCTTTCGATATGTTGTATGCTATTCCATATGCGAGCTCAACAATTTTCGCCTTTGTGCATTTTTCACGTTAGTCTTCAAATTAAATCATGTGATTTATTGCCGGTTTTCCGCCCCTTGGAAAAATCTGTGGAAAGCGCTCGTTTGCATTGGTTTTTACTGTCGCCTGTTCTGCGGTTCTTTGCTATAATTTCCTAGGCGGGGGACTAGATGAGTGGAGTGGTGGGTGAAAGTGCGTTGATTGAAATGTCAAGATTCATTAGCCACGAGGCTCGCTGGATTGGGCTAAAGAACAGGAGCGGTTCAGCGGGAGATGCGGGTGCAAATTTTGGTATAGAGGGAGCTGAAATATTATTTTTCAGTTGAATTTTAGATATCCATATCTTTAATTCAAAATATAATATAATATATGTTTGTACCTTTTACGCCCATAGTTTATTTTACTTTAATTTTCCACTAATTCCGCATAAGCTGAGCTCAGAATGAGGAACCTTTGGGTGGGTTGGAAATACCCGCAGATAGTTTGAGCACAAGTGTGAGTTGGGTTAAACCCCAGCAGCTTAGCTTAGCGTAGTGTACCCTAAAAATACATATTTTAATTCATAAAAGCAACAGACATAATCCAGGAAGGACTACCTGAGGGAACTGAGAGGACTACTGGCGATCATAAAACGCAGTCTCTCATGAATGTCAAATGAATGAAAAGCAGCCTTCGATGGGCGTGCAAATTGACAAAGCAACTTTTCACACATTAGCCATAAGTGTTGCGGCCCTTTTTGCTGCTTTTGTTTTTGGGTTTTCTTGCTGCTTCTTTTGTTTTTAAATACCAGCTGGAATTTTTCACGCATTTTGCACCTGTTATTCAAAAAAGAAGGAAAATTGGTCGTGCTGCTTGAAAATGTGCAAAAACAAACAATTGTCGAGTGACAAAAGTTGTAATATATATATACATTTAAGGTCCTGCTGGGATATACTAGCTGTAGCTCGTGCTGCGACCCTTATCTGAGTGTATCTTTTTTTTGTTTTTGGTTTTTGGGACAGCTGCAGGCAGCGGCTCTAATTAGGCCCTGGTACGGCTGTTGTTGGTTATTGTGCGGGTTGCAACGCCAAATGGACTCTGGGCTGAGTTTTGCGGCCTGCCAACCGAGTCCAGTGAAAGTTGACGCGTTTCTTTTTTGCGCAAAAATTGTTATTATTTTTACTCGCAATCGTTTTTGCAGTCATAAATTGCACACTTTATGCGGCAAATGTCCGAAAGAGATGCAGAAATGTGGCAACAACTTGGTCTACAAAAATGTGTGCAATATACTTTGGCTACAGAGTGTGGCATAGAAAATTGCAAGTATATAAAATACCAAATCAACAAAATCTGTAAATGAAATTAAGGTTTGAAAGTGTGCCATGGAAAAATGCATCTGCCTAAGACAGCTTATCAAAATTTCATTTTTGTTTGATTAAGCCAGATCCGAAAAGTGATATAATATGAGATACCAAAAAGACTAAGTTGTCTCAAAGAGTATCTAATCTTCGGTGTGTCTAAGATATACACTCTTTTTAAGAAGTCAATTTCTTGATCTGAATGTTCTAATTATATATTCAATACTTCTGACTCACTTTTCACAGTTTCCTACTTAAGATTCACATGTTTGTCGCTTCTGTTCAGCTACACATTTGACTTGTACATTTATTCACATCTCATATGCAGCTACTTGCAACATTCGTGGCATTCCTAAGTTCTTTCCCCAACCAAATGCTTCGAGATGGATGAGTTGAGTGACAGTTGAACATGTTTGCAGCACAGTTAATAACTGAGACAAATATTGAACAGTCAAAAGTAATGTGACTTTGTTTTTTAGGCCAAGTGAAGTGGCAGCGTTTTTCGGGAAAAATATGAGACACTTCATCATGCAGACACAGCAATAAACAGAAGACAATAACAACAACAGCAACAACAACAACAACAACAACTACTGAAAAATGTTTTTATATTTTTGTTGAAGTTATTGTTTGTGAAAGGCTGGCAACAAAATTGTTAAATTAGATGCAACAAAATCGGAATGTGAAGGCATTTCCTGCAGACGTGTCAATAAACAAAAAAAAAACGAGTCACAAAGAAAGAGATGGGTATAGAAAGGGAGAGAGAGGGGGGAGAGACCTCATAATATGCTACATTTATTACAAGCGCACTTGAGCTGTGTTTTGTTTGGGTTTTTTCTTTTTGGGGAAGTTGTAAATTGATTGGGTACTTACGTATCTGTGAAATGTCTGTCACTGAGACTGTTCCTTCCGCAGCTAGGTGTATGGCTTTGTTGTGTGCACACTGTGACATTATTACGTAATCTTCTACTGTACATAATGCACCTGAAATCACCACCTGAAAAATAAGCAGATCGAGCGAAAAAGAGCGAGTATTAGTCGAAAAGAACGCAAGTGCACTGAGGAATATTAGAAGTAACTTTGAAACCAAAATAAATCTCGTTTATAGTGAGAAATTCTTATTTTAAGGATGAGTTTTCTTTTGTATTCCTAATTTTGTTATACTTATCTTAAAATCATAAAGAACTTATTTCAACTTAGATTTATTTTATATTTACATGTTTTTCTCCAAGTGTAGATGTAATTTTTTTTTATCACTATCTGCGGAACCTTATCGATAACAGCCAATCAATATTGTATCTAACAGATACAACACAAACACAAACACACACACACACACACTCGCACACACACACACATGAGCCTAAATTGCATACCAGTGTTTACAACTTGTCAAACAATTCCCCGCGCCTTTTTTATTACTTCCTCAAACGCCCCCACAGCCTAGGGCACTCTCCTCTCTCTCTCTCTCTCTCTCTCTCACTCTCACTGTCGTGTTGTCTCCTGCGTAGATCGGTAGTCGCCTCTGGGGTAATTTATCATGTTTGATTTGTTGTCTCACTTTTGATATTTCAATTTCACATAACAGCCACATTCATTCACTCATTCACTCATTCATTCATTCATTCATTCATTCGTTTATTCATTCATTCATAATCGCCCCCTTTATTCGATTTATTGAATTTATTGTTGCTGTTTTTTATTTTTTGTTTGGCTTTGCGTCGGCGCTTGTTTCTTTTATTATTATTATTATTATTATTATAATTATTATTGTTGTGGTGTTGTGCGAGGTCAGGTTGTAAATCAGACAACGAGTTCAATTGAGCCGCAACCTGCTCGAATGTGGAAACTATTCAACTATTTATGGCTCATCTTAAGCCACTCGTAAATTTCACGCTTACTTTAATGCCACAATTGTAAATAATTCCTGAAAATATCTTGGCAACCTCCAACTGCTTGTATCAGAATATATATTTCATAATCTTATTTTTTATTTTATTGTTGAATTATTAATTTTAATTAATAATTAGTTTATTGTAACTGTCATAGTAGGCCTGAGAACTATAAATACTTCTTGAACATATCTAAGCAACCTCCAACTTTATATCAGAATATATATTACTATATTTTGCCTGCCCTCATTTTGGATTTTATGATTGAATTATTAACTTAATTTAATTAAAGCTTACTTAATTTACTGCCTTGTTTGATATGCTTTGATTTATTTTATTTATATTCTAAATTTGTTGTAGTTTAATTATATTATGTATTTATTATTTTCAGTTGTTCCCCAAAGTTGTGCTACTTTTCCAATTCCAATTTAAAATTATTTTTAATTTCAATTGTTTCTACTTCTAAAGGACATTATCCTTCATCCTTGTTAACCCATTTACTCACTTTTTGCGAGTTTCTGTTTTTGATTACGATCACATTCTTTGCCCATTATCCTCCTCCGCTGATTGACCCATTTTTGACACTATAAACTCTTTCTTATTTGCACTCTTTTAAGTCGCTTTCATCTATAATCCATCAATCCATTGTTTTTCGTCCTCCTTTAGTTTACTTTATGTACTTCTTACATTATGATTAACGTCTACTCATCCCATATATTTCTTAGATTCTTAACCCATTGTTAACCCACTTCTTTTCATCTTTTCACCACTCAAAGTGGGTTTAGTTATCGATAACATCTCTTTCATTGCTGAAGTTTCGATTGTTCTAATCAACCCTTTGCCACCCTTGAGTAGCATTTTAATTGTTTGGCGCCACAACAAAACCCTCAACGCCAAAGACCACCCAACTAGTCCACCCCACCACCCTCCTTCGAGCACATGTTAACCACTCCAGGGAGCACTTGACTCCAGTCTCGAGACCTCTCGAGATTGGGAGTAGGCGCTTCAAACACAGCCTCAGCCTCGTTCAACGTCGAGTAGCCTCCACAAATTAGCCAAGTTAAACTTACCAAAAACTAATTTCTGCAGCTGGTTCGGTTTTTTGTTGCTGTTTCTGTTCCGATTTGGTTTCTGGTAACTGAAACTGAAAACGAAACCCATCGAGAAATCTTATCGCAACCGAAAACACACATTGGAAATTTATGCTCCGCATAACCTCGTTTTCGTTCTGAACCGTTTTTCCAAGCGTTTTTAACGCTACTTCAACTTGCCTCGACATACAGATATGTGGGTGGAACGAGCGGGGAACGAGGGGGTGGGGGCTGAGGGGCGCAGTGGGTTGAGTAAAACGCATTATTTTGTAATTATCGACAGAGTTCTAATAAATAAAGCGAACGTGCGACGTGCGCAGACCAACAAATAATAATAGCAGGAATAAAAGAAAAACGTCGCAAGGCCCCCCCCGCACAGCAAACCTTTTCGACTGGGCTATAATTTTTACTGTGTGCTTCTTCTTCTTCTTCTTCTGCCTCTTTAGTTTTTGTGGGTTGATGAAATTATGAATGAAGATAAGGTATGCCACAAAACTTGAATGGATTGGGTGAGTGTGTGTGTGTGCCTGAGAGGGTGTGTGCATTGTTTTCTTTGTGTGTTTGTTTATGTTGCAAATGCTTCTGTTTGGCTTTTTGCTGAAGTTATTAACTTGGAAATGACTTCAAACTTTAAAGTTATTGATTGCGTAGAGAAATGTTCATTATTTACACTGTCATACATTTATAGTGTATACTTCAAGTTAGAACTGGATTTTTCTCTAGGTGTATAAGTATTTGCTTCTTGTCAATTCTGAATTTTAAATTAATTGTAAAATTTATGCACATTTTTTTACATTAACTGAGAAACATGCTCTTGATTTTGTTGAGTACTTTAAGTATATTAAGAAAATAATTAAAATTGGTTTATTATAATCAAACTCAAAATAAATAATATTTGAGAAGCAACCTCGATTCGTTTTTTCGTAGAACGACATTGAATAGTTTGAAAGCAGACAAAATTCTTAGTAAGTCATATCTAGAATCCAAATTGATTTCAGGTTTGCTGATAAATATTATTCCCTATATATAAAATGAGTAATCGACTATGCAATAGTGTAGGGCAATATTATGAATGATAATATTTAATTATCAAAACCACTTTAATCATAATGAACTTAAACTAATTCAAAGTATTTACTAAGAAATTTCAATTACGAAATTCTTTTAAATGTAAATTTAAAATAATTAAAATACTTGAACTTAAGTAGTTCAAGTTTAAATTCCAATTATTTGCGAATTAAGTTGAAGTATTTAAGTATTTTATTCCATTAAAGGTTAAGCTAGACTACCGTTACTTACAATAAAAAAGAGCAGTCTTTTCAACTGATTCGACATTCATTCGGCGATTAATGTGCATAATTTTAACCCATTTACTGCCAGCTGAGCAGCAAACTAAAATTTCGTCCTGGCAATTCTGCGATCCTGACGACAACGCCTGCTAGAAATCTGGTAACGCCGTTTAAGTTTGATAACGCTGACATTGAATGCTTAATTGTGCAATTTGTGGGCGTGGCATTTGAATTGTAAACACTTTTTCAGCCGTTTGCAGCTATTTTTTGCAAGCATTTATTTTTTGCCTGGAATTTCACGTTTTGTTGCCAACTTGTTGTTGTTGTTGTTGTTGTATTTGTCGTTGTTATTGTTATTAATTAATTGATATTAACGAATTCCAGGCGACACACACACACAGTTGCACACACAGCCACACACACATTCGCAGACATTTAGTCGGCGGCACTTCCGTTTCCGTTTTGGCAATTTTTTTGCTTAATTTTTTTGCAGCACTTGTCACGTTTTTGAAGATTCGCTTTTTGTTTTTGGCTTGTAATTCTTTATTAATTTTTCGTTGTTGTTGACAGCTGAATGGCGTTGCCACCTAATTTGCACAAATGTTGCACGGCGTAACGGTAAATGCCAAATAACCGCAAATATTTAAAATCACGCACACAATGCGAGTGAAAGAAACAGAGATAAATTAAGAGAGAGGGAGATAGAGCGACAGAGAAAGAGAGAGCGAGAGAATACGATGTTTATTTATTAATTTTTAATTTATTTTTATTTTATTTTTGTAATTTTTTTTAGCAGCAGCGGGCGACGTTGAACGTCTTTGCAGGGCGATTGAATTATCGAGACTAACCGAAACGAAACGTGCGACATTTTCTTGTTGCTGCTGTATTGTTGCTTTTGCTGTTGTTGTTGCTGCTGCTGCTGCTGTTGCTGTTGTTGTTGCTGGATACGGATACGGCCAACATAAGCAGGCGGCAAGCAGCAAGCAGTCTGTCAGCAGAGTCAACAGTCAACAGACAGCTGCACAACAGACATGTTGCACGTCGAACATTTGAACTGCGTCTCAAATCTGACAGCTATATGTTAAAGTTACTCAATCGCAAGCCAAATCGGTGAAATATATGTTTATATAGTTATTATATTCAATAAATTAGTTTTTTTTTTGAGTTATGATCTTTGGCGCAAGTAAATACTCTTCTATAACGGAGTTTGAGCTTTCAATTTTAATTCCTTTATAAATTATGCAATTGAATTATGCATTTTTTGTTAAATTTATAAATGCCCTAACTTTAGCCCCTAGCTGAGTTGTATATATTTTTAACATACACTTCTTTTTAATGGTCTGATTTGGTTGCATAATCGAGTAAAATGTCGAATAGCTAATTAATTTATTATTAACATGTATTATCATTTTAAATGTTACCCATTTCAGCACATAACCAAAATACTCTATTTGTTAGAGCATCGCAAAGTGCAGCTAATGAAATTTACAGCTGCTGCTGCTGTTATCTCAACTCTTAACAGTCGGTGCAGTCGCACTGCTGTTAAGCGCTTGTTGTAGCATGCGAGAACTGCTGTTAACAGCAGCAGTGCATACAAAGCGTGCTGTAGCCAACAGCCTCGGCAACATCGAACCTGTTGTATGAGCTGTTAACCAGTCAGCAGTTAACTGTTGTTGCTGCAGCTGGTGTTAACGGTTTGTTTACAGTTTCGAGCATGATTTCTGCTTAAATGTTATTGGAGCCAATCCAAATGAGGCAAAGTGAAATGAAATTATGAAATTGCCAATTGTTAAACATAAACTTTATGTGTGGCTGTTGCAAGTTCAACTCATCTGCTGTATAGTGTATGATGAGTAAAGGTACATTTATTGCAGCTTAACTTAATAATAGTTGTGTTATTTTAAATACGTTAATCAGCTTTATAATACCAAAGCTTTGATATTAGTATTAGAAATTGGTTGTTAAAAAACTCTTCCTATTTTATCTTCTATTGGAAACCGTTCTTTAAAATATATATTATTAACAATTCTTAGGCTTATTCTACTTAAAAGTTATCTTTAAGTTATTTTATTAATATTTTTGAGCTCATTTAAAATTAAAAAAAAAATGGCTATTAATATTCTGCCCCTGCTCGATTGCAATGCGAAATTCTTTAGAAATGCCCGAAATATTTGCAGATTTTCACCATTATTGCGATTATTTCTGTGAAATTTTATTCGCCACAAAATCCCATTAGTAGAATCATGGCCAGCCTGAGCAGGGAAGGAAACAACAATAAACTGGACACGCGCTCCTCATTAATGGAGGCAATAATGAAAATTGCAATTGTAGTTTCCGGGTGTCCATAAAAATGGTTAACGCCCACGCAATAAAACTAAGCCAGCAACCCCTAAGTGTGTGTGAGTGTGTGCGGGTGTCTGTTGGTGTGTGTGTGTGGCACAGTTTAAAGCGATTAGGGTCACAACAAAAGGGACGAAGACCAAAGAGGACCAAGGAGGAGGACCCGCATGCAAGAACTTCCGTTGGGTGAGTGGAGGAAGTTGCCAAAAACTGCAAGCGTTTTGTGATTCAACACTGATTGACACTGAAGGAAGTGCCACAGGATGAGAAGCGGAGTGGGGGAGGAGTATAACCGGCCAACTGTCAATCAATAGAAATTCATCGACATGGACATGCGTCCATCTTCATTGTTCAGCGCACAATGGCGATTTGAGTTACTCTTCTCCCCTCTCCTTCTCTCTTTTGCCGTCCATGTCCTTGTAATCCTCGATAATGGGCTATTGTCAGTGCGACTGATGCTTGACGCCGTGGCGACAACACCAAAGAACAGCTACTTCGGTTGAATGCTTCATTGAGTTCGACTCCCCTCACCCTGCCTTCCCCCTTCGTTTATCTGCTCCCTTTTGGGCTGATTGGTGACGCACTTTGGCACAGAGTCGATATTGGATTACCCATTGCTGCTGCCGCAATTAACCAAAGAGTCTGTATTAAAGTCGGTATTAATTGTCTGGATTGCTGAGAGGATTTTCGATGCTATGCGATAGAGTTGGAAGAGTAGAGCAGTAGTATAATATATAATTTAATATATATATAATATATAAAACAGATGCAACTATCGATAAATAATTGTAATTGCTTTTTGTGTGTAGTCAGCCTAATCAATCAAATTAGTCAATCGCTCAACAATAAATGTCCAGATTTATTGTGCACCTCGCCACACAAATGAAAACGAAATTGTTTTATGATAATGTTAATGTCACAGTCATAATGTAGTCCCGACATGGCGCCCGACTAATGCTGATGAGTAATATATAGAAGTTCCAGATAACGCGTGGCACACATAATTAGTCTGCTAATTTGCAGAATTATTTCGCTATATCTTTGTCAATTGGGGGCACCCCTTATTTGCTTTATTAACCTATTAAGGGCAATCCATCAAATCAAAAGTGAGTCTTGGCCAGGCTAATATAACTGTAAAACTGCAGGGGATCTTCAGTAGACCGTTACTTGCAAGCTCATTAAAACTGTTGCCTGTTGCCAGGTGAGCAAAATCGTGTCACTAATTGTGAAAGTCATTGCAAAAATGCTGTTCCCTTTTTTGCCTGCTTATCGATGTGACGTCAGAGGAATTAACGACTTGATTAGATTGTTGGCAGATATAGTAACTGAAAATATGTCAACTCTTCTACTACATTTTCTGCATAGTGATTGTCGATTGTTTTCTTCTTCTGCAAGTCTCTTGAAATGTACGAAATTTACAGAAAACAAATTAATCATCTTGAAGAAGAGGTGCTTCAGAAAATAGGGCTCGTGACTACGCAGAGTCCCATGCGAATATGAAAATGTGTGCTTATCGCTGCTATTGTTTACTTCAAGCCAAATAATTTATATATTTAGGTTTAAGGTTCAAGTACCTGAATTCTTGTCTAGTCTTAGCATTTTTCAAACAAAATTCTTATCATACACGTAATCAAATAGTGTCAATTATAAATCGCAAAATTGTTCAAAAACTTTGTTTTTATTATAATATAAAAGATCTATTTATTGCTACGAGTACTACTGCCGAGTAAACAATTTCAGGGGGTTTTAATCGACTACCTAGACAAACTTAAGTGAAGAGTTTTGGGTTTATTCCAAGAATGATAAGTCCTAGAGCTTCCTGACCAGTTGCGCAAGTGCTTAAGAGAATGGATTAAGGTCGGCGACAGTGGAAGATATAACTTGAGTTGAAATGTTGGGGTTATTTCATTGGGTTCCATTTATAAAGTAAAGTAGAATACTTATATATTTATTCACAACTACATTCAAATTGATTGCCTGTAATTTGAAATCTTCTTTATAAGATTTAAATATGTTAGTTAGAAAATTATGTCTAATTCCACCTTCAATTAATTGGATAATTACATTTACTATTCAATTGCACACATTATTCCAGCTAAATAACTCGATGGCAGCTTTCCAGACGCACATCCTTCCACTAACGCAGAGCAACTCTGCTGGCTGCTGGCTGCTGGCGAAGTAGCCGCAGCCAACTTCACGCTATTCACGCTGGTCATTCCAGTGATCTTTGCAAAGTGCGCAATGAGAATTCGAATGTGTGAGCTGCACAGGTAATCAAGCTCGGTAAACTATGATTTTTCTGCATTGGAAGACTTCAGTTAAAGTAGCTAATACACATACGTTTATATATAAATACATATTTATGTTTGCACTAACTGTAAATGAGCTTTGCAGCAGCGTATTAAAAATATGATTAATTTTCTTAGCTGGCAAATCCACTCATCAGCGTAATTGGCAACGTGGGTGGTTTCGTGCTGGTCTTCAACGTACCGTTGTGGCCATTTACGTTTAATTGACTTGCCCAAATAAACAAACGCGAGCCAAACATGGAAGATAAGCGCACGTGTCCAAGTAAGAAGAAGCATAGGCGACTGGAAAACATGTGCTTGGAAAGCGTCATCATTTCCAGTGTCAAATTTTAACTGATTTCAGTTGAACTCGACATTGAAATTTAAATCAACTATTTATTA
The DNA here is from genome assembly GCA_035042265.1 of Drosophila imparisetae. Lineage (NCBI taxonomy): Eukaryota > Metazoa > Arthropoda > Insecta > Diptera > Drosophilidae > Drosophila > Drosophila imparisetae. The sequence goes on along the minus strand of JAWNLP010000145.1, from coordinate 2,366,434 downwards.
AAATTCTATCTAAAAATAGAAAACGAGGAATACTCAAATTGAATATGCTCTTTAAGCTGCGCAGACAGGGTATTTCAAAGCGCAGCTTATTGTTTAGCTAATTGCTGCTACAACAACAAGTAAAACAACAACGAAAACAACTGCCAAGCAGCCTGCCAAGCCTCTGAAACTGTTTGTCGGCGGCAGCTTGTGCTGTTTTTTTTTTGTTTCTCATTTTTTTTTTGGTAGTTGGCCTTTTGACTTCGACGCTATCGACGTCGTTTAGCTAAGTTAACAATTTAATTTTCCAGTTTCGCTTTTCGCTGTTTTTTTTTTGGTTAGCCAGATGTTTTCTGTTAACTGTTTGCGTTAATCGATTGATCTTAGATTGCAGGTTGACAGCACTATCTTTTTTTTGTTGTTATTTGTTAGTTATTTGGCTAATCTGCGGAACTGAGCCTGCTGCGTGCTCCCTGGCGCCAATCAATATACATGACTGATTACAGATTGCATATTTTTGTGACGCATCAAATGGAATTTGTGTACACCATGCTCTGATAAATAATTGCGATTGTCATCATTGTGAAATTCTTACTGATTACAAGCCGCAGTCGTTGCTATTCGGGCAGATCAACAAAAAATGCCTAAAAATTATTTACTTCACAAACAAAAGTCTTCTTTTCTACGAAATAATTTGATAAAGTTCACTAGATGTGACAAGCTTAAATTTGCCATCAATTAAACAAAGCAGTTTCGTTATTATTTATTATATTATATTATTATTATTTTTTATTGTTCATAGTAAACATTTTGGAGTCGTTGAGATATCAGTCGATTGACTTCAACACGCGCCAACTTTTTTGTTTTTTCATTATTATTATTATTATTATTATGTTATTCACTGATAATAAACATACTTATAATCTAGTCAATGCTGGTGTACTGACAAGTTGGCAGGAATGTCAATTAAAGGGTCGACGACTCTCCTTGTTACACTTTCCTACCTTTGTTGAACTTGACAAGCACTTTAACATGCTGTCAAACTTGATCCCTGGTTGGCTCTGATTTGGTTTTCTTCTGTTAGCTTATCTGGCTATCTATACCAGCTGGCAGGTTAGCTGACCTCAGCCATTGGCCATTTATTGCGAATTAGAATTTGATTTGATTGCTTTGTTTTAGCTTGTTCTATGTTACAAATACCGGAAATCTTTTATTATTTAAGATTTACAATGTTTTAGTAGCAGTGATTAAGATTTATGTGCGTTTTTATTGCGGAACTGAACAGCTTAAATATTATCTGGTATGTTCTTTTTGTGGCAATAAACTTAGCAGACATTCATAATACTCTAACTGCATTCATAGCTCTATCAAATCTTTGTTTTCGAAAGGTATGAATGTGATAATAACATATATTCATGCTCAGCATCAACAAACGATTCCATTTAGCCAAGTTAATTCTTATGAACAAATCGATGTCAGATTCTGTAAGAGCTACAGTCTTCCAGGAGTCAGGGTATATTCAAGTCGAGCTCTCTCGACTGCATACTCTATTCAAAGGGAGAGTTTCCGCAATCAGCTACTTGCCAATTGCGCATCTTTATCAGTCGGTGGCCAAACCTGATTTATAACGCTAACAGACTGGCCAATCTAAGCATATATATGTATACATACATAGTGCAGATTTATGGCCAGAGAGTCGGCCTAATTGGGAATCATAAAGATTGTGAACTGCGCAAATCAAAACAAATCGTAAATAAATCTGTACAACTTTTTTTCATTTGTTTTTGTTTTTGTTAGAAATTTAAATTTATTGTAAACTGGGCGAAATTCCATTCTGGCCATTTGCACTTGACAATTGCTATCGGGGCACGTTTGATGTTGAACTTTGCTACCGCATCGTATATTATTATTTTTATCGATTCGTTAAATTTAGAGCGCCGACTGCAGGCGGAAACCACTTGAGATTTTCGCTATTTTCGAGCCCCGCCCAGAGGCTAATGAGCCTCAATTGATTTGAAATGCTGAAGTGCTGAAAAATGCCAAAGTCTTGACTTCCTTCAACGATTGATGTGCTCTGATTTATGAGCGATATAATTACGCTAAAAATATGATACAGCACATTGTTAAACAGGATTCTGCGGTTTCCTGGGCACGTGTTCGCATCTCTCTCTCTCTCTCACAGTTGCCCTCTCTCTCTCTCTCTCTCTTTGGGTTTGACCACAGCAGCGAGCTAACAATTTTGGTAGCACAATATTTGCGTCTGGCCAACACAAAACAGACGCACACGAAAAACCGCAAAGTCAACAAAATACCCCTCCAGCTGTTACACGTTGTATCTGTATCTACACACGCTCGAAAGTATCTCAGTATCTATGTATCTTTTTTGTGTGCATTTGGGCTGGTGGCCGGCGGGCGAATCATGTTTAACAAGTAATAAAAGTGATTAAAGCAAATCTAAACGCTTGTTTCACATCGACATAGGAGTGTGGAGTGAAGGAGTGTTGGGTAAGGGGGGAAGGGGTAGGAGTGCTATTCCATTTGTTAATCAAAATCTGTGTAGCCACGCAATATGCAAATGTGGCAAACAGTTTCGACGTCTGCTGCACAAAAGTAATCAATAGAACGGATGTCCAACGCAAAAAGCATGCAAACGCCTTTTATTTGGTTGGCTAAGTGTAATTATATAATGGTCAGCAGTTGATGAGGGCGCTCGTTCGCACACTGGGGCAAGTACACCAAATTTTAAGTTAGCAAGTAAAAATGATGCAGTCTAGAATGATATAGTGTGGAAGAGAGTGGCAATCTAGTTAAGACAGCTAGACTAGGAGCTGTTACCCAATAGAAATCTTGCTGATATTAGTTTGTTCTATTTGAAACTAATTTTGGCTTTCTTATCCAATTCTAATTTTACAGTTGATCAATATTATCAATATATATCACGACTTATTCTGATTCCTTACAATTATGTATTTTATTGCAATCGGAAATTGATTTCTATCGATAAACGAGAAAAGTGGTTCAGTTAAGTTTTTTTTTTAATAACTGCGAACAGCTTTTAGTAAAGAAATAATTATCTAAAATATATATATATATAATATATATTATATATATATATATTTTGTGCATTTGAAATTCAATCACATCCATTGCACTGTCTACCTTCACATTTAGCTGTGGCCACTCGCAATGCCTTTTTTTGGCCATAACACTAGCCTAGCTTTTAGCCACCACACCAAATAAATGTTCTCATCCACACGCACCCCTCGTTGCTTGCCCCCTCTAGTTGCATGTTTGTCAAATGGCATGTTTCTCACTCCAGCGCCTTTCACTCTCTGCCTCTTTCTCCTTTCTGGCCTTTTGGCATTTGCAGCTTTTGCCATTTGCCAACGGAAATGTGCGCCAAAATGTTTGCGTGCCTCCGCAACGAGTTTTGGGTGTATTCAGTTATTCATATATATATATATTTATGTATGAGTGAATGTTCTAGGTGGCTTCAAGTATTCGAAATTGAAGTAAGCACACAAGAAGTATACGTCATAAAAAGGGGTGTGGCAGTGGGCAGGGTGCAGGCGCCGGCAAATGCGTTCATTGAACTGACTCAAGCCAGAACAGAAAAAATGCAATAAAATCAACAGAAAACGAGCAAGAAATAAAAACTTTGAAAAGGCAAAAATAAATATGTGGAAAATTTGCTGGCGACAAGACAAACAGCATGCGCTGGATTTATGGGTGCGCCATGGGGGGTGCGGATGTGGGGATGTGGGCGCAAGGATACGTCTTCGTCTTGTTCTTCGACTTAGTCGCTGTGTTCGTGCAACGGAAGCGGAAAGACGCGCAACTTGCCAAGTTGTGTGTGAAGCCAGGCAGGCAACAGGACATGAGGGCGACCGCAGCAGAAAGGAAGCTGTCGCAAAGGCTGACAACCCTGCCAAAAAATACAAGAATATAAAAAAAAAAATAAATAAAAGCAGCGGAAGCGAATTATGTTGCCTTATGTGGCCCCAAAAGGGCTTCAAGACGTAAACTTTGCCCCGCCCTCAGAAATTGATATGCAGATATGCACACAAGGATACAACAAGGATATGGATATAGTCCCCCCCCATTCCCCCCGCTCTGTTTGCTTAATGTGGCGAAAATGTAATATTTTAACAAGCGAAGGTATCAGATTTGTGTGTCTCTGTCTTTTTATTGCTGCACATTATGCACAAGTCGCTGGGCAGCCGAGCCAAGTTATTGCGGCCCATTGCATAAGCGGCACAACACGGCGTATTATTAATAATATACATGTATTTCCTTATGTTCAGCAACCGCAACGCTTGAAGGCCCAATAACTGAGAGCTGCTCGAATTGAACCGGCACAATGAACGGCCATCATCATCATAATCATTATAATCACAATGAACGTGGCCCAAAAGCAAAACCACTTCAAGTTGACCGATGGAGTGCTGAGGAGTGAATGGATTGGCGGAGGGGAACGGGGGCCAATTGAATTGATTTCTTTGTGATTAATAAAAGTGTTGTTTGTTGTTCTTCATAATATTGGGGAATTCAATTCAAAGTAAAGCTAATCTCTCTCAGTCTATTTTCTAGTGGAGAAATGTTCGAGAACTGCCCCAAAAGTATGCTACAAAATGATAAAACCAAAATTTTACCAATTTCACAACATATTTTGGACTCGAATATGTTGATTAAAAAAATAAAGCAAACAGCTTAAAACAATTTGATAATTATTATTTATTTCTGCAAGTATGTTTAAAGAATATTTTTTATATTTATAAAATACATTTAACTGTATATTTATTAATTAAAAATAATTTTGTGACTTAAAAATCGACACCAAAATTTATTGCCATTATTGATTATAATTTTGATTTTGTTACATTCTTGTTTTTCTGCACTTCGCGTATCACATGAATTCCTGTCGAAAATTTATGGACATATAAATTTAATATAAATTTTTGATTATTTTTGCGCCGATTATCAAACAAATTTTGTGCAGCTGTTAAACTAATTTTTTACACCACGTCATTTTGGCGTCACTTCTGGGAAGGTTATCGCATAAATGCCATTCGAGTGCTCGCTGAAAGTGGTTTGAATGCCCATAAATTAGTTAGTGTTTAGCTGGTTGCGGCAACTTAAGGCAAGTGACTCAAAGCTGTCATTTAGCCAAGATTCTGATGATGTGAAAAGTGAGAGTGGGCGATTTTCTTGTCAAGCCTCTTTGATGTCTGATTGTTTAACCGACTGTCGAACTATCTCAGTCTGCCCGAGGTTAAATGACATTTTTTAGATAGCTCGTCAGTGGGAATTTCCCATAAAAAATATATAACATAGAGCCTTTGCTATTTTTGGCTACTTTGCTTGCAGATTTATGACTTGCATGGAAAAAATAGACTCATAGATATTATGTTTATCTAACATTCCTTTAAAGTTAAAGCCTTAACGCAGCTCTCTCTTAACTGTTCAAATTGCTTATAACAATAACAAATGCCTCAATCGACTGCCAACTGCCAACTTGCAACTGAAATACGAGAGTGAAACTGCGTTTAGGTCTAAGTTCCGCTAACTGCCCAGATCGATGGGTGTAAATAGCAAAAAAAAAACAGAAAAAAAACTGTTTGAGCGAACTGTGGCATGAGGCACGCCCCTGTTTGGGGCAATTTGGTGCGCTTCGTTGCGCGTGAAAATTATGATTTTTGCATTTTTGCGAAAATCTCATTAAAGTTTAAAGGCTGGCTAAAAAGGATGCCGATGGGCGAGTCGCGTTGACTTGAGTTGAGTTTGAGCCAAGTTGAGCTCGTCTAGGCCATAAATATGGGTTATATGCAAACGTAATTTGCATGCAGCTGCCCCCAGGGCAACAACAGTCGTCGTCATCGTCATCGTCGTCGGCATTTGTGGTAAATTGAAAAGCTCAGTGAGCGACGACCGCCCGCGATAAGCAGAATAACAGCAATAAGAAAAAGCCTCCTCATTTCAGGTAGTTTTTTAATTAGGCGCACACGTTTTTTATGGACATTTCTTAATGGCTCGCCATAAATTCAGCGAGTCCACGTCGAAGTTAGGCCAGCAATTGAGACAGTGACTCCTTCTGAACAGGACAGGATTGCATACTCTCTCTCCCTCTCTCTCGCTCTCTCTCTCCTTCTCTCTCTCTCGCTGCACGGCAGGCGGCTGCATGGAAAGTGAATTTTATGCCGTGCATTAAACAAAGTTGTGAAACTGAAAACGTTTTGTATTAAAAAAAGACCACTTGATAACTTCATTGCGGCTTTGCTTTTGGTGTGGCCCTTTACAGCGCCCCTGCTTAGCTGGTGGCACGTAGCAACATTGTAGCTGCGCCTTATCGATGCAGTGACTGATAATTGTTTGACACAGTGTGTGGCTTATTTGAGTTACAGTACGTCCTCGTTGGGAGACCGCCTGCCCCCGCACCACCGCACCTGCCTGGGGCACTCAGCGTGTCATTCACCCGACCCAGCACGCAATTCTAATTGAGCAGTAGTTGTGTGAGTGTCAATGTGAGTGTGAGTGCGAGAGTGAGTGCGAGAGTGAGTGCGAGTGTGAGTATATTGGTCTGTATCTGGTAAATACGTTTTATGGCCGGCAATGGTTGCAGGCCGTTTAAGCTTTACATCTTTTGTCCGTCCGCACACAGATATTCATACTCGATACTCGAAAAAAACACTCACACACTCAGCCGCCTTGTTTGAACAAGCAGTAAATGCAGCAGTTGTTCACAGTCTGCTCGGCAAAAGGCATTATGCATCAAAGGTAAACAATCATAAAGACTGCAGACAGGTGCAAATATCTATATGGATCATTGTGAATTGTGAATGCATTGCAAACGCCACTCGGCTATTGATTCACGACTCATGATAGACACCATGCAAGATTCTGTCGATAGCAATCATATGTAGATATTCGTGTATAATTTATAAACTGGATTTGAGGCATTCATATATGAAATGTAAGCATGAATAAATGTGTGCTGATGAATGCGGTATAATTAAATATATATGAATATTCAGTGAGCTTTGTTCACTTCTTAATTGCCATACTCAATGCACTCAATTGCGCACTTATTCACTTCAACATCAATTATCATTAATATTATCGCTTGATTGCATTTATATATTTATGTGATGCCTCTGCCAATATATATTCGCATTCATTCACAATAATTGCACTCCTTTCAATTGGCTTTTCAGCTTCAGTCGCCCAACTCTTTGGTCAAAGTTGAGTTTTGCACATGGTGGCAAAGGCGATTCGGCTTGGGATTCATTTTCGTATTCGTATTCGGATTCGAGTACGAATGATTTATTTGCATATGCAACATCGAAATGCACTCACCAGGCACCCAAAAAAAAAACGAAACTGAGGCGACTTTTAAGTGGCCGGCACTCGACTTGTTTCTGTTTTATTTTTTATTTATTTTTTATTTCACAGCATGTTTCTTTTTGTTGGTGCCCCCAAACTGTCGCCAAGTGCTCCATTTCCGAGGCGGGGGACACATTTGGTGTAAAGCTTATTCACGAAATTGGGTTTTCATTTTGTTTTTCTCGTGTCGACAGGGCAGACAGGCAGTCAGACAGTCGGACAGTCAGACAGTCGGACAGTCTCTTTGTCGCCGCTTCTTGCTGCTTCTTTATTATCGAGTTTAATGGATTTTTAATGAGACTTAAGCGCAGCTTTTGACGGCATTTTAAAAGCGCAGCTTTATTATCGCTTAATCCTGTTTACTGTTTACAAAGGGCGCACTGAGCTGGAACTGCTTATACTCATTCAAAGATCTCTTTTTATAATCATTTATCATATTTATTGACCAATCAATGAGTCACTCTCCAAAGAGTTAATGGTATAAATTTCTTATCCTTGCTGCTGCTATCTTTTTTTGGTATGATTATTTTCAAAATGATGACATATATTTGAAATCCCCAAAGCATTCTTTCTTGCTTACCTTATCAAAGTATTTCTAAATAACTTATCGATTTCTCGTTAATATCGTTATTGATAATATCAAAATCGGAGCTCATTAGCATAGCATTTAAAATAAGTATTTGGTCATCAAATAGCCAAAGTTGTGCAAGTGCGTAACAAGTTCCTTGATAAAAATTGCCCCCAATGAAAAAATATATAGTAAACCTATTCTCTTGGAGCAAGGTTCGAATTATGGCACGTAATTGTGGCGATATTATTATGAAATTAAATGACACTTTCATCGGACTTAAAGTAATTCAATTCGAATACCACAAAAGACATTTTATCAGTGCGCCAATCAGTTTGAGTTCGAGGGTCCCCAACACACTGAGTAGTGTGCTGCTCGAGCATTTTAGTAGTCGGTACAGCGGTACGCCGGTACTGACAGCCAAGGTCGTCACATTCTTTGATCGATTATGGAATAATAATGGCATAATGCCAGAAATATTTGACCAAAGTTCGTAGCAGTCTGGCTGCTTACATAAGGCTGTCTTGGTTGGTTCTGGCTGCAGTTCATTGCGAACTTCGACAAGGTCGTTGGCATTGTGTACTACCAGTTAGATTCTTATCACTGTGAATTTTTGGCACTGTAAATGGTGCGCTTGAGTTAAACGTATATATATGTATATATATATATATATACTAGTAGATATGTGTGTGTGTGTGTGTGCTTGTGATATCTTTGAATGCTTTTACAAGCCGCAGAACACATTGTTGGTTTTTGTGTATTTTGAGTGTGGTGTCAGGGAATGTGTCTACACGGAGCACAGCCACTTCATTTATCGCCAATGGAATTTTAATTGAGTTAACATGTCGTGTAACAACGATGTCTGGTCGTTCAGTGCAGTTCTGATTCAGAGATGGTAGCGCAATACTTTTCGCATACTCGGAATTTGAGGGCGGAACTGCACCGAAGAACTTATTCGAAGTTCATTTTTGGATTGGTTCTTATGAAGCTCGAATGAGTAATTGATTGAACTGAACTGAACAGTTGATAAATCAATCTATTGAAGAGGTTGTTCATATTTTGGAACTAGATTTTCTTCTTTTGCAGAACTGATTCAGGGTTACCTTTTGCAGGTTTATAAATCAATTTTGTTTTTATTTGACTATTGAATAAGATTATGGAAATAGTTATTGCGTTATTTTGTATACGCTTTTGTGGCTATCAAGCAGAGTAGTGGTAAGTAAATAAAGTCTAAGTACATGATTTATATGCGGAAGACCAATCGGTTCTCATTAACTGATTACTTTTGGGTCTACTACATTTGTTACTGTCTTTCTTAGCTGTGCTCAGCTCTCTTTCAGTGATCATCATGACTTGTGGTATGCCACATTCATTTAGATATTTATTTATTAATTCGCTTGTTTTGAACAAGTTCAGCCTATTGTCTCATTCATCTTTGTCTTCGACGTGGGTCTTACTTTACATTTTTGCATGCCTCCTATAAATTAAGTGTTTTGATATGAGAAACATTTTCCAAATTGAGACCTCTGAGTTGAGCTCACTTTCGCCCATACATCTTCGTCAGGCGTTAAGGTGTGTGGCAAGGAAAGCTCTGCGAGATCAAACGGACCAGGGAATGGACTCTATGGACTCTATGGGCTCTGTGGACAGTATGGACTCTGTGTAGGGTCAGAGTCTGACATTTGCTGGGGGCCTAATGGTTGGGTTAAGGCTAACAAATGGGTTTTTAATGCCCTACAGGAATAGAAGTGATTGCTCAGTAGGCCAAAAAAGAGAATTGGTCAAGTTTCGAAGGTTAATGTCTCCAGTTGGCTAGTGTCGCCACCTGCCGGTCACACTGCGCATTAATCGTATCTGTACATTCTGATACCCGATTTTGATAAGCCATTGACAGGAAATTAACCATTTTAATTGCATTTGGCTAAACGAGATAAAAGAAAGTGTGTTCACACTTGGCGTGTGGCAAAGCTTAACTGTTTTTTGGGGGGCCTTTTCCATTTGTTCGTTTTTTACCACTATTAGTGTATCTTTGCTTGCGGGCGAGCGTTCTTTATCGCGCGAATAAACATTGTTTCGATTTGTTAATCCAAAATAAAACAAATTATTTGACAAGCGCGTTAATTGATTTGATTCTCGTGAAATTCTTACGAGTGTGTGTGTGTGTGTGTGTGTGTGTTGGCCAACAACGAGTGCAAAAGTCGGATATTACAAAAGGTATTTGCTCAAATACACTTGAATATCTGTTGAAATTCTTCGAATTGTGAAAGTCGAAACTTAAACAATAACTGAATGCAAACATTGATATTCATTTTATTTGTCTTAGATGTCGTTTTCATTTACACTCACTTGATACATGATGTAACAAAAAAATACGTATCTGCAGTTTTTTATTGCATAAACATTGGTATATGAGTATATAGTAGCTGTAAATCAAATTCTTAAAGCTGTTTAAAGCTTAATAAAAAAACGATGAGTGCCGCCCTGAAGGGTATAGAATTTAAGTATAGATGTTGGTCATTCGCATTCCGGAAATATTATCGTAGTGAGACATTTAAAACGAGTAATTTAAGTCATGGCTATCTCGATGATAATTGATAAATAATATAGTAAACAAGAAACAGTTAAGGAATGCCTTTTTATATCTGGGATTTACATTATAAATATTGTAATCAATATTGAACGTCAGCTGATCTAGAGTTGAGATATATTTGTGGGATTGCAGGGGAAGCCTTGAAATGAAACAGTTTATTATAGTCACAAGTGTCAGATAAGTAAATGCTAGGTAAATATGAAAACAAAAAATATACTTCGCAATAGATTTGTGAGCCTTAAGGGTCGATGTTACCTCACTTTTTTGTGGTGGAGAGTCGCATTCCAAAAAGGCCACGAGCCAACTGCACAGATAACACAAAATGCGTTTTGCAATGTGTGTGCAAGTGTGTATGGTGTGTGTGTGTGTGTGTGTGTGTGTGTGTGGTGTGTGTGTGTGCTAATGGAACATTTTTTATATAGTCACGTCTATAAGACCGTAGACCTATTTAATGTTTGCTCAAGACCAGTTAACGCAGTCATCGTCGGCTTTTGCGTTGCATGTCACAGGAAATAAACAATAAGTAATTATGCACTCGCATTGTTGTTGCTTCTTGCCCCCACCAAGGTAATGTTTATAACGGTTACTCTCTCCACTCCCCACTCCATGTATTACTTATGGATATACAAAGACAGACATATATATCTTATGGCATGCCATGCTACAGCAACTCATCATCATCATCATTACCATTATCATAATCATCAACATCATAAACAGCCGGTTCTGACTTGTCAACAAAACGGTCTACAACAGAAGAAAAATATGAAAATAAAGAAATAAACAGCAAAATACCGCCTGGCGCTTTAGTTTAGTTATATCATATCATACACTGAGCGGAAGTTTGATCTTTGATAAATGCAGCGCAGGAAAAAGGGAGAGTGAATGCCTGAAAAGGCAGTCATGAAATGCTTCTTCCTGTTATTGTGCTTTTGGCAGTTGTGCCTCCGAGTGGCTCCCTTCTTAAGTGGGTCAACTGCAGCTGACACAAGTGGGTGACTCTCTTTGTTTGGCTTTGTTAAATGCAGCTGAAGTGAAAGTGAGTGAAATTTCATCTTTTTTTGATTTATTAATGTCATCATTTTCAGATATTATGTAAAGTATGTAAAGCTAAGAAATTTATAAATTATTAATATAAATAAATCAAACTAGTCAGAAATCAATAACTGAGAGCACAAGTCTTATGATAACCACCACCAAACTAGCCCCCAAACATCCCAAAACCAGCCCCAACAATAATATTATCAAATGATTTTAATGGCATGCCCCAAATAAGAAATGAAATTCGCTGGCGCTTATCTAAGTGCGCAAAAGTGAGAAATGTGGCTACACAGTGAAAGTCAATAGTCTAAGTAATTTCTTACAGTGTATGGGAGGTAAGGAAAGGTGGCGACGGTGGGTTGCTTGGCGGAGCTGTCGATTGTCATTCAATGCCGCCCACTTTATCAACATCAGAGATGACAACGACATCAGACAGAGATACAGCTAGCTGGAAAAGGAGCGCGCTACACACACATCAAAATATATATAATTTATTATAACAATAACAATGACAATAACAATAACAATAACACTAACAATAATATAAATAATATATAATAAAATAATTGTTTGCTCGCCGAGGCGCCAGGCATTTGGAACAGAACTCAACTTTTCACAGGGACAGGTGCAGACGCTGCAATGGGCCCGACTTTTTTTTTACCACATTCCTGATAAACAACAACAATTGGGTGTCAGTTTCTTTTGTTATTTCTTTTTTATTTTATTTATTAATCAATAAGAGCAGCGATAAGATTACAAGACAACCAAACACACAACGCAATTCCCAGCAGGTGGGATGGGCTGGCGAAGGGGTCAAGGGGTCTAGAGAGGGGCGCACAACCAAAAAAAAAAAACAAAAACAACAAAATAAAAAGTGAAAAAATAGCTGCTAAATTCCAAAGTGACATTTTCGACCCCATTGGCAATAATTGATAAATCTAATGTTTGCATATCATTTATTATTGTATAAATTATAATTAGTATTTGGCCATCGCTATCGACATATACAAAGCCAATCAAAGTCTAGACTTGAACTTGAGTTCATATTTAGAAATATAGATATATATTTATACATATATATATATATATATATATATAATGATTTTGGTATTTCCTGCCCATTTCCATTCATAAATATTTACATAAACCAGAAAAATTGGCCCGCAACATTTGCAAAACCAATTTGTTATAATACCAGGTGAGTGAGGGAGTATGCAGGAGAAAGTGGCCAACAGATACCCTGTAAGATCACAATCCAAAAATAAAGCATTATCAAATTTGGAGGTGATTAATTTGAAAACGATTTGCGGCGAACTGATAAAAAGTGATTGAACTTGGCCAAGTTGATTTGATTTTTTCTTTTGATCAGATTGCGATTTCAATGATTTAAGATGTCGTATAGAGAATTTTATTCTGCCAATCCAACTTTCATTGTGTATATATATATATATATATGTAGTTGAATAAATAACAATATATTTACCATATCAAATGTGTTTCTAGGGGATATACACAAGGAAGATATATAGATTATAAAATAAAATTTATTTACAAAAGTAAATATTTTTCCAGGGGCTATTCACAATATATATAATTAAAAATATGTTTGCTATAATAAATAATCTTTTAGAGCACACATACATATATATATATATATATAAATATATATAAATAAATAAAAAATTATAAATAATATATTTTTATTTCAGTAAATATCTTTTTGCAACACATGCGCAATTTTGTGTTAATGAGCAACGTGTGCGCCTAAAAGCTGTAACACACTTCCATTTCGATATAAGTTAACCGTAACACTCTTAACTTAAGTCAACTTTACTTAACTTAACATGAGCGTTATCTTAATGATTCGCGACAGACGGTCGGACAGACAGACAGATTAACATTCCGCACATTCCATTTGCATGCGAAATGAGTGAAAACCCTTTTTCGTCAGTCCTCTTTCAGTTTGTCTTGACCCAAATAGAATGGAGTTGGCATTTCATCGCATTTATCTATATCTATATTATTTGAGATTGCATTTTTTGATTTCTTTGTTTACACATATATATTAATAGACACCAACTTGATAAGGCAGCACGCAAATAGCACATGTCTCCACGAGCCTACACCAGCCCACACATGAGCAAAAATAAGCGTGAAGAATTTATTTTATTTTCATGCGACTTGGATGATTCGCAAATTATGTGCTTCCCGATATAACAACTGGACTGGGGATGGGCTGGTTGCGCGGCTGCTTTTGTTTTAGTGGCAAAAGAGTGCCATATATGGAACGACAACTGCTCAGATAACCAACACAGATTTGCGACACACGCGAACCAAAATGCTGCCTTACAGTGAATCTATTTTTAATTAGTTAAGATCTCAAACTAAAAAAAAACATTGGCCACAATTAAATGATTATAATGACTGCATTTCTCTGACTTTGAACTAAATGTGAAAACTATGTTGTAAGAATTACGATGGAGGATCATGGGTCAAAACTTTCCACAGCTTTAACTTTGTGAAAACTAAACCGATTTAAAAAATTTTTGGCTTTTTAATCATGGTTTGAGCTCTGGAATTATGTTGCATTTAAAGTTGAAAACGCAAGAAAATTGTGTTCTAGGATTCAAGCTGAACCGATTTTTAAGTTTCGAAACAAATTTAATCATTTTGGAACTGGCTCAAAAGTTGACATTTAAGATCGTATTAGTTATTAGCTGATAGCATATAAAATGAACCCTTAAGCATGACTGCACAACTAACCAAGTTGTTAAGGCCAGCAGCAGCAGCAACAACAACAACCCTCACACACACACACACACACACATACACACATAATGGCAGCAATTAATGTGCACTACTACTACTGACTATCAACTACTGACAACTGACTACTAACTCCACTGACGACCAACTACTGACAAGTCATCAACTTCGGAACGACTGCCATTTCTCACACCCAATCAAGCGATGTTCGCCTTGTGGTTGTTTTTGCTGTTGCCGTTGTTGTTGTTGATGGTTGGCGTTGGCGGCTTCCCTGTCAGTCATCAAAACTAAAGAAAAAGAAATGGAAAAAAAGTGCAATATTTGCGCAGACATTAGCAGAGTCAACAGCGGCATATTGGAAATAGCACACAGGAGTGTGGGCCAAAGGGGAGGGGAGGGGAGGGGATGGGACAGTTGGCAGTTGGTTTGGCCAGTGTGATATGTATCGGAAACCCTGCTTTGATAGCCGGAAAAGCTTTTCAAACAGCAAAAGCCTTTCAAGTCAAAAATGTGATTCTACAATCGAATGTGCCGACAACGCATAAATCAAGCGCCTCGAACTCGTACATCAGCTGTGGAACTCCGGGTCTTAACTCTTCTCAAGTTCTTTTGCTTATGGATTTTTCCATGTGTCGATTTCAATTTCAAATACCAGCGAAAGCTACGAAAATAGCAGTGCAAGTGAGCAGCAGAGCAGCAGAACAGCCCCGGTAATTCTGACAGCCAGCCCCCAGTGGATCGTATCATATCTCAGAGCGATAACAGAGACCATTGTCCAAGTGTATCTAGAAAAAGTTGTTATGGTTTTTTGTGGCTTTGTTTATGGTTGTTGTTGTTGTTGTTGTGTGGGTCAGTCGATAAGTCATGCTGGCGCCTAAAGCGCCATAAATCTAGCGTATGGCTATGTGGCTCTGGCCTAAATCGGCATTAGTTGGCAGCCACTTAAATCACATAAAATATGTATAAAATAATCGGCTATCATTAAGAATCGCATAATTAAAAAATAAATTAATTTGTACATTAAATAAACTGATTTAGGTACAATTCCACCAGAAACGGAATTAGCGATTTTTTCGCACTCCCGCAATGCTTGGGGCCCCCCCAATGTGATTATGGCCATAAAAAGTGGTTCGATCGTGCGCAGTTTATCAACGTTCCGCATTTGGGGATCGTAAAAGAACACGTTTTTATATTTGCGGCATTATCGTTGAGAACGCGACACATCCGTGAAATATGAAAAACTTTCCGCTTATAATCAAAACATTGTTAAATTAACTTATAAACAGGCCCGCGACAACAGCAGTAATCAGCAGCAGCTGAGAAGTGGCGCCTTGATTAAGCGGAAATTACTGTCTCTGTTGGGAGTATGCCAATATTTTGGGTAATTCAGCATCGGTGTATATATGACAACTGGGCTGATCTGTGCGGCAAGTTTGAGAAAGGCGTATAAGTCGAAAAAGTTCTTATCACAAGCAAATGCAATAAGAGTAAAACACACGACACATTTTTTACATATACCTCTCGGAATTTATTGAGGCAATTCCAAGAAGAATATATGGGTTTATATCTACAGCTATCGTTATTGTTGTTCTTGTTGTTGTTGTTGCTATCATTTTGGCTTGTTGCCAAAGGCAACCAAAACAGTTCCACGCATCTATTGACAATTCAATTAACGTTTCGAAATAATTTGTTGATAAGCACGCGAGTATGGCAGAGTTTTTGGTTATGCCACATAGCCAAGAGCAAACACCTAATAACAACTAACCTAATAACAACTGTAAGAAAAAGTCAGGGCATACCATGGCCAAGTGCAAAATGGTGGAAAGCAACACACTTTCTATGCCCTTACATTAGGTTTACCATAAACAAGACAATGCTGATAAACTTTTGGCTAACATAAGAAGCATGGAAATCAGTCAAGATCCTTTAAGATTAATAGTTCTTGGGCAAAACTATGAAAAATATCAGTCTCAGTATGCATTTTAATAGGAGTTCGAATATTAACATATATATCAATATGAACATTTCAATATTTAAAAATCCTAACTCGGGTGTTGCATATTTGCAGTCGAAACTAAACAACCCTCTACCCTCTGTACTCGAACTTTTTCATTAATTCTTTGGTAATTAAATGACATGGATTATTTTAATTGAGTGTAATTAGTACGGCGAGTGCAGGTGAGTCTATATAAAAGCGTTGGGTCAATCAAGGTGAGTGTCAGTAAATATTCCGAATGGCCAACGTCGGGATAAGAGTCATAGCCGTGCTACTTTTGGCCAATTGTAGTCTATTCATGGATCTCAGCAAATCGGATGCGATTAATTCTGCATGTGGTAATAGTCGAAAGTGCACCTCAACGAATGCCATGGGAAAAGTGTGTGTGCCAAAAGCAATGCAAATGGAAGATTTAATCTGGGGCGCACAGATTGCATTTTTGGGCTACACCCTGGCACTGTTGGCCTTCGTCTTGGTGGGAGCCGTGTGGCTTGTGTGGCGCTCAATTTGCATAATTTGTGCTGCTTTCGCACCATGCAATTTGGCTATGTAAATCACTTTCTTATCAACCCATTACAATCATCTTGTGCTATAAAAACTTCAGTTTCGCCGTGAGAAAGTGCAGTTCCTTTGAGTATGTGCGATAAGTTGGCAACCTAAAAGGCTTTCCAATTGTGTGCCGTGTGTAAAATATAAAGGTGGTTTCCTTTTAAGTGTTTTAAACTGTTTATAAGAAGTGAATTTGATTCCTAGATCTAGTTCAACATTATTCAAATTTTAATTCCTTCTATATTCCCTTTCAACAATAAACAAATTTGTTCAATTCTCGTAATTAAATACTCGAAAATGTTAAATACTCAATGCAATGCATAAGCAAAACTTGAAATTGTAGTTGGATGATGAAATTAGGTTTTACAGAATGAGAATACATATGAATAGGTAAGTGTGTTGTGAAATTAAAGAAAAATCATAATTAATTTATGATCAGCTAAAGATAAGAACTCAAAAACAGATATGAAGTTATAACTCGGCTTAATCGGTTGTCTTTTGACAATGAGTCACATTATTTGATGAACGTAGATTTTGAAGATGTGAACTTGAACAATCTTTATATTGTTTTGGTATATGCTATCGCAAAGATAGCCATGAGTCATGTTCGACTTTTAATGGGGTTGTGATAGCCAATTGTAAACAAACAACTTTAATGCGATGTGAATAAAGTGCATTGAATAAAGCAAAACAACTGCTGACAAATGATTGAATGTTTACTTGTTGCTTATGGTCATTTTTGGCGATTTCTCTGCTGGGGCAGATAACGATCGGAATGAGTTAAGATAAGGTGATTTTTATTATTATCCGATAGTAAAATTTGTAGTTGATACGTTGGTTCCACTTGCCACACAATGAGTCACTGAGCAGAGTGTTAAATGCGTCGTCACCTGCCACTATTAAAGCTCTGCTAAGCACTATAAAATAAGTGCCGCTAATTTGGCTCTTGATTGCTCATTGATGTGCACAGTTCACGCTAATTATTGTCAACAACACACACACACACACACACAGTATTATTAACCCCTTGGCATTAATAATGAACCGCTTTGCATTAGGTATATTAAAAGTGTTGCCTGTAACCCTGACACTGTGGATGATATAAGCGTCAAGTTGATTCGAACTTGAATCAATTCATTTCCATATGTGAAACACACTCGACTTGTGCGGTGCAATAAGTTTTTTGATTTATTTGGTGACTTACACACTTGCCAGCAATAAATGGTGTTTATGGAATAATAATTTATTTGCTGAAACTGATTTTGTATATTTTTTATTGCCTGTGTCCAAGTCGAAAAAGGCGCATTTTGTAAGCCATAAAAAAAGCCTTAAATTACGTACACATATAAATTGTTCTGTTTGAAATGGCCAACGGCTGCGGCTATAAACCAAAAATTGATCGTGTAAAACTTGCCTGTGCGCATACTGTATATATATATATATATGATTTTTTAACTAGTACAACTTACAGTTATATGACTGTCATATTTATGAGTCTTTACATGATTTAATTAGTTGGTTCTGAGCAACGTAGGCGAAGCAACAAATTAACTATTTTAATAGAGACTCTTAATGTTATAAATTAAATGTGGAATATATTGAAATCCAGTTTTAGTCAACTATATTTATTTATTTATTTTTTTATTTATTTATATATTTTTTTATTTATGTATTTGTTTACAAATGCAAGCTAATCCAATTTAAATATGAGCCATAAATTTGTCAAATATTATTTATATTTAATTCTCTTTGTTTGTTGTTTATTGTCTTAAGCTAAGCCCAGCTAAACAACTATTTATATCAGTTATTCGACTTGCAATAAATATTAATATACCATTAAAAGATATTCAAACGTTTTTTGTCAACTCATCTTAGCCAACAACGAATTCACTTTTCGCTTAATTAAGTTTTTGCAAATTTTTGTCTATTATTGGCTCGCACTCAATTTGCTGGCAAATTCCTCTTCCAAAATGGTGAAAGGCATTTTCATAATTGACCAATTTGAACTGAAGAGGCTCAAGAGTGCTGACAACAACAGCAGCAGCAAGAACAGCGCGGCACAAACATATTTCTCACACATTCAGATGCCACAGCGCACAATATGTGCCCCAGGCACAGACAAATACTTCAAATAAGTTTATATATATACATATATATACTCAAAACACTCCAAGCGTTGAATAATTCAGGCAAACTTGAAGAACGACTCCTAAGAGTCCGAGTCTTAGCACATGCCAAACAAAAAAAAAAAAAAAAAAAAGAAGAAAATAATTTGCGAAAAAGTTCATTTAGAACAAATAAATACGAGTTAAGAGGTAGGCAGACGGTTCGCGCTTGGCTTACGCGTAAACATTGTAAATTCATATACCAAGAGAGAGAGAGAGAAATATATGGGAGCAGAGAGAGAGACAGCGCGATGGAATTTTACGTCAAACGGAACTTGTAAAGACGTCGCCAAGTTGTTTCATGCCAGCGGAATTTCAGACATTTCAGTTATTTATTTCGGCACATTAACAACGGAGACACATCCACACACACACACGTACTAAACACACACAACCACTCACACACATGCTTACAGTGTGTACATGCCCAGGGGCCCACTTAAAATTGATTGTAAAATAAATTAAAATGAAAAAAAAAAAATATGTATATGAAAAATACAGGCAAATAAATGCGAATGTGAAATGAACATGTAAAGAGCTTTGGCGCAAACAGTATAATTTAATTAGCGAACAGTTGTCGGCATTTTATAATTATTTACTTTAACTTATTTTTTCTTTTAATATACCCTGTAATAAATGACAATGTGAATATCTGTAACAAACTCTTATAGAGCATATAAAGACGATCCCATTTGAACTTGCTAAGATGCCAGATATGTATATCAAATTTGGAATATAGGCTCTGAAACTGAACTAAAAAAACAAATACATAAATTTGTTTATAGCTTAAGCGAATGCTCCACAAGATTACAAAAAACAGTATCAGCAACTTTATAGGAAATTCAGGATAGCAACCAGATTCCAATTTTTTATAAGTTGCGGTCAAAATTTGTAGTTCATATAGTGTATATATAGACTCTCTTTAAGACTCCGCTCTTAAGAGCTCAGTTTAGTCTTTGTCTACAGGGTATTTAGTCGTGCATCACTCGATTTGCTTTTGATTACATTTTTTTTTATTTCCTGCGATAAATTTGACAAATATTTGCTGATGGCCAGTGCAAGTGTCACTTTATATCGGTAGGCAATTGTATTTCCATTTATTATTATGTTTTGGGTGTTTTCATTTTTCATTTTTCATTGATTGTTTGTTTTTGAGGGCAATGCCAATCAGATACGATAAAATACGTGGCATAGTTTCGATGGTTTATCATTGAAAATGGCTGGGTTTGGTTTTGGGCCGGTTGCTGCCAGTCAAATTGTTTACAATGACATAACTGGCGATATCGCATTTGTACACATCGGAATGCAAAATTGATGAGTCTCAAATGTTACGTTCTTTAAATATTATGCGATTTTTATCAATAAACAATAAGAAAACGAAAGCAAACAAATAAACAACTGGCAGATCGTGCAGGCCCTTAATTAACATATTGTTACTCTCGTAAGTGCCATATCATATCGGTTAACTTATCAATAATAGTTACTCACCATCAGGAGGTAAATAATCTTGGCATAGACCGTAAACTGTGGTAACCTGCAATTACAAATTACAAATTATTAAATATGAAAAATACAATTAATTATATATATATATATATACATATATAAAGTAGTTTACCTTAGTAACATTCCATATTGATTATTTATTTATCTACTGACAATTGTTTTTGCCTAGCTGCCCAGCCCCAGCCCCATAATTATATACACTGTAATTTATGCTCGCCTTTCAATTTGTTTTTACAGGCATCGTTTTGCTGGCACTTCCCCCAAATTGCATATTGCCGAGTTGCTGGGTAAGTCAGGCTCATAATTTAAACACCCACTGCTAATAATAATTATCACATGATATTAAACCAACTGCAACATTGTGAGCAGTCAGTCACGCCCCAACTGCAAGTCAGTTAATTTGACAGACGCCTTGACAGTTATTAAACGGTATTGCAATGTGGCCAGATAAATTCTTAACAATAAATTCACTTGAATTTATTATGCAATTAGGTTAAAAACTGTGCTGTCCAAACATATATTTCACACTGACCAACAAAAAGCAGCGCACAAGGAACCAAAAACTTATTTGCTCAGCTCCAGCTGCGTTTGCTCCTGTTAGCCCAAGTGAAAGACGGCTAAGGCCTTGGCATGCTTATGTAATCAAAAAACGCTAACAATAGTTGTACAGTAAACTATCAGTGAGAAGGTCAAGCATGAATATTTAGCCAATTTATAGCATTATAATAAATTAGAGCCAAGATTCGATTTAAGAACTGGATAACCAAAAACTAACCTTGAGCAAAAACTTTGGTTAACTCGAGCGAATGCTGCGAACTTGGCCCGTGAAAAACTTGTTAGCCCTGCCCACGCAAATACCATTGACCCACTTGGCCAATAGGCCAAAACTGCAGTTAAATAAAACAGGCTGCAGATTGTCATTACTTTGTTCGCTTTAATACAGGCTCATTTCCAAATTGACAGAATGTATGGGTCGACGTTTCTTGGGCTTGCCAAAATAGTTGACAGTATTCAGGCGATACTTGCCAGCTCGAAAAAAGATCGGAACACTTTTGTCCTCGACATAAAAATTGCGCATTGCATACAAGTTCTGGAAGAAGGTATATAGATATATATAAATATATACATATAAATGGATACTCGTACGTACAGCTTGAAAGGGACATTCGGCTGTTAGATTCATATAATTGAATATGTTGTCAACCCAGACGCTGGTCAGACTGGACTTCCTTGCATCTTTCAGTGTCTTACAGAGGTCAATGTCATAGTCGAATAGCGTTAGATAATTCGCACTATTTTCAATTTGATACAGAATTGTTACAGACATTTTCACGCCAGGCTGAATCAGACGACCTATTTGCATATTTAAATTGAACCTGCCTTCCTTCGACAACCAACACGTCAGATCCGGGATGACCTCTGGAGTGAATTCACAGCTACAGTTTGTGAATTTATTGCGTAGTGCTTCAAATGAAAGGATATATTAAGGATATTCCTGTTGCAAGTAAAGCAAAACTTACTCAACACTCTCTGCACCAGAAACGGTGCGATTACCAAAATGTAACCGAACGGCAGAAACATGATTCTGTCACTGAACAAATTATGAATGCAATGCAAAAATAGAGTTGGCCAACAACAGACAGCAACAGTCTCATTAGACGTGGCTGAATGAGCTGCTAATGAGTTCATTAGTCACTTCTAATTCATCTTGATCAGTCATTAGTAAGTTATCAATCTGACGATTTATCATAAACAGAACAATTGGTTCGATCAGCTAACCTATATATATAAAGTTGATGAAGCCAACCTATATATAAAGTTTGATGAATGTGTTTCCGTGTTTAGAAATGATGCACAATTAAAAGTTGGAAACTCGTTTTCCAAATGAATTTTCAACTCTAAGCACAGTTTATTCAAATCCATTGGGGGCAAGCTAGCAAATTGTAAATCACAGCAATCAATCAAATGGAATCAATCAGCAAATCAACAGCTTCAAATTGATTGACAACATGTTGACATGACTGAACGGGTTTCGGCCTTAATAGGCTCATGTCTTACCAGGTGTGTGTGTGTGTGTGTTTGTGTGTGTTTGTGTGTGTTAGGACCCCCCATGCTGATTTAAAGCGCCTGCCACATAAACATTCAAGTTCAATTTCTTTGGCTCTTTGGCAGAGAGTCAACTGCAACTGCAGCTGACAAGCTAACAGTAAAGCAAACTGAAAGTTGTTGCAACTAGCAGATACAAATGACGCTGATGTTGTTGTTGTTGTTGTTGTTGCCTGCTGTCATTGTAGTTGTTTGCCAAAGCGGCGTTTAATTGGAAACACAGTTGGGTGTTGGTTTTGACCGGTCTCCCGGTCCCACTGCTGTCTTCATCAGCATCACAGCGCTTGAAGCGAGGACAGCTGATGGATGCGGACATTTCGATTCATTCTCGACTAGCTGGCTGCAAACCCGTTTCAATCTTCAACCTCATTCGCATATCTATATATATATATATATATTACGCATACGCCACCATTAACAGCAGCAAAAGAAATGCTCGACAGTTTTTGGCCTGCTTGATTGCTCCAGCTGAATTCCGAGTTGAGTTTTTGCCACTTTAATTGCAAATTATTCAAATGGAGGTTTGCAGCAGCAGCTGCTGCTGCTGGCTGTCATAACCAGTCAGTCTGCCTCCCCCACACCACTGCCTGGTTGCCGCTTTGCAATTATGCCTGAAATTAACAACAAAAATATGTGAAATGTGTGTAAAAAATTGTCCAGCGTATTTTTCCTCGTTTGTTGTCAAATCAAATTAGGCGTGAAATGTAGTTTGAACTTTAGCTCAACTATTTTTACAGCCGCAACCATTTAATTTTATTTACGTTTCTTTCACATTTATTTGCAAGTGTTTTCTTTACTTTTTGTTCGCTGTTTGTTTTTTTTCATCAATGTTATTGGGCTCCATAACTGATATATCGTTTGAGCTGTGTTTGTTGCCAGGCTGCGATATCAATATTAATATTCTTGAGTTGTTAAAACGTCAATGCACTTGGCATTATCTCAATTGGTAGCGGCAAAACGCCATATACCCTGTAAGCCATAAATGCGTCTAAATGGGTTGGCTTTGGTGTGTGGCTAGGAGGAAGACAGAGAGACAGAGTAAGGGAGTATGTTCAAGAGAGAGGGATAATTCAAGCCTTGCTGTTAGCACCTTAGAACTTTGTCTGCCACATGCAGGGCAACTTCTAGTTGTTACCAGAATAGTCAACCACTTCTTAGCTTGTTTAATATGGCCAATGCATTTGTGATAAACAAACTGGGAACTGGGCACACGGGAAGCCGCAGTGCACTCTCCCAACATGTTAACATGGCCAATGTGCAGCAGTTGCTGTTGTGTTGCTGCTGCTGCAGTTGCTGGTGTTGTTGGCTGCGTCTTAAGTTGCATTTATATGCAAATAACTTAAATTGTTTTCAATTTGCCTTGGCGGCCACATTCCTTGAGCCGACTTGCAGCTAATTTGATGGCTAATTGTCTGCTTGCTTGTCGCTGCTGCTGCTTTTGTTGCTGTTGTCGCTCCTGGTTTGCAGTGATTGCTGATGAAGTTGTGATATTGCGATAAAAAATGTATGTGATAAAAATTATAAAGCGTCGATAGTTATAGCCAGGAATTTCTTAATTGCCAATGGCAGCAAGTCAGCAACCAGCAAAGCCAATCAATTGGCTAAAAGCGCTTTTGCGCAAACATTGCAAACAGCTGAGGAACAGCTGTAACACAAATGGAAAACTTTTCATTCATTTTCAGTCTGTCTAATTGTAGTTCTAACCTACTTATTTTTGGACAGGTCACTTTTCTTTTTGTTGACCTGATTTACCTTACACCAACTCAACTTGACAGCTGCCAGCTTAAATTGGCTCTTAAAGCCATTCAGAGCACTGCGCTTGTCCTTTGGATATGGGATATAGATATGGATAAATATCCATTTTCAATTTCCTTGGCAGACAGGCAAATAAAATGGCTTGCAAGCCAGCTCGGAAATTAATCAAGCTTGAGCCGAAGCGGAAATACATTTGTGCTTCTTTCTGCTTCAATTTGCAATTTATGCGACTGCCGCATTGCGCCACAAAAATAAATAATATCGAGAGTCAGTCGAGTGTGCAGCAAATATCTATATATAAGGACAGCCATAAAAAATCAATGCACAAGCTGAAAATTCAAGTGGCCATATGTCAGGAATTACAGACATAATATGAGAATTGCTGAATATAAAAAGATGCATTTGAATTGAGTTACAAATGTGATTCAAAAGAAGGGGTGTGTGAAGTATGTAATAGAAGGAAGCATCTCCCATAAAGTATATATGTTCATGATCAGCAACAAGAGTCGGATCGATTAAGCCCTGCCCAACTGTATGAGCTCTATAGAAGCTGGAGACTTTAAATTTGGAGTAGAAGTTTTCCTGTACCATAAGCAGTTGAACTTTATCGATAACTGACCATCGTTTTGTGAATATCGACACAATTCGATTACCAATTGCAATCAAAATTCCAATTATGTTTCTGTTCATTAAGATCGTATAAGATTTAACCAAGCCAAACCCAAATATATTTGCATATTTAACAGCCGAGCTCTCCCGACTAGGGAACTCTATGACTAGAGATATTTATGATTCTCTAATAAGTTGCCTAACAAATTACAAGGGTTCAGAGCGTTACGCTGATTTTGGAACACATGCTGCTCAATTTAGTAGCTTGTCAAGTGCTGGGGATTCCCCGCACATTATTTTATTTTGTAAATTACAAATTCAGTTCGATGGCATTGCATAATATACAGTGAACTTGGACTTTTGCGACGGCTGATTGGTTCCGCTGCTGGTGCTCAGGTGTCACCGAAAGCCACTTGACAGCTGAAATGACAACAAGCACACATACCCTAGAATATCACTATTTTTAGCTGCACATGGATCACGCATCTAATTGCGTCTTATTCCTATTTCGTGTCTGCCACAGCTCGACCCGGCTTGGCTCGGCTCGTCTCATCTCGGAAATTGTAATAAATTTCTGGTCGATGGCCCTTTCGATGATAGGTTGTTGGGTGGCGAGGGCAGAGCGCACCCTGGGTTCAATTTCAAGTCGTTCCACTAGAGGGTATTACGAGTTGGGTCTAAATGCGCAGTACGTAATGGATGCAATGAATTCCAACCTGTGCATTGACTGTGACTATTTCTGTGTAGACAAATGCGAATGAGAATGAAAATCATGTAATGCAAATGTGATTGCCATTTTGATGGGGCAACAACAACAACAACTTGTTGTATTTGTAATTATAATGTTGCATTTGCTCGCCCATCTGATTATAACATTACTTTAGTTTAGTAGATTGCTCAACACGGCTGACATAATGACAAGTTTGCGGACGTGTTTGCATATCAATTGCAGAAGTTTAACCGTAAATCAAGAAAGACAGATTGTGAGGTCTAACCAATATTAATATTGGTAATGCGAACCGGTTGAACACTTCATTTGGTATTCAATTGAGTTAACAACTCGGCTTACCACTAATGCTAATTGCTCCTTAAGTGTGGACTTACCACATTATATCTTGGCTTAGCGAACAATGGCATTTTAATTTCTATTAAGCATTTTTATGATTCATAAACAATTAGTGGAATAAATTTATAATTAATATCGTTCATATATTATTATCAAATGCATTTTATTTATATTTATTTGCAGTTCGAAACTTTATTTCTTCTCGTTAGAATTGGTAATTTCAATAGCCATTTTGCTAGCCACAAGTTATCCGACGCCCCCGCAGCTGTCTAATAAATTGCAATTTATTCGCTTCATTTAATTATGCAATGCAACAACAACAATAATTAATGCGAAGGGAGCTTAGTTGGCACATGTTGCACGTAATTGCGGCAAACATTTAGACGCCAGTAATTATACGATATATGTATTTATAATGTAGCAATTGCCATTTTGCCAGCAAGCTAACAAGTTTGCCAGCCAAGTCATGAACTCGGCCCACAAGGAAATGCCATTGAGCACAGTCAGACACACCCCCGCCCCGCCCCGCACCAACCACAACCCCAATCCCCCACCCCAACCCCTTCACATATTGTTGCCCTGACATTGAATTGCATCCCATATTAATGCGCATCTAACTGTAAATAGTAAGTCCCCCTGGTGAGGAGGGGATGTACCTCGTTCCACAGTTCCACTTATTGTGGCAGCCCCTCTGCACCCGCACCCCCCTCAGTCGATTATCAGACACTGTCATCGCTTTTGCATTGAGTTGTCAGCGTTTCTCTGTCTCTGTCTGCCCTCGGCACTTTATGAAACGCTAGTTTATCGAGCTGTTTACTGAGTTTTGATTGCTTCGATAATCATGCGGATTGGCTTGAGGACTTGCAGTTGCCTGAATGGGATCAAGACTGTGTCTGTGCACATTTTGCTTGGGGTTGGAATTGGTTGTGTGTTCAGAAAACAATTCTTGAGAGCATAAAGTCAAAGCAAGTTCACTTATAGTTATAAGAAGACAAGTTTTTGTCGGCGATTGCTAAAGAAATTATGAAGAGACTGTTAATGGATCGCTTAACTCTCTTCTTTGCTAATTCCAGTGAAGTAAAAAACGATACCAATTCTGAGTAAATTTAATAAAAATATTGCCAAAGTGGATTTAAGTTGAGTTAATGCAACAAATGCCTTGGAGTCTTATACATACCTTTACCTGTACAAAGCAGTTCTGTTCTGCTTTTATCCAAACTACTCTTAATCATAGGCAATATGGAATCTTTGTCATGTGTTTGACATGCGTTCTTTCATGCCAATATTATTATCATAAAATCTAGTTAAATATATTTAAATTGGACTCGTTCTTTGCCAGCAAATTCCCATAAATTATTGATACACTTGTGCATTTAATTGGATTTCAAACTCATCGCCATTTGCCATTAAATATTAACGTGGCTTAGGTCAGTAATGCTTTGCATGATAAAATTGTGCTTTGGACTTGTTATTGTTTTTAGACAGCTGCTAAATGTTAGTCACACAACTCGCTTGATTACTGCGCCTAAGTCAACAAGTTCGGCACATACACAAGGCAAGACAGAAGGGAAAAAAAACATTTGTATTTGCCAAGAATCTCAGTTGGCATTGCATTTGAATTTGCAGTCGAGCCGAGTCAGACGCAACAAAATAGTTTCCCATACGCGTCAAAAGAAGGCAGCCAGTGGAAGGGGAAGTGTTGCACACGTTGCAGCAGCAGCCGGCAGGCGGCACACCCACGTCTTGAGATTCTTTGGGCTCATCCTTTCACCCAGCGATGTTGCAACTTTCCCACAGTGCAGCTTGCCACTTGAGTTGCGGCCCACAGGCGTGATAAGTGCAACAAAGTGTTAAGTGGCAAACACGCAGTTGCCACTACCATTTTTTCCTCCACTGTGTTTTTTTCGCTGCAGTAATTCCACAATTCATGATCAAGTGCAATCTTTTGACATTAATATGACAACAAAAGGAGCCAAGCGCAAAAAAAGCAACAGCAGAAAATCAATTATGCGCACGAGGCACACACAGAGGCAGAGCCAGGGGCAGAGAGGCAGAGTGGCAGAGACACAGTTGCTTCGTGTGGCGGTCACAACAATGAATGACAACTCCAAACTGCTTGGGGACTGCAACTCCGCCAAAATGATTGAGCAGGCGACAGGCGCACACTGACAGGCCTTGCAACAAATGGGGGCAAGCGGCGCAGTGCGGAGCTTAGCTGGTCGCGCAGAAGCATTCGCTTTATGCGCCTGATGAATGTCTGTCAAATTGCTGACACGCACGCAGCCGTCGCTGACATTGACACAATGTGTGTGTGTGTCTGAGTGTGTGTGTGTTGCACTCTGGGGAGCAGCTAGGAGAGCAGCTGGGGGAGCTGGTAGCTGCTGCTGTTGCAGTTGCAACTGCCTCTCTGCCTCTGCTGTCTGTTTGGTGTCTTTGCAAATATTTCATTGCATTTAATTTGCAACTCTCGATGCGGCCTGTCATCTAATTGAGTTGTTTCTCTGGACTTCGGCGCACACAAAAATTTATCGGCATATTAATGCAGCATATTTCAAATGTCTGACTCTCTGTCTGTCTGTTTGTCTGCCACTCGTTCAGTCAGTCGACTTATTTCCTTTTTGCTGCTGAACATGTTTATGCAATTTGGCGGCGTGCAACTGAATAACTGGAAGATTGCACTACTGGCCCCGCTTGGGGCTCTCTTGTCTCTTGTCTCTTATCAAATGATTTTATTTATGCTATACATGCATGTGTGTGTGTGTGTATGTGTGTTTTTGTGTGTGTGTGTGTGTGCGATAATTGGATTATTTACTTTCGCGGCTTAGCAGCCAACAAAGTTGTGAAAATTGTCGGGTTTTCGCTTTCTATAAAGTTGGCTTCGATCATCGCTGGCGGTAAACCAGACCCAAAGTTGTTGTTTTTCTTGTTATTGTTGTTATTGTTGTTATTGTCTTGCGCTTGGCTAATGGAGTCGTCTATTGATTTTTATCAGCGTTACTTCGACTTTGCACTAGGAGTTTCAAGTTTAGCTAAACACATTCGACAAAGTCCCTGCTCGGATGCCGTTTACAATTATCGTTTATAAAGTGGCTTATTTATTCACGTTTAATTTGGACTTCAAAGTGGCTAACATAAACTGAAGCTATGGAAAATAACGTGCTGAACTGTTGCTAGTATAAATTCGAATTATCATATACCCAATTCCTGGATAAGAGTTTGCAGAGTCTTATAGAAATGGAGTTTAATGAATTCAAATTGTCTTAGCTCAACCCAGTTTCAAAATCAATATCCTTATAGTTGAGGTTTGATCTCTAAAAAATACTGTATTGATATTTGAAAACACTTATTGGGCCCTCAATAATGGCTTGTAGGAAAGGGTCCAATCTTTCCAAGTCCTTAACTTTGTCAAATCGTTTCGTATTTTCAGAAAGCGAGGTTTTTTGATCAGGACTTGAGCTCTGGATTAATACTACATTTAAAGTTAGAAATGCGATTCGGACTTGAAAAGGCTGTCTCGTAAGAAGTGCTTATAGAGACTGGTTCTAACTGTCCAGCCGGAACTTTGTTAAATGTGCTCAAATTTTAAAAAACCAGGTCTTTTTGATAATGTCCTAAGCTCTAGGTTAACCTGGCAACACCATTTCTTATCGAGTATTTTCCTTTTTTCTTAGTAAGTTCATGCATCAATATTTATCCATCATCGAATCTAAAATTGATTTTGAATTGCCTTGATTTCAAGTTGCTGCTCTGTGTAATGCCGCCTTGGCTTTTGCTGAAAGTGTGTGCTTAGCTCATAAATATGAATTAACTTGGCCAACACAGTTAATTGTAATTGAAATTGTAATTGCACTGATTGCACACAGCTAAAATCCTCACTCCCTCAAGGATATTTCCATGCCCACAAAAGTCTCTTAGCTAAGCATATATAGTATCCATAAAGTCTGGCAACTCTGCCTAAATCCAAAACTATAATTAAATTAATATGAAAATGGGCTTCTCTCTCACTCTATCTCTGTCTGCCTCGCAGGCTAACTGTCAATATGCGCCAGCTGCTGCTGCTGCTGTTTGCTGCCTGTTTGTTAACCCCAACCCCACTTGCCTCCTCCACCCTCCCCCCTCCTGTTGCAACAGCGTATTGACTGCCGCCAGGCTGTGGCAGCCGCAAACTGAGAGGCATTAATATGTATGAGTTGTGTCAGGAGGCAATGCCACAACGCGTTTATCAAACATTTGAAACGTGCGTCGTTCCCGTGCACCGTCCCCCTCTCGCTGCCAACGCCCTCTCCATCACCTTCTGTGGTATTGGTTGACCCAATTAACAGGGGCATTATAAAGTCGTAAGGCATTTGCAGACGTGTGATGCTAGAAAATTAGCAAATAGACAAGCCCCAAAGTTGGCCGGCGCAGCAACAGAGGCAAAGTTGGTGCTCCACTCCCGTTCCCCGTTCCCCGATCACCGATCACCGATCCCAATTCCCCCTATTTCCACTCCTATTTCCCCTGAAATGTGCATGCAAATTCGAGTGAATTCATAAATCACAAATCACTTAGGCAAACAGTGTTTTTTTGAGGGGAGGCTGGGGAATGCTGTTGTTGTGCACAACGTGCTTTTTTAGATGTTAATATCTCTCGACTTTTTTGGCTTGCTGGGTTTGTTTGGCTTGTGTCTGGCTTTTGGGCTGCCGGGTTCGGTTTGGTCTTGGTTTGGGGGCATGCGCCTTACAAATGATCATGTTTGTGCGATAATATTGACAAATTGTGCAAACATTCGCACACAATTAATAAAGAGGCCCAGACCCACACGAGCAGCCCACGTGCGCCGCCAAAGACAAAGCTCCGGCTACTGAGACAACACTGCCAAACAACGGACGACAGGCGACAGACAACAGACAACAAACAACATAATTCCAATTTCAGGCGGGGACCTCGGGCTACCAAAAAAACCAAAGAAAAAATAGCACAAGAAACCAAGAAGCTGGAAATGTCGCTGTGCATAAGGTGTCAACTTTTGTGTGTGGGCACAGTGGGGCGAGATGTAAGAGAAGTGAAGTTAAATAAAGTAGAAAGCAGCAGTTGCAATAATAAATATAACTATGTAGTTTGTTCATTATTATTTATATTTTATAAGACTTTATGAAACTCCGATTTCCCACTTATTTATTGAAATTTAATTTCAACTTAAGCAAAAGATAAATAAACAGTGAAGATTAAATTATTAACAAAAAACATTTAAGTTTTGAAATTTATCACAAATGAGCTGGTCAAAATATTAGTAATATATTTTCTTATCATTTTCATATCAGAATCGCAGGTATTTAACCACTGTGCGACTTTGTGCTTTGGCAACAATGTCTAACGCACTGCTCAAGAATCAATGCACGTAGACTCCAAGCAGGCGCCCACACACACACACACAAACCAATACACACAAACACAGAAGCCTGGATTGGAGTTGTAGCTAAGACAGAGCCTGAACCTGTGCCTCTGTGCCTGGACAGATGAGGATCGCCCACGGGCGTAGAGAATGAGCTTGCAACATTTGTGGCATTCACTGATTGAGTTGGCTGTGCTGCAGCCTGTGCAGCGGGACGTGTTTCAAATGTGCTGCTGCCTTTTGTGAATTGGTGGCAGGCGCAACTTGAACAGCAGCAGGCAGCCTTGGCAGCCCAGGCAGCCCAGGCAGGCAGGCAGGCGCTCTGTGATTGATGATTGTGGCACTCGCAGTTGTCAGCTGGCAACATAGGCCTTTGATGATGCCACCAACAGCAGCCGAACTTCCTTTTGACTCTGTACTCCACTCCAATCCACTCCCCTTGACTCCTGCACTTTCGTTTTCCAACTAAAGACGACAATTTATGCAGGCAGGCATAACTTGTGTGTTTAGCCAAAGTTGCCTTTGGGCCAAATACAAAAAAAGAAAGAAGATAAAAAACTTAAGCCGCTTGTCTGCGCTGTGTAAGCGGCTTATGGAGCCAGGAAACCGCGCGACAGACATTTGTGTTGACAAATCAATTAAATGCAAAATTTAAAGGCGCACACAGTAGCGCCACAAATCCAAAGGAATTAGCCTGCTCGACTCGCAGATAAACGATGGCCAACACGCAACATGCGGCGGCTTCTGGGCTCTGACTCCGACTCCGACTCTGACGCTGGGCCTGGGCCTAGACTCTGTGTTGTGGCGCTTATCGACAAAACATTGATTGCAAACCGAATGCAAATCGTAAAGTGTGAAAACAAATTGGCAGAGCGGAAAGGCAGGCTCATTGCAGCCACAGCAGATAATTGCACTCGATTTGTAATTCAAGATTAAGGGCAACCTGCCAGTTAGTTTTATCATATTCTTTTTCTTTTTTGTTTTGCTTTTGCACTTTTCGATCTTTGCTTTAATTTATGTGCACTTGACGGCTTTTCAGTTTTGCCTGCATTTTGTTTTTTTTTTTGTTGCCTCGGATAATCACTTGAAATGTGGGCCATGAGTTAAGTGATTATGTAAATGATTTTGGGGTCTCAGTCTCCCTTTGGTCGGGGCCTGTCAGTCAGTGTTGTGCCCCCTAGACACGTTGGATAACCTTCAGAAAGATTGGCAAACAACTTGAAAGGCACAAAATTGATTGCCAATTTAAAGAACGCTAAGGCTTAAAACTGATTGCAGACTGAACTGAATACACTTAAGAGATGTTTTTAAAGATATATCTTTAAAAGCGTGAAGTAAATATATGTATATATATAAAGATATATATTTATATATATTTATTCTATATTCTCATCGGCAAACAATGTTGTGACGTCTGTGATTCATAACAAAGCCAAATTTGTATTTTGGCTGTAGACAGAGTTTTCTAGCTTACTCGTGAATATGCAAATATTTGTCTGGAATATGTGTAAATATTATCTAAACCTGTTTCTTATCTGTTATCTTAGCTTGTTAGGTATTTAGACATGTTAATCTCTTAGCACAATATCAGACACATTAATTTATTTGGGAAAAAAACCCAATAGGCAAATCCGCATTATTTAGAGCCTAATAAATTTAATTTAATCAGTTTATTAAATATGAAAAAAAAATATGTCTGTTCGAAAAGAAGGTGTAAATCGAGAATTCTTAGATATATATTTTATATGTATGTATATTCTTGGATACTTACATCGTATTTACTTGACCTCATTTTACCCATTTATTTTGCATCTAATTTGCATTCGTATTTCGGCTACGCTTTTTTGTTATATTCAATCCAAGCGACCATTTGACAATCGATATCGGAATTTCGTAGCTTTATTTTTTATTTTTGTTTTTTTGGGATTCAATTAATGGATTTTTGGCTTGCGATATTTATTCGTATAATTATTGTTCATTTCATAATTGGTATTAATTCGATATGATTGCTTAATATTTAATTGATTTCATTTCATAAATTAAGTTTCATTTAAGCATTACAATATTTTAGAATTTTGAACACCTTTGATAAGCACTTTATTTATTTTGTAATTATTATTTTTGCACTTTACTAAATATCAATTAATTTTTAAGTACATATTTAATTAGAGTTATTCTTAGCGAATTTCTTTGTGTGTTTGTTTATTATTTATTACTTTAATTCTTTTGTTGATATCGTTTACACAGTCTTTAATAATTGTTGTTAAAA
Source organism: Drosophila imparisetae (assembly GCA_035042265.1). Taxonomy (NCBI): domain Eukaryota; kingdom Metazoa; phylum Arthropoda; class Insecta; order Diptera; family Drosophilidae; genus Drosophila; species Drosophila imparisetae. The sequence goes on along the minus strand of JAWNLP010000145.1, from coordinate 2,332,715 downwards.
AGTAAAAGGCTTCAATTGTGGCAACTGCTACAAAAGAAACAAGGAAAATTACGCATACGACACGTGGCACCAGCCGCAGTCAGACTCGGACTGAATTACGGCCGAAACTATGTCTGAATGTGCCTGTGACTTTCTGACTATTGGCCAAAACGATTTAGCCAAATAGTACTGGGCCAAAGGCCGGAAATCAAACGGTGATTTCGATAAACTTGTTCGCTAAATGTTCTCCAACTTTTCCAACGCTTTTCCCCGCTGCTCAAATATGTTTCTTTCCACTCACTGCTCGCCTGACATGTTTGTTATTCTGTTTTGCTCTGTTTGAGGAAAAATCGTTAGGCTGACGAAAAAACAACAACAAATGCCAAAAGTGCACGAACACAAAGACGTCTTGGCTGGGGGGGAGTGGGAGGCAGCGGGGTTTGTGGCAGAAGGGAATGGACGGACGAGCGGACAGCCGAAAAAGGGGGGCAGCAGCAACCACGTGAAAAATGCCGGAAACAGAAATCGATTTGCACCAAGCGTGGAAATGGGCATATGTATAAAAGTGTGCGACTGTGTGTGTGTGTTTGTGTATGTGTGTGTGCATTGAGCAAACAGCAGATGTGGAAAATGAGGAGGAGGCCAGGCCAAAAGGCTCGTCTCACACGGCAAGCACGAAAACTTTAAAGTTGCGTCTCATTTCAAATAATTTTTGAACTGTCGAATTGGGTACTTTTTAAAGTCTCACACTCAAACACGCACACTCGCACACACACACACACGAGCACACATGCCGAAATTATGTCACACACGGGCAGCGCACGAAAGTAGGCAACGATTAAGTGTCTCAAACCCGAAATTTATTATACAACTTCATTGCAAGCGGCAGCAATTATTTTAAAGAATTATTTTTTTTTTTTAACAAATTAAGTAACGAAAAAAATATAGAAATTTTAATAGTTTTTCTATTGAGCGCTTTTTTACCCGTCGCTGCTGCTGCTGTTGCTGCTGCTGCTGCTGCTGCACGACGCGCTGAAAATTCACGTAACAATTGATTTGTGTGTCAAAAATGTCACAAGTGTCAAAAATTATATGGAAACACTGCGCTGCGCTTCCGAGAGCGAGCGAGAGAAGGACAGAGAGAGAGTGAAGAGGGCTACTCAAAGAGAGGCTAAGGCAGCGCGAGAGCAGCTTATTAATCCACGTGCATAGCAAGAGAGACGAATAGAGAGAGAAAGAGCGCGTGTGAAAGCTCTGCTGCTGCTGCGCGCAACTCGCTCGGCGTCAGCTGTGAGCTCCAAAGAGACTTTTGCCTCGGCACGTGTGTCCTTTCAAAGAGCACTGCTAGCGAGCTTTAAGCTCTTCTCTGCCTGTGCTTAGCTGTTTAAGCTGGCAGCTGTGGCTTGGCTGATCTCAACTAGCGCTAGAAAGCTGCTAGAAAACATGCGGTTTACAGTTATGTAAGTGATTTACGGGATTAGAGCTTACAACAGTAATTATCACGAAATAATTGTAATACAAATTATATTTTTATGCGCTTTCTCTTAAGAACTAATCATATTAGATTAATAACAATCTCTTCTAAGCAATAATTGAATGATTTCTACTTGAACTATATATTTAATGAATCTTATAGATACGTGAGTTGCACTTTTAATTTTATTTAATTTTAGATTAGTCTGTATCTATATCTATATCTTTCTATAATTGATTCTTAGTCAGTGTTCACTGTATTCATAAACTGTGCATGATTCACAGTTCTTAGCGCTAAAAACAACCGCTCAAATCACTGGGGAAAAAGTGGCCTGAAAAAGGCTTCACTTTCATCTATTCCTTGAAGTGTGTCCGTCTAAACGGCTTAAAAGGCTCAAGTGTTCTTAAGTAGGATACGAATACGAACGTTTTTCTTCAACATTGCACCACATAAAAAAGGGGCGTAGTTTTCAACTCCCCCCAGCCCCCCCACCCAAAGCCTAGTCTAGTCATTAGCCAGGAGTCTGGTTGGCAAGTTGTTGGGCTTACACACACACACAACACACACACACACACACACACAATTATAAACAAAGACTCACAAATGAATACAATATCAAAGATTGTTTTTATTTTTTTTTTATTGGTTATTTAAAATTTGATATTTTAAAATTTGATTAACTGAATTTGCATTGAATTTAAGTTGAATGAGCTGTTAAATTAATTGATGACTCTCATTGGACTCGTGAAATGTTATAAATTAATTAAAAACTCGTTGCGCGTGTTTATTATTTAGTTAAGTTATTTCTCGTTAGACTGTTAAATGATACGACAACGCATTCTCAATTCTCGATTCTCAATGCTCGATTCTTGATTCGCCGACTTTCTCAGAGTCGCGGCTGCGGTTTCTCTGTTCATGTGTTGTGAACCCAACTAAATGCGATGCCAAACTGGCCGACCAAACAAGAGCCGGCCACTGACGATGGTTTTTCTTATTGGAATACACCAAGAGAGACGCACTGCTGAGGGAGAGAGAGCGATGCGTGAGACAGTAAGAGGGAAGGGGAAGGGGAAGGGGAGCAGGACGCAAAACGGAGACCGGCCAGCGTCAGCTGCGTCGCTGTGCCTCTGGTCTGACGGTGGGAGACACAGAGTGAGAGATAGCGGGGGGAGGGGCAGGGTGTGAGTCAGCTACTGGAGCAACAACGTTGTTGTTGTTGTTATTGTTGCTCTGCATGTGTGCTTGCCACTTGAGGCTAATAACAACAACAACAAGAAGAGCAACGCGAAAAGCGAGTTGATTGCAACCAAGGAAGGAGCTCAAATTGAGAAAGCTTTGCAATTGCCGCTATCAACGATGAAAGAGAGAGAGCGAGAGAGAGAGAGAGTGAGTGAGAGAGCCAAGAAGAGTATGCAAGTGAAAAGAGAGCAACATGAAATTAGGTCTCTTAAACACGATGCGGAAGTTTTTCAAGCAGAGCGAGAAGAGAAGGCCAACTGCGTCCACATAACGGTCAATGCGGTTTTTCGCATGCGATAATATTATTGATGGATTCGAGACTCTCTTAATAGCCAACTTAAAGAGAGCAGTTTTAAAGACTAGTTTGGTTGGGGGTTGATTTTTAACAGGCCATCTGATGATGAAACACCAGGCAATGTCGCATTGCCAATTTGCGGGGTGACCATGCCATGCTCAGCTACAGTAAAAACTCTTCAAGTTGAACTGGCACAGAAATGCTTATGCAAAGCACATAGTAAGACATAGACTGCTTCGTGCGTGATTTATTATGCTTAGAACTCAATGACTTCACTTTTGGAATCTCAGCACAGAATCTTTTGCGATTTATTAGACAGTAACTGCTTGGGGTTTACCTTTCGGAATTTTTCGCTTACGTAAATTGATTTGGCAAACAGATTAACAGGTTTCGTTTGCAAGTAAGTCAAGATTAAAGATAAGCAACATGTTTAGAATATGCGATGAGCTAAAGCAGAAATTATGCATAAAAAAAGAGACAGATATAAATACTTAAGTTAACCAATGTTTACACATAAATCTATCAATAAATATTGTCTGTCTGAGATTTTTAAGAACATCTCTATTAAAAGTTGCTCTTTAACTAACCTTTCAATTACAATGTCCGTTATAGTCAATTAGAATCGTCACTTTCAAAAGCTTTTAGCCGTTAGCATTTTAAAACGTTACCTGGTCACCCTAATTCTAAAATCTAACTGTTTGCCTCTCTTTCGCTGAGGGTTGTTGCTGTTTACCCCATCGAAACAATCGCTTAGATTCTCACTTTAAATTTGTCGCATGCGATAAGCGTATTTATTGGCTTGATTAGGTTGCATGCAACAACAGGTTTGAGTTTGAGTGGCTGCAGCAGCAGCAGCAACAGCAACAACATGTTGCAGTCTTATTGACATAACAGTTGCCCAACTCGACGGCAGTCTGGCATTGGCATTGCTCTGAGCTGGGGCAGGATCATCAACATCAGCAGCCGGCAATCGACTCGATTTCGATTAAACATATTGTGCTGATTACTCACGCGAGACACACACACGCACACACACGCACGCAGACGGGGTGTAATCAGTTATTTGAGGTGTTTTGTGATAAATTGACAGCATTAAGGCTGCGATAGTTGAGATTCATTAATCATAGATCCTTATGCAGCCGAGGAACAAACAGAGCGCTCGCCTGCCTGGCTTAATGGTGTGAACACAAACGGAGACTAACAAATTGGCATAACAGCAGCAACAACAACAACAACAACAGTTGGTCAACAGCGGGAGGGGGGTGGGGTGTAACATGGCCATAACACACACCCGCGTAACAAAACAAAAGAAACCGAAACGAACGCGCCGAAGGACAAGAGAAGCCTTCGCCTCAGCGAGCCTTTTGCATCGTAAAAAAAATTACACGCATGCGCAGCGGGTGGCGCTGCCTTGTAATAAAAAAAACGCAAGCAGGACGAGGGGGAGGTGGGGACAAGGGGCTGGTGTGTGTGCATTGCCAACTCACATATCGAAGCTTTCGATCAAATTGCCTATCAGATTGCCCCTGAGGAGTGCTGAGGAGGGGCAAGCAACGCTTCGTGTGTTGAAAAATTCATTTTAATAAGCGCCCATAAAATGCAGCACGCAATATCTGTGCAATAAATAAATGACAATTATGAATTGTTCGCCGGAACCGAAACCGAAACGAACCGGCTCCAAAGAGCCCTTTTTTTGTTTTTGTTTTTTTCCTTAACAAGACGGCGCCCGCTGGTGCGCTATGAGCCACCAAAAGCGAAGAGGCTGCAGTGGTTATCGCAGCTGTGGTGCTGCAGTGGTGCTGTCGTCGTGCCAGCCCATTAATTTGTTGTTTATCGCACCTTGTTAAAATCACATTGCCTATGAGATCCACAGCGCATGTGCGATGTGACGAGATTGGAATTCCACAAATGCTTAAAACTCCACAGCACTAATAACAGCAAAAATCAGTATAAAAATAAAGATGATTATTAATATAACTTTGGAGATAAGAATTGAATCATTTTTTATTTATATAGTAAATATCAGCCTTGGCAGTCATACGACATTTGTTCTTATAATATACTGAAAATATTATATATATACTGAAAATCGAATATTTGAATCGCAGAGATAATCGAGTGATTGACATTTTGACATTTTGACAATAGTTTGTATCGCTTCAAACAGTGCAATACTTAAAAAAAGGAGGAGTGTAAGATCAAAGTCCGTTAGATTCAGAAAATACTTGAATAGATTAGAGGCGGAAGCCGATTATCTAATCAATTGTGCTAAATAAAATAAACGCACATTAAGATTACAGTAATCATTACGCTTTCGATTTCATTCATAAGCTGACAAATTTGTCAAAATAAATATATCACAAATATATAATAAGTAAATAGAAAAACACCTGATTTTTGTCAAGAGTTTAAAAAAAAAAAAAAATAAAATTAACTGAACTTTGAGCATTAATCAAAAATTTGATTTTTTTGTTAAATGAGTAACTAAAAAGTTGACGAATTATATATTAAAAAATGTTTTTATTCTTTGTTTTGTACTTTGTATGTAGAATATAAAAATGTACTTCAAATAAGACTACATTTTTAGTTTAATTTTTATTTCGATTTTTATTTCAACACCAACAACTGCAAGTTAATTTTTATTTCATTTATTTTTTATTTCTATTTCTTTTTTTTTTTTTTTGTCAAATTCCGCGCATATTGTTTTCCTCATTCAGTTGTATGTGTTGTGTACAAGCTTATCGCATTGCCTGTTGACTTATGCAAATTATTAAACGTTTTCTAATAACTCATTATGCCGCGTAAACAACGCGCCGCATGACTGTCACTTTGAAACGGAGATCCGAGTTTTAACAACCGGGATCCAAGATTCGAGACCCCAGACTCGAGCCAAGCACGAGGTCTTTAGATGTCAGTTCATAGAGTGCCAAACCCCCCTGCCCCAACCCTCCCCATTATATGTGCCTCATTTTCATTACACGTTCAATTTACAACAACGACTACTACTACTGTTGCCTCTTTCTGGCGCAAGGTGCGTTTTTTGTGTTTTCTAACACATTGATTTGCCTATTTCCACAAGTTTTGTTGTATTTCCATAGTTGCCTGTCAGTTTTCGCATCTGCCTGCTGCCGTGCAGAGTTCCATTGGCGATTGTCAATATTTTCCCATTTGGTAATTGATCAAATATTTTGCTCCATTCATGATTTGCATTTTACGTTGCACGTTGCACTTCGTTGTTGTATTTGTAGTTTTTATTGTCGCGGCTTTCTTGACCCGCGTAAAATGCTATTTACAATGTTGGTCCAATGGTCGATGCTTTTACTTTCAATCAATATACACAATTAATTAGAATCTAGTTTCCACAATTGCTACGATTTAGCTGGAAATCATGATCTGCGGACAATGATGATCTCAACTGCTGTATTTTGCTAAGAAATACTTTAACAAGTTAATAGTTGGCCCTTAAATAAAAATATTTAAATATTAGTATATAAATTGAGTTAAAAAAAAAAATTTTAAAAAATTTGTAATAAGAAATATTTAAAAATGAATTCGTGCAGCTAGAAATGAAACAGAATATTCATGATCATATATTTAACTGAAATTAGTGACAATAATTGAATACAAATCCAGATTATCAGTTACTTTTAAAATTTCTATAAATTATTTCATTAATATTAATGTAAAAAATATATTTAATTAATTATAATTATCAGTATATTGTCCATATATCAAGGACTCTTTCATAAACTTAATTTAATTGCATATTTCATATATTCTCCCATATTTTTATATACACATTTTCTCTCAGTGCATCCAAAAGTCAACTACTTTGACCGTCTAGCAAGTGCAGCGATTGCCACAGTTGCTGCTGCAAGTTGCAAGTTGCCGTTTACAATTTGCATTTGCAGATGCTTGCTGTGGTGTCCAATGCTGAAGTTCAACTATTTGCATTTGCATTTTAGCACCTCAACAACTGAGTGTGCGACTGCGAGGGAGGGGTCTATACGAGTGGAGGGTGGGGGGGAGTAATGTTGTCGACAGCGGAGGTGGGGTGTGGCAGGTTGTGTGGCATTGTGCTGATTGCGCATGCAGAGTCACAAACGCAGTCGCAGTTGAAGTCGCACAAATGAAAGTGGGCTCACCGACTCTTTCAGCATTCTTTGTCAGACTTTTCTGTATAACTTAATTCTGAGCGCCTCTGACAGCCACGCCCACAAGAAACGAGATTGCCTTGCTGCGTTTCACCTGCCTCTGTTGTTGTTGTTGTTGTTGTTGTTTTGGGGGGTTGTGTGTGGGTTGCCGGTCCGAAGCGCGTATCTAATTACAAAAAAACGAGACAGACGCTGATTTCAAAGATAAATTGCCGCCACGGAGCCGCCGCAGTCGCCGTTTTTTAGTTATAGCCAGCGTTGACGCACTGCAGCATTTTCCACTGCAAGCCCCTTTGCCTGATGGATGTATTTATGCGCAGCTGCGACGCCGACGCCAACGAAAATAAACAACAGTTTATTAGCATTGCCTGACGACTGCGAACCCGCCCAACTCCCATCTTTGCCCTTTTTTTCCATATACATTTATATCCTCTTGGTGGTGTTACCTGTACCTGTGTACTGTGGTGCACACACAGCGTCGTTTTTTTAAGGCATTTTAATTATTTAACAACAAATTGCACGAGTCGCGATGCGTGTGGAGAAGAAGGTGTCGTTTTTAGGTCTAGAACCTTTTGGCCCGCTCACAATATTTATGAGAAAGCGATTTTTATGGGTCTAGCCGAGAGCTGAGAGCTGAGAGCTGAGCGCTGTTGACCAATGCGTTCGCTTCGTGTTCGCTTTTCGTCTTTTAACGGGCAGCGGCGCTTTTCCCAGAGATGATTTGATTTATTTTACAGTTTGAGTTACGTATTCGCAATAACAGCACTTACGACGAGCTCTTTGTTTAGACTCATGTGCAAGTGCTCTATGAGAAAAGGGCCGAGCTTATTTAAGACACGATTATATAGCCGGAAAAGTTGCAAATTGAAAAAGAGAAATGTTTGAAATGCAGCTAAATGCAGCTAAGTAGAATGGCTGAGATTTGCTTAAGGGTTGATGGTGTTCTTTAAAATACACTTTATAATTTTAGAAAACTATTAACTTATGGGCTATTAAGTTATCAAATGTAATTCAGTAATCTATGTTAATCTTGGAAACTATTATCATACAACAAAATATGCTTTCGTTGAAAGTTCTTTTATATTAATATTATTTCTGACTCCTGTTTCCCTTGTTTCCACTCCAGAAAACACTGGTAATTAGTTATGAGAACTTTGCTTAGCCTTAAGCCAAATCCTTTATCAAACAGACATATTTATAAATAATCGCTTATGTATTTAGGACCTGAAACGCATCCTTCTACTTCTGCAGCTCTTAGCTCGTTGAGCTCTCAATGCTTAAGTTGCGCGAGCATTTGGGATCAGCAGCATCACCCCCTCAGGCAATGACAACAACTTCCTCACATAATTCAATATGTGTGTGCGAGTGTGTGTGTATGTGTGTGGACACAACAATCTTCTAGATTGAAACAAGAAAAGAAAAAAAGAACACAAGAGCTGAAAATACAATTTTGAAAAAACTACACTTGACCTCAGACGCTGGCAAGCGCAATGGGACTGGTCAGTTCCGTGGTTCCAATGTTCAAGTGGCTTTTATGTGGGTCTCTCTCTCTCTCTCCTCTCTCTCTCTTAAAGGGAGAGGGGGGAAGAGTGGCTGGTGGAGCATTGGGCGCGCATTCGTTAAGTAAACATGCTACGCTACGACGCCTTCCTAAAAACCTGGCAACCAATTCTCAGCTGCAGTCGCAGTTTGCATTCTCAATCCCATACCCATTCCCGTTCCTTGGCGTCAGCCAGCTTGCAACAACAATAACAACATCATCGTCATCATCAACATCGACAGGCAAAGTACACAAAACAGAGAAACCCACACAAATATATATATGTATATATATATATATATTGAGAACTCGGGGATTGTGTCGGCTTCGCTTTGCATCTTTTGTTCATTTTAGTTTAAATATTGCCTACCTCCTGTCCGTCCGTCCAGCCGCCTGTCCTGCTGTCCTTTTGTCCGTCCGTCCAGCTACAGTGGCCGTCCAGCTGCCAATAGTGCATGGCATTTCATGCACTTTTCATCTTTTTCAATCAACTCAACGTTCAACGTTCACTTGGAAGCTGACGCAGAAAAAATGCACTCGACTGCGAGATGCCCTGTAAACATTGATATTCATTTACAAAATATATATATATATATATATTTATTAGCAATTAAACAGAATATTTGACACCTATTACAAAGTTGGCAAAGTCGCAGCTAAATTGGAGACTTCAAAGCAAATTTGATGAGTATCTTTTATTGATTTTATTGTATTTATTTGTTGGTTACAAATATGTGCTTATTTCACACTTATTCATAAATGTGGACTGTCCCTCACTTTGTCATAGGGTATTCAGAAGAACAGCAGAGCAGAAACTATTTTGCTTTCGCTCTTTGAGGGCGCTAGTTTAAGATCTGTCTCGGCCACTCGGTTGACCATCTTTTGCCCGTTTATTTGTGTTTCTTAATATTTTTGTTAAATGTTTCAAGCGCGCGTAAATTAATCTCCAGCTTAATTGCTTTTTTTTCTTAGCATTTTTTGTCGTTTTTTTTTTGTTTTTTTATGTTTTTGTATTTTTGCATGCCGCTGCTTCACTTTAGACTTTAGTCGAGTGGGGCTACTTGGCCTCGAGGCTCCACCTTGAGCGCCATCCTTTCGAAGCGAAGTGGTTATAAATATGTTTCGTCTATTTTTAGTGGTGCTGTGCTCCCTCTTGGCGCTAGTCGGACTGTCATCATTGTCCCCTCCAGCTGACTTTGACTACTACCATTCAGATTATATGGTAGCTTTAAGGTAGCCAACAACACATCTTTTTTATCGCCTTGCTGCGCTCTTATTCAAATTAAGATTAAAGTATTTATGATTTCGTTGTTGCCAATGTTTTCAATTCATTAGCGGGCTTAAAAAGGAATCAGGCTTTAACCCTTTGTGAATTCAACTCTTTGATAATTAAGTTATATTTTATGTTGCTTCGATTTTGAACTGTGCAGTGACATTTTAGGTAATAATCTAATTTATTTTTATTCTCCAGATTTCTATGCTTAAACATTAATATTTACACTTTTATCTACTTGAAGTATTACTCATAAATATTTAAGGTAAGCTCATCTAAAATCTTCATTCTGTTCTCCCAGATGCATCTTACTTCTCAGCAAGTAGTCCCAGAATCACTTGTGTGCAAGTGTATTCATGGTTCGCTGGATCAGATAGCTGTTTCTACCAGTTCTATCACATTCTCACCCACCCATGGACAGATTATTGCAGGCGCAACTGTTCCATTAAGCATAACCAAAAAAAAGGAACAGTCAGCCATAAAAGTTTCCATCTCAACTGTCCACTTATGCCAATTTATGCACCAGTTTGGCTCTCTTTGGCGGGGAAACTGAACTAACAAAATGTGCTCAGCTCCAGCTGGGCAGGCAGCCGCCTTGGCGCTGATCTGGCCCAAAAGCAAAGCTAAATGCCGAACAAGTTAAGTACAAGTGCGATACAAAGGCCGCCACGAGCCTCCCGACTGGGGCAACACCACAGCTATAACAGCCGACTGCCGACTGCAGACTGAAGACTGGCAATTTGTGTTGCAAGGGGCGCAGGCGCACGATAACAAGATTAGAAAATAAGATTTATCTCATAGATTGATAGATTCGATTACACGCAGCGTTCGCCGTTCAGCATCTAGCTAGCAACTGTGGCAGCTAGATACTGTGGACTGGGGCAGCGACTGGGGCGGGCGTACAGCGGCGTGTAATTACAACAAAAGCAACAACACTGAACAAGAACAAAACGAGCTGAACTGAACTGTGTTCGCTGCTCTGTGCAACGTGCAACGTGGTAGGAGATTGGAAAATGGGGCGGCTACGATCTGACTATGATCTAACAGCGCTTTAATGCGACTATTCAGATACCCTGTAAACATTTACAAGTGATAGATAGATTGGCAAAATTTAGTATGTAGAAATTGCTAGATAAGCCAAATTATATCAAATAATAATAATATATTGAATATGATATAGTAGTATTTAGTTTTATCAGTTTTTTGTTTATATTTATTTAACATTCTATTTTTATTTGTTAGAGGATATCTGAAGACGAAGGCATGCTCTAAGCCTGAGCATTCTAGCTTGTTCTTTCTGGCGTTTTAATGGGCTTTTAACTGGTTTTGTTTTTTCGTTTTTTTTTTCGATATTTTTGTTGTTGCTTTTTTTCGTTGCTGTGGATGCGTCTGCGCAGCTGCTGCACCTGCAACAGGAATTGCTGAGAAGTGTAGTCAGATCTTTGGCCGGGCGTTGCATATTTACTAATTTAATAATTCAAAAGCATTTAAATTCCTAATCATATCTCGGCAAAGCCACAAGCCACCGGCCGGCTGGATTAGCTTGTGGATTCGCTTGTGAAATGCATCTCGCCTTGCCGCAATTTGTGAAAATTTCTCACCAAAGCTCAATGTTCCCCCTCCTACATTATCCCCCCCCCTCATCCCGGCGAGCTGCCGACTGTGTGTTAGATTTCCACTTTACTGTCTATGCAATTTGTTGGCTAACTAGATGGCTATCTGCACCACGTAGTAGTTGTTGTTGTCTGTTGCAGCTTCTTGTTCCATGGGGTTTCTGCTGCAACAGCGTTCTTTGTGGCCCGCTGCGCTTTCATGTTCTATTCATCTTTGGGAGGCTAACTGACTTCGCTGCCTTCGCCGTCTTTGGTTCTTTTTGGACTATTACTACTGCATTTTATGCATCGCCTGGCGTTAGTGTTTTGCGTCTTATTAGACTCTAATTGCATTGCCAGTTATGGCCGCCTGCTCAGCCTGGTCAACCTCAACTGGGCTTGCACCAATTGGAATTAACAGGCTGCCTTCATTTTCGATATTTCCCTCTTTAGCTTGAGCCTGATCAAAAGGGTCGGCAAATGGACTTTCAATTACCTTCAGATTGAAGTTGTTAGCTTTAATTTAACCGCTATTTGGCCTAGTTGCATATCATACAAGCTAGTTGCGATTCAGCTATTGGTTTGTTTAACTGTGCTTTGGGCTGTGCAAAGTTTTGACTTATCTCATATAGAGTGTAATTTTAGCATTAATGCTTAGACGAATCCTTTTGCATCTGTTCTGAGGATTTCTTGAGGAAAAGCTATACTTTACAGTTGTACAATAGAATTTCTGAGAACTTGCGAACATTAAACCCGAAAGTTGGTTATTTATCAAGATTTTTCTTGGCGTATGTCTAGAAGTGTGCTATTTTTGTACTTTATCGCAGCAGGCGGCGTCTCGAAGTCTGCAAACAAATCATAAATAAGAAGCCAGCTCAAGCTCAATTCATAATTTTTTGTAGGTGAGGTTTGTGGCATTGTTGCCTTTGATTTGAAAGCAAACTTTTACAACTGGCGTCGTTGGCAAAGGCGAATTGCGAATTGTGCTTCCAATAAGAATGAATCTAAAGTATTCGCGTCACGGTTCCAGTCAGAATGGTTTTCAATTGAAGGTCGCTTCAAACACGCCAGCTCTGGCGTCATTTCTCATCCTGTTGAGGCTCGACTTAACGGTGCCTGGTCGCCATTTTGTCGGCGACGTCAGCGCCGCCATTTTGCTTATGCAGAACACGGGCTAAATTCAATTCACTCAGCGCTTTTTATTGGGCTTAGTTTTCGATAAATCGTTAGTTGTCGCCACTATTTTTAGTTGCATGAACACGAAAATATCGCGAGGAGAGCTGCAGGATGCGGAAGGTGTCCTTTCGCTTGTGGCACTAAACGATTTTATGAGCAGCCATCAAAGGAACTGACCTGGCAACTAAAATTCCTTTTTTATTGGGGCCCTTTTTTAGAGGCCTTGTTTATTTTCAGCGTGGAAATTAGCTATAAATGACTCACATTAAGGGTGTAGTTGGGAAAGGTTGGAATTTAGCTTTAAATAAAGGGAAATGGAAAAATTTAGGGAAAAAAGTGAAATGCTTTGCAAAGAAACTTTCAATGAAAATGACTGATGACAGTGAATGATTTTTTTGTGGAGCAGATCTCGTTGGATTAAATAATATTTACCAGCCAAGCTTTCATACCTTATATGTATATATATATATATGTACAAATATGTATATATATATATATATATATATATTTAATGTGTGCGAGTAAACAGCTTAGTGATTTCCAAAAATCTGTGTTGCTAAGAAAAAGATTAGAATATTATATAGTATAGTACCCAGAAGCAGAGTGTAAGCTGCCTATGAATTGGACAGCGAGTGGCTCAGCTTCTTTAATATTGAGTGTTAAGAATCAGTATATATAAATACAACTTGACGTCAATCCCAAATATGACTATATAGAGGTGACTTCAATGTCAAAAATACATGATAAGAATCCGTGCTAAATATGTTTATTGCTTCAATACTAGGCTTTAACAACTAAGAAAACAGATCGACTGGGAGTCATCCTTTAGCTCAAGTTTGCATTAGATAAATCGTTGACGACTCAGATATTCAACCCAGCACATTGAATAAGCGCTTGCTTCTTCTTGTTTCATATTTAGAGGAAACTCTGCCTATTCCCATAATCTATCAGATCCTCTTACCTGGTCACAGTGTGAGTCTAATGATGAGAATACCTCGAGCGAATCCTGTATAATTATTATGAGTGGTTCCAATTGAAGAATGTACTCTGGGCGAATTCTTTAGAGCTGCACATATGCGATTAGCCAGAAAGCGCCCTTGTCATTAAAGAATATGTATATATATATATTTAATGTGTGTGAGTAAACAGATTAGCTGCCTATAAATTGGACAGCGACCGGCTCAGCTTTCTTTCTTGAGTGTAAAGAATCAGTATATATGAATACAACTTGACGTCAATCCCAAATATGACTATATAGAGGTGACTTCAATGTCAAAAATACATGATACGAAACCGTGCTAAATATGTTTATCGCTTCAATACTAGGCAGAGTGTAAGCTGCCTATAAATTGGACAGCGAGCGGCTCAGCTTCTTTAGTCTTGAGTGATCTGTGATCATTTAAAATACTTATTATATATTATAAAATAATATATATATTATTCAGAACAGAATGTTATTTCAATTTATTTGCACTGTGTTCCTCTTATACGTATGTGTGCTTAAGAGTACAGTGGAGTGTACTGCTGATTCCTTTCTCCGTCCACTTCCTCTATTTTATTCGAATGGTCAGTTGAATTTTAAAGTCGATAATGTGATAAGTTCAGAGAGCGATTGCGTCTTAAGCAGCTCAGAACAACAGCTTCAGAACGAGGTGCTGAAAAGCCTTATAGATGATTTTAAAGGGTCAACAACAGATCAGCGCAAGTATGCAAGTAGTTGTGCAGAGGCTATAGCTCTGAGTCGTCGCGGTAACGTTTATCAGATCGTCGTGCCCAGCTATAGTCAGTCTCCGATTATCGTTAGTTGCGATGCTAAAACACAGGGCGGGGGTTGGACAACGGTGCTGAGGCGCCAGGATGGCAGTGAAGATTTCTATCGCAGCTGGGAGGATTACAAAGAAGGCTTTGGAAGGTTGGATGGCGAGTTCTTCATCGGACTGGATAAGCTGCATCACCTGACCAAAGCGGGGGATCAAGAACTGCTCATAACCATGATCGATGGAACACTGAAAAGGTATGCAAGGTATGACAAGTTTATAATCGCCGGCGAAGAGCAGCAGTACCGAATGAGCAAATTGGGAATATACTCGGGAGATGCTGGTGATTCCCTGCGAAGCCATGAGGGTCAAAAGTTCTCAACGTGGGATCGAGATAACTCCAAGTACGCAAACTGCGCCAAACGATTCCGTGCGGCTTGGTGGTACAAAAATTGCCATGACAGGTACTATATAGATACTATATATATATCCAGTTTTACTTAATTTTTACTTATTTTATAGCCAACTGACGGGAAACTATGATAACCAAGAATACGGGAAAGGCATTTATTGGAAAACCTTTACGGGTTCCTATATATCATTAAATCGTGTCTGGATGATGATCAGGCCCAAGGGATTTCAATAGTAGCTGAATACCTTCTTTATGTATTCTTTTTTTTTTTTAATCTTGCAATTTAA
Organism: Drosophila imparisetae; assembly: GCA_035042265.1. Lineage (NCBI taxonomy): Eukaryota > Metazoa > Arthropoda > Insecta > Diptera > Drosophilidae > Drosophila > Drosophila imparisetae. The sequence goes on along the minus strand of JAWNLP010000145.1, from coordinate 2,317,537 downwards.
TTTGATACAACCTACAATGTATAAATAATAACTGGGAATTTAAAAATTAAATAATGTAAACATATAACTGGATTTAACAGATTAAATATAAAATTAAATGTAAGCTGCCTATAAATTGGACAGCGAGCGGCTCAGCTTCTTTAATCTTGAGTGTAAAGAATCAGTATATATAACAAGTGTAGCAAAGACATATGTCACGATTCACGCGAATACAACTTGACGTCAATCCCAAATATGACTAAATATAGGTGACTTCAATGTCAAAAATACATGATAAGAAACCGTGCTAAATATGTTTGTTGCTTCAATACTAGGCTTTAACAACTAAGAAAACAGATCGACTGGGAGTCATCCTTTAGCTCAAGTTTGCATTAGATAAATCGTTGACGACTCAGATATTCAACCCAGCACATTGAATAAGCGCTTGCTTCTTCTTGTTTCATATTTAGAAGAAACTCTGCCTTTTCCCATAATCTATCAGATCCTCTTACCTGGTCACAGTGTGAGTCTAATGATGAGAATACCTCGAGCGAATTCTGTATAATTATAATGAGTGGTTCCAATTGAAGAATGTACTTTGGGCGAATTCTTTAGAGCTGCACATATGCGATTATATATATGTATATATATATATATATATATATATATATTCAATGTGTGTGAGTAAACAGATTAGTGATTTCCAAAAATCTGTGTTCCTAGGAAAAAGATTAGAATATTATATAGTATGGGAGCCAGAATCAGAGTGTAAGCTGCCTATAAATTGGACAGCGACCGGCTCAGCTTCTTTAGTCTTGAGTGATCTGTGATCATTTCAAATACTTATTATATATTATAAAATAACAGAATGTTATTTCAATTTATTTGCACTGTGTTCCTCTTATACGTATGTGTGCTTAAGAGTACAGTGGAGTGTACTTCTGTTTTTTCCCTTCACCGTCTTAATAGTCGTCTTCCTCGTCTGGGATTTCATCCGAAGAGTGAATCCAGTCAGTTGAATTATAAAGTCGATAATGTGATAAGTTCAGAGAGCGATTGCGTCTTAAGCAGCTCAGAACAAGAGCTTCAGAACGAGGTGCTGAAAAGCCTTACAGGTGATTTTAAAGGGTCAACAACAGAACAGCACAAGTATGCAAGTAGTTGTGCAGAGGCTACAGCTCTGAGTCGTCGCAGTAACGTTTATATGATCGTCGTGCCCAGCTATAGTCAGTTTCCGTTTATCGTTAGTTGCGATGCGAAAACACTGGGCGGGGGTTGGACAACGGTGCTGAGGCGCCGGGATGGCAGTGAAGATTTCGATCGCAGCTGGGAGGAATACAAAGAAGGCATCGGAAGTTTGGATGGCGAGTTCTTCATCGGACTGGAGAAGTTGCATCACCTGACCAAAGCGGGGGATCAAGAATTACTCATAACCATGTTGAACCCCAAAGGAGAAATTAACTTTGCAAAGTATGATCGATTTGCAATCGAAAGCGAAAAGGAAAAGTACAAACTCAGCACATTGGGACAATACTCTGGAAATGCAGGAGATGCCTTGAGCTATCATTTGGGTCAAAAGTTCAGCACACGAGATAATGACAACGATAAATTCCCAGATTACCACTGTGCTAAAGAATATAAATCCGCTTGGTGGCATAACCGCTGCTGTACCAGGTAATATTTACATTCTGTTTTTATTAGTGAACAATTGTATCTTAATATATGTTTATATTCGACAGCAATCTGATGGGATTGTATAATGAAAATGTATCTAGAGGAGGCATTTTTTGGAGTGAGGGTAACACCTTTCTAAAACGTACCCAGATGAAGATAAGGCCGAGAAGGAATTGATGTACTCTGACTGATAAATTAAGAATATGTGTTGTATACTGTTGAAATATGTTTGAATTTTAACGGCAACGATTAATATCGCTGCACCGATTAATATCGTTGCTCTGGTCACACATGTTATGTGTTTAACTTTCTGCATTCTAAATGTTAGTTGCTCTAAATTCTTCGTAAAGTAAAGACGCGTTCGCGCATAATAAATGTAATCCACAATGACAAACTGTGTTTAACTCTTCGTTTAAAAGTTTCCGACTATTTTTGAATAAACTATATTTAAACTGCAAATGGTTTCCTTAGCATTGATTAGCAATGTCACATTGAAAAGTTGCCCTTCAGTCGAAAGCAAAACCACAACGCAGCCAGGCCGGAAGGCAGGCAGGCAGCCAGCCTAGTTAAAAGTGCCATTGAACTAGCCGGATTTAGCGAGTTCGAGCTGAATGCGTCACCCGATGCCGCCTAATGAGTCCAAGTCCCTGCGAATAATAACAGCAGTGACAACGGTGTATCCATTGTCCCGACGTCCAGTGTAATTTTTGGGTTCAAGCGGGCGATATGATGTCGCTCAAAACTGACTAATTGAGGGACGCTCACTGGGACTTCATCGACCTAAGCAAAAGATAAGCAGCACTTTTTGCTAGCGCACTGTAAACGAATGGTCAGCTCTTTCGAGTGTCGCAACTTAAAGGCCACTTGGCAGTGCCATAACCCCAGCTTGCTTGGGTTGACAAAATCAGCTTCAGGCAACACAAAAATTGCTTAAGCCTTATTTACTTCAGTGTTGGCCTTTTGTCTTTGTATGAGTGCCTTTAGGCATTTCACTTGCCCCTGGCAAGCCAACCAAGCCAAAGCAAAGGCAAAAGCAACCAGGCAACCAGCGTTCTCACCTTCTGTAAGTCCTTCTTTTAGCTCTTTGCTCTTTACTGGTTTAGCTTTCACTCCCCCACTTTCGTAGTCAAAATAGTTTGGTATAGCTGCTACAGCAAAGTATAAGTTAAAATGTTCTTGACTACTAGATACCCAGAACACAGATACAAAGCTTCCCTAACAAATAATAATACTGTTCTTTACAAGGGTATAATTACAGAATTTCTCAAATTCGTAGACGAAAAAGTTGAACAAACACCAAAATGAATATGAGATATGAACGCCGAACCATCTGAACCCGAATAATAAAGCTAACCATTTGTTTTTTTTTTGTTTATAAAAATAAACACGTATCTCGATATAAAAATATATCTCGAGCATAGATTTAATAAGTGAACTTTGCCAAATAGAACAAATATAGGAATCAGTATATATAACAAGTGTAGCAAAGACATATGTCACGATTCACGCGAATACAACTTGACGTCAATCCCAAATATGACTATATAGAGGTGACTTCAATGTCAAAAATACATGATAAGAAACCGTGCTAAATATGTTTATTGCTTCAATACTAGGCTTTAACAACTAAGAAAACAGCTCGACTAGGAGTTATCCTTTAGCTAAAGCTTTCATTAGATAAATCGTTGACGACTCAGATATTCAACCCAGCACATTGAATAAGCGCTTGCTTCTTCTTGTTTCATATTTAGAGGAAACTCTCCCTTTTCCCATAATCTATCAGATCCTCTTACCTGGTGGTCACAGTGTTATGTTAATGATGAGAATACCTCGAGCGAATGGCGTATAATTATAATGAGTGGTTCCAATTGAAGAATGTACTCTGGGCGAATTCTTTAGAGCTGCACATATGCGATTAGCCAGAAAGCGCCCTTATCATTAAAGAATATGTATATATGTATGTATATGTATATATATTTAATGTGTGCGAGGTAACAGATTAGTGATTTCCAAAAATCTGTGTTTCTAGGAAAAAAATAGAATATTATAAGTATAATACCCAGAAGCTTACTGCAGGTCGCCTCATAGATGATGGGAAAACCCATTTCTAATCGCAGCCCAAGGCTCGGGTGCTTATTTATTTATTGAGTCTCTGCGCTATCTGAATATGTATATATATGTATATATATATATATATATATATATTTAATGTGTGTGAGTAAACAGATTAGTGATTTCCAAAATAGAATATTATATAATACAGTACCCGGATGAAGAGTGTAAGCTGCCTATAAATTGGACAGCGAGCGGCTCAGCTTCTTTAGTCTTGAGTGATCTGTGATCATTAAAAATACTTATTATATATTATATAATATATATATTATTCAGAACAGACATATGTTGCTTCAATTTATTTGCACTGTGTTCCTCTTGTACGTATGTGTGCTCAAGAGTGCAGTGGAGTGTGTTCCTGAAGATGACAAACTGCTGACTTTAAACATTTCCATCGAAGCAATTAGGTTTGTATTGGAAATTCGACTTGTATTTCGAAAACTTTTGAAAGATTCTTATCACCATATTCACAGGCCAGAAACGAATCGTCTGACAGAAGTGCTGAATAATGTGACGCGTAAACTTAATGAGTTGAATGAGAAGTTGAGTAACTTTACAAGCTTGAAGCCAACTCAGTATCCAAGTAGTTGTGCAGAGGCTATAGCTCTGAGTCGTCGCAGTAACGTTTATCAGATCGTCGTGCCCAGCTATAGTCAGTCTCCGTTTATCGTTATTTGCAGTGCGAAAACACTGGGCGGGGGTTGGACAACGGTGCTGAAGCGACTGGATGGCAGTGAAGATTTCTATCGCAGCTGGGAGGATTACAAAAAAGGCTTTGGAAGGTTGTTTGGCGAGTTCTTCATCGGACTGGAGAAGCTGCATCACCTGACCAAAGCGGGGGATCAAGAACTGCTCATATCCATGATCGATGGAACACTGAAAAGGTATGCAAGGTATGACGAGTTTATAATCGATGGCGAAGAGCAGCAGTACAGAATGAGCAAATTGGGAAAATACTCGGGAAATGCTGGTGATTCCCTGCGAAGACATGAGGGTCAAAAGTTCTCAACGTGGGATCGAGATAACTCCAAGTACGCAAAATGCGCCAAACGATTCCGTGCGGCTTGGTGGTACGAAAATTGCCATGACAGGTACTATATAGATACTATATATATATATCCAGTTTTACTTAATTTTTACTTATTTTATAGCCAACTGACGGGAAACTATAACAACCAAGAATTCGGTAAAGGCATTAATTGGGAAACCTTTACGGGTTCCTATAAATCATTAAATCGTGTCTGGATGATGATCAGGCCCAAGGGATTTCAATAGTAGCTGAATACCTTCTTTATGTATTCTTTTTTTTTTTTAATCTTGCAATTTAATTTGATACAACCTACAATGTATAAATAATAACTGGGAATTTAAAAATTAAATAATGTAAACATATAACTGGATTTAACAGATTAAATATCACATGACATTAAATATTAGAACAAATATAACACATTAACGTTACAGTTAGCGTCCAACTGTCCAGAGGTCGCTGGAGTGGAGGCGCTTTAAGCGTCTGCGGGTTATATTCGACCCTAGTGAGCAAGCCAATGGGTTGACATGGTTATGTAACCGGTCATTGTATCGAATTGTATGGCGGCTTATTATAACTGTCGGTACACAGAAGTCGTTGTGCAGCGTCATATTGCTCACATAGGGTGGAGCGCCAGAGATGTCTCTTAGGACCCCATATGGAATCCCATATGTCCATATGGGCACGATGATGCTACTGTACACCAGCAGCTTATTGCTCAAGCTGAGTTTGCTGGATGGCTTTAGCAACCAGTTGAGTTTCGCCCTTTTGGATCTACACGCTGCTGCCGTGATCTGTATAAGTTTCTGTAAGTTTCCTATCCAGATACATACCCATGTAGAGAACATGGGTCTCCTGAGGTATGATCGTGTTGTTGAGTCGGACGGTTGGACAGTTACCACTCCTGCAGAGTGGTGGCGGCACACGCAGAAATCACACTGAGTGAGGGCCTCTTGCAAAAATAGTTTTGCACCAGCAGAACTGCTCGCGAGCGTCGATAGTTTCAAATCGCGAGAGAGAGTATCGCCTTACTCTCACACGCTTAAAAAAATAAAATGAAGGAAAGGCCTAACTACAAAATCGATAAAAAAATACTCAAGTATAATAAATAAAAAGTTCTTAAAGGAATCCACACACACACACATAAACCAAACAATGAAGAAAACCCAAAAATATCTCAAACTTTGTTACGCACTCATTCATTCACTCATCCATTCATTCATTCGAGCAAAACTTTTGTTGTCTGCCTGTCTGTCTGTCTGTTGGGATGCCGACGGCGAAGGCGACGCGTTGTCTGCCAGACGCAGACACAGAATGAGGTCGTCCTCCGGTGGGCGGAAGCACTCCTCCCGAGGAGGAGAGTTGCTGCCTCCTCTTGCACAGAATTAGGTAAGCTGCAGGAGCCAAAACTCTTTATGCTGGGTGATTTGAGCCCACATTTGGGTCTTCGACCATTTCGACCTTTTTCGCAATGTTTCAATAAACTTTGATTGTTGGCAATTATCTGGCTGCTGGCATCGACCATTTCAATTTGTCGCTTATCCTTTGCATTATTTATGGCTGTCCTTTTCCTTTTGTCAGCAGCCGGGATTTGTCTTCAATTACTGCGGCTTCTGTGCTCAAATTATGACGGCGACCCGCAGCAATTTGGCACAAAAGTTTTGCACATAAAGCAAAAGTTTTGGTTGCTCAACGGATTGTTTTTCATTCTTTTTTCTGTTTGAACTAATTGAAAGATTGACATAAGTTAAAGTCTAGCAATCGTTGGCTAGGAGCATGCTTTGAGAGAGAGATACGCTTAAATAAATTAAAAGGATTATTAAAAGAATAGCCTCGAAGAAGGCTGATTCGCTTTATAACTGATTACACTCTAAGTTTAAACAACTTCTCCTACGAACTTCGCCCTCACAAATTACTCCAAGCTCCCTCCTTTAAACTTGATTTATGAACCAAACTAACAAGAAACTCCTTACTCATAATAACTAATATAAAATCCTCACACAACTCCACCGAGTCCCATTTCATTTATCAGTTCACAAAAGTCGAGTTAATCAAAGTCAAGTTTAAAGAGCTCTCGACTTTAAGCATGCGTCACTTGCAGCAGCAGCAGCAGCAGCAGCAGCTGGCAAGTGAGAGTGGGAATACCCATAACAAAGGCAGCCCTGAATTCCATTTGTGTGCGGCTTTGAGTATCTGAAAATGAGTTTGACTTTGACAAAATCCACTTCTTAGCTCCATTTGCGAGCTGAGTGAAATTTATGCAGCGTTGTTGAATTTTTCAAATGGAAAAAGCGAAATTGCGCAAGTTTTTCCATTTGCACTTTAAGCCTGAGAGTTTTCTGTGTACAAATCCTTGGCGCAGCTGGTGATAAATTCTTATGTGAAAATGGAAAATGGAAAATGCGACGGCGGCAATGAATTGCAATTTCCCTTTCTTTCAGTGCACAAAGCCTGCTCCTAAGCTCCTTGTTGCCTGCTGCAGGCTAATGGCGTGAAAATCACACTTGCGAAACATTTCTTTGGCTGCTGTTGTTGCCACCGTTGCAACTCCTTTGGGATCCAAATTTAATGTAGTTTCAACAACTTTGCTGCCACCAACTCCACTGCCACTGCCTGCCCCTCTTCAGCTGGCAACACATGCACTTGCTGCAAAAATGTTGCTGCATATTTATAGCCAAATATTTTGCTTGCTTTTATTTTTATTATTTTTATTATTATCATTTTTTTTTTTTTTGGTTATGCTAAATGCGTCGCCATGAAATTTTAATCAAGTTTCTGCTTCCGTTGCTGTTTATTTTGTTGCTGTTGTTGCTGTTGTTGTTGTTGGTGTTTTATTTAAATGGCAGACATGTCTGCGCCGCTTGCCATTTCCGCTACGCAAACATTTTTGGAGCCTTGGGAGCCTTGGTCAGGAGTTAAGTTCGCCGGCTGGCTCTGCTTTCAGCATGTTGCCTCCATGTTGGGTCTCATCTCAACTCATTTGAGGCGAGAAACGGTGCTGCAAGTTCAACGAACTGTGTAATAGCCATGCGGGAGGTGTTAAAAGCTAAAGCAACACTTCTGCACCAGATAATAGCCTGAGCCAGAAGCTTGTGCAAAATAATTACAATGAATATAAACTTTTGAGAATTCGCATTAGCTAAATAATTATTTATTTTATCTTGCTTACAAATGTTACAGAAATGAATTTAAGATGAATATTTCAATTTAAGCAAAGAAAGAAATAATTTATACTAAATTTAGTTTCCAAATGATAAACATAATAAATAAAACTCAATAATTTATTTCTATTTTTCCATTTCTTTATTTGATTTATATTTAATAATATTTATGCGGACATCATTATATATGTATTTGACTCACAGACTTATGTCGATTGCATCCTGTGCTCTCAGCCAGCTTTGGCAGTGATTCAATAACGCTGTGGCAGGCAACACATGAGACACCTTTTCAATTTGTGCAGCAAACAGAATCCGGAAACTGACACAAATTTCATATGAATTATGACACCTATGAATACACAAATCGCCGTCAACTATAATCCACTTATGCCATTCAAACGCACATAAAGAGAGAGAGAGAGCGGAGTGGAGAAGTTATAATATTTGGAAAATATCCTTTTGTGCAGCATTGTGTGGCACATGTCACTGACAAATGAAAGCCAAATGCAGCACGTGATGCTGCCACATCCATGCTGAGTTTGTCATATCAATGTGGCCCCGTCTGCCCTTATGACAGCTCTATAAATACATATATTGCTAGTAGTATTATTAGTTGCGATACTCCCAGTGGGCTTCGTGTGTGGCTCCAGCACTCCCTGAACCCTGACCCCTGATGCTGACTCTCTCTCTCTCTCTCTCTATCTATCTCTCTCACTCTCTCTTTTCAGTCAGTGTCCCTTGTTGGTTCGCGAATTGCGCCAAAGTCACGTGCGTTTGACAGGCGAAATTGACAGTGTCATTAGGTTCAGTACTGAACAGAAATTGTCAGGAATTGTCCTCTAATTGCCAGTCACATTTTTTCTCTCCTTATTTATTTTATGTTTTTTTTCTCTTTTTTGGCAAATGAGACGCGCACTTGTCAACGGCCAAAACGTGTCTGTTAACAAGTTTCACTTAGGCGTTGGCACTGTGGAGAAAGTTTAGATAATGATGTGGAAAAGTGGGCAAAGAATGCGTGCTCAGAAATAAGAAGTTGAAATTCCTTAAAATAAAATAAAAAAGAAAATAAAAAATAAAATAAAAAGTAAAATAAAAAATAAAATAAAAATGATAAATAAATGCATACTGAAGTCAGCAAAAGATGTACTTAAATTATAAAAAGAAGTCAATGAATTGATAAATATATTTAGAATGTATTACTCATAAACAAACTAAACAGATATATTGTTGATTAAGATGAAATGAATATTAGTACTTAGTAAGCCACATTTTATAATAATCTCAACATTAAAAGTAGTCTTCTTAAATTTAAATTAGTGATTTTCAGAACTCTCCATTTCTAGCCATTGTACTAACGAAAAAAAAATGCTAAGTTCATATTAGACTCGTGCCAGAAATAAATAAACGACTGTAATGCCAAAAACCCCTCGAGAAAGACTAAACAAAAAACGTTCCCCGCATCCCCAGACTCTTTCCTCCTTTCCCACCTTCCTGCCCCACCTCGCTGTCTATCGTTTGCGCTGCGTGCGTTTCGTCTCAAGTGGTTTACACAATTTTCTTGATAACGCTGCGACTTGCCACTAAATGTTTTTGGCGTCCGTTAGTGCAACAACATGCGCAAGAGAAGCGAGCAGAGCAAGAAGAGCAGGAAGAGCAGCACAACACACAAACACACACACACACAGATATATTACATTTTCAATTTCTCAGTCGATTGCCAGGTAATGCGTCTAAAATGAACTTCAAATGGCGCCTCCCCCCAGATAAGAGCTAGACTCAATTTGATATGTAAATTTGTATTTGGTTCGTTCGTTATGCGTTCATTGATGATTTTCTCGATTCGTTTGGAAATTTGTGTGTGTTTTTTTTGTGGCTTCTTCGAATTGACCCGCACTGAATGAGTTAGATGTGTGTGCGCGTGTGAGTCACTGGGGCTGATTCACAGAAATTGGCTGATGCTGATGCTGATGCAATTAAAAGCCATAAAATAAGGGGCAAACGCCCACTGGAAATCAATTGTGGACCCGTGCCAAGGCCACGTGTGGAAGGAAGTCTCAGCTGCTGCTGCTGTTACTGCTGTTGCTGCTGCTGTTGCTGCTGCTGTTGTTGCTGCTGTTGCAATAACAAAGGAGTCACACAATGGCCCAAAAATGGCAAAAAGGAGGCAAGGTGAAAGTGTGGCTGAAAGAAAGCAAGAATGGCTCGCAGCCAAGCGCAACGAAACCTTTCACAACGCCTACAAAAATGTGTGGCTCGAGACCAGGTAGCAAGGACACCATTGTGCCACTCCTTTCTGCCCCCTCTCTCTCTTTGCTGGGTTGACAATAAATTATGAGTTTCAAATGAAATTTTATGCATTTTACATGCTGAATTACGAGCCATTCATATATTTTAGCCATGTGGCATGTGGCATATGTCCCTGGGCCATGTGAGCCCATTCGCCGCGCCCCATTTTCCAGCTAGTTTAAATTGATTTAAAGTTGCATTAGGCATTTATGTGGTCAGGCTATAAATCTTCGAGATGTGTGTGTGTGTGTGTTAACGATATATCGATTTTCAGGCTATAATTTTGACTTGCCTTCCGATCCAAAATCACGTTTTTAACTTTAAATGTACGATTGATTTAGGGGCAAAACTATGATCAAAAAGCACTCGCTTTTTAAAAACAGTTGAGTTTTGACGAAGTTATGGCATTTTAAAGATTCGACCTATGGCAATTTACCGATATATCGATTTTCAGGCCATAATTTTGACTTGTCTTCCGGTCCAAAATCACGTTTTTAACTTTAAATGTACGAATGATTTAGGGGCAAAACCATGATCAAAAAGCACTCGCTTTTTAAAAACAGTTGAGTTTTGACGAAGTTATGGCATTTTAAAGATTCGACCTATGGCAATTTGTCGATATATCGATTTTCAGGCCATAATTTTGACTTGTCTTCCGGTCCAAAATCACGTTTTTAACTTTAAATGTACGATTGATTTAGGGGCAAAACCATGATCAAAAAGCACTCGCTTTTTAAAAACAGTTGAGTTTTGACGAAGTTATGGCGTTTTGAAGTTTCGACCTATGCCCATATATCGATTTTCAGGCCATAATTTTGACTTGTCTTCCGGTCCAAAATCACGTTTTTAACTTTAAATGTACGATTGATTTAGGGGCAAAACCATGATCAAAAAGCACTCGCTTTTTAAAAACAGTTGAGTTTTGACGAAGTTATGGCATTTTGAAGATTCGTCCTATGGCAATTTACCGATATATCGATTTTCAGGCTATAATTTTGACTTGTCTTCCGATCCAAAATCACGTTTTTAACTTTAAATGTACGATTGATTAAGAGGCAAAACTATGATCAAAAATCACTCGCTTTTTAAAAACAGTTGAGTTTTGACGAAGTTATGGCATTTTAAAGATTCGACCTATGCCAATTTATCGATATATCGATTTTCAGGCCATAATTTTGACTTGTCTTCCGGTCCAAAATCACGTTTTTAACTTTAAATGTACGATTGATTTATGGGCAAAACTATGATCAAAAAGCACTCGCTTTTTAAAAACAGTTGAGTTTTGACGAAGTTATGGCATTTTGAAGATTCGACCTATGGCAATCTATCGATATATCGATTTTCAGGCCATAATTTTGACTTGTCTTCCGGTCCAAAATCACGTTTTTAACTTTAAATGTACGATTGATTTAGGGGCAAAACCATGATCAAAAAGCACTCGCTTTTTAAAAACAGTTGAGTTTTGACGAAGTTATGGCATTTTGAAGATTCGACCTATGGCAATCTATCGATATATCGATTTTCAGGCCATAATTTTGACTTGTCTTCCGGTCCAAAATCACGTTTTTAACTTTAAATGTACGATTGATTTAGGGGCAAAACCATGATCAAAAAGCACTCGCTTTTTAAAAACAGTTGAGTTTTGACGAAGTTATGGCGTTTTGAAGTTTCGACCTATGCCAATTTTCGATATATCGATTTTCAGGCCATAATTTTGACTTGTCTTCCGGTCCAAAATCACGTTTTTAACTTTAAATGTACGATTGATTTATGGGCAAAACTATGATCAAAAAGCACTCGCTTTTTAAAAACAGTTGAGTTTTGACGAAGTTATGGCATTTTGAAGATTCGACCTATGGCAATCTATCGATATATCGATTTTCAGGCCATAATTTTGACTTGTCTTCCGGTCCAAAATCACGTTTTTAACTTTAAATGTACGATTGATTTAGGGGCAAAACCATGATCAAAAAGCACTCGCTTTTTAAAAACAGTTGAGTTTTGACGAAGTTATGGCATTTTGAAGATTCGACCTATGGCAATCTATCGATATATCGATTTTCAGGCCATAATTTTGACTTGTCTTCCGGTCCAAAATCACGTTTTTAACTTTAAATGTACGATTGATTTAGGGGCAAAACCATGATCAAAAAGCACTCGCTTTTTAAAAACAGTTGAGTTTTGACGAAGTTATGGCATTTTGAAGATTCGACCTATGGCAATTTACCGATATATCGATTTTCAGGCCATAATTTTGACTTGTCTTCCGGTCCAAAATCACGTTTTTAACTTTAAATGTACGATTGATTTATGGGCAAAACTATGATCAAAAAGCACTCGCTTTTTAAAAACAGTTGAGTTTTGACGAAGTTATGGCATTTTGAAGATTCGACCTATGGCAATTTATCGATATATCGATTTTCAGGCAATAATTTTGACTTGTCTTCCGGTCCAAAATCACGTTTTTAACTTTAAATGTACGATTGATTTATGGGCAAAACTATGATCAAAAAGCACTCGCTTTTTAAAAACAGTTGAGTTTTGACGAAGTTATGGCATTTTGAAGATTCGACCTATGGCAATCTATCGATATATCGATTTTCAGGCCATAATTTTGACTTGTCTTCCGGTCCAAAATCACGTTTTTAACTTTAAATGTACGATTGATTTATGGGCAAAACTATGATCAAAAAGCACTCGCTTTTTAAAAACAGTTGAGTTTTGACGAAGTTATGGCATTTTGAAGATTCGACCTATGGCAATTTACCGATATATCGATTTTCAGGCCATAATTTTGACTTGTCTTCCGGTCCAAAATCACGTTTTTAACTTTAAATGTACGATTGATTTATGGGCAAAACTATGATCAAAAAGCACTCGCTTTTTAAAAACAGTTGAGTTTTGACGAAGTTATGGCATTTTGAAGGTTCGACCTATGGCAATTTATCGATTTTCAGGCAATAATTTTGACTTGTCTTCCGGTCCAAAATCACGTTTTTAACTTTAAATGTACGATTGATTTATGGGCAAAACTATGATCAAAAAGCACTCGCTTTTTAAAAACAGTTGAGTTTTGACGAAGTTATGGCATTTTAAAGATTCGACCTATGGCAATTTACCGATATATCGATTTTCAGGCCATAATTTTGACTTGTCTTCCGGTCCAAAATCACGTTTTTAACTTTAAATGTACGATTGATTTATGGGCAAAACCATGATCAAAAAGCACTCGCTTTTTAAAAACAGTTGAGTTTTGACGAAGTTATGGCATTTTAAAGATTCGACCTATGGCAATTTGTCGATATATCGATTTTCAGGCCATAATTTTGACTTGTCTTCCGGTCCAAAATCACGTTTTTAACTTTAAATGTACGATTGATTTATGGGCAAAACCATGATCAAAAAGCACTCGCTTTTTAAAAACAGTTGAGTTTTGACGAAGTTATGGCGTTTTGAAGTTTCGACCTATGCCCATATATCGATTTTCAGGCCATAATTTTGACTTGTCTTCCGGTCCAAAATCACGTTTTTAACTTTAAATGTACGATTGATTTAGGGGCAAAACCATGATCAAAAAGCACTCGCTTTTTAAAAACAGTTGAGTTTTGACGAAGTTATGGCATTTTAAAGATTCGACCTATGGCAATTTACCGATATATCGATTTTCAGGCCATAATTTTGACTTGTCTTCCGGTCCAAAATCACGTTTTTAACTTTAAATGTACGATTGATTTAGGGGCAAAACCATGATCAAAAAGCACTCGCTTTTTAAAAACAGTTGAGTTTTGACGAAGTTATGGCATTTTAAAGATTCGACCTATGGCAATTTACCGATATATCGATTTTCAGGCCATAATTTTGACTTGTCTTCCGGTCCAAAATCACGTTTTTAACTTTAAATGTACGAATGATTTAGGGGCAAAACCATGATCAAAAAGCACTCGCTTTTTAAAAACAGTTGAGTTTTGACGAAGTTATGGCATTTTAAAGATTCGACCTATGGCAATTTGTCGATATATCGATTTTCAGGCCATAATTTTGACTTGTCTTCCGGTCCAAAATCACGTTTTTAACTTTAAATGTACGATTGATTTAGGGGCAAAACTATGATCAAAAAGCACTCGCTTTTTAAAAACAGTTGAGTTTTGACGAAGTTATGGCATTTTAAAGATTCGACCTATGGCAATTTATCGATATATCGATTTTCAGGCCATAATTTTGACTTGTCTTCCGGTCCAAAATCACGTTTTTAACTTTAAATGTACGATTGACTTAGGGGCAAAACTATGATCAAAAAGCACTCGCTTTTTAAAAACAGTTGAGTTTTGACGAAGTTATGGCATTTTGAAGGTTCGACCTATGGCAATTTGATTTCGATTTTCAGGCCATAATTTTGACTTGTCTTCCGGTCCAAAATCACGTTTTTAACTTTAAATGTACGATTGACTTAGGGGCAAAACTATGATCAAAAAGCACTCGCTTTTTAAAAACAGTTGAGTTTTGACGAAGTTATGGCATTTTAAAGATTCGACCTATGGCAATTTATCGATATATCGATTTTCAGGCCATAATTTTGACTTGTCTTCCGGTCCAAAATCACGTTTTTAACTTTAAATGTACATTTATTGGGGCAAAACTATGATCAAAAAGCACTCGCTTTTTAAAAATGTGGTTTGAAAGTTATGGCATTTTGAAGGTTCGACCTATGGCAATTTGTCGATATATCGATTTTCAGGCCATAATTTTGACTTGTCTTCCGGTCCAAAATCACGTTTTTAACTTTAAATGTACGATTGACTTAGGGGCAAAACTATGATCAAAAAGCACTCGCTTTTTAAAAACAGTTGAGTTTTGACGAAGTTATGGCATTTTAAAGATTCGACCTATGGCAATTTGTCGATATATCGATTTTCAGGCCATAATTTTGACTTGTCTTCCGGTCCAAAATCACGTTTTTAACTTTAAATGTACGATTGACTTAGGGGCAAAACTATGATCAAAAAGCACTCGCTTTTTAAAAACAGTTGAGTTTTGACGAAGTTATGGCATTTTAAAGATTCGACCTATGGCAATTTATCGATATATCGATTTTCAGGCCATAATTTTGACTTGTCTTCCGGTCCAAAATCACGTTTTTAACTTTAAATGTACGATTTACTTAGGGGCAAAACTATGATCAAAAAGCACTCGCTTTTAAAAACAGTTGAGTTTTGACGAAGTTATGGCATTTTAAAGATTCGACCTATGGCAATTTATCGATATATCGATTTTCAGGCCATAATTTTGACTTGTCTTCCGGTCCAAAATTACGTTTTTAACTTTAAATCTACGATTGATTTAGGGGCAAAACTATGATCAAAAAGCACTCGCTTTTTAAAAACAGTTGAGTTTTGACGAAGTTATGGCATTTTGAAGATTCGACCTATGCCAATTTATCGATATATCGATTTTCAGGCCATAATTTTGACTTGTCTTTCGATCCAAAATCACGTTTTTAACTATATATAAAATATGCAATTATTTTCACTTTTCGCAAGCATTATTCATTTGGCAGTGAAAGCGCTGCAATTGCTGCATACTTTCAGGCGGCAAAGCCATGCATAATAAATTTGATTTAGGGCGCCCAACACGCAATTGGCCTTGTGGCCAACAGACAGATGCTATATCAAAAGTATATATATATATATACATATATGTATATAGAATTTGACAAGATAATAAATGTAATTTGTGGTTTTCCCTTTCATGGGTTGTTCTCGAATGTTTCGAGAATGTTTTTACTCTATGTATAACCAATTACCAGCAATTTCTTGGAAATTACCAACTTGAGACTGACTTAAGGAAATGCAATAGGTAATTACTCACTAATTACTCTAGTAATCAGTTTGAATGAAGACAATGCTGCTTATTAATGTAAACTAATTAATTTTAAATAAATTCAAAGTGCTTCAGTAATAATAATTACTTTTCAATTACTCAATTAATTTAGATTAGTGCTAAACAATTGTTTGGTAATGATTGGAATTCGATTTAAAGTTGCGCTTTTGCTCACAGCAAATGATTCACTTAAGACACCTTTACAAACACAATCCATTTAATATGTCTTTTGTGGCATTCTCCGTTAAACTATTTACCTGAGCCACCTTTGTGCTTAAGTGTTTTATCTCACATCAAGCCGGCAAACAATCGTGCAACCTTTTCAGCTCTCCCCTCATCCACTCGAAACACTTTCACTAGCCACAGGCACCTGACACACACAAACAGACACAAACACACACACACACACACACCTGTGCAGGTCTCATTAGTATAGCCAAAAAAGAAAAGAAAAAACAATTTGGAATAATAATGGCTATAATATATATTTTCACTAATTTTACCCACGCTCAACAATTGAAATTATGATTTAGGTGCATGTTTTGATATATCGAGCAAATTCAATAAGCCAAAATAATAAATAATAAAACATTGACCGATTTATGAGCTGCTGTTTGATTAATGTTTGTGTGTGTGTGTGCGTGTGTGTGTTTTTTCTCTCTAAAAGTGTCCTTAACAAAGGCGGCGGTCAAAAAGGACAAATACCACAATAATAATAATAAAAAAGCCAACAAGGGAAAGAGGGAATTCATTGATTAGACGCGGGACCGCACACAATGTTTGGACGCACTTTGATTTATCGCTGGCCCACAGCAAAGAAATTAGCTTAGGAATTTGGGAATTGGAAATGGAATTCGAATTTCCACTTATTATATTGATATTAAAGCCTGGCCCACACAGCAAGTGGAGCTGCTGCCTGCTACTCTACTCTGCTAATTGAAGAAACACAGCTGCCAAATGAAGTGCTCAAAAAGGATCTCAGACAGCTCCTACTTATAATGTATGCGACGTGCTCAGCTCGACTCGGGCTGCTTCGCTTAGAGTTTTTAATTAAGTACAACAACGCAGCAAAATTGATTTCACATGACTCGGCCACAGGCACTGGCCGCATGTGGCACTTATCGCCAGCAGAGATCTCTCTGAGAGATGCGCCCAGCCCGATAAGGCAAACAGCCAATAGCCGCGCTCCTCGGTATCATATTTAATATAGTTTGTAAAATATTTATAATCGCTTATCTGCCGCAAGGATCCACGCCTTGCCACGACTAGCTGGCTGCCAAGTCATTAGGCCGCATTCGAAATTTGTTAGTTGTTAGTTTCCCATCCCAAGCGCGCGCGAGCGTTTCGAGCGCGTTTCGTGTGCGTTTTTAGTCGCTTCTCGTTTGTGAACTCATAAAGCACACACGGGAGTATTTTTTTCTTTCAATTTTTGAAAATTGTTATTTCAAACTAAAAGCTCATTTAAGACGTTATGCATAAATTATTGAGAAATTTATGCAGTGCCCAAACTGAGCCCAAGTTTCCCAGTCCCAGATGCCTATCGGAGGCAAGAGCATAAAAGCTATAACTCGAATAGAAATAGAAATAGAAATGGAGACAACTGAAAGACATTGATCAAAGCAATGATAATATAAATTCCAATTAAGTTATCGGACATAGTTCTTCGAGTGAGACATTCAACGGTAAACGGCACTGGCAATTACAAAAGAATAAATTTCCTATTTCTCGGTTCTTGGTTCTTGGTTCTTGATTCTGCCGAGTTAGTTTATCGGTGAGAAACTATCTAGTCTGACGTCTGCTTCTCAATGTCTCTATATACGTATATATGTATATATAAAAAGTGCTGACCGTGCACATTCAAATTATGGCATATCGATTGACCAGCGCGACTTGACATCTTTTTAGCCACCACATCAACATCAACGTCTCTTGGCCTGGCCCCGAGGTTTGCCGCCGTGGAAAAACTCGCTTCGCTTGTGGCCCTAATGAAATTATTAAAAATGCATTTTAGTTCAGCTCACAACAACAAAAATTAAGAGGAGAAAAAGAAGAAGATGCATAACATATGCATAAAAGGCAGCCCCAACAAACATAAATAACCTGAACTTGCCTGCAAGTCCCCCAATCTGCAGTCTCCAGCTCCATCTCCATCTCCATCTGGAAGACTCTGCCTTTGACAAAACTAATTATGCATTCATTTTGTTTGCCAACAATTAAGTGGCCCATGGGCGTGTCGCATTTTTCATTTTGCTTATTAGTAGTCGGTGCCCAAGGATCGTACAGGGATCGCCATCCCTATTTGATTGATGATAGCCACATACTTGATTTACCATCCCAATAAGAACAGAATCATTCGGACTCTCGCCGCTTGTTGACTCAATGCTAGAAGTAATCTCTCCCTTTGCCACTACTTGACCTAGTTTTGTGTGGCAAATGTGTTGGGATTAAATAATAAATAATGACAACTTAAAGTTAAAGAAGATTCAAGATTAAATAAAGGTTTTTTTGTCTTTATTAAGCTTAGAAAATGGAATAAATATTTAATCAAATTAAAGTTATTTATTATTTTGAGCTACTTTTGTCATTTACTGTAAAACCAAAGTGGCAGTTGTTGGCCAATTTTTTTTCGGCACTGTCTGAATTAAAGAAAGCTGTAACAATCAACTTGAAATGCCACAAAATTGCAGTGCAACTGTTCATTGCAACTACCAAAAAATCCAAATAACTCATTGTGGTGGCAAGTGGCAAACTGGTTCGACAATCAAATTACCATTTATAACAGCAACAACGACAAAAGCAAGACAGATCCAGATCGAGAGCCACCCACGCGTTCTCCACGGCTCTCGCTCATCTGTGGCATGCCACAGATGCCACAATTGCTTTCGAAAGGAGACGCAGACACAAAATCAGTCGGCGAACATTTGAATTTTGCACCAAATTAGGCGCCAATCTCAGAGATCTTTTGTGCAGCAAAGAGCAGCAAAGAATTTCATGGGCGTTTTTCTAATTTCTGGGCAGCAGCAAGGAGATGCAGAAGAAGAAGCAGAAGAACTGAAATACCAGCAGCAGCAGCACTGGAAAGTAATGTGGAAAACGCCTTATCCGGTGGCTGTGGCAGCCGATACGCGGGAACTGTCAACGCTGCTGGAGTCAGTTGCCACTTGCCACTTGCCAGTTGGCCGCTGCCAGTTGCCCACCCAGGTTGCAGCTGGGACTCGGACTCAAGCTCATTGGCTGGCACTTGCCACTTGCCACTTGTGGCACCGCGTGCAATTGACAAACGTTGACAGCGGCGACAATGAAGCCAACTGCCCCACATGCCCCCAAAAACCCTGGCTGAAAGTTCAAACCAGAGATGAGCAGAAGTGCGATATAAATATTAAAGCAGACATTTAAAGTTTGTTTATAAATATTATTATATAGGTATAGTATAATTATTATTATTGTTAAGGGTAAGTATTGAAGGAGACATCTATAGGAAGAGATATCTGTCAGACGAATGGGACTCTTACTTGACTCATTTAAGCATTATTGTTTTTGTTGAGTTCTTCTGTCGTGTCACGACACGCGTTCAGCACGCATGTTGCAAGTTCTGTTGCTGCTGCTGTTGCTGTTGCTATTGACATTGCGTGGCAGTGATCAGAAAGAAGCGTTGCACAGACAGCAACAACAACAAAGACGAACTTGATTTCGTATTTGAATATGTATTCATTTGGAGCGGCAGCGCGTCGCCATCGCCATCGCCATCGATCGTGACAATCGCCAACGCAAGTGCAAAACTCTTCACTTCATGTGTCGCCAGCAACTGTGTGGCGATCTGTGTGGCTGCCACTTGCCACTTGCCACATGAGGCTGCCTGCTGCTGACTGCTTGTCGCATCTCGAATCTGTGGCCTATCAGAGGTGATTAAAA
This sequence comes from Drosophila imparisetae, assembly GCA_035042265.1. Lineage (NCBI taxonomy): Eukaryota > Metazoa > Arthropoda > Insecta > Diptera > Drosophilidae > Drosophila > Drosophila imparisetae. Next base: position 2,297,506 of record JAWNLP010000145.1, on the reverse strand, counting down.
TTGACGTTTGGCTATGTGATGACGCTTACATGTTATGAGATGCCCCCCCCTCAGCACACCCCTTTCCCTTTTCCTATTACTCCCCTCAACACTTTCTTCTGCTAAACGTTTTCATCATTTTATGAATTGATCAATTTGTTGTTGCTGCTGCTGTGGCAAGCATCAGTCGCATCGTTTGCTTTGTTTGTTGTGGCCATTAGCGTCACTTGATGGAACTGGAACCACTATGCAACAACGATCTCAGCGATCCCAACGATCCCAACTATCCAGCAACTAAACAACTATCCAGAGACTATTGAGTCGTGCCCGGTCTGACTTAATTTATTTCAAACTGTTGCAACTGCAAATGGAGGCAGCCTTCTTGCTCATTGCCAACCAACGATACACTGCAAATTATTTACACAACTAATTTATGCAGTTTTTTATTACACCATCGTTTCAAATTAGTTGAAGCTGCTTTGAAAATGGCTTTTCACATTTGAGTTGTTTGAGAATTATAAGTAAAAACTACACAAAATGATATCAGGCATTTCAATGGCATGTTTAAACCAAAATAAATAGTTTTAATATTGATGTTTTCATTGTGGTATTTATTATGCTCAGTTCACAGATACTTTTATATCGATATATGTATTTATTATATATTATGCTCTGCACACAGATACTTTAATATCCCTCACACTCTCCAGTGGACTTTTGGTATTTATGTTATGCCAGATGTGCTTTCGTTGTGGTTGCCATATTGGGTCACATTGACTCAAGGTTGTCCGGGGAGGTTGGCACTCAGCACTGGACACAATCCATAATATCACATGACACACATTTATCACACGCGATGCAATGTCGCCGACCATTAATCAAATTGTATATGCATATATACTATGTACTATACTATATACATATGTATATACATATATACATAGATAGAAATGAGCCCTTGGCAAATGACCAAATGACAGCCATGGATGCAATAGTAGCCGGTATTATGGCAGTTGACCAACTTGACCAACTGGCCCAACTGTTTTAGCTGACCTGACGCGACGTTTGCCGTTGTTAATAAACAGTGCAAACAATTTGAACGGCAATTAGTGCACAGCTGCTAATTTAGGACAGCCCAGCAGAGACTATCTGTGCCGTGTTTGGCTGTGTGGAATGCGACGACAGCACGGCCAGAAATTTGTGTACCTTACCATATGCCATATACCATATATATATATATATATTTATATATGTAAAGTAGACACAACAAACTCGAGGCGCTGATTTTAGCTGTTGGCCAGGCAGACATTGAGACTTCCTCTCAGACGCCAAACCCTCGCCAAACATTTTGTGCATTTCTTTATTTTTTCGTATTAATTTTCAACCGCAAAAAAAAGAGGAGAAATGACAACAAAAAAATGCGTCTGGTTCCAGTTTTCAGTTTTCAATTGAAAAACCGCAAGGCTGCAGGCGACCAGCCGCCCTTTGTCTTTGTCCTGTCGTTGTTGGCACCGGGCACCGGAAGCTACTGCATATTACTACTGTTGTGTGGCATGTCCTGTGCCTTGGCTTTTATTTAACGTGACGCAACAGAAAAGCAAAGCAAACACACAAATGTCCTGTCAACAGTCTTTTGATCGTCTGCCACCTTAGCCACCTTTATTTGGCCCTCGTCGCTTTCACCTCGGCCCTGAATGCCTTTTTAGCCGCCGGCTAAACAGACAACTGCTCTGACGGGATTTACGATGACTTGCCACATTTTATTGTCGGCATTTTGCATGTCCAATTCGGGCGCATTTCACTCCGGACTCTGGCATTGGCATTGGGCTACTCATCACCAAGGAATAAAAATCCCTAGGATGTGGCAATTGCACAAAGTGCTGCTTAAATTGTACAATTCTTAAACAGGAAGTGATATTTATCTGTACTATTTGTGTTTAATATGCCAATAAACTTGTTGAGGACAAATTGCCAAAATTAAGATAAGAATTATAATTTTTAAAATCGATTAACAGGAAATGTAGTAAGACCACATCCGTTAAGGTGCAAGCTGCTATCTCGCCTGGCTCACTTTAAAATCGGTCATTAATCTTTAGTACAATCGCATAATTTCTCTTTCGCGGAACTTTCAATGAAATCACAATGCGAAAATATGCAGTGAAGTGTGTGTCTTGATATCAGATATATATAAGTCAGCGCTTTCATAATTAAAAGGAAAAACATTTGTGGAGGGCGAACCAATAAAATGAAATTAGTCCAATCACAAATATTTGAGAATTCGCATAAACTGCTGCCTTCGCATACCTTTCGCCTTATCAGGTTAGTGGGTTGAGCTATTTTGGGACTTGATTTGAATTTACAGGGAATCGCAGCTATCAGGCGCTGATCTACTCAGTTGGGTGATTCCCGCCCTAAAAGAGCAAAACAAAAGCGGATAGTGCAGTAAGTCAATCAGTCGACGCAAAAGCAATCACGTAGAGCACGTTGAGTTGTACGCTTTAACTATCACACTAAGTCACTTAACGCCTCCTAATTTGCCAAAGATAAACAAAGCACAAGGCAACCGTGACCTACTACAAAATCACCACAGCTGGAAACAGCCAAAGCCGCGTAATCGCGTATTCTTGTGGCACAGGACAGGAGACGGGGGGTAGTTGGGATGCAGGGGGAGTTGAAAGTCTTATGTGTTACTCGTAAATATGCGGCACCATTCGGTGTATGGCGCAATTGGCCGAAAGCGGCTCGTTTGTCGCGGATTGTCAACGAAATCAATGGGGACCTTATCAGCAAAGCTGACCGGCCAACTAGCCAACTAGCCAAGTGGCCAAGTGGCCAACTGAGGCCTGCTCTAAGCCCGGGCGGCACAAACAACAAACAACCACCCAAGTGGCCTCTGTCTACCTTCTAGTTCTGGTCTACTTACAATCACAATTACATGGCCAATTCAACAATTGCACCATAAGCCATGAGTTGGCCAAAATTCAGCAGGCAATTTGAGCCAAATATCAGCAAATGTTTATATTAATTTGTATAATTGATATTTACTGATGGTAATAATCATAAGATTGTCTGCAACATTCGATTGTTGTACCTTAAATTCCCAGACGACAAATCATAGTTATATCAATAACCAAAAATTCGTTAGTATTGCCTGAGCTCTTCATTGCCGTTCAGTGTTTGATTGTGGCTTTTTATTGCATTTATTGCACATTAATTTTGTCACGTTTTCTGCGCCTTTCGTTCTGGCCATAAATGCTCCACTGATATCAAAGCCAAAATATTAAAGTCACAAAAGTCGCGTGATGGCAATGCTTAAGCAATTTTCAAGTGTGCACATTTACGATGCCCGAGAATATTCAAAATCAGTCATTATATAATTCATGTGCTAATTCTGTGGCATGATGATTTTTATGATATTTTCCTCTAATTTCGTCAGATTGGCTATGAAATTTCGATAGGAATTGAGCGTGGAGTATCAAGAAAAAAGAAACAGGTTAAGACCTTAAGCCCGCTGATAATTGGGCAAGCGTGCAGGCCAACAGCACAGGTGCCAACAGTAAGGTACATAAATGTATAATTCTTTGGCCATTAGTCATCGACTCTTTGGGCTGACCATGGCCAAAGAGAGCGGCTCTTATCGGTGGCTATTATGATGATGATGATGACATCACTTTCTGCGACCCTCGATATCGTACATCGATAAGACGCAATTTGACTATCGCAGACCACTTTATGGCTTATCATAATTAGTAAGAGGACCGCAAAGCTGACTTATTATTCGTTGATCGTTTCTCAACAACCTTAAATTATTATTATATATCTTTAATATGCGCCTTATAAATACCCACACAATCTGTCCGATACAGTATCGGCTATTCACATGATGTTTTTGTAGTACTAGGTCAAGGATATATCCAATTCTTAACGATAAAATTTGCCAAAAATTACTTGGTCAACATTACTAAGCATTTCTTCACTTAAAGGGAGCTGGCGTCCTGGTAGAATTTATGGAATTCTGCAAATAAACATGATAGACAACGTCGACATTTACAGATATGATATTTCATCATGAGTAGATCGTTTTAGCTGTACACAGTTTTGAACTGTAACGCTTACTACAGCATTTAAATCGATCTGGCTATATACATACGACTCTTAACTGTGGCGTTTGCTTATCGCAGAATCGCCAATAAGCGTGCCTTTAATTTAACCAATCTCCAGTCACTATTTAAAGAGGCTTTCCTAATACCATCGGAATTTACTGATAAGTTTCGGTTGAGTTTTTTTTCTTTTTACAATGTACGCAACACTTCCGCAACTGCGCATTGGCATCTGCTTAATCGCACATTCCAATGGGTTATTATGCGATTCCGGGAATTTGACCAGGTTTATCGCGATATACCAATTTATGAATTCAGGAAATGTCCGAAATAACTTCGTTGCCCCAAAGTTACCTAGGCAGTCTTTCTTTTTGCATAACAATGGAAATTTTAAATTGAATTGTGCTACCAGGAATTGGCATTAGCCATATTACCATCGATCATAAAACACAAGTGGAAACTAATGTAAACCAGTTATTTGCTATAATCTTATCAAGGCTGCAAGAATGATTGGGATAGGGTAACAATAACGTATTTGGGTACGAATGGAATTTAAGGCTAGTCAAAGATTAGATTGCTCAGATATGGGAGGCATAAGTTATGGCATGGAATATATTAATGTGAAGAATGTGGTTTGTGGGAGTAATTGCAAAATTAAACCATAAATATTAAATAGAAGTCGAGTGAGGCATTAGATAGAAAGTACAGGGTATCTCATCATCGAGCACACTCTTAAGCAAAATTGCCAATAACACTCGACAAAGTTACACAATTTAATGGAATGTAATCACAATGGATTGAATATAAAAATCGAGTTGAATATTATTGAATAAATATAAATATATTAAGTAAATCAAATAAAAAGTGCGAATTGTGATTTGCTGTAAAAACAATATTGTTAATGTTTATTGGCTAAATGCCAAGCCATATTCTGGGCTCATATAAGAGGCGTGTGTCTTGTGCATATCTAACGATTAACATCCTGCATTAGCCGATGTTATCAATGCCGTGAACCTTATCAATGTCAGCCAATTGCCGCTTTATCTTTTGGGGCCCGACATAGTTGAGGCAACCGCACATTTGCCAACACCACCCTCCCATCCCCCCCTCAAATTAATCAGTCTTCAATTTTTATTGTTATTTTTTTTTTCGTTTTTATTTTTGGTATATCAGCCGGCGACCTTGTCTGGGGTCTCGGCGCTAAGTAATTACCCCTAATTAGAGCAATTACAATGAGGCTGAGATACGAGTAGATCATGCTGTCAACAGCATAGTAGTTTCGCTCTCTGAGTAGGGGGCGAATGTTGATTGACATGGCTGAAACGGAAGTGACAGGCAGCTGTTAATTGGCCAAGTCTATAAAAAGCAAGCAGAGCCGAGCCGAGCCGAGCCGAATGAATAGCAGCTTACCATATAAATCACTCGAGAGCCAGCCAACATTACAATCAACGTTTGAAATTGACCGCAACTGAGCCGGCCAATATGTATCTGTGAGTTTGTGTCTCTTGTGTCTCTTGTCTGATCTGCTGCTCAAATGCAGGGAATGGCACACGACGCTCTGCCGCAAGGACATCAATGAAATTAATCAACTTTTATATATATTTTTGTATATGTGTATTTGTAGCTAGAAAAATTACATAGCTATTAGCCAATACCTTTAACACAAGCCTACCGCGCCTGCCCCTGCCCCGCTGGCCCAGCAGTTGCCTCATATTTACCTGGAAAATTATTATGTTGCAGCGGCAGCGACTGTTGCAAATGCCGCTACAATTATGCATGGAGTCCCTTGCACATAAATTGTCAATTCGTTCGTTGTTCCTCTTCATCATCATCATCATCTTCCACTTCTTCTTCTTCTGATGCTGCTCCTGTGTCCTGCATGCCGCATGCCTCATGCCGCACGCCTTACCTGCCCAGCAACTGCTCCCGCAGTGTTCGTTTTGGGCTTGCCACACGCTGCGCCTGCACTCGTTTTTTCGCAACAGTTTTTTATGCTTGCAACATGCGGCAATCGGTTCTGTAGCATGTTGCACCGACTCTGACTACTCCGTCATTGTTAGCCGATAAGCGGATATTGCCGACCTTCTTTTTTCTCCCTTTTTCTTTGTTTTTTTTTTTGTTAACTAAAGTGTTTTATCTGGCACTTAATTCTTTGCTTGTAATTGGCCACGCTGATAAGTTCTTTACGGGTTAGTCTCAGCCGGACCTCCAGTCATTTTGGGTGGGCGCTCATCTGATAGACTTCCACGTACTGCATAATTTGCGGGGTGTCTTCGACCAGACCCAAAACTCAGCTGTGCACCGAAGGGAAAAGAGGACTGGGAGAACAGAAATTCCTAAATATATCCTAAAACAATTTATGAATATATATATATATATATACTTTTGGTATATAATTATCGTAAAATATAATGAAATTGCCATATCTTTGATATTTTCAAAGGAATGAGTGAAAGACAGTGAACTTTTATGTCTGGGAGTTTACATAATATGACTTTTTGTTCTTTCGGGTCTTTGGAAGATCTTTCTCTGGCACAAACAAACGTTACTCATTTAAATAGTTTTAAATGCTCTTTTTTTAATTTTAACCACAACAAAGTACGTGATGAACTTCCCTTCATTTGCAAGCCACAAATTTTAACAACTTGTTGTCTATTGCCTTGACGCCAATAAAGGCTCATTAGAAATGAGTCGCTTAGGAACTGAGACCGTGTAAAGCTGGTTAAAATCGTTAAAATCATGTCAAGACACAAAAGCCCATGAGTTCGACACGCCGCAAACAGCAACAGCAACTGCAACTGCACCAGCAACAACAACTAATACAATGACTACTTGCAACAACAAACAACAACAGAAATGCATTTGGTAAATTAACATATTTAAGTAGCCGGCGAGGCAAATACATTCTTTATGATGGTTGTCAACGAACTTTAACTACTTTCTAACTGGACCGAAAAAAAAGCGGGCTAAGAACCCAGCAGTGGGTCGTGGGTGAGTCCAACTGACCAACGGACAGACAGAGAGACAGACAGTCAGTCTGACTGACCAACTGTCCAAAGATCATAATGAAAATGCAGTTATGTTAATTTTTGTATATATTTTTTTCCGGAGGCCCGTTCAGCATAATTTATGGCCACATATTTCAGACGGTTTATGGCAGCAAATATTCACATGACGCTCAACTGACTGACAGACTGGCTGACTGACTGACTGACTGACTGACTGACTGACAGTCCAATGCCAATCCCCAAAATCTACAGTTTCTCGACTGACTTACTGACTGACAGGCGCAACGCAATTTTGTGACATTTGTGATCAGTTCCGTAGAACCACCCGTTGGGGACTAGGACAACCCAACAATCAACATATTTTTATTTATAATTCAATAAAACCGATATTAACAAGTGTGCATATTGTAATTGGACCTAACCGACTGCCAAATACGCTGATGAAACAGTGAACACAAATTGAGGTGCTAAAGATTGCGACATGAATAGACTCGCTTCAATTTCGCAAGACTAAGCCAATTTCCAAGATGTATACCAATTTGAGCAGGGTATATATTTTTAAGAATTGAGTATTACAAAAGATTGCATATATCCAAAACCAATATACTCCAGCATCTTTGATATCAGTGTATAAAATTGTGGCAAGCAATAGGCTGTCTCTAAATAAATATTGCTATTGTTCGGGTAAAAGTCGTTTTGGGCTTAAAATATTCTTTACTTATTCAAATGTGCCGCTGACATTATAGACTATACAGTATACAGTATACAGTATACGATATACAGTATAAAGTATACATTATACACATACATAGATGTCGATTGACTGCCATGAAGTCATCAGCGTCAACAACGGCGTCATCCACATCAATTTGATATGCCCAGTTGATATGTCTCCCCCTGAATCTCAAATCAGATTCGGATTCGAATTCAGACTCGGACTCCGACTCGGACTGGGACTCAAAGGCGGCATACAACAAAACCTGCCAACGTTGTCAGGTGAGGTGAGGTGATACTCTGAGAATCGGAGAAGTGGCAGACGAATTGAGCCGAGTTCTGTGTACAAATCTAGGCGGCGATTGTCTAAGAGGCGTCAATAGAATAGAAGCTTGACACCTGTGGCGCCTCAAGTGTGGAAGCTTTTTGTATTGGTTTGTTAGCTGCTTCTCGGGTTGTGAGAATCCAATCAGAGATCAGGTCGTACAGAAAATCAAAATAAATATATTGGAATCGGTTTTAAATTCTATCTATGCAGATTTGATAAGAATTTTGAACATAAATAGTTCATGAATTGTAATCAGATGATTATCCAGTTAATCGATAAATAATGATTATTTATCAGGTGTATCTCAGAGAGTAGCTTGACTTACTATTACAAAAGACAGTTATTTCACTGTTAAAACCAGATGCAGATTTTATTAATTAACTCGCACGAGCATTTACTATATGGCTGAGAAAGATTTGAACAAAATATTTCCATTGTGTTAAAAATCATTTGCATTAATTGCTTATCGGCCCGATCAATTTTAATGTGTATAAATCATTTTTTCAAGTTCCCACAACGTTTTCGAACACATTTTATTGGCACATGCGAAGCAAACTGGATTTTTGGATTCGTTTCGATTTCGATTTCGAATTCGTTTTATTTTTAATTATTATTTTTATTTATTTTTTGGCCAACTCAGACGAACATAATTCAAGTGATTTTTGGATTGGATATTTTGTGTGGTCTCTGAACTTGTATGTTAATGCCCAACAAGTTGGCGCGTCCAAATCCGACTTGGAGAGAGATAGCTCGATTTGGAGGGAGGGAGGGAGAGGGAGACATCTAACGGTTAATCATGTATCGCATAATTCAAACTGAAAGCTTTTTACTTTATCGTATTAGGGAAATAAATCAAAATGCCTCCCAAAGCCAGAGCCTAAGCTAAACCCAACCCTGAAAAGCGAACCCAATCAAAAACACATCAAAATCAAAAGGCCGCCAAATAAACAACAACAATTTGTCAATGTGGCAACAACAATCAACGCCATTTAATTAGATGCCATTGATTAGGAGGAGGCAGCCCACACCAGTCCCAGTCCCACTCCCAATCCCAATCCCATCTGCCCCAATGCATTTCTTCTCTCCCTCTCTCTCTCTCTCTCTCTGTCTCTCTCTCTCTGTTGCTCTCTGTTTATTTCAAGAAACCACTTGAAAACTTGTCGAGCTTGACAAATTTGACAGGCTTGATTGAAAATGAAAAGCGCCCAGCGGTGAATAATGTCCGACAATAGAAAGGCCAAACCGTACCCATAGAAAAGAAGACGAAGAAGAAGAAGAAAAAGCAGAAGAATCTCCACACAGCTCTCTCAGCTCAGCAAAGCTCTTCAGCTCAAAGTATTTTGTTTTTTTCTTTAGTTTTTTTTTGGTTTTGAAAGTCCCAAAAAGCGACGACAAAGGCAACTGTCAAGTGCTTTGCCACTTTCGAAACGAAGAAAACATGCAACCCATTCGAAAATAACTTTGGTTTTTCTCAGAGAGCGCTCACTCGCTCGCTTGCCACCGCTTAGGTGAGAATTTATGTAGATTTTTTTTTTGTCTGCACCCGCCGCAGTCCACGTCGCGGCTATTTGTCAAAATTGTTTAGTCTTTAGTCGCTGAGCGATTGACAGGCCGACTAACTAGCCAACTAGCCAACTAACCAACGGGCCAACAGCTGCCGTTTTTTTTCTCCTTCATTTTTTGTGGCCTACAACTTCAACAGCTGACTCGCTGCACAGTGAAATATTTGTAAGACTCTTGTTATTAACATTTTTGCAATTAAAACCAAATATATGACAAATATAATTTTTATTACAATTTAATTGAAGGCGACAAATAATTTATAAACGAAATAGCACAAGGAATTACACGAATGCACAAATTGTTTGCCGTGTGTTTTACACAACTGTTGCTGGTTGCAACTGTTGTTGACACCGATACAAGCCACAGTTGCTGCTGCCGTTTGCTCTCTAGAGCGTCTAATGATATTGTGTGAATATTTTTTTGCGACTGCATTTTTGACTGTGACGTGGCTGCCACGTAAACAAACCGCTTTGTTGCTGGCCATTGCGGCATATTCGCCTTGGTTGCCAGGTGTTGGCAGATACTTTACATATTTCCAGCTAAGAGCAGCTCAAGATCTCTGGCCAAAAAGAAGGTGTTGGCCGCTCGAAGCTGTGTTCAGCTGCTTGTCTTACACATATTTGTGATCATACAATGTATTTCGCGTGCTTGAAAGAAAAACTATTAAATAATTACATAACATTAATATTAATTATGAATATTATCCAAAATCTAAACTATTTGCTCCATTAAAAAAAAATGTTGTTAAAACCTTAACAGCAAAAAAAGTAAAGCAAAAACCAAAACCATTTCGAGAAAGTGCCAGAATTAAGCCGCTGACGAGGCAAACAGTTAGGATTGTTTGAACAAGGCAGCAACAAGTTCGCAGTTTTGCCAGAAGTATGCCACACGAGAGGCAGCTAGATGTGCAACAAATGCGTGGCAAGAACAGCAGGCCACAGGAAGGTCAGACTGTGGTTAATTATTGATGAGTCGCAAAGCTGGCGCGGAGAAGTAGGCAGGGGCGTGCAGGGTACACAAGGTATGTGAGTTGACCCTCACAAACACCCGCACCATACATTGTTGCCTCTTTGTGTGTCATTAACAGTTGGCTAGTTGCTGGCTGGCAGCGGGCATTCCATCATATTTAATGTGCATGGTCATAAAAAATCAAGTGCAACACGTTGCTGATCACCAAAGATACAAACAGACACACAGACATCGATTCTAACTGTGGGTTTGCGTTTGACAAATCATCTTGACACCTCGTCGACACCAACAACACACACACACAGCACACACACACACATAGACACAGTTTTGTATTGGATGTCATAAAAATGGGCTATGGACATGATTTGCAATGCAATAAACTTAATTGAGTGCGCGTCAGTTTTTAATTTTAAACCGTCAACGGTATTCGAACTCCCCAGCAACCGGTTTCCCCTTTTGCAAATGACCAAAACAAAATACACTCACACTTGGCCAGAAGGAAAAAAAAATGAAACAAAACAAAAACAAAAACAAATTGGTAGAAATTAAATGAAAAAAAAGAGACAGAAACAGAACTTGGCAGAACGCTTCGATTGGAAGGCGCGAAGTCGTAAAGTATCTTTTGATGCCGTCATGAGTTAAGATACACAGTTTTCGGTCATTTTTAATGATGCCATTAAAATCGCTGGTATTCGAGATATAGGAATTATATGATTTTTGTGTTGGCTGTTGTTCAGATTTTGAGTTGAGATTTAATTGTTGCATTATAAAAACCTCAATTTAATATCCACATCGCAGTTTAAATGGCGCCAAGAACGCTTCACCAGCGCGCAGTGCCAAATAACTGACTCGCTTGGTCATTATCAGCTGGAAATTGTTGTGGTGCTGCTATAAATATTTCTTATAGCGGCTATAAATCTACGTGCCACACTGCTAAGCCACACACACACACACACACACACACAGACAGACACCTAGACGATACTAATGTGACGCACTTCTTTGGCAAATTGTCAACCACACATTTAAGGTGGGTGGATTGTGGTTGGCCGGTGGTGCAAACTGATGCTAAGTGGACAACTATGCAACGACACCAAATAGTTAACTAAACTGTTGACTTTTTGCATTTGCATACTTATTTTATCATAATTTATTTATTCATGGTTTCTTTTTAATTTATTTAATTTTGCCAAAGACAGTTTTGTATTTGTTTAAATTTTCTTTATCAATATTAAATTTGAGCTAATTTTTTTTATTTATTTGTTTACATTACAACGTTATCTTTATTATTTTTCTAAAAACTCTCCCTATTTAGTTTTATTTTTTGAATTTGATAGAAACTTTCAACTTGTTTTGTGCATTTCACATGGAACTTAACCACAAATTAAATTAATTTACAACAATTAAAATAAGCCGCATCTAATGCGCCGTAATGTCTGCTGTCGACATACAAACTGCAAATCCCGACGTAAGCTGCACTTGAAAAATGGTTAAAAAGTCAACACGATGCGATCTGTGTGAGAGAAGCGGTCTCAACTATAGATACATACTTGTAGATAGATATGCACAGAGATACACAATACAAAGGCAGCGGCTCTCGTGAGTGGTGTGGAAGTGGTGTGGTGCGGTGTGGTGTGGTGTGTAGCTCTGTGGTATTTCCGTCATTTAAGCAGCGGCTTAAAATGTTTCTTCATTAGAATAACTGTCATAAAAATAAACGCATAAAATTTCAAAATACTCACCGTAAGCGGATCTAATCATTTTCCCATAAACAGACGCAGCTGCTCAAGCAAAATCTGCTTAAATTTCACCTGACACGCTAATTTGGCTAATAAACAACAACAACAACAAAATACTAATAACAATAATGTGTGCCCCTCAAAAACCACAAAACGTGTGAAACGAGGGCGCCATTCAGCCCCCGGATACCCAATAGTGTTGGCTCCAAACCATACAAGGTGTCAACAAACACAAAAAAGAGCCACAAAAAATGACAGAAAAAATAAACTAAATATGAGTAAAATATATATATTAATAAATTGTATATTTATACAAGAAAGTAATAAAAGAATACTTATCGGATTCTGGTTATAGCTAAAATCGAAGGCACGTTGCTCAGCAACTCGATATACCTCGTAATATAGACAATTGGCAATATGGCTAACGATGGCAGGTTTTTCAAATATACATCTATATATATTACATAATTTGCTCAAAAATCAACCGATTTGTCTAGATTAAAAATGCACAAAAATTTAGAAACTTTCTTTTTCTTTCTCTCCCTCCAAACTGAATCGATTGTTTGACGGGTAATCATTAAGTTAAGTTTAGTACAAGTTCAGGATATATATCGGTCAGGCAGTTGCAAAATACTTTTGTCTTTTATAGTGATATGGTCATAAAGTGTGTATAAAATCGAATAAGCCATTAGCCATTGATAAATGGCTATGACGCCAAACGGAGCAGCATTGTCATGCAAATCTTTTTGTGGCATTCTGGAATAGAGAGCTGTCTGCGGCAAAAGATATTACAGGTTATAAGCTAATAAATATGATCATTAAAATGGCACATTAGATCGCCAGTTTTACACTTATTATTTATTAAGGATAGAGTATACGACTACCACTTGCAAGCCCAAATCGAGATATATAGAGTTTGTGTGTGTGTGTGTGTGTTGAATGCCGCCGAAAAATGGTGACAACTGATTTGTGTAGCTCAATTCATTGCTTAACATATTTATTTTTTGTTAAACAAATTTATAAATTATTACTTTTGGCGCATAATAAAATTTCATTAGCGATCTCCGGCGACGGCGTTGGCGTTTTTTTTTCTTCTCTGTCGCGCGCTGCTGGCGCCAGTTTTGTTTTTTTTTTTTGGATTTTGCGCCTCCGTCGACGCCTGGTTTTGGCCTTTGTTTTGGCCAGATCTGTCACTGAGCCAGAGGCGAGCGCGGATCTTGATAAATCTCAATAGCAACGGCATCCACAGCACAAATATTTTGATGGCTGACGCTGGCCACTCGTCGCACTTGCGCTCAATTTGCATATGCCGACTCTGAAACGCTTTAGCATTCACACATTTTTCGATTTTTCCCTCGTTGGGTAATTAATTTTGGACAAGCCATAAATCTTGTATACTTTGCATATATTATTATTGTATTATTATTACATATTTATTTATGACTTATGCGCCGTCAACATTCCAGCATACATCCACATCGACATCTACATCCACATCCACATCTATATCTACATTTACGTCGACATATCAAGAGTTTTCCCCCGATAACCTCAGTAAGCTTACAAAGCCGCAACTCCTACGCAGTTTTTAATTTTTTCAATTTTTTTTTGTATATTCAGTTTTGGTGTCAATCCGAACTTGTGGCAATCTGTTCAGATTGAGGTCACAGTCGGAGATTTACACATTGTCACATTGTGCGAGATTCTTATCAATTGTTACACGATTTTCGTATTACGCTTTTGATTTAAGCGACACTTGGAATTCCGTTGAGTCGAACTCTCCTCTCCGATAGCGATATATCCGGTTTACCAGATGACCTTACGCTCCAATGCGATCTTGGTTGTTCTTAATGTGTGCTGTCAAACAAAAATGAATCATTATCTCGAGCCATCTGAAATCTGAAAGAACATCGATCGGAACCAGATTCTATGTCAAACCATTTATCTTGACCAGGATGAAAATTGTACAAGTTTTTGATTCTCAGACGAGCCACATAATTAATGCGGTTCGATGGACGCTGTCCTTCCAATTCTAACGCTTTATGTCCTTCGACAATCCATAAAGATTTGGCCGATTTTGAGCTATTTTTGTAAAAAAGGACATTCGTTTTTTGATCGTAACTTACCCATTTCCGAAAGCAGCTCGGAAGGACACATATTTTTGAGCTCGTCTTAAAAAGGACTATCGATTGGCACTTAAACATTTTTAGGACTTGACAAAAAAATGTGTCCGAAAATGACACAAGGGTACCCCCTTGTGTGAATTAATGAAATTCATAAAATCCGGCGTAACTTGGCCATTTCAAGGACTATACGGATATCCCTTGGAGAGCAGATAGTCCTTATCCTGCCGATTAAAGTAAAGCAACAAATGAAGCTAGTCCATCAGGCAGCCGCAATGAAAGGACATTTTTTCAAACAGAAACAGGATAACAAGCTAGCCAAGGACATCCAAATTGATGACCGCCATAATCCTGCAATGCAGCTCGATAGAGTTCGTTCTTGCGATTGTAAAGCACATCCTTCGACAATTCGCAAAGATTTGACCAAGCTTGTAGCTATTTGGTAAAAAAGGACCTTCACTCTTTAGGTTCCCCCCCACCCCCGTTCGATCGCTTGTGAAATGAATACGTCAGGTTTGTATTGTACTATATGTGTTTCATATTTATTTTGAATTCGTATCGTTTCATCGTCATTCGCAAATTGCTCATTATAATTACTATTATGGTTATGATTGGGCTGCAGCCCCGCATTATCGTTAACAACATTCATATTAGCATTATAATAATTAATATTAGGTTGTTGTTGCTGCTGCTCGTGTTGCTGTTGTTGCTGCTGTTGCAGTGGTTGTTGCTGGTGCTGCTGTTGTTGTTGCTGCAACTGTTGCAATTCCAGGCCTGTGAAATAGTTGTCTTCTTTTTGGCTATCATCGTTGTTGATGTTGTTGTTGTTGTTGTGGCTGTTGCTGTTGTTGTTGCTATGGCTATCGTCGCTTATATTATGCTCAACAATATGATTGCGATTGGGCGCAACAACAACAGCAACTGTTGCCGTTGTCGTTGCAGCAACAGTTGGCACAGCTGCGCTGCTGCTGCTGCTTTCAATTCGATCGTTTATCAATTGCTTAAGATTATTGTCAATGTTATCATTGAAATTGTTGTTACCACTCCGTCTCAAGCTAGTGCTATTGCTATGGCTATTGCTATGGCTATGGCTACTGCTATTGCTATGGCTATTTGGACTATCAAACTTAGTGCTAGTTGCTAAACTACTAGAATCAGTCGTGCTACTTTTAGTATTCATATTATTATTATTCATATTATAATGCTCGTTACTGTACAAGTAGTTGTAGTTTTTTGGCAAGGCAGGTATTGCTTTATTAACATTACTATGGCTATTACTAATTAAATTAATTGCTAAATTTAGTTTTTGTTGTTTAGGTATTAAATTTAAGTTTAAATTACTATTAACATAGGCGTTTGAGTATTCATTTTGTTGTTGCGCACCCTGTGCACCCTGTGCCTGCTGCTGCTGCTGCTGCTGCTCTTGCTGCTGTTGTTGCTGCTGTTGCAGCTGCTGCTGCTGTTGCTGCTGCTGCTTTGAGGGCGTCTCCACCAGCTGCATATCCATATCAGCTCCACCACTTGCCGCCGCTGCACGTTTTCGCCGGCCACGCTTGCAACCACTCGCCGCCAAAATGGCACACAAATTGAGAGCTGACGGCGCCAACGAAGCCGTTGCTGTCAGAGCTGTCGATGCTGCTGTGTACGACGAGGAGGACGACGATGAGGCTGTGGGCAGCTGCTCGTTGGAGTGTTGCTGTCGTCGCTGTCGCTCCTCCTCCTCCTCCTCCTCTTGCTGCTGCTGTTGCTCCAGCTCCGCCCGCATTTGTTGGCGGCGTCGCTGCATGTGTCTGTGTCCCTTTCGCCTCCGGGACGTTGCATTGTTGTTGTGACGATGACGCAACACCAGGTTTTTCGGTTGCGGCTGCGGCTGTTGCATGGCGCCGACAGCATTGTGATGTTGACGCTGCTGCTGCTGCTGCTGATGCTGACGTTGCTGCTGGAGCCGGTGATGTTGTCGCTGGTGTCGCTGATGATTGCGCTTCAGGATCTTCTGTTCGCGCAGCGCATCCTCATCTGGCTTATAATACTTAATGCTATCGTTGTTGTTGTTGCTATTGTTGTTGTTGTCGTTGGTAGAACTATTGCTATTAATACTTGTGTTTGTTGTTGTTGTTGCTGGCTGTTGTTGCTGCTGGCGACGCATTGGTTTGCCACGTGCTCGTTTTGGCACCGCCACTGGGCTAGGCGTAGTTGTTGTTGTTGTGGTTGTTGTCGTGGTAGTCGATGTAGTTGTGGTGGTGGTTGTTGTTGTGTTTGGAGTTTTTTTTTTCATTGTTATCGTAGACATATTCTTCTTCTGCATTGATGTGCTGTGCTTACTCTTAGCCAAGTGGCCAAGATTGTGCTGCACATGCTCCGCCCTCAAGCGATTGAACTGGAAACAGGCATTGCGCAGCCGATGCGATCTCTGCATATCCCTAGGCCCGATCGGGCGAAAGTTGCGCTTGATGCCCACTCGCAGCACCTGATTGTAGGCATTCGCATACTGATAGTAACCCTGAATCAATGACTCCCTGAAGTGGCAATCGTTTGTGGCGTTTCTCTAAACAAGAAGAACATTGAGAAACGAAAGAGAAAGATAAAGTTTATGATTAGTTAAGTGGTAGAGCTAGTTTTACCGTTTTTTAGTTCTTTCTAAATTTAGTTTCTTGAATATTTTAATCATATTTAATGCCCAAATAATAATCTCATGCATAATCCCATTCAATTTGTCTATATCACTCAAAATAGAGCTGCCCAAGAATTCCACTATTTATGTTTGCTCAACAATGCTATCTATGAGATATCGATAGATTCAGATATATAAAAGAAGTAAACATTAAACATTGCTCACCTTTCCAACAAGTTTGCCTTGGGCAAAGCACAAATAGTATTTCACATCCTTGGCATAGATGGTGATTTTGAAATCGGTGCTGAGTACATCGCCAACCATCTCCATTGTGAAGGATTCTGCAATATGGGTATCATATCAAATGAAACAAATAAATTTTAATTAATTATAGGCAAACAAACTGTTACTTCTTAAGTAAATATTTAAGGGGGTAGCGGAGAGGGGGCTGCCTCACACTTCAGCTCGCTTAGATAACCCAATTAATTGAAAGGTTTTCGATAAAGTTATGAAAGGTTTGATTAGCCAAGGGGCAGCAGCAGACGGTAAGGTTCTCAGTTAACAGTTGTACACAACAATCAGTCAGTCAGTCAGTCTGTCAGTCAGTCAATCAGTCAGTCACTCAATCAGTCAACAAATGAGTAGAGTTCTTATCAAGCTGCGCCAATCAACCAATGAATTAAAGAACCATTCTTTTACAGTCGTTGAACTTCTTTCTTCTTGTACTGTTTGCAACTAATTAATAAAGTCTTTCTTGTCTCTGACAGCTGATTGATTCTGACACGATTCAGTTGTGGTACAGCATATTGGTAGAGATTATTCTGCTTCAGCAAAGCAAATCTATCAAATTGGCTAAGTCTGACTAGGTTTCATTGAGCCTAAGCCCAAAAAACAAGTAAAACAGCAAAACGAGCCACTTTAAGATAAGATAAAAAACCGAAACTAAAAAAACCGACTACTGGCGCCTGCTCCCACACTTCTACTCTGCTCTTTCTCTCTCTCTCTCTCTCTCTACCTCTCTCTCTCTCTCTCTCTCTCTGTATCTCTCTATCTCTATCTGTTTATCTCTATCTTTTGTTTGTTATTTAAGAGTTCTGAACTTTGTGCTGTACTCGAGTCAATCGGCAATCGCCAATCGCTGATCACTGATCTCTAATCGAAACTGGTCAACGTGACATAGCCGTGATCCGCAATCTGATGATTAGATATACTTAGTTTCGAGTGTTCAGATTTTGTGCTATAAATCTATATCTATATCTATATCCAGTTAACTGCTCTTTCCCTATATATATATATAGATGCAGTTCATTCAGTTGGATCTTCTCACGCTCATTGATTGCTGATGAGTGCTGTCGTTGTCGCTATCGCTTAGAGATCAACCCATTTGTGGGTGCACCACGGCGCTGGTGCTTCGGTGGTGCGCCTGAACTTCACCCACTGAGCCAAACCAAACCAAACTGATCGAGCGGCAAAGAGAGACAATTGATTGGCAAGGGGAACAATGGAAACTAACCGCATGAATTCGAATAAATAAATGAAAGAAGAAAGAAGCAAGCTCAGAGATATGAAACCGCAAACTGTCTGTCTGTCTGTCTGTGTTTCTGTCTGTCTGCCTATCAGTCTGTCTGTCTGTGGAACTGGCGCTCAATGGCGGGCCACATAACATCAATCAAATATTAAATTACCAATAATTTAATTAAGCCCGCAATATGCACAGACAGACGCGCGCCCCGAGTTCAAAATAAATGCCAATTCAATTTAAATGCCATTCGACCAGCTGCTCCACATCTACAGATATCTGCGCATATAGCGGTGGTATAGTGGTGATATCGGGCATAGCTGTACTTACGTGCTTGCAATATCTCCTCGGCGGACACTCGACCGAGCGCATTTATATGCAGCGCCATATTGTTGTGGCTCTTCAAAGTTAAAATGTATTCGTCCGTTTTCTTTGCACATGTTGTAGTTACAAGAGCAAGCATTACCTAGAAGAAAGACAAATATAACAGGGTATTTAGTAAGGGTATTATAGGGTATTACATAAAAATAGCAGCCTTAATCCTGGCCATAAATTGGCATTAATATGCTGAGCTTTTGTGCCACACACATGCGACACAAAATGCCGCAAGGTTTTTTTGAATTTTATGGTCAAAGTTGAGCAGCAGCAGCAGCAGCAACACACAACTGCAACAGAGTGGCCATTAAAGCGGCTAGTCGATAGCAAATTGGTTTTGTGAATGGTTCATCAGCTAATCCTGCACATTGTTGCCACATAAACTCACTCTCTGTGGTGGGTCGCAGCTGCAACAGCGTGGCAACAAATTGCATGCTAATCAATATACGAGTAGCACATCGATACAGACTCAGAGAGAGAGAGAGAGAGAGGGGGTATGTGTGTGTGTGTGTAGTTAATTTATTATTATTCTTTTATATCTATCCAATTGTCAGCTAACTGAACAGATCCCAAAGTTTGCTTAGGTTTATCAACTGTGTCGATGAAATTAAGTTGCTTATCTGCAGTCAATCATGAATCATCAATCAAATCCTGGCAACAACCTTCAATCTGACCTCTAATCAAAGTATGTGCCCCAAACAGTGGCGTGTGGAACACGTGTCTGCCCCATGTGCCAGTTAAGCACACGTTTTCGGTTTTCTCGTTAACTAATTTGGGCTTCTGTCGATATCGCAAATTGATATATGGCCAACAAAATATGCGCAGTCAGCAAGACAACAAATATCTGATTATTGTTTGTGATATCTGCAAGGGGTAGACACACTTGCCACACGGCACTACAGCCAGTTGCAAGCAATGAAGCACAGTTATTTTGGGACTAATATCTAAAAAAGTGACTTACGCATTATAAATGATGGACAAATAATCACCATGTGCGAATGTGCTCAAGCCAAAACAAATTGACCCAAGTCTTAAGCTCCTCACTCCCCCACTTCCCACTTCCCTTCCCCCCGCTTCCCTTTTGGGGCAGACACTTGTTGAAATTCCTTACTTTTGTTTGTATTTTTTTTTATTTTGTGGCTGCCTGTCAGCATTTCATCATTCTTCAAGTTGACACAAGATCAAACAGCAATATAACCAAAAGTGTCAGTTTATTTCTCATATACCTCGCAACACCCTCCCCTCCCCTCCCATCCCCATCATCTACACCAGCTCTCTTTAACTTTCTGTTTGGGGGGGCTGCTTCTTCTTCTGTTTATGCTACTCATAAAAATTGTTCGTTTTTTTCAGTTTTGTTTTTGTTATTTTTGAGTTTTCAGCTTTTTTGACGTGCGACCTTTTTCCATAGTTCAATGACGTTTTAGTGTGCGTGTGTGTGTGTTTGCGAGTGTGTGTGTGTGTGTGTAATAGTAATAATAATTATTATTTTTTATTTTTATTACTATGTTGCGCTCGACTCAAGTGGAGATCTGGTCAGACCCTGAGCCAGTAGTGAGTGGCCCAAGCAGATTCCACTGCAGACGAAGCCACTCCAATGTACACAAAAACCGCCTCAGATATCGGACACCCCTCTCCTCTCCCACTCCTCCCCCACAGCACCCCACACACACCCTACTGCCCCATACACTTGACTTGTGATTACACACTCGATCTTGTTATAATAATCAAACGGAAAGAAATACTACACACACAGGCACAACAGGCACACACAGGCACAGACATATTGATATATAAATACGGATTTTTTATGATAATTATTTGGAGTGCTGAAAACAATGACAACAACAACAACAACTGTCACAACAGACTTTTCAAGCAATTTCACATCGAATGGACTCAAATAATCACTAAAAAACAAAACCATAACAGATATTAACAGTTTGTTAATAGGATCGAGTTCTCAAAAACAAATCAGATGCGCTCTGATTTTGCCAG
Source organism: Drosophila imparisetae (assembly GCA_035042265.1). NCBI lineage: Eukaryota > Metazoa > Arthropoda > Insecta > Diptera > Drosophilidae > Drosophila > Drosophila imparisetae. The sequence continues at coordinate 2,276,480 of JAWNLP010000145.1, read as the reverse complement.
ATCTGATTTCAAGAGCTATAATTCTGTATGTGAGCTTTTATAGCTCGAATCGTTTGTTTAACCGAGTGTTAATCGAAATTCGTAGGGAGGAAATAATTATTCATATTGATTACAGCAGTTCAAGTCATAGAAATGCAAAATATATATTTACACCTCCTAAGCGTATCGTAAATCAATCAAAGCAATCCGATCTATTCATAAAATAATGTGAACACGCCCATTATCAATTCGAATCTGCGATAAAAACTTGCAATTGTGCCACGTCATTGGCGAGAGGCACTTGGCATTTAATTAAAGTACAAATAGAATCAGTGAAACAATGGCAAGCACTTGCACGACTAACAGTTACCCTGGAAACTAGAGAATCGTTTAGAATCTGATGTATATATCTATATTTATAGATACCCCTTAAGCTAACATCTAGTTGGGGATTGCTTCAACTTACCATCAGTATAAAAATAATCCTGGCATTGAGCAGCATGAACTGTAGTAACCTGCAAGTATAGGGAAACGAAAGATGAATATCATACGCAAATATATACATATATATATATACATATATATATATATATACATATAATGAGAGACTTACGATATCTACTATAAATAAAATGTTATACGGCAACAAATTAGCATACATCACACATATTATTAATGATTCTTATTTATTTTATTGATTTGTTTTGTTTTTCAGTTGTGGCTTTTCTCTTCTTCTTCTTTTTTTTCTCGCTTTGAGTACAACTTCCGTCTCAGGGCTGGGAATTGGGAAGCTGAAAACAACAATTAAGTCATTTCATTTCATTGCCCGATCGTGAGCTCTTTAAACAAAAGCGTCAATATTATTATTGAAAGCCACAAAAAAAAAGAAGAAGAAGAAAACAATATGAACTGCTACCTTTTGAGTAGTATTCACGAGTAGTATTCATATGAGTACATGAATCCGAGTGCGAGCACCGAGTAAGAGCAGCATTTTTGCTCGGGCTCAATGTCAATGGTTATGGAAAAAGCCCAAGAAAACGTTTTCTGTTTTTGTCGTGCCTATCGATTGGATCGCTATATACAATACATATATATATATATATATACTTATATTTTTAGTGCATATATATTTTGTTTCAGGCGACTACTAATCCCCTTTGGCAGAGACTGCGGCACAGCCAAAAGGTCATTGATTTCAGCTTAGAGAAAGAAAGAGAGAGCAACAGAGTGTCAGGGAGAGAGAGGGGGGCTGAAGAGGCAGCCAAATGCTCGAAGGGTAGTTTCTTAAGACGAAGGTCTCTTGTTCAGTTCTCGTGCTTGTGCTTCTTCTTCTTGTTCTTATTCTTTTTGCTTTTTTTACATTTTGCTTTTGAAAAGTGAAAATCGCGCACAGGCCACAATAGCAACAAAAGGCGGCTCGAAAGTGCACAAGAAATCAATACAAGAGAGACCATCGAAATAAATATACATATATAAAAAACAACACACAAAAAACACAAACCTGAGTTAAGGCACAGCCCAATTCAAGTCCCAAGTCCCCCGGCCACATGTGCAAATTATACAGTGCCCAATTTAGCGCTCACAGTAGGCAGTCGCCCCAAATCCAAACCCAATTTGAGAGTAGTTTAATTTAGTAGCCCAGCCAGACTTTGCTCATCTGCTCTTCGATTTTTATCATCATTTTTCAATTTCACAGCAGACAATAAAAAAGAGAACGAAAAAGAACTCAAGTAAGCCCCACACAAATGCCATCTTTCAAATGTCTTTGCACAATTTCACTGCTCTTCTGCTGTTCAGAATTCGCTTAGCCAAACAATTAAATGCGCTATGTTTATGTTTTTTTTATTTTTTATTTTATATTGTTTTTCTGAATTTGTGTTTAGCTTGCATTCGACATAATTATGATTTAGGCAACTCGAATTTCAACGGAACCTTAAAACTGCGCAACTGATCGAGTCTGATAACCCAGCGCAGCTGCAGCTTTTTTGCAATCATTTTTAAAGCTTGAATTTATTTTATATTTATTTAATTATTTTTAATATTTAATTATACATAAAAATATATTCATCAAATGTTGATTAAAGTTCAGCTTCAATTAGAATTTGCCTTAGCTTTAATGCTTCAAACTTTGAGCTGTTTGAGCTAATGATCGATAGGTCTAATTTAGGTTTACATTATCAACCCTATAGCGCCACAGAGCAGTTCCTCTCGAATTGAAAACTGAAATGGAAATGGAAGCCAAGTTGAGGCCAGTTTCTGCTTCTAATGCACACAACAAAAGCTGAGTTAATAATGCTGGTTTTGCCTGGTATTGTGACCCGTTGTGCAAACCGCACTTTTCATATTGTTGTTGTTGTTGCTGCTGTTGTTGTTGCTGTGTTCTACGAGTATTCTATTCATCTTCATTTCAAAATGCTTGTTGACTGTCTCTTTGCCACATATTTCTCATGTATGTAATTTGATATTACTTCATTCTGTGCTTTACTTTTGTTTCCTTTACAATGCGACTCATAATTACCTTTTTGGTATGCAGACAGAAGCACACAAGTCCACAGAGAACAGCACAAAACGCCGCAGACGCCCAAATGAACTTGAGTTAAGTTTTTTTCTTTCTTTCTGCTTTTTTTTCCCCTCAAAAGTCTGGCACTGATTGTGTTTGTTTGTGTCTGACGCAATAGAGACGACGTTGTTCCCTATGTTACCAGTCAGTTCACTCTGTTGGCCCCATGTGCTCTGCATATTGAACAGCTTTTACTTATTTTCATTCTTTCTTCTTTTTTGGCATATACTTTTCAGCTATTTTGTAAGTTTTTACGGCAATTGAGGAATTTGGTTTGGGAACGTGCCTGCATTCGCTGAACGATTGCCAGGACCACCCCGAGTTGCAGTTGATTGCATACACTTGAAGAAAATGAATAGACTTTGACTGCAGCTTATCACTACTACAGCGGCGCCTGTTGATCGATGATTAGGCATCAGCCAGTTGTCTAATATCAGCTAAGTTCTTCAATATCAGCCAAGTTGTCTAATATCAGCTGCTTGTCTAAAACATCAGCAATTTGTCTAATATGTGTATTTCCGCGTGTGTTTTTTCCCAATTGCTCACCAGCATGGCACTTGAGGGGCAGCCGACGTCATCGGGAAATCTAATCGTAGAAATGCTACGATTCGGCTTGTTCGAAATTAGTATGCTTTTCTGGGAATGCAAATCACAAAATTTCAGCACAAATCCAAACCAAATCGAGCAAAGTCAGCAAATCAAGAGCCCCAAATGCGATCGGCTAGCCAAGATTAAATTTAATTTCAATAAGCTCATTTCTATTAATATTTTATTTATTTTATCTTTTGGCCAACACGTGTCACACGTTTGTGCCAAATAAAATCGGTGTATCAACTTGTTGGAGCGTACTTAGAACATGGAGTAGCTAGTTGGTCGGTAAACAACTGGAGGTAACCAGCTACTTAAAAATGCTCGAAGGAATGCGGCAATGATTAGATTAAGCCATAAAGTAGCCAAACTGAATTGGCGGGTCAAGATTTGTGATAAGTGAAATGGCTGAAAAATAAACAAAAAAAAAAGAAAAGGTGTCTGAGGACGAAGCAATCAATCCTTGCCACGTGCACTCTCCCTCTCTTTCTCTCTCTCTCGCTCTCTCTCTCTCTCCCATCAATCATGTAATCGCTTAATAACAATTACAGGCAGCAGCAATCCCTTCTTCGGCTTCCTGCCACGTGTTTTGTGGCCAAGTGTGAAATTTCCTGCTGTCAATTGTGCGTATAACGATCATCATCATGATTATGATTACGACGATGATGATGTGATGGTCACCCTAATGCAGTGATACTCCTGCTGCTGCTGCTGCTGCTGGTGCTGCTGCTGCTACCCCCCTCGTTTGCTGCCATGCACTTAATGCAATTTTCGTTTACTTTTGTTTTAGGGGTTGTAACTTCACCGTTATTTAATACTTCTCTTGCATCATCCACCTTGCGCTTTTTATTTTTTTACTTTACTTTTTTTGCAGCTACTGCTTCAGCTTGTGCTGTCCTCAGTCAACCCTCCCCCCAACCCAACCCACAATTGTTTACCCTTCTAAGCCGGCTGCAATTGCAACTCTTGCCTGATTGTTGTTGCATGTCCTGTGTAACATGTTGTTGTTGTTGTTGTTGTTGTTGCTACTGGGTTAGGGGCGTGCGCCTTAATGAAGTTCCAAAAGGGAAACATTACGCCCCGGGCTCAACTCTAACTTTCGAAAGTTGCCAGCAACTGCTTTTTTTTGTTCTGCATATTTTATATGAAAATATTTATGTGACATGACTATTAAAAAGCAAAACAAGGCAACTGTTAACTATTAAAAAACAAGCTAAATTACATTATGGTTTTTTTTAGCGAAATCTTAGCATACTTTTTGCATCGCCAGCAAACTAAACTATATATAGTATTATATAGTATAACTGGCACTTGAACTTGCAGAGATGGAATTGCAATGACAGCAACAACGCCCCAAATATGAAAACAGCATTTATAATTAACTGATGAACAGACTGACAGACAGAGGGACAGACAAACGGACAGACATAGAATAACAATAGCAGTCGAGTTCAGTCAACTCCAGCGATAAGTTAATGTCTGTTGTCGTATCTGCTAGTTGCAAAGTATTCAAGTATCTAAGTATCTAGCTCATCAGCACAAGCGAATAATTTGGAATGCTGGGCAGAGAAGAGAGAGAAAAAAGAGAGAGAAAGAGAGAGAGAGAGGGGGAGAGAGATGTGCTTAGTGCTTGAGCCTCTACTCAGTGTCGTGCCCTTGCACAAATCTGAGCTCATTAGCAGGGCCAAACCCCTTCTGGAATGTGGCCTGCATAATTCTCAAATAGGCGTGAAAATAACACGGCGACAATTGAGATTAAAGGGAGAAAAAGAGAGCGAGAGAGAGAGAGAGAGAGAGATGGCAAGAGGCGCAGTGCTTGTATCTAATGCGATTTTTTTATTTATAATATTAAGCATTTGCTGTGGGACACAGCTGCTTTGGGTGATAAGCGGCTTTCTACGTTTGAGGCGAGTGATAAGCCAACACACACAGAGTGGGATAGAGAGAGAAAGAAAGAGAGGGAAGATACTACTTAAGTGGCAAGTAGTCGTCGCCTCGAACTCCAAACTTATTTATTTGTTGTTGTTGTTGTTGGGCAAGCGCGCAACTTTCCCAGTATGTCAATATTGAAATATTGCACAGAAGAAGCAGCAGCAGCAGCAGCAACAGCAGCAGCAGCAACAGCAGCAGCAACAGCAGCAGCGGCAGAAGACGCCGACAAGTTGCAGGTAAAAATTTAAAAGACAAGCTTAATTATTGTAAAAATGGAATGCACTAAAAAATAGCAGTCAAAAGTTGAGCTGCTAAGTAGCTAATTTATGGAAGTGACAAATGGAGTAAGTTAAAGTTGAGCGACTCAATTATTAAGTATTTAATATGATTATAAAAAAAAAACATAACGAGAAAGAGTTCAATTAAGTTGCCTAATCATTTGGTTGCTTGAGAAAAGCATATATTATATACATATGTATATACATATATAAATATATAAATGGAAAGAAGCACGTAACTTTCTAATTTTCAACCAAAAATTTTAAACACTTATTTGTTGTTTAGCGCTGCTTGATTTTGCAATCCAACAAAACGAAGCGATCTTGTGATCAAGCACACACAAGCGTGTGTGTGTTTGTGTGTGTGTGTGTGTAAAAGGTGGGTGTGTTTGTTGTTTAACACAACAGAGAAGAGACAACAACAACGAACGCTGCACATTGTAGGTCAGGTGCAACAACAACTCGCTTTTGGCCCTATGCAGCTGTCTTCGCCAGAGACGTAGAGAGATCGACAGCGAGAAGGGGTAGAGAGGGAGAGGAAGAGGGGGCTATGAAGGTATTTTAGCCCTCGACTTGGTAATTTGTAATGCAAATATTTGCATATATTGAACAATTGTGGAGAGCCACGTATTTTGACTTTGGCTTGGATTTATCTGCTACTCCCTCTCTCTGTCTCTCTCTAGCTTTAGCTAGCTGTCTCTGTCGCACATTTTAAATATTTCAATTGTTTTTTATCAGCAGCAGCACAGCCGCATTAATCAAGCAAAGCCCACCCACAGCGTAGTAAAAATCACACCAATCGTAGTAAATTTGTAGCAAAGATATGTCTGAGCTTAGACATAAGTATCTTATATATATAGCAGATATATAGTATGTCCAAAGTTGCAGCAGAAATCAAAACAAACATATAAACACCTGAGGGCCGTGACTTTATTTCTTGCTGAAAACACAACCAGATAGAATATGAATATATATTTTTATGGTGGTTTCTTGGCGCTTTTGTTATTATTATTTATTTATAGTTGTTGTTGGCATCGATGTGCGCCAGCAGCGTGTAGTAATAATGTCGATTTTTTATAGTATATTTCTTGAACGTGTTTTCGATAAGATAAAAAATCGAAAAAACGGCGCTACTACTAGCTACACCCACCTTCCCACCTCCACTCGAACCCCTTGCCGGAGTAGGGAAATCAGTTTGTTTTGAATTGCGAACCGCTCCAGTCGTAATAGGCTCATCTTTATCTATATGGGGTTTACTTTTGGGCTCAGACCCAATGCGTTTAGCCACAAGCCAATTGACATTGGGGCTTAAGGCATTACGGTACACATAAGGCCATTAGATCATAATATCAAATATAAATCAAATATTATTTTTCCATATGCGATCTGTCGCGATCTAAATAATTGCAAAAGTGTGCACAAATACAGCACAGCTATTTATAAAAAACATTAGGCATAAAAAACAAGGCATTGATTAATGCCAAGTCATGATTTGTGGTCGAGTCGAGTTTATTTATAGAGCGCTGAGCCAAAGCCCATCAAATGAACTACTGAGTCAGAGGCTTGTGTTCCGTTGAAGTCATCATATATATCTGCTCCATATTTACCATATATATATATATATAGTATATATGCCATTTGAAGCTTCAGCGATTTGATATGTATGCAAAACGTGACTTTCAACTCAAGTCTTCCTGCCACACGCGCCTTTTTTTTTGGTTTGCCAAACAATCACAGCATATATATAAAAAAAAAAGTTGCTTTTTTTAATTTTCACAAATCAAACCGCAAATAAAAAGCTGCCCACCTTCAAGCCCTTTCTTCTCCTGATCCCCCCCTTCTGCCTAGTTTTATTTTTGTTTTTTTTTTCAGCTTTTTTGCCACCCGCGCGCAACCTAATTATAAAACTTGAAGTGACATTTTTTGTTGTGTGTGTGTGTACTATATTTTTATTTATTTATTATATTTTGAAGCAGCGCCGCCGACGATTTATTGTTGTTGCTGCTTGTGTTTTTTGTGTATTACCGGAAAGTTGGCGACAGGTAGATGATTTACATAAATCTTGCCCGAGGCACTTTAAAGTGCGACAACGAGTTCGAGTAGCACACAACATGGAACTATTCAAATTGCATACATGACACGTTTAAAAGGGGGCAACAACCAAAAAAATGCAAATAAAAAACGGACTAACTACCTAAACTAGGCAAGTCAATGCCCCAAAAGCCAGAGAGTATCTACATTATGTGACGTTTTGGTTAATGAGATTCTTTCTAGGCACCAGGTTAAGTTCAACTGGGACTTGAGAATGTCTAAAATTTGCCAAAGTTTACTCGACATGCTTTTTTTTTGTTTAAAATATGTAATTTAGTCATTTACTTATTGCACGTATATTTTTTTGTTGCTTTTTTACTTATCACATTAGCATTCGTCATTGGCATTTTGAGATATGTAATGACGACGGATATGATGAAGAGGATGCTGTTGTTTGTTGTTTGAGAAACCCTCGACTTAGTCGCTGATTCAAGTAAATGCCGCACCCTTAAAGCCTAAGGCTTTTAGCTAATCGACACAGCATTAACAGCCAAATTGACAAAACTGACAGACAGAATGACAAACAGACAAACTGACAACGCACAAAGTGCAGTCAGACTCGCAAAGGAGTCAAGAACTCTGTAGTAACAGTTATAGTAAAATCTATATATATATATATATATATGTAAGTGCTTGTGTTTATATCTGTTTATTGATTGCAATAATCAAAGCTGCACAAATATGTGCCAAGTCATAAAAGTATTTATGCCAAAGAGCTTGTTGCACTTGCTGTTTTAGTGATTTGCCAAATGCGCAACTATCGGGATCATAAATAAAGCCACAATCAGTGCCGTTAAGTATCCCCCATGTGACCAACCAGTCTCTCATAGAAATAACGCTAATTATAATCTAGTGAACATATTTAACAAACTCGCTGGCACAAATTTGCTTATTAAAGGTTGTTTTCAATGGGCTTGCTTATGAAATCTATGAGATTAGAATGTTGGAAATTAGGTATCTCTAGACTTTTAGGGATTAAAAATATGTAGATGATAATCAGAAATGTTCAAGTTGTTCTAAGAAATTCCAAGATAATATATTTAATACCTTTTAGAATAAAGGAACTTTTTATGATATTCTCCGAATTTTTCGAATTTATCCAAGTTGAAATCTTAAAATTGATTGTGTTCCAAGAAATAATGAAAGCAAGTAAAGTATTTTGGATATAGAAGATAAATAAATAATTCCCAAATAAATCAGCTAAGATACAAATTTGCTACCGCAGTTAAGCGTTGATCTACATTAGCTTAAAGTGCCATAAAAAGCCGTTCGCTTATCAAAATACCAAACACAAAAAACCAAAAATTGAAGCACTTGAAGATTGGCCTCGAGTCTTACAACAGTTTTTTTTTTATGTTGATGTGTAAGTGTCTGCTCTTCTTTTTTTTATCTGTATGTATTTCCGTTTAATTAATAAAAGAAATAAACTCGCAACTCGAAACTCGCAACTCAAATCAAATATTGTCTATTTTTTATGAAAGAAGCGAGTGCGCTTATCAATTCCAACCAACTTCAAACCACCAAAAGAAGTATTTGTTTGACTTTTGAAATTTGTTCATTCTTCGTGTTGCATTTGTCGCCTGAGTGTTGGGAGTGGGGGAGGCATTGGGTTGGGGGGAGGGTTGCAAACGTTTTTTATTGGGTTATTCCAAAAATTCTGACTGTGTTGCTTGTCGCTTAAGCTGATTAATCGGCGAGCGTTTTCGTAGCGTTTTTTAACGCGCAGGGGTTGCTGTTTCAGTTTCAATTTCAGTTTCAGTTTTTAGTTTGAGTTTGAGTTTGAGTTGCTGCAATTGATTTATAACTCAGGTAAATGTCCTGAGATCAGGACACGGCACAAGCGGCGACCCTTTGCTGCAAAACTTTTTCATGCTTTTTCGAAAGGGGTTGTGCACACACACAGCAGAGAGGAAGAGAGGAAGAGAGGGAAAGAGAGAGTGAGAGACGAGAGGCAGTCAGGATTTGTCCTGGCATTTTGCATGTGTTGGTGCCATAACAAGTTATAAATAGCAATTATTGCCACGTTTGCTGCCCGTTTTCACGTTTTCTTCTTCCTCTTCTATTTTTTTTCAAATTTCTCGTTTTGAAATAATTGTGCTTTTTTTAATGTGTGTTTGAAAATTGTTTTTTAAGTGAAATTACTTGTGGCATGATAAATGTGAAATTAACATGTATGTGTGTGTGTGTGTGTGTGTGAAATGGATATATTTACTTTAAAGTATATATACATATGTGGCAAGGGGACTGCATACAGGTCAGCAGTGCTGCCCCTGCCACAGTTTGTGCTTTTTCAATGCTTTTGTATTATTTCTTGGTTGTGATTGGATTTGGGAATGGCGTGTTCTGTTGCAAGCTTCTTTTCGCACGTGGTTGTTGCCGCTGCGCATTCTTAGAGATCAACAATTTTATAATGAAATCTATAGCTATATATATATATATCACAGGCAGACGACAGTAATAATCAAGTCGCAAATTTATTATGCCATAAAACTAATAACGATTTTATGCATTGGGCTCAAACGACATAATTATGAGGCACATGCAAACATTGTTGCAGACACATTCAGTTATCAGTTAGCAAAGATTAATTATAATGCGGGGAAGCACTTACATTGTATATTTCTGGCCGCATTGTAGCCCCCAAATTTAAGGGTATAAATTATAATCCAACATGGGTTTGTGCGTTCTGTTCACAATGTCTGCAAACGTGGTACATTTAAAGTTGACGTAAGTTGCAACGTATTTAAATTCCGCAAGGAAATCAAAAGTTATACGTATGTATGCATTTATGTTGTACGTGTGTGTGTGTGTGATTATATATTTAGTATTTATATATATTCAATTATTTTACATGCAAATTGTGCCGCGCAAACAAAAAATATGGCACAGCGAAAAAAATCAACAAAAGCCGATTTAAAATTTTTTTGTAAAATTTATTTTCTTTTTTTTTTTACATCACTTTTTTATGTACAATAATTTGTTGTTGTTGTGTGGTTGTTGTTGTTGTTGTTGTTGCTGGCTTTTGAGATGTGTATTTGTAATCAAATAATATGTAACTTTGTTTAATTAATACATTTATTAAGTAGTATTATTATTTGTATTTATTGCACACTTTGTTGTCGACGATTGTGGCGACGAATTCAATAATTATTCGATTTTTATTTTGCAAAAAATTTCTCTTCGCTTTTTGGAAAATTTTTGTATATACTCTTTTGTTTATTTTCTTAATTTTGGGTGTTGGGCACTGGGCACACAAATCATTCTTTTTGTGTTGAACTGGTTGCGTTTGAATATATTTGAAAATATTTATATATATATTTTTGTAAGTCGATTTTTAAAACAAAATCAGTTATTTAACGAATTTAGTAAATGCTCATTTCACTTTCATTTTTCAATTTCAATGGAATTTTACTTGCATTTTCTATGCGGCATTTTTTTTTTTAAATAATTTTTTTGTTGCTTCTTTATTTTGTTGTAATAAAAACTTTGTGTAACTTGTTTGGTTTTTTTTCTGGTGGTTCAGCAACAGCGCTTCTATTTCGAATTGAATTTCGTTTTTAACGCATTTGTTGTGGATGCCGTTGCTTCGGTTTCGGTTAATTCTTGTCTTGCTTTTTATCCGCTTTCCGTGGCAGCGATCTTTAACCGACGAAAGGTGCGCACAAACTCAGATACGGATACGAATGGTCGGCCGCTGACAGCCAGTACCGACATCGACTGCCGCTGTTAGCTAATCACACATGTGACTGTTAAACTCAAAATGGCACAGCCAGCCCAACATGTTACGTTACTGATAACAGTTCATGTTAATGTTAACAGTTTTATTGTGTTTGCTTGCGATTTGAAAATAAATTGGAAGAATTCAAACATTCTCTGCCAAGAAAGTAAAAATGACAAATTCAAAAGCACATGGCATTTTGTTGCAAAAGAAATAAAATTTAATCTTTAAAATTTGTACGACTTTGTACTAAGTTATGGACAAAAAGTTCGTTAATAATATTGAGCAAGGTCCAGTTGGCAAGGTTGATCGATTGTGTCCGGCACTTTTATTGAACTCCATGCTGTAAATGAATTGGGTTGGCGACCCACAAAAAAAAAACCATATATAAACATATATATGTTCACACCTGTGAGTACTTAAGCAACATGTGAGAAAGCTTATCGATGCTAATCAGAAATCTAATCAATGATTACAAAAACAAAAAAAATACAAGCATGCTTAAATGGAAACATCCTCTATTGGGAGAACCCAACCTTCTGTCAGTTCAAACTGAGACCGTGGGGCCTTCAAAAGTTCAACGCAATTAGTCGAAATTAGTTTTTGCTGATAAGCCATTGTTTTTTTCCTTTTTTGAGCCGGCTAATCAGCCTCAGAGCAATCTGTCAAAATATTAGTAGTTTAAGCAGCAAGTCAATATCTTCAAAAATAAAAATAAAACAACAACAAAATTGAAATTGGACTTTGCCTCGTGTCTCAATTTCCAATTAAGAGATATATGCCGAGGTGTATATCTGACTCCCTCTCGCTGTGTGAAATGAATGACGCCCCAATAGGCAACTTCAAGCAAATCAGTTCAATTGAAAACAAAAGCAAACGCATTCGACATGAATGAAAATATACGTGATGGTAAAAAAAACCAGAAAATTCAGTGGCTGCCCTTATCAGACAACCACAATAAACAATAATACTTTCAAGCTATTTTGTTTACTCGAACCTCTATCAAGCGCTGACTCACAAGCAATGCAAATTCCCATTCTTTTTCAGTAACTATTGCTAGTGAATTGCGCACATTTCATTGTTAAGATTTGATAAAAGCAAAAACATGAAAATAACTTTAACATTGAATTTGAATTCTAAACGGAGGCAGTCTGCTAATGTTGTGCGCTGCCAACAAGTTGCAACTGTTGGCATTAACAGCGGCGTGCAGGCTGCGCTGTTAACTCAAGCAGTGCTGTGAAACAAGCAGTGCAAATGTAACAAGGGCGGAACATTTGAAAACCAATTGAAAAAATAAATAAAATGTCACTTTGACAAATGTGAAGATATTTATTCAATCGAATTCTTCAGTTACTTCAAGCCCATACCATTTGTGGGTGTGTATCGGCAGTTCGCGCAACAGTCACTCAAAGATAAATTAGGCGGTCGCTAATTGAGATTTATGCCCGAGACGCATGACCCTCACAGAAACGTTTAACTAGCGAAGTGACGAAAAAATTAGCAACTGATAATGACAATGATATATTAAATAGAACGCTATTTCAACAACAACAAAAAGAGACTGCCACACCGTCAAGAAAAATTAACTGATGTGCTGTGCAAAATTAATTAGCCAAATAAAGGTTTGGCGGCGCCACAACACAGCTGCTCAGCAAATGAAAAGTTGCTTAAAAATTGTAATATAATATAATATATAGAGTGTGGACTTTGAGGAGTGGGCGTGACAATTTTATATTGAATTATAGTTCTTTATTATACAAGAAACTATAAATACTCAAATTATTTTATTTAAACAGAGACAAACATGATTTTTATTTGGAATTTTCCCAATTTAATAATTATATTTATTATTTTTACTATGCTATATTTATACTATAGTTTTAATTGATTACTTTATTTAAACTCTAAATTCAATAACTATATTTATTATAAATAGCATAAACAAATTCCACTTATTTAATTAGATGTTTTCCTCTATTTTCAGTCCACTTTGCTCGCATGGTAAGCATTCCCATTTGGCACACATTCAAATTGTTGCATAACTCGCCCACACACGCACACAACCACACACACAACTACACACACACACACACACCACCCAACTTAACAATCCTACAAAGAAAAAACCCAAAAAATTCCAACTGCAATTTTGGCCAAGAAATCTTTTTTCACGCCTCAAATTCGCCCTAACTATATAGCCAGAAAATTGCTATATACCCAAGTTATACATAATGTTAAGCCTGGATGGGATAAATATATATATAGGTTTGTGTGTGTTTCGTCCTTTTTTTTGGCAACAACGCAGCAGGATACGCGACGAGGTGCTGTGGCGCCACGTCGCGTCCTCAGTTGAAGAATTTAGATGTTGGCAGCAGCCACACGAAGACAAAAACGTGTTAAATGCGAATCGCAATTGAAATGCAATGGGAAATCTATCGATGTATGTGCCACCGAGAACAATGAAATGAAAACACACACAAGTTAAGCTATTTATGAGTTTATGCCACCTTGTGTTGCAATCTCTCTACTCTTGTCTCAGGTGTGACAAGTTCATTTACTTTTTGTTGTTTTTCTTTTCCTTGTACCTCTCGGTGGGTCTTCGCACTTGATTTATGTGCAGTGTGTGTGTTGTGTGTGTGTGTGTTGTGTGTGTGTTGGTTGTCCTTTGACTCTAGCGCATCATATCTGATGCAAATGTGTCACACTCACGACAATCGGAGTGCAGGGGCCGCAGCATTAAAGGCCCCCAAATCGTACTCCAAAAAAGTCCCTAAAAACTGCACAAAAACAACAACAACAACAACAACTAAAAACCCTGAGAAATATTTTAATTAAAATTCAGTGCCCCAAAAAAAAAAAAATTACGAAAAGCGCTTGGAATACAGGCAGGCCAGGCAGACCAGGCAGGCCAGGCAGGCAGTCAGGATAAAACCCAGTCGCAGACATATCCGTGGCTGATCTCAACTGATAAACGCGAAAACCAACAAAAGCAGCGCACATAATAACAAGAGCCCTCAAACTGAATGCAAAGCAACGACTACGCAAATACCCTTTACAAAAATAAATATAATACTAATATATAGATCAATAAATTGTCGAAAATAACTTAGAACAGTTAATTAGAAAATTATTTTTGTTGTTTAAAAATAAAAGTAAATGTTATTAAAATATTCGAAAATACCCTATAAAAACTAGTTAGTTTAGATATATTTCATTTTTAGCCTTAAGATAACTAACAAAATGTCTCAAATATATTTCAAAAAATACTCAAATAGAAAGTTAAAAAACAATTCAGTAAAGTCTAACGCAAATATTATGACTCAACTTCTAAGGTGTTAAGTATATATATATATATAGTATATATTAGGTAAATATTCGCTCAATCGCTGCAAAATGCATGGCTAAATAAATATGCCATTTGCAAAGGGTAGGCAATGTGGCCAGAGCAGCTAAAGGCAAAAGTCGCAGCAATCGGTGGGCGTTGGTTAAAGACGCAGATCGAAATGCATAATATGCGCAGGAGTAAGAAGTGCTTTACTCTTTGCACTCCCCGATCCTCCCTCACTTGCCACTCCCCCACTCCCCACTCCCCGCTCGTAACACTGTGTGCATTCCAAGGAACTGGTGTCGAGGCGCATTTGGAGCAATGGCTTTTCAACGCCGATGGTGTCGCTGATCGCTGTCCAGGTCTGTGGTCAGTAAGCCAACCAGCAACAACCAGCAATGATCAATCGATGGTGGCCAAAAAAGAAGAAGAAATTTACCGCTGCTGGCAATCGCACGCATCTTTTTTTTATGATTATTTGTTTATTTGTTTGTTTGTTGGTTTGTTGGTTTGTCGTGAGCTGCAAATTCAATTAAACAAACAATGCGCAATGAAGAAGGCGATCCCTTTTCTTGGGAAGCACGTTGCCTTAATTGCGAGACCGCCCCTATTGGAAAGCTGTTGGCCAACTGTCGCCTTTTACTCGATGCGGTTTTCCCTCTTAATGAAAATGTTCACCCAGTTGACAATCAAACAACCCCTCCTCTCCTCCCCCCCCTCTCCCCTCTCTCTCTATTCTAACACTAATTTATGCGTTGTTTTTTTTGTTAACCGATCTTGATCGCGATCATCGGAATAATGAGCAGCAAACTTCTGTTAACATAAATGTTTTAACGAGCCTCAAGAAAGAAAGTGAATGGAAAAACGAGGGTTGCTCATAAATAAGTAAACATTTGAGTGCTAAGCGGATCGGTTTGTGTTTGACAGCCTGAAATATTCATTGATAATTTCAAACAGTTGTTGAAAATGTCAAGGATTGACGTACTTTGAGCAGATAATGCCAAAATGTTGACAGCATTTACTTTTATATGTTTTACACAAGTTAAGAATAAGTTAAGAAGTTGTTAAGAAGTTATATTTAAGTTTGATTAGTTCTGATTATAAACAAAATAAATTAAAATAAAAGAAAATAAATAAATGATATAAATCGAATCAGGCGCATTTGGATGACTTCACTGGCGCTAAAAAATATATATATATATATATATTGTGGCCCTTGTGTGTTGCCGCTCATCAATTAACGAGGCATTTAAAAATACATTAACCTTTTGGCTTTGGCCTTAACCTTCAGCTGGGCGTGCGTTAATTTGAGGCCCAAACAAAGTTTAACTGATATTTGCAGCTGATTCAGCGCCTGCATAAATTGTCATAAATGTCATATTTGAGCAACAATCAACAATCAACAATGAACAATCAAGATTTATTGAATGCAGTTCGAACTGAACACGGAACTGGCTCGCTGCTGGACTTGGCCAACTCTGGGCCTTTCCAAATATTTTTAGATGTTTTGCGCATTATTTTCGGACTGAACAAATAAGGAATACAAAAAATGTATTTTCGCGTTTAATTAGCAAAATGGTCAGATTTAGCCATTGTTTTTCTAGTTTTGTATCTCGCCTGTTATTTATTGGCCAAAAGTCAACAAGCCAAGAGTCAACACTTGAGCGTATTTTGGCCAAGTACACAAAACGCACATTCCACATATTGACACGCGTAAATCTTGTGTCTTCATGTTTTTGTACATTTTTATGTAAATTCAATTTTTTATTTTAACTTTCGTTTTTTTTTGTCGATTTTTTTGTTGCTTGTAAATAATTTTGTGTTGTTAATTTTAGTGTAAACACAAGGTCGAAACGTGTTTTCGGCCTGGCAAGAACAATTACATCGTAATATTATAATCCGATTGTGATTATTCTATCAGTTAGTGCCTACTCTTGGCCAGAGTTAGTTGATGGCAGCAACGAGCATGTCAAAATGAGCCTCACCTAATATGATTTGATTTTGTAAAAGGAAAAACTCAATAATCAAGATTATTTATTATTATTAGTAGCTTATTAGCTTATTATTAATAATTTATAAATAAAAGTAGATCATGCTGTTGCTGACCATATAAAGACTTCTATCTAAATCAATTTGTTAGCAGTTTCAGTTCAAACACAAATGAGAAATGCCTTTCAAAACTGTCACTTTAAAAACCCCCTCAAAAAAAGAAAAGAAAATCACATTCGCAGCCTACATTTATCGATATATGTATGTGCAGGCAGTTTGAACAACGATTAGCATCCACAGACATTTGAAACGCCCGCGAGCTGAGTTCCATTAGAGATTTGTTGGATGCTTCATTACATAGCCATTAGATGGCTGCCAAGACACCAAATCGTACATAAAATCTCTGCTTTATTTTTTTCTACAACTCTTGTAATTTGAGGCGCAATAAATTTGCCCACCAAATATATACATGTAATCGGGCAAATCGGCGGACGGGCAAAGACAAACATATTCATTAGGCCAAAACGCATGACACCCACAAAAAATACAAAATAAATATAAAAAAAAAGGCGTGCTCATAATTTATTGAGCCAACAGGGCAGAGACTCAAGAGCCACAGCATCAGCATCTAAAAACATCTGCAGCATCAGCATCAGCTGCTGCGCCACTGAAAGATAAACCAATCCGAACCGAACCACACCGCAGACGAGCCCAAGTTTAAAGTCCCAAAATTGTTGAATGAAGCTTTTATTTCTGCTTCTTTTTTTCTCTCTCTTTTTCTTTCTATTTTGTTGGATTTGCGCTACGAATTTGCAGTCACATGTGAAGTGCCGCAACAACAACAACAACAATCAGCTCGTTGAGGCAATGGCAACAAGTTATAATTATAAAACATATAAATGAACATAATGCGTTGTACAACACTCGCAGGCAAACCCGTCAAATTTCGCGTCCAATATTTATACACATAAATTTATCGGGCGGTCGTTTTTGGAGAAATCCATCTTGGAATTAAGTGAGCAACAAAATAACAATATTAAAAACTTAGCAAGCGTACAGAAATAGAATAATTTCTTTGATTGCATTGGTCAATACTCGACTAGTTCTACTCATATCAAGTTGTTATCGATTAAATCAATATCAATAAGCTGGCGGCTTGTGTCAAATGCCTATTTCGAATCTGGTTTTCAATAAAAAAAAAAGTAAAATTTATCATGTACAAGAGACAAACTCGAAATTGAAAAGATAATATAAATATTTAAATAGTTATTTTTGGCTATCGATTAATTTGATATCGATAAGCGTCGCTTGCATTCAAGTTGTGTTTTCAGTAAGTACATAATATTTATCTTATATAGATATCTAACTCAAAATTCGCTAGATATTTAAAAAATTATTTTTGGGCATGGTTATTGTTAATTTGATATCGATTTCAAGTATTAAAAACTCTAAAAACTAACTCAAAAAAGCAATGCGAAAATTTAGTTAGTTGAGTAATTATGCGAAAACTACAGTAAATGTGCCACTGTGCCGCATTCCCCAAATGCGAAATTTGAGAGATTTTTGCTAATCATTAGTGTTAATATTTGAACGCTCAGATTGTACGTTAAATATGCAATAATTACCGTATATTAATCCATTCCTTCGAACGGCACAGATCACAGAGTTTATCGTCGATTTTTGCATTCTCAACTTAATTACACAAAAAACTTGCTGATTTGTATGGGAAATTCACATTGAGTATTTAGCTAAATTCGGAATGTTGTTTGCGTTGTTCTGCAATTACGGTAATTATCACCCAAAGAAATCTGACAATAACAATAGAATATAGAATTCTGACATTATTATAATGGGTATATTTAGAGAGAGTTAAGGATGTTAATTGAAAGATAATATTAAATATATACATATTGCATTAGGGAATATATTTAGTATTATCATTATTCAATGGGTATATTCGCATCTTTCTTAACTACTCAGAAATCTGTACAACTTGTTTCGATATATAATTTCGATGTCTACAGTTGATCTTTTAACAAGACTTTGGCACTTGATGAGCTGAACAACTTGGCTGCAAGTCAAGGGCTAATCAACTCAACCAACCAATAACGAACCGGAATGACCAAAACGCGATCCACACGAATAAATATATGAATATGTACATATATGAATATGTATATGAATATGAGTATGAATATGAATATGAATCGCATGAATGGGGCTCCCGCCTCATCCACAGTCATATGAATGAGTGCAGACCTTTAAGCTACGGGGCAATCAAGTGAGAAAATTAAAATTACATGCCCGTGGTTCGGATGCTGTGGTGCTGTGGTGCAGTGGTGCTCTGCTGGATGCAGTGGTGCCTTCTGCAGTGGCCACATTTAAAGGTTCATAACTTCCAAGTCAATTACGCGGCGCATACTCAAAATCTCATCCACGTTTGCCCTGTTGCACTGCCGCTTGTTGCACTGGTGCTCTGTTGCACGTTGCCCCTGCTGACTGACTTAGAAGCAAGTTGAACTGTGAGCGCGTATAGGGATCTCGACTCTTAAATACCCTGTAAAACTGTATATATTGAGCTGCTAGCCATACACCAAAGAGAACTTCATACAGACCAAATATTACAGATAACTTAGTATGTACCTAGTAGGAATGCCTACTACTAATGCCATAATACCCTATACTAAGGACAAAAATATACCCTGTAAATCTGAAAATATTAAACTAAAGCTTCATTAATCGATAAATTTATGCATCTTAACTGAATACCTAATGAGTAAACTTTACATAATTGGAAATAGCAGCTGTATACTAACTGAATACCCTGTAAAACCAGGAAAATTTAATTTACAGACCACATACATCTATTGTTGAATGGGTAAAGGGTATATTGACTATCCAGTAAGAGATGCACTTGTATTGAGTTTACTCCATATACAATATACCCAATAGCCACTCCTAAGCTACAGGGTATTAAGATTGCACGCTCAAGCGTAAGAGGCACTCGGCATCTGAAATTCTGAAATTGTGAATCCTGGCTTCAGCCTCCACACAGTCGTCGGGGCCTGTCTGTCATAACTCACGAGCGCAGCCTCCGCAGAGCCAGAGTAGAAGATGATAAGGAGCAGGAACTGGAGGAACAGGAGGAGCAGTTGGAGGAGGAGGTGGATGAAGAACCGCTGCACAGGCGCAGGTGAACCACTAGACTCGAGAGTCAGGCTGAGCCTGGAGCAACTACTGTGGGAACCATACCGATTTGCAACTGCAACTGCAACTTCAGCGAATTAATTTGTGACGCGCGCTCTGCAGTTGCAACAGTTTGCTGCTTCTGCTGCAAGTCCACTGCTGAGTGTGGCAGCCTCAAGGCAATTTACTCGCACGCAGCAGCCAAAAACGAGTCGACCCCATAAAAAAAGAAGAAGAAAACAAACCAGAGGATCAGAGAGAAGAACCCAGTTACCAACTTGAGTCTTGACTCGGACTGTGGCCCCAAGCTCGTGACTGCAACTGCGTCGCGTCGTGTGGCAAGTGGCTGCTTTGGCTTCTTGGGCAGCTTCTTCTTCTGCCTCTTCTGCTTTGGAGTGCTGCCTCTTCGTGGCGGCTTTGGCGCTGGTGTCAAACGTTTTGTAATCTGTCACGTCGCATCGTTTTAATATTTTTGCCTCGTCTCCTCGGCTCCGTGGAAATGCTGACTTTGCTTGCGTGTAAAAATAGGCGTAACCCTTTTTTTTTGCTTTCGTATTTATGATCGTTTGCCAGGCACTACACAATTCCCCTACCCCCTCCCGTCCTACCTCCGCTGCCCCCTCAACTGCCACTCGCTTTTTTGTTTGGTTTGTCAGTTTGTGCCGCGGGGCCAAGTTGCATTGGCTTGGTGTGGCTTGGCTTTTGGTGGCAGGTTGCATTGCATCGGCGCATTGCCTTTTTGGGGGCACCTCTCTTTGATTATCTAAATCATTATTAGCTTGACCTTCAGCCCGAGGTGTTTCGGGGCGGTGTCTTGTAAGTTGTTTCAGCTCTTCCAACTGCATTTCTTATCTTATTAATTATGCGCCGCTGCTGCCTGCGCCAACATCTCGCCCGACTACTGTGCGTGTCTTTGTCTGAATCATGCCGAGAACTGCCACCAGCCAAATCTGAGGTTTATTAGAGTTAAACAGCTGATTAAGGATGTGGAGGAATTTTGATAGAGAATTGCAATAGCTTAAGCAGAAGTTGTTTGATGGTCTCCCTCTCTTATGTAGTAGAAAGATCAGAGAGCTAGTGAAGATCACATTTTAAAAGGGATAGAAAGCACAGCAGAGATTGATATCGAAACCATTTCTAATTTCTAGTTCAACGTTAAATTAAATTCTTTTAACTCCAATAACCCTGCAACAATTTCTATGCTTCATGGCATTTATCCTTCATATTTTCACCTATTTGTTTTCTAAATTTGTGTAGAAAATTAAGAAGAAATAATTTTCTACTGATCCTACTTCTACTTTCTTATAGTTGTTATAGGAATAATCTTTCCATAGTCTTTCTTTCCATAATCCATAGACTTAACCCTTAGTAAGTACAAACTTTCTACCTATTCATAGACCTTAGTCTCAGTAAATGTCTTAAGAATACAATTATATTGATTATTGTCGCAATTAGTGCTTAAGTTTCACCTGGATGTCTGAGTGCTTTTAAGCATTCAAGTTTATTTGGCAAGGTTTCCCACAGATGCACTGAGCAAATTGCTATGCAAATACAGAATATATGTTAATGTATGTTTATGTTTAACATACTGTTAAGCCATGTCAGTGGCCCAATTATAACAAGCTCAAGATCGGAGAGATCGGAGCACTGACCCACTAACTGAATTCCAAAATTGAAAAACAAATTACGCGCAAAGCATTCCCACAAAACAAGAAAACAAGAAAAGAAGAAGAAATAAATTGTGCGCACCTATTAGCGGTTAATTCGTTAACCCTACTCAAGTGCCTCATAAGCAGGCAGTCAGCGGGCGCATTTAACATTGAGCTGCGTAACATAACCGGTACTGTAGTTGTTAGCAGTGCATGACAGCCGTTAATCAGGCGCCACAAATCAGACAGCCAACAGTTAATTGTTTAACAGCAGAGCACAGCGATTAACAGTCCCCCCCATCTTTCGACACCCCACTTAACAGCAGCATCAGCATCAAGTACAACAGCGCCACTCTCTGATTGGTCACAATTGTGCGCATGCACGAAAGAAAGAGAAGGAGTGCGAGCAAAACTACATTGTTTGCATCTATTCTTAGTTACGATCGCCGTCGCTTATCAGAAAATGGCGCCACTTGTGCCATGCTGATTGGTTCTATGCAAATAGATCTTTGCCATGTTGACATTAAATTACAAGGCTAAAATATTGAGCCATTAACCCAAACAAAAATAAAATAAATAAATAAATAACAATTGGGCATAGAACGTGGGCGTACAATAATATTATTGCATTACTGTCTGTATTGTGCTTTTGCATGGGCATGACAATTGTTAAGCTAAATATAAATATATGAATAAATAAACTGATAATAATAATATATATATATAATAGAACAGAGCGTGAGGCGTAGGCGTTTGCGTCTGCGTCTGTCTGTCGAGCGTGTGTTAATTGCCGCTGACTTAATCAGCTGCAATGGAATATTTATGAGTTGAGTAACCAAGAAAATAAATATACAAACTAAGCCGAGTGCTAATTTCAGCATATTGTGAATATATCAACAAATATCAGTGAACCAGCAAACAGTCGTTTAGCCTTAATTGACCCAGTCTATATAGCAGGCATGAAAAGACAATATTGAAGTGGCTAAAGTAGGTGGAATCACCTGAGAAGAAGGCTTGGCCTCTTAGCAAATGCTGCCAAAAATACTTTGAAGGTGTTTTTGTTTTTCTTAAAAATCAAAAGCGAACAGATCTATTTCTCATCTAATAATTTGAATATTAAATATTATCACTTAAATCTCTGTAGGTGGTCCTTAACAGATCTCCAAGGTTATCATGGTGCTGAAAACAAATGAGGTCACATCTATTTATCTAACTATTAATTTGAGTATTAAATATAGTCACAATTAACTTAATAGACGAATGAAAGAGAATATTCTTTCTGCTCTGTAATCACATAAGTCCCCGCTTAAGCTTCCTCATATGGTAAACATCTTATTATCCTTAACCAGAAAATATCTCTTGCAGATGTCGCTTTCAATGCGTTTATTTCCAGTGCTGCTGTGGTTGCTACAAACGAACACAGCTGCCGCTGAAGAATTGCCCCGAATCATTGATGAGCTCAACACGCGACTCAAAGTAACCACAAACATCGTCTACAATCCCCATCAAGAGGAACTGAGCTATCTACGCCAAATAAAATCCACAAGTCAGCTAATAATAGACTCGCAAAATGAGACAACTTTAAATGCAACACAAATAATGCAACAAATGGGCGAACACATGATCTTTGTGCTCCATGTGAAGCAACCACCAAACGAGCTATTTAAGTGGCTAACTTATAACTTTCAGGACGCAGACTTTTTGCTGGTAATCGAGGAGGATTTCAACACGCCTGAAACATGGCTGCAATTTGTGCAGTTCGCCTGGGAATTGGGCTATATGAATTTGTTATTTTATCATGCACAGAACGAGCGATTGTATGAGAAACAACTGTTTCCCGAAATAAAACTGGAATTGAGCAATGTAAACAGTTATGTTGCAAATCGTGATCGCTCCATTGATTTGCATGGCTTCGTGATACGTGTGGCAACCTACATAAATGCGCCACGTTCCCTCGTCTACGTAAATGCACATGGTAGAAAAGTCTTCGGTGGTTATTATATGCGATTTCTACGACATTTTCTGGCTACTCATAATGCCACATTTGTTCCCATTGATACGCCCAATGTATCACCAGGACATTGCTTGACATCGCTGACCTCCCGCCGCGCCGATGTCTGCTCTGATGCCTTGGCCCGGGGATCGCGTCCGGCCATTGTGGTGACGAATCCATTCCGTTTGGCCTATGCGAATGTGATGGTGTCCAGTGCGAAACCATTGAGTTCCTATCGATATCTGTTGGCTCCATTCCATTCCTCTGTGTGGATCTGCCTGATCGTGTATATAGCATTTATGGTATTCTTCATGAGCTGTATACACTGGCAGCAGCAGCATCGTTGGATCTTTAGCACCTTTCTGCTGGAGGCGGTCAGTTCGCTGTTGTTCACCGGATTCGCGTTGAAGGATCTGCATGGACGAGAGCGATATATATTATTCGGTGTACTCTTTATAGCGGGCTTTATTTACTCGACATTCTACCTGTGCTATCTGAAGAGCATTCTGACCACCGAGGTGTTTGAGCCACAAATCGATAACTTTGAGGACTTAATCAAAGCGAACATAACCATTTTGATCGATGAATACGATCTGCTTTTGGCACAACGATTTAACCTGCCCGACAAGCTGTGGCCCCTAATTAAAGTTGTCCCCGATGACCAAATGTGGCAACATCGCAGTGGATTTGATGTGAATTATGCGTATATATTGTTCACTGACCGCATGGACCTCTATGACTATGCCCAGAAGATGCTGAGGCATCCCCGCATGCTTCGCATACCCATCAAAATATTATTCATATTTTCCGGTTTCCCGATGCGCGAGAGCTGGTTCTTGAAGCGGCACCTGAGTCGGGCCTGGGCCAATGGCTTCGAGAGTGGACTCTTTCAGAAGCTGACCGAAGATGCGGATCACGAGACGATGTCATCGGGCGTGGGCTCCCTGAACTATCTCATCACCGAGAACATTGAGGCCGCATCACCGTTGGGTCTCGATTATTTCGTCATGCCGGCCATGTCGTTGGTCCTGGGCTACGGTCTGGCACTGCTCACCTTTCTCGTCGAGCTGATGATGGCCTGGCGCATGCGCAGGGAGTCAACGCTGGCCACTTCGTCAGCGTTGATTGATTGATGTATGGATTTGATGTAGTGCGCTGTAGTGCGGCAGCATGTTCCCTGGCACCCTTCTAGTTGTTGTCTGCTTATGCTTGCTTCTCGCAAATGATGCAACAATCTTCTCACACTGAGAGAAATGCTTATGCTTTGGGGAGTTCGTTTCTCTTTTTTTGTGATATATAAGTAATATTTTCTTTACTGACTAGTGCTTAAGGCTTTGGCTTCTTTTTATCCTAAGCTCTTCAACGATTTGTATTGTATTCAATAAAAAACACTTGCACACAATTTAATATTAAGTTTAGAATAAATCTCAAGCAATATTCCAAAACCGTTAGCTTTATTGTGTTACATAAGCTAGTGCTTAAGGCTTTGGCTTCCTATTTTAATTTTATAATAAATCACAAGCTGCCCAAAACACACCATTCACAGCCTGCACTAATCACGCTGCTTTTAAATGCTTTGCTTATTTATTTTTTATTTTTTCAGCTCATCCAAACACGCTCTGCAAGCTCAGTCTCAGTCTCAGTCTTAGTCTCAGCTTGAGCAACATGCTTAAGCTTCTGTTGCTGCTCAGCCTCCTCACCGCGCACATAGATCAAAGCACCCACAATGAGCTCGGCTCGAGCATTGCAGCCCTGAATCGCGGGCTGGCGAGCAAAAGCAATCTTATTTATACGACAGCCACAGAATCGATAGACATCTGTGCGCAGATTAGTCAAAACCTAAATGAAACTCCAAGCGTATTGGTTAGTCGAGATTATGGTAGACTCTTCAATAGCTGTGCTAATCTGCCCAAACCGCTTCTGATGATTTTGCCCCTACCGAGTAGAGCGGAAACCCTACAAATTTTCCAACTGTTGCCGACTGGAATGCAAAGAGCTGATTTTTTGTTGGTGGGCTGTGACAGCGTTACCAACTGGCTGCAAATACTCACGACACTCTGGCAGCTCGGCTTTCCCAATGTGCTACTCTTCAACAGCACGGATAGTCTAGGCATTGAGGGACAATTCTTTACTAGCGATTTGTTTCCGCATCCCCAACAGAAATTGAGGAACAGCAGCGTTGAGCATTATTTGTGGTCGCGTCTGCATTGGTTCGACAATCTGCGGGGCTGGGAGGTGCGTGTGGCCCTCTTCAATGATCCGCCACGGTCTCTCGTCTATCCGAAGGAGCAGCTCTACGATGGCTATGCACTCATGCTGCTCCGTAAGTTTCTCGCTAAGAGGGGCGCCAAACTTGTGCCCGTACTCACGCCCAACTATCAGGT
The DNA here is from genome assembly GCA_035042265.1 of Drosophila imparisetae. Taxonomy (NCBI): domain Eukaryota; kingdom Metazoa; phylum Arthropoda; class Insecta; order Diptera; family Drosophilidae; genus Drosophila; species Drosophila imparisetae. Next base: position 2,250,808 of record JAWNLP010000145.1, on the reverse strand, counting down.
TTACTCGGCCAATGATTGTCTGGAATATTTGCGTAGCAATAAGTCCGAGATTTGTGGCAATTTATTGGCCTACTCCAGTGAGGCTAGCTTTACGGACAGCTATATGTATTTGTATGTCAATATATTGATACCGTCTGCACAGCCTAGATCCAAGAACTACTATATTATAGCACCGCTGCAGTTGAAGACCTGGCTTCTAATCGCACTCTATATAGCAGTGATCTGTGGATTTGCCAACTTTATTTGCTGGCTGCAATTGGGTCGCTTGGAGTGTGGCAAGCTATTGCTCGATATACTCTCGAGTCTGCTCTGTGCGGGTTTTCGACTTGCGGATATTACTGGCTGCCAGCACTATATATTATTTAGCATCATATTTGTGGCTGGCTTCATTTGCTCCAATTATTATCTGGCTTTTCTGAAGACCATACTCTCGACGGGTCTGTACGATCCACAAATAAATAGCTTTGAGGAACTAGTCAAACAGAATATTAACATTGTCGTTGGGGACTATGATAAGACGGTGATGCAAACCTACGACTATCCGGATATCTTGTGGAATATAACGCGTGTGGTTCCCTATGATTTTATACAGAAGCATCGACGTGTATTTGATCCGAGCTATGCTTATTTGGTACACAGCGATCGTCTGGTGCTCTTCATGTTCCAGCAGCAGTATATGGTCAAGCCACGTATGCGTCCCCTGCCCATCGATCTGGTACATGGCCTGCCGGGTTTCCCCATGCAAAACCAATGGCTGCTCAAGTACAAGCTGAGCGAGACGCTGCTCAATTGTTTTGGCAGTGGTCTCATGCAGAAACTGGCGGATGACACAAATCGTCAGATAATACACATTGGATATCTAAATCTGATACCATCCGAACCGTATGAAACGCACCCTTTGACCCTGGACTACTTCATAGTGCCCCTGATGATGCTCGAAGCTGGTTTGATCCTTGCCTTTGTCAGCCTGCTCGGTGAATTGTGCTGCGGACTCCGTCGACGACAAGCAGGCAGCAGCCGGCAGGAGGAACTTGAATAATCCATGGATCTATGGGTAAGTTGTTAAGTCTACTTGCAAATATTACTTTCTCTTTAGTAAATTATATTTATTAGATTTGATTTTTCCTTCAATCATTATTATATATTATATTTCATTGCATTTAATATTAAATTTTGATATATTTTCAACGTTTCTTATTTTGTTTTTTGTGTCAACTGACCTTAAATAAATAAAAGTCAAGTCTGGGCACTAAGTGATTTCCATTTTGCTCTAACAATTTGTTCACAAATCAATAGAAATAAAAACTAAATTGACTTCCAGTCGTTTGAATCAAGCACTTCAAACCTTTTGGGCCAACTGTCGCTGTTGAAATTCAAAAATGTGGCCACAAATCCATAAACAGGACATGAAAATGTGTGCGAAACACCCTCGAAATGATGCACACAGCTCCGAGCACTTTGACAGCCGACCAAAATAAATAGCACTTGAGATATTTCCAAAACATTTGCCAGCTATAAGACCGTAACAATTTCGCTGCTGTCAACCCCCGACCTCTGACCCCTGCGCCTGCAAGTATGCAACTCAAAAGATAACACAAAAACATGCCAAGGGGTGGTGCTGAACCCACTGCTTCCCTCCTCTCCACGGAGACACATCCGCTGAGTTGCACAAATATTTGCCCAAGACGAGGCAAGCACAAATGAAAGATAGAGCAACATCAAAAGTTACTTTCGAAACCCCTGAGAACTGCAGGGGTTGCGCGGGCGCTGCTCGCAACGCAGCATTTTGGCAATGGGCGTGTCTCCGATTTTGGTCTAGCGACACATTTAAAAGTTCATTGACCTGTCCCCGCATTTTTTGTGGATACCCAACAGCCATTAGCTATGGTTAAAAGGGTAGCATGAAGATCTACTATCAGTTTTTACACTGAAATAATTGGGATCTGTTTTCCCAAAATGCAATATTCATCTAGAGGTCATATCACGGCCAAAAAGACCTCAGTTTTGACAAAGTTATGGCTATAAAAAAGCTGAAACCATTCCAAGTTGGATTTCTTAGGTGTGAACATTAACATGATTTTCAACTTTAAATGTAGTATTAAAATAGAGCTCAAAACATGATCAAAAAATGTTATCATTATTTATTTCGGAAAATCGAATAATTTTGTCCAAATTATGTTTATCTTTAAGATTTTGACCCATTCCTAGAAGTACTTTTTAAAGCAATATTCTGGAACAATTTTGATTCATCACCTAGTTATTTGTTAGGGTTACATCAGTATAAATTATCACTATGTAGGGTTTCTGCTCGTCAGGCATCTTCGACTAATCCGCTGACTTATTTTCCTTATTTTAATCCGCCGTGGCGCCTCAAAGTATGCAACAGAAATGTGGCGACAATAAAATTTATGCGCGGCGCCAGCCGCAAAAAGACACTCAAATGCATTTGTGTGTGCTGGTGTGTGTGTGTGTATGTGTGTGTGTGGGTGAATATAATCGCCAATCGGCAGATGACTTCAGATTGCCGACTGTCGACAAATGAAAAAGTTACGATTTATACGCGAACAGGAGCATTAACTTTTTGGCTCTACTGTCGGGCGACACAGATTCCATGCTGCATGCCGCATGCTGCATGCATCAGCGAGTAACGCCCACCCAAAAAAACCAAACGGAATTGGGTCCACCAAGCAGCAATTGAACAAAGGAAGGAAGGTCTTCGGTTTGAGTCACGTGCGTGCCTGGCATCAATTCAATCGCTGCCCGTCGACGCAGCGAGCGATAAATGAAAATGGGAAGAGAAAAAATAAAGGAAAATAAGAGGAAAAATGAGAAAACAGAGAAAGATAAAAATAAATAAATATCTCGTCCTTCGGTTGCTTAATTGCTGATTTCGTGTTTTCAACGCGACTTTTAATCGATTTCGTGTGCAATTTAACTGCCCACGATTGTCACATGTGGCATGCCCCAGATTACCATCGACTTTAAAGTAAACATTTGTTTTGTCCTCCCCTCCCCACCCAGCTGGGCGGCTTTTAATTAAGATTGTGCACGCCGATAACTGGTGGCAAGTGTTCCTCGATTCGTTTCGATTCGATGCCATCGAAAGGGGGCGGTTCAAAACTCCATATATAATCCACATTTGATGCGATGCTGAGTTGCAAGTTGTAACACAGTTAATGCAGCTCTTTGATTATGTGGCTTTCACTTGCACAGGATTTGGTTAAATCGATTCCTTGAGTCCTTTTAGTTCTATTAATAGCCTGAATTTGAATCCTCTTTGCTCGTTTCGAGCTAAGACCCTATTTATAAAATCTGCGGTTTTTGGTGGAACCTTTTCCATTCACATATTATGCATGCATTCAACCCTAAGCTAATCCACCTTCTACAAATCCCTAGTTTTCAGTGGCGGTTTTTGGACAGGATTTGAAAATTTCAGCACCCTTCATTTACATTCATATTAAGCCTTAGATGTAGATATTTTGAATCTGAAACTTTCACTCATAGATTACTTGATAATTAATCTACTTCTTCCCAAAACTGGCAACTTTAAAGATACTAAACTAACTCCAAAGTAATTCAACTCCAATTTTACATCCATCAGGTACTAAATCACTTGGAAACAAACTCCAATTTCAGTCTTCTTTTTAGTTTGCAAATTGTGACTTTCAAGCCGCAGCTTAAATTCACATTAAATACTAATCTGCGGCCGATTTGTGCTACTTAATTTTGCGGCACCCCTGATTTGAAAATTTGACAAACCCTTGCCGGCAACCCAAGTGTAAGCGAAATGACAAAATTTAAACGGTATACCCCGACTCTTGATACCCTGTGTGTGCTCTGTCTGTGGCATGGGCATACAATAACAATAGGGGGGATTATCTGGTGCGCTCAGCTGTGGCAGCATTGAGTGAATGCAACAAAAAACATTCTGCTGCTGTCTGTGGCCCTTTATCAGGCAGACACACATATCACATGCCCCCAGGCTGGACACACACACACAAAAGCCAGTGGCCAGCAATTGAAAGGTATGCCCCAAAGGCAATTCTCAGTGGTTGCTGGTTGCTGGTTGCTGCCCCCATTGACTCATGATTGACTGAGTTTGGGTTTCGTTGGCAAAATGGATTGTTTGGTTTTTGCCTAACCCTTCCTTTTCTTTTGCATTTGGCTTAATCGAAACTTCCAGCTAATTGCAGTCTTTTTGTCTCTGGCATTTCTAAAGGACTTTTTCTGGTTTTTGTTCGGTTTTTTTAATGCTCTTTAAACGCTATTATTTAAATCAATGCCTCAGTTAAAGTCGCTGCCACATATGAGGTGGAAATTTATGTGGCATGCCTAATTGTCGGCTGCGTGACTTCAAAGTGGCCAAGTTGCCACTTCGGCTCTGCCTTGCCCCATGTGGAATGCAATTATCGCGCTCCAACTTATGCTAAGATAAATGATCATCGCACAGCCAGTGGAAATTGGCCACACTTTCGAGACTGCTCTGCTTGGATCTGCTGGGATCTGCTTCGATCTGTGCCTGGGTCATAAACAGATAAAATATAATGCAGAAAACGCGGCGAGCTGACAATTCGTAATTTTTGGTTGATTTTGCAATTTATGACGGCAGCGAACTGCGGGGGGCAACAAAAGTGAGAGAGACAGAGACGGAGAGAGAAGGAAAGAGAAATAGAGAGAGAGAGAGAGGTGTCCCACAATCGGCGGCATGACCAAAAGACCCATATATCGAGCTCTGAGGCATGCAACTTGTTGTTGTACAACTGTTAAGCGAAAGATACTTTGGGTAGTCTCAAAAGATCATTGAAAGTTTGATTAAACAATAGCTGTGATTTACAGTTAAGGATTTGAAGTAGTTAAGATATGATCAAAGATAGAAATATACTTTTAGATCTATTTTAGATATAGACAATATTCAAAATCAATTTTCATAATTTGCCACTTTGATTTATGTTTTCAGCTACTGCAGATCTCAACTCTCAACTCCCAATATTGGAAATCATATTGGAATATTTAACCTGTGGAATATTAAAATTTAAATATTATTAACCATAAAATATCTGAGTACTATATATGTCTACCACTTATGCATGTATGTGGCTAAAGCACTTCAATTAACTAATATCATTAAATAATTTATTCACATATCTTTATATTATATATACTTTATAACATATATGAACATACTATAATAAAAATTTAAACTATTAATATTTTAAATATGGCTTAAACCGGAACTCTATAGGAACAACGTACAAAAATTTCGATTTTGGTAAGTTAAGTAGTTAACTTTAAACTTGAGGAATTTTGACAACAGCTGTGACCTAATCAAAGGTAAGTTGAACATATCAAATAGTTAACTTGGCATAGTTGTCAACAACAGCTTTTACCCAAATTGCCTTTAGGCCAAAGTATCGCCTTATGGCCGACAACTTTGGGTCAGTCAGTTGCTAAATTTAGCACCGGCGCAGAGCGAAGAGACCGAAACGAAATGCTGCCCAATTAAGGGCAACAAACAACTTCACGCCACAGATGCCACATGCCACACGAGGCGTTTATCGCGGCAGTCCGATCAGATCGCGCAACATCAACATCAACTCGATTGTATCGCCGACGGTGTCTGTCCCTGACTTTGTCTCTGCCACTGTTCCTGCCACTGCCCCTGCCGCAGCGACTGTGGCCTGCCACATGGTAATGGCCAACGATTTGTCGCTGTCGCAGGACCTGTGGCCATAACAACAATTGGCGATCGTTAAGCGATAAGATCTCGCACTGCGATAAGCCCGAGCAGCAAGCAACCAACAAACGGCGACAGCAGCCACATTTTATGCTAATAAGTTGACATTTGACCACCATGACGAAATAATGAAACGATCAGATGCCGTCAATATGACAGGTCCCCATATCCCCCCCAACCACGACAATGGGCTCAACTCAATAGCCACTAACCAAAGACGAGTGGATATCGGGAGCTTATCAACTGAATATTCCACGTAACAATGCGAAGAGAAATCAAATTAAATTAAGTAAAATCAGCTTTAAAAACAAGTGAAGGGATTTCAAAACCTGATGCAAGGAAAACGAAATCGATAAAATATATGCATTCAAAATTATGATAAAGTATGAAGTGCTGATATATAGTTTTTCTACAATCTCGCAAAAGTTTTCTTTTGAATCTTACAAAAATGTGCACAACTCAATATATATTGACTAAAAACAAGAAAAATTTAAAAAACCAAAAGATTCTTCTTTAGAAAGCTATTTGATATAGTGGTCTGATTTGGATAGTTTTGTGTTCAAATCGGAGGTCAAACAAATGAGTTTTTCATACAAGAACTAATATTTCTATCGATCGTTCCTAAGGGAGTGAATATATATAATAGTCCGATTGGATAAGTTTGTATTACTAGTAAGTATTCTTCTAGATGACGCAGACGTTATCCGTAAAACGAATCAAGCACAATATTACAATTGACATAAGCCCCAGTCTGTCAGATTTGTAAATTCAATTTGACAGATTGATAAGCGGGAAAGGGAATGGGAAAGGCAAGCCAAAATCCTGCTTTAGCAGTCTTAACAGAGAGTAAACCAAAGCATACTTCATATTTTCAACTGTTTCGACCACTGTGCAAATGTAAGCAACGACGATAACCAGGACATGAATACATATATATATATATATATAATAAGTCTGGTATATATGAATAATTATACTTTTGACATTTGTTTGACACAGGAGCCGCTTGCCGCCGGCGATGCGCTAATTTCCAGGAATTTCACGCCACTCTTCGCTTAACGCTTATCTCTCTCTCTCTCTCTGTCTCTCTCCCTCTCTCTCTCTCTGTCTCTGTGAGTACACAACATCAAAGTCATATGCAAATTTTTGTGAATTGTATCTTCACACGATCTGAACAATCTGCTCGCAGCAGCAGCAGCAGCAGCTTGAACGGCACCCGCGGCTTTTGGCCATGTTGAAAATGAATTTTAATTGTTGTCGGTGATTGCCAAGTTATTGGCTAATGGCCAATAATTTACACACTAATTGGCCCAACAGAATACGACGACAATTTATTGCGACACATCAACTTTGGCAGTATAAATTTACAGATATAAAATTGAACTTATTGTTAGCCAGTTAAGGCTGAGTTTAGGCCTAAGCCTTTGGTGAGATATTTGATGGACTGTCTAAAGACTTATTTGATGACCCATTTGATGACCAATAGCACTAGTCTGTGCGACGCTTATGGTCTGTGTTGTTGTAGTTGTTGTAATTGTTGTTATCCCTGCTGCAATTGTTGTTATCCCTGCTGTAATTGTTGTAATTCCAGCTGCGTTTGCTCCGATTTCTTTGCTGCTCTACCGTTTCATTTGGCCTGTTGTTGTAATTGTTGTTATCCCCGCTGTAATTGTTGTTATCCCTGCTGCCGCTGCTCCGGTTACTTTGCTGCTCTACCGTTTCTTTTCGCCAGCTGTAGAAACTGTTATTATGCCTGCTGTAATTGTTGTTATCCCTGCTGTAATTGTTGTTATCCCTGCTGTAATTGTTGTAATTCCTGCTGCCGCTGCTCCAGTTGCTTTGCTGCTCTACCGTTTCATTTCGCAAGATGCTGTAAATGTTGTTATCCCCGCTGTAATTGTTGTTATCCCTGCTGTAATTGTTGTAATTCCTGTTGCCTCCGCTCCAGTTGCTTTGCTGCTCTACCGCTTGACTTCGCCAGGATTGCCTAGGCTGTTGCTTCTGATAACGATCGGAGTGATCTCTTCGATTAGACTTCTGTAGCTGCTGCAGGGAATCCGTGTAGTTCTTACGCTCAATTTGATATCCACGCGCCTCTGCGACACCTACAAGTCGAAATTGAAATAGTGATTATTAAAAGCGTTGCTTCGCTTTTTCTTCTTATTTTTTAGATTTTTTGTTTACGCACTTTTTATGGCCAGGTCTGGCGACATGTTCATCTTGAGGATCATATAGTAGCAGATCAGGTAGCCGGTACGATTCACGCCGTGTGTGCAATGCACGCCAATTAGCTTGTCTGTGAAGTGGAGTTGGGAGTTCCATTTGAATTTTAATTATTATTATTAGTTTTTTGTATTTATTTTAAGGTGATTCCAACTTAATGCAAGAATACCTCAATTTATATTTATTACTCTTTGCTATTCTCACTGTCCTTTCGCTGTAGTCGGAGCTTTACTTTGGTTTTTCTGGGCTTGGTTACTCTATATGGAGCAGAGAAAGCATTTAACTGATGCGGCTGGCAGGCAGGCATGTTGCCACAAATTGCTGCAAATTTCAATGCAAAGCGAGCCACAGGAATGCGCTGAGCAGCGCCCACGCCAAAAGTGTCCAAAACCGGCTACACTTTTGACTGCTGCGCAGGAAGAGGGGAGGGAAGATGGGGCAATTGGCATAAAAGCAGAAGCAGAAGCGACGACTTGGGCTAAATCTGGCAAACGGCAAACAGCAAACAGCAAACAGCGCACACTGCCAATATGCACAACATTGGCTATAAATTTCGTTGCAAAACAACAAAACAAAACAACAACAAAAACATGTCAGCGGTCGAGGCAAGGCTCAGGTGGCAGGGGGGGGCAAGCGGAAGGGGGCGGGGCAGGATACAAAAGTCGTTTTGTGGTGGTGCGCTATGCGGGCAGAAGCTGCCAGTTGTACATCATGTTTTTTGCGTTCCATTTAAGCCAAGTTACAACTTGAGAGCTATGCAGCAACAACAGCAACAACAACAACAACTGCAACAACATCCTTGTCGCAATGTCGAGCACAATGGGCAATGTCATTAACCATTTAACAAAATTCATATATCAATAAGAAGGTTAAGTTTAATAAACTTTGGCAGCCAAAGGCTAAATTATTTGGTCTAAATGCTGAGCATAAATAATGAGAATGGAGCTAAGATTCAGACAGAAACTAAGAGAAAGTATGGAAGTACTTGAAATAATCACTTTTCATCTAAAGAGTATATTGAATAACATTTTAACCCAACTCGAAACAAAGTATGCACAATAATTACTAGATTATGCCCATTGTAGCTAGAAACGATGCCTGTAAACTTGACAAGTGCCGACCACCTTGAATTTGACTTATATACACACACATATATATATATATATATATATATATATATATTTCTGGATCTCTTGAGTTGTAAACATGTTTGCCGACATTTCGCGTTAAATTTGTTTGGCAGTTTTCAGAACACGCAACAGCGACGCCAGTTGGCAACAGCTACATTATATTTGATCTTTGAGCTAGCTTTCATTATAAGTATATATATATATATTATATATAAAAGATATATATGTATATATATATGCTTAAATTCCTTACTGCTTTATCCATTTGCCTGTTTTTGTATGGATTTATTATAATTAGAAATTCATTTTTTTATTTCATTTTTTAGCTGGCGCCTAAATTGCTTGTTGGGCTCCAGAAACACGAGGCCTGGGAACTAACTGTTGAGTCTAGATTAAAGGGTTATTCAAAAATGCAACCCGCCCACTTTTGTGCGTCAGGTTGTTGTTAAGAGTTGAAATAGTTGTGTTTTCTCTTTGTAGTGCTGATAGGCATCTAAAAATGCTGCACTGCACCACCTATCTACATAGATAATTTCTTTGCATATTTTTGCGAGCACTAAGTGTGTGTGTTGGGAGATATGCATCTGGATCCGACTTGGCTGATCGAGGGGAAAGCGTTCCCACGGCACAGTTACAGATGTGTGTGTAGGAGTTAGCAGTTTGACAAAATAATTTATGCACTTACCATTATCCGCATTTGCCTCCAGAAACTTGTCCACATACTGGCAAAATCTAAAATAAATAAATATAAATATATTTATATATACATAGAGTATATAATATATAAATAATGTTAAGTAAATAGATCAAAATAAAGTCTGGTAATCTCTGCACCTTTCTGCCAGATTCTTGGGCGGCTTCAAACGACCAGGTATGCGTAGCTTCTGATGCCTTACATTTTTATCTTCGAAACACTGCAAGAGTGGAAGTACATTATTACAGCAGCTTTATAAATTGGGAATCAGAGTTAAACTTGCCTTTGGATCGTAGTAGCGATCGGTGTCGGTCAGATCAACGATGAGGCCCAAATTTGGCAAGGACTCCAGCAAAGAGTCTGGCGACAGACGCTTCTCGACGTCGACGTTCTCATTGATATTCTGCAAAAAATAATTTATAAATAAAGTAAATATGTGAAACATGCTTTTAAACATGCTGAAATTGCTCAATTTTATGCTGCCCGAGGCGGAACAATTAATAAACTGCCAAGGAGCAAGGAGTTGAGCTCGGCGCCTGCTGTGTGGCGTTATTTAATTAAGCAAAAACAATTTAATTTAATATTCATGCAGGAGGCGGCTGCGTGGGGTCCACTTGCTTGTCCTACTGCGGCTGCAACTCCTGCTCCTGTTGCGGCTGTCTGTGTGTGTGCAACATCATGTACAACTTGCCACTTTTATGCATAATTGCAAGGCACACAAAATTCATCTGCTTGGCCCTATTTTGTTGTACCCTTGCAGTTGGTATTTCAGTTTAGGGCTGAGATATGCAAGCACCACTGTAAGGGGTTATTTGTGATCTCATAAAGTGTATATATATTCCTGAACTTCATTAATATAAATATTTAAGGTAGTATTTTTCTCAAAATAACTAACACTAAACAATTCTCATGAATATAATAATAATAAAATAAATTAAAAGCATTAAAATAATAACATACTTATGTTGAATTAATGCAATTAATATAAAACTAAAATCTCGCAGCCTGCATGCCACTCTCACATATTAGCTCATTAATATATCGCTTCTAGCAAGGGTATTCAAACTTCGTTAAACTGAAGACAACAGTTGCTGTTGCTGTTATTGTTGATTATTTTTAGCGGGCGCCTTTGCTGGTGGTCCGCATTTCAACATCAATCAACAACACAATTTAGTCTTCGGCTGTCTCTGTTGTTGTTGTTGTAACTCCTGTTAACCTGTTTATGGAATATGTTGGGAAGGAGGGGGGGGACTCACCTCTCGCAGCGGCACTTTGAATGCAACAAAACGAGTGCCGGAAATGCGTTTGCCGATTGGCTGATAATTAAGCCAGCTGAAATTCCAAAAGGAAAACTGTAAATAAGTCATACATACAAAAAACACACGCATACTTACCGATCTGGTATAGCTTTGCCCATGTTTATGCTGTGTTAGCTAAGTACAATTGTTTAATATCACTATTTGCAGTCTGTAATCAATCACCCCCCTTTGGGTAAGTTTGCACGTCAGGCGCAAAAACTAAAAAATTGCAAATCGAGTGCCAGTTCGCACACGAAAAGACAAGGATAGAGTATGCGAGCCAATTCCAATATTGCTGCTATTTTCCTACAATTAGAAACTTGCTTCTCGGATGCGTACTCATAAATGGCTGGGTCTCTATTATATTGAATAATATGTCACAAGGATGACAAGTGAAGCATTGGCTTGCTTCGCTGCTCGAATCGCTAGCCTGCAAAATATTGAGACACGCCGGCCTCGAGCCACTGCTTTCCAGACCCAAAGTAGTCGTGAGTCTCCTGGCCACAGATTCTTTTGTAATCAACTTTTTGTCGGTTTGATGCCCCTATGTGCTGTCTGCTTAGTTTTAATATTAAGAATTCATAAGCGAAATCAAACTTTTGTGCAAATTCTGCGTGTTGTTATATTTTCACACACACATTTATGTATAAAACACATGTTTTGACGTTGCCACTAGACTACCGCAGTTAACACACATGTGTGTTGGCGTTGCCACTATGTCAAAGTCTGTTAACTAAAATGAGCTAAAAAAAACCGAAACGCGAGTGACTTTTGGACTTTCTGCGATTGAAATTGTGGCTGGTAAAATATTAACTCAATTTAAGTTAATTGTTTATTAATATAACTTATTCTTTAAACAGTCTAAGCTCTGAGCATACGCAAAACATGTTTGCCAACAACACACGCAATTTAGTGCGTAGCAGCTTTGTGAGTGAAATAATACAAAAATGGCGATCGCTTTTTTTGACTTGTTAAATAATCCATTTATTTACTTATTATTTATTAGTTGCACCGCTGCAAGAGCACTTTGGTGGTGGCAGAGCACAACAATGAGGCACTCAATCCGCTGACGCTGAATACAATTACGGCGGCCAGGAAGATCGGCGGTGACGTCACAGTTCTCGTTGCAGGCACAAAATGCGGACCCGTAATTAATTTTCTCTTCTTTTTTACTCATGTTGTTTTTGCTTGGTTTGCATAATCAATATTGAATTTAATTTAACAGGCCTCGGAAGCTGTGGCCAAGGTTGAGGGCGTCACCAAGGTGCTGGTGGCAGAGAATGCGGCTTTTAACGGATTTACAGCGGAATCGTTGACGCCTTTGGTCCTTGCCGCCCAATCGCAATTCAAATTTACGCACATTTTGGCCGGAGCCTCCGCCTTTGGCAAGAACGTGTTGCCACGTATCGCCGCCAAATTGGACGTGTCACCTATTTCGGAGATCATCGATATCAAGTCAGAGGACACCTTTGTGCGCACCATTTATGCGGGCAATGCAATACTCACCTTCAAGTCGAAGGATCCCGTCAAAGTGATCACTGTGCGTGGCACAAATTTCCCACCAGCTGCCACAAGTGGTGGCAGTGGCGCTGTGGAGCAGGCACCCGCTGGTGACTATGCCAGCGCGCTGAGTGAATTTGTGTCGCAGGAACTGACCAAATCCGATCGGCCGGAGTTGACGGGCGCCAAGGTGATCATCTCGGGCGGACGTGGCCTCAAATCGGGCGATAATTTCAAGCTGCTATACGATCTGGCGGATAAATTTGGCGCTGCTGTTGGCGCCTCGCGTGCCGCTGTCGACGCCGGCTTCGTAGCGAATGATCTGCAGATTGGACAGACGGGCAAGATTGTGGCACCCGATTTGTACATTGCTGTGGGCATTTCGGGCGCCATTCAACATTTGGCCGGCATGAAGGATTCAAAGACGATTGTGGCCATCAACAAGGATCCCGAGGCGCCCATCTTCCAGGTGGCCGACATTGGCCTAGTCGCTGATCTATTCAAGGCTGTGCCCGAGCTCACTGGCAAATTGTAAAGATCTGTCTATATATATATATTTGTCTGTATGTAGTTGTATAAAGCTAACTGATCCTGATCAGAGTTAAGCAAGGAATTGTTGCATTTATTTGAAATTTAGCCTCATTTGTGTGTGGCAAGTTTGCCTCCCTTTTTTATTAAACAACAAAATTGGAGCAGTCAAAGTTCCGTATTTTTTTTTTCTTTTTTTATTGTTTGCTGTGTCTGCGGTCGGAGTATCAATTCTCTTATCAGCTTTTGCAGATAATATTATATATTGTCTGAAGTTACCCAATGAACAATTTTTTAATAGAAACAACAATTCCATATCAAAATCAAGTAGGCATTTTCCAAAATATTAATTTTAGAGAGAAACGATTCAAATTGTCAGAACAAAACCGGACCAGACCCAACCTAAACACAGCGATCGGGACACTTGAAGCTTAAGCGATGGCCGAGGGATTCAAGAAGTATTTCAATGGCACCACCGTTGCCGGACGTGCGAATGTAAGTCACCATTAATCCTAATCTTCATTTTACTCCACTCCTTATTCCCTTCCAGGTGGCCAAGGCAACCTATGCGACAATGGCGCTCATCTATTTCTTTTATCGCGTGAGTCGCGGCAAGGACGCACCGAAGTCACAGGATGAGGCAATTGATGCGCCTTTGGATGAGCCCAGTAGACCTGAGAAGCCGGAGATGCCGGAGAAGGCGGAGAAGGATTGTGCCATTTGCAGAGAACGCGTTCGAGTGCGAGAAAAGGAGCAGCCGCCGCCGCCACCACCAGCACCAGCACTCTCGGGTAGTGGCCCAGATCGTCACAGTTGCGACTGTGAAGAGAATCCAGAAATCAGTCAACAGCAGCAGCCGCAGCAGGCCCAAAGCCGCAGCGCATCCAAAGCGGACGTAGTGCATCACGCCCGTGAGCTAATCACTCAAATGCAGGAGGCCGCTTCCCGTGCCCTGCGCAATGTGATTGGCGCCGTCTTGGGCGACAGTCCGCCGCAGGCTGCTGTCAGCGATGAGCGTTGCAGCTGCTGCCAACCCTCCGCCATGGAGCAGGCCGATGATGAGGAATGCGACTATAAGGTGAACAACAAGCGGCAGCTGAATCGCGAGCGACGCACTGCACCCAGGCACTGTGATGCCACAACACAGGAGCAGCAGCAGCGGCAGGCAACAGCGGAATCATCCCAATCCCAATCGGAATCCCAAGAGCTGCCACAATATCGCTGCTTCGACGATGAGTTTGCCTCGGAGATGTTCTTTGACCATTTTGAGGAGTGACCCGATCGAATGGGGATTATCAGCCTATCTATCTAAATTCCCTGTATCCTTTTGCATTTTATTAAATTTCATATATTTATCATACGAGAAATTGAGCGACTTTTAATACCCTGCACCTATTTGAAATGGGTATAATGATTTTGTGCAAATGTACGTTTTGGTTGACTGACTTAAGTTGACAATAAACAAATAAATATTTAACATCTCGAGTCCTGGGTATATCGTAGTCGAACTCACTCGACTAAAGCTGCTGAGCTCTTCTCTCTGATAATTGATTGTTAAGTATGCTAATAAACTGAAATGACACAATGACTTACAATTCTCCATATATAATTCTATAAATATGTATATATATATATTTAAAAGAAAACGCATGAAAAGGGGGAAAACACTAATCACTAGTGAGCTCGAAAGAAAGAGTGATATTCGAGTAAATACTGGAAATTGTCAGCCGGCTAAGTTGTTATCTGCGAACACAGCAGAGGGCAAAGCAATAATTCGACTGCAACAAATCTAACTGTGTTGAGCAGCAGCAAAAAATGCCTTCAGTGTTTCCGTGTTGCTCATTTCATGGTGAGGGAAAGCATATTCATTCACAGCGACGCCGACGCAGACGCTGACGTCGCTGCAGACGCAGACGCCAACGTTTCTGTTATGTGATTTGCAAGGCAACAAGAGTTTACTACTGCGCAATTTCTACTCGCTCGAGTCGACTTTGTAATGCGCTACGAAATAAATACAATATATACAAAAATAGATTTGAATAATAAAATAATAATTAGTATTGAAATATTATTGAATAATCTTTGATCTCAGCTTTATATACACTCAGCTTTAATTATTTACTAGTGCAACTCGCAAGCGTTTCAGAAGTGTCTCAAATGCGAGCTGTAAACTAAAGAGACCATAAATAATCAATTCAAATTGTGTGCAAAAGCGAAACATACTCGCTGATAGCTAGAAAATATATTAAGCTCCAGAGTATCCAGAGTACTCTAGGCGATCGAGCTAGTCAGTCACTCATCAACCAGCGAGCTGAGGAGACGTCTAATTGAAGTGCAGTAAAGTGAAGCAAAGTAAAGTAAACAATCTGCGAAAATGCACAAGACTCCAATTAACGAGTTGCGTCGCGTGTGCGTTATTGGAGGTACATATATAAATAAATTCCATAATAAAATAAAATATATTTAAATGTGAATTTGGATTATACGATTTATAAATTTTAGCCGGCACCGCTGGATTGAGTGCATTGAAAAATTCACTGCAGGAGGGCTTGGAGGCAGTCGCCTACGAGCAGGGCACCGAAATCGGCGGCACTTGGATATTCTCGGATAAAATGCCCAAGGATGAGTACGAAGAGGTGCACAGCAGCATGTACGAAGGATTGCGGTAGGTCTCCACTTAAATTAGCTAACAAAAATTCCAAATATATGTGTTGGTGTCAAAAACCAGATAAGGCCAGTTTGCGAAATTCGCCTTTGATCATATAAAAGATAAAGTGTATAATAAATTGAAAGTGGTTGACCTAGTTTTACTTTAACTGGTTTTTTGACTAATTTTAAGTTAATTATACTCTTGAAAAAACTAAAGCTCTTATCAGGCATTAGTCCACTAATCCTATTCCTAGTCTAAAGTCCCAAAGTCACCTCGAATTTTGTTTTGTAAAATCCAACACTGCATTTATCTACTTTTCTTTTGTTTATATTTTGTGTAATAATAATATTATAATTGCTTAATGTAAATCTTTCAAGTGATAAGCGGAAATAAAATACTTTTGTTTGTTAAGAATGATTTTATGGACCATATTTAAGCAACTGCATCTTTTATGGGTCAACTATAATGTTTATTTTTAAATGTGAGAGTTTATCTAATAGATAATAATAGTAATGATAATAATATTAATATATATCTATATATATATATCTATTAGCACAAATTTGCCCAAGGAAGTTATGGGTTATCCGGACTACCCTTATCCCACAGAGATAGACGAGTCCTTCATAACATCGCAGCAAGTATTGGAATTTCTGAGATCCTATGCGAATCACTTCAACCTGATGCCGCACATAAAGTTGCAGCACGAGGTCATCAGGGTGCGACCCCGCTTAAACGATTGGGAGGTGAGTGCTGACGTGATTGACACACTGACAATGAGCTCTCCATCAATGTTATGTAAAATATTGTTATTGTTTACTTGAGCACGTCTTGCGATTAAATACATTTATTTTCCATTGTATTTGCAGGTATATGTTTGGGATCACATCAACGATACTTGCAGTCCGGAATATTATGATTTTATATATGTATGCAATGGGCACTATACGGAACCAGATATGCCCCAAATCGAGGGCATGGATATCTATGGGGGCAAACAAATTCACAGCCATCTATATCGCAAGGCGGACAAGTTTAAAGGTGAGTCGAAAATTGTATAATTTTTATAGACTGGAAAGCTAATACTACCGATCAGACTTAACTTCCGCATGTGCGGAAACTTTTCCCTTTTCGTCTAGCAACAGTCTGACATTTTTGATTGTCGTTCCCATAAACAATGCCGTCTTATCAAGAGTCTGGCATAATCACGGAATAGCTTTCATAATTTCTGGGCACATCACTTTTGCCAAGCCTCTGCTTTAAATATATTTTAATGTACAACAAATTGGGTTTTTGGAACGTATCTTGATAAGAACTGTTGGTTGGTTAATTGAATACTTTGAATGGTTAATCGGCTTCCCGATTTGTTTTTTATAATCTTCAATTTATATATGTATTTGAAGTGCTTCAGCAATCAGACAGTTTTAATCCTTAGTACTTATTCTACAACTATCTTTGACAACTCAATCTCTGCAGATCAGCTAGTCTTAATCACTGTAATCTTTATCTTTATTTTTTCAGATCAGAATGTTTTAATCATTGGCGCTGGTCCGAGTGGCCTGGATATCACAAATCACATTCGAGTTGAGGCCAAACGAGTCTATTTGAGCCATCATCTGGCGACGACACCGAATACCACATTTATGGGCAATGTGACACAGAAACCGGATGTGGCACGATTCACCAAAGGGGGTGCCATCTTCACGGATGGCAGCGAGGAGAGATTCGATCATGTTGTCCATTGCACTGGCTATCATTATAGTTTTCCCTGTCTGAGCACCGATGTGGGCATCCAAGTGATTGACAATTTTGTGCAGCCCTTGTGGAAGCACTGCATCAATATTAATAATCCGACAATGTCGTTCATTGGACTGCCCTTCAATGTGATACCGACGCACATCTTCGACATGCAGGTGCGATTCACCCTGAAATTCTACACGGGCCAGCGACAGCTGCCAACCAGGGAGCAAATGCTGGCCGAACTGGAGAAGGAGCAAGGAGAGCGCTGGGCTTGTGGTTATCCCAATCGCAAGAAGGCCCATCAAATGGGCGAACGACAGGTGGGACTAAATACTGCTAATTCCTTAGCCATTCTACATTAAACTATCCTTAACCTTTTCCAGTTTGATTACTACAATGAGCTGGCAAATATGACAGGCATTGAGAATATTAAGCCGGTTATTTTAAAGTTGATGAAGGATTGCGGCAAGAAATATATTTTCGATTTGGACACTTATCGCAATCATCGCTACAGGGTCTTGGACGATGAGAGCTTCTCAAAATGCCCATTGTGATGGCATTCTTTGTGCATTTCTGTATTTTATGTAGCTTATTTGCATTTAATTATAAAATTATGAAAATAAATTTACCGAATTTAAAAATAACTCTCGCATTGTCATAGCAGCCAGCTTTGTGTAGCTCGACGGTGATCTTGCTGTTTGGTTCTCAAAAGGAACTTTTAACTTTGATGCAGTTCTGTTATCAATTTCTACGGAATGTAAAAATGTTATTGCAAACACTGCACATTTGATGTTGTAAATACATAATTTAATAATTTATTCATTCAATTAAATTCAAATTTCGCCCGCACTATGTGCTACTACACTTTATTATAATTATTAAAAGTATTTTTAAGTCAGCACGCACACTTTATTTTTAATATTTATATAAATATATACTACTATTTTTTTTTTTATAGAGGGTTACTGCTAATGCTACTACTTTAGTACGTTTTCTTTGCTTAGCCTAATTACTACTTTTTTTAGCTTTAGCACTGTTGTTGCTGTTCATATTGCACACGTCTTCGTCTTCCTGTTTGCTGTTATGGCTGCTGCTGCCAGCGCTGTTACTGTTACTGTTGTTTTGCGCCTCGACTGTGGCCATTTTCTGAAAATCACAATCGATAATTCGCTTGCGTTTGCGCAACGGTCGACTGCATTCCGCTGCCGCAGCGCTGCTGCTGTTAGTGGTGGTGCCGCTGTTATTGCTGTTGCTGTTAATTACGCTGCTGTTGTTGCTGCTGTTATTGCTGTTGCTGCTACCCGATGTAGGCGATGTGGGCGTGGTCTCTTTGGTCTGGATTAGTGTGCGTTTGGTTTGCAGTCGTGTTATCTTCAATATGGGCAGCTTCTGTGTCGCCGTCTCCGCCTCCGCCGGCTCCGGCAACACGATGCAGTGCGTCGTCTCCAACGAATCTGCGTTGGGCGATTGCGATTGTGATTCCGATGTCGATGCCGATGGCGATGCTGGTGGCGATGGCGTTGTCCTCGCTGGCGTTGTCTTTGGTATGGATTGCAGCTCCTCCTCCTGTTCTTGCTCATGCTCCGGCTCCAGTTCTATCTCCAGTTCCGGGTCCGGTTTGAGCTTCTGCTCCTGTTCCAACTTCTGTTCCTCCTCCTCTTGCTGCTCCCTCTCCCGCTCCTCCTCCAACTCCCGCCCGCCCTGCTCCACCTGCTCCTCTGGCTTGGCCTTGCTGCAGTCGAGTGGCTCTTGGTGCTCCTCATCCGCCGTCCTGCGCTGCGCCTCGTAACGCTTGCGCTGATCCGGCGTCAAGTGTGCCTTGTAAAAGTCCACAATGGGCAATGGTATGGGTATGGGTATGGGCAGCGGTATTATAATCGGATACGGTACCATTACCGTAACCGGTGGTGCTGCACCCATCAGTGCACCCAGTGCTCCCTGCAAATCCGTCAACTGTGGCAACTGCGGCTGCTGTGGAAATTGTAGCTGTGGTGGTGCGCCAAAGTGACCACCAAAGCCACGCGGCAACATCCCATGAGGTGGTGCAAGAAACGGATGTGGTGGTGGTGGTGGCGGATGTGCTGCGGCTGCTGCGGATCGCGCACCAAAAGGATGCCCCACGTGCAGCCCATTTGGGGGCGTGGCAAAGTAGCTGGCCGGCAAATTGGTGGGCGGTCGACCCAGTGGTGGCGGATGTTGCTGCTGTGGCGGATGCTGCTGCTGGGTATGTTGCTGCTGGCCATGCGACAGCTGTGGATGAGGATGAGGATGTTGCTGCTGCTGCTGCTCCTGCATGGGTGATAGCGGTGGCAGGGGCACGCTGCTGCTGGCAAAGTCAACGCTGAGCGGAGCTGACGGCGACTGCTGCTGTTGCTGCTGTTGCTTCTGTAGCAGACTGGCAACGGTCTCGGCGCCAGTGGCGCGATGGGAACGCTTGCGGCGACCTGGTTTCGAGGCACTCAGGGCATGCTGGCGTTGCAGCTGCTGTGCAGATGCAGTTGGAGCGGAGACGGGCGCGGAGATGGGCGCCTTTTGGGCCAGTAACTTGGAGGCGGGCGCCACTGAGATCAGAGGTTTGTTGGGCGGCGTTAAACAGGGCGAGCTGCGCTTCGAGGCGGTTGCAGTTGCAACTGTTGCACCAACTGCAGCAGTTGGACCCGGCGACACCGATATTGTGGACGCTGGCGAGGCGGACCGACTGCGACAGTTGCGCAACCAGAGATCGGGCGTTATCAGTGCCGCCTTGTCGTTGTCCAGTCCCTGGTCGCGCAGATGGGGATTCATGTCGAGGTGCGCCTGCGTCTCGTTGCAGAAGATTTGCATCTTGTACTGATTGAGACACTTCTCCGAGCAGAACTGCAGCTGCGAGGCACCATCCTGGAAGTCCACATAGCTGACCGCGTGCCGCACGTGCTTGCACCAGTCGCACGTCTTCGCCTTCTTAAAGGACGCCCGACGACTCTGCCCGAAACAGGACTCGGAACAGTAACGGGGTCCATCGCTGCTGGTCAGATAATCGGGCGCATTCTCCGCAATCGGCCGATGACACCAGCAACAGTTGTTGTAGTCTGCAATGGTAATCAGAGTTCAAAGTTCAAACTTCATTTATTTATTTAATTTCAGTTAGTTTGTTAGATTAATTCAATCAATTTTAGGTCGTATAATCATCATTATCAGCCAAAGATCCTTTTAGTCCTTCCTCCTTCAGGAATCATTAGATATTTCTATGCTCTTCTTCCCAATCTTCTCCCCAATCTCTATATTCCAGCTTTCCTTTAACTTTTCTCTTTCTATTTTACAATTTTCTCATCAATCGATTTTCTTTGCCATAGTTTTTACTGCATTTTCTTGCTTCACTTATCTTTCCACTCCACTCACAATTTTCCAGTTTTTCCAGTGGCATCAATTTGAATAGTTAATCCTTCAAATGCTGCCACTTTAAGAGTCCACCAATTTATTTATGTACGAGTATATTCAATATTTTCCTTGCTGCAAAAAAAATCCCTTTCCTTTCACTTGGCTGTTTGTTACCCAATAGTCTGCCCCTTGCCGCCTCTTTGTTGCAGAATCAATGCTTCACTTGCCGCATTCATTCACAAATTTGTAAGCCATATTTTGGGTCTTAATGAATCTGTTATTCGATAATGCAGCAAAACCGAGCAGCCACAGACCAAAAACTCCTTTTACCCCCAACCAGCAGATGCCAAAGTTAGCAAAGTTGCAAGCCTGACTGGCTGCATAATGACTGACTAGCTACGGGCTGCTTGGTTAGCGGGGGTGGCAGGGGTGGAGTGCTGCACAAGTCGAACTTATCAAGTTGCAACAAATATCAATAACAACAGTAGCAGCAGTAGCAAGTAGCAACAAAAGCAGCAGCGTTGTGGCAACAGAATTTTGGATTTTGATTTTGATTTTGATTTTTGGCTGCGCAGCTATCAAGTTGTCCAATAAGCTGCAGCCATTAAAGGACTACAAAGTTGGGCATTGATTGACTTGTCCTGGCTGCGAAGATGTCCTAATTGAGCATATATATATTATATTACGTTTATTAATATAGTATTGTTTATTGTTTTTGTATTTTTTTGAATTTCAAATATGTTTTTTAATATATTTAGAAGCCCATCTTCTGTGGGAGATCTACAGCTGAACGAGCTGATTCAATATTCGTAAATAGCATAAATATTTTGAGTATTCTTTAAAAATATTTAATTACAGCTATGAATAGCTGTAAATATATATAATATAGAATAGAATTATTCTAGCACTAATTGTGAGCAGAGTCGCTGTAAAGTGTCTCAGAACTGAATGTCAAATCTGAATTTGTATATATTTCAGTAAGGATTCGTTTTGCCTGGCAAATATCAATGGGTGTCCTTTGGAGGATACATTTGCGATAGTTGTGAATAGAAAAAGAGCATCGAGGAGAAAAACCTTGTCCTGGCTATAGTTGTTTCAAAGAGTACTCAATATTTTGATTCCCAACTATTTACAATTGCAATGTGGGTTTTTTTTGGGAAGAAGTTGATGTAACTCATAACTTTATATAGTAAGCTGTAGTTATGATATAGTATGATTATGGTAGGGTATTTGCTAGTCAAGCATAACTGATTGGTTTCAGCACTCACCTATTTTCTCATCGGTATGCGATGTTGTCGCAGTCGGTTTGCCAATTGAGTGGGGACTCTTGGAGTCATCCTCGCGGGAGCTGCGTGTGTCGTGATCCGAGGGAGTTGTCGTATTGCTGTGACAGTTCAAATTGCTCGACTTGCGATTGTTGCTGTTGCTGTTGCTGCTGCTATTGTTGTTGTTGTTATTGTTGTTGTTGCTGCTGCTATTGTTGTTGTTATTGTTGTTGTTCTGATAGGCTAAAGTGCTGCTGCGGCTGCTGCGTAAATAACTGCGATGCTGCTGTTGCTGTTGTTGTTGTTGTTGCTGCTGCTGTTGTTGTTGCTGTTGCTGGTGTTGCGTTGCCACTGCGACAGCAGCAGCACTTTGCAGCAATCGGGATGTCTTGGCCGTTAGGTCGAGTCGATCCACATCGACGCCATCGAAGCCATACCAGCCGAGCAGCTCGTTCATTGTATGCTGCGCGAATTCCTGGAACGAAATGATAACCCAAACAGAATCAGAATCCGAATCCGAATCCAAATCAGAATCAGAAGCAGTTGCCAAAAGATTAACTCAATTTTGTTGTTGTTGTTTTTTTGTTTTTTGATAGGCATGCCAATGATATAAGGTGACGGACGCAATTCAGCCGAATGCTGACACAGCTTCAGTTACGTCAATCACACAAAAATGAAAGAAAAATAGAAAAAGGAAGAATGCACTCGACTAGGAGATACCCTATACACGGGTCCTTACACACAAGTCTCAGATTTTCTTCTGTGTTTTGCTGGATCAGTCTTGATTAATGTTTTACAGGTGATTGTAGTTATGTCAAGGTATATTCAAACTCAATTAGATTTTTATCGATAATAATATCGATATAGTTATCGTTTATATATCAAAAAATCAAATCAGCTCGTGTTATATGAGCACATATGTGTTCCAGCTCTTATAGTCTCTTAGATCTGAGAGACAAATGGACATAGCTAAATTGAGTCTGTTCTTATAAAATATATACCTTATAAGGTCGAAAATGCATCCCTCTGTTGCCCAGTTTAGCACAACCTCTTTAAGGGGGTTGAGGGTATAAAAATAGTCAGCCAAAAGTGGCTCGTGTCATTCAATAGCAGCGCGACAACATTCTCACATTTTGGGGCGCATCGACAGATAGTTGAGAGGCAGCAGCCAGGCAGCCAGGTAGCCAGGCAGCAGAACAGGTATATTGTGGCAACATAATACTCTCTAGCTATTTACATGCAGCATTGCTGCTGCAGGTGCAACTCAGTGAGCTGCATAATTGCAACTACTACTTCTTGTTGCATGCAACCGCATTATGTTGCCCTTGCGGTAGCAGCTTAATATATTGCAGCACATGATATTTAAATGGCTACTAAATTTACAGCATTTATTAATTATCTGATAAGAATGCAAAAGGACATTAAGGACATTACGCGCAGCATTTAAATATGCTTGAAAATAAAATAATAAAAATAAATGCGAATTGTTAAAGTTAAAAAATATTAATTTTATATTTTTTTAATTTATTTTAATTTATTTTATATTTTTTCAAGTAGCAAAAAATCCTCAAAATTCACCGGAAATTAGTTTTGCATTTTGCTTGCTCAAATCAAAAAAATCCTTTTTAATGCGTTTTTATTAATTTTATATGTTGCAATAGTTAATCAATCGTACATTTAAAGTTGAAAACGTGATTTTGGGTCGGAAGACAAGTCAAAACCATAACCTGAAAATCGATATATGGGCATAGGTCGAAACTTCAAAATGCCATAACTTCGTCAAAACTCAACGTTTTTTAAAAAGCGATGGCTTTTTGATCATGGTTTTGCCCCTTAATCAATCGTACATTTAAAGTTGAAAACGTCATTTTAGGTCGGAAGACAAGTCAAAACCATAACCTGAAAATCGATATATGGGCATAGGCCGAAACTTCAAAACGTCATAACTTCGTCAAAACTCAACGTTTTTTAAAAAGCGAGGGCTTTTTGATCATGGTTTTGCCCCTTAATCAATCGTACATTTAAAGTTGAAAACGTGATTTTGGGTCGGAAGACAAGTCAAAACCATAACCTGAAAATCGATATATGGGCATAGGCCGAAACTTCAAAACGTCATAACTTCGTCAAAACTCAACGTTTTTTAAAAAGCGATGGCTTTTTGATCATGGTTTTGCCCCCAAATCAATCGTACATTTAAAGTTAAAAACTCGATTTTAGGTCGGAAGACAAGTCAAAACCATAACCTGAAAATCGATATATGGGCATAGGCCGAAACTTCAAAACGTCATAACTTCGTCAAAACTCAACGTTTTTTAAAAAGCGAGGGCTTTTTGATCATGGTTTTGCCCCTTAATCAATCGTACATTTAAAGTTGAAAACGTCATTTTAGGTCGGAAGACAAGTCAAAACCATAACCTGAAAATCGATATATGGGCATAGGCCGAAACTTCAAAACGTCATAACTTCGTCAAAACTCAACGTTTTTTAAAAAGCGAGGGCTTTTTGATCATGGTTTTGCCCCTTAATCAATCGTACATTTAAAGTTGAAAACGTGATTTTGGGTCGGAAGACAAGTCAAAACCATAACCTGAAAATCGATATATGGGCATAGGTCGAAACTTCAAAATGCCATAACTTCGTCAAAACTCAACGTTTTTTAAAAAGCGATGGCTTTTTGATCATGGTTTTGCCCCCAAATCAATCGTACATTTAAAGTTAAAAACTCGATTTTAGGTCGGAAGACAAGTCAAAACCATAACCTGAAAATCGATATATGGGCATAGGCCGAAACTTCAAAACGTCATAACTTCGTCAAAACTCAACGTTTTTTAAAAAGCGAGGGCTTTTTGATCATGGTTTTGCCCCTTAATCAATCGTACATTTAAAGTTGAAAACGTGATTTTGGGTCGGAAGACAAGTCAAAACCATAACCTGAAAATCGATATATGGGCATAGGCCGAAACTTCAAAACGTCACATAACTTCGTCAAAACTCAACGTTTTTTAAAAAGCGATGGCTTTTTGATCATGGTTTTGCCCCCAAATCAATCGTACATTTAAAGTTAAAAACGCGATTTTCGGTCGGAAGACAAGTAAAAATTATAGCTTGAAAATCGATATATGGGCATAGGTCGAAACTTCAAAACGTCATAACTTCGTCAAAACTCAGCGTTTTTTAAAAAGCGATGGCTTTTTGATCATGGTTTTGCCCCTTAATCAATCGTACATTTAAAGTTGAAAACTCGATTTTAGGTCGGAAGACAAGTAAAAATTATAGCTTGAAAATCGATATATGGGCATAGGCCGAAACTTCAAAACGTCATAACTTCGTCAAAACTCAACGTTTTTTAAAAAGCGATGGCTTTTTGATCATGGTTTTGCCCCTTAATCAATCGTACATTTAAAGTTGAAAACTCGATTTTAGGTCGGAAGACAAGTAAAAATTATAGCCTGAAAATCGATATATGGGCATAGGTCGAAACTTCAAAATGCCATAACTTCGTCAAAACTCAGCGTTTTTTTTAAAAAGCGATGGCTTTTTGATCATGGTTTTGCCCCCAAATCAATCGTACATTTAAAGTTGAAAACGCGATTTTAGGTCGGAAGACAAGTAAAAATTATAGCTTGAAAATCGATATATGGGCATAGGTCGAAACTTCAAAACGTCATAACATCGTCAAAACTCAACGTTTTTTAAAAAGCGATGGCTTTTTGATCATGGTTTTGCCCCTTAATCAATCGTACATTTAAAGTTGAAAACGCGATTTTAGGTCGGAAGACAAGTAAAAATTATAGCCTGAAAATCGATATATGGGCATAGGTCGAAACTTCAAAATGCCATAACTTCGTCAAAACTCAACGTTTTTTAAAAAGCGAGGGCTTTTTGATCATGGTTTTGCCCCCAAATCAATCGTACATTTAAAGTTGAAACGTGATTTTAGTTCGGAAGACAAGTAAAAATTATAGCTTGAAAATCGATATATGGGCATAGGTCGAAACTTCAAAATGCCATAACTTCCTCAAAACTCAACGTTTTTTAAAAAGCGAGGGCTTTTTGATCATCTGGTTTTGCCCCTTAATCAATCGTACATTTAAAGTTGAAAATGTCATTTTAGGTCGGAAGACAAGTCAAAACCATAACCTGAAAATCGATATATGGGCATAGGTCGAAACTTCAAAATGCCATAACTTCGTCAAAACTCAACGTTTTTTAAAAAGCGAGGGCTTTTTGATCATGGTTTTGCCCCCAAATCAATCGTACATTTAAAGTTGAAAACGCGATTTTAGTTCGGAAGACAAGTAAATATTATAGCTTGAAAATCGATATATGGGCATAGGTCGAAACTTCAAAATGCCATAACTTCGTCAAAACTCAAGGTTTTTTAAAAAGCGAGGGCTTTTTGATCATGGTTTTGCCCCTTAATCAATCGTACATTTAAAGTTGAAAACGTCATTTTAGGTCGGAAGACAAGTCAAAACCATAACCTGAAAATCGATATATGGGCATAGGTCGAAACTTCAAAATGCCATAACTTCCTCAAAACTCAACGTTTTTTAAAAAGCGAGGGCTTTTTGATCATGGTTTTGCCCCTTAATCAATCGTACATTTAAAGTTGAAAACGTCATTTTAGGTCGGAAGACAATTCAAAACCATAACCTGAAAATCGATATATGGGCATAGGTCGAAACTTCAAAATGCCATAACTTCATCAAAACTCAAGGTTTTTTAAAAAGCGAGGGCTTTTTGATCATGGTTTTGCACCCAAATCAATCGTACATTTAAAGTTGAAAACGCGATTTTAGTTCGGAAGACAAGTAAAAATTATAGCTTGAAAATCGATATATGGGCATAGGTCGAAACTTCAAAATGCCATAACTTCATCAAAACTCAAGGTTTTTTAAAAAGCGAGGGCTTTTTGATCATGGTTTTGCCCCTTAATCAATCGTACATTTAAAGTTGAAAACTCGATTTTAGGTCGGAAGACAAGTCAAAACCATAACCTGAAAATCGATATATGGGCATAGGTCGAAACTTCAAAATGCCATAACTTCATCAAAACTCAAGGTTTTTTAAAAAGCGAGGGCTTTTTGATCATGGTTTTGCACCCAAATCAATCGTACATTTAAAGTTGAAAACGCGAATTTTAGTTCGGAAGACAAGTAAAAATTATAGCTTGAAAATCGATATATGGGCATAGGTCGAAACTTCAAAATGCCATAACTTCGTCAAAACTCAAGGTTTTTTAAAAAGCGAGGGCTTTTTGATCATGGTTTTGCCCCTTAATCAATCGTACATTTAAAGTTGAAAACGTCATTTTAGGTCGGAAGACAAGTCAAAACCATAACCTGAAAATCGATATATGGGCATAGGTCGAAACTTCAAAATGCCATAACTTCGTCAAAACTCAACGTTTTTTAAAAAGCGATGGCTTTTTGATCATGGTTTTGCCCCTTAATCAATCGTACATTTAAAGTTGAAAACGTCATTTTAGGTCGGAAGACAAGTCAAAACCATAACCTGAAAATCGATATATGGGCATAGGTCGAAACTTCAAAATGCCATAACTTCCTCAAAACTCAACGTTTTTTAAAAAGCGAGGGCTTTTTGATCATGGTTTTGCCCCTTAATCAATCGTACATTTAAAGTTGAAAACGTCATTTTAGGTCGGAAGACAATTCAAAACCATAACCTGAAAATCGATATATGGGCATAGGTCGAAACTTCAAAATGCCATAACTTCGTCAAAACTCAACGTTTTTTAAAAAGCGATGGCTTTTTGATCATGGTTTTGCCCCCAAATCAATCGTACATTTAAAGTTGAAAACGCGATTTTGGATCGGAAGACAAGTAAAAATTAAAGCCTGAAAATCGATATATGGGCATAGGTCGAAACTTCAAAATGCCATAACTTCGTCAAAACTCAACGTTTTTTAAAAAGCGATGGCTTTTTGATCATGGTTTTGCCCCCAAATCAATCGTACATTTAAAGTTGAAAACGCGATTTTAGTTCGGAAGACAAGTAAAAATTATAGCTTGAAAATCGATATATGGGCATAGGTCGAAACTTCATAATGCCATAACTTCGTCAAAACTCGAGTGTTAAATATAAAATTTATTAATTATTAGCTTTATCGTTTTTGCTCTTAAATTTTAATTGCCTTTTAAAGTTTTTGAAATGCGTTTTCATGTTGCGCCAGCAGTTGTGGCATGGATTAAGGCTAAATTTGTAATTAATAACTTTGATGAAACTTGCCGAAACACGCACGAACACACACACACACAAGTATGTTACACACACACAAGTATGTTACACACACACACAAGTGTGCTACACACACTCGCATAAGCATATCAATTAACACACACAAAAATAAATTTTATCATGGCAGCTCAGCTGGGAAGGAGTGAGTACGGGGGCAAGGCGGGATTGACTAGTTTTTTGGTGTATATGGATAACATTTTGGTGGCATAATCCTTCAACTTGTTGTTGTTGTTGTTGTTGCATGCTCTCCTTTTTGCAATGGGATCTGTGCCTTTTGCCCGCTGCAGTTCTCCAACCCTGCCCCTCCTCACTCAGATGCTGTGCTTGATATTGATATGCATTAAGAGTGTGTGAGTGTGTGTGTGTGTGTGTGTTTGTGTATGTTGCCTTTTTGCATACAATACTGTTTTAAAATTCAACAACAATGTGTATGTTGCCACACAAAAGCCTGATCAGAGTCGGAGCTGGAGTTGGAGTCGGAGTTGGAGTTGGAGTTCTTTGCGGCTTTTGAAGTTTGTTTGGGTTTTCGTTTCTCGTTTCTTGAAACGAAACAAACCAAAATGATATATCTACAAGCTTGTATGTGTGTGTTGTTTGTGTGTGTGTTGTGTGTGTGTGTGTGAGAGTGTGTGTTGTGTGTGTCTGTTCTGTATGGACATACGTGAATTTCACACAAGGCTACGCAGCAACTGCATTAAGACATATCAAATTACATTGAAATTCTCATATTCAAAGTCGTCGTCGATGTTGTTTTCATTGTTGTTGTTGTTCTTGTTGTTGTTGCTGACTGCAACATTCAAATAAGGCGGGGCAGAACTAAGGACAGAGGCGTTACCAAAAGGGGTGCTGCAATGGGCAATTAATTGCAGCAGATATAAAAATTCTTTGTGGATTCCTGAAGATTTCTGAAGAAAATTAATTTTTCTTTCTCTTTGTTATACTCTATTTAATATATACTCAACCAATACCAAATTATAATTAAATTATAAATTAAATTAACTTTTAATTAGTAGCAAAGAAAGTTTAAGTTAAGGAACCCCCTTCTGTAACTGCGCCACTGAGCCCCTTCTACATTAAGCGGGAACATTTTTGGTGCTTCTGAGAATGCCTCAAATAAATTACTCATACGACATGTGTACAATGTTGACACAGTCGCTGACAGTTTGAATGCGACAAGGCAAAGCCAACGAAACAACAACATGCAACTTAAGGGCGTGGCAACAACGACAAGATTTTTCGGCAAAATCTCTCGCTTCGCCAAATGCCATAGAAATTGGGAAATAATTATAGGTTGCCAAAGCGACCAAATGAATCAATGAATGAATGAACGAATGAACAAATGAATGATTGAACAAATAAACAAATGAATGATTGAACAAATGAATGAATGAACAAATGAACAAATGAATGAATGAATGAATGAACAAATGAACAAATGAATGAATCACAAGTTGTGAAATCTATGCCAATGTTTGCCTGGTGACTTGACTGATTTGCGACTTGCTAACTAACTGTTGGCCAATAAGCAGCTTGGCATTTGTCATGCGATACATCGACGGACACTGGACACTGGACACTCTCTGACCACTGTGCGCACAGTGGGTTAAAGCGGACGCTGCCAACTTGATGGCACAGCGCAAGCCGTCTAATCAGCGGCTGCAAGTCTGTCTGCCACAAAGTCTTGCAACGTCTTGAAAAAGATCACACGCTCGCTTGGCTCTCAGCCCTCGGCCATAATTTCGCCCCCCCTGGCCACAACCGCTCTCGCTCTCGCTCTCTCTCTCTCTCTCGTTTTTAGCCAAGTGGTGCACTGCGAGAAATGCGAATTTAAACAAAAACTAATTTTTACTAGATTTATAGCTTGATTTATGTAGAATTTATGTAGCTACTGTAGAATTTTTCTGAGTGTACAATTGACTGGTTTTGTTTGTCTCGCTGACTGTGTAGAGTATTAACAATTCGCACGATAAAAATCTTGTGACTGGCTGCAAGGCATATCGATTACACGCCTCAGGTGCGACCTCGACTGTGGTGGAAGTTTATTGCAGTGGAAGGGGAAGAGGCAGGAGGAGGGTGAGGCTGGGGTACTAGGGGGGGGGGGGGGGCTTACTTATAGGCAAAGGAGACGCACGCCCGTCCGTCTCAAGTTCAGTTTGGTTCAGTTCGCAGTCCAAGTCCAACTGTGCGGTAATCGGAGGCGCATTTGCTGTTAGCTCTTCTTTTTTTTCTTTTTTGTAAGCATATCATTTCTACCTTATGATACCTACTCGCTCTCTCGCTCTCTCTCTCTCTCTCTCTCTCTCTATCTGTCTATCTGTAGCTGCCACAGTAGCTGCATCTCGCTCTTAGTGTGCTCTTGTGTCTCTGTCTGTTGTTGGGTTTTTAATATCATTTGACTGTTAATTTATGTTTGGTTTTTAATTTCTGATTTGTGCGTTCGTTTTGGTTGCCTGCAGCAGAGGGGAGCAGGCTAAGGTGTGGGGGGAGTGGGGGCAGCCTCCCGACATTTAAACTTGCGCTCATTGCAAGCAGCTGAAATTCTAAACCGAAATGCGAATAAAAATCAATTAATTAAAAAATGAAATTCTATTCCCCCTTTCAGTCTGCGATTGTTGTTGTTTTTTTATCATTATGGAGTTGAAGCTGAAGTTGGACTTTTTGTCCGATTTGTCATGGCTGAAATGGCTGCTGAATTTACACGTTTCCCCCAACCATTTCCTCATATACTCCCATATACACATATATATGTATATATGTTTTTCAAATTCCATTTAAATTATTGCTCAAAGTATCTGACAGATACAGTTGGCAATTGCCAGCATTCTTCACGCTCCCCTTTCTGCCCCCCTCTGCTGTCTGTTAAGTTTCGCAAAAATCTCATTTTACAAAAACATATCAAATTTTCGCTTTTATTATGAATCGCAAATGAACTGGAGCTGACTTGACGAGTGTGTTTTTGTTTTTTGTTGTATTTTGGTGAGTCCAGATCCAAGTTGCAGCCAATTCCCGTTTCGAGAGCCACTTCGTCGGCTGTCAAGAACAACTGCACACACTGAGCGAAAAGCTTGAGTAATGTCTTGAATATAGGTATTTTAATAAGGAATTCGATTGCGGAATTATAGATTTAGTGTGACAAACTTTGGCATAGATCGAATATTGTGTTTCAGCATCGGTAGTATCTGGATTTATTTAAGAAGATTATCTATTTAATCTTCGGATATATACATACATACATACATATATTTATATATTTATATTTTTATATTTATCTCAGCATCAGTCTCTTATATATCTCTTCTGATATTTACAAAGATTTATATTTATATTTTACATTTATCTTTGATCCATAATCCAATAATATATCACTCATCAGAGTATATTCTTCAGATCTATAAGTTTGTATATTTTTCTATTTTTTCTATCAAATTTCATCTATTAATATTCCTTCCAGATCAGCATTTACTTCCCATATATAGACAGCTATATTGATGTTCAACTTATAGGCTGCAAGCCAAGTTCATCCTGGATAGCTGCTCCTTTTTGCACCTCGTCTTTGTGGGTAGTTAACTGAGTTTCTAGTCATGGTTATAGCCAACTGAAATAGCTTAGTGTTTGGCTGCTTGCTGGCTGCTTGGGTTATGCGAGTCGGCCACATTAATACATGTCTACGGTTACTCAAAAAGAAACCTAATAGAATAATGTAAAGTATACGCTGGCAATGGCTAACGACGGAGACGATGGGCAACCCAATACGCTTATAATAACTCACCCTGAACCCAGCCGTAGTAAACTGAACTCACAGCTCAACTGAGAGCTGTTCTTGTTGTTGTTGTTGTTGTTGTTGGTGCTAGAAACTAAAACGAGCTAAACCAAGCTGCAACACAGAGCCAACTGAAGACGAGAGGGACGGGGCAGGGAGGGGAGATGGAGATGTAGATGGAGACGTAGTCGAGCCAAATCCAATGCAGCTCTCAGTCAGCACCACCAACAACACCCCAAAAAAAATACAAAAAATGAAAATAACAGCAACAACAATAACAAATTCTAGAATTACGCTAGTTTTCTCAACGGTAAGGCACACTCACACACACACACAAGCATAGAAATATATGTGTGTGTGTGTGTCGTGCACAAAGTCAGTCGGTTTTTAGTTTGTTGTAATCGAATATCGATAGCTCGGGATTGAATGACGCGCGTCCTTCTTTTGAATTCTTACATGACATACTTGGGAGTCTCTGTCTCACTCCCTCTCTCTCTCGCTCTCTCTCGCTCTCTCTCGCTCTCTCTCATTATTACTGTGTGTGAATTTTCAGTTTTCCTCATGTCTTGTTTTGCAACTTAATATTTTATTTCATTCCAATGTGTCTGTGTACATCAGATATGGGTTGACTCTCCACACATTCGTATACACACAAATACATATGTATATCTATCTAGAACTATATATAGATAGGATTGTTACTGTGCACATCGATGTGTATTGTGTTACAATGACCTTTTTGCTTTTGAGAAGATTGGGTTAAAATTGCACATACTACAAGAGATATATGTATTTGTATAGAGGAAAGAAACGGAAAGAAACGGAAAGAGAGAAAAGAAAGAAAAGAAAGAAAGGGAAAAGCTTACCCAAAGAATTAGACAAATGGAAATAGTTTCAATTTAGTAAATCAAGCAAACACTTTTTAAAATGTCGCTTAAAAATATTGTATTTCAAATAAAGTTCAGTTTTGGTCGGCGATTCTAACATTCTTGCGAGATCATGGAGACAAAGAGGAAGAGTGAGACAGAGAGTGTTATTGAGTGAGAGTAGGTAATCAAGAAACAGTATTGTTCTCTCTCTCTCTCTCTAAAAACATGAAATTCTGAAGGCCTTACTTGAGCTCATGAATATCGAATAGAAAGGCAGTTAGAAAAGGTAAATAAGCCTTGAGCTACTTGCATGCATTATCTGGTTTTAGCCAAGAGCCATATAGCGTTACAGCCAGGTTAATTTGCTGTTCCATGTCGTATTTGTGTGTGGACAACACTCGACTCTCTTGTGCCGTTTTTTTTAGCTATGTCTTTGTGCAGCTCTCTGCTCGGAGAACACACTCAAGTCTTGACTCACAAAAAGGTCTCTCGTTGCAAGTGGATGTTGGCACTGGTGGCATCTATGCAGCAGCTGCACTCGAGCGCCATCCGATGCATGGTGGCGTCAAAAGCAGCAATAGCAGTAGCAGCAGGTCAGGATGGGTCACAAACATATGTGCATGAGGAGTGGGGATTGGAGTTGGTGTTGTCCTGCTTAATGTCGCCCACTCAGTGGCTCAGATTAGTTTAAAATGATTTTAATTTGATATTTGGCTCTAACTAACTAGCGCCACCTGTCGTATAGGAGTTGCTAGCATTGTGATGCTGCCTGCACAGGGTGCCTCATGTTACACTTGCTCTCTCGCACTCTCTCTCTCGCACTCTCTGAACTGCATTTGCTGGTGTTCTCCTCCAGAATTTATCATATTCTATTTTGTTTGTAATTCAATCTGCAACGCTGTTATTAAAGTTCTGTTGCTGCCGCGTCATTTGATCTATATGCCTACGCACACACCCCCACATACACCCCCCACATACACCCCCCACACACACCACACACACAGACTGCTAGCCTAGCGTTGTCATTGTGTGTTTGTAATACAATCCGACTGCTTTCTGCACTAGCTCAACATGCAGAAGGTTATAACTCCAACGGATATATAAAATTGTGCGTGTGGCCAAGTGGCAAGCATATAGTAACAACAAGGAATGTCATCCACATATATATATATATATATATATATGTATATATAACAGTAGACCAAGACGGAATAGCTCCACATAAAAACAGTTATTGAAAATATTTGTGATTCAGCTAAAATTTTACTATGAATTATGAGCTAGAAAATTTCCGATTTAGAAAAGTATTAACCGATCCCTACAAGCCCTTTTAAGAGGTCAAACCCTAACTAAAATTGTATTCCTTGCGAAAACCGAATAAATTTAGACTAAGTTTTGCCCAATTTGAAATCTAGAAGCCATAACATTATGAGAAACATATTCCAAATATAAGTCAGTTCGATAGTTTAGGGAAAGGGAATACTGGGTGGATTATGAAGCGATTCGCAAAGTGTCGAATAACCTTTTAGGGTGATTAAGTCATAGTCCCTTTATTATTATGCTCGCATGTGAGCTAATGCGTACTGAGGCTTGAATAGCAACTGTTGTATTTGTCAATATCATTTATGACGCCCACAAGCCGTTATTAATTTCATTCACTACAATATGGGTCTCCACCTTGGCCTTTGGCCTAAAACACAAACGTGCTAAATTTATCATGATTCGACTTGCTAGCGAGGGCTGTCCGACAAGTTGCTGTGTTTACAACAGTAAAGCAAAAAACAAAATTGTATTCAAATTATTTAAATTTGTAGTTTTCAATCAAATACAAATAAAAACTTGTTTTTTTAATTATGTTATTATCAAATCTCAGAACCTCCCCAATAATGTGTGTGTCTTGTTCATTGGCTCCTTTCGCTCGCGCACATCCTTGTGAGACGTTGGAACGTTTGTTTCGGTTCGGTTCGGTTTGGTTTGGGACGGAGTGACGAGGGAGGACAGAGGACAGGCGACGCGACGCTGTCATAAAGCGGAAACCTTGAAGCATATCGTCTTACAAAAGTCCTATCGAATTGCACCCATGAGGCGCGTTAATGTTGTATTTGTTGTTTGTTTGTTGCTGTTTTCATTATTATTGTTGGGCTGTAATTATGCTGTCTGTTTTCTGGTTTGCTTCTCTCTTTCCACTTCTTTCTTTTTTTTGCTTATCTCCATTAAATTTGTTGCTGCTTGCTTTGCAGCAAATGCAGCTTGTAATTATGGCCCGTTGATTGAGCCAGGTAAAAATCAAGCGGTTAAATTTCAATATTTTTAATTGATACTTTTATGCACAGAAAGTGTTGCATACTTTCTGGGGCAACGGTTGGGTGGCAGTTGAGAGTGTGTCTGTGTGACAAAGTGCTTTTTGAGGGTATTGAGTTAACATTTTAAAAATATTCATTAAAAAATAGTCACTATTTTTTACTAAAATTCCTTTTTTTGTAGGAACATCTTTGACAAATTTTATAAAAAAAAAGTAAGCTTGCAAGCTTTATACACTAAAACGCCCACTTCAGCAGCATTCAAGCAGAGTTGCAGACCTAAGATCAATCTCAAGCAAGTAAGAAAACTCAAGTCGAGCGAGCTAGACTAGCAGATACCCTATAATTAAGTCTTTGTCTAATAGCACGTCTTGTATTCCAGCCAATATAGAAATTGTTTTCCACTCTAATTTGGCAAATATCAGTAAAAAATTTACCATCCATGGCTATATCGACTCATCTGTTCAGCGTAATCAAGAATTCCTACTGTGTGTTACATACATTCCCACAGTTTCAGCATACCCCTTTTTGTACATTTTCAATTGGTTCAGGGTATTAAGAAAAAACCCGAACCCAATCCCAAACGCAGCTCATTCATTATAATAATTTTTCTGTTTAATAATATCATTGCGCTCAACTGCAAGCCAGCGGCTACAATTTCAATTTACCGATCCGATTACACGTGCAACAACAACAACAACAACAAAAATGTTGTGAGACCGCCGTCATCGTTGTTGTTGTTGTTGTTGTCATTCTCGCGGGTCTCTGGCATTAAATTAATTTTGCTCATTTGGCAAAAAACTCACACACAGCAAAAAAAAAATAATATAACAGAAGACGAAGAAGTGTGAGAGTGAGAGGGAGAGGGGAGGGGAAAGCAGCGCGCAAACGGGGTAATGGACAAAACGAGGTAAGAAGAGACATTGAGACGGAGACAAAGAGAGTGGGAAAGAGAGAGAGAGATTGCGATAGAGGCAGAGGCAGGCAGTCTGCGTCTATTTGCACACCCACACACCAACACACACACACACACACACACGCACTCGTTCACTCACTCGTTAAAATGATTATAAAAATATATCAATATAAAATTACCAACGCTGCTTCGGTTTACAGTTAACTCTCCGCACATTGTTGGCGTAATCGTAATTGCTCGACTACAACGTCGCAGTCGACGTCGCTGCCCGCTGCCCAGCTTACCCCCCCACCTCCACCTCTCCAAACCTTTCCCCTATGCACAAAATTGCATACAGAGGTGGAGAATCCTAAGCAAAAATGTAGCTGTAAATTCTCTGTTATGGTAATCTAAAACTAGCCTGGTCGGTTAGGGGAGGGGATTGGAGCTGAGGGGGTTGCTTTGGGGTCTTGGTCAGTGTTAGAAATGAAGTTATCTTTGCTGTTGCATAGTTTTCACATTTCGAAATGCGCTCATCATCAAAACTGTAATTGAAACTCGGCATTTGGATTCTGGGGATTCAGTTTAGGTTTAGTTAGAGTTCGAAAATGTTGTTGCATGTTTGTAATTCAAACTTCTCTTGCTAGCCTTTAAGGTATTCAGATTATCATATTTGTATTGTGTTGAAACTTGAAACTGACAAGTTTTGGAAATTGAAGAAAAATTGAGTGTTTTATTTAAACATAAAATATATGCATAACTTTAGATAAATGTAATAAATGAATTTAAATGACGAGCATTGTCAATCATAACGTGACCCTCAAAAATAGCATTGTGCGACTCGATCAAAACGTGATTCCAATAATTAATTAATTAATTATTCTCGCTGCAAAATATTATGCTTTCAAATAAGTAAATTGTAAGGATGAAAAGGTTAGAAAACTAAATATTGGCTCATCGTCGTTAAAAAACGATTCTGATGAAGGATTTCCAGATGTTTAATATGATGTCAAGCTATATTTATATACAACACAAATTTGTTATCTCAAATATAATCGATAAACTTGATTTGCGAATGATATGCGACAGCTTTTATCCGTTATAATTTGCAAAACATATTCAATTTTCCGATTTATGAGTGATACAAAAATTTCGAAAGCTAAAAAACATTTCACAACTGCAAACACAATACTAGGAAAATTCTCAAAATTAATGAATTTTGAAATAAATGTAAACACCGACCAGTAAATAGAACCGTTCAGTTCTCACTGATTACATATTAATATTTGAATTCAACAACAAATTCGGCACCTTTGAAATCGCAGCCAAAAAAAATTACAAAAATAAACCATAAATAACGCATAAAAAAATCAAATATCAACAGACAAAAAAAAAGAAAATTGAGAAAATTTCAACTGCAATGGGAAAATTTGAAATCAAAACATATGTATTTTAATTGGCTATTTTGCTTGCGTTCTCTTTTACACGCACATTTTGCTTTTGAAAATTTCGTATTTTTTTTTGTTGTATTTGCTTTTGTTTTGTTTTTTGGCATCCTTGTTATTGAATACTATTTAAAACCGATGTGCAGACAGAAGTCATTAATTATAAATGAATGCGTTTTTTCTTCTTCTTTTTTTTGTTGTTGCAGCTTTGCTAATAATTAGTATTCAAAGGTGAGAATTACGCGAGCGCATTTTTGAATCTAAATATTTGCAACTGAGTGTGTGTCTGTGTGTGTGTGTGTTGGTGTGTGTGTGTGTGTGTCTGTTTTTCATTCATAAAACATACCTTTATCTCATCGCTGGGCAGCTCCTTTTTGATCTGAACAACGCCGCCGCCGGCCACATTTGGTGGCACAATGCTTGCAGCAGCTGCCACATTGCCATCACGCGAATTCGATGGTGATGTTTTGGCCGACATTGTTAACGGTTTGCCGTGTTTTTGTGCTTGTTAACTGAATTTTTAAACCGGGCTGACAACTGAAACGCGAAAAATGTTGATTTAGTTTGACGAAAATTTTGTTTACTTATTTTTTGGAAATTTCTCCAATTTTATTATATATTACTGCAGATTTATATATATTTTAAAAATGTATCTTTGAGTTGCGACTCTCTAAAAATGGCAGCTAAAAACTTTTGAAAGACACAAAAGTTTCCATGGCAAACTGAACACTTTGGTCATGAATGAATCTTGGAGAGCAGCTATTATATTTCTAATTGTGGGCTTTACTAGAATATGGGCAATTTGGGGTCACAGATTTTCTCATTTACCGAGTGGCGATCAATCATCGAAGGGGTTGCATCTTCCCAAAAATATGTTACTTGGGCCAAATCATTTGCTATACACGCCCACCTAATGCCGCCGCCTACTTTTATATTTTGTGTTTTTATTTTGAGGCCATAATTAATTACAGCGTCTTCTTAGTTTTCACAGAGCGCTGATGAATGTTTGTAGTTGTAGCTGTATAGCTGTATCTGTATAGCTGTATCTGTGTAGCTGTATCTGTGTAGCTGTATATGTGTAGCTGTATCTGTGTATCTGTATCTGTGTGCTTTGCATATTGTTTCGCATCCATTGGATACGCACGCAAGCAGACGGCGGTGTATTTATATACCAACAGAGTGTAGCTGTATTTGTGTTTAGTACACACACACACACGCACACACATACTTATCTGTATATGTATCCGTATCTTTGGCTGTGTGTGTGAGCGTGTTTGGTTCGCGCGCACTTTGGTGTCTTGTAATTCAATACCCCATACGAAACGTTACCACCTATCGCATAACACAGCAATACTAATACAGATACAGATACAGCAACAACAGCAACAACAACAACAAATACCAAAATACAAATTACAAATTACAATAACAAATCCATAGACAACAAGAGCCAAGTGGATTTTGTGGCATGTAGCAATGTATTTTGCCTTCCAAAATTCAAAAGAACTTTTAGCGCGCACTTTGAATTTGAAGAAATCGAATTCTGAACAGGATTTGATCAGGGCATTAACTGTAATATATATACAGATATTAAATTATTTAAATTTTGAAGTAGTTTTTTCAAAAACCATTTCAAAACTTGCCTACATCAGCGTCTATTATTATATTTATTACTCAGTTCAATTTGTTACTTAATAAACTAAATATCATATATAGATTTCGACTAAATAAAGTCCTCAAACTTGACAAAGTGGCACTCTGGAAATACCAAGGCAACTTCATTATCCATCAGATAATATATCATATATATATATATTGTTCACACCATAATTATATATATTCCTTTTCATTTTACATATTTGTTTATTCATTCGGTTTTTAATGCGATTTCTTTTGTTGATCTTTATTCAAATTTTGGGTTTTTGTTTTTTTGGCTCACTGAAAACATTTCAATTTTGCGTCGCATCGTTTTTATTATTGCTTTGTTTGCATTTTTTTGAAGAAAAACAACTTTTCATTATTTTCGAAAAGTATTTCAAAATGGATATTTGCAGCTCAAGGAGTTTTATTATTTATTGTGAGAACAGCATTTTCTCAAGTATTTTATTTGTATTTTGTGTTTTTTTTAGTTTAGTTTTGGTTTTTTTGGTTATTCACTTGTAGATGAAAAAATTTCCAATGCAACGCTTGTCCAATATATATTCCAAAAATAGCTTTATATTTTCGACATGATGTATATTTTTGTGTGTACGGCCGTTTCTCACTCACAATTGCCTTTCTTTTCGTATTATTTTTTGGTTTTTTTTTTCTTTTTGATTTGATTTTCCGCTTTACAACAAACAACGAAACCGAACGTCAAGGAAAACCATGCCCAATGCTCATTTTCATTTTCATTTTCACTTTTCACATGCACATCTGAATACGAATACGAATACGATTACGAATTCGTGTTTACGAACTCAATTCTGAGTCTGTGTGTGTGTGCGTGTGCGTGCGTGTGTGTTTCTTAATTTTTTTCGAAACAATTTTGAGATTTTCGCTTGCGATTCTCTCGTTCTTCGTTCGCCTTTTACTTTTGTCTCGCTTCGCTCATTCGCTGCCAACCGTCGACGTCCGCACGCGGCCGCGTTTCATCAACGTTTGACGCTGGCGGCCACTGCCATGTGAATTTTACTTGAGCGACGTTCGCTCACTCGCACAGTGGGCCCAACTGCGCAATAACTGTGCACATATCACATTTAAACAACCGAACGTTGGGTTTGACTATAAGTCGGTGAATAATGTCTTAGCTGAAGAAAGACAAGTTCATGTTTAAGAATATTTATCCTATGTCATGTAATATTAATAATGATATAAGAAATAATAATAATAATAATAATTCGCTGCTCTGTAACATATTACACCAGCATTCTACAAGACCATCAAGTATATATATTCTTGATCAGCATAACTAGTCGAGTCGATTCACCTAAGATGTCTGCAGATTAACTATGGCCTGAAAGGCTGTGTTACTTTCTTTGTTTCTTATTTATTTTAAGAACTTTATTTTAAGAATTTATAATTAATTCAAATTTATCTTCCTATACGCTGAGTCTTTCACTCAATTCAAAGATATTCACCTTAACTCTAAAGTTTAATTCAATTGCTTTTTATAGTCTAGTTCCACTATGCAGTGCAAAGCGTCGCTGCTGCAGCTCAGTCGCTGCTTGTTCGTTCTGCTTGCTGTGCTTGGTGTGCTCTGCTGGCCTCTGCTGCGTATGCGCAGCTGTGGGTCCCCAGTCCAGTCCAAGTGGCTGATGCTGCTGCTGCTGCTGCTGCTACTTGATGACGTATGTGGTAGCAACTTCAGCGTGCACCCCCCCTTTCGATGCACACTTTGATGAGTCAAAGTTGGGCGCTGAGGCGGCTAAGAAGATTTATCCATCTCATAAAAACGAAAACGAAACTGTCTCAATTTGGTCTCTCTATCTCTTTGCCACTGTCTGCCTCTCTCTCTCTCTCTACCTCTCTTTCTCTGTGTGCTGCTGCTGCTGCTGCTGCATATTTTCATATATTGTGGTGGATGCAACTCGTGGACTATAAATAAATAGCTTCGTGTGGCTGCTGCGTGTTTACCTGCTCGATTCGTATTCAAGTATTTGTTGGCCGCTTCTTTTTTGTTTGTACTTTTTTCGAAATTTGTAATTGTGTTATGTCTAATTTGCTTTAATTTATTCAAAATTGTTTGCAAGTGCAGCAC
Source organism: Drosophila imparisetae (assembly GCA_035042265.1). NCBI lineage: Eukaryota > Metazoa > Arthropoda > Insecta > Diptera > Drosophilidae > Drosophila > Drosophila imparisetae. The sequence goes on along the minus strand of JAWNLP010000145.1, from coordinate 2,209,419 downwards.
TGCATCGAGTTAAACGCACTTGAAACGAACACACACAGCTAAGGAATCCAAATTTATTATTAATGGCCAACTTTTAAGTAATATCAAAAATGTTTTATATGTTTATTTGTGGGGCCAAACGAACATCAATTGTTGGGCGAACATATATTTTAAGTTTAATTTTAAACATACTAGATGAGAATTTGGGCATATAAGTTTGATCAAGCTTAAAACTGTGGAAATGGGTTTCTTAGGAAAGTTGTTAAAGTATTTAAGTACAACTCTGTGAAACATAGGATTATTCGATTATTGTAGCAACAATTTTGCAAATTTGAATGACACATTTTCGATTGCATTTTTCAACTCTACGATTTAAATATCTGTTATATTTTGTATATATTTAATATCTATTTAATTGTTTTAGTCTAAGATAAATACACAAATATATTTGAATAAGATTTTAGTTGATAATTTAAAGTGATTCATTAAAAAAGCTGACAGAATCAATCAAATGCATTGCTTTGGGAAGGGTCTTTGTCATCCAATTTGGCTAGTTGGCTGCCAATACTGTTGGTAACGCGACATGCTTATGGCATTTGGCAAAACAGCTGGCAACAAGTCGCAAAAGACGGTGGCTATTTGTGCATTTACCAGCCAGTAACGTGTACTAAATTTTATATATATTTATATATAGTTTAATATATTGAACGGTGCCAGTCGTCGCCCTTAATATCAGCGTGCCTGGAACTAAGTGCTGAAGATAGTGCCAACTAAATGCTGCTACTAACTTGAGGCTGTTTGTCGTCCGTTCTGTTTATTGGCGAAACTAAATGAAATGTTTAAATAGCACATCATAATCAAACCGAAGAAAAGCAGCTGCCGTGTCAATTAAATGAAAATACTGCAGAACAAAACAAAGCAAAAGATAAATTAAGCACTTAAACAATTTATTTGATGAAATTAATAGTATGTCTCTCTCCCTCTCTCTCTCCCTCTCCCTATGCAAGTGCCAAGTTAAATACTTATATATATACTAACTGTATACGATATGCAGCTGACTAATACACATCGTGACAGCCGTTGAAAATTGCATTTAAATCTCTAATTGCGTTTTGTGTCTTTGAAAAATTCTTGTTTTGTTTCTTTTGTTGTTGTTGTTAATGATATTTTCATTTGTGCATTTCAATTCAGCATACAATTGATTAAAGCAATCAACTTTTGTTGCCACTTGGCGCCCGATCGTTCATATGACTCCGTGGCGCAACGGTAGCGCGTCTGACTCCAGATCAGAAGGTTGCGTGTTCAAATCACGTCGGGGTCATTATGAAATGTGCGGGTAGTCACTCTTTTTTTTAAATAATTTTTAAATTATTTTATATTTTTTTTATATACTTGCAGTTCATATTTATTCTAGAAAATTATCTAATCAACCAAAAATAATCATAAGAAATGCTTTACAGTGTTAAAATTAATGTGAAATTGTTGTTTATGTCTGACATATTTTTTTAAATTATTTTTTAATTTTATTATTTGTTTTCTGTACCTTAAATATTGCTTTATAAATATTAGAAATATGTGCTGTCAATTGTAGAACATGTTCTTTGTCAGTTTAATATAATAATATGGTGAATTGACAACTCTTCAAACAACACTGAATAGAATAAAGAGCTAGCAAAAGACTCTCTTCTTTTGTATTCGAATTAGTTGGCGGCGGAATACCGGCAAAAAATATAAAAACAATTTGCTTTGATTTCTGTTCTCTTTTAATATTTCTGAGCCGTTAGATCTTCTTTTCTTATTAAATTATAAGTATAATTTTATTTAACAATTTCTATTTATTCGCCATTCAACTTATATCTCTTTGCTTTCTAGAATTATTTACTTTCTGTTGGAAAATATTTAAAAGAGAACCAGAGTGAGAGAGAGCGGCCGCCTGCTCTTCAAACCAAAGAGCGCGTCAGCTGTGAGCAAAGCAAACATCAGCTGTTGCGGCAATCAGCTGCTTTTGACAGCTGCAAAGAAAATCAACTAAGCAAAAACCAAAAAGTGAAGCTCGAAAATAATTTATATCGTAAACAAAGAGAGATGCCATAATGTCCAAATTACCCAAAGCAGCGCTTAGTCTAAAGCAGGTGAGCAGTGAGGGAAAGTGATACAATTAAATGAATCAATCACTAAATTACTGTTCCGCACAGTTCATGCTGCGCCAGGAGGTGCTCAAATTGTATAGGGAAATCTGGAGAGCGACTCGCCTCGTGCCCGATAAGCATAGTCAGCGTGAGCTGCGTGACTGGGCACGACACGACTTCAATTTAAATCGCCAGCAGAGCGACGAAGTCGCCATCAAAATGCTGCTGCAAAGCGGCAGACGCAGCTTAAACGAGCTGCAGATCAGCCTCCAATTGAGTGGCACCAAATCAAATGCGGCAAAGTAAGCAAAAAAAAAGGTTGGATCTTTCTTCATATATATATTTGAGCTTGTTTGTCGTTGTTGATGAATTCGAAGAATTACAACTATAAATATATGTACTAAATATATTTATATATATATATAAATAATAAAGCTTAAAATGAACACACCAAAGCCATTACAAAATATGCTAAGAAAACCTTTGAGGTGCCACAATTCGCTGTTCAGTAAGTCTCTCTGTGTGTGTGTGAAAAAAGCAGTCTAGCGTTCGTTCTTTTTTTTTGTTTCTCTTTTTTGGTACATGTTAACAGTGCTTACTGTGTGGGTACATGTTAACAGTCGACTACTATGTAGGTTCATGTTAACTAAGTAGTGTACAAGAGTAAAGCATGTTAGTACTTTTGAGCCAATTTGAAATATAGTCATGTTAACGTTAACAAATATTTTCTAGTTACATGGCTACATTAACAGTGCTAACTAATGTACATGTTAAGTCTAGCTAACAATGATTTAGTTTGTAGGTACATGTTAACTCTAGCAAACATGTACACACATCTTAACTCTGGCAGTTCAGCATTTTAGCACTTTTTAACTGTTAATTATATAGTTTAGCATTTTAGCACATGTTAACATTGGTTTACTTATTAGTTACATCTTAACTCTAGCAACCACGTAGCTAAACATCATGTACTGTTAACTATGGAGGTTTCTGCATTAACATGTTAACATTGATTTACGTGATAGGTACATGTGAACTGAAACACACATGTTAACTCTAGCTGCATCTCAACACTGTTAACTAAGCAGGATTTAGCATATTTTAACACTGCTTTACATAGTAGGTACATGTTAACTACAGTAGAAGCTCAGAGCAAAGGCCGCAGCAGACTCAACCAGGCGACTTTGAGCAATGCGAGGCCAAAGAGCAGCGAACCCACGCTGGTGATGATCAGCGAGATGAGATCTCGTTTCGCATGCTCCTCTACGCGACCGACGAGGAAGCTGTGGATCACTGTGCTCGTGATGTGGGCGCCATCGAAGCCAAAGCAGGGAATCGCATTGATTAAGGCCAAGCCAATGCTAAAGACGACATTGTAGCGGAGCAGCAGGGAAATGGCATCCGGCCAGCTGGCGCTCAGCTGCTTGAAGCGCGGCACAAACCCAGAGATGCGCACCGTGTGCAGCACATCCCTCGCCTGACCTACAAACATAACGGGTGCCAGTTGCTCCTGCTCCAGATTGCGGCGCTTAAAGATCATAATGCTCGTCCGATTGGGCAGCAGTGGATGCAGACAGAAGCCATGCAAACAGCCAGCAGCAGCAACGGCTCCACCAGCTCCAGTTCCAGTTCGACAATAGCCCGTGGAATCCTCGAGAGTGCGTCGCATGGGCAGGCAGACATGTTGTGGTATCTCCGCCGGGGCATTCACCAGCAGCATATCCTCCACATACTCAAAGCAGCTCACATTCGGATTCCGTTCATCGCAGCACTGCAGGCGTCCATCCGAACTGTGATGCCCAATGTCTATGCTCTCATCGTTGAGCCGTATAAAATCCGAACTGATGCAGTAACCCAAGCGTTGATTTTGCTCCTGCTGCAAGCAGTGCAGCCAACTCTTCTCTCCAGAGATGGGACAATCATTCAACTGAATAATGACATCCTCCAGCTGCAGGCCACGTTCCCCACGCAGCGGAGATTTGGGTGTCAATTCCGTAACAATTACGTGTTCGTTGCTCGCGTAGAACGGCGACATGGTCAGGCCCAGTGTGGAGATGAGCAGATAGCAAACGCAGGCGAGCACAAAATTATTCCAGATGCCAGCGCACAAAATGCGCAGCTTGCGCAAGAAGCGTAAACTATTCAAATGATCGTGCGAGAGTTCCGTATACGCTAAGGGAAGGCAGTAATATATCTAAAAAGAGGATTAGGATTAAAATTCATTAGAGAACTCGCATCAAACTCACCCTAAAACCAAAGCCCGTAACGGGCACATCCTCCAGCACCGCAGCCAGTGCATGTCCCAGCTCATGGATCAGTGTGCACAGCACCAAGGTAGCTATATAATAGCCAATCTCCTCCAGCGGTAGATTAACGCCAGGCAACAAGATTTCCAGCTGAACTGTGGCAGCTTTTGTTGTACTCGTTGTTGGCTCGCTGCCATTGAATATGGTGATGATCAGCAGAATGAGGCCAACTGGCAGGAGTAGAAATGAGAGCAACACGCCCATGTTAAAGCTCTTCACCAGAATACTGCGGGTGCAACTATTGCCAGCCGTGGAACCCCAGCGGATTAGCATCCGATTGAAGGCGCTCGCATTCGAATGCCAATGCAGACTCAGCAGATTGACACTCAGTCCGGTGTTGCGCAGAAAGGCATCGTAGGGATAATGCATGCAGCTCTTAATTAAAATAGAAATTTATACTTTAAAATATGCATAATTCATTCAATTGTACAATATGAAAACACACCTTAAAAAAGCGATCGAAAAAGTAGAGCACGCCATATATGGTCGTTAGCACTATGAAGAACACAGTTGGATCCATCTGTTGCTATTGTTGTTGTTGCTATTGTTGACTTTGTGCTTTTTGTTTCAAATAATGCACATTGTTATTGTCGTCATTCCTATTGAATTATTCATTCTTAAGAATAATTTGAGGCAAACGTTGTATATTGCCGAACAGCTGTTTTTGTTTGCACCGCTTGGCTTGCTCAGGTTGGCAGTACTCTACTGTACAATGTTGCCACATAGTTGAAAAGGTAGCAGCTGTGACGTCATTGGTTGGCACAGCAAAGCAAGCATAGAAAATTTATGGTGTTGACTCACAATATCATATAGGCAGCACTGTCTGTGTGTGTGATGTCACTAGCTAGAAAAGTTCGAAACTGGCATTCAACGAGGATTAAAGGCACAGCAAAGCTACCATAGATAATTATATTTACAATCAAACAATATTTTACAAAATAATGTAAGTCGTCATATTTTTTGCAGACAGTTTCTCAATAATAACTCAACACTTGGCAACCTTCTTCTGCGCATGCAGTTCGCTGTCAGGCGTTGCCATACTTTTTGTTTTTAGTTATATTTTCATTTGCAAGCAGCAAGCCAATTTTTATTTGATATTGCAAAAAATATATGCATAAATAATGCCAAAAGTGCGTCGCAGTCGCAAAGCGCCACCCGATGGCTGGGAGCTTATTGAGCCGACACTCGAGGAACTTGAGCAGAAGATGCGCGAAGCGGAAACGGAACCGCACGAAGGGAAACGCATTACGGAATCGTTGTGGCCAATTTTCAAGATTCATCATCAGAAGACGCGATACATTTACGATTTGTATTATCGCCGCAAGGCAATCAGTCGGGAGCTGTACGACTATTGCCTCAAGGAGAAGATCGCCGACGGCAATCTGATTGCCAAGTGGAAGAAGTCGGGCTACGAGAATCTGTGCTGCCTGCGCTGCATTCAGACAAGGGACACGAATTTCGGCACAAATTGCATTTGTCGCGTGCCCAAATCGAAGCTGGAGGAGGGTCGCATCGTGGAGTGCGTCCATTGCGGCTGTCGGGGCTGCTCGGGCTGAGGGCGCACCATGCAGCAACCAACAACAATAAATAGATTAAGGAATAGAATAGAATGTTAAGAAATGTACAAAACTTAATGTAAAAGAACTGAGGCACTCTAAGGATTATAAAAAAAATGACTACTAATAAGTAATCTAAAATTCTGTAAAACTTCCATTAGACCTCCGCATTAAGTCTTCAAATAACACATTAAAATATTGCGACTACATTTGTAATAAAAATACTCTTTTGACACAATTTGAATGATGATTTTATATTCAAAAGGAATAACATAATAATATGTAGCTACACATCAAATCGTTATTAATTTTCTGATATGTATATTGTTCATAAACAAAATACTAAAAAATTAGTCGAGTGTAAAATGTGTAACTGAATAATTTTGGTTTTTTTATGTTGAGTATCTGAAAAACATGTCATTTCTAAATATGTCAAGTATCGAACAAATATTCAAATATGCCGCTATAGTAATCAGTCTTAAATCCACAATTGTTGCCTTGTATTGCATCTATGACGAAATTATCGATTATTTTGAACTGAGTTTTACAAATAAAGTGATCAGTTACATTTGTTCCACACTCCATGCGATTGTCGCAGTGCTGGTCACGCCAGGCGCTCTGCTGGTGAGCCTCCTTACTTACTGCATTATATATATAACTGATATAAATCTGCCTTACAGCGTAAACCATTTCTGTTATTACCTTGGATAGTGGTTTTGCCGGTGACCATTTTCGACTACATATTGTTCGTAAGCAGTATTTTAAATGATTCATGGGGTATTGTCTTGGCATTGCGTATATATAGAGAGAGGGCTCCATCCATGTGGATATCGTTTAATGTCCATATCATTTTACAGTTGTGATTATTGGCTCTTGGTATGTGGTCGCGCATCTATACATTATGTTCAGGAGGCCAGATGACCAGCGACAGCGTCGGACAATAATGGCCAGTTTTGAAAGATGAACACGATGAATGGTGAAACACAAGCAGCGGGCCAAAAATGCCGAGCAAAACAAAATGCAAACAACAGGATTCTCTCTCCCCCCCTCTCTCACTCTCTCTCTGACTCTCGTTCTTATTCAACTTCAACACAGGCAGTGAGGTGTGTATTTAACTTGATTGTGTTGAAGTTGAGTTTGTAGCCTTTTCGCAGCTTCAAAGGCAGTCAAAGGACATTCGGTTTTTTGCCAGTTTATCGTCGAGCTTTGGACCACACAGATCAAACTTGGGCAACAGGAAGCAAGAAAGCGAGAGCATTTTGCAATTTAGCAAAACGTTATTGAAATCGTCGTTGCAAATTGTGCAATACGTTAAACAATTGCTGGCAAAGCACTTTGAACATTGACGAGTTGTTCAAATTGTTAAATTGTTTTTATAGATTGGACCTGTTTTGTGTGTGGTGCAACACAAAATAAATGTTTGTATCGATTAGTAGCAGAATTTGTTAAAGAGCAGCTGTGTGTGTGTGTGTGTGTGCGAGTGTGTGTGTGTGTGTGTGTGTGCAGCAGCAGCGGAAACGGAAACAGCTGAACAGGAAGCAGCTGCTGCGCTCAAAACAAAATGACGACAATGCCATAAAAGAAAAGGACATTAAACAAAGCTACAGAAACAAGTTCCTGCAAAGCCTTAGCAACAGTTAAGAAATAAATATAAATTAACCTATATTAAGAACACAGTGCCAAAAGCTTAACGTATATTATTTAAAAAAGCAAAAAACCAACAACAAAAAAAACTACATATATAAATAGAAAATTGGGCCAAGTTGGGTCCATTGTGCTTCGCTTTTTTGTGTGTGTGTGCGGCCCAAAAGAGAGCTAAACCAATGCATTTGGGTGCACAACAACAACGCCCCAAGCAACAACAACAACAACGCGAGCAACAAGAAATCCATCAGCGTAGACGCTTAGGACGACAACAATGTCATCCCTGCAACACGAATGGCATTTACAGGTGAGAAGATGCTGCAGATGCAACAGCAGCAGCAGCAGCAGCAGCTGATGTTGTTTAACTCTTCACTGACTGACAGCTAAGGTCAAGAAACGCGCCTGTGGTTTTTGGGCCAAGCGCAAATCTATTGAGGTAGCAAGTGGTCTGAGGTCGCTCCAATTTGGTGAGCATGCGCCTCACAATGTTGCCAAATAGTACAAAAAAAAAACAAAGAGAAATGAGCAAATGAGCAAATGGCTTGAATGCGTGTAAACAATGGAGTAGCCAATGCCAGTTACGATTGGGTCAAAGCCGGCCAAACAATCGGCCATATGCGAATTGACCCCCAGCAAGCAGTTTAGTCGACCTCCGTTTGCAATCCATCAAATACTCTATTGCTGGACTGGGATATTAAACCTTTGATAAATGGCAGATAAGATAAACACTTTTTCATTTGCTAATGACTTTGATATGTGTATAAGGTATACACTTTTTCATTATGATAAGTGTTGGATAAATAGATATATGTTTAAGGTGCACACTTTCTCATTTGCTTTAGATATATAGATATACATATGTGTATCGAATACACATCTTCATTTTATTGAATGTATACAGATTGATAAGGGATGGAAGAAAAGTTTTCACTGCCACAACTTTGTCAAAACTTATCTGATTATCAAAAATCAAAGCATTTTACTCTTGGTTTGAGTTCTGGAATAATACTGCATTAAAAGTTGGAAACACAATTTTGGTTTGAAAATCATGTTTTTTTTCTTTACTTGATTACATTTAAAGTTAAAGTTAAGTTAAGTTTTTAGCTCTTCAAGTAGTAAGTTCGTCACAACTATACCGAAGCAACTGGCATCATTGTATCGCTTGTCGAGTCTACTAGCCCTGAACTGCAACCTTTCCTTGAAGTGCCTCTAGCTTATCAACAAGTTAAACTTTGTTAAATGTCTGCCAGCTGATTTCAATGTCATTGGGAAGTTGGTCACCCACCCAGCCACCCACACAACGTTTTCTTGTCATTGGATTGCGTCAGAGCCGTGGCAAGTTGCGAAATTGAAAATGTATGCTACAAACTGACGCATTTCGGCCACACACACACAGTACTTGCGACACTTCCGGTTTAAGCCTGCAGCAGCAAGCTTGAAGCTTAGGCACTGACATTTGCCAAGGTCAAAGGGATGTTGATGATGCTGGCGCTGCTGCTGCTGCCGCTGCTGCTGCTGCTGCCACCCAGCAGATATTTGTACAACGCTCAGCTGTCAACTGTCGAGTCATTGGCACAACTCTGCTTTTATTGCAATTTGGTTGCATGTTTGGGGTTTCTGTTTTTTTATTTCCTCATTAATGTGGCATGCAACCATTAGTGGCACGTCTGCTGGCTAACACAATAGGAGAGTGCATGCATGAGTCACCTAATGCCAGCTAAGGAGAATGAGAATCAAGCGACTTGCAGGCGGCATCAGTTAACAACAAAGACAACAACAACAACAACAAAAAAAACCCATTTAACAGCTTACGTGGCAAGTTGTTGGTAAAAGTCAAACAATGCTCTGCGCTGCATCTGCTTAGCTATGCAAATGTATATTAAATGTTTCATAAACATTAAGTGTCAAACTTTAAGTTTCTTTCACAGAATTTTACGCTCTTTGGGCTCCATAAAAAGTAGCAGCAATTCAACCTTTTTTTATCAGGTGCTAAAAGTTAACTGCCCATAAAACTAGCATTTTATGTTTAGTTTAAGCACTATTGAAATTAACTTTAGTGAAACCTTGAACATGCCACAATTTGTTCAAGTTGTACTGGTTGCAACATTTTGCATATCAAACATTAATTCAAAACTGAATTGAAAACTTTGAGAGAAAAACTAAAAATGGTATTAAAAATGTAGCTTAAAACTTTTACTAAATACTCCAGTATATGGTTCTCAAGGCGGCACTTGCTGTAAATATTAAACTTGAATACAAATTGGGGCCTTAAGTAAGTTCAAATTTGGCAGTTGGGCGTGAACGACTGCGCCATACTCTATGCATAGTGAAAGAACAGCTAAAGGCTGCCAGTCTTGAGCAAACTGTAGATCAGATGTATGTTTAAAATATATATCTCTTAATTCACTCAAAATTTGGTTACTTTAGACATATTATACGCGATTTGTGTTCCGTAGAATCTGCCTTTGGTTTCACATATATTTTACCAATTTAATTTACAAAACCAATAAATCAGCTGCTTATCAGCTTAAAGAAAAGGCACAAACTTGTGCAAATATATAAATAATCCAAATAAAATGGGAAAATAAAGAAAAAAAAGTAATCTTCCAATTGACCCCGACGTGATTTGAACACGCAACCTTCTGATCTGGAGTCAGACGCGCTACCGTTGCGCCACGGAGTCACATGTTATGATCTAGCGCTGAATGTGAATTTGAGTTTGAAGTGAATGAGCGACTGCCGTTAGAAATCTAATTTTATTGATTTATTGACAAACTTGTTTGCCGCGCAGAGCAACAATCTAAAAATATAAACAAAACAACTGTTGGCACAGCTGTGCAAACATCAAGCAACAAAATTGAACTTTCTTATCGCTGAGTTGTCTATCGAATTATTAAAATATTTGCAACAACAATTTGGTAAACAGCTGAAGAAAAAGCACAATTTTATTTTTAATGTGCAAGTCATCAAAGCTTTTAAGCTTTTTAGGCAATAATTGCATGAAAAAACCAGTTTAGATAGATTAAAGGTATCAAATGCTGACAACTAATGGCAATTCTTAAACATATATGTATTTATTAAATATGTATGTATATTTCTTGCTCTCCAGCACAATTCTTAACAAGAATGGCATGCAATCGAATTAATCTTGTTGCTTGTTTTGATAGTTTATCGCAGCAATTGGTTTCGTTTAGCGATTCTTATCAGAAATCAACCCTTGACTCCCACACAACCAGCCTTGTACTTGACCCTGAAATGCTGGCAAGCAGCAGCAACCAGTGGAAGCGGAAAATGGAAAATAACCAGACGTCATGCCAACAACTCACACACAGCATGCAGATGACGAGGTTGTAAGGGGGCGGGACAGACTGACAACAACAACAAGTACAACAACGAAACGAAACCAATTGCATCGATTTAACAAAACAAACTTTTAACCAGCACAAAAGAGAAGAAAAAGTAACAAGAGCAAATAATTTGTACTAGTTGCAATAATAATTATATCAAAGATATGTGGCAGCCAACTGGACTGGGTTGGGGTGTAGAGTGAAAAGGTGTGTGGGTTGTTGGTGCAATGTTTGCTAAGGGTTGAAGTCACTTAACGGCTAATGAATGGCATACATTTAAGTGCTGCGTCATGGCATGTAAAAAGCTCCATTAAACTCCATAAATAATTAGCTTTGTTGTTTATTTTTTGAACAGACTACTTTTGCTTAATTGTTTACCGTTCTTTTGGCAATAATTACTTGGTAAGTAATTGCTTAGCGTAGGCACAATGAATCAGCAGTTGTAGCTGGAATTATGTCATAAGCCTCTAAATTAATTTTTTACTTAATAATAAATCATAAATAAAAAGTAATTAACAAATATGGAGTATAACATTTAAATTTAGTTTGAGACCCACTAGCCGAGTTATTCAGTCATTCCTTAGTAATGCAAATAATGATAAACAAATCAAAAAGGACTAACTTATGCATGTGGCATAGACAAGGACGAACCCAAGAAGTCTGAAGGTCTTCTATGCCATAAGGAGTTAACTCAATTAAAATTTAACATGTGACATACATTAACGAGCTGTCGGCGATATCGTATCGCTTAAATTATATTGGCTATAGCTTTGGCCTGAAGTCAGAGATCGCATGTCGTTGAGTCATTAGTTGTGGCAAACAAATTAGGCTTAAGTGGTTGCTTCCCTAAGTTGTCAGGGGGGCTGCTTGCATTTTGGATTTATGTGCATTAAATTGTTTACGCCATTTACTTTTGGCAGGGTTCACGGGGATCGGTTTACTGCGCGAGTGAACCGGACCCAGCTGGTGGAGTCCAGTACGAGTCGGGAGGGCTCGTTCTCAACGGTACTGCCGGTGGCGTACACAATGCCCATGTTGCCGGTTGCCAGCCCACAAGTGGTTCGCTCTTCTCGGTGGTGTCGGCACCACCCGCGGCCCCGCTGCTGGCCCAGCTGGATGTCAAGCAAATGGAAGCAATGTGTGTGTCCTCCCCCTCGCCCAGTGCCTCACCAGCACTGCGACCCGCCACACTCAGCCTGGATGCACCCTGCTGTCCGCGCACCCTGCACGCCAGCCTGCTCGAGCATCAGATATCCGAACTGGAGGAGGATGACAACGAGAACCTGTTGACCATCTCGAGCATTACGGCCCGGCCGTTGATAGCCAAATCGCATGAGCTGCGCAAACAGCATCTGCAACAATTGTCGTCATCGGGCACGGCACGCAGCAAGTGCTTGAAACGCGCCAAGGAACTGGAGCGTGCTGCACCGCGTCGCAGCAAACAGCAGCTGGCCAAGGATCGCGACTCATCCACCAGCACGACGGAGAGCAGCGGTGGTGGTGTGGCGGAGCCACCGGATGGCGGCTATGGTTGGTTCATTGTCTTCGGTGCGTTCTCTGTGCAGTTCTGGGTCGCCGGACTGGTCAAGTCATATGGTGTACTCTACGTGGAGATTATGGAGACATTTCCCAGCTCGACGGCAACGGTGGCCTCCTGGATACCGGCCATATTGTCGGCACTGTGTCTGGTGCTCGCACCACTCTCGAGCGCTCTGTGCCAGCGCTTCTCCTGTCGCTCCGTGGTCTTTGTGGGCGGCATCTTCTGTTCGCTGGGCATGATACTCAGCTATTTTGCCACCAGTCTGCTGCACTTGCTCTTCACCTTTGGCATACTAACCGGTGAGTGGGATAAGTTGCATTTGAGTATCAGTTTTTTGCTGCAAAAGTGTTTAATTACCATTAATTACTTTATATTCATGCGCAATTACTTGAGTAATTATAATAGATTAATGCTTCCTCTTCCTTGTAGGCATTGGTGGCGGTCTCTCGACCACGCCTGGCATTGTCATTGTTTCGCAGTACTTTGACAAGCATCGCGCCTTGGCGAATGGGATCTGTGTCTCGGGCACTGCAGCGGGTAGCTTTGTGCTGCCCATACTCATCAAGCATCTGGCTGAGAATTGTGGCTTCCATGGCACCTTGCTCATACTGGGCGCGTGCATGTTGCACGTGTGCGTCTCCGCGACACTCTATCGACCCATCAGCGCCTATGCAGCGGAGCAGGCACAGGCCCAGGATGCGGTTAGTAAACCCCTCAGTGATGACATCAATCCCAGCACAACGGGTATGCTGACAACATCCACCTACTTGGACACGTGTGAGCTGGGTGCCAAGGAGCTGAATGACAAGTTCATTGAGCATTTGTTCCTCGAGGAGTGCAAGAATCATTTAAACTACTACTCCAGCAAGCAGCCAGGTGAATTTGTAATCCCATCGATTCGATTTATATATATTCTATATATGATTTTGCAGCACAAGATAAATCGGCGCAGGAGAGCGATGATGAGATCAAGGACATCATTGGCGAGACCACGTTTATAAAGCCAATGAAAAAGGTGCGCAGTTCGGGTCTGATGCACTCCGTCGAGGATCTGAGCACAGACTCGACGTGGGTCTATCGCAAGCACTCCGGCACCGATTCGAATCGGGGCAGTCGACGGCGTCGCAATGTGTTCGCCAATGACGAGACAATTAGCAAGATTCAGGCACATCTGGAGAAGCCACTGTCGCCGCCAGTCGTTGTGAGTCGTGGCCTCAGCAAAAGCATGGAGATACCCACACCCGTCAGCAATCTCGGCGAGCTCAAGCAGCACCAGCAATCGGATGGCAGCATTCTCGACTCACAACTCTTGGAATCCACGGCGGCTTACGATGATGACGACGACGACGATGACAATGATGCCGCCGACGACGAGGATGATGATGAGCGGGAGTCGAAGCGCAGCTGCTGTGCCCGCATTGAAATGTATCTGGATCTGAGTCTGCTGCAAGAGCCCAGCTTCATACTGATGTGCCTCTCCGTCACACTCATGTCCGTCGGCTGTCCCTATATGCTCTACTACCTACCTGCGCATGTTATATCCATTGGTGAGTATTGGTTGAAGATCAGGCCAACATTTTAATCTAATCTTTGCTTATCCCTTCCTGCAGGTTACAATAAAAGCGAAGCTGGCTATTTGGTGGCCATCAGCGCCGTGCTGGACTTGTGTGGTCGCCTCGGACTGGGCTGGTTATCGGATCTGCATCTGTTCGATCGCAAGAAGACCTATACATTATGGTTAGTAAAAATGTATACTTCAGATAAGTCGATTAACAGAGGATGCACAGAAAGTTGCTGCTGTGGTTTCTATAAACTTAATTGCATTTTCTTCTATCTGACAGCATTTTGGGCGCTGGTCTGGCGGTGCTGACAATACCCTTTGCCAAGACCCTCATCCTGGTTGGGCTCTCCGCTGCTGTCTATGGCCTGTGCCTGGGCAGCTGGTATGTGCTGATGCCTGTGCTGCTGGCGGATGTCTTTGGCACGGATCGGATTAGTTCGAGCTATGGCCTGGTGCGAATGTTTCAGAGCATTGGGGCGATATCGGTGCCACCGCTGGCTGGCCTGCTCCGGGATCTGTCCGGTGACTATGAGATCTGTTTCTACTGCATGGGCTCCTGCATGGTGTTGGGCTGTGCACCGCTCGTTGTGTGGACCATACTCGAGGCCAGGAATCATCGACTGTTTGTGCAGCGCGACGATGACGAGGAGGAGCCCTAAATGTTGCACACTGGAGCAGCCACTAACACTTGTCTCGATTCAGTTTGTTGCAAAAAATACTAAAAAAAAGAAAAAGTTAAAAAAAAATTGATATTTGTTGTTCGTGTTTAGAAGCAGTTTAGCAGTTAGACCGAAACATGTTTTCCAATAGCAGTACAAACAAAAAGAAAAGAAAAACAAACCTGAGTTCGAATGCCTCACCGATAACGTTGATACTCTTTAACTACTTACAGAACATATACTCTAACTTTTATTCAAGCCACATTATTTACTTTACACACACACACACACACACACACACTCAACTCAGTCACTCCTGACTCACACACTCGAGTGCAATCCTAAGTTGCTCGCATTATACTGTACCATCTCGCTTGTCCTATGCAACAATAATGCAACAATTGTGTATTAAATAATATTATTCACCCAAAAAAAAACCAAGAAAAGCACCGAAAGTTGCGCAAAGAACTGAGTTAAAAAAGACATGAACACCAAAAAGAAAAAACTTAAAATTAAATAAATAAAACAAATATATCCAAAAATAACTTTGTATAATGCATGAAGATAACGAATGTATTACAGATATAAGTGTATATGTATTTGTATGCCCAACATATATATGATATATATATATATATATATATATATATATATAGCTGTAGGTTTACACGATGATGATCTCCAATATCAAAGCAAACACTTTCCAGTTGATTAAGTTCGAAATGAAGAACCCAATTTATCAAATCCAATTCTCTGGGTGCATACGCCAGAAATTACACCTTATATCTAGTTGTATAATAGTTGTTGTGAGACATTTACCCAATAACAAATGATTTAACAAAAATAAACAACAATTACAGTTTGAAATCTTGAAAGTGGCTATCTTTTCCTAATTGATTCATCAAATTTCAATTTTGTCTAGCTCGCATTTATCTTATCTAATATTTGCTTATGATTATCTTATCTAAGCTGATTGCAGTAGTAAACGGCATAATCAAACACGTCTAAACTAAAAAACTTTTGCTTAAGGGATACTTGGAGAAATGGTTTCTTCAAATAAAGTTTCCTTTTTGGGTTAAACCATAATATTTGATGGCAAATTTTATAAGATTTATTTGTGGTTCAGCCCAAAATTTCGTAAGCCAAAAAAATAATGACTTCAAAATGCAAACGATGAAATTTGAACAAGAAACGTGATCGGAATAATAAAAAGATAATGCAAACTGCGCAATGAACATAATTGTTAGATTTATGTGAGTCAGGGTCAGTGAGAAGACGCCTGTGTTGGACGTGCTCGCTCAGAAAAACTCACATTATATCAATATCGCAGCAAGCCTACGATTTTAGTAGCAAATCTATTAATACAAGCGAATATATATCGTCTATATATATCTCGATTGCAACATGATTTACACCGACAAGTGTTGCTGCTGCATCGAGTTGAAGTGCGGCTGCATTATTATAGCCATCGTCGATGTGATCATTCGTGGTTTGGATCATTTTGTTGTGGATCGTAAGTAGTGGTTGCAATTCCAAGTGGTTCTTTTAACAGTTATCTTTATAATGTATATATCTTTTATATCTTCATTCTCAGGTGATTCTCTGCTGGGCTATGCATCTTTATTGATAAGCGGACTCTATCTCGTCAGCTGCATCGTACTCTTAATTGGCGCACTGCTGGTGGGTATTACCAAAATCTTTACAGTTAGATAATACCTTAAAGCAGGGTGTCAAACTGAAAGGAACAAAGGTTCTAATTCCGATTCTAATACGAAAAGTATAAAATTCCAGTTGAGATACTGGAGAATACTGGAAGTATTCTTGAAAACTTGTTTACGATTTTCGGTTACGTATTGATGGATCTTTACGGTATGCTTTATTCTTCGTGTTACACCTAGTTACACCCTGAACCCATCAAAAATGGCTAAATCTATGCAGATATGGTAATTTCGGAACTAATATCAGTTTTTAATTGAGATTCTGATTCAGAAATCGATTCTTAAATTCAATCTGTAAGCATGCGTTTCTAATGCCGATTCAAATTCGCGTTTGATACCCTGCTTTATACCCTTTTGTATTGCGTAATCATTTTTCATTTTAATTCTATCATTCAGTCTATACGCTTTTTACTGATACCATATATGGTTGCCGCCCTCATACACGTCATCGTCTTGACTTGGGAATGCGCCTATGTCATTCTGGTGGATTCCTTTTATGATTTCCTATTGTTCGATGTGTTGCAAGCGGGTGAGCAAAATATATATATATCTGTGGAGTGTAACTTTATAACTGTAAACCTATAGTGTTCAGTTTATACTTCACACTGGTTGTCTATTCCTTTTACGATTCTTTATAGAGCTGAGCTGGAAGCAAGAAAGAATCTTTTGAGTGCCAACTGACTTTAAACAACTTTATTTATTATCAGTCAAATTCAAATTAAATTTATGTTAATCGATGAATAAAAAAAATACATCGTTTTTTAAGATGGATTTGTTTAATAACAAGAAACTCAACTACAACATAAATAATATTTACACATGTCCCGTTTTGAGTTTTCACTAGAACTGCTCGTCGAGGGTGCGTGGTGCTGGCGGTGCACTGTACTCATTGGCTGGTGCTGCGACAGGTGGCGCGTATTGTGGTGCAGGTGGACCGTATTGTGGTGCTGGCTTCTGTTGCTGTTTGTACTTGATGAAGTAGACCTCGGGCTTGCTGGGCTCCGTCGGCTCTGGTGATGGCAGAATGACGGGCAACTGCTCCTCGGGCTTCTTTACGAGCACATAGACCAGGGTCTTGTGCTCATCCTGCACCGGTGGTGGCAACACCTGACGCACTGGTGTCGGCGGATTTGGTGCCTTGATGAATATGATCTTATAGTGCTTCTTGGGCACCGTTGTCTGTATGGGCGATGAGGCCGGATAGTATTCCGGCTCCTCGGGCGGCACATGCACATAAACGTTCTTGGTGACGAACGCCTCGGTTTTGGGTGGACCATAAAATGCAGCCGGTGGTCCATAAGAAGGCAACACCTGTTGCGGCGGTGGTCCGTAATCCTTTTGTGGTGCCGACTGCGGTGGTGCGCCATAGCGTGCCCTTGGTGGCTCCGGACGAGCGCACACAATGCCCACCAGGACGAATAACAGTGCCACTTGCAATTTCATTGTATCTGTATCTGTATCTGTCTCTGTCTCTGTCTCTGTATCTGTTCAGCTCGATGGCTCGCTGTCGAATGACTCGATTGTCGCAGGTCATCGCTGCATTATATATATATAGACACATTATATATGTGCTGCGATTTGGATGGATCGTGTTGTGATTTTCTGTTTGCTTGCCCGTTTTGTTTGTTTTGTGTGACCCGCATTTAATTTTGCAGCGAAGCGAACTCTTTGCATAATATTTCTGATTGCTTCCCAATCCGTTACGGAGGCGTCATCGTTGTCATCGCCTGCCGTCTTGCATACAAATGAGTTTCGAATCGAATCGTTTTCGATATTGAAAACGAAATTGCAAACACACAAAACAGTGCAACCAAACAGTTGACCCCGCCCCACCCGCCGTTAACCACTCCATTTGTTGGGCCGGGCACGTTCTGTGCCTTTTCTGGACTTCCCGGCCTTTTTTTCCGTATGCTGCCATTTGCCAAAAAATAAAACAACAAAAATATGAAAAAACATTAACAACTCGATTGCGTTGCGTGTTTTTTACACGCTTGTTATTTATGATATAACATATGTTATAGGGTGGGTGGGTAATGGTCGAAAACACCGTTGCTAGGCCATGGACGGTCATTGCAACTGATTTTCAGCGACGTTACTATATTACTATATCATATTTTGAGGCCTACGCTGAAGTATGCCAAGCTTAAGACAAGCTGCCACATTATGAGCTGATTTAGTACTTCATTTAATTTTTTGATAACGGTTTTTTTCTATAACTTTGCAGAAGATATTGACGGAGACGTCTTCGATTCTACACAGCATAACTAGCTGAATCGATAAAGTCTTGTCCATCTTTTTTCTATGCAAAGTAATCCCTCCTTTAAGGCTATATCTTTAGCTGCCATAGGAACAACTGGTCGAAAGATGAGTTCTTCATAAAATCAACTTTGTACGACAATATCATAGAGGCTATATAGTATATAGCAAACGAATTGGAAGAAATCAAACGTCAAACTTTGAATTATGTAAAACACCTCTCAAAAATCCACAAAAATAAACAGAATGATATATATATATATATCTATATCCACATATACATACATATACATATATAATATATAGTATAAAGTTTTAATCACACATCGTCTCAACATTTTTTGTTCTGTCAAAAAGCCAAACTCCAACTCGATTTTTATTGTCAGTCTTCAACTCAAATTATATACACAACTTATATATATAGATATTCAAAATTGTCAAAGAAGTGTCCGATTTATAGCATTAACTTTGGTGGCAGCTGCAAGATGATCTATTTGCAATTCTGTTGCTTCTGCGTCGATTTGCGCCTTGGCACTTATATTGTAGCCGGCAGCGATATATTGATGGATTTACTCTTCGGTATTTTCATAGCGATATTTGGCGAATCGGGTGAGTCGCTGAATGCTGCACAAACTTAACTTATCTCATGTATATATGTATATATATATATATTTGTTAGGCGTACCCGATCTGGGCCACAAGCTGTTCTGTGTATTGATGCTGGTGCATCTGGTAAGCGCCATACTGCTCGTATATGGCGCTCTGAGGGCAAGTGTTTAATATCAGATTTGTGCAATCTATGCAGAGTTATATTAATTGATACCTTTTAGCTACATCCGGTCTGGATGCTGCCCTATATAATAATGACATGTGTCAAGGTGCTGGCAATGATTATACTGCTCATAGCAGACATCATACTGCTAGTCTGGTTTCCAGTCATGCTGATCTATGTGTTTATGTTTCGTAAGTAGCGCAAGATTATAATGAAATATATTTATACTATATTATATATATATGATTTACAGTTACTGGTCTGTATTGCTGGCTGGTCGTTTATTCGTTTTATGCAGCACTCGGCGGCGATCTGTTTATCTGAAGAGAGCAGCGTTTGCCACATTTCAAATTCCAATCTGTATGTCAACTTTGCCTTAACCATCATGACAAATATATATATAATATATATATATGTATATATACAATTATATTCAATATAGTAAATTTGAAGTCATACAAACAAACTGGGAATTAACAATGGTTCGTGTGAAAAATTGTTGCTTTTATTTAAGTTTGCGTCGTGGTTGTTATGTCATTGCCATCCTCGATATGATTTTTAATATCCTTCTTATCGCATTTGCTCCTGGTAAAATATCAATATAGTCAATTTCGAAAAAATGATCTTAATCTTCTTTTTAAAGGCTGAATTTGTTTGTTTTTTATATTTTTAACAGCACAATTCGAACGAATTCAACAGGCAGTGGCAATTTGCCACTGCATCGGATGTGTCATGCTGCTGATCGGTGCCATCTTTGTAAGTGCAACAGGCCGAGTTGTATCCAATCTGATTTCATTGTGTTCCCCTTCAGCAATCAACGGTACTCCTGCTCTTCTTTTTAATCACCTGTTTTGTAAACACCGGCATCGATATCGGTGTTATAATATTGGTTCTCATGGCCTATACACCGTCTAGTTTATATGTGACTATCTTGGGAATCACCGCCATCTGTAAGTGCTCAAAACGAATTATTCAGTACAAAATTTAGCTACTTTTTCACATTGTTCTCTTTCAGCCTGGAGCATTTATACGTGGCTCGTTGTGTATTCGTATTATCGCCTGATTAACTCCCGAGAAGACGAGACGACTTATTGATGCTCCATTTAAACTTACCATAGAATCTGTGATATTTCATTTACTTTCCCATCTGCACACGTCTTATGTGAAAACAAATAAAATATCATTAATTTTATGTTAAATAAATGACCCTGATCAAGAATATATATGTAGTTTATATAACGGAGATGCTTTCTGCTGCCTGTTATATACATTTAATCATTTTTTATGGGTTCAGGGCATACTTCCACTGAAGTCTTATCAATAGTGCTCAGTACTTAATACTTTGATTGCCAAAGTTCCGGTCGACTCTCTCTCTCTCTCTCCTTCCCCTCTTTCTCTTGCTATCATTTAAAAAAAAAAACATTTAAAAAATAATAGTATTATCACTTTTTGTGCTTTTATTATTTCAAATTTGTAACTTATGCTTATAAATATTGTAAAATAAAAAATGAAGCAACCAACGACAAAAATGTTACTGAGAAAAACACTCAAAGGATACCCCCAATCGAACACACATATCTTTGGGCCATTTATGTAATTTCCCAGAACTCAAATGAGCTTCTCATAAACTGATAAACTCTCGAGATAAACTGATAAGCTCTCGAGATAAACTGATAAGCTCTCGAGATAAACTGATAAACTCTCGAGATGACCAAGCGATTAATTGATGATCGATTTAAGCCTACTCTAAAATCGGCGATTTTGTAAAATTTCATCTTTTTCACTATTCTGTATGTGTGAAAACAGTTAATAAACTATTAATTATTGTTTAAATAAATGGCAAATATGCTATTAAATAATTGGCTTTGACCAACTTCAAATGTTGCTGTGATAGTTCATGTTGGCTGCCAGTTAAAACTATGTCTCTTTTTTATCAGTTTGTTATATATATGAATAACTGTTTGTGTCCTCATCTGTGCTCTCTGGATCTCAGAAATGTGCAGCTTGTTTGCAGTCTCATTTGCTTATCTTAAAAACATAAAGTTTACTTTAGAGACGCTGTCTCGAAGTCGGCTCAAGTTGCTGATCCTTTTACTTAGACAGCTTTGATGCCTGGTTCTGAATAATGCAAATTACTGTCATTTTATACGGAACTGCACTTATGAAGTAAGTTTCTTAACTTTCTTAACTTTTTCCTGGATCGCATTTAATATGTTAATGATTTGAATATTCTTTTAGATCCCAAGCTTAACTTTATCAAGCATATTTTGTCTTCCGCTGATGGAGCCTTTGGTGTCCTGGGTTTCATCGAGCATATGTATATGAAAAACCCTTTATATGAATCTCGAATATGAATCTTGTATCCGTCAAAAATCAAATTTCTATTAAATTTCTTTAAGCTTCCTTTTCTTTCGGATCGTACAACAATACTTGGTCTAAACTTTTTACGTAAATTAATAAATGGTGAAATTGATTCTTCAGACAACATAATTTTGAAGTTCCTATCAGAAGAACGAGGAATTTTCTACCTCTGTCTCTATTTCAACTATTTCGGATCTTATGCTCAAACTATAAGTTCTTCCCCATAATAAGTTGGGTTTCTTCTATTTATTCTATTAAGCTGCCCAGCAGTTCGCGATCTTAACAGGATCAGGATTTATCACTTCAGCGTCCAAATATAATAATGGTTTAGTTGGTAATCTCACAAGGGCAGGACACATTGCTAATACATATGTATATTCCAAATGACAGCCTGCTCAAACGTAATCTCCAAACACGTATTTGGTGGACATTGTGCTGGTGACAGACGGTACTTGGCCATCCCTATAAAAAAGAACCACCATCAACAAATTGTTCAGTTGAATAATGAAAATGCATCTGCAGAAGACTTACTTGGTGTAGATGTGGACCAGATTTCTCACATCCCGCATAAGGTTTTCAATGTCCTCATTTGGTTTTTTGTTGAGGGCTTCGCACAGGGTTTGAATGAAGGGAGTGCCGCTATTGAGGCGATAGGAGACATAGCCCTCGTAGGTGCTGTAGCACTTTAGTATATCCTTGGGTGCTCCTTGAGGCTGTTGGAAAGTGTGGATGTTGTTGTTAATCGAATCAAAATACGCATAAATAATGGTTTTACCTGCATGGCATCAGTCTTGAACATTCCCGTCTCCTGAGCACCCTTGCAGGCCTGCACAAAGAGTATTTTCGGCTTATCCTGCAGCGATCGATTGCGCAGCAGGGGAAAAATGATGTCGTTATTCAGATTGTATTCACCATCCTTGGCGGCAATTGTATCATTGCGGTTGCCATGACTCAGTATGACTAGGACCAGTGCGGAGCGATCCTCGAAGTTTTTCTGTTCCACTGCGAATAGTCGGATTGGGTTCAAATCAGTTGAGGGAAATCAGTGAGAACGGAAACGGAATCTTAATCGAAATAAAGTTGACTTACATTTGCGGACTTTGCTGTTGACTTCCTTGACTGTCGCATTCTTAATGACTTCCACATTGCATTTAAGTTTCCGGAAGGTGTCGCCCAAGGCTTTTACATCCTCGGCGCTGCCTTCGCGATATTCCGCGTTATTGTCAAATTTCTCCTGATTAAAAATGATCACCTCGGCTGGCTTTAACTTTTTCTTGGGGATTGCCAGCACTCTGGGTGGCGGTAGGTTGGCTGTCGTCATGGGCTTCAGCTCGCCATGTGCATCATGGGAGCTGACAATACTTGCCGAGCGTGACTTGGGCACCGCTCCACTGCTCTTGGGATTCAGACTGATAAAGGGTTGAGGCACAGTCACCTTGGGTGTCGAAAGCGTTGGCCTGCTCCCAGTCGGTTTACTTGGGATTGAGCTGCTCACAGTCGGTTTAATTGTGATTGAGCTGCTCACAGTGGGCTTACCAAACAAAGAGCTGGTGGTGGTGGTGGTGGTGCTCGCCTTATTGGCATAGGGCGACACATAGCTGGCATCGACTGGTTTCAGTGCAAATGGGGATACATACGGCTTGGAGATAATTGTTGTTGTTGTTGTTGTTGTTCCTGTTGCTGGTTTGGGTGGCCAGCTGGTTTTCTGGGTGGGTCTAAGCACCACACGCTTCGCCTCCACATGCTGGGTAACAGTGCGTCCCTGTTTCTGTGACGCGGTCGTCTGCTCCATGCGCACCAATGTGCTGGAGCGTCTCGCATCTGCCGCATTGTGTTTAAACGATGGCGTCGACCGCAATGCGACCCCATTAAGACTGGATGGACTCATGCGCTTTGAGCCCGATGTGGTTGTTGTTGTTGTTGCGCTTGCCGTTGCAGTGCCACCGTTCATGCGCAGCTGCGCCATGAGCTCTTCCAGTTCGGCCGGATTTGGTGTGCGACGCGTTATCATTTCGGTAACTCGCGCCTGCTGGCGATGCGTCACCGTTTGACGTGTGGACGTATAAGTGACCGTATTCTTATTGCTATCGAATATCGTTGAATTCTGCACGGCCGTATTTGTTGTCTCCGTTGCGGCGCTTGTCGTATGGACGCGTGTGCGTGGATCCTGCAGGGCCAGCGCCTGTCGATCGGTGCTGAAGCCCCCCTCATCGGTGGATTTCTTTTTGCCCCACCAGCCCATTGTTTTCGCTTGCTCTCTCTCTCTCTCTCGCTCTCTCGGTCTCGCTCTGTCTTTGTCTCTCAAGTATGCCGCGCCGCGTTGCGTCCGGTTCAACGTTCTCAAAGACACTGAGCGCTTTGCAGCTTTTGCTTTTGTGCGATAAGACTACAAACGAGCGTGGGAATTACTCACTTGTTCGCTTTTCGCTCTCTTTTCGTGCTGTTTAAGAGTACGTCTGCAACTCTTTCCAGTGATTACTCATACGCAGAGCGTTATCAATGCGAATAAAATCATAAAATCTACTTACCTGTGGGTAAGCCCCCATTTCCAGAGTGCCTGGCATTAAATAGACTTCAATTAGAAGCTTTATTTGATATTCAAGAAAATTGACTATCTTTACTCAAATATGTGCATATCAAGTCCAGTTTTTGTTTTACTCGAACTTTCTGTTGAGCCATATTGATTGTCAAAAATCTAAACAAAGTTCTCTCTGTAACTGAATCTTATCTAGTTTATATTATACATCTATGATGTATAGGTTATTTCCCAACAGATTTTTGTGGATCGTGTTAGTCAAGTTTGACTGTAACTTTATCTCAAATATTATAGACACATGTACGCCGTTTAATCATACACACATACAGTTGCGGTTAAGATAATAGTGATGCTACTTCATAAAATAATTTCATAGCTACTTTCACAATCCAATCGTTTCCTTGGACCTTTACATATATAGTTGTAAAAAATATTATTTAGCCCAGGGAAAGCTAAGAGAGCTTCTCTTCTCACTGTTTGTGATAAATTTAAACAATTTATTTTGTTCTTATTTTTTTTTTAGCTATTTTATAGCTTTCCATCTTGCAATTTTGACTTATCTTCCGTACTGATTGTCTATATTTTTTTTGGCATTTTCCAAAACATACGATTATTTTGACCGCAGCTGTACCTTTGAAAAAATGCCGCCTTATCAACCGGTTTCCGGGTAATATATATGCAAACCTGGTTGTTAGTTAGATGTACCAAAGTTAACGCTAAATAAGTTGGGGTTCAACTCGCCATCTGTGCCAATTATTCATACTCCTCTTCTCAGTCCGCTTATAGAAAATAACTACACAAGAAATAACTACTTCAAAATGAAATCAACTAACTTTTTAGTATGCACGTTTTTAATGTTTCTGTGTATGTAGCCAAATATTACTAATAATGGTCGAAATAAATCATCTGTTTATGCATGACAAAGCAATCACCTGATCAACGAATCCATATCTATTTATATACCAGTAGACACCACTTACCTTACGATCATGGCGGAAATAACTGAAAGAAATTCAACTTGTGTGAAGCGTTCTCAATTTTCTTTGTTTATTTTCGTTGCAAATTTAACTTTTTCTTATTTCAGCAACAAAGCCCAATTTCCAAGAACTTACAGAAACAAAATAAAACGATCGAAAGCACCATAAACAAATAATCAAAATGCCGCTCTTAAGCAACGCAGTTTAAAGAGCAACAACTCCCGCTCGCTCTCTTTGCTCTCGGCTGCGCAGCGCTCTCTTAAAAGACAGTTTATTGATTTTCAGTAGCGGCTTTTTCAGGCATGCACTCAAGACGAAAAACAATAACAAAAGAAAGCTCTCTGTTGTGCTCAGATGTTGTGTTGACGCTTTTCGAATTAGTTAGTGTTGCGACAGACCTAGAATCGTGCGGAGACTTGGCGACAACAATTTTTGGAATTAAAAGCGAACATTTTCAAGAAATTCAAACAACAGGTGACAAATGTTTCGCGCTTAATCGCGTATAGTATAAATAAAATATATCAAAATTAGATTTAACTGTGATTTGCCTAAGTCATAGCAAAAGTTTGAAAGTCGATTCTGAAGTGAAGTTGATAAGATAAGATGCGAATGCCGGCTTATCAATTTGGTGCAACAATGCAAGACGTGTAGATAACCGTAAAAAACAGCTGCTGAAACCCACTTAGGCTGGATTTATTTCTGTATATAATTGCTATTTTGATGCATTCAACAATAATAATAAAAAAAACATTTTTCAAAAAAATCGAAGGCCAACAGGCTGCCAAAGTTCCCACTCATATATGGCTTATGCATTTCAAATGCAATTTAGCGATTCATAGTTGAAATCAAATGCCAAACTACAATTATTAATTTAACAATAACAAAAATCCAATATTGATTAATTGAAGTGCCCAGTTTCAAGCAACTAAATTGGCGCTTCAGTTTTTCAATAATTGGAATTGCCACTTTCAATGACTTCATCGTAATTATGATAGATTCATATCTTTCAATCAGATTTTCAAATGAATTTCGTCAATCATTTTCATCAATCATGTTGTAAGCTTGACTGCGGTCAGCATACTTCAAAGCGCGACTGTGGCATGCAACAATTTGCATCAATTGGCATAGATTGCATGCAAGTCTTAACAGACATGCAACTTTACCAGCTGACATCCATATTCCGGATCTGCGATCGTGTTCAGAACTTGTAATTGTTCTGGCGCCCAAGATGTTCAATTCCACTCAATTTACATCATAATTCATCAGAGTAATGTAAAAACAGTTCAAATTTAACTAGCTTTAACTAGCTAAAAACCTGTTATTCGCGATTTTATTGTTAGTTATATGCAAACTATAAATTATATAGGTTTTTAAACTTTAATAATTTTTTTATTATGCCCTTAAGTGGTAAATTAATAATATTTTTATTATCTTTGACATGAAAAAAAATTGTCTTTAGGATTTGCTGAGTAAAACACCGCACGACGTCACGTACTCAGTTGGAGATACATACCCCAATCACATGTGCACACTCACACTCACACACACACACACACACACACACACATACACTGACACACACTTTTCATTCTAATGTTCACATCCGCCAAGAGGGTTTTTATTCTCGGCACGAGTAATACGAGCTAAATATTCAGATTTAAGTTTGCCTCGTTTTTCAGCTTTTTAGTAAATCATTTTTGGGAGGGTGCCCATAATTTATTTATTTTATTTTATGACTTAAGATTAAGTACTAAGTACTATCCTATTAACGAGTGCTAACCTAGCGCTTGAGCTCGATGCGATGACAATATCGACGGAGCTGTCGTAAAGTCGGCAAAACATATTACAAAATGGTTAAGAATGTATAATGTAGTTGAGCAAAAGTATGCAATTGGCAGAAGGAAGCATCTGCATACAGAAACTATCTATATATACTTCTTCTCACTTCGAGCATTCCAACTGTTTATTTAACAGGATAACGGAACAAAGAACAAGGCGCGTTGCCCAATCACAAAAGATTGATCGATTTAACGGACAGGTGGCAGCACCACGCAATTCAAAACAAAAGAGAAAACACAAGAAAAAAAAACTGTTGTTTGATTCCGAGCGCTTGCGAGCATGGCCGCATCAGTTGGTGTGATGGATTTTGACGAGATACTCACGCAAATTGGCGAATTCGGTCTCTATCAGAGAGTCAACTATTTGCTCATCTGCCTGCCCGTGCTATTTGCGGCTGCCAACAGTCTGTCGTATGCATTTACAGCCGGCACACCAAAATACCGCTGCCGCATCGAACAGTGCGAAGAGGATGCGGAGCAACTGGTGCAATATCAAACCGATTGGCTGGATGTGGCTATTCCAGGCTCGAGAGATAAACATGGCTATTTCACACCCAGCGATAGTTGTTTGCGCTTTGCCACCAATGAGAGTGAAGAATTCGGCGTGCAACAGTCGGCGACAACGTGCGATGCTTCAATGTTTCTGCCTCAACAAAGATACGAAAGATGCCGGCAATTTGTTTACGATATGAGCGAACACACAATTGTCCAGGATTGGCAGCTGACTTGCAAGGAGAATGCCTGGAAATTGGCCTTTGTGGGCACTACACACTTTGCCGGTCTCGTTATAGGCACAGCGCTTTTTGGTTATCTTGCGGATCGGTGAGTACATTTTGCAATTAAATATCGATACATTATCGATACTCATGCGGCATTATCGATGTAGGATTTACGACGATTGACAATTGAGAGCTCCAGTTGAAAAGAGTAAAGAGTAAAATTTAAACTGAGTCCGCTTAGAAGCAACATCTTTTCTTTATATGAATTTAACGGTATTCCTCTTCGCAGTAGGCGTTTTTTAATCTTCTCCAGTTCATTAACCGTAAAACACTTAGTCTGGTTTTTCTACATAAGTTTTTTAATGGCGTCTTAATATTTATTTTCCAAACCTTTTACTTTCTATCCAAAAGTTGAAGCATTTTACCATTTTGTTCATCTCTTTCCCTTGGCACTTTACTCTCTTTATTACTTATTTATAATATCCTTTATTATATTAACTCCAGTTTTGGACGCAAGCTGATCTTCGTCTTCTGCACCATCTTCATGGGCTTGACGGGCATTGGCCAGGCTCTGGCCTGGGATTATTCCAGTTTTTTGAGTTTTGCACTGCTGAATGCTGTGGGCACATCCGGCGTTTATCCGTTGGCCTTCATAATTGGCGTGGAGATGGTTGGACCACGCAAACGTGAAATGACCTCGATAGTACTCAACTATTTCTATGCGGTGGGCGAGGCGCTGCTTGGCCTGGCTGCCTGGTTGCTGACCAACTGGCAGGCCTTGCAATTGGCCCTCTCCATACCGCCGCTCTTCTTTGTCGCCTATTTCTGGCTGGTGCCGGAATCGGTGCGTTGGCTCCTGGCGCGCAATGAGCACGAGAAGGCGGGCACAATTATACGGAAAGCGGCGCACGTTAATCAGCGGGAACTTTCGCTCGAACTTTTGGCCAGTTTCAAGCAGCAGCAAATGGACACAACGGATGCAAAGCAACCGCAACAGCTGCAGCCAGAGCATCGCCAGATTTGGCCATCTATCAAACAGGTGTTCGCATCGAATACGCTAATCTGGCGTTATACGAATCTGTTGTTTATATGGTGCGTAATTTACGAACAGTTCTTTGCCCAGTTTAGCCAGATGGAGTCTAATTTCTATTGCAGGGCTGTCAACGCCATTGTTTTCTATGGACTCTCGCTGAACTCGACCAATCTGAGCGGTAATAAATATTTGAATTTTGCCCTGGTCTGCCTGATTGAAATACCCGGCTATTCCTTGGCATGGGTATGTTTTTAGTTCTCAAATACAAAAGATTGCTCTATTTATATACATACATCTCCTCCTCTGTCTCTCTCTCTCTCTCTATCTCTGGCAATCTAAAATTAGGTGTGTCTACGCAAGTTGGGACGCCGTCTGGCATTATCCGGCTCTCTGATGCTCTGTGCCATCACGTGCGCAGCCAGCGGCTATTTGACAACGGGTAGGTTCAATCATAATCCACTTAATCTGCATATTTATATCTTACGTTCAATCTTTCTTGCATGCCTACTAAGTTTTTGTCGATAAGAAAAGACGTAAAGTGTTTGAGTTTAGTGTGTGGAAAATGTATTAAACATAAAGTCGTGCTAGAATTACGGTTAATTAGTACGTCACGCATTCCGGCTTTTGTTCTATTACGCAAGAAATGTATCAGTCAAGTCACTGTAACCAATTTGTTAATTCAAGTCGTCTACTGCAATTTATTTCATTTCATGACTTGATGGCTTATTGAAATTTTCCACACACATTTCCTGGTTAATAAGAAACAATTCTAAAAAATAAAAAACACATTTCAATTTATAACACAGGTGCCAATTGGCTAATTGTAACGCTCTTTCTATTGGGTAAACTGGGCATTACCTCATCGTTTGCAGTCATCTACACGTATACGGCGGAAATGATGCCAACGGTTCGTTGACAATATATATTTATATATATATACATAATGTAATCACAACAATCTTTTTTGCAGGTTATACGCAGCGGAGGAGTCGGCGTTATGTCCACCTTTGCACGGTTTGGTGC
Organism: Drosophila imparisetae; assembly: GCA_035042265.1. Lineage (NCBI taxonomy): Eukaryota > Metazoa > Arthropoda > Insecta > Diptera > Drosophilidae > Drosophila > Drosophila imparisetae. Next base: position 2,179,465 of record JAWNLP010000145.1, on the reverse strand, counting down.
GATGCTGGCACCCTTTGTCCCACTGCTGGTAAATCTTACTATTCGTACTTATATTCTTAATTATTAACTCATCCATAAACCTCGTACTTCCCCCCAGGGCGACTACTATGAGCCTTTGCCTCTGCTGCTGTTTGGCGTCGCCTCAATGTTGGCCTCAATTTTGTCGCTGTTGCTGCCCGAAACATTTCACAAGAAGCTGCCCGATACGGTCAGTTTACACACTATATATACACACTATATATATCTGTATTAAACATTTATTTTGTCAGGTTGCCGAGGCAATTGCATTGGGCAAGGAAATGGAACCAGAGAGTGCGGAAAACTCGACATCATCGGAAAATAATGAACAAAATGATTCCATCATTTAAGCGTGCGAATTTGATAGTATTGTTAACTCTTTTAGTACAAAGCACTAATAGTTATTTAGTAAATAATGGTATATACATAGCACTACAATTTGTACTTAGCTTTAGTTTATCTTTTTGTATCACTCTTTTTATTAGTAAACTATAAAAATTAGAATATGCAATTGTTTATGACTATTGACAATGCTTGGAGCATTTTTTCGTTATTGCTGCCCGAAGAGACCCTCAAATAAAAGTGGATCGCTAATGACGCCAAAACGATGCAGCAGCTTGAAGCGCAGGTTGTCATCGTTGCGCAGACAAATGGGCTGATAGAAGCCACCCAGGCGCCTTGTGCTGTGTGGTTCCCAATCCGGCAGCAGATCCTCAATGTCAACCAGTTGCTCTTTGCGCCTGCCCCAATAGTCCACATAGGCCAGCCTCAGCTGATCCTGGTGCTCGTTGATGTAGATGAAGCCAATTATATTTCGGGCCACATAGCTGCCCAGGGAGAGCGTCACCAGGCCACTAACACCAATCGCTGCATAGATGCCCAAAGCATCCTCTGACACCTGACCGGCCTGCTGCAGTGCAAAGGCGAGCGGTGTTCCAGCCACCGTGACAATGGCCTGATAGACCTTTAGACGATTAAAGGCAGCAATCAGGCGTATTAGGGGTAGCCTGTATATGGGACGCCATTCCGCAAATCCAACTTCTTGTTTTGATTTCAGATTTATTTCCTTTGCTGTTGTTGCAGTTTCTGTGAGTGGCGTGCTTGCATAGCGCCGGCTGCTGATGCTGCTACTGCTGGTCACACAATATGACAGTGGCAATTTGATGGCGCCTAATCTGCATAATCGTTGTAGCATTGTAAATTGTTGTTTCTATGTTATAGATTTTGCATAAATTATGGATTTGTTTATATAAATACACCACTCACTTGTTGTTGCTTGGCAGATGTTAGCTCAACAGCTGTGCTTGATTTTTAGCTTAAAATGGCAATGTTAAACTCAAAATGGCACGTTAAACTAAAAACGCACTGCTCAGCGGGCACTGTTATCGATCATTGTAGTTGGTCACACACAAAATGGCACGTTAAACTCAAAATGGCACATAACACTCAAAATGTCAAGTTCAATTCAAAATGGCACGTTAAACTCCAATGGCACTGTTACGCGTGCACTGTTATTTATCATTTAAAAAGCTTTTATAACGTGTATATTAAAGAAACAAACAAGTATGCTAATTTTTAATAAAGTGAAAACTTAAATTTTAACGCTGATTAGACGATCAATTGTTGACATGCGTAAATAGTGCTAGCTGAGCTTTTGGCTATCAGCTGTTTGTGTCCATGTCTATGTTGTTATTATAATTAACGTGAGCTTGCTGAGCATTCGAACATTCGAGCATTGAGCATTGAGCATTGAGCATTGAGCATTTGTTTAATAATAGACCGACCAGATGAGCGAGATCACAGCCCATAGCAATAATTTCATTGAGGCGTTTGCTCAGTCTCTGTCGTGAGCCCGCTTATATTGTATTAGGGGCCGTCTGTGCCGGTCGCTTCTGGCCAGTTACAAAGTTAATTTACCTAGTATGTATTTTGTTCAAATCAAGTGAAATATAATTGTAAGCAGAGATGAAAACAAAATGCATTTAAAAGTTGAGACAATATAGCTCAAATAAACCAGCTTACAAACAAAAACAAAAGATTTACAAGACAATTATGTTTTTAATGCGCAATAGCTATGTAATAAAAAATATGGTTATAATTTAAAAATAAACTTGAAAAATTCGCCAAAAAAGGTTAAATAACACCTCAGCTAATCAATACAATACAAAAGACACTTAGAATTGATATTTGATTGTCACTTTGTGTTGTTTAACAAGCTGCAAATATTTTTAGCACATTTTTGGCGTGCTGCGAATTCGAAAATAGTTTTCAACTATGTTTTGTGAGTGTGTGTGTTTGCGAATGTGTGTGCGTAATATGTCTTCTTCTTTTTTCCCAAAAAAAAAGTATATTTGTATATATATATATTCGCAATTGCAGCATGTAAATAAACTTGTACACATCAAAGAAATAGAGATTAACCAAAATAAAATAATCAAATTTTTTACTGTGGAAAATATAAACGAAAACTGTCAATTTGGATATAACGCAGAACCTTATAGGCGAATCGAGCAAAAATGTCAAATTTAGAATGGGATTTCAACAAATCCATAGGCAAAGACTTCTCAAAATTAAGAAAGATTGGCGAACTTAGCACACCGAAGAATGAATACCCTCCAATATGAATTAGTTACCCGATGTGGACTAACAAATGTTAGAAACATGATAAAACCCATAACTGATGAGATTGGTTAGGTTATCAGGGTAAACTAAGAGGTTATCATTTCTTAACCAGCTAAGTGATTGAGTGATCCGATCCAGACAGCTGCTAAGTATGCACTAAGACATATTGGGAATGTTATAGAGTCATCAAAGTTAGCTAGTAGAAAATGGCAATTTCATTAAATGTTTTTTGTTTGTGGTCTGGCAAAAGGAGGATCAGCATGTCGATGACATCGCTGGGCATCAGCGCCGGCTTCATGGTCGGCTGCTGCATTGCGGCACAGATTGCGCGCCGGGTGAGTCGACGACTGCTGAACAGCGAAGGAATTGTGCCCGTGCTGATGAACGAGGCCATTGCTGCTGCCGAGTTGTGTGCCTGCTGCTTTGAGCTGATTATCGGTGAGCTTGGAGCATCCAAATGAAATTCAATCATTATTTCAATTGAGTAACAAAAATAGTTGCTGATAACTTTGGTGTGGCTGCCTATGCCATCTTTCTGTTCCTGCTGACCGTGTGGTGGGGCAAGGTGTGGGGCGATGCCTCCGCTTGTCCGTACACCCACATGGAGGATGTGCTCGAGGGTCGCACCACCTTCAAGGAGATGGCTCTGCGCACCTGGGCTGAACTGATGGGCGGCTGTTGTGTCTATCGCATCGTGCAGGTCTTCTGGTGGCTGGAATTCGCCGAGACACACAAGGGACGCGCGTTTGAGGAGTGCAATGCTGATCTGCAGGTTAGTCCGTATCTGGGCGCTGCCATTGAGGGCGTGGCAACGTTGCTGTGTCGGCTGGCATCGAAGACGATCAGTGTGCAGGAACCAAAGTTTAGCAGTTATATTGATTCGTTCATTGGCACCAGTCTGGTGGTCGCTGGTAAGTCCTGGCCCGTTTGCCACGTGGCTTTCCAACTGCTGTCATATTCTCTCAAAAAAAGTTTACGCTTTTAATTATGCACTGCTTGCAGCGTTTAATTTCTCCGGCGGCTATTTCAATCCAGTGCTGGCCACGGCTCTCAAATGGGGCTGTCGCGGCCACAGCAATCTGGAGCACATCATTGTCTATTGGATTGGCGCCTGTCTGGGCGCACTGCTCTCGGTGCCCATCTTTAAGTTAGCGGTGGTGCGGCGCTTTCTTTTGGGCGAGGAGAAGCCCAAAACGGAGTAGCATGGAAAGAATGCTCATAGCTCATAGTTATTTTCAAATTGTAACGTATCGATTTTATTTAACTATCGATAATTAGCTTATTTATTTATTTATTTTGTTATAGTATTAAAAATACTAAGTTATCGCAATAAATGCAAGCTGAAATTATTATCGACATTCGTTATGATGAATTTATCGATAGTTTGTATTGTTCTCGCTCGTGATTTATTTCGTTTGAAAACCGCAAAGTTAATATTAATTCGATATAAAGTGTTCTTCTACTTAATATCAAATCAAGTTTATTTGCACCTTTTGTCAAATCGACTCATTTGAATAAATCAGTTATATATGTATATCTGTCAGTTGTTTCGGGAAAATAATTGAGTCAAAATAATGCATACTCTAATAATATTTAGTTGTAAGCTTTAAGCCTGTTTAAGACAGATATTCTGATGAGTCTTTAGTTATATACTTTTTATTGTGTAATTTTACAACGATAGTTAATATCTAAAATCACAAATTCCATAGTGAAAACAGGTTAAACAAACTGATAAGTATACTTTTCATATATACATATATTCTGCGTAGCTTTAGTAAGCATATAGCCAGATATCTTACTGATGCCGTAATACACTTGTGGTATTTTACTCAAGTCCAGCTGCTCCTGCTCCTTCTCCAGCTGGTCGAGGTCGTCGTCGTCGCCGTGTCACACGCAAGATGATCTCGTCATTAATGCGTTCAAATTGGTAGTCACTGTTGCCCATGGAGCAGCGCTTGGTCACGATGGAGGTGTCCGAGCTCTGACAGAGACTGCTATCGTTGATGCTCGACGTCGTCTCATCGATGGTCACGTGCAATGGTGTCAACTCTTTCGGGGGCATTGCCTTATCGGGCGGCGTTGCAGCCACCACAGGATCATCATCAGCTTTATTTGGCTCTTCAGTTAGATGAATTTTACGTTTCTTTAGCGGTGTTTTCTCGTTGCCCTTTGTCGTTGTTATCCGACATTTGCTGGCTGAGCGTAAATTGGCTCTTTTCACCCTGACCCTGACTTTTGTGGAACTGCTTCTTGATTGCTCCACAGCTGGCTGCTGGAGTGGAGATTTCGTGAGTATCTTGACAAGATCATGTTTGGGCGATTGCAGCCCTTTCATTGAAGTGGATGAAACGGTCGTCTCGCCCGGTTGGTCATCGTTGAGGGACTGCTGAAGCAGTTGCTCCAATTCCAGCTCAATGGTATCCGTTTCCAGGCTCAAATTCGGCTTCTCTAGTATTAATTCATTCATGACTGCCTCGAGGACAGCGTCGTCGACGTCGCAATCGTCTTTGTGATCAACCTTAGTGGAATCTGGTGGCACATCCACAACACTGGGTGTGTCTGCAATTAACTCAGGCACAATTGTTTTATTAACGGTTACAATTTGGCTCACTTTGAGCTGTTGCTCTTTGGAGTCTTGATCCTTCGATTCTTTGGCCAGTTTTTTGCTAGTTTTGTGCTTATCAACTGTGACAGCAATGTGCTCGATATCCATTACATTGGGCAAGCGTATGTCGTCAATTATTTGTATGCCTCTCATGGAACGCCTTGGCAGCTTCGGAGTCGCCACATAATCATGCAATCGTTTCGAGGATTTTCTTAGAGACATCTTGACTTGATTTGGTTTAATAACAATTTCTTCAGTGATTTCATTTTCATTTATTGCCTCAGCTGGCTCACAGTCATGGTTATCTAATTCTTTAGTTTTCACTTCGTGCGTTATTTCATTTGAGATTTGATCTTCTTTAGTTTCAGGTTTAGTCTCAGTTGTTATCTGTTCCAACTCTTCATCAATGGATTTCGCTTGTTCATCAACTAAATTCTCTTCTTCCTTTAAGTCCAGGTCTGGAATATGTTCATTTATTTTCGCAGCATCCACCTCTTTTACGATCTGATCTTCAATCTGTTCTTTGGACTTCAAATCAGCTTCTTTAACTAAATCGAGGCCTGGAATGTGTTCTTCGGCTTTCGCATCATTTCGCGATGAATTATAATCTTCGTCAACAACATTCACTTTCAATTCAGTATTAGATTCATTTATTACTTTCGCTTCATCTGTGTTTGTATCATCCACCATTGGAGTTATCTCATCTTCCCCATTTAAATTGGTTTCCATACTTTCTACTTCACCGACTATTTCCTCTTCCGCATTGAAGTCCCTTTCTGGAACTTCATCGATTGGTATTATCTCTTCGTTGGCACTTATGGCTTCACTTTCGGCAATTAAATCCAGTCCAGGAATGTGTTCTTTGACTTCTACGTCCATTCCTATTTTGATCTTCTCTTCAGCCTCAATCTTCATTGGTCTCGCTTTCTGCTCATCGTCAGCTGTTATATCTATATATACCATTGATTCAACTTTATAATGCTGACTTTTAATTACTTCAGTATCCATATCTTTCTGCTTAAAAGGTCTCTCGTTTTCCACAAAATATTTCTCCACTTCTTCGACTGTTTGTGGACCATATCTGGTTGCTTCTGGTTGATTCTTATGTTCTGTTTGACTTGCTGGCGTAAACAGATCTTGGGGTGTTAATGCTCCCTTATTAGCCAATAGTTTTTGCATCACCTCTTCATTGCTGGAACTGTTGTGGCTCTGTTCATTCAACTTCACTGGTGTGCTACCAAAAAGTGCATTCAAGGTTTTTTCCATATGACGCTTATCGTTTTTTGTCGCTTGATGTTTTGGATGTTTTCCAGCGCTTTCAATGGATTGATTGCCTTTGCTGGAATCGGTATATGTGGCTTTATAAAAAGGATTATCTGGCTAAGAAAATTTGTGTTAAATGCTCTACAAACTTACCTGTTTTTGTTGTGGCTGCTTTTGTGGCCAGACCGCGAATGAGACCGGGAACGGGAACGTGAGCGACTATATCGACTTCTCTTCAAATCTTTGGAGCTTGTTCGATGTCTGTGATTGCTACTCTTAGCCCGATCTCGCTCCCGATCCCGACTATGACTGCGACGTCGACTGCGCTCAGCTTCTTTTAGTTTATCTCGCTCCCGATCTCGTTCTCGATCTCGTTCTTGATATCGTTCTCGATCGTATGAGCTGCGACGACGGCTTCCTTCAGTGGAGCTGCCAATGGGATTGTCAAGTTTGTGTTCTATTTTCTTGTCATGGCAGGCATCCTGTGGCTGCGTTTTATTTGGTTCACTTCTGGAACACTTCTGATTCTCAGCCTTTATCTGTCCCGACCAGTTTTCATTATTGTTGTCCAACGCAATTTCAGTTTTTAATTCCGCCGCTGTCGCCTCACGCTTGAAGCGTTTGTGCTCCTGCCGCTCCGCATCACCCGCAGCTTGCTGTGCCTTCTGCTGCCCAAGATTCGCGGGCCGCTTGCGTCTGAAGCATATATCATCTTTTCTATAAGACGAAAGAGAAAAGAAAGAAAATATGTATTTAGCCCAGTTTGAGTTGTGCAACAGGCATTGTTTACTTACTCCTTGCGCAGCTGTGTAATTTGCGCATCTTTGCGTTTGATTTCGGCCTTGGCCGTATTGAGCAGATTCTGAAAATTCACCTCCATTGTTTTAATCTTTTTCGCGAGCGCTTTGTTTTCCGCTTGCAAATTAGACATTTCCAGCTGGACGGCATCAAGTTTTGTTTGCCATGCCTCCAATTCTTTGGATTTCTATTGATAACATTTTATTATGATTTCGAATGTGTTCATTATGCAGTTGCACTTACTTTATCCTCGGCCTCTTGGAAATCGTCCAAATCATCATAGATACCTAATTCGTCGTCCATTATTCGACGTAAGCATGCAGACAACAAATACCATTTAGCATGAAAGCAGCCGATTAAATGCGCGAAATTTGGACAGTGTTGGTCAGTGCCAGTGTTCATCAACATTCCCAATCACAAAGCAGCACTGCGCTTATGGGCAGCACTTTGACAATATCATGGGAGATTTGAAAATTTAAATATACATTATCATCATAGTAGTCATAGTACACAAGTAGTCATAAAACTCAAATACAGAATAACGAAAAAACTTTTCAAAATACACACATACTCACACGCGTAGACAAGACATGCAATGGCCGACAATCGGGTTGAATACAAACGGGAACGTCGAAAGTTCTCATGCTATACATATTCAGTAACAGCAGCATTCCTATTACTGGCATTATTGCAATGGTATTTGTTTCACTTTGTGTAAGTTATTTCAAAACTAGCACTTACATTATTTATACAACTAACCAAAATTATATTTGCAGCGTGGAAATAAATAGGTATTTTATTCAAAATGCATGGATTGGCATCATATTCTTTGTGCTTAGTCTGGCGTTGATTCTAATCTTCATCTTCTTTGAGGATTTGCGCTTCTTTACGCCTGTCAATTGGATATTTGCCTTTCTAATCGTAAGTTGTACTTCATTAAAGTACATTTAACTTGCATTATCTCCTTTTTTATAGTTTGAATGCATTGTTATCGGAGTTACATCGCTGATTGTACTTCACTATAAATATCACTATTTGATGAGTTTCATCATTTGGACTCTTGTGCTAATCATATTCCTCTTAATCGGCAGTTTTCTACCGGTGAGCTATAAATACTTAATAAAATTATCAATTAATAAAAATGTTCTTTAAAGCGTGACTTGACGTTGGATGTTGTGGTCCTTGTAATAATTGGAATTGTATGCATTATTGGAGCCATGTATTTTCTGATGCTCCACATTGTCGCAAATGTGCCATATTCTTTTTTTGTCTTTCGCGCTTTCTTTGTATTTAGCATTGTAATTGTAAGTAGTCAGTTAAATTCTCCCTCAAACAGAGTTTAACTTCATCTTTATAGTTCGTCATGTATCATGCACAAATTATCAATGGTGGTCGCTTTGCTGAGATTCGGGATAAGGATTATTTGCTGGCTGCTTTAATATTATTCTACGATTTTCTGATGATGTTTCTATTTACATTTCAATTGGCACCCAAATGGTCAGATGATTGTGATGCGAACTTGAATGTGACAAGTTCGCTGGTAGTCGATTCGCATCTGACACAAACAACAACCAGCGAAATGAATCTTTTAGCTGATCGAATTTCCCGTGCAGGCCATTGAGTTTTCCAAAAATTTATGTTTAAATTTACGCGGTTAAATTAAAGTGCATCTCTGCAATGTGAATGGGTAACACTTGTTTCTTGTCGTCTAGCGCAGCCAACTTAATGTAGATTGAGAATTTGGCGCGCTGCAGCTGTTTACAAATTTGTTGTTCTTGTTTGCTGCGAATAAACTTAAATTGGCACAAAGCTGACATAAACAATAAAAAATTTTTGCATTGTGCAACGCCACACACAAAACGACTGTCGTTTTAGTTGAACAAGAGCAATGGATCCCACCATATCTGTTTCAAAGGTAAGCGGATGAGTTTAAAAGTTGGGATATTTACCATTGAAATTTGGTTTGATTTTAGGGCTGTTTTGTGTATAAAAATGGCGCAACACGCGCCAACAAAAGGACGCCCAGCAAACGCAAACGCAGTGGCCCAGCAGCGACGAGCAGCCTGCTGGGCAAGGAGATCACCACGCAGCCATTCTATGCCGCTTATACGGACTGCTGGAATCAGCTTCACGAGCACATCCAACAGCTGCAAATGGAGAGCAATGCTCGAACGCTAGAGCAACTGGTGGAATTTGTGGGCAGCGAGGGCCGTTGCCGGCTGGATGAGGTGCTGCCCACAGCGGCGCTGCTGACAGGCATCAATCAGCCGGATCACTTGAAGCAATTCGAGACGCTAACGCAACGCTTGCATTCGCAGCATGTGGGACGTGTTTCAGTACTTCAATCTCGTGGTTGTGCCACACTAAAATCAGCCATCGAATCCATGGTATATAGCCTAATGTACGATCAGTCGGCAATGCCTCAGGAGCAGGAGGAGGAGGCAGACGAGGGTGAGCGAGATCGCAAGCGATTGCGACGGACGCAGTGCACCCTGAAGCAACTGCACTCTTGGTATTCGAATAATTTTGGTGGAGCTGACAAACGTGCTTTGGTCATTGTTCTGCCCGATTTTGAGTGCTTCAATGCAAGTGTGCTGCAGGATTTTATACTCATACTCAGCGCACAATGCGAACGCTTGCCTTTTGTACTAATCCTGGGCGTGGCTACTGCTATGACGGCGGTGCACAGCACATTGCCCTACCATGTGAGCGGTAAGATCAAGCTGCGCGTCTTTCAGACACAAGCGGCGCCAACAGGTCTGAATGAGGTAACAGAAGTAACAGGATTCAAAGTAGTCATATTTGATCAGCTCCTTTTCTCTCTCTTCCAGCTGCTGGACAAAGTGCTGCTCTCGCCCAAATATGCATTCCATTTGTCTGGCAAGGCTTTCAAGTTTCTGACGCACATATTCCTCTACTACGACTTCTCCATACAGGGTTTTATACAGGGCTTCAAGTATTGCCTCATGGAGCACTATTTTGCCGGCAACGCGTTTGCCTTGTGCACCGGTTACAGTCAGGCGCTGGGACGCATCAAGCAGTTGTCGCATGAGGATATGGAGACGATCAGGCGTCTGCCCTCGTTTCGTCCGTATGTGGAGCAGATCAATGATTGCAAGCGGATTATTGCTGTGCTCACGGACGATGAGTATCTGAAGAAGAAGTTGCCGCAATTATTGCGCGATTGTCTGCTGCATTTTATGCTCTTTCGCTGCAGCCTGGAGTTCTTCACGGAGCTGGTCGGAGACTTGCCACGCTGTCCACTGGGCAAACTGCACCGGGAACTGTATGTCAACTGTTTGAATAAACCGATCACACAGCAGGCCGAGTACAAGGAATGCTGGCAAATCCTCAGCTTTATGTCCAAGGAGGCGTTTGTGGCCAAGTTGTCCAAATGCATTTCGTGCACCGAACACTTTCTCAGCGAGCAGATAGCGCCACTAGAATTGGGTGACGCCTGTGCCGAAGTGATGCGTTCGGAGCTGCAAACGCTAAAGAAACTGCTCAACGATGTGGAACTGGCGACATTGGAGCAGCAGACCCATGCCAATAATGAATCCCATTTGCCGAGCGACGCACGCGCTCTAACCGATCTCACGCAGGTCGCCTCCCGGCAGGAGCTGAAGGCGCAACTGTTGCAACGCAGCAAACAGGACAAGCAACAGTCGACGTCGGAATATGCACGTGCTCTGACCAAGATCTTGGCACACATTGAGGAGCAGCTGGTGCTGACGCATCTACGTCCGTTGCAGCAGGCACCACCACTGCACGAACTCTACGTCTTCACAGACATTGCAACTGTGCGCCGGAATATTATTGGTGCACCTCGTGCCGCACTCCACACCGCACTCAACAATCCACATTTCTATATGCAATGCAAGTGCTGTGAGCTGCAGGATCAGACGCTGTTGGTCGGCACCATGCCGGATCTGTCGGTGGTCTATAAGCTGCATTTGGAATGCGGTCGCATGATTAACCTATTCGACTGGCTGCAAGCATTCCGCTCTGTGCTGCGCTCCGCCGACGAGCATGAGGATGCAGAAGTGTCACAGGAACAAATCGATCCACAGATTCAGTGAGTATTGAGAAGATATTAATTCAAATTGTTAAGCTTTTAAATTAATAATTATTTTCCTCAATTTAGGGCACGCTTCACTCGCGCTGTGGCCGAGCTGCAGTTTCTGGGCTACATTAAAATGTCCAAGCGAAAAACGGATCATGCCACACGCCTCACCTGGTAGATTAATAATAGATTATATGCAACATTTAATACAATTTGTGGGAATTCTTGAAAGAAATTGTTATTCACAATTGAGCATGATTAGATTTGATTACTTATAATCCAATAAAAGTTGTATTTATTGAGAGAAATATTAAAAAAACAAAAGAGGTTTAAATTGATTTAAGTCTTTAAATTTAAACAAGTAACAATTTTTAAAATGTTATTGTACTATAGTGGGCTCCATTGCTTTTGTTCAACTAAAACGACAATCGTTTTGTGTGTGGCGTTGCACAATGCAACAATTTTTTATTGTTTATGTCAGCTTTGTGCCAATTAAAGTTTATTCGCAGCAAACAAGAACAACAACAAATTTGTAAACAGCTGCTGCGCGCCAAATTCTCAATCTACATTAAGTTGGCTGCGCTAGACGACAACAAACAAGTGTTACCCATTCACATTGCAGAGATGCACTTTAATTTTAATTGTTGTTAAATTTATGCATATATTATTTATTTGAGTTACGTTTCAATTCCAATTACAATCCCATGCTTATATCCCGTACGCACTATTTTTAGACATTCCTTTTGCGTAATACGAAGGACGTCATTCAACCTTAACTTGTTTAAATTAGAGTTAGCTCTTTGGGCCAGCTCAAACGTCATTGCCACAGAAGCACATTCCGGCAGAGGAACAGTAGTCCTAGCCGCAGACGTAATCAAATTGAGCATATGCTGCTAATGCGCTTATGTTTGTTTAAATCTTGTGCTCTGTTTGTTGGAGTATTTACCACAAACTATTTGAAATATGGTGCAAGGAAAACGCCGTCCACTTTGTCATATGGGGTGCTTTTGTGCCGCTCTGCGGTTTGTCCCCATTTCGCCCCACTAGTTGGCCATATTGTGGCAGACACCCTTTATTTAACAAACCCAGGCTACAAAATGGTATAAAATGTGCAGAGTTCTAAGGAACCATCGCAGTTCTTCTCCACATTGCGTAGTGGACTGTCCATAATTGTCAACAACTGGAATATCCAAATCAAGATCAAGATATATTAATACAATCCAACCATGTATTTGCTAGCTCCATTTATTAAAATGGAGGGCCTCATCGTGCTGCTGTTCCTCTCGGCCCTTATGCAAGGCATTGGCGCAGCCCCCATTGAGGTAATTAGCAAGAATTTTAAATTAAATCAATTTTAACTTCTACTTTAATTAGGAGCCTGAGTTATGTGTGCTGAAATCGGGAAGTATTGAATGCTCTCCGGGTAAGTGTTGACTTCGTTATAAAAACACTAAAATATTTAGAAGCTTAAATTAGTTAAGTAAAGTATACTTAAAACATAATTAAAGCATGTTCTGATTTTAAATTTTATAAATTTTCATAAGGTAAACAAAAAGTGTATTTAAATAGCTTAAAATTTAAATTCTTGAGTTATCAAAAATGTTATTTAAATTCATTTGAGCTGTTCACAAAACTAATCTCTATTTTAAATACACTTCGTCAAGCTTAATTTAAGTAATATTAAAGTATATTAAAGTCGTTTACTATTCAAAGATTTTCGACTTTAATAAACTCTAAAAATTATTTTATTAAGTATATTTATAAAAACTTGCACTTTTGCCAGAAACATTATTATTTTAATTTACTTAGTTTAAGGTTTACTTTTTTTAAATAACTTTCGTTAACTAAGATTTTACAGTTAAGCTCATTGTTTTTTATTTTTTATGAACAGCTTTGTTTCTTCCCTCGAAACGGCGTTTCCCTTTTAGGGCAACAAGTTTTTGGGCTTAGGAGTTGATTCAGTTTTTGTGTTTCTAACGTATTTTGTTGGTAGTTTTTGGGTTGGCCGGCAAAAATCCTCTAGACTGAATCCTCCACGTGGGTGCCGGCTGGGCAATGGACGCTGTGGAGCCTTTGGAAATATCACTGTTATCTTCATTATGGACTCCACAGTGTCTAGCTAAGGACTTGGTACAGTTGCTCCATAACGCCGACGCGTCATGGGAAAGCTGTTACTGAGCCATGGTCTAGAGGTGTCTATTATTAAGTTTAAATAGCCATAAGCAATTTCTCTCTTTAGAGAGTTGTTGACATCGATAGCCAAGTCCAATTCATCCAAAAACGAATTTAAATACTTGCTATTTGTAATCTTTTCCGTAGAAACTCTTATAAATTTCAGATATACTTCAAAAAACAAGCTGATGCCGTGAAACTAAATTGAAAAGTGCAACACTAAATTACTTAAGGATATCCCAAAGGATCATATCAAGCAGAAATTACACAGATAATAAGATGAGAGGCTATTGAGGACATCAGATACTCACAGATATATAATCAAATAATACAACGTGATTTCTTTTATATAAATATTGCCATATGAAAAATTCTTGGATTGCATTTAATAAGTTAGCTGATATTTTATAAATTGTAGCTATTAATTAATAAAGAAATTAAAAAGCAAAATGCGAAATGCGAAATGCAAACGTAGCTTGGATTTTGCTCTATTGTTTACAGCGAGTGTAGAGTCATCAAGCGTCTAAGTGAATATCAATAGAATGCAGCCAGAGCTCATCCTGTCCGGATCCTTCTGGGTTGGATTAGCTGCTCACATGAGCTTAAGCGTTTCAATAGCAGCCGCAATGCGTTCGATTTCTGTGCGGGATTCGGTTAGCTTCGTCTCATTTGCCGATTGCACCTCGGCGGGCACCTTGGTGGCATAGTCGGATGCCTGAATCGCTGCGCTCAGCTTGCTGACAGTCTGGTCCAGTTGATCGCGTTTCTTGTGCAGCTTGGCAATCTCCTTGTCCGCCTCAATCAATCCCTTGAGCAGCAGATGCACCTCACACTGCCCCGAAACGGTGAGAATGGCGCAACCCGCGGGCGGCTGACTATCAAATGTCACCGTGGAACAATAAGCGATGGTGGACAGATCGCTGGCATAACGCTTGAGTATCTCATTGGGTGCAGCATCGGTGCACACGATAAATGCCTCCATCTTCGTCTTGTTCGGCAAATTGTAATCGGAACGCGCCGAGCGTATGATGCGAGCTGCCTTCTGCACGAATTCCACATCAGCTTCGATCTGTGCACTGCGCCAGGATGTGTTGGCTGCGGAAGAGGAATGATTTTAATTCGAAGTTAGACTGATTGAAAGGAGAGTGTTTTGGTTTGATCCTCAGATCCGAAATGAATTTAAAGTTGAAAACGGATTTTTCTCTCGAAATTCACACTGGACACAAACTTACTTGGATAGCTGGATACGCAAATACTGGGCGTGTTGTCGGCGCGTGGCAGACGCTGGAACAGCTCCTCCGTGATGAAGGGCATGAAGGGCGACAGCAGACGCAGTCCGTAATCCAAGCAAACATAAAGAGTGCGCCTGGCCGCAGACTGCTGTTCCTGGCTGCCACTCAGGAAGATGGGCTTAAGGCACTCCAAATAAACGTCGCAGACATCGTAGAGCCAGAAGGCATAACAGGCACTGGTCACCGCAGCAAAATCATACGTCTCAAAGCCCGTATTGCAGGTGTCAATGGTGGCTGCCAATCTGGAGAGAATCCAGGCATCCATTTTATTCGATTGCGCATCGAGTGTGATCTGTGTATTGTAGCGTTCCTTGCCCGTGAAATAGAGCAAAGCAAATTTCGTGGCATTCCAGATCTTGTTGCAGAAGAAACGATAGCCTTGGACACGATTAATGTCCAGATTGATATCACGCGCCTGGGTGATGTAGGCGCACAGCGCGAAACGCAACGCATCCGAGCCACATTCGGGTATGCCCTGAGGATAGTCTTGTTTCTGGCCCAGCTTGGCCTTCTCAATCTCACGCGTATCCAGATTGGAGCCAACGAGCTGCTCGTGCAATCCCTCGAGTGAAATACCACATATCACATCCATGGGATCAATAACGTTGCCCAGCGATTTGGACATTTTACGGCCGTGCGCATCGCGCACCATCGGATGCAAATAGACCTCCTTGAAGGGCAGCTTGCCCAGGAGCTTCTGACCGAAGAAGACCATGCGTGCCACCCAAAAGAAGAGTATATCATGACCCGTCTCCAGCAGCGAGGTCGGATAGAAGGCCTGCATATCGGCTGTGTTGTCCGGCCAGCCGAACACGGAGAACGGAAACAGTCCCGAGCTGAACCACGTGTCCAACACATCCTCATCCTGATGCAGCACAATCTCATTGGCATTCACACCAAAGCGTGCGGCGGCCTTTTTCAATGCCTCCTGCTCCGTGCGTGCCACAATCCAATATTCCTCGGCATCGGGCTGAAAGTACAAGAAGGGAGATGAGATTCATAAAATCTAATCTAGGTTTACTTCTTGGACATAAATTAAAATTGTTTCTTTAATTTTCAAGGTTAACTCACCGTGCCGGCCTTGATGCTGGCATCCTTGAAGCTCACATGATAGGCGGGTATGCGATGTCCCCACCACAGCTGCCTGGACACACACCAATCCCGAATGCCATCCATCCAATGGTACCACGTCTTCGTATGATGCTCGGGCAGTATTTTGAGCTCACCGGAACGCACAGCTTCCGTGGCAGAGGCAGCCATATCCGCACAGCTGACATACCATTGTGGCTTGATCAGTGGTTCAACCACATCTTTGGAACGACTGCAAATGGGCACCACCATTGCATTGTTCACAGTCTCACGATAAAGGCCCAGTTGCTTGAGCTTCTCCAGCAACTGTTTGCGGCAATCAAAGCGTTTGAGCCCAGTAAATTCGCCATAGTCCCCAACAATGAAGCCATCATCGTTGAAGATGGTAATAAATGGAAGACCACAACGCTTGCCCACCTCATAGTCATTGGGATCATGGGCGGGTGTAATCTTTACTGCACCAGTGCCGAAATTCATGTCCACAAACTCGTCACAGACGATGGGCAGACGACGATCACAGAACGGATGCACAACACGCTTGCCATGCAGATGCTTGTAGCGCTCGTCCTGCGGATGGACGGCAACGGCCGTATCACCGAGCATTGTCTCAATTCGCGTGGTGGCCACAATTATCTCCTCATCGCTGCCCTCCACTTTGTAGGCGAACTTGATGAGCACACCAAATTCCACTTTCTCCTCGTAGCCGGGTATGGTGAGGAATGTGCGTCCCGCCAGCTCCACCTTGTCCACCTCAATGTCCGAGATGGCGGAGCGTAGAGTGCACGACCAGTTGACCAAACGGGAACTGCGATAAATTGCACCCTTCTCGTGCAGACGCACAAAGGCTTCGGTCACAGCGCGACACAGTTTCGGATCCATGGTGAAATTCACACGTGTCCAGTCATAGGAGGAGCCCAAAGCCCTTAGCTGGTCATAGATGCGACCGCCCTTCTCGCGTCGCCAATTCCAGATGCGTTCGATGAACTTCTCACGGCCCAAATCGTGCCGCGAGAGACCCTCATCGCGCCACAGGAGTTTCTCCACCACCACCTGGGTGGCAATGCCGGCATGATCACAGCCAGGCACCCACAATGTGGTGCGTCCCTTCATGCGATGATAGCGTGTAATGGCATCCTCAATAGCATTGGTCAGAGCATGACCCAGATGCAGTGAACCCGTCACATTCGGCGGTGGAATGACCATGATGAATTTACCATTCGGATTGGGTGCATCAATGGAATCACGCTAGAGTTGAGATTGTTAGTACGTATATATAATAGTTGAATTTTAAATTCTCTTACGCCGTATTCGGGTGTAAAGAAGCCCTGCTTCTCCCACCAGCTGTACCACTGCGCCTCCACATAGCGTGGACTGTACGCGTCTGGCAGTGCTCCACTCAGATCCTTCTTCTCCCCGGGCGCAGTGTTGGACGTATAAATTGCAGCTTCCTTTGTCTCTTTGGTGCGTTTCTGTAATAATAAGACAAAGTTTTAACAGTCACTGAATTGAAGAAAATTAGATTTTTATGGTGACGATTTGCTTAATTTGTGGAATTTTAAAACTGATAATAAAAAAGTATTAAAAGAAGTTTATCGGTCAGTTGCCTACATTAAGCATACCCGATTTACTTATGTTATTACAAGGTATAACAATAGCAACGCAACTAATCTAAAAACTTTCACCAAATCAAACAAAAAATCTAACAAATTTTAAGGCTGCGAGGTTGACTTACGATTACCCTGTTCGACACACCAACTGTTTAAATATATATGTATAAAAAACATGGCTCAAAATACATTACAACCAATCACATCAGACCCCAATCAGCAAAATGTCTTACAGTGTATAACAATAGCAGTCTAAGCACTTAAAGTACATTCACTTTTTGCGCTGATTGCTTGCCACAAAAATAATTAACTAATTTTCAAATTGGAACGAAACTATTGCATACTCCTGCACAAGCAAATCAAACCCCAACTACCTAATTTTACACAGGGTATGACAATAGCCGTTAATGTACACATTCACTTTCTGAAATGAAAATAATTAAATAAATTTGAAACTCGAATTGCATACGTTGACATGAGTCATTTGAGGGCGTGGATACCCTACAAACATTAATAATTGTTGCCACAACAACAAAAACAAGCAGAAAACATAACCTTAAGCTGGATTTATTTACCTCGGGTTTCTCCTTCTTGTCGACTGCTGCTGGTGCTACTGCTGCCTTTTTGTCCAATTTCGCCTGTAATTTGGCTAATTTCTCGGCTTTCTTTGCCTCCTTTTCCAATTGTTTGGCCGTCTTTGGTTGACCATCTTCACCGGTTTGCGTCTCCGCGCTGCTTAATTCTTCTGGCATGTTGCTCGTCCTTGATTATCGTGGTCGTCAATTGAGCTGTTGCAATACACAACAGAGTTTAAATAATGGTCGCAGTCTGATGCAATACACTTGTGTTGAATGGTAAACTTACTTTACGGCTACTTCATGCAGATTGCATCCACAGATGAAAACGTGTGCAAATTGTGTGACCAGATCTACTATTTATTTTACCATACATCGTCGATATATACGCTCAACTGCAAAGTACTCAGTCTATCGATGCTTTTGGAATTTTGTTATCGACTCTGTTCCATCGCTAATTCTATCAATGTGTTTTATTAAAATTAGCAAAAATAATGTGAAATTTCTGTGTATAGAGTATGATGTTAATTGTGAAATAGTGAATAGATAGTAGCAACGAACTAAGGTTTTGCATTTGCGCGATATGTAAAGGGCAAATGCCACATGCAGTCAAACGGCACAGAAATGCCAGTGGACAATGACAACCGATTGGAGACGATGCGCCTTCCTCCAACTTTAGTATAGTTGGATACTGATTAGACGCCAAGCGCATTGGATGTTGTTGTTATTTTATTTATTCTGAAAACCCCAAAAACAAATAGTTTGGTAAACACGCGCACACACACTCACATAGAGAGAGAGAGAGAGAAAGAGAGCGAGAAGGTGGTGTGCAGATAATCTATTGTAAATAAACCGCATACTGCTGTTGCTACTCTATTGTGAACGAGCAGTGTTCTCGGTCACGTACGCCGTTTGTTGTTGCATCTGTGTTGTTCTGAGTAAAAAAAATCCCAAAAAAAAAACTATTGCGAATATCTTGCAAAATTTGTGTATCGATATCACCTGACGAGCCTGCCTGCGTTTAAAGGAGAGCGACAGAGAGAGACAGAGAAAGCCAAGGAGCAACTTTTCTTCCATAAGGTAAGTGAGTTTTCTTCTTCTTCGTCTTTAGTTTTAAGTGTATCATTATTTAATTTGCAAAAGACAATTCGCAAAATCGATTTTTCATTTTACCTCTGAGAGACGCCACCACAGCTTAGTTCTCGTGCCTCTCTTTGCGGCCCATTCGTCTCCATGCATATGTGAGCGTTTTTTTTTTTGCCGGGTAATGCGTCACTTGAGCCTTGTCTTAAGAGCTGTGGAATAAATTACAATAATAATTTTTTAATTAGTTTGTGGTCAGGCACACTCGAAGAAAATTTCTTAATTATGTGTAATGTAATATTAATGTTATACCTGTATGGTTACTTATGGTAGTCAATGTATTTATAAATATTTTTTAATTATCCTTTTAGCTAGATATATTTTAATATTAGCTTTTTAAAATGTCAATTGAAGTTAATTTGTCTGACATAGACTTATATCGTTTATTAATTCCTTCCTCGATTTATTGTTGATTTTAGCTATAATTATATAATATATTATTTACAGTATTTGTATTATAAATATTCAATTATTTTAATTGGACATTCTAAAATTAGCTTTTCAAAATATCAACTTCTCTCTAGACTGTTAGCAGCTTTTTTATAGTTATTTTAGTCATGATTTCTTGCCACAGTTCAGTCATTTGACTCCAAATTTAATGCCTTCCATATATCCTGCTCAATAAGGACTCATTTGGATTGGCTTTTAATCAATGATTTATCCTCAATAATAATAATTAACATTCACAATTTAAAAAAACACATTTATAGAACTATTAGACTGCATTTGGAATAATGCATTGCAACTTGGTCACCTTCTGCCAGTTGGCCAATGATTTCCAGCATTGCCACGCCCCGAAATTTAAGACGACAGCTGTCGGTTTAGTTGTGCGGTGTTAATGACTTCTTCTAAACAAACAAACTCACCTCGTGTAAACAAAACAACGGCGACGGCCAAATGTTTGAAAGCCAAATACCATATCAAATAAAAAAAAGTTATTGACATGAGTAGACGACAACCCTTAACTGGAGAGAAGAGTCATCAGCAGCAGGACATGAAACAATAGGGATCGAGTCGGGGCAAACTGACCTGCGACAAAAAGACAGCGCCAGGCCCATAAACTCCTGTGAGAAACATCTGCTCTCCTTCCGAGTCCTTTCTGCCTACCTGCAGCCGCAATGGGAACCAGAATGGAAATGGGAATGGGACAAAGATCCAGACAGAGTTCAATGTACGCCTGCGCAAACATTTCACAGGATGAATAAAGCGCAGCTGGTATCAGGATTCCCGTGTCTACTCGGATGTGCCTGATTTTTGAGCTCTCTTTTGGTTTCTTCGTTTTTTTGTCTTTGCTGCTTGTGTTTTCGCACTTCCTATGCGAAAGCGGAAATCTTGAATATTGTAACAGTTTTGTACTTGTATGTAATCTCTGCCCAACGATCGCTTTATCCTGGCCACTCCCTATTTCTCGCTTACCGGTTTACGGCCCAAACAAAAAAAAAAAACAAGTTGCTCGAAACGCAATTTGAAACTTTTTTTTTTTTGGTTTTTTGTGGGGTCCTGTTCCCTTTCTCTTTGTAGAGGATTGGGGCGATCGTCGGCTGTCTACGGGTCTCGTATTGAATTACAGTTGTGCCTGAAAAGCTGGCACAAACGGATCTGGTTTATATTATGAGTTTATGTTGCTGTACTTTATACTGTGTCAGCACGATATCCATATGCAGGCCATCCATCCAATGAGCTCCTTTTTACTGGGGGGTCACATGCAGGTGATGCATTTGAGGCAGCTGCCAGTGTTGCCTAACCAGCATATAATTACTTTAGATTCAAAAAAACGACGCTGCGGTTAAAATCAATTTCAGTTTTTTTTTTTTTAAATATACCCAAAAAAGAAAACAGCTGCAATAAGTCAAAATTACTTTAAGCAGAGATTATTGGCAGGATTTGAGAACAGCAGTTTTTATATGTAAAAAAAAGTTAGCATAAATTGGGTTTAAAATAGGTTTCAGGTAAAAAGAGTCAGCATAGAAGCGTCTAACTCTAACTCTCAACTTTCTATCATATATAGGAGTCTTGGGAAATTAAGAAATTTTCATTTTTATGATTAAGCTTGTACAAAGTAAATTTTTAGTGCCTCAGGTTTCCTAGTAAATCAATTTGTCAATGCTTTATGATTGAACTCAAAGTTCAACTAGCCATCAATCAAATCGAAATAGTGACAGGCCAAGCAAATCATACAACTGTCTCAATACACACACACACACACACACACAGACTCGCACACACAGCTAGGCACACACACTCAGATACCTCAGCACACTCATACAAATGTTAGCATTGAAGCAAGCGCAGCCAATCAATCGACGACCATCAGCTGCCACGTAGAAATAGCAACTGAAAATGGAATAAGGGAAAATAGAAAATAGAAAATGCTGCAGATGCTGTGCATTGTTGGGCACTTTGGGTCCTTGGTCCTTGGTGCTTGGCGCATGCCACATCAACGAGCATTCATCTAGGGGAAGTCCCATTGCAGGCAGGCAAAACCAGATGTTCGGCCGCACACAATCAATGCAACAGCGGGGCAGCTGCCACTGCCCAACGAGGCAGTCAGGCAACTCAGTCGACTTGCAGCCGGCTGGCAGTAGATTGGTAGACCGATGAGGCACGGAGGCACGAAGGCATTCATTATCATTACCTTTAAACGGGTCGACAGATGGCTGGCTGAGCAGACTGAGCAGGCAGGCAGGCAGACAGCTGCTCCTTTTACCATTTGGGCCATTGGGCTAAGCACTTGAAGTGCAGGTGTTGTTGTTGCTGCAGTTCTACTTGGCCAGTTGTAGTCAGCTGGTCTCAATTTTAGCCGGGTTGATTTTTGGTTTTCCTGACCGACCCTACACATTTTATGGGGATGTTGCCAAAAAATCAGCTGTTTTTGCGCAATGTTTATAAACAAAAACTGGGCTGTAGTAACCCTTGGAACCACCACTGAGTCTCGTAGAGCAGTAGCAGTAGCAACCACCAGCAGTATCAACCAGAGCAGCAGCAGCGGCACACGACCAACCATCATGTCCACGACCTACTTTGGCGCACTTTACTCTGGGCGCACATGGCGCATGGGGTGGTTCCGCTCACAACAACACAACAGACACGGCAACAACCACAGTGAGACGGCCTTTTGTAGGTGCAAGGACGTTTGCGTTTTGTCGGGCAAATAACCCCCCCAAAAGCACAGTTCAACAGGAGCCACCACCAAGTCAAAGGCAGAGACAGAGGCAAAGTTAAAGGCACCGACCAACATGTGCTCTGCTGCTGCTCCGCTCTTGGTCATGTGCGCTTTAACCAATCCACCACCAACCAAGCAACCGACTGACTGACATATATACACACATATAGATATCTATGTATAAATATATTTTTAGCCACCTTGCAGTTCATTGGCATGTGCCACCGGCGTGTGTCATCAGAGACGATGATGACGACGACGACGACGACACCACTCATCCACACAACGTCTTCGTCACTTTTAGGGGTTTTCCCAAAAAAAAAAAAAAAAGAAAAAAAAAATTGTGAAACGGAACAGCAAGCAAAACAAAAGTGCGACTTGGTGGTAGTTAGAGTCGCGCTCCCATTCATAAAGCATAACATAAACATACCCCCGGATATATCTGTACATATATATATGTATATATATTGTAGTATTGAGTTTAGTGCATTGTTGTTTATTTTGCCGCCTCTCCGTCTCTATTTCTAGGTGGTGATTTCCCGACCTAATCGCAGGTGTATATATATTATATATATTTATAGACAAACCCCTAAAACTTCTCGGCTAATTCAACAGGTCGCCCCGGTTTGAGTGGTTGCAAGTGCTAACATGTGTGTGTGTGTGCGAGTGTGTGTCCCTGGCCCGATTGAGGGTAATTAGTATATTTTTTTGGGGTTATATTGTGGCATTGACCCAAGTTTTCCCACACATATATATATGAGTATGTCGTGGCAAAGGGGTTGAAGGTCAATCAGGTTGCTATTTTAAAGTGGGTTGTTGAGAGTTTCGGAATTTAATGGGTAATTTTCGAAAGTCATCTTTTGCAATGCGTAATAAATAAGAAATAATACAAATGACTTGATTTATAGCATACTTCTGTGCAAAAAGTTTGGCATGATTAGAAAAATTTTGAATATCTTGGATAACTTAAAAATATGTTAAGCTCATTTTGAATTTGCTTTCAGTATTGAGACAAAAATATTCGTTTTTAAAAGGACATTCAATAATATTGTAGTTAAGTTTTAAATAAGCACCTCAATACTTAATATTGATGTCTTTTTGATATTGTACAGAGCGAGATGTGTTTTTAAAAACTAAAATCTTTAATTTTATCATCATTTTTTTAATTATTCTTAGAAACCATTTTTTTTTTACCTCGTCTCTTTTCGTTTTATCTATTGCAGACAATTTCTACCTTTTCTGATTGACTTGATGAATAAATTCCCATGAAATTTGATTTTTTAATGAATACATTCCACTTTCAGCGTTTCAATTAGAAAATTTCATCCCCATATAAATGAATTAACATCAGCTCATTAGGAAATTTGATTTGTACCTGAAATAATTCAATATCCTTGAATTTCTTTCACAAAACACTCTTGAAAAACGATTAATAATTCTGCTTCCTTTTGTTTTTTTTTTTTGGTTCTCTTATTTTCCACATTCCCTGTATGAACTGAAATCGAGCTGGCCCAAAGTCCTTGATATTCTTTGGCCCCATTTCACAAGCTTCTTGCGAAAATTGTGTAATTGGAGCATGTGTAAAAAGCAAAAAATAAAATAAAAACACAAAAACGAAAAAACAGGAAGGGAAACGTTTGCGTAGGATCCTAGAAGTGCCTGTTTTCCGGTCTGGCTGCCACTTGAACACGCGCGCCCCTCGAACATGAAAAGATATATTTTCGCTTTTTTCGCCTACTCACATTTTTTTGCTCAGCGCTTTCAAAATGGCGACGCAGCTGACCAAAAAAAAAAAAGAAGTAAAATCAATGCAAGCAGGCGGCGTACGACGTGCGTAGACAAGAAGAAGGGCAAGCGCAGCAGCAACAACAACAGCAGCATTAGAGAAACAGAAACAGCAAACGCTGACAGAGGCAGTGGCAGAGGCTAAACAACAGCCAGACGACACTATAATATTTTTCGCAGGCGCAAACACAATGGCGGACAGCGGCAACAAAACGGAATAGCAAACAGCAAAAGAGAATTAATTAGATTGGCAGGCAGGCGGCAGCTGGGCGCAAAGGCAGCTGAGAGAGCGTGTTTGTGTATGGGAGAGAGTGAGAGAGAGAGAGCGCAATTGCAATTGCGAGTGCGCAAGTTCGAAAACAAGAAACAGCGTAGAAAGCAGCAACGAAAGCTTCTACAAGAAGACAAAAGAGAAAACTCCAATGACGATCCAGGAAGAACAATAACTAGCAACACAAAATATGCTTAAGCCGAGACAAAAAAGAAAAGGATATACTACGAAAATGTAACGAACGAGCGAACGGCGGCAAATGCAAAGCAAAACAAAAGCAAAAAAAATAAAACAGAAAAAAATACAACACAGTTGTGCAATTGAGATAACAAAAGGGAAACTTGAAAGAAAAAAGAATAAAAATAAAAAGGGGACGCGCGCTTTGCTTTTTGTATGTTGCATGACGCGTGTGCCGCCTGTAAGCTGCCACAAAAGGATATAGAATAATAAATAATGCTTGTTGTTGTAGTAGTTGTAGCGGCAGCAGCTGAGGCCATTGGCGAATTGAAATTTTATGAGAAAACTGAAATTGTATTAGAAAATATGCTGCGTGAATCACACACGAGACAAACACATAAACACACACACACACGCACACACACACATCACATACACATATATAGACACATACAAGCACACGCAATGCTTATGCTAAAAAGGGGACGCGCATTATGGCAGTCTCTACGCGCTTTCATCGCTCTGCTCGAAACGACTGCGCAGCCGACAGGACGCAAAACGACGTCATCACTATAAGTTGTTGTTGTTGCTGTTGCTTTAGCTGCTGCTGCTGCCGGCGCTGTTTTTGTGTTCCTGTTTTCGCTTTTTACCGTTCAGTCAATGACCACATTGTGTACACAACGCATGTATGAATGTGTGTGTGCGTGTTTGCCTTTGGTCCTGTCCGGAAGTTGACGCCGCCGTCGCCGCCTGGTCATTCTCGTCGCTTTTGCCCAAGCTCGCTGCGACGCTTGCTCTCTCTTTCTCTCGCTCTCTGTCTCTCACTTGGACTTTTACTCGATGTTGTTACGCTTGAGCTACTTTTGAGAAAAAACAAGTTTTCGCTGCGCGCAGGATCCGGCTCCCCAACAACACACACACACACATAGACAAAAAGTGCACTTCAGCTCCTGTTTTACGCCTCGCAGTCACTCTTTGGTCCTGTGCGCGCACGGCCTCGCGTCACGCTTTGATCCTGCCATTGCCTCATTGCCTGGTCTCTCCTCCTGCCTGGTCCTGTTTTGCTGTCGTCCTATCACCCATGCCACACATACCATAGGCGTTGCCCAGCTAATGACATGTTGTAAATTATATATTCCCCATGCCCTCCACGTTTCTCCCGTTTCTCTCGTCTCATTCTTCTTGTAATTAGTTTGGTTTCGCTTTTTGCGCTGCGTCTGCTTAAATTCTCTATATTTACAAGACTTTATTTTTTTGTCATTTCCCCTGTTTTTATCCTATTTTTTTCTTCTTTTTTTAATTTGTGCGGGTTACATCTTGTTAGGCCAGTTGTCCAAAGTTGCTCAAAAGTTGTTCTGACATATCCAGCATACTTTCAATTACCTTCAGCTGTCCAGCAGATCCTCTGGGTACACAGAAGATGAGCATTAATTGTATTTGTCTTGTATTTGTGGTTAGCTTTAATTTAATTTAATTAAAAAAGAAAATCGAGTAGGTTTGGAAACCTTTTTGTTTTTTTTTTGCTTCGGTTTGAGGAGGGTCCTTACAGAATTTATTGCATCTTTTTAGATGCGTGCTTGTGAAATGTGCTTTGCTTACATATTGAATCCCATGACTTTAAACTTACATAAATTTGTCATGACCATGAATAACATTCTGTAGAAGCCCCAAAATGTCCTTTTTAGATTTCGAACTATCATAACTTAGTCAAAACTTAGGCGATATTGGTCTAAGTGCACTTTAGTCATGGTCATGCTCTATACCATATTCAAAATAAGCGGATAAGTTTCTTTCTCAAAAATTACTATTGAAATTCTACGAAAAAAATTGAATTTTCCACTGCCTTAACTTTGTCGATTCTTGAACTCTTGAATAATGCTTCAGTTGAACTTGAACTGATATTCATGCTTAGCTGTCAAACACTACTTCGAAAAGGAAGTATCCAAAACCCAATTGAAACCTGTGTGTGTAATTGAGCCCCACATCAGCAGCAGCAGCAACAACAACAACAACAACATCAGCAACATTGGCAGCTACTTAAGAGCTGCGATTTGACGTTTTAAAATAGAAATGATTTTCGTTGTTCCCGGAAATTTAAAAATGTATTTTGAAAGTGGCAATAGAAACCACTCAAGTTGCAAATGAGAAACGCTCTCTCTCTCTCTGTGTGTGTGAGTGTCAGTATGTGCTGCAAGTGATCGATATCAAGGGGAAGCAGCGTACCCAGCTTAATGTTAAACCTCACATGTAAATCTTACGCTAATGCGAGGACTAAAATCAAAGCGTAATTATTCGTAAGCCGGGCACGAATTCAACTCGCTCTCCTGCTGGCTTAGCTAACTAAGTAGAGAGAGAAAGAGAGGGAGTGAGAGAGAGAGAGAGAAAACGCTTGAAGCATGGCAAATTTTGCATTTGCTGCAGCTCGTTTTTGGCATTATTATTGCTCACCGAATAAAATCTATTGTTCGCAAAGAAACAACTGCCGCTTTTCCTCGATTCGCATTTTCCACACACACACACACACACACCTATATCTATATATATATATGGAGATGTGTGCACATTTATATTTGTATATCATTCATTGTCGTCCTGTCAAACTTGTTTGTGCTCTCGTTCTCTCTGCTCGCTCACTTGGTTTTCCTTTCCTATTGCACATTACGCTTTGGCCCCGTCATTCGCATTAAAAGGACAACGCTCTATGTCTGTCTGTGTTTCTCTCCATGTTTGTGTATGTGTGTGTGCATGTGTGTGTTTATTCGCTGCTGCCTGTTTGCGTCGCAGTTGGCGTCGCTGTCGGCTCCGCTTCGCTGCAGCGGCAGCAGCGCTGTTTCGTCCTCGCCAGGCTTCGTCGTCGTCGTTTCAGTTTACGCTCGCAGCTCCGACAGCTCAGAACATGTTGCTGATGACATCCGCGCTCGTTGCCGTGTGTGTGTTTATTAGTAGCAAATAAATGTTATATATATATATATACACACATCTATACAACCATAAATATATCAAGCAACAACAGCAACATCATCTTCATCTTCACATTTTCCATTGAGTGCTGCTCCCCCCCCACACACCCAGCAGCCCCAGCAGCCGGTCTCTTCAAAAACTGACTCAGCAAATGTTGCAGGACAACATTTTTGTAATATCAACAACAACAACAACAACAAATCAAATGAATTTTTGTGCGTCAAATAAACGACAACAAATTGTGCAATTGTGCAAAATATAGCGACAAAAAAAAGAGAAAGAGCCAAAAGAGCATAATACTACAACAAAAAAAAAGAGAGAGCGCGCGCTTAAGCAACAAAAAAAAAAGAAATAAAAGAAAAATAGAAAAAAAGCAAAAGCTTAAAAAAAGTGTAGCACACAAAAAAGTGAACAACAAAAAACAGGCTTTTTTTGCATTACCAAAGAGCGATAAATACAACACACAAAGCAAAATGTGCAATAAACTGGCAAAATAAAACGTTTAAAACTTTGGGATTAAAACAACAACAAAAAGAGTAGACGAAAACGCAACGAAGCAGCGCACACAAGTGAGTCAAAAACCAAAAACCAAAAAAAAAAGAATTTTCAACTTTTTTTTTTCTACATACACAATGCATATTACCTATACATATAAACCAAATGGCACACACACACACACACGCACGAATATATATAAATATATATATATATATAGCAGTTGGGCTCTCTCTCTCTCTCTCTCGCTCTCTGTTCCTCATCAATTTACTCGTTACATTTTGGGTCTCGTCCTGCTTTTCGTCCTGGCCGCAATGCTTCTGTCTCGCTTGCGCTCATGGCG
Organism: Drosophila imparisetae; assembly: GCA_035042265.1. NCBI lineage: Eukaryota > Metazoa > Arthropoda > Insecta > Diptera > Drosophilidae > Drosophila > Drosophila imparisetae. The sequence goes on along the minus strand of JAWNLP010000145.1, from coordinate 2,151,023 downwards.
CGCACTCGTTCCTCTTCCTCGTCGCCGTCGTCGTTGTTGTCTTCGTCTCTCGTCGGGTGGTGGTACAGTTTTCTGCGTAGACCCAAAATTGCGTAAATTTTCTTCCATGTAGTTTGCTCGCATGTCTCGCACGGCGTTGTCGTCCTCATCGTCGTTTGTCGTCCTTGTTCCTGCTGCTCTGCTGTCGTCGTCCTGTTTATCGTCGCAAACTTACAATTTGTTCATTTGTTCATCATCAATTTTGCTAAACATAAACATTTCACAAGTTTTTCACCAAACAATTGAAAAAGGTTTGTACGATTGGTTTTCATTTTTGCATTCTTATTGGGCGTGTTTTTTGTTCACAGCGTATCCTTTTTGCTCTGCGCCATTTTAATTGGTGTCCTTTTTTTATGTTTTTCGTATGTATGTGCAGCTGAAGGGATTAGTTTGACTCTTCGGCTCACCATTAGCCTTAAATTCGCCCATCCATAATTATTTGCAACTGTATCTATTTTATTTGTATCGACTGATTAATTTGATTTAACATTAAGTTTTCTATGCACAATTTGTGTGTACACACGATTTATATATGTCTGTCTGTATGTATCGCAAATAACCCAGAAAAGCGACTCAATGAAAATATTACATATTTTTTGGCCTACGTGCAGAGCAGACATTTCCAAGAAGCAGTTCATTTGATTACTTTTGCACTGCAGGAAGGAGCAAGGGGCACTATGGAGGTGCACTTGGTATAGTAAATATTTCATCAGCGATAAATTGAGCTTATACTAAAATATTATTTCTTACTTATACTTATCTTGAAACTGATGTTTAATAAGAATATTTTTAATGATTTCTAAGAATGGGTTTTAGGTTAATTTTTTAGTTCAAATATTAGTCCCATTATATTTAATAGTGAGCAATAAAAAAGTAAGAAAAATAAATATTATTTAAAATAAGCCAAGGAATAAGTTTATACCACATTTTACCAATCATTATAATATTAATATAAATTCTTCTCTAGATCAGAAATTTACTTTATTTACCTCTAAACTTTATGTAAATGAACCACTAATCAAAGATCTTTTCAGTCGATTCTCGAAAACATATTTGAACTACTAAAAATGTGTAACTAAATATTTTAGAACTTTTCAGCGCAGCACAAACGAAAATTAAAAAATAAATAAAATATATAATTTAAGAATATTTAAAGTAAAAATAAAAATAGATGTAAGCTAATCAAAATATAAGATCAATGCACCTTTCTGCGTCGAGCTATAAAAACTGGCTGTGCAACAACAATAACAACAACAAGCAGAGAAGCAGCAGCAGTGGCAGAAGGGGCAGTGGCAGCAACGGCCTCTGGACTGCATATCCTGCCAGCCTCTATCGACTGCCTGCCTTGGCCTGAGCCCTGCCTGCCTGCTGTTGTGTTGTTGGCTGTCCCATTGAAAAAGGGCGCTCGAATATAAAAGTTGCAGCTGTTCCTCGTACCTCAACTGCTATTTGCCTTAGCAACAACAACAACAACAGCAGCAGGAGGAGGGGCACGGCACGCATTCATGCCACACAAAAAAAAAGAAAGAGTCTTAGAGTTAGTGCTGAGCATCTGCGCTGATCGCTCTCTGATCACTGCTGCTGTTTGTTGAGCGGCATTTGCGCGCTCTCTCTCTCTCTCTCTCTATCACAATCTCCCCTTCTCTCTCACTCTCTTTAGCAACTATAGATAAGCGCATGTAAATGAAAATGTCTGATATACCGCGCATTATGGTATTCCGTCCCAGCTGGGATGAGTTCAAGGACTTTCCCAAATATGTTGCCTATATGGAATCACAGGGTGCCCACAAGGCCGGACTCGCCAAAGTGGTGCCCCCCTCAGAATGGGTGCCACGCCGCAGTGGCTATGCAGATTTGGATGCATTAAATGTGACAATACCGGCACCAATTTGTCAGGTGGTCACCGGCAAACAGGGCTGCTATCAGCAAATCAATATACAAAAGAAACCGTTGACGGTTAAGCAATTTAGCGAATTGGCCAGCACCGAACGCTATGCAACGCCCAAACATTTCGATTTCGAGGATCTGGAGCGTAAATACTGGAAAAATATCACCTATGTAGCGCCCATTTATGGCGCCGATGTCAGCGGCAGCATCACCGACACCGATCAGGATGTAAGTCTCCGATATGGATAGATATATATATATATATGGTGTATTTGATTTGATGCCTTGTTGTTCTGTTCTCGCAGAGCTGGAACATTAATCGATTGGGCAGCATTTTGGATTTTGTCAACAAGGACTATAATATCCAGATCGATGGTGTTAATACGGCATATTTGTATTTTGGCATGTGGAAAACGACATTTGCCTGGCACACAGAGGACATGGACTTGTATTCAATTAACTATTTGCACTTTGGTGCGCCCAAAACGTGGTACGTTGTCCCGCCCGAATATGGCAGGCGGCTGGAGAAGATCGCCAATCAGTATTTTCCGGCCAGCTATAAGAATTGCAATGCGTATTTGCGTCATAAAATGACATTAATATCGCCACAGATACTCAAACAGCACAATGTGCCCGTCAGCAAGGTAATAATCGATGTTGACTTCCATAAAGTGTCGTCGGACTTCGAAATTGAGATCCCCCTCTTTGAGGAAGTACCAAAATGTTGACTGCATTTCAATTGCACTTGATGTAAATTTTGATTGGCTTTCAAAATAGTATTTGTTACTGAAGAGAGACTACTTTTGATTATGTTTAACAGTAGTTAACTAATGACTGTTTATTATTTAAATTAAACCTTGTAAATTGTTCAATTCAAAATATCCAAATTGAGATAAAACTGAGCAATTTGAAACTGGAAATTTGCACAAAGAGAGGAACTCAATTCGAAATCGGCACCAAAACCAAGTCGTTCGTCTCGTACTTAACTCTTTTTAAACATAACACAGATCACACAGGAATCGGGCGAGATAATGATAACGTTCCCGTTTGGCTATCATGCTGGCTTCAATCATGGCTTTAACTGTGCCGAGTCCACAAATTTTGCCATGGAACGCTGGATTGAGTACGGCAAGCGTGCATCGCAATGTACCTGCAGCAATGACATGGTCAAAATCTCAATGGACACATTCGTGAAGCGTTTCCAAAGCGAACGCTACGAGGCCTGGCTTGAGGGACACGATGTCGGCCGTCATCCCGAGGATGCGAGCAATGCGGTGCCAACAGCGGCGCCTCTGCCACCACATCTCGATGTGCTGCTGTGTGATAAGAAGTGGGTTTGAAATAACACAAAAATGTGGATTTAAATATTAACAATCTCTTGCAACTCCCTCTTCTCCCCTTTCCCTCTCACAGAATGAAGAAGCAATGCAATCCCACCAAGGCGAAGAGCTTCAAGGAGCGCAATCCCGATTTGGATCTGGATGAAATCCAACAGAATCCCAATGTGCCAGACGATGTCAAGGCCATGCTTAAGGAGAGCGTGCTCACGCTGACTGAGGAAGAGAGCGATTTTGTGCCCGAGGACACAATGAGTCTGCAGAGTCCGGCGGATTTTAAAACGAAGCAGGAGCTGCTCGAATACATGGACGATGGCACTGGTGAGCGACAATCCAGATGACCCAAAACAGCTTTTGCTTATTATCTTGCACTCTCTCTCTCTCTCCACCTCTCCCGCTCTCTCTCTTGGCATAGAAGATGATGATGAGGAGGAGGATTTCAAGCGGCGCAAACATAAGCGCAAATATGATGCCGACTACGATGATGATTGGCTGGCGAGCCAGCGACGCACCAGCTCTAGGAACAGCAGTCGCGGTCGTAGTCGCAACAAAGATGATCGCTCCATATCGCCAGCATCCTCCACATCCACATCCTCGACATCGCGGGGAGCGCGAGGAGGTGGTTCGCGCAACAAAGCGAATTCAACGCCCCGCAAAACGCCGGCGAGACGAAAAAAGGATGCATCAGCAATAGATACGCCGGCAGCAGCAACAGTTGCTGCAACAGCAGCATCAGCAGCAATCAATGGTAGCAGCAGCAGCAGTAACGTTGGCGCAGGTGAGCGCAACAGCAGCAACAGCAGCAGCAACATCAGCAGCAGTAACAACTGCAGCAGCAACCTTAGCAACAGCAGCAACAGCAACAATAATCATTGCAACAACAACAACGCCACAGTCACTACAACTAGCATAGTCACATAAGAATCACAGTCACACCTAATTGCCACCCACCCATCCATCCAGCCATTCCACAGCTATCTCTATTCCCCCCCACCCCAAACCCATTTTTAACTAACTATAAAAAAAAAAACGCTTAATTTATGTCACAAAAATTCCCCACATTTTCCATATAGTCGCTCGTATTGGTGTGTCAACGTCGTCGTCGTCTTTTAGTTTCTTTTTCGTGTTTTATAAGTCGTCAAAAGTTGTGTCCTATTTTGTAAGCGCCTGACAAACAAAAAAAATATATGAGAGCACGCTATATATATATATATATATAAAGAAAAATAACTATATGCTAAAAACTAACCAAAAACCAAAACTGTTTTACTAAAAATACTTGCAAAAAAAAACCAAAAAAAAAATATTGAAAAAGAGGCGCAAATTTCGTTTCTTGGTTGGGCTTCAGTTTCAGTTGAGCTTCGCTTCGCTTCGTTTCGTTCCTTCGTTCGCTTTGCCTATATATATATACTGCTCAGATATATATATATATATATATATCCATGTATATATATGCGTATATGTGTGTGTGTGTGTCCTGTGTTTGTCGCTTCAATAATTCCCAACGCTAACATACATGCCATCATATAACAACTACATCAACCAACATCCAATCACAACAACAACAACATCAACAAACAACAACAACAATTCCCAACACTTTTCCTTTTTGCACATGTAATACAAAATTTTCAACGAATTTTTACAGATGCCAAACGCAGACTCAGCGAACAACAGCAGCAATATCAACAGCAACAACAACAACAGCCGCAGCTGCAATTTATGCAACAATTGCGCAAATTTGAGGGAAAGATACCAAAACTAAGTCAACAGCAAAGCGCAAGTGCAGCAGCAACAGCAGCACCAGCAGCAGCAGCAACAACAACAACAACATCAACATCTAGTCAGCAGCAACAACAAAAAATTGTCTGCATCAACATGTTGCCAGCGGCGAATACACTAAACGGCATTCCACAGCAACAACAACAGCAACAACAACAACAGCAGCAGCAACAACAATACACCAGCACCGATGGCAATGTCTATCAGCTGCAAAACGAAATACTCTGTGATGCAAATGGTCAGGCAACAACAACAGCAACGGCCACATATCAAACGACAGCCGCTGCTGTTGCCAGCAGCAACAGTAGTCCGCAACAGCAACACCAACATCAGCAGCAGCAGCAGCAACATGTTGCTGGTAAGTTTCAAATCCTCTTTCAAAAATTTGTTTGTCGTTTTTTTTGGTAGTTGTATCTATGCTTTCGATTTTGTGCTCGTTTTGATTGTTTTTTCTTTTTGTTTTTTTTGTTGGTTTTTGTCTTTTTTATTATTTGATTAGCTACTCACTCACTAAATACTAATTTTATTTGTTTATTGTTTTCATATTGTATTTAACAACAAACAATTCTCATCGCATTACTATCAAGCATCTCTCAGTAACATTTTGTAGACAATTGTTTCGTTTATTTGTTTGATTTTTTTCTGTTTGTTAATTTCTAACTAATTTTTGTGCCAACTCAAACTGCAGCTAACAAGAAGAAGAAGAAGAAGAAGAGATTATGTGAAATTCCATTCAAATTTGATTTACTATATGTTTATGTGCTGGTCCTCCATTTGCGGTGTTTTGTACTATTCCAAAAAAAAAAAAAAAATAATAAAAAAAACTTGATAAAAATCGAAAATTCAGTCGCAAACCGATTTCATTTCACACCGACACATATGCCATAAGAAAAAAAATAAGGATTATAAAATAATGCATCTCAACCCCAATAACAAATCGCTTTTCAGTTCGTTTACACTTCCAATAACTATTCGTACATCATAAAAAAACAAATACAAAAAAAAAAAAACCAAATCAAACTCTTGCTGAGCATATTTTTCTTGCTGTCTCATTTCGTCCTTTTTTGTTTGTTTTTTTTTTTTTAATATATGTACACAAAATGTGAAGAAATACAGATTTATAATAAATACTGAAACACATAAATAAATGCACAAATTAGGCCCAAGCGAAAAACATTGAATATATATTTACGATATATATATATACATATATATATAATGATTACAACTGATGATTATGAATGTGAATTGTGCAAAGCGCAATTTGACAGAAAGGCTCAAAACTTATTCATTTTTGTAATATTTTATTTGATTTTACTTAGCGTATGTATTTAGTTTATATTTTATTTTTTTGCAATTGATTTTTTAGCTTAGTTTTTAAGTTTTTTTTCCGCTGTTCAGAATGGAAAATTTTGAAACAGCTTAATTCAATTTGTAACATTTTGCGATTATTTTTATTAGCTATTTTTAAATTGGTTACTTTTTTTTTGTACATCAGTTTTCTATATTCATTTCTAGAGTCTTTTATTTTTTAACGATTTGCAACTGTATGAAAACATATATACTTACATGATTCGTAGCAATTAAGTAAAGACACAAAATCAAGCGACAAACGAATATTAAAACAAACAAAAAAAATCCAATTCACTCACCATTTTTATAATATTATTCTCTAAGTTGGTAATCGTAGCAGGCAGCTCTAACTATATAGGAATATATATCCCATATATATAGAGACTGTATAGTTTTTGATGATTTCGTCGTAGCTATCATAAATATATATATATATAATGCACAGCATTTCTATGATTTTTGAGTGAATTGTTGAATTACGATTTTCGAATTGATTTATTGATTATTTATGCAAATATTACATTCAAACACATCTTTTATATATATTGAACCAAACTCGAATATGTACTTTCCAATCAATATAAACAAAAGACAATGTGGTCACAACTATTAGTTCGTCCTCCATCCTGCACACGAACGCCAACACAAATGGAGCAACGGATCAGCAGCAGCAGCAACAACAGCAGCAGCAGCAGCAACAACCCCAATATCATTATATAACTACAACTGGAGAGGATGGCCAGACGCCGACGACTATAGTCTTTGAGAATTATAATGGTGGTATGCCAGCGACGGCGGTTAGCGCCGCAGCAGCAACACCCATCAGCAATGATGTTGCTGCTGCAACGGCAACAGCGACGGCAACAACAACAACGACAACAGCATTGGTCAACACAGATGGCACCATCATTGAGTTCGATGGCAGCACCTACGAGGAATATCATGTGCTCAAAAGTGAGAATGGCAGCAGTGATTGTCTCAGCAATGGGAGCAGTGCTGCCGCCGCCGACATCATCAAGTATGAGCCACAGCATGTGGGCGAGGATGAGGACATGCTCGAGGATGAGGAGGAGGAGAGTGGGCTGCAGGTGAAATACGAGGAGGAGAGTGGGCTGCAGGTGAAATACGAGGAGCAGAGTCTCGAGCATGACGAGCACGATTTCGAGGAATATCAGGTGATCAAAGCCGAGGTGGAGGCAGAGGCTGCGGAACAGGCAGCAGGCACCACCAGCTACACCATAACCAGCCACGATGACCAACAGCAGCAACATCAACACCACCAGCAACAGTCGCAGCAGCAACATAATCAGGGCATCAACGATGCAATGCCAGGCATGTTGTCAAAAGCGGCAGCAGCGAAACAGAAAAGGAAACGCAAAACGCGCGTCGTTGCCGAGGACGAGCAGGGTGAATATCTGGAGAAGATGAGTGTGCGTGGCTTGGATATTGCACGCTACGAGCACATCATCGATGGCATTGCCTATTGTCTTGTCTGTGCCAAGAGCGACATTTTCAAGACGTTCAAGAACAAGTACAGCTTCCAGCGGCATGCGTATCTCTTCCATGAGGGTCAGAATCGCAAGATATTCGCCTGCCCCATTTGCAACAAGGAGTTCTCGCGACCCGACAAAATGAAAATGCACAAAAAGGATAAGCACGGCGATGTGCCCATGCCGCCCAGTTCGGCGTCGAGTACGCCACAAAAAGCGGATTCAACGGGCACAACAACGCCGGCCACCAAAAGGCCGCGAACTTCTCGAACTCCCCGCGTGCGCAAACTGAAAGCGGGCGATGTGGCGGCGACTCCAGCGAAAAAGCGACTAGCCCAGATCGATAGTGTGCTGGACGAGGTGCAAAATGCCGATGTGGAGCAACAGCAGCAGCAGCAGCAACAACAGCAGCAACAACAGTTGCAGCAGCAGGTTCAACCAGCAACTGCAGCGCCACAGCATCAACAACAATTGCAAACGTTGCCTTCGCTCGATTTTAGTGGCATGATTTTGCCGGGTGGTGCACAACTGGCCTTGGCCAATCCCGGCGCCAGCAGTTCGATGGCTCAATTGCAACGCGGCGGTCAGGCGACAGCCGCACAACAACAAACCGCTCAGCCGACAACAACGACGCTCATCTACTCGAATCAGTTGGAGTTGCAGCAGGCGCTGTTGCAGCAACAATTGCACGGTCAGAGCATTATGATACAGGATCAGGCGGGCAATCTAGTGCCACTGCAACTCGATGGCTCCCAGACAATATACACAACAGCGGCAGCGCCGCAACGAACACAAACAACCAGCTATCAGACGACAACAACACAGCAGCAACTGCAACAGCAGCAGCAGCAACAACAACAGGTTGTCAGCAGTCAGGCGCAAACGCAGCCGACACACTACGAGCTGGACAATGTGACATATCTGAGTTCGACAGCAGCAGCAACACCCACACTGCCCAACGACCAACAACAGCAGCAACAACAGCAGCAGCAGCAACATGTCATTGGCACCGTGCAAAGCTATCAGATCCTGACACCCGATGGCCTGCAGAGCTTCCAGCCGAAACTGGAGCCAACGGAATTGGGGGATATGTGTCCGTATACGATGAGTGCGACGGCAGCGCCACAATATACATTCACAACGCATGCGAGTACGCAGCCAACGTTAAATGCGAATGCTTTGGATGCCCAAACACAGCAGCAACATCACCAGCAACACCAGCAGCACCAGCAGCAGCAACAACAGCAGCAATCGCAACAATTGCTGCAACAGCATCAATTTGCTCACAATCCGCATCAGCAATTTATGGAGCTGAAGAATGAACTGTTGATTAAGAGCGATCCTTATACGCTGGATGCCGCCTCCATGTATCATCTGCCCTTCTCGCCCACATCGATGATAAATGCGGTCAACGATGTGAACACCTCATCCCTGCTGGAGACCAAAGAAATTAGGTAAAACCAAACACAGTTCAACTAACTTTAACTCTACTCTCTATCTCTATCTCTTTCTATGACTATCTTAAACTTATAAATATTGCTACTCGTTACTCGCTAATCGCTACTCGTCTATTTTAAGTAACTTCTCTTTTAGTGTAACGCGCTCTCGTTTGTTTTTAGTCTCTCGCTCGCTCTCTCTCTCTCTCTCTCTCTCTCTCTCTCTATTCTAGTACTCGCTCTCTCTCTCTGTCTTAACCTCTCCCTTTTTCACTCTGTCTCTTTTGTTGCGTAGTCAGCGGCGGCGCTGCATTGTTGCAGTTGCTGTTTCGTTTCCATTTCGTTTCTTAGTTGACATTTTTTTTATAGTGTTGAACAACGTCGCGCCAGCTACTAAACTCAGAATAACACACTACTTTCGAGACAACAAATACACAAAAATACCATTTGAACACAAGTACATCAGCCCTAACCAAAATTTAGTTTATAATTTCGAATATTTTTCTCGTAGTTTTCTCGTTTAAGCCTATATACGATTTAGCCCATATATAATTATATTTTTGATTTAATATGTAGCAAATACTTTGCTTCATTTTTGTAACTTATATTTTTTACTTAGTTTTAATTTACGATTTGTGCATTTATTTTATTATATATATATAATTATATATTATATATACATATATAGTATTTATTTGATTGTATTTATTATGTTTCACTATTTTCCCATACACAAATATGTATCATTTCCGTTTTGGCTTTATTGTTATTGCTTTCGGTTATGTACAGTGCTAAAAAACAAATACAAAAAAGAACACCTTAACATTTTACCATACTGAAGTATATATATACATATATATATGTATACATTATTTGTTTCATTTCTTTAAACAACAACAAATTTATTATTACAATGTGTTATACTTCAATGCGATTTTGTTCTTTTTTTTCTTTCTTTTTCTCTTATTTTATTTTATGTACACAAAAACCAACCCACCAACCAACCAATCAATCAATCAATCAATCAATCAATCGATCAATGAATCAAATCAAAAACTCGCAACTATATAATCAATAATCAAAAACTATATAGCTACGATATATCAGAAGCCGTGCTTCTAGCGCTCTGAAAAATGTCAACGACAAAAAAATTCAACTGCAGCCAAAGTACCAAAAAAAAATAAAAGCAAAAAACTATTGTTTAAAGGCAAAAATTAAGATTAAAAAACATAAATGATAAAAAAACGCGAGCAAAGCAACGCAAATGGAAGCCATAAACAATGTAAAAGCGGGGCATAAAAAAATAAAAAACAAACACTAAAATATGTTTTTTATCATGTTTAACGCTTAAATAAACAAAATACTCATTAAATTAACAAAATGCAAACATTTTACAACACTCAAACACTAACCCATGAGGATAAACACGCATACATTCAAGTAAGGTGTGCGTGTGTGTGTGTGTGTGTGCGTGTATGTGTGTGTGTGGGGGTGTGTGTATAAACACTAAAACAACAACAACAACATCGAACAATTTTTTGATTCATTTTTGCGCACCTCATCAACATATTTCATTTGTTTCCAAATCCAAATCTGGACATCATTCGCATTCCCATTACTCCATATAACCATAAAAAAAAACAACTAAAACTGAATCAAAAAACAATTATAAATATAAAAATTGGACTTATTAAGTGCAAGGTATGTGTACTTTTTTATTCGCTTTTTATTTGATTTTTATTTTCTACTCCTTTCTTTCATTTTTTATTTATCCCAACTCAACTTTAAAGCAACAGCAGAAACACTTTGGAAAACGAACACAACTTTTTCAATTACATTTTTTTCTTGTTTAAAAATTTATTTCAAATCTAGAAAGAATTTTTTTTAATTAAACAAAGCTTAAATTGAAACAGAAATATTAAAAATTAAATTTTAACAGTTAATTGAATTTATTTTGTTACCAGTTTCCATTTTGACTCGTTTCTAAATTAAGTTCATAGTTTTTTATATGAATGTCATATCGCTCAATTGTGATAATCATTGGAAGATCAGATCCAAGAAAGGTGTTTCCTTTGTGTGTTTTTTATTTCCTTTTTGCACGCTTTTGTTTCAAACTAACTACTTATAAATTGGCTGAACAATTGGTTGCTTAAACTGAAACTCACCACAGGAACAGTTCACCTCATGTACATCAAAACGCCCAACTCACCAACTCACCACTGCTCACATGTACATATTATGATTTACTAACCCAAAACTAAACCTAAGCGAAAAAAATCATTAAAATTAAGCAAAATGCGAATATAAAATTGCTTTACAATAAAAAAAAAAATTAATTTTTTTCTTTTTCATTTTTCTATCCTTTTTGTTCGCCCGTTGTGTTAATGTTTTGTGTTGTTTTCTCGACAACTTATGATTTTGCACACCAACCAAAAATTCATAAACAACAACAACAAAAACAACAACAACAACATGCATCATCACAACAACAACAACAAAAATAAAAAAACAAACACAGGTTCTTCTAAACAACAACAACAACAAGCATACAGCAACAAGCAGTTCAAACGGCCATACACACCAAGCAAAAACAAAAACAACTACAACTACCATCACAACAACAACTACAACTACCATCACAACAACAACACTCAGAACAACATGCACTACAACAACAACAACAACAATGATTGGCAGCGTCGCCAGCGCGAAGCGGATCGCATCTATTACGAGGAGATTGTCGTGAAACAGGCCAATTCACGCGCTCTCTCGCGCAACAACAGTTGCTATCGCAACAGCAACTGCAACAACAGCAACAGCAGCAATCGTAGCGCATCCGCGGTCAGTTTCGTCGACAAATTCGCTGATTTTGTAACACATAACCGTAGCATTTTGAAAAGCAACTGCGTGAAACAAGTGCACAACACTAACACTAATTATACCAACGCTGTCTCATCTCTCATTCCAAACTCTAACAACAGCAATGGCAACGGCAGCAATACCACCGCAACCAGTACCAGCAACGGCGCCAGCAGCATCAACAACAACAACAACGTGAGCAGCAGCAGCAATGGCCTCAAAACAACCGTTGGCAAGAAGACGCCCGTCATTCTGCTCGCCGCCCGTGGAGCTGGCAACAAATTGCACCAGCAGCAGCATCAACAGCAACAACATCCTCCTCTAACACTCATCAATGGCAACAAGGCCGCGGCGGTCACATTGGTTCGCGTCAACGCGAATCCAAATCGGAATCGCCAGGTTATCATCACCCCCGACGCATCTAGTCTCCAACAGCAACAGCAGCAGCAACAACAACAACAACAGTTGCTTGAGGAGGCTGCTGCTGCTGCTGCTGCTGAGCAGCAGGATGAGGATGCGGAGGCGGAGGAGTTCATTGATGAGGATGTGTACGATGAGGATGAGGATGCTGTCTTGTCGTCATCCACAGCGCAAATCTTGCGTAAATTTCGCATACCCAAAGGCACAGCGCTGACAGCCAAGTCTGGCGATGGCTATTTGGCGATGCCAACGCCAACACCCTCGCCGCCAGTTGCAAATGTTGCTGGCAGCGTCAGTCTCGATGCAACCAACTATGTGGATAACACCGATGACATTATCGAAGAGCTCAACGAAGATGATCTCATTGAGGAGGTCATTGATGAGGAGCCGGGCGTCTGCGAGGATGACGAAGAGGAACAGGAGTTGCAGCAGCAGCAAGTGTTGCTGCAACAGCAGCAATCAGCAGCTGGCGACAGCGATGGTCTCGATCTCAGCAGCAGCAGCAATAGCAACAATCACAATGCAACAGCTGCAGCTGCCACATCGGCAATACAATTGCTGCAGCAGCAGCAACAACAACCGGCAGCGTTGCAGCTGCAAACTGTGGGACCAAATGGCACCGTTACCTGCTTCAATTTGCCAGCGAATACGATATTGGTGCAGGCATCCGATGGCAGCATTATTGCTCATCCCAGCAAGGCTGGGCAACAGCAGCTGATTGTGTTGCCAGCGGATTGGAACACCGCCAACATGGCAATGGCGGAGACAGCAGCAGCAGCAGCGGCGGCGCCACAACAAACCCAAACGTTGCTGCTGACTGCAGATGGAACTGCTATACCCATAATGGCGCCACTCCAGCAACAACACCAGCAGCAGCAGCAGCAGCAACAGGCCGCAGCAGTTGCTGCTGCAGCGCAGCTATTTGCCGCGTAGGGTCTAATGGGTGGCCAAATGGGTCGATTTTTGAATAATGCCACCATAATGCCAACAACATATTTCTTTTAATCCCAGTACCTTCGTCGTGTTGCATCTGCCGCAAAGCAACAAGAACAACAACAACAACAACCAGAGGGCACAGCTCATGAGTGTTGCTTTGCGCCACTTGCAACACATTTTAAATATTATACATTGAGTTATATATCGCATACTATAATTATAGTGGTCGTTTATAAATTGGATAATTTTTAAAAAAATCATTTTTAATTCAAAAGTTTTTCACATTGTGAACTCTAGTTTTTAAAAGACAACATTTTTGTAGTTAAGAATTTGAATTGTAATTTTAAGATGACGAAATCAACATCAAAATCATAATTTCAATATTTTGGAATTTTCAAGTTTCCATAAATACTAATTTAAGAGCGATCACTGTATATTTTACTACATACATATATATAATTTGTAAAGCCAATTAAACCCATTTATTTAGGGCGCATATCAAAAATCGACGCATTTGGCCACCAAATGCAAATCAAAAGTAAAAATAAATAAAATAATTAACAATAAACAATAAACATAAAAATACCGAAAGCCAAGTTAAACTTAATGAAAAAACCACAACTCAATTGTAAAGCTATGCAAAGAACAGAAGGAAAACAAACTGATATTACATAATGTTAATGTGCATACCAAATTTATTTTTCTATATATCTAAAAAAGAAATACATAAACATAATAATACACATACATACATATATATATATACAAAGCATCCTATGTAGTAAATACATATATAAAAAAAGTCGAGTTTATGTTCATGTTGTGCGCAAATGCAAAATACAAATGTTGTTCATAAAAACACACACACACAAAAACACATATACACTTACATACACACACAAAAACACACACACTTATACAAACACACACGCTACACTCATGCACGGCAGTGTTGTGTAACAAATGAATTATGTAAATTGAAAACAACATTTAAATTATTTTTTAACGCTAAGTAGCAAGCATATGTTTAAGTGGAGAAAAAGAACAAACAAAAAAAAAACAAAAAAAAAAAAACAATAAGCCACCTAACGGAGACACCCGAGCCCAGTTTTCTAACTAATATTTTGACCAGGCGCTATCCCTAGCGCCAGACAAAATTTATGTTTAACTTAATTTAATGTTATAAAAACGAAGAAGAAAAAAACCACACAAAAAAAAAAGATGAAAAATTATGCTGTATTATTTGAAAAACTAATTCATAATTTCCGCTTACTATACTACTATAATAATTTAATGAAAACATACTTAAAAATACTATTTATATACCATATACATATATGTATGGAAAATGAAAGTTACACATATATAATTTGTTCCTTTGCATAAAATAGATGAAGCCATATATCCTTTTTTTGTGGCAGCTATGCAACGTATTTCACTTGAAGTATTGTCCGTAATAATTTATTTTCTTTTTTTTAATTTTTTATTGATGTTTCCCCGTAAAATCCCCCCTCTATGCCCACACACACTCTTTCCTGAAAATGTTGTATATTATTTAAAGAAAAACAAAAAAAAAACTTATTTTTATATATTATTTGCAATTTTTGTTAAGCCTGCGTTTGAATAATATATTTTGATGATGAATGAAAAGTACGCCTAAGAATTGAAGCATAGCACTGACCTAAGTTGTTAATACTAAGAGCGGTACCGTAGTTAAGATCAAAGTATTTTTTCATAATCCCAAATGCGAAAACGAAAACAACAAAAAAAAAAAGATAACTAAAGTTATTGTTAAGCCCAAATAACTATTACTAATGGAAGACAATGATTCAAATTCACAGCATATTTATTTTAAGATCAAAACAAACAAAAATACAAAAAAAAACAAAAATACAAAACAAAAAAAACAAAAGCCACATGGAAAAGTGAGCTGCACTTTTTGTAAGATAATTATTTAGATTAAGTCGTAACGAATTAAAACGAAACTGCAAGCAAATAATTAAGTGACATGAGTAGAATACATATGTATAAAAAATGGATAAATAATAATAACTATACATATATAAATATATATATTTATTATAAACAACAACAAAAATACAATTTTAAAAATTCAAAGCAAATAAAGAATTAAAATAAACATTTAAAACAAGTTTCTTTCGCTCATCAGTTGAAAATTTACGATCATCATGGCCGGTTGCGGGCCAACTCGGAATCGAATCAAAATTTAATAAAAACTGAATTTTTAGCCGAATTTTTAAATGAGAATTGCCAGG
This sequence comes from Drosophila imparisetae, assembly GCA_035042265.1. Classification (NCBI taxonomy): domain Eukaryota; kingdom Metazoa; phylum Arthropoda; class Insecta; order Diptera; family Drosophilidae; genus Drosophila; species Drosophila imparisetae. Next base: position 2,135,208 of record JAWNLP010000145.1, on the reverse strand, counting down.
CGCACAGAATGTGCTCAGCAGATGAATTCGATCTTGTCTGCGTTTAAGTAAATGGGAGCAACGAACGCCGAACGCGTGCTGCCATTGGCTGACTGACAGCTGTGATGAGATGAGAGAGTCAGCTGAAAACTGCGCTCAAAAGCTCAGCACGCGCTCTCCGCGTGTGCGGAAATGCCAGCAAAAGGAGCACGAAGGGCAGACAAGCAGTCAGCTTGCATTGCTGTTCACCTAATACTTTCAGCAGAGAATCAACCAACATTGTCAATATTGCTGATACGGTTTTTTTTTGCTTTTGCGCCTGTACTCATGCCATCATATATTGAAAGTAATTTAAATTCAATTAGAGATCAAGTTTTGGATGCAAATTAACATTAGGTTTTGGATGTTGTTGAGACGAATTCTTTTTAGCAAGTTTTGTGTGCCAATTGAACTTATCTAGATATGTTTAATGATGCAGTTCTTACACAAAATATGAATTCAATATAGAGATCAAGTCAGTAATATTATTTTGAACCAATTTTACCCAAGAACCCGACACAATTTCATAACAATCTATATAGAGCTGTGTATATATTTCAATGATGGCTTTCGTAACATTAACAAGAAAATAGAGCTAAGTTCTGAAATTCACATTAAGCATATTCTATACATATACATATATATATATACAATTAGTATATATAGATAGAGATAACAATTTAGTCGCTGATCCGGGCATAGACGACGACAGTGCGGCAAGGCGTATAGATTTGAATGAAATTGGAGCGACCCGCATGACCAAAGGGATCCGATTTGTGTTTGCAATTCATGTCGATGCGATTGTGGCCACCGAATTTGGGATCATCCGAGGAGAGGACGGCCTGGTAAGTGCCCGCCCAATTGGTGCCGACGCGGTAATCGTTAAAGCTCTGCGTCGGATGGAAATTGAAGACAAAAACGAGACCGGCGCGCTCAAAATGAATCGTTTTATCGCCTTGATGCTTCCAGCTGACATAGGCCGGGCCGGAGTGCAGCCAGCCGTAGCGTTCCTCCAGCTCGTTCATGTCCCGATCGAAGTCATTGAGGAACTTATACCTCAACAAATCATCATCGATCAGATTCCATTGACGCCTTGCATAATGATACGAATCATTGTTTCCCACCCGTGGAAAATCAAGCCACTCCGGATGCCCAAACTCATTGCCCATGAAATTCAGATATGCCTCGCCGCCCAGCGAATGGGTAATCAGCCGTATCATTTTGTGCAGGGCCAGGCCACGATCAATGATCAGCGTCATATCGGATGTGGTGGACATGTGCGTATACATCTCCTTGTCCATCAGCCAGAACGCAATCGTTTTGTCGCCCACAAGCGCCTGATCATGAGACTCTGCATATGCGACCGTATTCTCCATCCATCGACGATTTGTCAGGGTATGTACAATATTTTGTATATCCCACTCATCATCCGATTGTTCCTTGAGCAGCTCAATCCATTTATCTGGAATGGCCATGCCCAGACGATAGTCGAAACCGATGCCGCCCTCGGAAACAGGACGACCCAATGTGGGCATGCCGGAAACATCCTAAAAACAAACGAAGACTCTAAATATATATATATCTATATATATACAATATATCAAAACTCACCTCTGCTATGGTTATAATATCCGGATCCAGTTTGTGCAGCATGTAATTGGCCAAGCCCAGATAATTGAGGGCATCCGTATCGACGTTGAGGCCAAAGTATTCATTATAGTCGCCGCTGAATCCCTCTCCAATGCCACGTGAATGATACAGCATGGAAGTGACGCCATCGAAACGATAGCCATCGAAATTGTATTCGTCATGCCACCAGCGCAGATTGGATAGGAGGAAGCGTAACACTTCGTGCTCCGTATAATTGAAGAGGCGACTGTCCCACAGGGAATGCTCGCCTCGAGCGCCATCGTGGAAAAAGCAACTGTTGGTGCCATCGAACTGATTGAGTCCATCCTGCACATTCTTCGATGCATGCGAATGCACCACATCTAGCAGCACGTACAGGCCTTGGGCATGGGCTACATCAATCATGCGCTTCAGCTGCTCGGGATTGCCACAGCGACTGGAGGCGGCATAGAAACTGGTCACCTGATAGCCGAAGCTGGCATAGTAGGCATGCTCCATGATCGCCATCACCTGGATGCAGTTGTAGCCCTGTCGCTTGATGCGTGGCACAATGCGATCGGCGAAATCATCGTAGCTGCCCACGCGTGGCTCCTGCGAAGCAATTCCCACATGGCACTCGTAGATCCTCAAGGATTTGGGCTTTGCTGGACGCGAATGCTGGCGTTGATAGCACTCCGAGGCGGGTGGCTGCCACACGTACTGCTTGTAGTTGACGCCCTGATTGGCACTCTTGGGCGGCTGCACCACATACTTGGCCCAAGGCGACAAGCGATCCAACAATTGGCCAGATTGATTCCGTATGATGACCTTTATCTCGCTGAGATGCTTAATGGGTGCACTGCCATCCGCATTCGCCGGTAAATGCAGTTCCCATTTGCCAAAGGGCAGCTTCTTAAACGCATGCGATTCCCATTGCCAATTGTCTGTGATTTGTTTGGAGTTTTAATTATCAATTTGATTAAACTTTAAAAGCGCCATTTGCGTTTACAGTGAAACTATCGATACAATTTAAGTACTCATTAAACCCCTAATTCATGACGATTTATCGATATTTTTGAATAATGTTAGGCTGACGCTTGCTACTCAAACTGCACAAAAGCTTTATCTACACTTGTAAAAATATTATATTAGATAATATATATTAATTTACATATAATATATATAATATTTAATATAATATTTATTTATGGTTTAATATATTTTTATTGCTATAAGTTAATTATTTCTAAGCAGCTGCGCACTCTACCAGCATTATCGATAATTTAACAGCTTTTAAGTTTGTGCTTGGCGAATTTAAAAAGCAAGACGAAAAGTGTTGCCAGCTCGCTTGCACATCCTTACAAAGAACGAAAGATGCTGTTGATCTTCTCACACATGTTATCAAAATTGCATACTCACTAAAATCGCCAGTTAGGTAGACATCTCTGGCGCCCGGCGCCCATTCGCGTGCAATCACCGAGTTGTCTGGCTGAAAGTGCAGGCCATAATACTTATAACCCTGCGAGAACTCCTCCATGCCACCCTCGCACTGATCGATTTTCTTAATCCAATCCTTGAGGACGCCATGTCTGCCAAAAAAGAGAGAATACCGAAATCAAAACAAACACGTTCAATGTCAAGGCCAATAGATGGCGCGAAGACTGTTGCAAATGTTTCACTAAGTGTCTCTATCTATTATAATGATGTAGGCCAGACAGCGGCAAACGCACGTCGTAAACCAAATGACCTTCAAGCGACATTGAAACAACGCAGTTTTAACAAATGCAGCCGGGGGTGAGGTCGCGTTGAAAAATAGTTTATTATGCAGTGCACAGCAACAAGAACAAATTGTTCGCGTCGGCGTACACTTCGGATCGGAAGACGATCCAATTTGGGCAAGTTTAATCAAAATACAAACTCACCGGCGACGTATTTCACGCTCGAAGGGCTTTAAATAGCCGTCCTGTTCGAGCAGCTTATCAATGTCCTTAACCTCCACCTTCATAGAATCAGACATGCTGCAAGCCGCTTAGTGCAATTTAAAAAACTAGGAATGGAAATGGAAATGGAAAAGAACTCGCGCACCCGCCGGCGCTGCTTGCAGATTGACAACTGGAACAACTGTGACAGCTGTGCAGCGATTGATGCAGGCCCCAAAACAAAAGCTCTCGGTGCGAGCTTTTTCGTTTTTGCGTGAAGCAACAGCTGTTTGCTGCTGCTTCTTCTTATCTGCTGTTGTCTTTTGTTGTGCTTATTTGCGTATATAAACAACATAGCAATTAGTTGCATTGTTTGCTGATAACAAAAATAGCTGATAACTCGATTACAAGCATATCTGTATGTGTGTATGTTAATTGCCAGATTGCCATGCTATTTTTCAACTGGCGCCGGAAATTTTAATGCATCTTTATTATGTAAAGGTTGAAAAGCATATTATAAACTAGAAATACTTTGACCTTGATCAATTGAACTTATGTGATCAATCTATTAAATTAATTTTCATTTAAAATAATTTTTATTGAAAGCGCTCCAAACCGCAGAGGGAAATCTCTATTTAGACATTTTAATTGAGATATGTTTAAATATATTTTAAATGTCCTTTAAAAATTAATAAAAAATTTTAAATATTATAAAAGTATATATGAAGCTAGAAACTAATCAGATTTCCGCACACATTTGAATATTTGATCTTTTCTATGCAGTAATTTAAATGCACGTTGTTTCCTGTGAGTATTTTTTCGTTAGTATTTTTCCATGGCATATATAGATAATATACCACAAAACTGGTCACACTAATGTCATTTCTTTTCCCACGTAAAAGAAGAAGAAAAACATTGATACATACATACGTACTGTTCGCAATCAGCTGTTTTGTGGCTACAGCGGCCATTTGCAGCAGTCTGTTTTAGCGTCGCGGGTGTAAAGGGACGCGCTTTGGTTTTTACATTTAGTTTTAAGTTTAGCGCGTTTTACTCAATGCCGGTGTCGCCCAATATAAGCTAGACACATCATTAGGCAACGGTGAGTGTGAACGCGATGGAAAATTCTTAAAACGTGTGTGAATTTAATAAAAATGTGCTCTTTATGTTTAGGCATTTTGTATATTTCTAAACGTTTATTACACATACAAACACACATACATAGGATAAGATGGGTCGCAGTAGAAGTCCCGCTTCACCCGCGCACAGACGCAGGGAAAAGGAGCGAACAGAGCGCAAAAAGAGACGCGAGCGTCGCTCACGAGAAAGAGAAGCCATCGTTGGGAGCAGCGGCAGCAGCAGTCGTCGTGACAGAGAACGTGATCGTGAGCGTAGCCGCAGCCGTGACAGGGATCGTGCACGGGGCGGCGGCAGGCGTTCGAGGTGAATAAGCAAGTGTAGTGTACCAAAAACCACAACGATAAGTATAAAGTACTACCGTTTTTTTTTCCTTATTTATGAATTATATTATTAATTATAACTATGCATAAGTATATTAAAGCGTGGCAATTTTAGCCACGCTTGTTGAACTGGTTCAAGTATATCGGCTGCTAAAATGCAACCCTGTCTGTGTGTGTGTGTTTGACAGTTCTCACTAGTTCGCAATTCTTTGGCTCACTTACTCATTTTGGCAGCTCAGCGCCGCTTTGCAAAATTACCACGTGAAGTGAAATAGAAACGAATTTCGTCACGAAATTTAATAAACATTTAAATAAATACACAAAAACTGGCAGAAGACAGTGCCTGGCCTTAGAAAGCAAACAGTCAACAACACCAAAGCAAACGAAATTAAATTAAAGACGAAAAAGCACAAACAAAATGGCTCTACGCGTGCAATTTGAGAATAATGACGATATTGGCGTCTTCAGTAAATTAACAAACACATATTGTTTGGTCGCCATTGGCGGCTCGGAGACCTTCTACAGTACGTACGAAGCGGAATTGGCCGAAACTATACCCGTAATACATGCCAATATTGGTGGCTGCCGCATAATTGGCCGTTTAACTGTTGGCAATCGAAATGGACTTTTGGTGCCGCATTCGACGACGGATGAGGAACTGCAGCATTTGCGCAACAGTTTGCCAGATGCCGTTAAAATTCAGCGGGTGGATGAACGTTTGTCGGCTTTGGGCAATGTAATTGCCTGCAATGATTATGTGGCCTTGGTGCACCCCGATTTGGATAAGGACACCGAAGAGATTATCGCCGATGTTTTGAAAGTAGAAGTCTTTCGTCAAACCATAGCTGATAATACGCTTGTTGGTTCGTACACGGTGCTGAGCAATCAGGGTGGCATGGTGCATCCGAAGACAAGTATACAGGATCAGGATGAGCTGTCGTCGCTGCTGCAAGTGCCACTTGTGGCGGGCACTGTTAATCGGGGCAGTGAAGTTCTCGCCGCCGGCATGGTCGTCAACGATTGGATCTCCTTTGTCGGCATGAATACAACAGCCACCGAAATTTCCGTCATTGAGAGCGTCTTCAAATTGAATCAGGCACAGCCGGCAACGGTGACAACAAAACTCCGTGCAGCACTCATCGAGGAAATGTCCTAAAAATCAGGCAGCAGCTGCCTTTTTCTATATTTAAGAAATCACACACAAAACAAACACACACACACACACACATTTTGTTATTTTATGTGTAAACAGAAACAGCCGAAATACAAAACATAAAAAAAGATTTTACTTATTGAGATCTGTTTATATAAAATATATATATATGTATAAAACGTCCACTGATATTCCTTTTTATGATTTAGCAAGAGATGAATCACGATTTCTTGGCAAGCTTTTATAGAATTTTTAAAACCTAAATATATCATTAAACTAAACTAATATTTGTCGTATTTTGGAAATTATAATATATATGTTACAACTATAATATATATTATTATGATGCTTTTCTTCAATCGACTCAAGTATCAAGTTCACGAAACTAGTTTTAACCGGTTTTCGTACATCTCCTTGTCCGATCGTCCTGCCAAAAAAGTGTCACATTACTATAATTAAATGCTCAAATTGCGTTTGCTCTTTAATATATATATATATATAAATGACCGTGCTCCAGTTTGCCCAAGGACACATTTGCATTTATTGTATTTGCATTTGATGTGAATTTGAATTAAAATGCAATCAGCTTCCACTTCATTAAGAAGTGCTTCTTGCTGCACTCTCTCACACACATGCATGTGCATTTTTACGTTTCTCTTTCACAGATCCCGTTCTCGTGGTGCTGGCGGCATCCGTAGCGGTTCTTCGGGTCCATCATCATCATCGCGTCGCGCGACACGAAACAATTCGGCAGCAGCAGCTGCAGCGGCGGCAGCAGCCGAGCGGCCACCAATCAACGAGGCCGACTTGGAGGGTAAGTCGCCGGAAGAGGTCGAAATGCTGAAGACAATGGGCTTCTGCACATTCGACACGACCAAGAACAAGAAAGTCGAGGGCAACGATGTTGGCGAGGTGCACGTGATCCTCAAGCGCAAGTATCGCCAGTATATGAATCGCAAGGGTGGCTTCAATCGACCGCTCGATTTTGTCGCATAGTTATATATTTTTTTATTTTTTGCGACATGCATAATATATTTATATATTTATGCTACGTATTTTTTCACGTTACGTTCTTCTTGACGTAACGGACCTGCAATTTTATGCAATAGACCGGTTTACAAAATTTACAAAAAAGAAAAACCTAAATCCACACAAAATTTCCACACACACACATACAAATACCTCAAGTAATAACAAAGCTAGCTAGTTATTTAGTAGTTTAAGTCGACAGCGTTGTTTTAAAATTAGCTTTTGATACAAAAACAAAAGTTAATTTTACAACAATTGCAACAATACCACAATCACAACACACAAACACAAAAAAACACCTACCCCACGAATGTAACTGAAAGCGCGATATTTAAAAATGTTTTTACTTACAATTTATCGATAATCAAACGATCCGATTGATCGATAGTAATTATCAAAGAAATATCCGTTTTTCTGTTTGCTTTCAGTTGCATTTGCCAATGTTTTTAAAATGCACACACGATTAATGCTTTTTAAATATTTAAAGTAATTACAATTGTTTTTGTTGTCTCCGAAAACCATCTTACACATTTGACGTGTGTATGCATTTGGCAATAACCACAAACTTTTACCACACACACGAATTAACTGAAATTTCCAAATTTACATTCAAACACACAAGTACAATTACTTAAAGTATTTGAAAACATACATACATACAAACTCACAAATCATCAAAATATCCACAAATCCCCGATACATCCTTTTCCCCATGATATATCCTCCATACGCTGCAATAGTACAATTTTTACAACCAAACAAAAATATATATCAAATATATATTTTATATATAGAAAATTTATTTATACACACACACATACACCAAAGTACCTACAACAACAAACCCCTATAAAATCCCTACCGTTAAACCGAACTTTACAATAGCCATAGCCATTTGTTAAAAAAGAAATGAAATGTTATTTGTTCAACAATCAAAATGTTGCAAATTTGTTTTTATACCAGTCAACAGTTAATTCATTAATCACAAGTGCCAAGTGAAAAATAGCAACAAAACAGGCAAACAAATAATTAATTATGTTTAAGTGCAGACGCAGATTGAATAAATATATTTATATAATCTTTTGTACTTTTTATACCGATTACAACAACAATGTGTAAACAATAGTTACATTTTTGGCAAACTAACAATTAAACTTCAAATAATTCAAATTTGGCAATCTCACACACACACACTCACACACACACACTTATTTCTTTGTAGTTTTTTAATACAACGAAATTGCAGGGATTATTTCATATACTTAATGCTATTTAAATAAACACCCGAATACAACTATGAATAAATGTATAAAATGGAAAATGTATAATTTGGTTGAATTTCGCTCAATTTAAGTTTAAACAAAAACTGTGTAAATTATTAAAAAACGTCAAAATTACAAACGAACAAACTGTGTTTCATTCCAAATAGTTTCGTCGGATCTATCAGTTTTAAAGTTTTTTTTTTTTATTAACACAAAAATTTCTAATTTTTTACTATAATGAATAGATTTGGGTTTTACAAAAGCGTTCTAACGGGCTCACCCCAAGATACTCAACCGGCACCCCACAGGGAGGCTGTTCGGCGACGATCTCGGTCTGTTGCGGGCACACATCGTCGTTATATGGATACGGATAACTGTATAATGGAATTATTAAACAAATGCCACAGAACGTTCGATATTTGCACTCATTCCGCCGATAACTGGGATGACAGCCAACTGCTCGAGTACAAGGAGAGTTTGGCGCGCATCTCATGCCTGGATTTGGACAGCACGCTAGCAGATGAGCATCGCATGAAGGGATGGCTGCCCAATACCAAGTGCCGGAAAGTTATCACACTTAAGCTCAAGCCAAACAACCCAGCATAAATTTTAGTCACAAAATCAATTGGTTCATTTTATGTCAACAATTTTATCAATGTTTCAATTTGGATCTCTCTAATAATATAAATTTTCCACTTGCACTTACATTTATATATTGTATATATATTTTTATTTAAAGTAGTTTAATCGGGCTTGTTTTACATGACAATTACACTTCAGTAAAATACGCATTAAATAGTTGCTTTTTTTTTTCTTAAAAAAATTTTACCTGCTCGTTGCATTTGCCATTAATTTAGTTACAATTTTATTCAGCTCAAATGTGATTTGGTCGCTTTATTATTGTTTTGAGTAAAAAAGTTTTTAAATGCAATATTTGCATATCGTTTATTGACGAAAGACACATAAATTTCATTCGTAATACGCAAAAATCTAATACAGTTTGCAATTTTATTGAATTAATAAATCGATGAGAATAAAAAATGTGTGTAAATAATGTGAACACGTCGATTAAGAATCGAAAGCTTGAAGGGTGGAAGAGAAATTAATAATGCCGCCTTGCAAGCGATTAAAGTATACGACTAAATATTATTAATTTAGTTATTGTTACGTTGTTTTTTTGTTTTTGTGTATAATATTATGAAATACATGAGGTGATAGGATGCGATTGCCATACTCGTAATAATTGCTGCTAAGAAACAAATCTATAAATATTAGTATAATTGAAATCTGCTGCAGCTTCTTCTTCTTCGATTGAAAAACATTTTGAAAATGCAATCATTATTCGCCTGGGTTTTGAAATTATCTCGTATTGTGCGCTAAAAGTGAAAACAATCAAAGACAGGCTTTTCATAATACAATTTGTTGTTACAGCTTTTGCTGTTGTTGTTTGTTGTTTTTTGTTTTTTTTTTTCATTAAATGTTGTAATGTTATGTTAGTCTTTTTGTTGCCACCCATCTCTCGGTTTCGTTGCGGATGGAGAAGGGATCCACCAACTTAATCCGCCTTGCGCGGTTTACGTTTGCGCACCTGCTCTGTGCCTGGCTTCTCCGTCAGCAGTTCGGACGCCTCCTCATCGCCGGCCGGATTGTTTGAAGTCTTTTCAATGTTTTCGGTTTTACTTTCGGCCTTCTTTGCCACTTGCTCCTCCTCTTCTTGTTCCACTTCTGCTTCATTTTCCTCCTCGTCATCATCTTCATCGGCTTCTTCGCTGTTGCGCTCCTCATCCTCCACCACGGCATCATCTTCCTCGTCTTCCAGCTCCTCGGTGGCCAAATCCTCAACACCTTCAGCTAGATTATCCTGCGATTCGGAGAAACTTTGACGCTGCGCCTTCTTTGGCGGATAAATAAAGTCCACAATGCAGACGAGCATCAAACCCAAAGCGGCGCCCACAAAAATTGTGGCAATGGCAAATAGTGCATAAGATCCCCAGGTGGGCAGTCCATATTCCTCCTGCAGGCGAGCGTTAAAGTCCTTGAAAGAGTTTTTAGATAATGTATAATAAATACAATTGACATATGTTCATATAATGCAAATAAGCTTTGCACCAATGTGCGATGAGCTTCATCATCTGAATGAGACATAGACATTAAAATAACCTTTCGATCCCAGATAAGCTTCCGCATTCGTGCATTGAACTAACTCGACTGATTAAAGCCAAACGTAAGCAAGCGATTGCATTTCGCGCAGAAGATTGTTGACATACCTTCAGTGTGTGCGACAGCTTGAAGAAATAGGATAGCAAGGACATGTGAATGGTGTCGGGCTTCTTCCACGAGGACAGCGGTTCAATGCTCTGCCAGGACTTCTTCTTGAGGAAATGCAACAAAGCCTCAGCATCACGTGCGCCGCGATATTGACGGAATTCGCCATCCTTAACACTGAGTGTGGAAATAATAAGGATTCCATTAGATGATAATCGATGGGGTCTTTTTCAAAATGTACTCACTGATAAATGGTCGGCAAGGCAGTGACAAAGAAACGACCGCTGAGCGATGGCGAAGTCGTCACATCGATTTTGGCCACATGGACATTCACATCCTTGGCAGTGCCGGCATAACGTTCCCAAACTGGAGCAAGATTCTTGCAGGCGGGGCACCAGGGTGCAAAGCTGAATATAATATATAATAATTGAATTTTGTTAATAAAAGGTGAAGAGAATTTAACTAATGTATGAATTATTGCTCAGAATAATATATATAAATAATATAAAGAATTATATCAACGAATTAAATCTGAATTTAAAGTTTAGTTTTAGTTTCGTATTAGCGACTGAACACTGTGACGTTGTCTAGACATATTAAATATATTGGTAATAACCATTTGTCAAAATTGTAGGTTTTTGTTTTATTTTCTATTTAGCATGTTCCCCGATAAAAACAGCTGCAGACGCATGCAAAACAGCTGTCAGTGGAATGATGAAGTCAGCCAATCAGGAGAGGACAACGCATGCATATTTAAACGGAATGCAACATTCCATAGAAACAAGAACCAGCTCCATCATCTTTCTTGTTGTTGTTGCAGTGTCTTGTTGCCGGCAACACCCCACACAAACTGCGACTGCGTTGACAATAATGGCTTTGTTCGATTAGACCCCACACACACAAGCACACACTCGCGCTCGCGCTTTTCTTTGTTTTACTCACAATTCAATCATCCATTCGCCATTTAGCATGAGATGCCAGTTATCCTCGTCCAATTCGATTAGATTTCCATCGGGCTGCATCAACTTTTTGGTCGCCGTCGATGCCGCCGTTGCCGACCGTGCGGCAAGCAGCGTGACGATGACACATGACGCTGCCAAAATTTGTAAAGTACTGTGCATTTTTGCAACGCGCTACGTATTTAGCTATAATAAAAAAATATCTCTATTTTCTTTATGCTAAATTTGTACAGTTTTCGATTTTATTGTAGCAGGTTTTTTTTATGTTTGAAACGAAGCAAAAACTGTGGACGCAGAGCTGTCCTATTCGACACTGTAGAGATGTGCAAGTATTCAGTTTGGCACTGTGTGATGTGTGCATACTCCATCGATATATCGATAATCATTTTGCTGTATTTTATATTGATAGTTCCATCTAGTAGTTTTGCATTCAAGCACTGTTTACAGATCGAAGAAATGTTATCGATAATGAAGAACGGCCAAAATATTATCGGCAAACCATTAGAAAACCATATAAAAGCAGCAAGTGCATAAAAATGCAAGTATTAAATTAATCTTAAAGAAAAAAGTGTACGTATAAAGGTCTTAGAGGCAAGAAAGTTAATTAATTTGATTCCAGTAACGAAATCTACCGCGAAATTGTTCGTCGGTAAGCTGTAAGCTATGCTTTAATTTATAACGATTTCAGCAAATTTGGTATGTTGAGCGATATCCGATAAGTTATCTTACATTATACCAGTGTTAAGTCCTATCAATTGCTGCTATCGCGCTGTTGCGTCGTGAGCTGTAATAGCTATCGATATTTAAGGCACTTCCGATAAGAAAGACGAATAATAACAAAGAAAAAAAAATCTTACTAATATCAAATTGGACACAAAACAAAATTAACATATTGTCAATTGTGCGCAGAGCCAACAAAAACCCGCACAAAGATGGCCCACAATTATTTGCAGCCAGTGAATAATCACTTTGACATGGATAAATTTGCAGACGTTGATGATGACCTCTTTCTGCGAAATAATAGAAATCATCGTGCGCCGAGGAGTACGAATCCATTTGATGATGATGATGACGGCGACGGAGAAGTCTCTGAGAGTTCCTCGATTGCCGCCCAAAGGCAGGCGTATGCCGAGAAACGTCGAGATATTGAGCAGCGCACACTGGACTCCACGAACAAAAGTTTGGGTACGTTTTTTAATGGTAATTATTATTGGGGGCGTTACTCACCATTTAATTGAATTAACTACTAGTTTTGCTCTACGAAACGGAGGAAGTGGGCAAGGCAACGGCTGGGGAGCTGGCACGTCAACGCGAACAGCTGGAGAAGACCTCTCATAATCTGGATGAAATCAATTCCACGCTACGTTTCAGTCAGCGTCATTTAAATGGCTTGAAGAGTGTTTTTGGCGGACTCAAGAATTACTTGTCGGGCAGCAGGGATCAGCCACCGACGGCTACAGGTTCACCCACCAGCAGCCAGGAGACCAATTGCAATGCCAGCGTTGTGGCTGGCGGTGGAGCTAGAGCTGGTGCTATACCCAAACAGCAACAGCAGGCGATGTCACCAACGGAACGCTATGATAATCATCCGGTTAGCCGCATTCGCGACGATTCCAGTTCCTATCATCAGCGGCAGGCGCAGGCGCAGCAGCGAGCCGCGAATCCCTTTCAGCAGCAGCTCGAGTCGAATCTCGATGATATGTGTGATAATTTGTCGCGTCTTAAGTTCTTGGCCAGCGATATGGGCACGGAAATTGAGTCCCAGAACGGTTTGTTGGACAACATGAACTATAAAATCGAAAGTGTCGACTTGAAGATGAACAAGCAGAATAAGGACATGAATAAGATGCTGAAGAAGTAAATGGCTTAAATATGCTAACTATACGTAAACATAATGGATAAGAAGCCCACTTATAATTCTACACATCTACATACTAATCATATCGTCTACAGTAAAAACCTCAAAGAATTTCGCGCCATCATTAAGCATTCCTTGTTTATTCTTTTGTTTTGTTAGTTTTTCTTTGTATTATGTATTATGTGCACCAAAAATGATATTTCTATGAGCTGGTATTTGTGCGTTATAAGTGTTCATTTTCAAAACTAGAATTTTTAAATAAAACATTTATTTAGTTTGTATTTTCAATAAATAATCGAATTATTATACAATTTTTTAATCCGTGATTCAAGCCGTGAGTTGTGTACTTTTCTTATATCGATTATCGATCATCGATCACTTATCGATAGCTCGACGAAACTATTGTCGGAGTTGATTGTTGTAGCTCGCTGGCGGAAAATAGCATACTCTGCGAATATAACATTTAATTACATTTGGAATAAATATCAAAATGGACGAGGAATTCTCAACACAATTGCTCAAGGAGCCGTTATCCCTCACGTGAGCAAAACTAAAACTTTTGCAAGGAGCTGAGCCAAAACTTTTTCTTTTCCTTTTTCTTTGTAGTGAACTTATTAACACCGGCGCCCTTTTTGAGTTGGACAATGCACAGCTTGATAGCGATTGTTGCGATGATTTTAATGCAAGTGACGACGACGTGGAGGATGTGAATGAGGAGGAGATTGAGCACGAGGCGCTTATCTCACCCTGGACTAGTTCGTTTGCTGAGCTGCGCGAGCTGATGACACCCATCGATGAGCACATTCATAAGCGGATTACACGTGCCGGGGTCAAGGAGCAGGGCCTGGTGCCCGACAAGGCACGTGTTGCACTGCGCTACAGCGCCTATTGGGAGGGGCAGAGTGTTCCGTTTGATTCCTCTATGCTGCGTGGCGCAAAATTCGAATTCGAGACCGGACGGCAAATGGTGCTGGAGGGTTTGGAGGCAGCGGTGCGCAGCATGTACGTCTACGAGCAATCGGAGTTTATTATATCCTACAAGTTGCTCTTCCATGAGATGGGCTGTCCGCCACGCATTTTACCGCGTGCGGATGGTCTGTTCAAAATTGAAGTAATTAGCTTTACGCTAATTGGCGATGTGAAGTCTCTGAACCAGATAGCGCCTGAGGATCGCAATAAGTTCTCGGTGGTGTATCCCAAGGCGCAGGATATGCATTTGCATGGCAAGGATTGTGTAAAGCGTTGCTCGTATCGCAACGCAATTGCAGCGTTCAAGCGTGCAATTGCTTCGCTCAACTATTGCCGACTGGCCGATGAGAAGGAGGAAGTGCAGCAAAATGAGTTGCTAATTACGCTCTACACAAATCTCATGATTTGCCATAATAAGGTGGAAAACCCGGCAGCCGTTTGTACTTCGATGAAGGCACTGCGTTCTCTTACACGCAATCAGCCGTCGTGCAAGGCTCTGCTCCACGAGGGAAGAGCTCTGGCCGCTTTGGGGGAATACGAAAGGGCACGCCAAGCTTTTGTCCGGGCCCAGGCCAAGGAACCGAACAATAAGAAGATCAGCGAAGAGATTCTTAAAATGGAGTCTCGTGTGAGCAATTATGAGAAGGCCATGCGTGAGATTTGGTCACGTGCCTTCGCCGGCACAGAGAAGGAAAAGCAGAAGAACGACTCAAATGGAACTGAGGCAAACAACGAGTTAAACGAGTTCGTAAATCAAAAGTTCCGCCACGATTTTGAGTCGCAGCTGGAGGAGTTTGAGAAGTCATCGATGCGCTCGTACACCATGGACCTCGCCAAATATACGGACAAGGAGTTTGATGTGCTGCGTCTGCTGGCCAAGAAGCACAACATGAAATTGAGTCTGTCCCCACTGGATGTGGATCAGTTGACGCTTACAAAGCTACAGATTAAATAGAGCATACTTACTTTAAGCAGTTGCATCTCAAGTATTAATATTACCATTGATCATAATCAGCATCTACTCAGCAAACTTAATGAATTTACTTACTTAAAACATAGCCAAAGATATTACAGGAAAAATAATATCTATCTAATATTTACGTACTCTTGAAATAATCTTCTCAAAATGGCGAATTTTGAAGTAGAAAGCCAGAAGATAGTCGAGCCACCGACTTTATCTTATCTTAAGTATCAGAAATAAGAACTTTTCACAAGTTATATATAGAATGAAAGGACTAATTCCTGTGCCTTATTAACACTTAATCCATATATATATAAAGATGTTTTTTCTGGTTACTTTTTTATTGTTGTGTTTTTTTATTGATCGGCTCTCTGTTGCAGCTCCCTGGCCACCTGTCGCTGTAGACAGCCCAAGCAGACACATCCCTTGACATGGGGCAGTGGATGATCCTGGACATGCACTTCCTGCAGCTCAAAACTGTTCGAGCTGTACGCTGACATCCTTTCCGCATGCTGGCACTTGCAATAAAGACAGCAACAAATGATGCTCGCTGCGGAAAGTGATTAGAAATACTGCAAATTAATATATTTTTATATTATTAATGTTGAAATTTTGGGAGCGACTTAACATCTGATTTATATGCAGCTAAACGACAACTGCAAATGCATTTATTTGTCGCCTCTCGTAATGCAGCTAAAGCAACACGTATTTTTTTTTTGCAATCTTTGAATTGTGTTATCTGAGATTTACTTAACGTATTCAATTTCTTTAAGACGATAAAACACTTGTGTGATATATCTCATGTACACGAAAAAAACGTATTTCTTCAATTGGCTATTATTTTGTGTGATTTAAATAATAATTTCTCTATAAACGTTAGTTTAGTTATTATTGCACCCACTTATGCATGTTATCCACAAGGCCAGCATCAAGTAGGGATAGATGAAGGCAGGTTCAAAGGATTCCGGCTCCAAATTGCTGTTGTTGTCATTAACTGCCAATGATGGTTGCTTGTGCCGATTGGTGTTGTTGCCCGCATAGATATCAAATATCGAATCCATTAACGTTTGCGAATAGTGGCCAACACTGGCAATGTCAGCGTGCACAAGCACATGATTAGTTAGGATTAGAATTAAACGAATATTACGAGCCAGACGCATTTTAATGTTTGTGCAGCAACTGTCGCCGAATGAATGTGTGGCAAGTTGGTCACCAAGTGTCCAAAAGTGGTTTTAAAACTGCTCTGGAGATGTGTCTGTGTTGTCTGTGTTTTGTTGAGCAGAACCGTTTACTTCTACGATAAGCAAACACTTGTGAAAGGCATTTGGATTTTGTAAAAATATGTTTTCTCGGTGTCTCAATAATGCAATAATGACTACAAAATGCAGGCAGAGGCTTGACTTGATTTATTTATGTGCTAATCTGAAGAACAATAAACAGAGTAACTTGAGCCAGTTGCTCATTCCGTGTGTTGATTGCCCAGATAGGCATCGCGAGCATTTTGCACCACCAATATGGAGATTTTCGCATCTGGTGTTATGATAACCTCATGGAATTTGGTGCGCACACGTAGCATACAAAGATTTTCGGGTGGATCCATTTTCTGTAGAAATGCCTGTGTCTTCTCGCGTAAATTGTCATAGAGACAGGCATGCTGCAGTGCATCCTGTGGCTGCATTGAAGTCTTCACGGGCACACCCGAACGATTCATGATGAGCACGTCCTCAACGCCGGGTTTCTCGAGCACCTGACGAAAGGCTTCATCAACATAGCGCTGAGTGCGCTTGGGCTTAATAATTATTATTAATCTTTAAGGAAGAGCAGTACAATAAAAAATCAAGCGTACCTCAACTTCTCCAGCTTGCATCTTGTTCTGATTTGAAATTCCACTTATGTTTCAATAAGTTTGCTCAGTTTATGAAGACTTTATAATAATAGTCGACATAAAAAAATTATTTTATGAAGAAATATATCAATTTTTCCAGGCTTGCTTTGTTTCCCTTGTTATATTTAGTCTTTGCAAGCACCGTTTAGCGAAGTCATACACCATTTGTAATTGCCATCAGAAGAAAAGATACGCATAATTAAAATCCATGTATACGAACCACAATGCCAGAAATAATTTATATTAATCTTCTAATTTGTATAAGCATTCAAAATTATAACGCTTCTGCAAGCAGTTCGAAATAAAACAGAATAGTTGAAGAACCTCTTTGAAAGCAGTTCTAATCAAAGCAGTGCATATTTGTCGCTCTCTTAAAACAAACAGCTGCAAGCGACGCTCTCTTAAGAAACGAGCACGTTGAACAAAACTGATTTTAGACTCTACATTTGGCGAAGAGCTCGTAGCGTCGCTCGCTAACGTCTCGTTTGCTTGGTCTGTTTGGTCGCGGTCGCAGGTTCGAATCGTCTCGCGGTAATCAGATCAAAGTATAAAATAGTTTCTCTTTATACTCTTCAAGTATACGGTATCTCTTTCATATAGAGCCACTCTCTTTGGCCGGATTAATGACAATATAATTAATGCCGATTATGCGAGAGTAGGCAGATTGTATTTGGTGGGAATTACGCCTTCGGTGCCCATAACGGTTATCAAATCCGTGGGAAAACTATCATCCTTGTTTCCCTCCACAACTTTTTTGTCGGGCATATTTTAATAAAAGTTTGAAGTGATTTTATTTTTTGTGTTAAAACCCATAAATATTTATTCATAAATTATCTAATAATTTAATAATTTAGGTTTCTTAAAATACCTTTTTTTGTATTGATGGCCGCTTTGGAATATAATCGTTTTTGCTTTTTGTTTTCAATTTTACATTCACATACACATGTGCATAATAGGCAATTACAAGAACAGCAAAGTATTTTTTTTTTGGTTTTTTTTTGTAGGTTTCTATTTCTCAATATCCCCTTAAAATGTATAAAATAATATCTTAAGTTCATTTGAATTAAATATAATTTTAATTGGACACTGAGAAACGATCCTTAGTATTGTTTTTTTTTGTTTTGATTTATGTTATAGTACATACAAAATAATTGTAGATTTTATTTTTGCAACATTTGAAGTTGTGAACATTGTTTATAAAGTTAGTTTTAGTCTACCAGATTTTTTTTTGTTTTTTTGCCTCATACATAAGAAAATCATTTTCCTTTCATATTTTTTTCAACTTCAATCTTAAAACTTAGCTCAACAACAATAACATTCTCAGGTTATTTAAGTATGGGACATTGTCTAGTCGATGGATTCCGACATATGCATAAAATAACTTAATTCAATTTCATATAATCTTAACTTATTGCATAATTAATACATCAATTCTATTCTGCGGCATATATAATATATATGCATACAAGTATATTTGTTTATAATTATACTAGTTATTTTTTCCCTTTTTATATAGAAGATAGTATTTAATGAGTTTTTTGCTTACTGTACATAGATCGGATTAGAGAGGTGGGTGGAGTTTTCAAAGATTACAGATTCCGTCGTATAACTATTATTTTTATTGGCTTAATGTAGCGATATGAATTTTGCAAATATTTTCCCTTCATAATTTAATAATTTTACTCTGTCTTAGCCCAAAGTTGCATATAAAATTTGAAGCTCCTGTAATTTTTTTTTTTGGTTTAATTTTATTAAATTTTTGCATTTTGCTTTTTAAAGTAAACTTTCTTATATTTTAAGGGGGGTTCATTCAAAAATTTTTGAGCATACTTCTTGTAACATAATTTTGTGTGTGTGTGTGTCGGAATTGACAGTTTTTGCTAGAAATATATTTTTAATTTTCAACTGAAATTTTGATTTGAGCAAATTTTGTTTGAGATTTGCCTGATCTAAAACATATTATTCAGCTCAAGTTTATATTTACACCACAATATAAACATAATATATTTAATTTTCTAATCAATTATATAATATTTTATTCATTTGTTTAACAGCCATTTAACATTTCCATATTTAGATTATTGTTGATAATTTTTTGTATTTTCATTTTTTGTTTTACAGGTACACAAATATCCACATCAACTAACAGCATGCAACAATGGGTTAATTATCTCAACAGTTTGCGATTATAGTACATAATCTTTCGGTATGGTCTTATACATATATATATATATATATATATGTGTATGTATGCATATTCTAGGTACAGTTAGTACATAGTTTCGTAATAGTATCTCACAGCTACTGCGCTAAAAACAACGACAAACTAAAGAACCACAATTGATTAAAATTCCTGTTTTGTTAATTTTCTTACATGGCTCATATACTTAATATCATTAACTAAGTTCTATCCCCTATAAGTGGACAATACATAATACTTTTTCCAAAAATGTAACATAGTTTTTTTAAAAATGTTCAAATGTCTTTAAATCAGTTATCACAAATTTCGGGTTTTTTCGCTTTTCAAATGTTTTTTTTTGTTTTTTTCCTTTTCGAAAACTTAACATAAAATTGAACAAAATTTTGTTTTGAACATAATTAGTTGAAATAATTTTGATTTTGTATTCCTTATCATATATTGAATATTTTTCTATTATTTGTAATTTATTTTTACCACTAGCTACACGTACAAACACATACAAATATTTATAGATATTTTGAATACAATCTTTACTCTGTTTACGGATTGGTTTTTAGTTTTTAGTTTTTTGTTTTTAGTTTTGTATTTTCTATTTTGAAGCAACACACAGCTTATATGATTTCTTCTAATATCCAACATTTATATATATATATGTTTATTTGAACAACAATACACAATAATTGCCATATACATTATATTCATTTTTTTAATTTATTTACTTTCCCTTTAAGATAATTATTGTTTCGTTTTTGTTTTTTGTTGTTAGTTTTTATTGAGTTAGCTAGTGGACACATACACACACATAAAACATTTCTAAATATTTGGCTTACACATAGTTTTCATGCTGTTAGATCCATATATATGTTCTGAATAATCCACTCGGTATTTGAATTCCATTTAGGTACATGAGTCTCTCATTTGTTTGGTTTTATGCCTATCAAAATATATAGTTACACATCATACATTTATATTGAACTGTGTACGTTTTTCACTCTACATATAAATATATATTTATATTATCTAAATATTTACCTAAACATGCATCAAAATATTGGATCAAATCATACAACCAAAAAGTTCTATAAAGTTAAAAATCCAACTTGTGCTTCTTTCCCAAAACTTTTTCAAAATATTCTTTAAACAAATTGTTTTGTTGTTGTTGTTGTTGTATATGTTATATTAATATATAGTATATGTATGTGTATATAGGGTATATTGTATATGTATATAAATGTATTTACCTATATCTCCAACCTTATCTTCTTTCCATTGCATTTCCACATTGCTCTCGAATTGAATCGGTTACGTTTCGAACGCTTCCAACTATAATCATTAGGTACATTTAATCCGGGTATATATAATTTAATGCATTTTATATATATATATATATATATATCTAATATATGTATATAGACACTTTTCTTTTCCAACCAAAAAGCGAGCCAATTTTTAACTAACAACTACGTTAACTTCTTTGGTAATTGCAATGAGTCTTTCAACATAATACTAATCGTGAAAATAGAGCACATAAATCAGATATAACGAGGAACTATTGAAACATAGTTGGTTTTTTCCATGTGTTTTATATGTAGGTACACGAGTGTCGAATACTATATAGTAAGTGTATTGCTAGGAAACATTTTCAGGTGATCAATCTTATACCCTTGCATTAATGTTATCGGATATACATAGTTACATAGTTTTGAATATATTATTAATGAAAATTATATAAACGAAATTTTAGTATTTGCCTATAAGAAGAAGCATCTAATATGTATATAAATCGGACCATTACTCATATTTGTTGTTCATATTTTATTCATTTCTGCAAAGGTATTTAATCATCGGCCAGCCGAAGATAACTTGTTGTTCTTGCTAAAGTCTGCTTATAGGAAACAGTGTGTATATATGTATGTATATATATATTTATTTTTTCTTGGCAAATGTATATAGTTCGTGGAGAACTATTTAAATGTTCAAAAAATGTTGCAATTTCTTTCATTTGTTGCTGTTCGCTGCCAAAGTAAATGTAATCCAAATAAACATTTATAAAATCTGCATCTATATAAACATCTAGGCATTTAACATTCATATATAGTATATATATATATATAGGCTTAGCTTAACAACGATTTTTTCTTTGCTTAGCTCGATTTGTTTTACATTATGTAGGTACATACATAGAAAAATAGTGTTCGATAAGGGAACTATTTTTATTTGTTTTATTTCTTAGTTATTGCTGCTTTCGTTTTGCTTGATGTTGCTGCCGTCTTGCTGGTTGTTGCAGCTGCTGTTGTTGTCGCATTTGTAGGTTTGCCTGTTGTCTTTGTCGGACTGGTTGCTGTTGGCTTGGATGGTGTTGTTGCTTTGCTGATCTTTGGGGACACGTTGCTGCTAGATGTTGCTGCTTTGCTTGTTTGAGGCTTGGTAGCAGCAGCATTTGTTGTTGCCGCTGGGAATGGTGTGACCTTTTTTGTCGGTGATGTTGTTGTTGGCTTTGTTGCTACCGCTGTTGTCGAGGGCTTTGATGCGCTCGCTGAGGTTGAACCATGTGGTGCGTTTTTCACTGGGGTTGCTACTGTGTTGCTGGCGGCAACTGTTGTGGTTGTAAGCGTAACAATTGTTGCTGCTGGTGTGGATTGTGTGGTTGGTGCTTTTGAAATTGCAGCTGTTGTGACAGTATTAACAATAATTGTTGTGGGTTTACCTGCAACAATTGGTGTTGTTGTTACAGTTGCTGTTGCCGGCTTAGTTGCAATCATTGTTGTCGCTATTGTTGGTTTTTGCATATTGCTGGTAGCTGTTGTAACTGCAGGTTTAGTTGCAACAGTTGCAGTCGCTACTGTTGGTTTTTGCATGTTGCTGACAATGGCTGTAGCTGCAGGCTTAGTTGCAACAGTTGATACTGGAGGCTTATGCATGTTGTTGGTAGCTATTGAAGTTGATGTTGCTGCTGCTGGCTTTTGCATATTACTGGCAATTGTTGAAGTTGCTGTTGTTGATGGCTTAGTTGCAATAGTTGCGATTGTTGCTACTGGCTTTTGCATGTTACTGGCAATTGTGGCTGTTGCTGCAGTTGTTATCGTTGCTACTGGTGTTTGCATATTACTGGCAATTGTTGCTGTTGCAGTTGGTTTACTTACTAAAGTTGCTGTTGCTACGGTAGGTTTTTGCATGTTGCTGGCAGCTGTTGTAGTTGCTGTTGCTGCTGGCTTATTTACAGTAGTTGCAGTTGTAGTTCCTATTGGCTTAGTTGCAACAGTTGCAGTTGCTATGGTTGGCTTTTGCATGTTGCTGGCAGCAGTCGCAGTTGCTGTTGCTGCTGGCTTAGTTGCTGTAATTGCTCCTGGCTTTTGCATATTACTGGCAACAGTTGCAGTTCCTGCTGCTGTTTTGGTCGCAGTTACAGCTGGCTTTGTTGTTGATATGCCCATAGCAGCAGTTGTTGTCACTGTTTGTGGCCTCTGAGCAACAGTAACAGTTATTGCTGCTAGAGCCGCAACAGTTGTTGCAGGCTTGGCAGCAACACTTGCCCTTGGCTGGGTTGTTGTTGCAGCTGCTGTTGATGAGACGGCAGCAACTGTTGCTGTTGTTGGCGTCACTATCTTATTAACAATCGTCACGCTTGGCTCTGATTTTGTTGACACTATTTGTGTTTTTGGTAGGGTAGCAGTTGCAGTTGCAACACTGCCATTGATTGCTGTCGTGCTGGCAATACATTTATTTACATCTGTTGCAGCCAACTTGCTATTATTGGCAGCAACAGCAGCTGTTGTTATTGGCTTTGTGTCTGGCATAAAAGTGGTTAGTGCTGGGCTTGGCTTCGTGCCAGCTGGCACAGCAGCAATATTGCTGTTAACAGCTGCCGGTCTCTGTATAGTCACGTCTGCAGCAGCTGCCGCGCCTGTTGTAAATGTGGACATTGTGTTGCATTCACGTCCGCTGCTCATGGTGCCAGTGGCCAAAACTTTTGTGGTGGCAGCAGCAACTGTTGTTGTTGCTGCTGTCGAAGTTATTGTTGCTGCTGCTGCTGGCTTTGCTTGTTGTTTGCCTGCAGCTTTCTCTTTCTCAACATGCTTAGTGGAACTTACCTCCGTTATGACCTTGACTTGAGCAGGTTGCTGCTGATTGCTGTTGATGTTGCTGCTGTGATGCCGCGCCGATGTCTTCAATATACTCGGTCCCGGCAACTTGCCCACCGTCATTGGCAACACATCAATCGCGTCAACGGCCATCGCTGACGAGGCTGATGCATTAACCCGCTCTCAGAGTTGCATCGCCTCATCCCGAAAGCCGTTGCCGTTGTCATTGTTGTCATTGTTGCCATTCGCAGTGCCATGGCCATTGCCAGGAGCAGCAACATCCTCGTAGGGCGTCACCTCCAACGGTGAGACACCACTTATCAGTATTTGAGTGTTCGTCACACCATCGTAATTCTGACTCTGGTAACGCTCGGCATGCAAATTGACACAAGGTCTGCCAGCGGGTCCCCATTCCGCTGTGGGTCTCAGCAGATGCTTGAGGCGATCTCGGAAATTGAGATGCTTGGGCGCCTTGCAGATCTGCTGCACGCCCACCACAAAGATGACAAACACCGGCAACAGTCCTATTATCCAGCCAACTGTATCGGCCCAGATGGGATATATGTAATGTCCATATTGGGCGGGCTTATATTCAACCCAGTTGAAGAACAAAATGAACTGCAAAAGAATTCCAGCTTACTTGAATAGAACATTGGCTAAACGAGGAGCTTGAACATGGATCCATCTTTTGGGATTCTTAAGATATTGTAACTTACCAGGAGCGTTGCTGGTGTTATATAGCGCCACATCGTGCCCCAGAAAATGTTCCATAGACGCGATCGCTTGCCAATCATGCCCTGTATATCGTTGAGGAAACGCTGCGAGCCATAGATCCAGGCAATCAGGACACACTCCGATATGGCTATGAGCAGCACCGACCAGTTTGCCGCATATTTATCCATTAGCTGCAGCCAGTACATGCCACTCTGAGGAACATCAAAAAGAATCAGACACATTTAATATATTTAAGTATTATACACTCACATTGGTGGTGAATCCCAATCCTCCAAGGTAGCCAAATATGCCCACGAAGAGCACAACCCATGTTTTGTATTGTCGCAGATTTGGAAACTTGTCCAAAATGGCAGTAGTTACGGTCTCCATTAATGCAAACTGCGAATCCAAACCCAATGTGAGCAGCATGACAAAGAACAGTATCGACCAAACTGGCGAGATGGGCAGACGAGTAACCACCTCCGGATACACAATGAAAGCCAAACCAGCACCCTGATCCACAACCTTTTTCACCTCCACATTCAGCTCGTGTGCCAGAAAACCAATTATCGAGAATATGACCAAACCAGCAAAGAACGAAGTGGCTATGTTGCAAAAGGCCACAATGAGTGAGTCCCTGAAAGTGGATGATATATTTGTTGATAAAGATGGGTACATATAATAGGCAGGTATTGTTGCATCGCTAGCAGGATAGATCCGATCGAAAACCAGAGGGTTAGAACCATTTTTCAATGGGTGGATTGATTTTTAATGAGTTTTAAAAGTAATGGTAAATAAACTTTAATTTCTTAAGACTAACCTTTTTGAATTATATCTGTTACAGGTTCTAAGATACTTACTTATAGCAATTATTGGAGAACTTATTGTATGAAGACAATGTAATGAGTCCGCCCCAGGCGGGGCTGAGCGCAAAGAAGATCTGCACAGCGGCATCGCCCCACACCTGAAAGAGACAATAGAACCCGCCGATTAAGATTAAAGAGTTAGAGTTAAAGTTAAAGTTAGTTGAGCACTGACCTGAGCATTTGCCAGTTGCTTCCAATCGGGCATTAGATAGAACAGAATGCCTGTGCTGGCACCTGGCAGGGTAACGCCACGAAAGAAGAGAATGACCAGCACCAAGTAGGGGAAGAGGGCCGTAAAATAGACGACCTTGCCAGAGGATTGAACGCCCTTGCAGAGGCACAGAAATACAATGACCCAGGCCAGTAGCAGGCAGGCGGCCAGTGAGTACTTAATGCTGCCCGTTTCCTCAATGCCCGATGACAGGCCCAACACAAAGTTGCTGGGAATGAGAATGGAAAGGATTAAAGTTTACTTAAGTTAATTTATAGTTGCTGCTCAGTGGAAAGCAAAAGGTTGCTTCCACTTTAGACTTGGACGTCGAGTTTGGGCCCGTTTCTTGCCATCCATCATGATTTCATAATAGTTAATATTTAAATGCTGTTGTTGAATGGAATTTTTAATTTAATAAATACTTAATTAAGGTTTACTCACTTGAAATACTCCTCGGCTGGGGGACGTTTCAGGGCATGGAGCGCCATTTCGGTTATATTGTGCTCATCGGCATAGGTGTTATTGTAGCAGGTGCGCAGATAGTAGGTGCCATTGATGGCCTCACATTGGTCCGCCATCACGTAAGAGAAGCAATCTGCAAGTGTCATCAACTCTCTTAGCACATTGAGCCAAATAAACACACAACAACAACAAAAAGGATAAAAAGGACATGGGCAATTCAAGTCGAGAGTCGCTCAATTATGCAGAAGGGGGCAGCAATTTTTTCTTTTTAATATTTATGAACTATTTGTCGGACCCAAAATAACATGAGCGAGAGAGAGAGAGAGAGAGAGAGAAAGACAAGGAAATGGCAGCTCTGTAAAAAAGGACTCGTGCGGAAGGACAATAAAGCAGTGAGTCGGGCGACTTTTGTGCGGCTTCATAATTAAAAGGACAAAGTAGCAAATCTGGCAAAAACATGAAAAGGGTTGGGCGACAAGAGCATTGTTGCTGCTCATCGTGCCTGCCAGTGTGCAAACAAAAACAAAATGTGGCAAACAGTCGCGACTGCCAGATACCCTGTATAACACTAAATGGAGTGTGCCTTGTTGTATATATATAAAATAAAATAAAATAAAATAAATGTTAAGGAATGGATTTGTGTAAGCCTATTGTGTAGGGTATTTTCAAATCATATAGCCAACTTGCCAAAGGCTTAAGTAAGCAGTTACGCCTCTGCATCCATATTAATATATATAATATAGATTACCTTGAGGTGTCATATATAAATAGATTATGGGCTCAAAAACAACTTTATTCCAACGTTTCTGTTAATTACCACATTTAATATTCACAGAAACCAATCAATCGGAGTGAAGACACCTTCAACACTTCTTTTTATAGTCTCAGTGTGGCTCCAAAATACAGGGTATATTTAAAAGGGTTAAAATGTCGAAGTGGGCCCGCATAACAGTAGGTCTATATGTCATTTTGTTGGAGGAGCTCCGTTTGTTGACCCAGGACTGATTAAATTTTGAAGAGCATGCTTTATTAAGTTGAGGCGAAAGCAAATCGATGTCGGAACTCGTTGGTGGTTGGGGTCAAACGTCAATAGAAATGCTGACACAGTTGATTAGAGGCACGGCTTGGAATTTGTTGCAAGGGGAGTCCAAATGGACTTAGCTGGTTAAGCTTTGTTGAATACATAATATGGGAAGTGAATATAACAAAAAAAATCCTTTTTTTTAAGCTGCTTATGTGAAGGCATTATTTGAGCAATTTTTTAATCTGGCCGATGTTTTTACGAGCTGTCCACTCATGAAAATTGCGCTGTTTTAACTGATATTTTTAGCTGGCGCTTTTGCACACCTGACGCGGCCACATTTTGGTGGCCAACAACGGTATGCTTAATCTAGTAGCTGCCACAATGCAACGTCACAAACTGTTTATGACATTTGACTTGTGAAGCTCGACGCCTGCCACATGGTGCATGGGTATGTGTTTTTTTTGCCCAACAAAAAGTTGGGGCTCTTGTTTATGAGTTTGGTGGTTTTGTGCCCGTGCTGGTGTGTGTGTCGTGTGTGCGTGTGTGTGCAAATGCCAAAGTTTTTTGGGTCTTTCAGTTGACTAACGAGGCAAGCGGTTGACCGCAAAATGACTAACTGAATGCTGCCAAGTTCTGAACTCACATTTCGCATTCTTTGTTTGCTCTTGAAATGAAATGTGACACCGAGTGTGCGGCTGCGTCAAGGTGCATCCTGCCACTTGGCCACAAAGGTCCACTTGCCTAATGGCCCCTAAATGTACCAAAATAAGTTTTTCTCCCCATTCGCACCAAAACTTTTGTGGTCTACCAATCGAAAATGTGATTTTAATTCAGTTGGCCAAATATTTTCATTTGTTTTTGCTGCTCGCTCAAAATTTGATTACTGTTTAAGTTGCAAGCAGAAACTGTTCAACTTGCAAACACCTGGCACAACACTGCCAATTGAGTTTTGGATGCCGTATTTGGCATGCAATTAATTTTCAAATTTACCCATGCCGTCCACGTAGCTGCCAATAAAGAGCTGAAGGCTTCACAACAAACCAACAACAAAACAACAACAAAACAACTGAAACATTTGCAAATTGTGCTTGTGAAAGGTTGAATGCCAGCGTAAGTTGATTACAGTTCAAACAGACCTGTTTCCTCCAAATTGAGGCCAATTGATTACGTGCCCCTTGTCAAAAGTTACCCATGTTCAAATTATTTAACCATATTTCATAACTTTAAAGTCGATTTTTGACATTGATTGTAAAATCAATTTATATATCTACAAAATTCTTTATAATTCAATCAATTTGAAGTACGATTTATATGTCTAGATATCCAGAAACTATAAATGTAAACTTCTTGTCGAAACTCCCTTCGCATAAGGATTTTCGACTTTAAAGTTGAAAACTATTGAGAATGGTTTAACTTTCGAACTAATTAAAGCTGACAAATATTTTGAATTTTCAATGTGTGGCCTTTGCCACTCCATACAAATTAATGGAAAAGGCCTCGACATGTCGACAACCTGACAACCCGACAACCCAACTCAATCAGCGTTTATTCAATTGGCCGCGTTACTCATACGCCGCATAGGTGGCAAATACAGTTATGTACATAAGGCTCTTCCTGGAACGGGGTGGAGAAGACAGTTAAGTCAAGGTTAAACATATGGAACCACAAGCCGCACACATATGTATATATATATATATATATATATATGTATGTATGTGTAAGTAAAAGTAGGTTGTTCTTTACAGTACACAGCGCATATCAATCAACTAATCAATCAGCATCAAAATGGAAATCACATGCGCCACGGCTAGGGAAAATTGAACACGCGATTTCCTTTTTGTGGTTGGAATTTGTATTTGTTATTCCATTTTTTTGCCCCCCTTTTTCTTTTTGTAGGCGGGGCTTAGCTTCAAAGTGTTTACACGCCGTTTAATTTGCCTGTCTGCCTTTATTTGTTATGCAATTAATTTTATTACAAACATACATCCCTCCCCCCCCCCCATACACACGCACACACAGAGGCTTGTGAGAGGACCCGTAGATACAAATCATATAAAACTTTATGTGAATGCGGCATCAGGCAAAAACTGTCTGCCTTTCAATTTGGGTAACTGGAGCGTGTCTACTCAGCCAACTGTGCGTCTGTGTGTGTGCTGTGTGTGTGTGTGTATGTTCATGTCGGCATCTTACATTTGATTACAAACACACACACACACAGATAGATAAGATTCTTATATAAGCCTCACCCAAGTCGACTAGCGCACACAGGAAATTGCCATTAAATTTTGTGACCTTTAAGTTTGATGTGGGGCAAGTTTTCTTCTTCTTTTCTATTTTTCTATATACATATATTTTGTTGCTCTTCTACAAGTTTTGTAGCATACCCACACAAATTTTTGTGGGCACATGTTTGTGTCCATAACATCAGTTTGATTAGCTCCAACAAACCTTATTGACCCAATTAGAAGTTATAACCGCAACTATAAGCACACACACACACACACAGAGACATGCTGTGAGTTTAGTTTAACTTTATGTGATTGGCTGGAGAAAATACGATTGGCCTAAGGAAAGATCCATTAACTATTAAATAATTCAATAATCGATGTATCTATCCGATTCCCTTTACCACATTTAGTTTTTGTAACTGTCAGATAATGTTGGCCAAACAAATTCTGGGTTAATCTTCTCCAACTGCTATTAAATCAAAGAAGTGCGAAATCAAATGATTATTCACTAATATTTCCAATTTTCCTAATATTATTTTCTTTACTATAAAATAACACTTGGCAAATAAAGGGAGGCCCATAAAAACATGAAATAAACCAAAAAGAGCCTGTTATGTAAGCACTTTTGCTTGAGAAGACTAAAAATATTGACAGAAAAAAGTGTCTGTGTTGTTGTTATTGTTATTTAAGCTGTTGCTATTGTTGCCTTTGTTGCATTTTGTTGTTGCTGCTTATGTTTGTGTTTGCTTTTGTGTTTTGAGGGTCAGAGGCAAACTAAGGCAGAAGGCGGCGTTAAGTGTGCGAGATATTCAATCAATGGACAAACAAGTTAAACACATTTTAATCATGAGGCTAAAAGTAAACATTTGTCATCTAAAAACTCCATGAGACGAGGTCGTCAATGGGGACGACAACGAGGATGGCGACGAAGGGGAAGAGAATGACCAGCAGAGGCCAAAGCCACAGTCCAGACACGAGACGAGAGGTGAAAGTGTCAATAAATGAAATCCTTAAGAAATTGCTTGTCTGCCACTGAGATTGCGGGTGTGTGTGAGTGTATGTGTGCGGGTGTGTGTGCGTGTGTGGAAGTATAGCTGAAAAGCTGCAGCAAAAGGTTGCCAGCCGGCGATTGAATGTCAAAAACTGTTTAGCCATAATTGTTGTCACTTTAAGCATCTATTTTTGTCAGCCATAAAAAAAACAAACGACATCATCTCATCCATTGCGCATATCGATTTCATGACAAAAACTATGCTATCCTGTTTCTTGTATACCCTTTCAAAGAATTTGATATTTTATTTGTACATAGACACATTTTTAAAGGCGTCAACAGCTTTACAGATATTGGCATGATAATCTGCCAGTCTGTTTCCATACAAAATACTCTCAGAAAAAGTACAGCCTTAAATTTCAATTGCCTGCTGCTAATATATGAATCATATATCTAACGGTACATAAATTCATAGCTATGTTATTTATTTATTCAATATCTCATTGAGAGCCTGTCGAGGAAAACAACTAACATCATATTTACGCTATATATTTTGATGAAACTTTATAATAAAGAAAAAAAAAGAAGAAATTTCCCTCAAACAGAAAAGCAAGCTCAAACTTCCAAAATTTCTCAAACTTAGAGCAAATATAAATTAATTGAGCTTGTAATTTAAACTTAATAATCCTGATTATAAGAAAAATGTGTAATTTAATAAATTATTTATTTATTTAACTTTAACTTCAGTCTGGAAGTGAATCTGAGCATCGGCCTGCTGTTAACAGCTGTTTCTGTTGCTTTTTTGCAGCTGCTTCTTCTTCTTTAGGCAATAGCTGTGCATTGATGGCGTCCATATTAAATCATGTTGGCTCAAGCAGAGGCGTGGCAATTGAGCGGGTTGAGCCGAGCAGCGAGCAACTGTTGTAGTGTTGGATAGTGCCAGCTGTGCTGTTAAAGCTCATGCAAAAACTTTCAATGACATCGGCTGTTGCTGTTAATGTTGTTGCTGCTGTTGTTGTTGCTGTTATTGCTGCTGTTGTTGCTGCTGTTGTTGCTGCTGTTGTTGCTGCTGTTATTGCTGCTGTTGTTGCTGCTATTGCTGTCTGCAGTTGTTGTTGCTATGATTATTACTTGTACTGCTGTAGCCTGTATAGAATAAGCGCCACTTGAATCTCTACGTGCGTGCGTGTGTGTGTTTAAGTGCCACTAAGGCAGCCACAATAAAATAAGCAAAGCAGCGAGCGGGGGCAAATAAAAAAATACGGCAAAAGATGCTGCTAAATATGTTCTTTATACAACTACAACGAATAGCGTATGCACTGCTAAATAGCTTAAAATACATAAAAATAAATGACAAATATTGAGCAAAGTCAACTGTTTTTATGGAATTGACTATCAGCCAACTCAAATAAAAACCTAGCGTATTTTGTTTATTTTTAAACCATTCCAAACATCAGCATTAAATCCTTCCGATTTTTTGAATAGTTATTAACTAAACTCATTTGAAACTTCAGCATAACAACCCTGCGAGCTATAAACACAGATTATGCCTTAGCTATTTTTATGACTTCACAAAGTTGGCTTAGCCTACATAACTGTCATAACTTGTCGTATACACAACATTATGCCACCTAGTTCAAACAATAACCTTGACTGCCTGAATGCCACTCCACTTCACAAAGACTCGTTAAAGATTTATGTCTTTCGCGTGGCAGAGAGAACATTTTAAATTGTGTCTGTATTTGTGTTTGTCTTATTCTAAAGAAATCAAATGCACGCTTAAGCGCGCAGCTTCTGCTCTCAGTCTGTGCCACACACACACACACACACACATAGAGCAGACACACCTCTGGCAATGTCAAATGGAAACCCAACGAGCCACAGCACAAAAACAATTGCCTACTTCAAGGCGCTGTCGTCCTTTGCTTGCCTACCTCGTAATTGTTGTTGTTGTTGCTCATATTGTTGGCTGTGTATTATTATCATCTTTTGCACAAAAGTTGCTTTTTATTGTTTACGTGTGCGTAAATTGCAAATGAATAAAAACCTTGCCAGTTTATTTGCTGTTATCAAGCTCAAGTTATCGATATCGATTTATGGGCATAATATATTGCTTAATAAGATTCCGGTCGAAAAATATACATATATATACACCTGAAAAACATTAATTGTAAGCATTCTCCAGCTATAGATACATTTATTTATATGTTTGTCAGCAATTATGTTTAGTGGCTTATTAAATTTACTATTTTCGCTGTGTGAGTTTGACAGGCTTGAATAAGTTATTCGCGCCACGTTTTGGGCAAAAGTTTAGTACGAAAAAAAAGAAGAAAGTTTCACATTTGACAGCTGGCAATTTGCTTAATCTATTGGCCGAAATAAGGCAAACAAAGTGCTTTTGATTTGATATTGTACTCACGCTCTGTGCTCCACTCCGGTTCGCAGTTCTGCCACGGCAGCTGTGTGCGAAATGAGGCGAACATATAGAATATAGTCCAGGCAATTATTAGATTGTAGTACAGCATCACAATGGCCGAGACGATGATCATGCCGGTGCCGAGTCCACGGAAGAGCGGACAAAAGCGGCGATAGATGGCCACCGGGCCCAAGGCGGCATACTGGCCAAACGAGAGCTCCATAAACATTAGCGGTAGCCCAGCTATGATTAACATTATGGTGAATGGAATAAGAAAGGCACCTGCAAGCATAACCATATCATTGAGTTTAAAATATTAAATTGATATTGCTGTAATTGGGCACAACTTGAATTTCTAGAGACCTTCATCATTCTTGGGTAATTAAGTGATTACTTACCGCCTCCATTATTGTAGCAGAGATAGGGAAAACGCCAGACGTTGCCCAGCCCCACCGAGTAGCCGAGCAGTGAGAGTAGAAAATCAAAGCGACCCGTCCAGTTGCCACGTTCCGGTTCCGCTGCCTCAATGGTGACTGCATCCGCGTCGAGTGTGACCAGCGCCGTGCCCGAAGCACAGCCCGCAATGCTGATGGCTGTGGGTGTGGTGCTGAGCTGTGGTGGTGTCGCCACTGTTACATCCTTACCCGAAGCACTCGCTGTTGATGTTAACGCCGCCGCATTGGCAGGACACACTACGCCTATACCAGCAGCAGCACCACCACTGCGACCCCCGCCAGGAGTTGTTGCGCCACCAATTGCTGTTGCTGGAGTTGCCTTGCTGTGCTGGGCACGACGTTCCGCATTGAATTCACAGCTGCTGAAACGATCTTCATTTTGCTGCAAGGGATTGGTGAGAATGTTTTGTGGCCCAGTTAGTTAACCTTGCGTGACAATCACTTGACAAGCGACTCGCCTGGCCCAGGCCTGGCATGGGCGGGCCCAGCCTGGCCTGGCCAGCTGCCAGGCAAACGACAATGAATGACATTTGGCCTCATTAAAGGCAACAGGCGAATCTGTCTGACACCGAACTTATTGTGCCCTTCAGCATCGCAGCCAATTCAAATTGAATGTTAACGATTTGGCTTAAAATTAATATTCTTTGCACAACTGTTGAATATCAGCGAGAATATTTGAAGAACATTGAACATTATTAGAACAGTTATATGTTGAAGCACTTACCTCCCATAGATCCACATCCAGTTTGGTGCTGGACTCTTTGTTCGGCTTGAGGCTTTTCGTTTTGGATTTGGTCTTTGATTTCTTATCCATATTGTGTCACAGTTGTTGCCGCTAATTGCATGCTATTCTCTGGCTGTATCTCTGTGTGTGTGTGTGTGTGTGTGCAGCTTTTTTGGGGGCACTGTTTCGTGTGATTTATGCCAGTTGCTTCATAAATTCAAATTTTGCTAACAGATGGCTCTCAGTTATGGCCTGGCCTGTCGGCACTTCTCTGTTGGCCTTGTGTGCTGCTTTTTTTTTCTGAGCGTGCCCCCTTAGTTCATGTTTGTGGTCTCTGCAAGATACAAAAATATTATATTCGGTTAATGATGCTGGGCAACAAAGATAATTGGCAAATCAAAGTTCAGATTGCGCTGCTTAAAAAAAAACTTAAAGTGCAATTTTCAAGCTATATATATTTTTCAATTATTAATCTATTTTTGTATTTGTTAAATCTCGCAACTCAATTATCATAATTTAATAAGCCCTGTTAATTAGCGCATGTTGCCAACTAATCAAAATCCATTCAAGCACCGCTTTCATTAGCCATATTTCCATTTCCTTACCCAACTGTGCTGCTGCTGCTGCTGCTGCAATCGGTGTGAAAATATTGGCATCGAACTGACATCGATTCATTTCATTTTGCACATCGACTGGCATTGGGAAGAGCAGCGAGCAGGAAAGAAAAAAAATGAAATAATATAGACAAAACCTTCACATTGACATTCAAAATGAATGAAACATATTTATAGTATATATATGCAAAATATATGCACATACGTATATATTTATTTTAAGTTAACTCAATTGATGCTGATGTGGGCGGGCAGTTGGCAGATAACCGAGCAGAGGTTACAAGGGCGCCGGATATATGGATATGTTTACATATTGCTGAAGGTTTTTACCTTTCTGCACTCTCTTTCCCACTCTCTCTCTCTCTCTTCCTCTCTCACTCACTCAGTTAACAAAAGATTTTTCTCAAGGAAATATGAACAAAAAAAAAAAATACATTTAGCCTTGATGCAGATTATTCTACTAGTGCAGCAAAATGGAAATGATAATATGCGTTACATTTTCGTTACGAAAGTGTTTTCCATGCAGTTTTTGTAAGCCAAATAAATCCGTCAATACAAATCTCTTGTGGCCTTAAAGCTTGTTAGCTTGTCAGAACTACTGAATTTCAGCTTTGAGTAGATCAAAGTTGAAATTGTATCATCAAAAATATTTATTTTTGTATATTTTTCTTTATCAATTTTATTTGTTTCTCAATTCTTGCAAATTAAAAATAAAATATTCAAGAAAATTGTATTTATTTTGGGAAAACGATGGAAAAATATTTTCATTCATATTTTAAGACAAATTAATAATAATAAAAAAAGCAAATTTATTTTTTCTTTTACTGCATCAATTCTATTTCTATCTCAAAGAATATTCATTAAAACAATAAAATATAATTTAAAGCAATTTTTTTTTTGGTTTTTTTCATTTAAGACATAAAATTTAATTGGATTTTCCAAACTATTGCTCAAGCCATTACGCTTTGACCAATTTTCACGGAGCCTTCCGAGATTAATGAGTGCTTGAGAAAATGACGTGCCGTCAATGACACTTGACGCTGTCGGCTCACACACTTGCACAAAGCACACACACACAAGCACACACACACAAGCACACAAGCAGGCACACACACACAAGCAGACATACACACACACATAGAAATATGTGTGTTTTTGTTGGCACCATAATATGATGTGATGTTAACTGTTAGATGTGATGCAATGAGATGAGATGAGATGTGTAACGATGCGCCCTGTTGTATAATACCGATCCCCTCTCCTCTGTCGCCGCAACCCCTCCCCCGCTCATAGTGTGTTGGTCACGTTTTTATGCGCCATTTTGCCTTTGAGCTTAAACGTAGCTTTTGTTTCTGCCACACTGTCTGTGTGGCAATACGTTGACAAGTTTGATAATTAGGCAGCCAAATGTGCATTTAAGTGTGTGTTGGGTGTGGGGGGTGTAAACGTTTTTATGTTGCTGATGACGATGATTATGATGCTGATGAGGTTGCCCGTTGCTAATGACCTGTTCGCTAACCAGACTGCAACTGGTTTATGGTCGATGTCAGGCAGCTGTTTTATAGGCGGACAAGCATTTGGCATGCTTATCAAGTTATTTCATTAGGCCAGCTCTTTAATCATTTGGGAATTTCAATTCTAATTTGATGCTCTGACAATTCTAATTTGAATAGCATTTGGACCAAGTTTTAGAGACTGATAGCAGTAATTAAAGTAAACGTAAGTTAATTGGTAGTTGCTATTAACTTGTTGTACAAGTTTGGTAAACAAAAGTACATTTTTTGCAACACAGTTTAGTTTTACTTATGATTGTCAATCCCGTCTACGATTATGGCTAGCAGCAGTTTTAACCAATACAATGTTTGCTACTAAATTATATTTATTTGTTTTGTTTATGTCATATTTTTGTTTTATGATTATTTATATTTGACCCTAGTGTGGAAGCCAAAGGGTTGATGTGATTATGTAACCGGTCATTGTAACGACTTGTATGTCGGTTTATTTGACTAAGAACTGTCGGAACACAGAAGTCGTTGTGCAGCGTCAAATTGCGGACATAAGGTGGAGCACCAGAGATATCTCTTAGCACCTTGTTCTGCAAGACTTGAATTTTATTAACCCAAGATTTTGCCGCTGTGCCCCAAAATGGAATCCCATATGTCCATGTGGGCACGATGATGCTCCTATAGACCAGCAGCTTGTTGCTCAAACTGAGTTTACTGGATGGCTTCAGCAACCAGTTGAGTTTCGCCCTTTTGGATCTACACACTGCTGCCGTGATCTGTATGTGTTTGCACCAGGTAAATTTCCTGTCCAGATACATACCCAGGTAGCGAACATGGTTCCCCTGAGGTATGATCGTGGGTACGTAGGCATAGATCGAAACTTCAAAATGGCATAACTTCGTCAAAACTCAACTTTTTTTAAAAAGCGAAGGCTTTTTGATCATAGTTTTGCCCCTAAATCAATCGTACATTTAAAGTTGAAAACGTGATTTTAGGTCGGAAGACAAGTCAAAACCATAACCTGAAAATCGATATATGGGCATAGGTCGAAACTTCAAAATGCCATAATTTCGTCAAAACTCAACGTTTTTTAAATAGCGAAGGCTTTTTGATCATAGTTTTGCCCCTAAATCAATCGTACATTTAAAGTTGAAAACGTGATTTTGGGTCGGAAGACAAGTGAAAATTATGGCCTGAAAATCGATACATCGATATATGGGCATAGGTCGAAACTTCAAAATGCGATAACTTCCTCAAAACTCAACGTTTTTTAAAAAGCGAGGGCTTTTTGATCATAGTTTTGCCCCCAAATCAATCGTACATTTAAAGTTGAAAACGTGATTTTAGGTCGGAAGACAAGTCAAAACCATAACCTGAAAATCGATATATGGGCATAGGTCGAAACTTCAAAATGCCATAACTTCCTCAAAACTCAACGTTTTTTAAAAAGCGAGGGCTTTTTGATCATAGTTTTGCCCCTAAATCAATCGTACATTTAAAGTTGAAAACGTGATTTTGGGTCGGAAGACAAGTCAAAACCATAACCTGAAAATCGATATATGGGCATAGGTCGAAACTTCAAAATGCGATAACTTCCTCAAAACTCAACGTTTTTTAAAAAGCGAAGGCTTTTTGATCATAGTTTTGCCCCTAAATCAATCGTACATTTAAAGTTGAAAACGTGATTTTTGGTCGGCAGACAAGTCAAAACCCTAACCTGAAAATCGATATATGGGCATAGGTCGAAACTTCAAAATGCCATAACTTCGTCAAAACTCAACGTTTTTTAAAAAGCGAGGGCTTTTTGATCATAGTTTTGCCCCTAAATCAATCGTACATTTAAAGTTGAAAACGTGATTTTGGGTCGGAAGACAAGTGAAAATTATGGCCTGAAAATCGATACATCGATATATGGGCATAGGTCGAAACTTCAAAATGCCATAACTTCCTCAAAACTCAACGTTTTTTAAAAAGCGAGGGCTTTTTGATCATAGTTTTGCCCCCAAATCAATCGTACATTTAAAGTTGAAAACGTGATTTTAGGTCGGAAGACAAGTCAAAACCATAACCTGAAAATCGATATATGGGCATAGGTCGAAACTTCAAAATGCCATAACTTCGTCAAAACTCAACGTTTTTTAAAAAGCGAGGGCTTTTTGATCATAGTTTTGCCCCTAAATCAATAGTACATTTAAAGTTGAAAACGTGATTTTGGGTCGGAAGACAAGTGAAAATTATGGCCTGAAAATCGATACATCGATATATGGGCATAGGTCGAAACTTCAAAATGCCATAACTTCGTCAAAACTCAACTGTTTTAAATTGCCATATTAAAAAAAAAAAAAAAAAAGATTATTTATTACGACTTTCCAAATTTATTTGATTTATTCTTTTATTTTTTTTGTTTTTGTTTTTTATTGTCCAGCAACTATTTGGCATTTATACTTGTTCTGGCTTTTAACCACATTGCTGCTGTATTATTTGTTATTGCCGTTTCTCTTTCCTGGGCTCTTGGGACGGGTACGGGGGCCTCTGAGGCAGAGGCTGCGGCTGCGGCTTTTGTGCTGTGGCATTTGCTTAGCAAATAGTTTTTAATGATTCCAATGCCTGCGGCCAGTTTTCGTCTATATATATATATATATATATGACGCTCCAATCGCCATCCCCTTATCTGGACAATCCCACACGGATATGCAGGACAACAACAAGGACAATGGCAATCGTTTGGCTTTGTGCAAATTGTGCGGCATTTGTTGCAAATAGTTGAAATGTCTGCTGGGTGGATTGGGGGGGAGGGGGGTGTTTGAAGGCTAGTTGTATTAGTGTGGCTATTAAGCTGTTAACATCCAGTTACAATAGCATTAAGAATTCCAACTGTTGTTTATTGATTTATTCGCAAATACACAGCACAAAAGTTAGTACACGCACAGAAAAACAAGGCGAAAATGGCAAAAGTTGAAAGTTTTTCCTCTTGTTTTTGTTTATAGCTGACTTTCTTGTTTTCCGCGGGAAACACAAACTTTTCGGGAACTTGTCTCAGCATCTCTTTTCCCAGTATTGCGCAACTGCAAAAATTGGCGCATAAAACTAACAAATAAAACAAGTTAACCTTGCAAAAGTCGAGGCTGAAATGCACTCTTAATAAAAACAATATGTTAATGAATAATCCTGAGAATACCTTTCGTCCTTGTTTTAAGGCAGCCTTATCTGATTTATGTTATTAATTGCCTAACTCATTTCATCATCAAATCAAAATGTCCTCTTCTCTATCAGTTTGCAGTCCTTTTTATAAGCAAAATAAACCCAATTAAATAACGTGGAAGTTTGGATAGCTAATGACTGTGCTTGTCTCTAAGGCTCAAGGCCTTCTGCGAGGATAATTAAAAATATAACTTTTAAATATATGTATCTAATTAAAAATAATTAACAGCTATCTCTATGTGCCACAAAAATACTTGAAAACGATAAAGATTTGAATAAAATGCAAATAATTTATGAATGGAGGCCATAAACATTTAGGCCTTAAACATTTAGGCCATAAACATTTAAACATTTGCAACTTGAAGTTGCCAAAAGGGAATTTCCCAAAAAATGGAGGCAAAAATTGAAGAAACAATTACTCAACACGGCTACTTACTATATCCGTTTGAATGGTATTGTTGGCAACACAAGCACAAAACACAACCACAGACACACGCACAGCCGCACACACACAGCCACACACACACACCCGCACACACCCACACACACATGCACGAACGCTGAAACGTTTACAAAAGTTTACAAAAGCCGATTGCCATCATATTTCAGAGTTGCCAGATGTTTGCTGCCAGCAAAACTTGCACAAAACTTCTTAAAGTGCTGAATCATGCCACACACACACACACACATGCATAGCATATAATTATTTTTGAACGCCATATCCATTCATATATGTATATAAACATGTGTTTGTGTGAGTGTGTTAAAAACCCAAAAAGTAGCAATTAAGTGTTACGTATACGACAGGAGGTGCCCCGCAGGAGCTGCCCCGCAGGAGCTGCCCCGCAGGAGGTTGAGACTAAAACTGAAAAACTGGTTTCTATGGATGAGTTTTTTGTGTTTTTTATGTTATTTGTTTTTTTGTTTTTTTTGTTGTGTGTTTTAGCTTCTTGTTTCGCTTTGTTTGGTCAATTCGAGTGTGAAAATGTTGTCGAGCGTTTTTCCTTATTTTGTGGCTGTTGTTGTTGCTGTTGTTGCTGCTGCTTTTGTTGTTGTTGTTGCTGCTTTTGTTGCCGCTGCTTTTGTTGTTGTTGTTGTTGGTGTAGCTCTCGCTTGTTTACACACAGGCACACACAGCCATTGACCTTGGGCTATGGTGCAATGTGCAAGCGCATGGAACGAAACGCATTGCCCGTGCCCCAGGGTCGCCAAAGTGGGCGTGGCTGATGCATTATAGACTTTTTTATGCCAGCATCTTGTTTGGCCCCTAGCAGCGTTTTCCGTTTTGAACATTTGTTTTTTGTTGTTCGTTTTTCTTTTTTTTTAGTATACCCTTGAGTAGAAATGGCCACAATTATATTTTGTTATACGAATTGCTGAGGCGTGGCAAATGAATATGCCCCGAACTACATATATAAAGCATCTAAGTCGTACATATTGTTCAATTTATGAGTGCTTATTGTCAAAGCAGAGTTTTATATCAGACAAATTTCAGATAAAACATCTTCTAAGCCAAGTTGATAGTTAAACTAGTTAAAATAAAAACGAAAACTTTTTTTTTCGTAAATCATTTTCGTTTAATTTGATTAAATGCAAAGTTTTTCTCTTTTTTATTAAAAACTTATATTCTTACTTGATCAAGTTAAAGCGATATGATAAAATTTAAGCAAACAATTTGGCCATCAAAGGAGCACTTCGCCAGTGTTTTGGAAAAGTTTCTTGGTCCACTTATTTTTATTCTCTTTTTTTCCCCCATTTTTATATGCACTACTCAAATTTGGAGGCACAAGCGAACTTCATCAAGAGCAAAATCCACATCATCATAATGATGATTGTAATCGTTTGTCGCCTTCTTTTTTTATAGTGCTGTGTTGTTGCACAATTCGGGGCAATTTTTTAAGTGGCCATCAGTTGAGGCGGAGAAATGATTTGACGGCACTTCCGGTGGGTAGAAATGCTTGAACTTGATCCTACGAAGGCTGCATGCAATCAACAAATAAGGACAACAGCCTCGACCTTTCGCTAGCGACATATGGCATGGGGTTACATGCAGCAGCAGCAGCCAAACCAAATGAAAATAAAAATAAAATTGAAAAATCAGCACGTAAAGCAAACTGCTGACAGTTTTCTATTTTTTTTATGTACTTTGTTGTTGTTGTTGTCCTGTTGCTGCAGCTGTAAAATAGATAGAAACCTGATAGAAACCGGGCCATTTCCCGGGGCAGCAATATATCGATTATTGAGCCATTCGACAACGCATGCAAATTCGCTTCTCGGCAGCGAATTCCATTGAAATTCACCTGTTTGGAATGTATAAATGGGGCTGGTGGGGCCGGCCTACTGGGGGCGGGGCTGCCAGGAAATCTTCGCATGACAAACAAATTTTACGAGTTGCTGCATTCTTTTTTTTGCGAATAACCTTTTCGTTTTGCTGGCATCGTTTGTCATTTTTGAAACCCTTGTCAGGCAACCCTTTTTTCCTGGTTAAGTCCGCAACAGAAGCATCCTAAATGGGGGCGAATTATATCACATGAATATGTAAATGAATAGGTGTCGCCACAACTTGTGTTTGGAGTTTAAGTTATTGTGTTTGCCTGAGCTATGCTTATATGATTAGTTTAGGGGCAAGATGGAAACTTGTCTTCAAATGCGCACATTCAATTTTGTATGACATCAATAAAGTAACAAAAGCGAACACAAGCTAAACATTTTTAGCTCGAATAAAACATATTTGTATTATTTATTGAAAAATACTTATAGTTATCCGGCTAGTATTCCCGTAAGCAGTGCAGCATCTTTTTCTTTGAGCGTATTTAATATTCAACATTCTCGAGAGCTAGCTGGCATTTTTCTTGCCTTTTTGTCGCCAACTTCGACTACATAAAATATTCATGTGACTGTGGCAAGGCGCCCCGGCGTTGTCGTCCTTGATCCTTGACGGTTGTTGGCAATCGCAAATTCAGCGCTAAATCTCAATCAAAATGCGCGTAAAGTGCCATTTCACTTGATTTTTATGAATTCGAAATGCGCCATTTTTGTTGATTGAAAGAAACTCCCCCCCCCCCAAAAAAAAATAGAAAAGTTAAGTGAAAATGGGGTTTGTAAGTTGAAAGATCCACGAAGCTGCAATTTGTTGACTCAAATATTTTGAACATTACTTAACAATTTGCTGGCTGAGAAATGTGGCTGTTAGACCATCAAATCCTTGCCACACATGTGTGCATGCCAAGTTAACTTTTACTTGACAAGCAGATGTGAAAACCAAATGCAATTTCGTTGATGGCAAAATGTAACTTTTAAAATGCGAAATTAAAGAAAATTTCAGGACTGAACTGTTATTTTCATTTGCATGTTGCCCCCTCCCCACCCCCCACTCGACTCAAATTGCATTTCCATTTAATTCGCTCAATTTGTCGCCAGTTTCTTTTTTTAGTGTCGCGAACTGTGAAAAATTGCAAGCGTTGCCTTGCCTCGAAGACAAAATGCGCTTCATTTGAATTTTGAGGCAAATATGAAAACAACAACAACAGCGAGAAGAAGAAGAAGCGTGCGAAAAGTGACAAATAGTTGAGAGCAGTCCTGATACACTTCGGCTAAGTGAATTAATGCTTACGTGCACCAAGTTTTTTAAGTGATGTTTTCATTTTCTTAACACTTTTCTTACCCACACACATTTTGTGTGTGTGTCTATTTTTTTGTTGTGCTTAAAATTTGCAATTTAAATGTAATATCTCAACTGCTTGTTTGGCTTATGACAAGTGCAAGCGTACTGACTTAATAGCCAGCGACAGGATGCCGGGATTGTGTCCTTTGCATCGGCTGGCAGCATATGAGTGATGACCAGAGATATATGCTGGTGAGGATGTGACATCATTCCTCAAAAGTCGAAAGCATAGCATTTATTGCAACTCGTTCTCATTTCGAATTGAGTTGTTAAAGAGTCACGTTTCATTTTATTCAGTTTTATCACTGCTCTCAGGCTGCCACATTTCGTGGCTACAAAATGTTGTATAAATTTCAATAGAAATTAGTCCATTGGACTGCAAACATTTTTGCAAACATTTTTGCAAAACATTTTTGCAAAACATTTTTGCAAACATTTGCACGTTTTATGACAAAATGAAATGCAGCTCATATCGAATGTGTACAAATCTAGATGTGTGGCATGAAAAATCAGCAATATGCAACTAAAGCCCGGAAAAGCTGACTAGCATTTGCTTTTTTAAGCGTTGACAGCCAACTTATCATCAATTTTGGCACGCAGCACACATTTTTATTCTAAATACTTTTCCATTTATTTAAACTACATTTATTTCGATGTGAAAATTTCAAACTATTTATTTTTTAATCAAAATCGAAAAGGATCTGTTTGAAATGTGAAATATAAGTGCTGCATCGGAACAAAATTCCTATTTGAACATATCATTCTCTGTGACCAAGTCCAAATTGGGCACATTGTCCACATTTGTGTGCCACTTGAAAAGCAGCCAAGTGCTCCTCGGGTTGCAGCGGCAACAGCAAGTCCTTATCTATATTTGGATTTGCAATACTGCTAGTCAGCCCATCAATTACCATGGACAACATGATTCTGTTGATCCTGTCACGCTTCGAACAATGGTAATTTGTGTGCCGCTTAAACTATTCATCTGGCTTAGTTAGATAAGCGGCGACAAAAGCAAGCAAGACTCTCGATTGACACAAAACTAAGCGCAATGTGCCAAATTTCAGATACAGATGAGGTGGAGGAGCCACTGGAAGTGGCAAGGCTTGCTTTGTTCGCTGCTTATGCAAAGTCAGTTGACCGCAGCTCAAGCGGCACACTAATTGCTTTTGGCAGCGATGGCCTGATCAACAGCAACATGTTGACCAATCTAATTGAATGTCTTCAGCAGCAGTCTGAGGCCGCCTATTGTTGTCTTGCATAACAATTGGATACCTCAAATCAAACCAATCAAATGGCTGCAGCTGCTGCCCCTCTTTGGTGCACATTGCCAGCAAACTTGTCTTTTTGACACGCTGGACAATCTCATCTGTAATCTATGACAACTATACATAAAAAGATGTGTTTCAGTTCTCAGTTTCAGCAAAAGATATCTTCGATTCTATCTCGAAGTTTATGTTAAAATTATACCTATATTAAACCTGAGCTAATTGCTCATGGCTTGTTCTCTAGAAAATTGCGATTCTGCTTTGAAAATCATGTTAAAATTGCTTTTGAAATGAATCAAAACTTTTAGCAGCCATAACTTTGTTAAATTTTGTTTAATTATTGCTTGGCCTCTACGAAAATACTACATTCGCACTTGACTCAATTTGCATATTAAAATTACGCTTCCAGAAAAAGCTGGTGGGAAGGAGTGAAATCTTTGCCACAGCCACAACTTTTGTGTTAGGTATTCGATTCAGTCAAAAAGTGGTCAATACTCAAATGATATTCGTGAAGCAGACGCTTATAAACTTTCTGTGCTTCAGTTTATATAGTATATAGCCATTATAGAAATCAATGGCAACTGACTGGCGATGTCGTTTGCTCGTCGCTCGCACAACTGTTTTGTGGGATGTGTGGAT
This sequence comes from Drosophila imparisetae, assembly GCA_035042265.1. Lineage (NCBI taxonomy): Eukaryota > Metazoa > Arthropoda > Insecta > Diptera > Drosophilidae > Drosophila > Drosophila imparisetae. The sequence continues at coordinate 2,090,601 of JAWNLP010000145.1, read as the reverse complement.
GTGTGTGTGGGTGGCGGTCTTCCGACGTGGCCAAGAGATAAGCACTCGAAGCAGAAGTTTCGCAATTGAAGCAGAAGTGCTGAGGCAGAGGCAGACGTGGAAGTTGCAGTCTTTTAGTCATTAACGAAATGGATTTTGGCCAGAGCACACGATGCATTTCCATTACTTGGGCAATATTAATCATAGTCTGTCAGACGGCAAAGAGTGAGAACCAGAGTTCTGGCCAGAACTTTGTGCTGTATATGCCCACACTCAATGCGGTCTACTGCAGTCATCGTGTCCTCTTTCTGACCATCCTGGGCACTTTATCTCTGACGCTGCTCGGCTGTGTGGGTAAGTGTTGTATGCACTGAATGTGTGTTGCAAGTCTGGTCAAGCTTCACTGCTCGTTTAAGGCTGTATTTACTGCTGCTGCTGCCGTTTGCCACGTCGCCAAACTGAGAGCCTGGACGCCTATGCTCCGAGAACGCAGAGTATTGTCTGGCCCCCACTGCCGGAGGAAACTGCTCATGTGGTCAAAGTAACTTTTCTTCATACACCGGGGGCAGTCGATTGCCTGTGTCGACGCTGCCATCAGGCGAGGAATATGCGATGCCTCGAAGATTGCCTCAACTCAACGGACTGTTGAGTGTGCTGTATGTTTTTTGACAAGTGATTTATTTTAAAATCATTTCCAAATAAATATTATATATATGTATAAGCTATAACCACGACAATCGACGAAGGATGTTACTCAAATAAATGTACATAATGTATGAATAAACTTGTGCTGCGTCCTTATTAAAAATTCATTTTTGATTTGATTTTATTTAGTTTAAATTTGTTGTGAAATTAACAAAATAGATTGCTAAATGAGTCTTTGGAGAGCTTTTCCATGAACTTTATGGTATACTTAAGTAAATTATGATTGCTTTTTGTTTTAAAGTATAATTTAATTATGTTGAGTAATAGCTAAGTACTTAAAATCTCAATTTAATTACTCATTTCTATATTATACTCCACAGGAAAGCAGAAAATTTCTTATAATTATGTTGCAGCGAACATTTTAAAACCAATTCATTAATCATTGATAATATACAATTTCCAATTCTCAGCTGATTTCAATGATTTGGAAAGTGGTACCAAATTGAATTTAATGCAGTGTCTGTTCTCAAAATCCTTAAGAAACAGATTCACAAGTGTTATACTTCATTTAATGGTACTTCCAACGGCAAACGATAAGCGAAAAATGTTCGGTGCCTGGGGGCAGGCTTTACTTGTTGTCCGCAGCTGTTTTTGCATTTAGCTGAGGCTCAGCAAGCAGCGGGGCTAAGACTTCATCGCCAGGTCTTTGCCGGTTTAGTTTGTGGGCTAGCACCAAGGCAACCATCACTAGCACAATAATAATACTAAATATGTTGCCGGCACAAGAGGCAAGAAATATGGAAAAGTTGCTGCTGCTGTTGCTGCTGGTCTTGGATAATCCAGTTTTTAGTGAAGCAAACTTGTTGCCAGATTATTACTGGACAAATGGGAGCCAATCTGTGCAGGAGGACGATAATGCGACAGCTTATTCGAATGACAACGAAATTAATAGCGATACTAACGAAAACAGTTGCATTTCAAGGCGAATGGATCTGCGCATGAAAATCGCATTTTTTGGCCTGATGCTTCACATTCTCATCGTGGGTGGCGGTAGGTTTTTTCCATTTTCAAATTTCAACGGTCAACTTGTTCGCTAATGTGGCATCTTTGGCAGCTATTATTATTTACAGCTTTGTTTACTGCAAATCGTGGTGTAATAGCAGACGTCTGGCAAAAGAGACGAAGGAGCTGAGGCGTCGTCTGCAGAATCCACTCGCTGTGCAACATTTGCCCAACACTCAGAATTGTCCCTGTCATGGTTGCCGTGTGGCCAGACAAATGCTGAACGGTCTGATTGTGCAACAGATCATTACGGAACGTTCCCAGCGCTAGGAGGCCATATGTTTTAAGCATTGATTGTGTTCATGTTATTTACACAAACTTTTGGTCACACTTTGGTAGCTGTAAGCCTGCGAGCATAACGCACCCTGTGATATGCAGAATAATTGTATACAGCGTGTGTGCTGAGTTCCAGTGTATTATTATTTTTATAAAATACATAAAATAAATACAGCTATAAATTGAAGAAATTAGGTTGGCTAACTGTGGCCTTCATATTTGTTTATTATCTTGGAATGTTATTTAACATAGTACAAATTATGCGAACTGTAAACGAATGTTATCGATAGTCAGGTTAAATTTACCGATCAGCCAACTTAATTTGTAAATACAGAAAAAAATTGGCATTTAACATAAACTTTAAATTGTGCTAAATTGCGGCATATATGCAGTATTTGCCTAGCATTATTTATTTGCTTATCAATTTGGTCTGTTATTTAACATTGCCAAACGTGTGCAAGCATTTTAATCGAATGTAATCGATAGGCAAGAGAAGTTTTGCGATCGCAGCCAACTTAATTTGGCGCTTAATATTTTGTAAACCTATTTGCACAATTGGCAAATTAAAACTGAATTATCATGTAAAAAGTTTGTTTGTGTCAAATAAAAAATTGTTTCTTTCCGATAGCAACAACAATACCGATGCGGATAGTTTGTACTACGACGTGCAGGGGACTTTGCCACCGCTCACATATCACGAAATGCCGCTGCTGACGGCCAATTGCTCAGAGCGTACTTTGCCCATTCAAATGGGAATTTGCAGCCGGCGCGTAATATGAACGTGGTATGCTTCTTGCCGCACATACTGGAGGGCATGCTACGTCTGCGTCTCATGCCACTGCTGCGCCACATTTGGGACAGGAAGCGGGAAATGGCGCTTTGAGTATGTGCGCCGAAAAGTGGGCGGACGTTGAGCTATGTGCCGCCCCTCTGCCAGGTGGCGTGCAGCGAACTGCGGTAGCAACGTTGTCGCCCTCATCACTGGAATCTGCATGGACCCATTGCCCTGTTGCTCGCCGCTGACTTGAAGCGACTCCGGCAAATTGGTCCGTTGTGCAATGCGATGCTGCGCAAGGCCAAAAGCGAGGAGTGACTGACGTTGGTGCTAACGGTGTCAACGGCACGCTCCGCGGAGTTCGTTCAGCGACTGCTCAACGGCGTCGGTTGTCTGCTTGCGACACCAGCTCATTCTTTGTGGCGTTCCGGGAAAATGTCAAATTGCCATCTTTAAGATTTGTCGCTTATGGAGATGTGGATCTAATATGGGCGAGCAGCTGCAGCAGGCTCATATGGAACTGCTAGGTCTTGTCAAGAAGCAAGTTCCGCAGCTGGTGATCACGACGAAATTGCTGTGAATGCTGCACGAATTTAATACACGAGCTAAGCGTCCAACTTGATGCATGTGCGCCACTTGACGATGTGTACTCAGCTAAAGCGCCAACAATTGGCCCAGAAATGTGAGCTGGCAATTGCAAAACTCATGGAATTCCTGAAAAGGGACAAAGACTAGCTGACAGTTGTCGGAGTGGAGCTGCCCGTGAGGCCATCGAGCATCTTGGTAAAATTGGACACCATGAAACCACTTACGGGCAAATGTGGCTAGTTTGGCAAAACGGCAATGCAACTGGGCAAAGAGAATCGATTGCGGCAGGAGCAGGAGCAATTGAAAGAGGAGAAGCTGAAGCCAAAGGTTAGCTTAACTAAACAATAGTCGAGATTGTTAATTATATACTATATACTGCTTGGTAGCCAGAGTCTGTGGAAGCGTCGAAGCCCTATATAGTTGCCTAAGGAACAGCAGTAGCCACAAAGCGATGTGCACCAAACTCTGCTCAATCAACTCATGTTACCGGAAATGAAGCTGCCAAAGCCGGAACAACAACCTGTGACCGCGCCTGCATCAGACGAGTTGCTCGCTGGAGTTTGCAGATTGCCTCAGTCGAAAATGCAATATGAGGCAGTACTGCAAAATAGTTCTTGCATTGTATTCTGGACAATTACTGAATACGCATTGTCCAAATCAGCAGCTGAGTCATCATATGCAGGGACGCACTGTGTATTTGAGAATTTCTCCACTTGATTTTGGTTTCTATCGATTTATGCACGCACATCATGAGAAACTGCATCTTCTGGAAGAGGAGTGTCGTGCTCGTATTGCTGACTTTGAAGCTCATCTGCTGCACTATGGCTACATTCCAAGATCAGGCAGAGGATCCACAATATGATCCTCGCAAGGAGGATTTCGATTAGTTCTCATTTGTTATACATTTAATGATGGCGTTAATTTGGTTGTGGTTTGATTATGTCAAGAGAAAGTTAAAGTTAATAATAAATAAATAATTAGAAACCATTTACAGTAAGTCATAAAGTATTTGCTTATTATATATAACCAATAATCAACCATAATTAATTTAAATAGAATATTTCTTATAAATAGTTCAATTTTTGATATGGCACACCCATTGAATCTTAACCAATCAAATGCCAATTGTTCTCATTTCAATCAACTGTCGTTGACAGTGTTTTTGTTGCTGTTCTTCGTGTCGTTGTTGTTGTTGTTGTTGTCACTGTCAGGTGCTTTGTTTCATAGAAATGCAATGTGCATTTGGCTGACAGAACAGGTAAACGGGAAAACATAACACAGAAATGTGGCTGTCAGTTTTGCACAAGTGTTGCACAAGTCATGTGACAGCGTTAAGCACGACTACAAACTCTACCACACACATACATATATGAATACCTGTACTTGTATACAGTGGCTCACAGTTCAAGTGGATCAGTGTCACAGAAAAAAAGTAATTGCCAAAACCCGATGGTAGGTACATGTATTAACCACCAATATGAATGTATGACCCTAATAAACTGAGGTTTCCCCACCTGCACCCAGGTGTTCACAATGTACCTGGTCCAAATAAGTTGCAGGCCATTACTTCTTGTCTTTGACACTGGTCGATTTGAGCTGTCTCTCACTGTTTATACTTATATATATTTTTATGTGAGCCAAGTCAACAAATGTCCTATGGCAAAAATAAGCTCTGCCTGAAAATACAGAAATTGTTGATTCTTGATAACCATTAACGAAATAGTTGTATTTTTCACAACAGTTAAAAAAAGACTTGAATTTGTATAGAATTGGAATTATGGTAACCTGGAAACGTTTCCAAGCGCTTTTCCGAGAATTTGTGTGCAAATACTGAATATCGCGATAAAGTTAAACTGTTCAGTTCCGGCAGCATTTGTATGGCTAATTGGCATGGTTTGCTGCAAATTCCACGAATTATTTAAATAAAAATAAAACTTAATTCCTTTACACTTTGGCAGAACTGAACAACAGCGGTTTATAAAATGCAGAGCGGAGTTTATTAACTGAAATATTTGGCAACGAACTTGAAAAACTTTATTTGCCCAGTTACTTGGCATTGCAACAATTTGAAGTGCACAATTCAACTAGAGAATAAATATTAACAAAAATGTGCTAAACTTAAGATGAATTTGGATAAAAATCTGCTTAATTGTTGAGTTGTTCTAGAAGCAAAATCTTGTGGAGAAATGCTTTCTCTTTCAAATCAAACCAGGCTTAAACAGTTTGAAAATGGAAAATTACCGATTTAACGCAACGAAAACGAAATTTAATGTTTTTTTTTGTTTAAGAGATAATTTTAGGAAAGGATATTAATATTTTAAACAAATTCATAACTCATTAATCTTCACAACCAAATAAACTTTCATTAGGTTTATCGGCACCTTTTAGCATTACGTAATCAAAGTGAGTCAGCAAATTAATTCAGTTTGCCAAGTTATGGCTGATAAAAACTTGAAACAATATAAACTTAATCAGCATTCAATATATATGTGCATGTCCCTGGCTAGTCTCTCAATTTTTATTCGTTGCATGCAACTCAATTTGATTTTTATATGCGCATATGTTATAAAAAGGACTTGATTTCCTTGTTCTATTTGTTGCAGTTGCAGCTTTAAGCTGAAGGTGCGCTTAAGAGCACATAAATGTCAATGTTAGCCGCAAATAACTAATACAATCAGTGACACACACCCACACACACACGCACACTCTCGCACAACATGCAGCTGCAGTTGCATTGTCATAAAAATTGTGGCAGCAAAAGCCATAAAAACAAAACGTTGCAAGGAAAGCAAGGGCGGTTGAAAGGGGAAGAGCTGTTTAACAGCTTAGCTAAGCATTGTTGCTGTTGTTGTTGGCAAATGGCTGGGGCAACCACGTTAAGGTCAAAGTTCACTGCAAAAAGGACGCGCGCGTAAAAGGGACGTGTTGCAGTCCTGGGCAGGACACTAAGCTCGCACGTGAGGCATAAATATTTATAATTCTCACGCGCTGCACAACATTGAAATAAACATTGAAGTTTGAAGATTAATGAGCTTAAGACACACACAAGCACGAGTATCCTCTTTGGCAAGGACTTGGCAAAAATTTGGCATAGAACTTATAACTGTATCCCTAGCATGTTATGCAAGGTCAGGGAATTAAACTTGCAGTTATTTGATTGATTTAGTTGCTGTGTGCTTTGCGTCATTCACTGGCAACATATTTTTTATATATAGCATATATATCGTATATATATCGTATATATCTCTCTTAGTTGTGAGTGAAATGTAGCTTCCGCTTTGCCGCTGAAAAACATTTGCAACAAATATCCAAAAAAAAGCAACAAAAAATGTTTTTGTGAGCATTCAATTTGATTTATTTTTGCATATTCTTTTTAGATGTACATACATATACATATATATATATATATATTTTTGTTAGCTGCGCACTTTGCCGTATATTCTGCTTTTTATCATTTGAAATTCCCCGGCAAATCAACTCAAGAAATGTGCAATGGAGTACCATAAAAAGCGAAACTGGAATTTCTAAGCCAAACCTTTTAAAAGGACTCAGAGTGGCAGCAAGTTGTAGTAATGTGTGCTAAGGGCTACTAAAGAGTACTTCCTTTGAGATATCCTAACTTATTCTAATATGACACAGAGGTAACATAATCATCAATAAATCTGCAGAAAGGATACAGTGCGCAGAAGGACATGTGTTTAGCTGTTCACAAAGTACTTATTCCTTTGCAGTTGTAAAGTTTTTTTTAGACAAAATTCATAAATAGAAACAACAAGCAATATTTTTTATGTGGAAAAGTTTGCCTCGTTTGATTCGCGTGTCCTTCGTTTTTTTATTATTTATTTGGTATCCTTTTTTTATGTGTGCAATTTGATGATATGTTCTATTATCCTTTATCCTTTATGTATAACATTGTTTTGTACATAGAAAGTATCTCATAGGCGTCTTCGTCTGCGTCTTAACGTTGATGGGATTTGGCTTAATGATGGAATTTGGCTTAATTGCTAAGCTGACTCTAGGATTACGCATACGTCACGTGTGTCAAGTGAGGCAATGTGTCAAAAAGTGCCAGCAATCAATCAAAATGTTTGCTTTGATTTTTGGCATGCAAGCAGCTAGACAATAAATTGCACACCTGTTGTTGTTGTTGTTGTTGGAAACTTACCTGCGATTTGCTGTTGTTATTGTTGTTTTTGTTGTATTGTTTAATTTCTTAGCTGCGAGTCGTTAATTGTTGATTGTGCTGAAAATGAAAGCGCTGAGAGAGAAAGCCAGGAGCCAAATGGCAGTTTCAGCCAAGGCAAACACGTCAAGCGAATCTCTGTGTGTGTGTGTCGGTGTGTGTGAGTGTGCGAAGGAAACAACGCACGTTCACGTCGAGCAGGAACCAGGAAGGAAGCCGGCACAAGGCAAACAGACAGGAAAGCAAAAAGCGACAACGACAACGATTTGACGAGCGGCAGCCAAGGACAAGGATACAAAGGTAACAACAGCAATAACTGTAACAAAAAGGGGGCAAAAAAAACAGAAAGGAAAAGAAAAGATAGCAACACTGAGAGACTCCTTCTGGCAGAGAGGCGGACAAGCAGACACATTCCGATAACAATGAGGCTGGCAAAGAATAGCAAAAACTTTTGCCAGGCTCTGCTTTTGCCCAGTTGTGTGTGCCAGGCCAGCGGAAGCTGGAATTAATTTTGCGTTTCGCCTACGCTCGCCTGCAATGCAGCCAGTAAGTGGCAAGGAGGCAAGGAGGTGGAGCAGGCCAAAGAAGGGAGCGGAGCAGTCACGGAGGGGTAGGTCAGGTTGCCCCAAAAACTTTCTACAAATATTTGTCGACGAGCGTTCGAGTTCAAAATGGCTGAAGACCTCTTAAATATTTGGCATAGCAACTCAATTGCAGCATTTGTGGGCAAGCACACATCCTTATATATATATATATATATACATATATACTATATATACTATATATTTAGATGTGTGGCCAGTAGAAGTGCAAGGCTGACAAGAGAATTGGCATATTTGCGGCGAGAATTGCTTGTACAAATTTCAATGCATTAAAAGAGATGGGGAAAATGAAGGGAAATGTGTGATTTAGCTATGATTTTTTATGGAAAATAGTAACTAACTTTTTAAACATGATTTAATACTGGAAATAGGAACAAACTTGAAGCTAAAGGGAATGGGATTTGAAGATTTTTTCCTTTTGGTATTTTCTATTAATTTTTCTTGCTCAATAAGTGCTAAATTCAAGCCATTATTTTTGCTCTTGATTAAATGTATAAATTATTAAACATATTTATTATTTTTACTTCTTTAATGTCATGATTAAGCTACACTAATTTTAATACCCATAAGATTGAGTAATGGAATTTTTAATTGCAGCTTCCACAACTGAAAAGGAACTATAAAAAAATAAAAAACGAATAAAAAAAATCATCAAATCATACATTTCAATGCACAACTAAATGTAGCCATAAAATGCTCATAATTAAATTACGAGAAATTTATAAAATGCATTTCAGACACATTTCAATTCAAAAAGGACACATTTATTGATGATCGAAATATATTTAGCTTCGATTCCCAGAAATGCGACAAAATTGGCTGCCATCAAAGGAAATACAAATAATATTTATTTTTCTCTGTATAATTCCAAGAAATGAAATCGAATTCGGATTTGCAGTTTGGAGTTTGGCTAATTAGATGGTAATTGAAACCGAAAAACCACTTTGACAGTAATAATAATAATGGCTGCTCAGAGGGGGGGCAGGAAAAGGAGGACAACACATATGCTTTTATTCTGAACCATGACCTGCATCCTGAATTCAGATGGCAAATAAGGTTAATTGAATCATGTCAGCCAAGGATGAGGACGCTGTGGCTTTGTTGTGCAGGCTACCTTTTTTTTATGTCATTTAACGCGCCACGTCAGTTGCCATTTTAATTGTTTTAAAAAATTTACTCTTGTTCAGCAAGAGGAGCAGGGTGACAGGCGGAACAGGGAAGGAGCCCGGACAGTTGGGGCAGCAGCAGGAGCAGGAGCAGAATAACTAAGGACACGCGCACGCAATAGGACAGCTGCACTCACAAAAAACGCACGGATATTGAATTGGCTGCCTTTTTATTAATTTTTTAACTCTTTTTTATTCCTTCTTTTTTTTTGGTAGCGTTTTAAAAAACGATTTGAAAAAGAACGCGACTTACACAATTTTCAGGGAGCTTAAACGATTTTATTTCGAGTCGTGTTGTTGTTGCTGCTGTTGTTGTTTATAGTTGTTATAGTTGTTGCTGATGTTGTTGTTGTTGTTGTTGAGTTAGGTGTTAATTGATTGTTAGTTAACATGGAGCAACCACTTTGGCGCACAATTCGAAAGCAACTGAAAGGAAAATCAGCCAGCAGCAGCGTCGGCAGCGGTAGCGGCAGCAGCAGCAGCGGCCACCCACACATACAGCTTTTGCGTGAGCGCAGGCAAAAAGCTGCTTTCCTATAAAAAAAAAAGTTTATGGCGTGAAGCGTGGGCTCGTTCGCTCGCTCTCGCTCTCACTTGTGCGTCGGCAGCGCTGCTTTTGATTTACAATTTGATTTACTAGCGTCGCCATTTTTTTTTTTGGCAGAGCATGCGAGAGCTTTTCACGTGTAGGTGTTCTTGCTTGCCTGTGTATGTGCGTGCGTGTGCCTTATTGTAAAATGGGTCCTTGAATATTTATTCGCTTAATTATGTGTCGTGTGTGTGTCTCTATGTGCTGTGCATGAGATATGTTGCATACTTTGTGGGCGTGCTGAGAGAGCTAAGTTTTTAAACTTTGTGCGCGTATAAATAAACAATCTGTGGGCGCTCAAAGCAATCGCAGTTAATTTGCCTGTCACTATTCCCAAATTAAATGAATTTGGACTAACTAACTCACTTAACTTAACCACAACAAATTAGTTTTAAAATGTACTATTCTATATTAAATGCGGAGCATCTTATTTGCATAGTTAAAGCCCAAATATATTTAATACCTATTTTTGAAATTGTATTTAATAATTTTAATATATTGTTTTTTGTATTTATAATGTGATTGTCTACTTTCGATTGTTTACTCTCATTCAATTTGGACTGACTAATTAATGCATTTACTGTTGCTTAAAAAAATTAAGCAGTCTCTGCAAACTCTTCTTCTTTTAGAACATCTCTCTTTGGCTTTTTCTGCTGCTCTTAGAAAATGCATGTAGCTGTTTGTGTGTGTGTGTGCTTTTTCAGTAGTGCGTGTGACCTTCAACACATGATGAAAAAACACACTCACACATACACTTGCATAGGCAAGCACACACATTCACACCTCTCCTCGCTAAGGCATAAAAAGCTGCTGCAGTCGCGGTCGCTGCTCTGCTGCTGCTGCTGCTGCTGCTGCCTCGACCTAGACACTGAAAGCGTCATTGTCGTTGACGCTTGCGTTGCTTTCGCATGCGAGAGAGAGAGAGAGAAAGATAGTGAGAGAGTGACAAAGTAATATGAGAGTGTGAGTAGTTTGGGATGCTGCGCTCTCTCTCTCTCGATGCATGTGCTAAAGCTAAGCGAGAGCACTTCGTGAATTAAACGGGAAACTCTGTCTCTCTCGCTCTCACTCTTTTTACTGCTCTGCAACTTTTTGCATTTCGCATGCTGCGTAGGAGTTTTAATAAAACTATAAGGCGATTATAAAAAAAGTGTGACAGCAACTGGGCGCAATGTGACAATTGATATTATTACTAAAAATATAATAATAAGCATAACTGGATAAAATAACATCAAGCTTTGCGCATCTGTTAAAATAATTTGGATTAAGTCTTTTCCTCTCCTTTTTTTTTAACTGACTCACAGCTGTTGTTGCTGTTGCTGTTGTTGTGCAAGGTTATGAATGAAAAGCTTTTTGCCGATTACAATTCCGTTTGTCGCCCGCCCTTCGGCAACATTTCCGACTGCGATTTCTTCTTCATCGTCGTTTCTTTTATTATGGCTTGCAAATCTGAAAAGCTTCCGTTGGGGCGCATGGAAGAAAACCTTGACAACATGTTAACAAGGCATTAACAATAAAATCGCAGCAGTAGCAGCAGCAGTTGGCTGGAGAGCTTTGAAGCTTGAGCTTTAACTGCAGCCAGTAAAATTATGAGAGATAATTGCTGGTAATTGGGGGGGGGGGGGTGTTAATACTTATTGATATAGATAAATAGACATATTAAAACGTGGGGGTTGATAATGCCATACAATAGCTCTTCAGCACGTTAATTGGCTTCACTTGCAACATTTTGGACGTTGAATGTAGGCGAGAATGAAGATTTGTCTTAATTTCAAAAACTATAAATAGTTATTGGTTGAGCTTTGGTGTCTTGAGTTAAAATGTTAATGAGAAAATAATTTTATTCAAGTTATAGAATATGGTATGTAGAAAGTGAAAAATTAATTAACTAATTTTAAGTTAAATGATTTTCTAGTTTTTAAATATCAAATTCTGAAAATTTCTCTTTAATATTTCATAATTAATAATTCAGATTTAATTGCAATCTGAAACCTTTTCATAGCAATATCAACTGTTAACTAAGCTGATCTAGTAAGCTTTTGCTATTTTAACTGCGATCTTATTTGTAATCAAAGCTTTTAGCCTAAGCACGAACCACAGTGGGGCTTTCATTATTAAGAGCAATTCTTTGCCGAACTTGAGCTCGCCATCTCAAAGAGAGCTTGTTGCCTCTTAGACAATAGAGGCGCTTTGCGCACAGCTGATCAATTGCGTGCCGGCCAAACAACGGAATACACAAGAGCGTAACAACTGGAAAGAGGGAAGAGGTGATCTCTTGCTTGCCAAGCATATTGCTAAAGGCACGAGAGAAAGTGAGTAGAGTAGTAAGAAGTGGAGATAGAAAAGAAAACTTTCGTAGCAAAAACTATCTATGTTCGACGAACTTTGAGAGCCGCCCTCGTCAATGTGCGCCTGTGTGAGTTTGTGTGTGAGTGGATCGACCAATTGACGATCGACGACTCGTCGACGCTCACAAATAAAAAGCGGCATTTGCGAAAATCGCGCAGCCAGTTTGTGTTTTGGCAGCAAAACAAATCGACGTGAAATTTGTCGCGTGTGTTTTTTTCGCCTTATCATCGCGTGTTGATTCAGTTTGTGTTTTGTTTGTGCTTCTGCAGAGTGTTGAGAATTAATGCTTGAATCGAATGTGTCTTAAGTAAGCGCACTTAATTCAAGTTCGATTTGGCCCTTTGTCTAAGGAAGAACTAGTTCTAAAAGTTGCAAATTACTGATTAAATTACATACAAAATGAGCAACGAAAGGTAAAAATAACATCAAATAGTTCAAATCAATTTATGTTAAACAAAAAAACAAATGCACAGACAACACACACAATTTCAATATCTGGGCATATTTTTAAGTATAGACTTGAAACCGTGACTTTTGTTTTAACACAAAAGGGAACAAAACCGGTTTTCCAGATCGTCTCCATGTCTGTCTGCTGCCTGTTGCCAGGCCTGCAACTCGAGTGTCCGTCCTGATTAGAAACACTGCGTTGATCTTTGAGCCCTAACAAAAATAAACAACTGCAAAAAATATATATTAAATAAATATTGAAATATCTGTTTTGATTTTAAGCATTTGGCATTGTTTGGGCTTAATTTGAATCGCTTATCATTTTCGGCTTTAAGATTATTGCCTTATCGTTCAAAAATTGGTTTTTGCTCAGTCTCAAGTTGAATAAGCGTTTTCAGTGTTATTACTAATTGCCTTGCCGCCAGACACACAGTTAGTTGTGTACAAATATGAATTGAACTATGCGATAAGATAACAATTCTACTGAATCAAAACTCGTGTCGAGCAGGACAAAAGTGTGAAAATGTTATTGATTAATTAGAAATTATTTAAGAAAAAGTGATTGATTTTTGAAGGTTTTTTTTGTTAAAAGAGCCAGCTGACTTCCAGCAAAGTATTCATATTTTTAATATTGTTTCAGTTAATACCTCTTCTGAACAGAAGCCAATGCCAGCTTTGCTTATCTGTTCAATATTTATATCGAATCGATATATAAATTCCCAATTGAAGTATAAACAATTAATATATATCACGTGAAACTTGACAAATATGTCACGGCTAATTCGAAAGTCAACACATTTTGCGAGTCACGTTGATAAAATCAATAATAATTATTCAAGCAGTTTGTACTTAAATTGCAGAGATAAAACAAGCAAAACAAATATTAACAGCGCAAATAATTATTAAACATTTAAATGGGGTTACTTAAATAATAATATATATTAACTACTCAAATAAATAAATGAATCAAACAGAGACATTCAAGTCAAGTGCAGCAAAGTGGCACATGCTATACTTAGTAGACGATTTCAGCAGTATTAGTAATAAAACAGAGATTAGCTAAGTATAGACTTCCGATAGACTTTGTTTTTTTACGAAAGATCAATGGCACAAAAAATAGTCACAATTTGATTGGCCATTTCTTGCCCCATCATCGTTGACGGTGCAATATTTTTGGCATTATTTTCAAACCATCAAAACGTGCTGAGAAAAAGAATTAATCGTTTATAATTATTTATAACATTTTGAAATTCAGTTGCACAAATTGTTTAAATTGATATTTATGTTCATTAAATTTGTTTCCTTAATTAATAAACAAAATTTGCTTAAGAATTTGGTTAATTAGCGCGATAAGGCCAAGAGCTAAATGTCTGTTTGTGATAAGAGTTGATTGAATTGCAAATTGTATTGTTAAGTAGAAATTCCCACGCTAACCACTAACTTATCTTATCAACATTTTCTTTTTGTTAACCTTTTTTTTTATTTGTATTTTGTGTGTGTGGTGCAATCTAATTACGCTTACTCAGCGCGTGGCTGTCATGACAACAATTGAGAGCCGCTAATGATGATGAAATCGATGCGTTTATTAATATGTCTATATAAACACAGATATACATACATATACACACATATATATATATATATGTATTTATTATACTGATTGTGCGCTTGTGGCGTCTCAACTCGCAGCTCCATTGATGCTGGGCTTAATTGGCACAATTTGTGACACAAAAATCGATATTCAAATGCGCTTCCAGCTGTGTTTTGACTGCTTTGCATTTATTGTTGGCCGATTGAAAAGATAGCAGCAAAATAATCATTTGTCTTTTTTGAACGATTTTTTTATTATTATTATTTATTGCTCGGAAACATGAATTGAAGTTCAGTTGGCATATCTAGATGTATAAACTGTCGAAATATATTTTGTTGGGGAATCCATCTTCAAAAAGATAATCTTTATAGTCTGATTGCTGATAAGCTCCTGTTAATATACCCACAATAAAGGCATCTTATTCCATTATTCCCAGTGAGAAACACATCCTTTTCCTTGAAGTACAAATGCAGTTCCTTATGCAACACAAAAATCATTCAGTCAAAGCTGAGTGTCTTCTTTTTAGCTCTGATTAAATAACAGTGTATTTTTCCTATCAATTATCTAATTTGTGCGGTCAACATTGAGACATTTTCAATTCACACTTGGCAACTGGCTAAGCGAGACACGTTGCCACTTTCCATATTCCCATGATTGACATCAATCACGACGCTTATCGATTAACATTCGAGTGCTTTAATCCATTTGTGCAACGATATTTTCACTGTTATTGATTGTTATACATTTATTTTGGTACAATGAACCTTTTGTTTATTCAATACTTCCTTCATTTTGTTGAAAATTAAGTTGATTATTTTTGGGAATTTGTTGTTGTTCAATCATAAAAATGCAGATCACGCTTAAGCTAATTTTGGTGTGTTCAACGTAAAGTTTACTGTTCAATGTTAAAGATTTAATGGTTCTAAAAGATCAGTGACATTTTATATATATATATATGGCATTTATATAAATCCTTAACTAACTGATACAATTTCATGGAAAATATAAATATATTTTTGTTAGATAATGATTTTCAACGGAACCTGGTGAATAATTGAATTCATTTATAGCAAAAGTGTCACAAGCACTTCCTTATCAACCATTATGGCCAGGCTAAAAGCGAAAACAAAAATGAGCAAAACAACAATAGATTAATGTAAGGCAATGGCTGAATCAAGGTAAAATCAGTTTGCGCCTTGACAACCAAAACTTTTTCGCACTACGCGGCTATTGTTTACCAAAAAAACAAAAAATGCAAATAATTATTTTCGCTAGGCCAAATAATTACAAAATACAAACTCCAACTAAAAATTGGTTACACTCAATTAGGCTGGCCAAATAAAAAAAGCGGAACGCTATCAAATATACAAAACACGCAGCAAAATGCGGTTTTTTTTGTTTCTTTTTTTTGCTATTCCAATTTGTTATTATTATAATTTTTTTATATTGCTACTTTTGCTATCAGCCAAAAAGTGCGAGAAATCCGCAGCGAAATAATGCGGCACATGACATTTTGGCAGATGACGTATACGCCATGCTTGCCGCTTGACTAAATCGCTCTCCCTCTCTCTCTCTCACTCTCTCGCACTCTCTCTCTCTCTCTCACTCTCTCCCACACTCTCTCACTCTATCTCTCTCGTCATATCTCGATCTCACGCTCTCTGGATCACAACAAAATTGTGAATAATTTATTATACCCGCAGGCATTAATCAAAACAAAACAGTTAACAAGAAAACCCCCTTTGTTGACGGTTTGAGCGTTTTTTGCACCCTGAATGGCATTTATATCAGTCGCTGTTGTATATAACTCAGAACAGCTTAAATAACCCAGTCGAACCATTATAAATCTTGATTTCAGTTTCGGAACTGAACCTTTATGAACTGAGCAAAGGTTTAAAGCCCTTCACAAATGATTTTCGAAAGTGATCTTATCGATTGCATTATAATAAATAATGAGTAATTTGATTAAATCAATATTTGATTTCTTTTTTATTGCTTATATCCAGATCGGAGCAATGTATCATATGGCTCTCAATCGGTCACTTAACTTTCCGGCTTCTCATCAAAATTTTCCATCCAGCAATTGTCAAATGTGGATCAAGATTTACATACTTTCTTTTATGTTCGCTTTTCTTTTGAAATCCCTGACACTCTTTCAAATAAGTTTTAAGTTGCTTGTTGTACGATCATCAAGATATATATATCTATATATATATATATATATATATATAACAATGACAAACAATTTGCCTGCTTCTCAATTGATTTTTTCAAGTGTTTAATTGTCGCTTGTTTCACTTCAGAGATGAGGATGAGTACAGTAAATTTGTGCCACAAAAGATGTCGTACAAGGTGTTGTCTGGCGCCGAGTTCCAATGCAAGCTGCCCATGTCCTCGACCAAGGCCATGTGCATGTCGCTGCCGCAAAGTCGCAAATTGTCCACCATCGATGAGCAGGACTATGATGCAGCCAATCGCCGGGGCATGATTAATCAGGTAAGCAACCACTACTCCCAGAAATATGCATACATCTCTCAAGTTGTGCGCAGCTGATGAGAACATTTCTGGCAACTACTTGCAACAGCAGCAATTCAGTTACCACATTTTCTCTTAGCTTCGTTAAGTTTTGCACTCTTTGCCTTTGCTCTCTTTTATGGCAACTTTTGCGGGGCTGTCCTTGAAAACGCAATTGCAGCAGGACACCTGTTGTTGTTGCTGTTGTTGTTGTTGTTGGGGTTGTTGTTGGGGTTGTCGTTAAGCATATGCAACAGAGTTTCTCGTAGGTGTTATGACTTTCTATCCTTTTGTTTCCAATAGTTAAATGGACACTGAATCTGTGGCATCTTGCCCACAGTAAGTAGCCACAAAATGTTGCTGACAGCTGCCACAAGCCAGCCAATGAGTAACTTATAGTCGGCATAATATTTATCGTGTCTACACATTGTGAAGGACAAAATGATAAGATACGCAATTGGACTTTCTTCGCGTGATTAGAAATAAATGTGACAGCCATGGGGCACTCATGTGGCGCACACATGTGTCGCGAATTGAGCCAAATCAAATTCGATGCCAGGGCAACACAATATCAGACTGACGTCATACATAAGGCAAAGTTCGCTCTGACTCTGACAGAGATCGTCTATCACCATTGACTCGATTGAAAACACAAGGGTTCCACTTGCATCACGCTCTCAGTTAGTTGCAACTATTTGTTTCTTTGTCTCTTTTGCACACTCGCCAATTTGGCTTTAATTAGAAAAGTGTCGCAACTTCAATTGCCGGCAATCACTCACTCAATAAATAATCAATTGCTTTCATTAACGGTTTGCTTTCCTTTCTGATTTGCCTGGTTTGCTTTGTGTTGCAGATTTTGGCCACTTGTGCGGTGCTGGTGCTTTCCGCAGGATGTGGCATGCCGATTGGCTACTCGGCAGTGCTGCTGCCACAACTCAGCTCTAATTCCACCGAGGTGCCCATAACGGTCAATACGGGCTCTTGGATAGGTAAGCTCATCAAAATATTTATATCTAACTGGATGTGAAGTATATATATCATTACATATACGTATAAACCCATTAAGAATGGTTAATCGGGTCAGGCAGAAAGTATCTTAAGTATCTTATCCCTAATATTATTATATTTTATGTGTAGATATATATTACTTCCTTGGCTAATCTATGTTTTTTAAGGATCTATACTTTATTTACCCATCCATTAACTATATCTTTTCTGGTTTCCCCCTTTACAGCCAGCGTTCACAGTTTGGCAACACCAGTTGGCTCACTTATGTCTGGGCCATTAGCCGATTATTTGGGTCGTCGCAAGACGCTCCTGGTATCGGCAATACCCCTATTCTTCGGCTGGAGCACCATGGCGATGTCGAACTCTGTGAAGGCCATAATATTTGCGCGATTTCTGTGCGGCTTTGCCACTGGCATTTTGGGCGGACCGGGTCAGGTAAACAATTAGAGAAACAGATAAAAGTTGATCAAGACATAAATAAATAGCTAACCAATGCCAAGTGTCGAAAAAGTTCATTCACACACAAAACAGAGCAGGAATTAAGCGAGAAATGCGACTCGGAATTTGTACAACTGACCCATTAACCAGATATCGGATTATATAATAAGCACGGCCTTGAACCCGGTGGTGGGTACTAGGAAACCAAGAAAGATGCTCAAGCTGTCAGTTAAGCTGCTGAAGCTGGCTGTCAACTTGCTGGCAGCTGGCCGACAGTCAATTGTTCGCTTAATGTTATTATTCCGAGACGAGATCTCGACTGCTCCATTGTGACTATATAATCGGCTGTCAACTATTGTCAAGTGAGCAACAATTTGGCACAGCCGGCATTTTCTTTTTGTTGTTGTTCCTTCTATGTGCTTACTATATATATACAGTTGTGTGTTTATTTATCTTATGGATATGTCCGTGACTTATCAAGCGGCCAAAATGATAACGAAAGTCGTCATTTGAATTTAGCAAAAAAAAAAACACACAAAAAATACGAAAAAAAACCAAACGCTTCCCGCAATGTTTTGAGCATAGTTCCGGATTCTTGACCTTAGTCTATAATAAGTTGTGTGGTTTGTTGTTGCTGTGGGTGGCTCACTTGGATTTCCCCCTCAACAACAACAACAACAATAAATAATTCATTCATACGCTGCTTTTTTTTTTGTTTTGTTTTTTTGCGCATGTTTCTCGATTCATTAATTTAGAAGAAGATTTATGAGTTTATGATTAAGATAAAGATAAAGATAAAGACTTAAGTGGATGCTGCTGTGGGTCAGCATGACCCTGTTTCTTGATCAAATTGTTTGTGTTGCTTTAACATTAAGGGATAGTTATTGTTTAGCTGTCTGTCCGTGTGTCTCTCCCTCTCTCTCTCTCTCTCTCTCTGTGTCTTGTCTGTCTCTCTTTCGAGAACTTGTGCGAGGTCAAGGTTTCTCAGTTGCTTTTCTAGGAATCGTAGTCAAGAGTTTATTTTGATATTTTCTATATAGTGTGTGTGCAACAAATGACTTGTGGGGGCAGCTAACATATAGCAATCTGGGCTATACAATCATATGGGTTGAGTAGTGATTAGTGAGAGATTCCCGATGGATAGATATTGAGATCTTGAGAAAGACTGAAACACTTTTCGCATGAGAGCAGACCTATGTAATATAATAGAGATGGCCAGGACAGATGCAGGTCTGGTCTCTTATGTGACTAATTAGTTTACATTTATTAATCATTCAGTTGAAAATCACTCTTCAATACTAGCCAGATTCGAACTTTGTGTAGATGGGAAAGTAGTATTTTCTAGAGGTAAATAATTAACTACAAAGAACTCGAGTGTGTGAAGCTTTGACCCAATCTCGATGCACTTTAAAAAACGTAGAATTTTAACATCGATTTCGAGTCAGAATCGCATTTACAGCTTTAGGTGCTATATTGATATAGAGGTCAAGCCAATACCAGTTTCGAGATTCGGATTACTTTGAGATGTTTATGATTGCTTAAGTTATTGACCCAACACAAAAGCATTTTTTGAGTGTAACATTTTAATATGATTTTCGAGCCAGAATCGTGTTTTAAACTTTGTGTGAGGTATTTTTGTGGAGATCAAATCATTATGATCGTTATTGATCATTATGTCCTAGAGCTCAATCCATAAGAAGGCAGTGTATTTCAAAATCTGATCACTTTTGACTTTCTATAACTTTCAGAGATCTGAAATGAATATTAATTAATTACACTTTCTCTTACCCGATCCAGGTGTATATAGCGGAAACAGCTGAGCCAAATTTGCGCAGTCTGCTGATCGGTGCTCCTTATGTGGCATATTCGTGTGGCATCCTCCTCGTCTATTCGATGGGCACGTTCCTCTACTGGCGCACTGTGGCATGGTGTGCCAACATTCTGCCTGCTCTCGCCGTGTTGGCCATCTTCTGTATACCCGAATCACCCGCGTGGCTGTTACGCAATGGACACGAGAAGCGTTCGCTGAAGGCGCTGACATTCCTGCGAGGCAGCGAGATTACCGCCCAGAAGGAGATCAACGACATGAAGCATCGCCTGGACAATGAACGTGACACAAGCACTGCGAATGAGAACATCTTTAAGCTATGCTGTCAGCGTGTGGCAATGAAACCATTGTTCATTGTCATCGTCTTCTCGCTGCTGCAAATGTTCTCGGGCACATTTATTGTGATCTTCTATGCCATCGATATTGTGTCCGAGTTTGGAGCGGACTTTGATACGAGTCAGGCAGCGATTTGGACGGCTGCGGTGCGCGTCCTTTGTTGCATGATCTTCTGCGGCATCTTGATCTGTGTGCGTCGTCGCCTCATCATGGTGATCTCGGGCATAGGTTCGGGACTCTTCTGTCTAGTTCTCAGCGTCTTTATGTATGTGCGTGCCGGAGAGCCGAGAATGCCCTACGACATCCTCGTAGCCGGTGGATGTCTCCTTGGCTATATAGTCTTCAATACGGCGCTGATGGTCATGCCGGGCATTATGATTGGTGAACTCTTTCCGGCAAAGATTCGAGGACGCACGGCGGGCGGTGTATTTGCCTCTATGAATGTGGCACTCTTCATTTTTGCAAAAGGTTTTCCCGCGCTGCAAGCGTATTTGAAAATGCGTGGCGTTTTTCTCGTCTTTGCCGTTTCCAGTTTTCTGCTGACGATTTTCATGTGTCTATTCCAACCGGAAACAAAGGGACGCAGTCTGGAGCACATTGAGGATTACTTTAATGGCAACAATTGGCTCTGGGTTCGACGTGATCGTGGCTACAAAACGGTCAAGTTGCTGCCACTGCAGCCTTCCAAGGATCCAGGCAACACAAATCAGGCCTAATCCTTATTGGGTGGGATATTATGACATTTAATTAGCTTTTATACAGGGGCTCACTGAGATTCCATAGTTTGTTAGTTAGTATTATGTAAAAATATATATATGTAGGAGTACCTCGTAGTCGTAAATATTTTAGTGTTCCTTATTACATACATTTTCACTCAATTTCTGTTAATTTTACCAATGTGATGTTTGCAATTATGCATTAACTTTTTATATAGTCTCGATAATAGAATATGTATGCATTATCGAAATGATTAGTAATAAAATAAAATGTTAGAAATAAAATTAACAACAATTTTTAAAATTCTCTTGAATTTGGCGGCTATGTACATATGACAATGCACAGCCAACTTCACGCTTCCATGTTATCGGCTGGCCACCACATTTGAGTTGCTGCTTTTTGATTCCACGTTCAAATGAGTCGGTTGTCTGCTTGTGAATAATTTTGAAAATTGGCTTGTCCATTTTACACTGCGAAGTGAAAGTTTTCCCATATTTTATTTTTGCTTTTATTCATAAAACGTTGCCAGATAAACATTTTTTGTTGGCTAACTTTCGACAAGAAAATTGTGAGTTCGTTCAGTGTTATCGTTAAGTGTATCGGTTATGTGAAAGTTTTGTTGGATCAAAAAGCTCCGTCGCGCGCGCAAGCAGCTTTTAAATTCAAATTCAAATCGCTGTCGTTTTTTTTATTTATTTGTTTTGGTGTAAGCAAGAAGAATATTATTTAAATGTTTATAATATCCAAATATGCAATTAACTAAAATTTAAATAGTATTGTTGCTTATTACCTTTAGACAATCCCATTTTGAAGCGGACATTCACCTTGCAACTAATTGCACATCAAATCTGTTTGGATTACGTGCATTAAAAATGACCCGCGTGACGTTTAATTTTTAATCTACTTCCCAGTTAGAGCAGTTGAGCTAAACTTTGAAATTAAAAAAAGAGGAAAAAAAATTGAGTGCAGTTGGAGAAGTGGTCGTCCATGTATATTTAAAATTCTATTATTCCCATCAGTTGTAGGGTTTTCATTCGTTTTTTTTTCTGACCCAAAGTCAGTGCTAATAAATTGTATAATTTTTTTATTTATTTTTGTTTACTTTTTGCTTGTTTTGGCTCGACAAACTTGTGCCGTGTATTTTTCTTGTGAATGCCTTTGTGTAGGTGGCGCGAATAAGTGGGTTAGGGGCAGGTTGGTGGTGGGAGTGTCGGTTGCAACTAGCTGGAATGCTGGGTGTAAAGTACAGTGCGGTGTGGTAGGGTGTGGTGGGCGAGGAAATGGGTGAATTGCTGCGGCATACCCGAAACGCTTCAAGTTGCTGAGCTCATTCGTCTCTCTGCGATTTGTTGGCATTTTAACGCGCTCAAGCGCCGACCAACAAGTTGGTTACACATTGGCATATGGCTGGCCTATAGATACCCTATAAAAGTAATTATTAAAGTTGGTATATTATTGAACATATTTGGGAACTTTTGGCTTGGGTGTAATATTTTGTTCATATTTTTATATATGCAGGAAAAAGCATATCCGACTCCAAAAAGTACATTTAATCTGTCAAAAATTTGTTCCTTAAATTTCTACTAAATTGGAAAAGTCTACTAGCATCTTATACCCCAAAAGCTACTATTTACGAGGTATTACGACATGGCAAGCAATAATTGCACAGAGCTTCGCATCAGTTGAATGCTGAATGTATGGATAAGCGGGTAGGGGGCGGGGGGAGGGCGGAAGGCGTGTTGCCTGCTCATGCAGTGATAAATGAAGTTTTAGTGGCTTTTGACCCATTTAATAAATTGTTAAAGTTGAAAATTGTGTGCAAGAATGCTGTAAACTCTTGCACAGGATGAATGCATTCAAATATATACTTAAATATATATATAAACCAATATATATATATATATATATAAACTTGTTACCAGTTGCAGCTGGAATTAGGGTTAATTTAAAAGTTGCCATTGCGCCGCTTTGCAACACTGACTGACCCATGGGCAACGAGTTCAACGAGTTTGTTTTTGTTGCAATTGTTGTTGCTGCCATGTTGCAAAGTTTTTGCTGCTGCCCCACTTTTTTGTTGCAGCCAAAGTTGGGGAATTTTAAATAATTCTATTAAATTGCATAATTTGCCATGTTCTCCTGCTCCTGCCACCTACCGCCCACAGTGCAACCCACCGTATCCGGTTACAAAGTTTAAACTTGGCTGGTTATTAAGTTAGCGGCGACAGTTTTCAGTTAATATGATTATGCCTCGCTTTTAAGTGTAATTTTTTTCTATTCTTTGCCTCTTCACTTATAAACTATCTTCAAATATGCACGATAAACAAGCTGCACTGAAAAAAATTAAAGTGAGAGAAAATAATATAGAGAAGTTAAGTGGCACTAAAAATACTTGAGAGGGAAAGTGGGAAAATTTGAAAAACTAAATTATTTAAGAAATATTTTCTAATTTTTTAAGTTTTAAAACATAAGAATGATTACAGACTTTTTTTTTCGACTGATTCACATTTGTTTCTGTACTATTTCATATATAATTTCGATCTCTGGTTCATAACAGAATTATTTATGTGAGTTGTGATTTAGTTAGTGTATTTCTAGCTATGATTTTTTTGCGTGTAGAGTGGATGAAGGGGCTTGGCGGGGTTATGACATTCTTGAGCCACAATAAGCAGCATCAAGAAGGCTTTTTGGCCAAAGGAGGAGAGTTTATTAGAGCCGCAGCTGAGCACAAAGATCCTTGCCAAGCAGACTAACTGGCTGGCAGGCAGGCAAGTCCTTGTCATATTTATATTTTTTTTTTCTTATATCTATATCTATATGTTGATTGTATGCAACTAGCTATATAAACAATTTTCTATTATGCAAAAGATAACAAGCAGAACAACAACAACAACAACAACAACAGTCATAAGAATAACAACTACAATGGATTTTTGCATAAGAAAGCACAACTGAAGTTGAAGTACGACCAAAGCAGCAGCCTAAGCAGCCAGCCAGAGACCAAATCACCCCCACTGCCACCCACTTCTTCCACCCCTCTCCCCTAACTCTATTCCTGCATAAAAATAAGCCATGTTTTTCCATCTGATTCGAGCGAAATTTAAAGAAGCAACATTAATTTGAAATGCAGAATAACATTTTTTGCCTCCATCTTTTGTTGAGTGAAAAATATTTTATTTGCTTGCTAAATCTATAATTGTATATTGAACAAAGTCTCTTGTTTGATTGTTTGAATCATTTTTATTTTATTTTAATATTGCTCTGTCAAATTTCGTGGCAATAGCAGAGCAAAATTGCTGCTCAGTTCAAACACTGAAAATATTTCATATTTATTTCAAATATTCTATATTTATACACATATTTGCATTTACTTTACATGTTGTACTTCTTTGTTTTATTACATGGAATATTTGTTGAACTACACTCTAAAAAAGCAAAACTACTTCTCTCAAAAAACGTTTTCAGACTCTAAACAAATATTTAATCTGAGCTTTTTTTTGGCAACATATTTTTGCACCCTGCTCGCATCACTAAAAACTCTTTTCAAGATTCTTTTTACGACAAGTTAACCACACAGAATTTGAAAATGTGCTAATTGCATGTCGAAAATTAGGTACTTTATCCCTCTCCCTCTCTCTCTCTCTCTCTTACTCTCTCTCTCTCTCTCTGTCTCTTTCTGTCTTATTATACAATTTGTCAGCATTTGTTGCTAACTAGCTGCTGACTCTGAGGTTACCTCCATGACCCAAGTCAATGCAAAGGGTGTTGCGTGTTGCGCACTAATACTAACACAAACACACACTAGTGCACACAGCAGGATGCACACACACTAACACACACCCATACACACACAGAGAGTATATTGTGGAGGCAAAATTTGCAAATAGCAGCCACAAGAACATCACAGACGACAGACGGCACGGAGACGCGCCCAAGCCACAAACACTGTATATAATGCTAAGCAGCAAGCCAAAGACTCCACACACCCCCCCCCCCCACATTGCAACACACACCCCCCCGTCCCCCACCACCTCTCTGCTTAATCTGTGCTGTTGCAAACCAGCACAGAGGATGAAGCAAAAACGCAGTTGTCGCTGGCATAGCGAAAAGTGCTGAGCATAAATAAGACATTTGCGTGTGTTAGCACACACACACACAAACACACACACACACCCGCATACACACAACAACAGCAACGTGAAATAACTCTACACGCAACATTGAAATGTGACAACAGGGAGCACAGCGCCACAAACCGCAGGCAATGATATACACTAAAAGAAAAATATTTGCTAAAATATTTAAGAAGATTCACTTTTTTATCTATGTCTCTCTCTTTATCTCCCAATCCCTCTCTCTCTCTTTCTATATATATCTTTCTCTCTGTCTTTCTTTTTCTCTATTTAGTCTTAATCTACTTTTTTTTGTACTGTGTAGCCTGAAAGACAATAATTTCGAAACTGCTTTCAAAGCAAAGTCGCCAGCAAAAGTAATGCAAAATGCAAAGTCATCGCTCGCTCCAACATCCAGCTGATCCGCCTACACCAGCACCACACACACACACACACACACACATAGTGGCAACTGTGGCAGCTCCACCCGAACAATTGTTGTGATTTCTTTCTTATTCCGCATTTGGTTTCCTTTTTTTTTCTGTGTCTGTTTCGAGTGCGGGCAGCTCGTGCACATGCATTTATTTAAATTCCTTACTCAGCTCCAGTGTGTGTGTGTGTGTGTGTGTTGGGTGTGTGTGTGTCTTGCCTCATTTTGCCAATGTATTCATTGTCTGTGAAATTGTTGTGCGGTATGCCGGCGCATAATGTCTTTCTTTATGCCATGTCCTTCAGTCAGGGTCCTGCCCCCTGCCACCCTCCACCCACTCAATCCCTTGCCACAGACTGACTGCAGTTTGCGGTTTTTAACTTGTGACAGTTTTAAGTGGCTGCCGTTTGTCTCCCTCGTTGAATGCCATTGCATTACACACACACACACCCCCCCCCATATCTGTGTGGATATACAGCTCCAGAGATTCTTTTTTGCATAAAATGTAATGCTTGTTATTTGGCGCTTATAAATTGCTCAACTATAGCAATAAATACCTTTGCCTTCTAAGCAGCTTTCCTTACACACTTTTCCCGAGATTAGCTCCACAGTTTGTTTCTGTCTCGGCTTTGAGAGCTTAGCAAGCAAGGCTCACCGCATTGTGAGAAATTTCTTCTACAATTTATGCAGATTTCTCGAAATACAACTTCATTTTCTAGCTGTCTTCCACATTGTTTAAAATTATTAATAAATCGTTTTTGTTTTGTTTTTGTTAGAAAAAAATGTATGAAAATATGAAAAGAGCACAAGGATTATTAGAAGCAGAGCTCTTTGTCAGCTTAAGACCCTTGCAAAGAGTCTATTTTTATTTAAGCTGATTTTGTTTTTACATAATGTACGTAACAGATTGAAGCAGGCAGCTCCCAACCCCTGGATCAGCATCAGCTGGATGAACAAGGCTATCTCAGAAACTAATACTTAAAATGTGGAAGCTAAGATGAGTTCAAATAATCCATACGCAGATCCTGTTTATTTAGTTTGAACGATAGCTGTCATAATTAAGCAATTATCGATATTAATCGATTTTTGATAGCAATAAAAACCAAAATTTAATGAAAGGATCAAGCAATAGATGCATAGTAATATAATATGAAAACAAACTATTGATCCGCTATCTGTGATATATATATATCTATATATCTACTATATACATATGTACATATTTACTATTTACTAAATACATAACAGCTGCTTTCTAGTACTCCCGACTTGGGCATTCTAGCCTGTTATCGTGTTACAAATATTTCATCAATAAATTTTCGCTGCAAGCTATTTCGATTCTTTAGCTAGCAATTGCCTTGCAACATAAGCTTGCAACGGAAATGAGTTCTTAAGAGTTGCAGTTACTTCGTATTCGGCTTCCTTCCAGCTGTGGCGCATATGTTGCAGTTTAGCATGCATATTTCATTCGATTTGGCATGGTTGCAGGCACTTTCGCTTCGATATTTTTTAAGCCAGCTTTTCATTTGAGATGAGAAGGAGAAACTGCTGCAGCACAGCAGCTATCCTTTTGCCATCCTGTCGGGACTTGCACACTTCCTACTTCTTATCTCTCTCTCTCTCTCTTGGGTTTGTTGTCATTCAATTTTCAATCACGTCACATCAACTCGCCGCATTAAAACTTCAGCTTCAGCTCCATCTCCATCTCCAGTTCCATGTTGCAGCACTTTCTGCTTTAATGGCCATATTGTGCTGGTCGCTCGGCAGTTTCGTGACCCATTTGAATGGGGTGCAAATGTCTGCCCGACTCTCGACTCCCGAGACCCGAGTTCGGAGCTTCCATTGTCATTATGCGGCCTTTGGTTGTCTTACACCTGCACTTAGGAGCAGCAGCAGCAGCAGCAGCAACAGCAGCAGCAGCAGGAAGAGGATCAGTTCGGATTCATAGTCTCCTTCATAGTTTCCGGTTGATGGCAACAACCTTAGCGCCTTTTGTTGTTGCTGCCCAACAAAAGGAAAACAATTTTCATGCGTGCCTGCGAAAAATCAAAGCAAAACATGCTCAGCACACACACACACACACATATGTATGTATATATGGATGTGAGAGTACAATGCCTATTTGTGAGATAACAAAAACAACAACAAGATGGAACTCAAAGCAATTTCCAAGTGCTGCCGCAGGTATCCGAGTAGTTGGCACTGAACATGGAGAAGTACGGAATAGGTTCCACTCTCGAAAGGGACGGACACTCGGCGCCTAAGTGCGTTTCTTGTTTTTTCCCCGGCAAAACTCTTTTGTTGACATGCTCTCATCTAGTTGGGCATATTAGCTGGTTAAGGCACAACATTGTGGCATGAACAATCAAAAATCAGACCAAAAATAATAATTAGTTTGAACTAGTTAAGTTGCCCAATCAGAATCGAGACAAGTCGATTAATATTGAATGCTTAATGTTAGAAGACTCTGCAACATTGCAGAGTAATCGAAATGTTTAATGAAAGGAATAATTATAAGTGCAGCGCTAAAGAAATACTTGAAAACTAATTGGGCTCAACAACGCAGCGGAATCGATTTTACCACTTAGTAATTTGGCCACAAAGAGGGGCGAAGGAGCGAAGGTTAATGAGCAGAAGTATATTTAACAAACATTGAACATCCTGCTGGCATATGCCCATGGGTAGTCTAAGTAAAAAGTGTATACACAATTCGTTGTTAGCGCTTGAAGCTTTGTTCTCGGCTCGCTGTTGTTGGTTGTTGTCAACGACAGAGACAGAGTCAAAGGCTTTGTTACAACCCCTTAGTCTGGAGCGCTATAAGCCATTTTCCGGCTGGTTGAATGACACGCCAGAAATTGCAAACACACATGCGTCACACACACACACACAACAGAAAATATTTACATATATGTATATAGTATATGTATATATTAGGCTCCCAAAATATATGCAAGGCAAAAGCAATTAGTGACGATTTCAATGAGCTCATTAAGTGGTTAAGCACAAATGCCAATGGGAGGCTAATTAACACATCAACAGCATCAGCAGCAGCAACTGGAACTGGAAATGTAACTGTAACTGTAACTGGAACTCTTGCCACTTGGCATTTTGGCCACTTGTCGTCCATGACGTCCAAGTTCTGGTCGCAATGTTCAGATTTGTGGTGGTTTATTTTTATTTTTATTTTGTTTCATTTCATTTTTTTTTGTTTTTTTTGCTGCCCACCTGGCAAATGCTTGTCGAAACTTTTATAATTATGTTCGGAGCTATGGCAAAAGTTTCAAGCGTTCGCCGGCGTCTGCTCATTTCTCAATTCTTTCTCGGTCTCTTTCAAGTTTTTAGGCGCAGTGAAAGTTTGCATTCTTCGCATTTTTAAATACCCTATGCAGCAACAAATATATGTGGGGTAGCAGCAGTTTGAGATACATTATTAAAAGTACATTTTAGAATTTAATTTAGTACAAAAGTTGCTGGGTTTTGGCAGTGATATGTTTTTGATACAAGCTCACTTTTGAAATCTTCGACTAAAAGTCAAATTTCGTAAAATTTAAAGTTTTCGAAGGGGTATTTTGGGCAACTAAGAACTAATTGAGGCTTGATTTTATAATGCGCAGAAGTTATCTCTAGCTGTGTCTGACTTAGTAGCTCAGCTGGCTTTAATAGCTAAATTATTAATACCATTTTTAAGGAGTATTTTTCCTTTGCTGTTGCTCATGCTCTGTGTCCCTGGCACGTTTGAAACTTTTTGCTAGTGGCTGCCACTGCTGGCTGCTGGCTGGTGGATGTGGATGTGGATGTGGGCGTCGTCCAAGCAGTTGTCAGTTCTTGTTCTTGTCCGTCGTCTGCAAGTTAATTATGCGCTGCGTGGGGCGCCCACTTCCGGTTTGTTTGACGCCACACTTCCGATGCGACAAGGAAATTAAAAATGTCGCAGCGCCAAATGAGAAGGAGAAAGAAAATAAAAAAAAGGAAATCGAAAAACAAGTGAGAATCTCACAAATCCGACTGTTTAATACTTTGTTTGAGTTCGGTATGATGGGCGTGTGTGTTGCAGGTTGAGAGTTGGGCGTGAGATTGTCAGTGAGCAATAGGACTTTAAATTTTTTGTGATTTTCTTCTCGAGTCCTCGAAACCAATATTCCCTTTTACCTTTAGAGTGGCGGAGTATCAAAAATGCCAACGCGGCTTATTAATTAAACGCGGCAACAACGGGCAATAATGAGTCATGTCCAGCTACCAATTTTTGCAATCTTCCAATGTACAGTTATTCTCCACCCTGCCCCCTCGCTGCCCGTACGCTACCCAACAACCTCAACCTGTCCAATATATACGTCATTTTTTTAATCAATTAAAAATGCCACTTAAGTGGGTCACGCGTACCCAACGACAAATATTGTTCATGTTTTATTTTGTTGCCACTTGACGCCAGTTTGGCTTGCCGCATTCCAACCCCTTCACTCTTCCTTTGCAGCTGCTTGCCACACTTGCAGCAAGCAATTATCGAAAATTTAATTAAAGCGCCAAGTGTCACAAGTAGCAACTGCTTGCATCTGTGCGCGAGTGCGCGAGTGTGTGTGTGTGTAAGTGTGTGAGTATGTGGCCTATATTAATGTTAACGCATTAATGCATCATTAAGCAACGACTGGTTGCGTGTCCTGTGTCCTGTCTCCTGCGTTCTGTGTGCAAAGGATGTCGCTTTCACGTACGTCCACAGAAAAGTCAAACAGATTTTCATTCGAGAAGCTGTTTGCATATTTACATGATAAAGCATACGAAAATGCAGTGCATAATGCGACATGTGTGTGTGTGAGTGTGTGTGTGTGTGTGTGTGTGTGTGCATTTATTGCTCATTATTTGTGCGCACTTAAATTGCTCTTTAAAAAATTCTCCAGCGATTTAAAAACAAGTGAGAAGAATGTTCTAGACGAGATTACTTGAATTGGAGAAATGCCGAACTCAATTTTAAGACACAGAAAATTTTGAGATTATTTTAGCTTTAACTGTACCGATTTTCATAATCAGTTTCAGATCATAACTCAATCACAGATTTGCATTTTGAAATGTGATTTTATGTGAAATTTATCGCTTAAAATATAAACTTGATTTTGGCACTTAGTCTTTAAGTTGGAGAAGCTGAAAGCTGTCTTGTTAAATAAGTTAATTGTTCAGTTTGGAGAAATTGGCCAAATTCATTTGGCAGCTGCTTGAGCAAAAAAAATAATAATGCTTCCGCTTTGGTCAGGATACCAATGGGAAGTCCAATGCTCCAAATTGAAATGCAAGTTGTCGCCGTTGCTGCTGCTGCTGCTGGGGCTGCTGCTGCTGGGCAACATTGTAAATGAAATTGTTTGTGATTGTTGTTGTTGTTGCTGTTGTTGTTGTTGCTGTGGCTGACAAATTCAAAACCATTTGCCAAATAAATAAGCAGCTCAACGTAAATAAATATGCTTTCGCCATGCGCATTTGCACTCAATAAAGATGCTGCCACCGAAGACGGCGAGTCAAAGGATAAGTCTGGCAATGCCAAGCATAAAAATTGTATTTTAATGCTTGCGCATAAATAACACAAACAGGACAAACACACACACCCACACACACATACAGGGATTCACACTCAGTGAGCCACACTCTGGCATTTTATCAAACGAATGAATCCGGCAGGGAACTGAAACTGGAAGCCAAAGTCGCTGTCACTAATTTAGTAGGTTTCCGTGGCCGTGCCGAAAAATCAACAGGAAACAAACATGGCAACGTTGACGATGGCAATGGCGATGGCGATGACGATGATGATGATGATGATGATGATGATGCTTGTGCTGCTGCTGCTGCTGCTAATGATGATGCTGTTGATGGCAACACCGTTTAGTGGCAGTGCCACGCCTCACTGCACAGGCGGCGTTGACAACACCCGGACAGCAAAAAAAGAAGAAGGAAATCACAGACAACTGTGTGGCAAGGCGACAATTGAATACCCTTCATGATAAATGGCCTTCAAAGTGCGGAAAGCTGTTATTCAATTCTGTCAACATACAACCAACTAATTGAATTCATTTTGGAGCAACATGTTGTGTGTAAATAGTTATCGATTATCAAAATAGTCTTAAAAGTTGAAGTCTGAAACATCAATCTATCTATCTTCATTACAATCACAAAACCCAGGAACTCAACTAGTCAAATTCATCTAGAATATACGCATAAGCTTTATGGATTGGCTAATGCCTTAAAGCTTAACATCTTATTTAATTATCGATAGTTATCGATAGTTATCTATAGTCTCTAAGTCTCTATAGTCTCAAGCAAACGGCAAAAGCTATGTACTCGTTTTTTTCGCTTTCTCTTCAGTTTATCACATTGTGTGTCAAACTGAACAGACTCGCTGAAAGGATATCAGAATACCAAAGAGGAATAGTATAGACTGGCGAATAAGGGGAGAGGAAAACAAATCGCAACGATATGAGCGCCCAGCAGCATCTTCATCATCGGGCGGCATATGTTGGCCTTTATCGTTTGGCATTGGCGTTGGCGCCGGAATCGGAGTTGGATTTGGAGTTGGAGTTGGCGTTGGCGTTAGCGTTAGGTGCTCATCAATAAAATCATCGAGGTCATTAAGTGGATTAACTGCAGCCCATCAGAAGCATGTGGTGCCACACAGCACAAAACGCAAAATGCCAAATACGCACACACACACACACACACTGTCTGTATAAGAAGGACGAGCAAAATCACACACACACAAATACCAACACTAAGAAATGGTCGTCATCTTTGACTTTTGCTTTACACTTTGCACTTCATAACAGACAATAGAAAACACAGTGGAAAATACTCGCTAAGATTTTTAAGAAAATATTTTGAAGATAAGGAAAATATAATTTGTATATATAAATGAAATAAATTAATAAATAAATAATATAATTTTTATGTTTGTGATAAAATTCTTTGAGATAAATAATTGAAAATAGTCTATAAATCATATAATATAAATAAAAGTACGGTGGAAAATATGCTTTTAGATTTTAAATAAAAAAATACTGAGATAAATAATATTAATTATTTGATAAGCAGTGTTAAACAATGTTAATTAGTTTAGTTAAATAAAATCTGTTATTCAGATGTTTTTTATATATTTTGTTTACTAAATATGGTCAGCCTTCTATACAGAAGGCTTTAGATACATGCTTTAGATATTGGTATACTAGTGCTTAAAACGCGAAGAAATAGTGATAAGCAGTGTTGGAAAACATGTTGGAATATACCATTGTTTAGTACACTAAAGTTATACTAAAGCTAATGTTGACTTTATTAGTATCAAATGATATTTTACAAAATAAATAAACGTTTTCTTTTCCGGAATTCGGAGCCCATTGTATAAAATTCCCAGCACGTTTGCTCAGCATCACATCAATATGTGTGTGTGTGTGTGTTAGTGGTAGTGTTAGTGGCACTCTGTCAGCTGGTGTTGCAAGAAGCAGCTAGCCGTAGGAGCGCAAGAAGGAGTAGAAGTGATAGAGGGAGAGGGTGAACAGGGCTGGACAGGGCATGGCAGGACAACGGCAGCTTGTCTTGTCTTGGTTCCTGTTGTTATTGACATGTACGAATTAGGTTAAATTTATTTACTGTCAGTTCAGTGAACTGCGAATGGTTTTAGTTTATTAAATTTAGCCCAGGGGGAGCAAAGTTGACAATCTGTTTTAAGTTTATTAAATGTCCAAAAATCAAGATTGAGATTAAGTTATGTTTGCTTATGCCACAACTTATTGAGCTGCTCCTTTTATGCAAAGCCACCCCCATTTCCTCCCTCCCTCTCTCTTTTTCTCTTGCTAACTCTCTTGCACTCTTTAGTCTGGCACTCAACTTTTAATTTACAGTGAAAAGCAGCTGCAAATTAATTTGAAAACTGCTGACGCGATGGTAAAACTCAATTGCGGTTTGATTAATCGTGCTTTACATGAAGCTCAGCACTCACATATACACTCAAACACTCAAACACTCACACTCACACTTGCACTCGCACTCGCACTCATACTTGAACTGGCACACAAGTTGCATTAATCAGCACAAGCTCGGAGCGCTCAACGCTGCCCATTTATTTGCAAACAGGCAAATGAGCAAACGGTAAAAAAAAACCAAATGCTTAACATGAGTGGAAATTAAAAAAGAAAAATACTTTTCCAAATCGCAGTCAAAGTTAAGTTGAGAGGCAAAAACCAAAAGAAAATTAAATACAGATCAACAACTATATTTGTATAGACGATATGGAAATGCTCTTTGAGACTTTGAGAATGATATATAATATAAAATATTTAAAGTTATTCGGCATAAAAAATAAATAATAATTAACATTCTTCTATTTTAAAAAATTTCTTGACAAATTTAAAATTGAATGAATGAAAAATACGACAAATTTTACAAGAAATAAAATTTTTATAGTCTGACTTGGCAACATTGGCTTAATTTCACTTTAAACCTCAAGTTAAGTAAACTTCACCAACTGCTTCACAAAATCTTCATACCTATCATATACCTATCATATATATATATATATATATATATATATATACATATTAATCGATAAAGTATTCGCGTTTTTTGGTGCATTCAAAGCTGTGGCCAAAGTTTGTTGGGCAACAGCGCCAAGAGCGATTGCTCTGGAAGTCAATTAAATTTAAATTAGGCATCCGACATGTGTGCAAACGAGAAAAGCAGCCAGCGAGCTTGCAACCTGACGTGGCAGCAACATTTTCACTTTCTGCCGTTTGAGTTCATTTTGTGCCAAATTGAATTTTTGACTGCCTTGCCGTTTAAATGAGCCAAACGTGACATTTTCAACTCGGTCACTGGTGCCACATATCAATTTCGATTTTGTGTTTGAGTTGTATGCACTGTGAAAAAAGAAGACAGACAAGATTATCGAAATATACCAAAAGAAATTTAATAGAAATATATTTATTTAATAATCATGCAAATATTTGAGAAGCTACTTAAGTTTGAGCTTAACATGGGTCTGCAGCGTATCTTCCAGTCGTGCATACCTCTGCATGCCTTACGGGACTTTTGCTATATCCAAATTAAAAGCTATATGCTGCAGATCAAATCAAGTTGAGGTGATTTAAGCTTAAACGATAATAATTAAATTGAATGCTCAATCTCCAATTTGAAGTCAAGGCAGCTGCTGAACTAATTGCTGATGTAGCAATATAGCCAGCACTTTATATATATATATATATATATGCCTCACATGGTCACACATGGCGTATGCTTTATGTGCTGTGTTGTGTATTGCTGTGTGTGTGTGTGTGTGTTAGTGTATAATAAACAATATCCAGGAAGACAGCCGCAGCGCCTGAATTTATGTTGTCGTTTCAGCGCAACCACGCAAGCACAACAGCACACACACTCACACACACACACACACACACACACATAGAAATAGAGTCACGCCTTCGCCGTTTGCTGCATATGGTAGATAAATATGCTATACATATGCACCGTTATGCAGCAGATGCGCTCTCTCTCTCCCTCTCGCTTGCCCTGCGGCCGTCTGACCACAACAAAGAGTCAGCTCACACACACACACACCGAGAGCAATGTGTATGTGGCAAAGTGTTGCATATTTTCTAGCGCATTTCACAACACCTTTGGGCCATGTAAGTAACTTTTGCCGCGCTCACAAAGTTATAATTAAGCTGACCCCAGGCTAAAGCTCAGACAAAGCACTCAATAAACGAGGGGAGGGGGTGGCGGCAGCGGAAGGGGTTTGCCCAGCTAGCTGGCTTATTAATTTGTTGTGGCGGCAAAGTGTAGAAAGCCACAGAAAAGTCCACAATTTTCAAACGAGCGCCAGTTAAATTGTGGGAATATTTTTTTTACTTGTGCCTAGCTTAGCTGATTTATAGGGTATTCGAATGCGCATATTTGCCAAGGCTAATATCACAATTCATGCCTTGAAAAATTGTAGAAAATATTGCAGACTTTTGTAGCTTGATTCTTTTTGTTAGCAGTAAAAATTGTAATTCATCTGGTTAAATAAAAATAATAGTTGGCATACCATATGAACAAGAGAATAAGTATTTAACAGGACATCATTTAACATAGCAAGGACACTAAATACACTCAAGAACTATTTCCCGGCTTCAAGTTGAGCTGCATTTCACACAAAGCTTATAATGTTTTAAGCTAGTTTTCAGCTCTTTTCGTTATTTTAGATTTATTTTTAAGCAGCTTTAATATTTGTCATGCTTGTGGCAAGTTTCATGACTTGCCGAGCAGCCGTTAACAATTTGTGGCACGCAGCATTGTTTTGCTGCACTTTCTTGCCACACAATTGTGTGCTGTTAAGCAAACAACGGAAATAAAATTAAAAAAAAAAACTCACTTTTCATATTTGCTGTTTTCATTTTTCCTGGTAAAATGCACAAATGAAAAATTTCAACGTTTGCTTTGCGACTTTGGCCGTTTGTGGTTTGTTGTTGACTAAACCATCAGCATTGTTGTGTACACACATGGTGTGTTTGCTTGGCATGGAAAATCACAAAAACAAATTAGTTGCGTGTAATTTAATTTGAAACGCTCGCGCGTTTATCAAACAAAATGGAAAACTGTGAAATGGAGCAGCGGCGAAGGCAGCGGCAACAAAAGGGGGGAATGATAATGCTAATTGGATTTTGTTTTAACATGCAAGACGTCGCATTCTGCCTGCTGCCACTTGCCACCTGCCACCTGCCAACTGCCAACTGCCACCTGCCGCATGCCGCTTGCCTGTCGCAACTCGCTTTTGCCGCGTGCGTGCGTGCCTTTGATGGCCAAGTTAATAAACATTAAACGCAATTATGCTGTTGATTTTTATGTTGCTTCATTTTCTTTGCGTTGAGCAGCTTTCGACTTACTTCTGATTCTGATTCTGATGTTGCCTGACGTTGGGCCAGACTACTTAAATGTTATAATCTGTTTCGGTTAACTCGAGTTGGCAAAGTGCTGTCAAAACGAAACCGAAACCGCAACTCAACATTGTTCACAAGCCATGGCTATGATTAGCTCTTATAGTCACAAAAAGCAAGCGAATACCGAAAATAATTTAAATAATTAAGACTTACACGATAAGTAAGAAAAGAGAATTTGTGTTGACAGCCTGATTAAAAGCATTTCTGAGTTTATCGTTCATTCAAAAATGGGCTTGCAATAAATTAATTACAATCTTTCACTCACTATCAATTAAACAAATGCTTACTTCAGGTTAATGTCAGGTGTCTTATTTTATTGGCCTAATTAGCTGCCTAAAGTACTAAATATTTTGCATATATACATATATATATCTATGAACTTGAGACAAGAAACGTGGGGAATACTTTAGAATTTATCGTTGGGGGCTTTGTGGCTGTCAAAAAGTTTTGCTTTCATCATTTACAGCAGCGCTTGTTAATCAATTTGATGCGTTGAGCTAAGCTGAGACCGAAGCGAAAGCTTCTGGTGGTTTCGAGAGGAGACCTTGCTGCCTGCCCGCCTGCGTGCCCGCCCGCCTGCCTGCCCGCCTGCCAGCCCGCCTGCCTGCCTGGTACCTACAATGACCGGCTTTATAAGTAAGCATTTTGTTGGCACTCACACAGTTGGCTAATTAATAGGATTAACTACCAAAAAGCAAACACAATTGGCTCCCGAGCAAACAATAACACAAAGCACTCAACTTTTTAGATTCAGCGCCAAGCAAGGCGGTACACTCAGCGAAAAATCTAAGTGCGAAATAAACTATTATGCCGTAAGCTTGAGGTGTTTTTAATGCAGTTTTTTTGCTCTCCAAATGAGATTTATTTTGAATTTATGAAATATTCTTTATTATAAATAAAAAAAAAGTTAAGAATATTTTTTATTCCATGAAAATGTTATCAAAATTTTGCAATTTAAGTTTTTCGAAACTTTTGCAGAAATTTGATTTTTTATTATTAAAGATTTTCCATTTGTGAATTCCTTTAAATTGCTATTTAGTTTTTGCTGTGTGTAGGATTTGAAGTCTTATTTTATAGGGTAGTCCCTAAGCAAACATATTTACACACACACACCACACACACACACACACCACACACACAGAGTTAAGTTTCAGATGTCGACACCTAACGCGCTTTAATGCAGGTGATTAATTGCTTTTGAGGTTCGTTGGCTGCGTGTTGGAAATTTTGGAAAATTTCATTAGCCCACGCTGTGGCTGTATGTTTGCGCGTGTGTGTGTGTGTGTGAGCTTGTTGAACTTTTAGCCAAGTTTTGTGAAGGGGTCCAATCGGAGTTTGTATATGTGCTGAGAGCACTGCGTGACTTTTGCAGACAATGCCAGCCTCATTTCTAGTTGCCTTAGACGAGCTAATTAAGTTAAAGTCTGCCGCTGCTGCTGCTGCTACTGCTGTTGCCTGATTCTGAGTTCTCTACTTGCCCCGTTTGCTAATGATGAGCTGCTACTGCTGCTCCACCTCCAACTGCCCGCTTTTCCGTCCGTGGAACGTGATTTAAATTGTTTTTGATTTACTTATTTCCGCCCTCTGATAAATTACATTTTGCCGGCAGACGACAAAGTTGAGGCCGTCATTTTTGGCTAATGCGCAAAGTTTTTGGCAACTTTTGGCCGCTTGTAGTTCGGTGTTCTATTTTGGCCTTTTTTTTATTTCTTTGGCGGCTTGTCAGCAAAATGTTGAATTATTTATTCATATGTTACGTGCGCTGACAAATCGCACGTGGCGGCATTTTCCACTCGTTTTATTGTCTGTCAACTCTCAAATGCAAATTTAATTAGCTCGCGACTCTATCAAAATGTCATTTGGCACACAATAAATATATATAAATCAGCAAACTGACAAAGCAGGCCAAACCAAACTGATTTAAGGCCAAAACCAACTCCAACTGTTAGCTTTGTATTTGTCCAAACAGTTGGCACACAATTCTTGACGTAAAGCAATTTGATACTGTGTAGAACGTGAAACTCACTTGGGGTATGCCCAAGTTGAATAAATGTCTGTGATACCATGCAACATATAGATATAGATAGATATAGATATAGATATATAGATCAGTTTATACTTTCAGTATTATCAACAGCTTCTTCAAACTCTTCAAATCTCAACGATCTCAAAGATTAAACGAGCTGTTGCCAGTCTACTGCTGCAGGCATTTTATATCTTTAAAGTTAATATCACTTTTAATTATATCTTTTTCCAGTAGTATCTGCAGATTATTCCTTTAGTCGAATAATACCATCTAACAATTTTTTACCAGCTATAAATTGTTTGCTGCTCGTTTTGCGCAAATAATTTTGAAGCACCGGCAAACTACATTTTATTTGCTGACCGGGAAATTGTTGTATTAAAAATGCAAAATGTTGACTTGAGAATATTGCACAAAGTTGTTACTCACAGCCAACAAATCGTAAGCGAATTGCTTTGCCAAGATATATGTATGTACGCAACTATATATATGTATTTGTGTATATTGAGCTTTCTCTGTTGCAGCCATTGCAATTATTGACTCTGTGATTGCTGTGCAACATAAACTTGATAAACTGCTGCAATAATTCCTTAAGCTCAAACTAATCGCTTCAATTTATATAAAATAAATATATATATATACATATATATGTACATATATAAGTATATATTTACTGCTACAAATATTTGACTTATCCCTTTCAATTAGTTCGAATTAGTTTGCACTTTGGAAGTTTTAACTAAATTTAAATTTAAAATGAAAATAAAGTAAGGATAAGTAAATGTTTGCATGAAATTAGCACACTTAAGCATGCTTATTTAAATTATCTTCTTAATAATAAATAAATTTATTTAATCTTTGTTTGATTGAATTGATTTAAGATGGGAAATCTTATTCGAAGATTGAGAATCCTTGCAGACCGAAGGCGACTTGCTGACAGCTCAATTTCAAATTAAAAAAAAAATGATAACTGATCGATTGTTCCACTGGGAGGGCTCTCCCTCTCCCTCTCTCTCTGTCTCTCTCTCTCACTCACTAAGAGCGCCAGCAATAAACTAAATGAAAATTAAGAATTGAAATAGATTTAAAACTTCTCACAAAAAGCTGTGAAGCTGTTGACAAATATGTTTACGCAGATCATTTAA
Source organism: Drosophila imparisetae (assembly GCA_035042265.1). Lineage (NCBI taxonomy): Eukaryota > Metazoa > Arthropoda > Insecta > Diptera > Drosophilidae > Drosophila > Drosophila imparisetae. Next base: position 2,050,861 of record JAWNLP010000145.1, on the reverse strand, counting down.
TTTGCAGACAAATGTTAATTACAATAATCCATTGGACAGTTTATATCCGTGCCACGTCACTTGTGCAACATTTTCGCCATGTTTTGTTTGCCCATATATCGATGTATCGATTTTCAGGCCATAATTTTCACTTGTCTTCCGACCCAAAATCACGTTTTCAACTTTAAATGTACGATTGATTTAGGGGCAAAACTATGATCAAAAAGACCTCGCTTTTTAAAAAACGTTGAGTTTTGACGAAGTTATGGCATTTTGAAGTTTCGACCTATGCCCATATATCGATTTTCAGGTTATGGTTTTGACTTGTCTTCCGACCTAAAATCGCGTTTTCAACTTTAAATGTACGATTGATTTGGGGGCAAAACTATGATCAAAAAGCCCTCGCTTTTTAAAAAACGTTGAGTTTTGACGAAGTTATGGCATTTTGAAGTTTCGACCTATGCCCATATATCGATTTTCAGGTTATGGTTTTGACTTGTCTTCCGACCTAAAATCGCGTTTTCAACTTTAAATGTACGATTGATTTGGGGGCAAAACTATGATCAAAAAGCCCTCGCTTTTTGAAAAACGTTGAGTTTTGAGGAAGTTATCGCATTTTGAAGTTTCGACCTATGCCCATATATCGATTTTCAGGTTATGGTTTTGACTTGTCTTCCGACCTAAAATCGCGTTTTCAACTTTAAATGTACGATTGATTTGGGGGCAAAACTATGATCAAAAAGCCCTCGCTTTTTAAAAAACGTTGAGTTTTGACGAAGTTATGGCATTTTGAAGTTTCGACCTATGCCCATATATCGATTTTCAGGTTATGGTTTTGACTTGTCTTCCGACCTAAAATCGCGTTTTCAACTTTAAATGTACGATTGATTTGGGGGCAAAACTATGATCAAAAAGCCCTCGCTTTTTAAAAAACGTTGAGTTTTGACGAAGTTATGGCATTTTGAAGTTTCGACCTATGCCCATATATCGATTTTCAGGTTATGGTTTTGACTTGTCTTCCGACCTAAAATCGCGTTTTCAACTTTAAATGTACGATTGATTTGGGGGCAAAACTATGATCAAAAAGCCCTCGCTTTTTGAAAAACGTTGAGTTTTGAGGAAGTTATCGCATTTTGAAGTTTCGACCTATGCCCATATATCGATTTTCAGGTTATGGTTTTGACTTGTCTTCCGACCTAAAATCGCGTTTTCAACTTTAAATGTACGATTGATTTGGGGGCAAAACTATGATCAAAAAGCCCTCGCTTTTTAAAAAACGTTGAGTTTTGACGAAGTTATGGCATTTTGAAGTTTCGACCTATGCCCATATATCGATTTTCAGGTTATGGTTTTGACTTGTCTTCCGACCTAAAATCGCGTTTTCAACTTTAAATGTACGATTGATTTGGGGGCAAAACTATGATCAAAAAGCCCTCGCTTTTTAAAAAACGTTGAGTTTTGACGAAGTTATGGCATTTTGAAGTTTCGACCTATGCCCATATATCGATTTTCAGGTTATGGTTTTGACTTGTCTTCCGACCTAAAATCGCGTTTTCAACTTTAAATGTACGATTGATTTGGGGGCAAAACTATGATCAAAAAGCCCTCGCTTTTTAAAAAACGTTGAGTTTTGAGGAAGTTATCGCATTTTGAAGTTTCGACCTATGCCCATATATCGATGTATCGATTTTCAGGCCATCATTTTCACTTGTCTTCCGACCCAAAATAACGTTTTCAACTTTAAATGTACGATTGATTTAGGGGCAAAACTATGATCAAAAAGCCCTCGCTTTTTGAAAAACGTTGAGTTTTGACGAAGTTATGGCATTTTGAAGTTTCGTTCTATGCCCATATATCGATTTTCAGGTTATGGTTTTGACTTGTCTTCCGACCTAAAATCGCGTTTTCAACTTTAAATGTACGATTGATTTGGGGGCAAAACTATGATCAAAAAGCCCTCGCTTTTTAAAAAACGTTGAGTTTTGAGGAAGTTATCGCATTTTGAAGTTTCGACCTATGCCCATATATCGATGTATCGATTTTCAGGCCATCATTTTCACTTGTCTTCCGACCCAAAATAACGTTTTCAACTTTAAATGTACGATTGATTTAGGGGCAAAACTATGATCAAAAAGCCCTCGCTTTTTGAAAAACGTTGAGTTTTGACGAAGTTATGGCATTTTGAAGTTTCGACCTATGCCCATATATCGATTTTCAGGTTATGGTTTTGACTTGTCTTCCGACCTAAAATCGCGTTATCAACTTTAAATGTACGATTGATTTGGGGGCAAAACTATGATCAAAAAGCCCTCGCTTTTTAAAAAACGTTGAGTTTTGACGAAGTTATGGCATTTTGAAGTTTCGACCTATGCCCATATATCGATTTTCAGGTTATGGTTTTGACTTGTCTTCCGACCTAAAATCGCGTTTTCAACTTTAAATGTACGATTGATTTGGGGGCAAAACTATGATCAAAAAGCCCTCGCTTTTTAAAAAACGTTGAGTTTTGACGAAGTTATGGCATTTTGAAGTTTCGTTCTATGCCCATATATCGATTCTCAGGTTATGGTTTTGACTTGTCTTCCGACCTAAAATCGCGTTTTCAACTTTAAATGTACGATTGATTTGGGGGCAAACTATGATCAAAAAGCCCTCGCTTTTTAAAAAACGTTGAGTTTTGAGGAAGTTATCGCATTTTGAAGTTCCGACCTATGCCCATATATCGATGTATCGATTTTCAGGCCATCATTTTCACTTGTCTTCCGACCCAAAATAACGTTTTCAACTTTAAATGTACGATTGATTTAGGGGCAAAACTATGATCAAAAAGCCCTCGCTTTTTAAAAAACGTTGAGTTTTGACGAAGTTATGGCATTTTGAAGTTTCGTTCTATGCCCATATATCGATTCTCAGGTTATGGTTTTGACTTGTCTTCCGACCTAAAATCGCGTTTTCAACTTTAAATGTACGATTGATTTGGGGGCAAAACTATGATCAAAAAGCCCTCGCTTTTTAAAAAACGTTGAGTTTTGACGAAGTTATGGCATTTTGAAGTTTCGATCTATGCCTACGTACCCACGATCATACCTCAGGGGAACCATGTGCGCTACCTGGGTATGTATCTGGACAGGAAATTTACCTGGTGCAGAACAAGGTGCTAAGAGATATCTCTGGTGCTCCACCTTATGTGCGCAATTTGACGCTGCACAACGACTTCTGTGTTCCGACAGTTCTTAGTCAAATAAACCGACATACAAGTCGTTACAATGACCGGTTACATAATCACGTCAACCCTTTGCAGATCATTTAATTTGAAGACAAATGTTAATTATAATGACTCGTGGACAGTTCATATCCGTGCCACGTCACTTGTGCAACATTTTCGTCATGTTTTGTTTAGCCGCAGATTTTGTTGTAATTATTTGGCATAATTACAACTCACATTTGCCAGCGAAAGCGTAATTTATTCAAAGCGAAATGAAATGAATAAATTTCAGCTTCCTGTTCCACTAATTCGAGCCACAAGCTGTCAACTCTTTTTTAAAGTGAGAGTGAGAGAGAGAGAGAGACAGAGTAAGAGACAGAGAGGGAGAGCAATTAAAGAAAATTAGCATTAAATGTGCATAAATAATGTCATATTATGGCAAATAATTACAACTGTCAGATTGGGAATGGGAAATGCTATGCTGATAATTATGGCATGCAAAAGTGTGTGGTCCTTTTTTGGTTAGCTAGTTTTGTGTCCACAAAACGCTGGGGCAACACTCTTGTAACCCAATATAAATGCCATTTATCATGGGTGGTGCGTTCTCAGTAGTGGCGAGTGGTGCGTGCTGGTGGAGGCGTGGCTGGTGCTGAGCGAGAGTGAGTCTATGTGGTGACTGTTGCTAATAAATTATAGTCTTTAGCTGGTCCCGGACATGTGTCGCATACAGCAAACTCTGCGCGTGGGAAAGGGAGATTGGAAAAGGGAGTGGCAGAGCGGGGGAGTGGGTTGGCTGGGGTTGTGGCCAGAGTCCTTGCCACGCCCCATTCTCGTCCAGTTGCCTGCCGTTGACAGTTTTAAATTACAAACGTTGCCGGCTTTGGCTTTGGTTTTTGCATTCGTGGCACTAAATTCTGGTTCATCTGGTTTTGGCCTATGCCAAAGCTAATTAAGTTGAACATTTTGGCAATTGCAACTGCGTCCTTGCCATAACTGCCTCTGCTGCTTATTAGCTTTTTATAATTGGCACGCAATACACACGCAAAGCGACCTTTTTTTGGAAGCCACAACAAATGGCACATCAAAATCTAAATTTGTTATTTATTGACACACTTATTTATTTACCAAGTGGAGAAGTGTTCTCCCTTCCCCTTCCCCTTTCTCCTCCGGCCCCATCATCAGCTTTAACCTGCGCTCATTTTTCACATTGAATCGCGCCAATTATGCGTTGACAGCCTCAAGTTCCAAAAATTGGCCTTCGGGTCTTTGTGCCGAATTTGGGCGGGTTTTTCTTCTTCTTTTTTTCGGTTTGTGGCGCAGTCACAATTGCCCCATTGTTGCATGCTTTGGGGGTTGGTGGCGAAAAGATTTTCTGGCAGCTTATGCTTGCTATAATCTGTGGCAATTGGAGAAGGACTCTGCTCCATAATGGCACTTGGCTTGCCTGCCAAAATCGTTGCTTAAGCGAGGACAAGATTTAACAGGACTGCGCAAATTGAATATTGTTTATATAATTTTAGTTGAATAGCCAATTGAATTTTTTGTGCATATGTTTGAATTCCAAATACATTCTCATAATGGAACACTTTGGACTTGGAACTGGATAAAATAAGTTCTTGAATGTATGCCCAGAATAGATTAAAAATGGATAATAAGAGTGTGATTAAGTTGGACAAAAGTATGATCAGCATCAGCAGTCAGGTGTGTCTGTATGAGCTAGAGAATTTGTAATGTATGTTATCGATTATCGGATTCATCATAATTATCGATAAATTATCGATATAAATCGATTTCCGTTAGCTATAGAATACACAAATCCAAAGATATAGCCTTACAATTGACTTAAAATATTCCTGGGCACAATATTGATTAAAATTGTATTAAAATCGGTCGAAAAACGCAGATTTTGTAAACTAAAACTTATTTTGATGTTGAGCCAACTTCAATGTGCTAAGAAGCACATTTCAGGATATCTGCTAGTTGAGCACTCTCGACTAATACATTCTAACTTGTTTCTCTTCTGTTGCCAACATATTTACTTCTTTCTTCCTTTGCTTATTTGCCTTCTTTAAATTGAGTTCTCCTTATGCCCGTTACTAAGGATAAATCTAAAATACAAATCAAGAGAAAATACTTGTGAGAAACGAGCTGTGCAATTCGTATGACAGGATTGTCAACTGAGTTGTCCTTATGCACTGCTCGACTGGGGAATGTTGTTGTTGTGTGCCACGCTTGCAACGCTGTGTGGCATGTCAAGGTTTGTCGAGTTGCTGACAAAACAGTTCTCCGAGCAACGACCACAAATAAAATATATTTGTATGCAATTTGTTTTTGTGCTGTCATTGTAAAATAATGTAACAAAAACAACAACAACAACAAATTGCATACTTTTCATTTGGCGTTTGCACTCTTTTTGCTGTGTGTGTGTGTGTACTTATGTATTTGTATTTATTCAGTTTTTTATATTCTATATTCCGTCATCTTTTATTTTGCTCTCCGCAATTGTGTCATGCACTTCAATATGCACGTCCATTGTTTGCGCAGTGCCAATGTCGAGTGCCTCTCAAGGGGGTTGTGGAGGGGGTCGAAGCGAGTTTACACCATGCCCCACCCTCACACGCCCCCTGCCCTCTGCCAGTGCCTGGTCAGGGCTCACAGCGTGCATTCCACTCGTGTTCGCACTCAACGTATCGCCGAGTATCATCAGGATTGTCGCTTTGATGTTGCAGTAACCAACTGGGTTAATAGCACAAATGTTGTCACTGCTGCCTCCCGCCCCGCACCCCATCAGCAACTCTCCCCGCTACCCACACACAATACCTTACAACACCCTGTGCGGGTGCCCATAGACAAAACAATCAAAATATAACATACAAGCGGAGAGCGAATGTGCATTTTGTATACAAATGTTGAATGGGGGTATTCTATATATACATATATGTATATATATATATAGATATGTATATATATAGAGGTTCCCGCATTTATCATGTTTTTTGTTCATTTTCCAAGTAATTTGTCTCTTCTTTTTGCGCAGAAACACGACATCATATATTAAATTACATGCTTTGCGAGGCACAACTGGAGACAGCTACAAGCTACAAGCAACCAGCAACCAGCAAGCAGCAACCAGCAAGCAGCTGAAGGAGCCTGCGGTGCCATTCCCGGAGACAGCTAGGTGCGTGCCTTGTCATATGAAATTAAATCAGCACCAGGCACAACAATTTAAGTAGCTGCCAAACACCGCACAAAATAAAACCTGAGCTAACTTTTTACCAAGTACAAAGTCGCAGCTGAAATACGCTAACAAGCTGAGAAGATTTTTAAACTTGCCAAAAAGCAGAAAGAGCCATCTCCGATTCCATAAGGTAGATATAATAACAGACTGGATATATCTATAAACATATGTCCGTCTATGTAATCTCAGAATTCACAAAAGTTATATACTTGAAATTTGGCATATAAGATCTAGTAAACCACATCAGTGCAACGCCTCGCTTCTATCGATAAGAATCGATTACCGATAGCAATAAGAGACACATAGCTTACCAATTGATATATTATAATACTGCTAAGATCGGAGCAGAATCAAAATCGTTTTCAACTTGAGCAAACATCTATCTAGACGAGCACTCTTAAGTTATCAACTGGTGTCACAAGCATTATGTAATTGCCCCATATGCCCCATATTTAAGCTATAAAGAAAAAATGTTGAAGCCCAAGAAAGTGGAAGTAAAAACAAGCGCAGATTGACAGTTAATAAAGTGGCGACAAGTTGCCAGCTGGGTGGTTGGGTGGTTGTTGCTGGTGGTTGCTGCCACTTCGTGCCTTGGCTTAACAAAACCTGGGCAACTGTGCCGTTGACAACTTGACCCAACGTGTGTGACAACTGCACACGAAAGTCACCCCCGCCCACTCCACCCCTGATTAAGTCGGTGGAATGTTTCAGCGATATGGCGAAGAAAAATGTGTAATAAAGCAAAAATTTCAACTTCGAATTTCACAAGCTGTCAAAATATTGGATTTCAAGGCGTGGCAACAGCAGCAACAGCAGCAACGGTGTGGACTTAATTTCAGAGTTTGGCAGCAAAAGTGAGCTGCATAAATTAAATGCACATTTGTCAACAACAAAGGGAAGCAATTAAACAAACAGTGCCACTCAAATATGTTGCCACATGAGTCATGAGTGCGGCACGAGCAAATTGCGCCCTGACATCGAGAACTTAATTGGCGTGCAACAACAGGGATTTGCCAAAGGGGCGCAGAATTTATGCACAACTGTTTAGGTAGACTGAAATGTAATTATGTATTATTTAATTAGTAATTCAAAATAATTTCTTTAATACAACAAATCATTATCTTAACTGTCAGTTGAAATTTTCTTTAGTTTTCAAAAACTTTTCTAAATCGCAATTTCCCTTTTATGATTTTAGTTGGTGTCATTTGCGGGTTCATTGCTCATCTCGAGAGCTAATGGAGGATAAAACCATCCAAGCATATAGCGCTGCTGCAGGCACGCCTTGACATTGTCGGGACCGACACTTTAATGTAACTAAACACACACTTCTCACACACACCCGCACACTCGCACACACACTGCTCAGCCTCATTAAGTCAGTCAGAGAGAAGGGGCACTCAGCGCACGACATGAAACAAACTAACTTACAACTGTACCGCTCACCCTCCTCCCTCCCTCCCTCTCAGACTGCCTCTTTTTGTATTGGTCTGTCAAATGTTTTTCTTTGCCTTTAGTTTTTCCATTTTCCCTTCTTTTTGCTGGCGGCGCCAAAAACATAAAGCAAGTTTTTACCATGTCTTCTTGGGGACTAGAAATGGGCGCGTGTTTGTTGCTGCCTTTAACATGACACGAATCCTAATTATAAATTCCAATAAAACACGCATGCAGCCCGCATTTTGTTGTAAACAAAAAACTACATCTAATATTTAATAAATTTTAAATTTTATAGAATTAATTATATATACATAAGACTCCAGTATTAAGCGCAGAAAAACTAAGTAACACATTTTCTTATTGCGAGTATGTTTTTTTGTGTTAGACGAGAAATTTCATGACCTTATTTTTTTTTAATCAGAACGCATGAAAATGAGCTTTTTAGATTTTTTTAAACATTTTTCTTAAAAATAGAAAATGCTTATCAAAATTAGAAAAAAGGCTGACATATTTGGCAGCCGTTTTTAATTGAAAGACATGTTTTTTTTTGTGTATTTAGAAATTATTTCCAGAAACCAGAAAACACGATAATTTTATTTTTATATTCTTATTTTTTTATTATATTTTATTATTTTTTATAATTTTTTTATGCAACCCAAAAGATGCTTCAAAAAAAATCCACTTTAATCATTGCTGATGATTTTCACAACTTCAAAGAACTTGCTCGATGTGCGTAGTCTATTAATATTCTCGTGTCACGAAGCAAAATCACGCCACGCATTCATCGCTAATACTGAACACAATATGTGTGTGTGTGTGTGTGTGTGTTGTTGTGCACCCCAAAAACTAGCGTGTCTAATGAGCAATTCAAAAGTTTGCATTTTCATTTTTCGCTTTTGTGTTTTCATTTTTCCACGCATTTGGCTGGCGAATATGTTGTGCTGTTGTTGTTGTTGTTATTGTTGTTGTTGTTGTCATCTTGAGCAGCAGAAGCTGGAGAATCAGCAGACCCTCGTTCGCCTTATCTGCTTGTGGACGCATTCTAGTGACAGCTCGAGAGCCACATTTTGCAACGTTGTGCGCTACTTGGGGATCATCTCGGTCAGAGCTAATAGGCCGCCGACTCAGATGCGAAAATAGTTTTCCACATCACAAACCTCGCCCATCCCCCCAACCCCTGCTCCATTCACTTCGTCGGAAACATCTCTCGAGTGTCTGAGTGAGTGATTCACGTCAACTAAGGCATGATTCTATGAAGCTAAATGAGTTGTCGTTTTTATTTTCGTAAGTGGGTGGCTTTGAATGAGTGGAAGGGTGGTGGCGCGGGGGCGGGGGCCGGGCACGCCACTCTTATACGCTCTTGGAAATGCTTGAAAATGTGCTTGTGGCACAGTAAAAACCCGCCAAGTTGCCCAGAAGAAAGCTTAAGTAATTAAATAGCTGGCGGCAACTGAAAACTAAAAATGAAAAGCCTTTGAAGCAGACATGCAAAAATCTTACGAAAATTTATCAGAGGGGGGAAAAATCATAGAAGCAATTAATAACTTTTATGGGATTGGGTTATATTGTTAATAATACAAAACGAATAACTGTTGATGATGGCCAAAAAATGAAAACTGAAAGGAAAAACATTTCAAGCAGAAACTAAACAAGCTTAAGAAAGATATCCTTTGTCCTTGAGGAATATATCAGAGGGGGATGATAAAATAGAGGCAACTAATAGCTTTTATGTTATGAAGGATTAAATTAAGTTCGTTAATAATTCATTAAAGATTCTTGCTGAATTCTGCAACTTAAACTAAGACAGAATTAACTCAAAACCATTTTGCCATTTCACTTAAGCAGTAATTTTTCATGCCACACAGTCATCACTGCACCATCATAGTGAGGCAGAATTTGAAGCGCCACGAATCCACTTGTCAAATGAGTTGAACAAATTTAATATTCAATATTTGAATGGGGATTTTGATGTTGGCAGTTCCGCTTTCATCTTGGCGCCGCTCTCGCGAGCGAGTCTTGAAATATTTCCGCTTAATTTGCTGCTGCAGCGCTTATTAAATATTTGAAATTTGTGCAACAACTTAATCTATTTACCAAGCCAACAAGCAAAAGCTGCAGTAGAACTGGAAGCTGCAGCAAATGCAACCAGATTTAATGACATATTTTCTCGTTTTTGAATATGCCATAAGCCAAGCACTTTGGAATACCCTGTGAAAGATGATCAAGAGGAGTGGGTGCTTCCGGTTCCTGTTTGACATCCAACAAAATTGGTCCATTATTAATGCACAAGTTTAGTTCACTTTAGTTAACACACCTTATTTGGTATGTGAAATCCCCCACAAATACATTTACAGGGTATCTGTGCAACACACACTTTTCTCGTCCCCTTTTTGTTCATATTTATATGCGCTTTATTTTTGGAGCACAACTGCTGCAAAAGTCTTCTTATTTTCATTTTGAGAGAGGAAAATTCCTGCAATGAATATTCTTGGAATTATGTGGGGCGACTAAATGGAGCGCCAAGCGACAAGCGGAATACTTCTAGAAGTTAAGAGTCATGTGGCAACTACCTGGCCCCATCTTTATATTTATATATATACATTTCTTGTGCCACAGTTGGCTGCTGCTGGCTGTCAGTGGCAATTTTTAGTATTTTAATTGCCTTTGGCAGGCTAATTGCCAAGACTGTGCTAAGCAAGTTTCAAGACTTCAAGACTTGGCCCAGTTGCCGGCTGCCTGCTGCCTGTTGCCATTGGCCGATTTTGCCAGTTAACCGTATTGATATTCCAGCCAGCCAAAAACTTTGAGTGCGACTAATAATAAAACGTTTTTCACAACTGCCGTTGACAAGTGGAGCGCAAAATGCGCATGTTGCCTCATTCGGCGGCTGTCATTTCGTTTATTGTTGTTGACTTTTTGCACCGACAAATGATATTTGTGCAGCAGTAGCAACAGTAGCGGTGGCAACATTAAGCGCCTCATGTACGTTCGCAGTCACGTCTGGGGCATCAGGCACAGACGGTGCCACATTTTGTCCACAATTTTTAGTTCCATTTTCTCCACACAATCCATCTCTCTCTCTCTCTCTCTCTCTCTCGCTCTCTCTCTCTCTCTCCCTCGATTCGCAATGCTCGCAGCACGCACCAAATGATTTGGCCAAAAAACTATTTATTGAAAATTATGGTATAATGTGTAGTCAGCTAGCTTTGTCCCCCACCCCAACTCCTTGCTGCCCCTCTTTCCGTTTTGTTATGTATCCTCGCTTATCGCCTGCTCTAAGCCAGTTTCACTGCCAAAATGCCAACGCTTGTCATAAAAGCGAAATGCTTTCAATTGACTCTGCCAGCTATTGAAAAGTGCGTGAAAATAGCTTTGGCTAAACTACCCGAGACCCCCTACCCTGCTCATCACTTATCTTTCCCCTTCACCCCCTCCAAAAAAAAAGTGTGCTTATTGATTCTTTTTGGTTAGTTCCAAGAAAATACTTATATATATATATATATATATATATATGTACTTTTCTGTATCAGTTTGCTTTTGTTCTTTGGAAATCTAATTGATTTCCCTGGAAAGCGATTGGGCAACCTTTTTCAGAGCAACTTTTCGTGTAGCCACAATTAAAAATAAGTCATAAAATATTTAATTGGGTTATCTAATTGGAAAACTTATATTTAGCGGTAGATTTCTTAAAGTCAAAAGTAATTTTTAAAGACTGAAAAAGTTTTTGTATTTGTTGAAAATGATTTTCTAAAATAAGTTAATATTTACAAGTTAGACAAAAAAAAATCATATTTGTACCAATTTTAAATACAAATTAAATAAATTAGCGAGTTTTTCAGCTTATGTATTTAATTAATTTAATTTGATTTGATTTAATTACAATAATTATTGTTTAATTAGATTTGGTCATTTTAATGTCATGGCGAAAATTTAATTTAATTAACTTGCAAACATGAAAAATTGTCGCTGTAATTTAATTATTGCATTGAAATGAAATAAGTAATAAAAAAAAAAACATTTACACTAAAATTAAAAACTAATTGAATACATTTGTCTGCATTTCAAAATGATGTTTATTGTATTTATGTGCATATATATTTTATGTTTATTACAACCATAAATTTTGTGGCATGTGTGTGCCGCATTTTCACAATACCTTCCCTATATACACATATATATATAAACATTTGTATATATATGTATGTACATATGTGAAATACACCATGTGTGTGGCCCACGGTTCATTAAGTATACGTTTGCCACTCGTTCGAGCCCCTCTCCCTCTGCTAAATGTGACTTAATCCAGTGCAACGTCAAAATTTGTCAGTTTTGTAAGGCTTAGCGCATAATTAATGTTATTTAAAGTTTTTTAGCAAACATACGGCAAATATATATCTATATATATGTACATACACCAAAAGATACATATATGATGAGTGTGTTTGGCCATAACTTTCTAAATATGCTGTCGTTCCTATGCCCTGTAAGAGCAGGCGCTCAAAGCGGGTATATTCGTATCTGCCGTGTGTGTTTTACTTTTCACAAATCTTATCCGATTTTGCCCACTTTCAATGGGTATAACTCTGTTACAACTGATTCGATCTTAAGCATGGTTTGACTTCTATATTAATATTGCATTCAAAGTGGTAAGCGCGATTTGGACTCCCAGAAAGTGCTTTTGAGACAGGTCAAAACTTTCCACAGCCTTTAGTTTCTCAAAAGTGATCAAATTTTCCAAAACAAGGACTATTCGTATTCGAAAAATACTAAAATTTAGTTTTGAAAAAGCGTCTCCGACTCGAAATTCTTGTTGAAATTATACTCTAAAAAACCGATTTAGGTATGGAGTAAAACATTCTACAGATCAAATAAGCGATAATAAATTCTCCTTCATTCACAAACATATTATACCCAAGCAGACGCTTTCACAGGGTATCTGCTAGTCGGTCACTCATCCCTCGCTCTCCCACTTGTTGTTTTATGCTTTGTTTGTTTCTGTTGTTGGCTGTCAGATATGTGATTCTTTGTGGATCTTTATGGGTCTTGGGTCTTTCTGTGTGTTCCTTTCGTTCCGTTTCGTTTCGTTCTGTTTCGCTTCATGCATATACAAAACAAGCATAAATATTTACACAAATATATATATATAAATACATGTATATATATAAATAATATGCTACGAATATGTGAAGTTAATTTTAATGCTTTTATCAAATAAATATTTTATTTTTCTCTTTATACCCTGAACACATCAAAAATGGGTTAAAAGGGTATACTAAAGTTATGCCAAAGTATGTAACAGGCAAAAGGATAATATATAGCATATATAATCGTGATCAGCAGCAAGGAATATAGATTTTTGTTCGTCCTTCTGAGCAAACCGATCTCAGAGACTATAAGCGCAAACATTTGCTATTTAGAGTCTTGGGTTTAGGGTATCTGCTAGTCGAGCTCTCTTGACTAAAGCATTCGTACTCGTTTTTTACCATGCTGATGACGTAACACCTGCCGCTTGTGCCTTGATCTAGTTAAAATTTATTTGACTTAAAATAAAAACATTTTTTTTGCTCGGTGTCAGATTTGTTGTGTCTGCTTGTCTGTCAGCTGTCTGTCTCTTTGATTTCATTAACTGCCATCAAAATCATCGGAAATCAATTAAAATTTATTAATATTCACATTAAGGCTTATTTTGTTGCCGTATTTGTCCACTCGTTGGCCACAAATTGCACATTTTCAATTAGATTTTGAGCTGGCGGCAAATTGTTTGGGAAATGGGCACAAATGCATTTTGCCTCTTGATTATGCCCGATAATTATGCGGCAGCTGCAAATAGAATGAACAATCGACAAATGCGATTTGCTGTGTCATCGTTTTAATTAATTTAATTATGTCCTCGCATATTACTTTATAGCACCTAACAAATGAAGCCGTTAACCTGAATGTATTTTTGCATTTTTTATGATCGCTTAAATGTCTCATAAATATGTGATAATTAATGACATTTTTGGTATGACAATTTTGAAAATTGGGGAAGCGGAAATTTTGAAATTTGTATAAAAAATTCTATGGCAACATATGAATATAGATTTTCCACTGGAAAAAAAACTATTATTAAATATGTATAAAATATTGTATTCATTTCCCTGAAAAAACCATCCGAACTTTTTTTTTCTTCTGACTTTTCCTGTCTTTGCGTCTTGCTAGCATTTTTTGTCTCTCTTTCCGTTTCCATCTATCTCTCTCTCTCTCTGTGTTTCTCTCTCCAAGTATCCTTAAAAGTTTCACTGGCTTGGGAAATGACTAAAGTTTAACTACAATATTTAATCAAAAAAATTAGCTGCGTTTTTCTTTGGCATGCCAAATTTGTATAAAGTGTTTCGAGTTAATGAATTTAACTGCATCTGTTTAAAATTAATATTCAGGTATTATGTACACTGACAAGAACAAGAAGCGTAACAATGTCGGGTAACCGCACAGGACAACATTTTGTTGGCCATGTTCGTGTTGGCCCAAAACAACAGACAACAACAGCAACAATTACAATAACAAAAACAAGTTGTGTGAGTAATAAACAAAGCCACAAATGCGTTTCGAGGGCGAACACAGTTAATATAGAGAGGGACTGAAAGAGAGGGATAGAGAGAGGGAGAGAGAGGGACGAGATAGAGAGAGGGAGAAAGGGATAGTTGTTGGGGCACAAACGCTTGCCATACTTTGAAAGTAGAGCAGAGCAAGGCCAAGGGTTGCGAAGGGGGACTGCTGCACACACTACAAAAAAAAAATTAACCCCTTACAAACTTTTCTGTTTGAGAGAGAGAGAGAGGGAGAGATAGGGTAAGAGGCAGAGTGTGTGTTGCAGGGCTTAATTAAAAGGGGAATCACGTTGCCTTGAAATCCAACGCAAAAGCAGCCGCAACCGAAAAACGCTGTCAATGCCACTTTTGGCTTACGCTTCACATCTACTATTGCGGCTCAAACCTAATTTGCCCACTTTTAGTAGCCTCCAAAGAACGACAACAACAACAACGAAAAGCAAAAGAAAAGCGAGGAGAAAATTTTGGTGAGTGTCAAAGTGCATGGGAAATGCATTTGCGGAACATTAATTGCATAAATTTCGACGTCGCTTTTTGAAGTGAGTGCGCAAAAATTTGACAAAGAGAGAGAGAGAGTCAAAGAGTGCGAGAGAGAGGGAGAAAATGTGTGAAATAGAAAGAGATGCAAAAAATCATTAAATGTAGCTGCTGCGTCTTTATGCAGCACTTAGAAGCGCGGAGAGTGAAGTGAGGGGTGGGTCGAGGGGGTGAGGGGCGGGGTTTGTGCTTGTGTTCTGTCATAATTTGATGCCTAACTGTGTCAGGCTGGATGCTGGCCGGCTTTCAGTTGCAAGTTGCAAGAGGTGCTCATGCATAAAGCATTTTGGCGCAGCTGAAAAGTATGCTATGAAAATGTAACTCAGACCTGTTGCCACACACACAGACACACACAGACTCACACAGACGCAGTTGACTGGTTTTTGGGGCAAGCGCTTTAGATCAGTTGCCATTTCATTAAAATGCACGCAATGCCGGCCAGCATTTCATATTGCAACACTCACTTTCCGCCCACTTTGCGCCCACTTTTTCCATTGGATTTCTCGCTACATTTTTGAACGCGCCTCTTTTTGTGCATCTTTAATTTAGCGTTATGCAACATTTTCATGCACCATCACTTTGGAATGCTTTCAGCTAAGTGATGTATATTTTTTTTTTTTACATTTTTTATCTCACTTTTTGAATGCCACTTTTTAATTGCAGCTTAAAGCTGCATCTACAGCGCAACTCGTAATCAATCAACAATATTGAGTTGCTGTGCAAATTAATTGACACATCCATTAAAATGATAAATAGACAAAACAATTTCTCTTTTTCTCCCCTCTTTTTGCAGCACATCATTAATTTTTTGTTTTAAATTTGTCATTAAAATAACCATGTTATTATTATGGGTCCTCGGGTATTATGTTCGATTGGTTTTTTTTATCAGCAACAACAAAATTGAATGCATTGCATAAATATCTTGTTATTTTAATGATTTTAGCATAACATAACCACAATTAGCTTAATGCAATTATGCATGGTTATTGCTATAATTAAATGTGTGCTTAAAAATGTGATAATAAGCTGACAAAATAATAATCAAACTTTTGAGAGTAAAGTAATTTTAACTAGTAAAATGTGAAGGAAGATAATAAATGTAATTAAGAACTTAAGAGCTCAAATTAAAGATTTCACTTTACCACTATGACAAGCTTTTTGCTACTTCACTTTCCACTGTGCAGCTAAAACGAATATAATCCCATTTTGCCGAGCTCTACTTTCTACAGTCTAGCTAAGATCTCACATGAGTACACCATAATTCCCATTATGACAAGCTTTTAGCTCACTCCACTTTCTGCAGTCTAGCTACGCTTCAATATCAATACAAAACAATGCCCACTTTGCCAAGCTTTCCACAGTCTACCTAAAATCTAAGATCAATACAACATAAATCCAACTATGACAACCTTTTAACCCACTTGCTGCAACACAAAGGCAGTAACCACAAAATAGAGAAAATCTTTTGTTGCCCCATAACCCAAATATCTAACTAAATGGTAAATAATTCTGTCAAAACAAATCAATTTGCACAAGCACCCAAAAAAAAAATACCCAGCATAATCGAATGTGCACAAATCAAAGCACAAAGAGTAAAACTGAAAGCGAACAGCAAAATACCAAATACCTCACACACACACACACACACATGTGAGCTTTGATGAGAACTTAGTAGTTTCCGTTTGTTGTTATTGCTTTTTGAGCTGTGAAGCTTTTCGCTTGCACTAGCATAAATAGCTGTAAAATATTACCGTATAGTGTAAGAAAACAAAGAAAAGAAAAAATATGACAGCACACAACAATTGTTGTTTTTGTTGCTGCTGCTGTGGTTGCATTTATTTTGAGTGGATTTATTTATTTGCAGCGCTACGAAAAACAAGGCAAATCAACTAAAAAAATGCTCGTGCCAGCAATAAAAACGAATGAGCATAAAAATATCCCCCAGAAGCACGTGCATTGTTTTAAACAGACACACACACATATACATGCAAATGTGAACCGTGTCCCAGGTGGGGAAAAATGCATATAATCTGCCTTTTCTTCTTCATCATCTTCTATCTAGTCAATGCTTTTTGTTTAACATCAGCAGCTACACATGTATGTGTGTGTGAGTGGGACGGGGAGAGGACATCCCCCAATATGCTGTTGCTTCGTTGTTGTTTGTCTGCATGTCTGCGTCTCTGTTTGGCAAATGCCAACTTTATTAGGACATTTTGCAATGTGCATATGTGTGTGTGTGTGCGTGTGTGTGTGTTTCGTTAATGCTTTGCATGCATGTCAATATATGAGAGGCGGAAATCAAAGTTCATTGCTGATTGTGCTTTTGCTTCTGTGTATGCCTGTTGTTTTTTTTTCTTTTTGGCACATTTGTGTGTAATATGCACATACATATTTTTTGATGTTTTTTTATTGTTCCCACATTCCATTTTTGCTCAATGAAACGCAATGTGTGTGAGGGTGTCTGTATGTGCGTTCAGGTGCGAGAGAGCAGCCAAAGAGAGAGCGAGAGAGCTGTGAACGCTGCACAGTGCAGGCGCCTGTGCCGTTGCCTCTGCAGAGCTCTGAGAGCAATTTCCCTTTATTTTTGCTGTTACTTCAATTTACAGTGGTGCGCAATTTAATTGTTAATGCCGGAAATGTAGGGTTCTATTTTATGTTTGTTAAAATTTATGAAATATAATTTATTGAGTTTGTGTTTATTGCTAGCCTGTTAATTTATATTACTTTCAGTTAACTGGGCATATATAATTCATTTTTGAACATTTATTCACTAACTTACTTTATTTAACCCCAAAGCAAACCCAATTTTTGGTAGCTTCATTAGCTTACAATTGCTTGGACATTATACAAACAAAGCACACAAGCAAAGCAAACATTAGAAACATTAGCACATCATAAGCATAAATTTAACTGTGGACATAAAAAATAAGGAAGAGCTCCCTAAACTAAATGGACATGCCATTTAAAGCATAATAAAAGCCCCCAAAGGGCTCAGGCCCTTAGGAGGAGGGGGGAGGTGTGGGGTAGGTTTGGGGCTGCCAACCTGTCTTAAGACAAATAGGAAATTGTCGTTGATAATTGACCACAGTGGTGGTAGACATGGAGGAGACGATGTGGAGGAAGTTGGGGGTGGTGCGATTTATGCTTGTGCCGTTTTGCGTGGTCGTCATTCAAAGTAAATGGACAATTATTATTAACTGCAATAAATTTCACGCACGCATAATTTACATACAAAGGCACGCGAGCGTGATGTGATGGGAAGAAGAGGGGAAGGGGAGAAAGCGGGAAATTATGGGCATAATCCACATCACGTACAAATCGTTTAAGTGCAACACATAATTGTTGAAGGACCGTTTTCGGCTAGAATAATTGTGTGTGCTCTGCGTGTGTGTGTGTTTATTTGTGTATGCTTAAGGGAGTGTGTGCGTTGGGGAGGGGGGAGGCGTACATCTATGTGTGTGTGTGTCAACAGCAATTATGCTGAAGGGCTGAAATGCGGAAATAGCCACACTGAGAGAAATCAAAGCTTTCTAGCATATTAATATCGAGGGAAATACAAACAAATATAAATAAATCACTTAATATTCAGTCACCTGTATACTCAATATTCACTAGTTTCTCTCAGTGCAGATTAGTTTTCGCAACGCATTTAGTTAATGGCAGATACAGAGAGAGAGAGAGTTTTTTTTGCGTCTGGGCACGAAAACTTTTACCTTGACAAGTTTTACTTAAGCTGCCAGAAACAATGTGCAAAGAATTGAAAAGTAATTTCAACTAAGAAGAATATTTCCCAGTGTGTTTGTGTGTGTCAACGCCAACGCTCAAAATCGATGTGGCCCAGTCACTGTTTATGTTGTAGTTGTTGTTGTTCTTATTGTTTAGTTCATTAGCGCGTTCTTTAATTGAATTGCAACAATTAAAGTGCTTCAATTGATTTTAATCGGAAATTGTTCCCATTGTTAGCAGCAGCTGTTAGGTACAGTTAGCATTGCAGCAAAGCTGTCGCTGCTTTTGCCATTTACCGTTAATTGCTCTGCTTCATTAACGCTGCCATTCAAATGTCGCAAAGGAAATGTGCAATAATTTGCCTTAGGCCTTGAGGTCAACAGCAGCAACGGCAACAACAACTATATCACACACACACACACACACACAGACACATTACTTTAGTCAAAGCTCAACAGGCTGCTTTTTTGTTTTTTACAAGCAAACAAATTTCCCCAAACACACAGAGAGCACAAAAGTACCAGGAGCTCTCGCTCTTTTGGTCGCGCTCTCGAAATTTCGCTCTCTGGCTGCATAAATTGTTATGCTGCTTTTCTGTTCTATGCCTGCCGCAACATGCGCCCCAAAGCACCTATTCAGTACGCAACGAACTTTGCACGCAGACGGTTGAGTTTTTGTCGGCATTAATTTCCCAATCAACTTTCAGCACTTAGCGCGTGAATATTAAAAAGAAAGAAAAAAACGGGACTCCAAAAATAAAAGCACGCGCGCGTCTTTCACATGTGTGCAAGTGCGCGAGTGTGCGTGACTGTGCGTATGTGTGTGCGTGTGTGTGTGTGTGCCTGTGCTTGCTTGCATTTATTTTTAAGCAGCCGATAATGTAAAAGGTGTAAGCGAAAGGAAATAATCCAAATCAAAATCCAAATCGAAATCGAAATCTATAAATAAAGCAGGCCGGCTGCAGTTGACAAAGAATTAATACGAATAACGGAATAACGAAAGCAAAATGAAAGCGAAACTCTCAAATCACAAACAACAACAAATACCGCTGCTG
Source organism: Drosophila imparisetae (assembly GCA_035042265.1). Taxonomy (NCBI): domain Eukaryota; kingdom Metazoa; phylum Arthropoda; class Insecta; order Diptera; family Drosophilidae; genus Drosophila; species Drosophila imparisetae. Next base: position 2,031,098 of record JAWNLP010000145.1, on the reverse strand, counting down.
GCAGCGACGCTTGCTGCGTTGCTGCTAACGGTAAATGTAGTCGCAGCCGCAGCTGATGGCAATTATGGCGCCTCATTCATATCAAATCCAGCTATATATGCATATACCGTTGCCAATCAGCAGCAGCAACAACAACAACAGCAACAACAAGCGGAAAACTATATAAATTTTGATACTGCTGCAAATGTGAATGGCAATTATAATGTGCCCAGTGTGAATGGCAATTATCGCAATTTTTATTACACGGCCACAAAAATAGATCAAGCCACGCCCACCGCGAATACCTCGCCTGCAGCAGCAGCAGCTGTTGCATCGGCTCCAGTAGCTGCCACGCAACCAGCACCGTTAACCGGCTGCACCTTGGACCGCTTGGCCGTCTACAAGGTCATCCTGCACACCTATTGGACGAGGGAACTGTTTCCCAAGCATTATCCCGACTGGCGACCAACAGCCCAATGGACCAAGACCTTAGGTGAGCAGTCGGCTGGGCCGAAATATGAAAATGAATATGGGAAAGGAAGGAATGATTTAGAGTGCGGAGTTTTTTTTTTGCAATTATAGCAGCTATTTTGTGGCATTTATTTATATATGTATATTATATATATTTACGAAATATTTTAATTTGCAAATATATATTATTTTTGGTATTTATTTATGAAAAAGTTTGTTTTTCAATTGTGCTTTTATTTTATTTAGTTTAGCCCAAAATAAATTAAACATTTTCATTCATTTTGGTTGCCTTCCACAAATTGTATTCGCGGCTATTTTATAGATAACCACTGAAAATAGTTTGAATTATTAATTGAAATGCTTGACAAAACATATTACTTATGCTTTTCATGTATTAATTTGTTTTATATTGCATTTTTGTTACATTATTTATGAAATTTGAACATAATAATAATTTTATTTTCAAATTAAATAAATTGATATATGGGAAAAGAAACAATTTATTTATGTATAATTAAAGTGTAAGTTATATGAAATAAATGCCCATAAATTGCTTTGAATTGCTTTCGGCCTTATCTTATTTGCTGTTATCACAAGATAGTTTAATCAAAACAAGCTGCTACCTAAGCTGAAACGCAAACTTAGATTCGACTTAAGGCGCACATGTTCTTCAGGCCAAAAACGTTGATGATAAAATCTTCGAAAATTTGTGCCAGCTCAGCAACAAACAACAACAAATATCAAACAATAACAAAGCCGAAAAACGTAAAGACTAATTTGTCACAATGCTCGCAACTTGGCAGACATATAAAAATAAATCGAAAAGCAATTTCGCAGCAAGTTGAGATAGATTCCTTATTTCATTCGTAGATGCTGTTGTTGTTGTTATTGTTAGGTTAAATAGATATATAGAGGCCTGGCCAAAATAGATGAGATACAGATATAAACACGGAAAGCAGATATATTTTGGTGCAGAAAAGGATGTGGCCGGAGTGGGAGTTGTAGTCGAACATCGAAGTCCTTGGCCGCATTGGCATGTCGCTTGTCTTATCATGTTTTTGCAGATTTAGCTGTCAATTTATAGCACACACAGACAGCAAGAGAGAGAGAGAGAGAGCGAGTGAGGGAGAGAGAGAGAGAGAGAGAGAGGGAAAGAGATAGAGAGTGAGAGCGGGAGCTGAAGCGAGAGTAGACAAGTAAATCTGACAGCCAAACAAGCGTTGCCTACTTACAAGCACACACAGCAGACACACACTCACAAACAGCACACACACACAGTCAGAGAAACACAGACTGCCATAAAAAAGGATAAGGCCAGCGCCTAAGAAATGCGATTTGTACGTGCTTATGCGCTATATGCTCGTCTCAGCGAAAGTACGAAATAACGGAATTCAAGTAACACACACAGGAGCATTCGCTGCTGAGGTGTGACGAAATTTTAATACTCTTGTTGAGCCACGAATTTTTCATAATTTATACGTTAGTAAATAATAAGTATTCATTTTAATTTATTTTTTTTTAATGAAAATATGAAATCCTTTTTTTTGTATACAGTAATTTGATGGATCCAGTGGAATATTTGCATAATTTGTATCCTTTATATTTGAATTCTTTCCCCAATTTTGCAACATAAGCAAACATATGCAAAAATTTACTAACTTTGATAACACAAAAACATTGAGAATAAAAAGTTTAAACAACTTTTAAATAATTTGTAAAGTCACCGACAACTCTTTAACCACAATCCTTGCCAGGGTATCAAAAAGGCGACAATAAGAAATTGGCTAAAGTTTGCTGTTGCCGCCATCAGCTGTTGTTTTTGGCACTCCTTCGCCGCATCTTATCCTGCTCCTCCACTTCTCCATCTTGTTGTTGTTGTTGTTGTGGTTGTCGTTGCGGCGCTCTGTTAACTTCTTGATGTTATGATTTCTTTTGCTGCTGTTGCTTTGCGCTTCGAAGAGTTTCTCAAGATATATTCCAGCGACGGCTGCTTATTTATTATTTTGTTTGTTATACCAGCTGAACAGTAGATTATAATCTGCACACACAAATACACACACACACACTCACATATATTGTAGCTATATAAATTATGAGATTATTTACAAACTGCCCCAAGCTTGCCACAGAAGTATGTATGATTATGCACCTCTCACTTTAAAATGTATTCCAATTAAGAGCAGTCTATTTGACTGAGTAGTTTTGTGAATGCATTTTGCGGCTCGTCTCTTTGCGGTTTATTTTTGTTCAGATAGATATATGCTCTGGATTCAGTTCGGTGGCTTGTTTATTATGTCGACGTGATAATTTATAGTATTTGCCACTGGAAAACATTGCGTATGCGTGATTTATATGCAACTCTTGCCCAATTGCTGAGAGTATCCACAGATTTACAGTCTTCACTCTCTCTCTCTCTCTTTTTTTTACTGATGTAGTAGTTTACACTTAAGATATTGAGTTCAGAATGCTCGTAAACAATTCGAGCTATAAATTTTAGTGCTTAATTTGAAGTGCCTTCGATTTCGATTTGTGAATTGCTGTAAAATAAACTTTTTATTTTTATTTTCCTCAATTCTTTATTGATATATTGATATAAGATACTATAAAAATGTAAAAATAAATCAAATGCTTTAAACTTAAGCATCTCAATTGAGATGCAAGAAAAATTGCTAAAATAATAGTTTTTACGATTTTTAGCACAAAATCTTGAAGTGTTTTCACATTTCATATTTGCTTCTCAAGTGCGTACTGTTTGTCAATAAATACATATATGTATATATGCGTAAACATATATGCGTTTTCCGGCACATCAAATATTTGGAGAAAATGTTTTTGTTGCCACTTGAAACCGAACTCATCTTGAATCGAACTCAATGGAACTCACTCGTGGCCTGCTGGGCAGCAACGTTTTGTTAAGCCAACGGCAACTTAAACGAATAGTGGCATTAAAACGCTGGCAAAATCAACGCAGATGGCTCCAGTCGAGAGTGCTCGACTGGGACATACCCTTAACTGAACTGTCTCCAGAGTTCAATATGAAAATGTATTTTGGTTAACAAAATCTGTCTTTCTCTAAGATTGAAATTTGTACAGTTGATCATTAATATAGATATATATAATAGATCTATACTTACTCTAATCATTATCACACAGCTGCTTCTTTCTGTTACATCCTTACTCCTAATTTTATCATACCTTCTTTACACATTTTCAACTGGAATGGCCCATAAAAAACTGAATCGAGTAGCTGAATGCTGCACTTGGGACAGGAGTTGAGCCTCCGACGGAGTCAGAGGGACAGTGACAGAGGCAGTGGCAGCTTCCTGGCGGTCATATCCTGTTTATATATAAATTTCAGTTTCGCTGCTCGCTGCTCGGCATCCGTTACATTCGAACTGGCTCGCAATGACAACTAGCAGACCTAAAAACTATCTTGTCGGTTTTTTTGCTTTTGTTTTTGCGTTTTTTGCAGGCATTTTCTCTATTTCTGTTTTTTTTTTTTTTTATAGCGTGGGCGTCCACAAATTTATTATGAATGTTGAAAAACAAGCAGCGACTGCAAATGCATTTCTTGTGTGCACCCTGCTCCAAGTCAAGGTGCCCAAGTCGCCGTCCTCCACCCCCGCCGAGGCGTCTTCCTCTTTTCGTGCGCATGGAATTGGTAAATTTCATTTGGCGGCATCGCTGTTTGCCCTGGCGACTGTTGTCGCCAATTTCGGGCAAAAGTTGCTGCTTGTTTTTGTCGCAAATTAAAAGCGAAATAAAGTTTTTGCTTTTGCCACTGGAACCAACTACCGGCCGATCAGGATCTCGATCCCGTTGCCCACGACACATTGACGCAGTTGCAACATGCCAGCTGACATATTTTTCGATACCCAGCGCCAAGTTCTAAAAGGGGTAGTTTGGTTGAGGCTGAGTTGTACTGGAATATTTTAAGCAAAGTGGGAAAGAGTAAAAACTACTCGAATTTTACAGATTGAAATTAATCCTTCTTAAAAGAATTGAAATATCAGCTGGTCTCCATTTATTAATCCTTAAGCAAGCAAACACAGTTTGATAGTTATCATAGATAGTTATCATCCTTGTCATTGAAGTCAGGTTCAACTTTTTCCATTTGCATAGGGTATCTCAAACATGTTCAAGCATTCCTATCTCCAAGTCCTTGCACTCTCCCTCCCTCTCTCTCCCTCTCTCTCTCTCCTTCGCTTTCGCAGTTGTATTTGTTACGCTTTGGGTTTATTTGCTTTTCGTGCTGGATAGTTTTGAGCAACGGGGGCATTCAACACTTTTTGTTTAGCTTTTTGCGCGCAACTTTTCGTTGAAAATACATTTCTGCAATTTTTATTGCAATTGCCAAGCTGCTTTTCTGTTTATTTCTTTTCTCTTTGTTTTTATTTCGGTTTCTGTATTTTTACAATTCTCAAGCGCTTTCGACAGGATATGCCAGGCCGTGACAGCGTTCATCGTGGCATATCCTCGACTGCAAATGAAATGTTTCCCAATTGCAATTCGCAGCAGAGAAGTGACCCAAGCCCACAACACAAAAACATTGATTTCAAATCAATAAAAGTTACAATTGGGTTTTATGTTTTGGATAACTGTGTGGGGGGTGGATAGGGGTGGTCTGTTTCATTAGGGGTAGCGCAAGTTGCAAATTAAATAGCTGCCACAAAATCAACAGAGCGTAGAACAACAATAATAGCCAGCAACTGCTGTTGCTAGCCGCTGCTGTTGTTAAGTAAACACGAATGTGCTAAGTGCCCGCAATCCATACAATTGTCATGCAGTTGACCAACACACACACACACACTCACACACACTCCCTCCCACCTCCAAAAACAGTTACGCCCCTCTACTGCCGCACTTAGTTGCTGCCACGGCAACGTTAATTGCCTGCGTGGTCCGGCAATTATCATTGTTTGACTTGTGCGTGCCGCTCTTCTAGTTGCCTGTTTGCCTCTCGTTTGGTGTTAAATGCTGTCCCTCTGGCAATTTTCACGCCTCGTGTTTTATTGTTTAAGCCAGCCCCAAACACTCTCCCCAAGTGAAATGCCAAAAAAAAACAAAGAAAAAAAAAACTTGTTTGTGTTGCTTGCTTTTGGCAAATTAGTTATAAAAAGCTCTTTGCGCAAATGTGTGCCATATAAATATAACATGTGCCCGCCTAATTCTAGCTGAGTGTGTGTGTGGGCGAATGTGTGTGCAAGTGTGTGAGAATGTGTGTTCTATTTTATGCATCCCAGAAGACACTCGCACACACACACACACATGGAGAGAACCACTCGAGCTTAGTTCTCGCCTGTCTTTTCTTGTCCTGTTTCATGTCATTGCACCTTTGTTTTTATACACTGCCCGTCGTAGGTACAGGGGTATATGGGTTATGCAATATTGCTATCTGTGCAGCTTTTGCATTATCATAACTTTACTCAACTTATCTAAAAAGTTGTTATTAAATATATATTTCCGCCTCTTCCAGTGCAGCCCCCTCAACACCCGCTTTCAGCTAGCAATAGAGTATTACTGAGTCGCTTGTTCTCCTACATTTCTGTACTTTTGCTTGCTAGGCAAAAAGTTTTTAGTAACAAACTTTAAATGTTTGCCATTTTTTACACGCACTCAACGAGCGCAAAAAACAAAAACACACAAAAAAAAAACACACACAAAAAAAAACGCTTGACAAAAAAAGTGACGCAGACAAAGAGATGAAATCATAAGGCGCTTGTCTGGCTCCGATCAACCGGGGGAAACTACAATAGAAAATTATTTATGTACATGTGTGTGTAAGGTGTGTGTGAGTGTGTGTGCGAGAGGGTGCGAGTGTGTATATTTCCTGAGTAACTGCTGTAATGCTCTTTCCTTAAGCAGTCTTCTTTTACATGCCTCAAAGTTTGGTTTGTTAAAATTGAGTTTGTGGTTTGGTTTGTTGAAGTATAGTTTTTTTGTATAATAAAAAATGTTAATTATTATTATCAATATTTATTTTTTATAATTTTATTATGTTATTTACACATTATCATACAACAGCAACTATATAAAAGTCAGTCTGAGATCTTAAGTTTTGGGGCGTGTTAAACTGCTGTTTGCTGCTGCAAAGTTAACATTTAACATGCATATATCATTAATAACTCGTTGAGCATTATTTCGGCATATTTTCTAGGCCATTACAAAGAAAGTTCCTCAAGCTCTTAGTAAAGTTGGAAAACTTGCATACCAAAAAAAAAAACACAAGAAAAGAAGGAAAATGAAGCCCCGCAGACAATGAGAAATATGAATTTATATCTTGGTGCTGATTACGTTGACTAACTGCAGATTGTCGGCATCTCAAGAGAGCTGTCTGTCGCTGACTGTGTGCGTTACAAACATCATTACAAATTCATAATACTCGCACACACCATATATATATGTCTGTGTGTGTGTGTGTGTGTTTGTATCAGTGTGCGTATGTCCTGTTCCCAAAAGGAATCACGCAGACAAAAAATCATGGCACAAACAACTTGTGGATGGGGTTCGTCGCTGGTGCGTCGCTCCTCCGTTCGCTGCAACATAAGTACATTAATAATAAATGCAAATTTTATGCTTTCGTTTTTTTCTCTTTTCTTTTCTTTTCTTTGTTAACTTTTGTTTGGGGCAGAGCGTGTGATTGGAGGAGGGGGAGGGTAGTCAATTTTCCGGCAACTTGCAGGATACTTAGTTTGCCCCAAAGTGTTATAATTAAAAGCAAGCGTTTCACATTGCGCCTCTGCGACTTTGATGCGCGTTGGGCCAATGGCATTGAGCAACAGCCACGCCCTGTTTAGACAACCACCAACCCACTCACGCCCACTTGCGGCCAGATGCTGTTACGTCGCTGTAAGCTGAGCCGCGTTTTGCAATTTTTACTTGTCGTCGTGGTAAATCACGGCAGGCCACCAAAGCAAACAAATTTGTTGTATAACATTTTTTGGTTGTTCTGATGCTCTAACGTTGGGTGTGTTTGTTACTTAACTGGTTGTGTCTCGTGATTGAGATGAAGGGAGCAGCTTTGAGCCTAAGGGTATATATATGTATGTATGTAAATCAGGTGGCATTTCGCAAAGGTACCGGAAAAGGTTATTAATTGGTTCCAAAAATTATAAGGAATAATAATGTAGGTTCATGTTACAGGTACTTGGGACAATAATGAATTTTGGTTCCGATTCCCAGTTTAATAAAATCTTATATAGTCTATCTATGTAAACTAATCCATTAGGCTTAGAACTCTAGCTATATAATTTTTGAATACTTGAATAAATCGATCACAAATTGAGGTATCTGAAACTTAGTCTATATATTTATGTGTCATCTGTCACATCTCCTTGCAAGAGTATACAAATCTTCGCAGACAGCTATGAAAACTTATCTTCTCTTCTTCTACTTCTTCTTCTTTGTGTGTGTATTTTGTTGTCCTTTTCTTGCGTGCTTCTTCTTTACTATTTTGAGCATTTACTTGCATGAATAAATTTTTTTGTTCTCATTCTTCGTGTTCTGCTTCTTGGTCTGCTGGTTGGGGCTGCATGTCTTTTATGTCTACACATTTTGTGCTATGTCAAATTCGTGTCATTATTCATTCATACATGATTAGGCAACCGAAGACGAACACGAAACACGACAACAACAACAACAGCAACAACAACAACAACAACAATAATAATAACAACAACAAAACATAAAACAGACAACAGCCAACGTACAGGTTTTGAATTACACGCTGCCAAGGAGCGTTGGACTCTAGAGGGTTGCCAACACACAGCAAAAGCAGAAAAAAAATAAGAGAAAAAACCACTGATGGATAGTCAGTGGGGCAGTTTATTGTGCAGTTAGGGGTAACACGGATGGGGGTTGGGGGTGGGCGTAGCAGCAATGCCAAATGGAAATTAATGAATGAAATTTGATATACTGTCAGTTGTTGTTGCTGCTCCTGCCCAGGGTTACCAGCCTCATCAGCGTATAATTTAATTTATGCGCACGTGCTGCAGACACGCCAAAAATTACCCGGCTTTATTTTTAATAGCAAATATATGGCCACGGCTTAAACCAATTTTAATTTGTCATTTCTTTACCATTATTACAATTTTTATGTTCTTTATCAATTACAATAATAATTCGATGATTTAACAACTTGTGCTAAAGGGGTTAACCATACAACAAAACGTGAATAAAAAACAGTTAACCGCAAAACTTGTTTTATTTGTAACCCTTATCCAAATTGACATGAATTAGCTGAGCTAATTGCAAATTAAATTGCGCAATTTTGTTTTTGTAACAGCAGCAAAAACAAAATGTTTGTAAACCGATTACATTATCTTTCATGATTTCAATTTAATTATACATCAAATGTGCATTTAATTAGCTCGTTTCGCATATTTATATATATATTTGTTCAATTTTACAAATATTATGTATATCTAAAGGGATTTTTCGATTGATTTGCATTTATGCGAAAAAAATGTGGTATATAAAAGAAATGTTTAAATTTAGTTTTAATAATTTAATACCACAAGTAGCTTAAAGTCCTTTTGGTAAAAAAATGTTATTACAGTTATGTTTGCAGCTAAATATGCCAACATAATTGCCATGCCATAAAATGTTGTTTGTTTATTTTACCTGGCAAAATATTCATATTTATTTTTATTGAACAGCATTTTAAATGCACACAATACTCAAATAAAAGTGAATTAAAGCATGCGCTCGGTTGGGCAATTAATTGGGAATGATTGACTAACAGATACTCTTTGAATTGGAGATGTTGAAAGGGGTTGAAGATGCAGATGAAGTTATTGAGACTGATACTGATACAGACTTCGATATAGATACAGACACAGATCAAGTTACAGATACAGATTCTGGTACAGATATAGGTACAGATGCAGATATAGATAGTTATACAGATACCTTCAGAGATACTTATTCTGATTAGATAAATATACTCATACAGAACTCATACAGATACAGATTTTGGTAGATATATAGGTACAGATGCAGATATAGATAGTTATACAGACACCTTCAGAGATACTTATTCTGATTAGATAAATATACTCATACAGAACTCATACAGATACAGATTTTGGTAGATATATAGGTACAGATGCAGATATAGATAGTTATACAGACACCTTCAGAGATACTTATTCTGATTAGATAAATATACTCATACAGAACTCATACAGATACAGATTGGGATACAGATTCAATCACAGATACAGATAGTTGTATTGCAATTCACAAAGATTTAGTTATCGTACATTCCATATGCAAATTTTGAATAATATTAAATCGAACTCACTCAATCCATAACTAAGAAAGGATATCAGAAAGTACTCGCTAGCTGCTGTTGCAAACCGAGTCTTACTGCCAATACAGCCAATTTTGTTAAGTATTAGCGCATTTATTTTATTACAGTGAGCATAAAAATCGTGACACTTTAATTGCAATATTTATGACAGGATATTGCAGGCAGCAGATAAAAAACGAAATCAATGTCAGCTGGTGCTTAAAAGTTGCACACTTTTTGCCATTGCTGATTTAAATGTAATATTTATGCAGTTGACAATTGCATTGTATTATGGTTATTAATTGTCATGTGATTGTCTATATATGTATGTATAATCGATTGTTATAGTTTGTAAAGAATGCAAAAGTCCATTGAAAATCGAAATCAATTTGATTTGAAAAACAGATACCCTAATTAAGTGTCACACATAAATCAAGCGCTGCAAATCGACTCATTAATAATGCATTTGCATTTGCCGCAGTCAAATGGCGAGAGAAACCCTTTTTCGGGTTATTTATGACATTGCCACCCTTTCCACCTGCTGCAAAGTTGCAGCCACAGAAAAATGCTCTTGCAAAGACAGCAAAAATTTGTGGCTAAAATCTTTGAGTTGGTTTTCTGAGTTATGTCTGGGGCCAAAAAGTTACAGTTGCTGCTAATGGCAGCCTAATTATGCTGACCACAACGAACGAGCGGTTGCCCAAAATGTAGAACCCTTTGCAACACTTTTCTTTCTCTCTCTCTCTCTCTCTCTCTTTCTCTTTCTGTTCGCCTCTCTTTCTTTCTGTCTGTCTCTCGGCTATAAATTTTGGTCATTGCTTTTTCGCTGGCAACTTTAAGACGCGCGCACCTTTGGGGAACTACATAAATCTTTGCCAGGTGGGTGCGTTGTGCGTGTGTGTGTGGGCGTGATTTTCACCCTTAGACAACCCCTGCAATCCCCAATTCACAACCCCCACCCCCCAATACCCACATTAAGAGGCAGACAGGGCGCAGACAACATGCGTGTGGCAAACGCACAAAACTTTGTCTGTCTGCGTAAAATTCGCGCTGATTGTGTGGGTGCGAGCTTGAGTGTGTGTGTGTGTGAGTGTGTGTGTGGGTGTGGCTGCCTTGTCTATCTGTCGCATCGTCTCACCGTCTATTCTGTCTGGCATTTTCGGTTGTGCCCTACGGCTTGCCCTCTATAAGAAATGTCTACAAATTATACCACACACAGTTGCCGCTTATTGAGAGCCTCAATAAGGGGCATTGGCTAAGTAGGTATTACAACTTTTGCATCAAGTTGGGAATAAGACCAACAAATACATTAAGATCCCGCATTTATCTGACTACTCAGAGAACTTAAAGTTTTAAAGGTTATTTTTAAAAAAGACAATATTGAATTGAGTTTGCGGTTTGAAATTTAAATCGGTAAAGTTTAGAGGTTTAAATGTCAGAGCATTTGTGATGGAGAAACATTTCCTCCACATTTCCCCTCAGTTTACATAAATCTATAATTTCAACCCGTTAAAATCGACATTCAACATTTTTGCATATCTCCGTCTGCTTTTCTTTTCATGCATGCCTGTCTTTGGCATTTTTGGGTTTGCTGCGAAAAACACAAACATATTTATAATAAGTATATATAGATGTTGGTTATGTTGGGTCACGCGTGTCTCTGGCTCCTTATCGCAGCGAATGCGACAATTTAACACAATAATTAAGGACGCAAAGGAGCAGCAGAGCACGGCAGAGCAGAGAAGAGCAAAGGACCCCAAAGTCGTCAAGTATTAAATATGATATTTATATACAAGTATTGGAAAGAAACTCCGACGTCACAACAGCTACGTGACATGTCTGAATAAATTTGTTGTCGTTGCTGTTGTTGGCTCGGGGCAATGGCGGTGAAGGAGGCGCCTCGCATCGCATCGCATCAAATTTGAGTGGTTGCAATGAAGCAATAAAACATAAATTCATTTAATTAAGCAATTTTATGTGGCAAGACAAAAACGTAGACATAAAAATAAAACTTAACAAGCTGCGAGCAAAGCGAAAGCAGCAGACAAGAAGTGGACGAAAACTAAGCCTGGAAGTAGACAAACGGGGCTGGGCAGACAAAAATGGTAAAGTTTTTGATAGTGAGCAATTTCTACGCATTTGACCCAAGGGAGTGGCAATATTTTTGCGCCAGTTAATGGCTGGAGAAAATAACGAGTGAACGAACAAGTCAGAATGCTCGAGTCGGGAGAGCTCGACAAGGAGATATCCTGGACTAGCTTAGTTTAACGAACTCTGTAACGAACTTGATGCAATTTTTAGAGTTGGTCAATATTATGTCTGGGTATATTATGTATAATTTCTAATGCTATATCTTATCAATGGTATATTGTTTTGTTATTGGTTATCGATTTGTATCGATAGTGTCAAAACGAGTCGATGCAAATGAAATAAACTGGATCTATCTATGGTATCACCTAATTTATACTCATTGGAAGCCTATAGGGGATCAGCTTGTTCATACTCATACAGATGAAGTTCATTATACCCTCCTTCCCGTATCTAAGGGGTGCAGGAAGAGAGAAAAATCGAAATGGAGTAGCTCCTCGGAAAACATCAAAGCTCTGCGCTGTGTGAAAATTAAACAACTTTTCATTTTGATGGGTGGCCACGAAGCGAGACTCAATTTTTATGGTCAATCAGGCGTATAATAAGATAAAGTCATTGCAATCACACAGAATGATAGATATATAGAGATAGATGGGTGGATGAGATAAGTTCAGATGCGATGATGGCGACTCAAATACCAAATTAACCGTTACAAGTGACCCAAGTGGGGCAGCAGTCGGAAGTAATTGCGATGCATTTCAAATGAGCCGCAAGGTAAGAACCCATAAAGTCAGCCCGGCAGAGAGAGAGAGAGTGAGAGAGAGTAAGGCAATGAGAGAGCGAGACAGAATGTGATTGAGGGAGGGAGAGGGAAAATGCCACTCAAGTGTTTATAATGCGCTCAGCAAAGAACAACAAACAGCAAAAACCACAAACAATGAACAAGAACGTGAAAGCAGCGCGCCAACTTCAAAGAAAACACCAAAATTAAATGAGATTTGATTTTTTGTAAAACAAACATTACCCAACAACATTAAGTAGACATTTTTACGGCAGCTTCTTGCGAAGTGGCGGCGCACAAAAAAACCCTTGAAGGGAATTAAATCAAAATTCTGCGGCAATTCCTAAACCAATTACAGTTTGGGTTTTGTTTCGAAATTGGAAAATATGGTCAGATGCGCTTGAAATAGGGCTAAAAAGGATACATGTTCTTAGATATAAAGCGTAAATGTTGAAAATCGAATAAGTTTTCATTGCTTCATAAATATTTAGCGAAAGGTTGTTAGACCTGTTCTTAGTGAACACATAAAAGGTTAAGTAGATCCTCAAAGTCGGCGAATATTTATTTATAAATCAATGCTTAATTCTTTTAGCCTTAGCCCTAACTTATCTGGTCAAAAACTGATTGCCCCTGCAACATGTGATTGAGTTATTTTCGTCTATTAGCACGGCATCAATTCAAGGCACATTTTAAATGCGTCCAAAGTTTGGCTAATAAAAATCATATAAAAAAAGAAGCAAAATACGAAAAGTAAATGAACAACTTGAATGTGCAAGATAATGCGCCAAAGCGTTCAAAAATATACTTTCCTTGGGGAGGGTGTTGGGTGGCGGGGAGGGCTTTGAAAAGTAAAACTTGGCTAAGCGTAAATAAAGCAAATAAACTTAACACAAGCAGCGCCAAGCGCCAAACGCCCCCAAAAAGTCAAGTTGCCTAAGCTGTTGTTATTGTTGTCGTTGTTGTTGTTTTTTGGGGGGCTAAGAAACTTGTGCTCAAGTTTTTGGTTTTGAGACAGTTTAGAGTTTGCTTAGCAGCCAAACAAAAAACCATAGCATACAAAACGGGGCGTGTTTCTTGCGTGCCACAACAGCAGCCAGCAGCAGCAGCAGCGGCAGAAAAAAAAGACTACGCAGCAGCATCAGCAGCACCAGCAGGCGTTGTTGTTGGTTTGAATAATGTTGCTGTTATTTATGCCTCAATGCGTCACGCTCCCCGCCCTTTCTTACCACTGCCGCCGCCGCAGTGGCAACCGTAGCAGCCCTACGCAGTAAGCCAGGCCACTGGTAGGAGACGAAGAAATTGCAATTTCCACGCCCAAGTTTCGGGCACTTTCACTTTATGGCACCGCACAGACCCAACAACAACCAACGCTGCACTTGAAAAAAAATAGTTATATATTTCCCAGAAAAACAACCAATTACAATCATTTCTATATTAACAAAATAAATTTCTTAAAAGCAGCTAGTTTCGACTGCGTGAACTCATATATAATATTCTATGTTGCATTTCAAGCTTGTAGATACTATATTTTTTCGCTCAGTGCTGCATTTTAATCTTGTACTAAAACATATAACTAAAACTCCAAAACACTTTCCCTTGGTTAAGTTCTAGATTATATTAAAAATTCTAGATTATGTTTTTCTCTCAGTGTAGCTACGGCTGCTTTTTATTAAAAGTTTTCTTGGCCAACAACAATGGGCACATTTTTAAAGTGTTTTTTATTGTCGCGTTAACCGACCGCAACGATCCGAAGTGGCAGGGGCAGGTACGATAAATAGGCGGAATTGGGGGGAGGGACGGGGCAAGGCGCTAGCGCTGCCGCTGCGTAAGTGTAAATTATTGTTAAGGTCAGAAACTTTTCTCACTTTTCTCACCAACTTTATTTTGTGTTGTTTATGTTTTGTTTTTTTTTTTTGGTGTCACAAGTTTCTTTTGACTAGTTTTCGTACTTCTTTTTTCGACTTTTTTAGTAGTTTCGTCCTTAACTGGGCTATAAGTTAATGTCTTCAAGCAAAGCTGGCAGCAGCTGCATAATTTTTGAGCACATTTCACTTAATTAACGTGTTCCGAAAAGCGCTCATAAAAATGCCACATTAACTTACAATTAGCACTGCCGTTTCCCCCATGGCCATTTTAACGCAAAGGTCAACTATGCAGTACGGCCAAAACACCGACCAACCTCAGCCCTTAATTGTCTCACCCCTCCCCCGCACCCCCCTCCCCTCACCCCAGTAAAGTGTAATAAACTGCGTTTGTTGTGTGTTGGCGCTGTTGGGCTTGCTTCTTTAAATAAAAATTTATGTGCAGCCCAAAAACACTTTTACTTTCGTGCCAGCCTTAAGCTCTACAACGTTCAGACTGAGGCTGCCCTTCCCACCGCCCCGCTCTTGGCCCTCACTTGACATTTGAAATATGTTGCCGCTTTTTATGTCGGTCAGCCGGGACGAGCAAGCAATTAAATGACACTGCCCAAAGGCGTAGTCACTAAAGTCCGGCGCAAAGAAGTCTGCTTTTTGTGTGTAGTCTTAGCCAAATACTCTCAAGTAAAATAATTAACAATTATTAATATTGCTAAAGTAAATATGCTGTATTATTATTTAATCTGTCTCTTAAATTCTGAGGAGGGGATTTTCTTCAGACATGGGTTTGCTGTGAAAACTCTTCCTTTCCTCAAAACCAAAACAAGAAGCAGCTGCTGCTGCAAAAAAAAAAAAGAAAGATAGATGAGTGTCCGGGCCAGTTTAAGAACTAGTCCTTAGGCAATGGTATTAAAAACTGCAAGCACAACAACAACTACTGTTATAAATCCTGGCTGACAACTGTACTTTTTCATTCACTCTCTCCCTCTCTCTTTCTCTGTGGAGATATCCAGCTGACAACTGTACTTTATGGTAGTGTGAGCCGTTGGCTGCCGCTGATGGCCTCGTATGATTTGTAGCCGACAATTGGGAGATATTTTAAATGCCCCAAAAACCGTCTACAGCCTGCAAAGGCAAACGCAAAAAAAATAAGTATAACTCACAACAAGCTGAACTGAATCAACATCAAATTTTAATGCCACTCATAATTTTTTCATGCACACAATGCGCAAAGGTTAAAAGTGCTACCAAAATAACTGCCATATCAGCAAATTCTCATAGACATATAAGTGTATGTGTGTGTGTGTGGCACATTAATGTTGTAAAGAATGTTATATCAGAAATTTGTAATCGAAAACAGAAGTTGTGTCTGAGATGAGTGGATCACAGTGAATGGGTTAAGAGCAACTAAAGTTAAGAATGCGAAGCTATTTTTAAGTTAAGGATAAATAGAATTATAAAGGAGGATCTTGAAAAGGGGTTTTGACTTGCAGATAGCCTGAAACAAAGTCTACAGATTCAAAAGCGCACAGCTGATGAGATGAGTCTTTATAAGTATCTGATCAGAATATGTATGGATATGTTCCAATAATTTTGTATATTACTTATAAAGCTGTCTATAAAATGGAAATAGTTTGATCGGTGTGTGGCATATAGGATGTAGGTTTATTCTTTTAAATCGAATAAGCTTGAAGATAGTTCTTTCATATTATAGTCTGATAAAACTATATTTTTACCCTGTTAAGTTTTTATAATTTCCTAATGAAATCACTCTCACTCTAAGCTGAACTTATTTCTTGTATACTGGCTTGCCTCTTAACAATTTGAACCCAGCTGCCTCAGTCACAGTCACTGGCTTTACTGGCCAGGCAACTTATCTGCAACCGTTCTCATCACTGTCAAAGCTACAAAATACAGAATTAAAAAAAAAAAAACTACACAAAAGTGGCCACTCTGAATGAGGCATATGCCATTGGGTTTTTGTGGCCAGCTTTGAATGCGCCACATTCTCAAGAGGGTTAAGCACAAAAAGGCTTGCTTTGTGTGTGTGTGTGTGGGTGTGTGTGGGTGTGTGTGTTTCTGAGCGCAGCATTGAGTTATGTGCCACACAGTAAGCAAACAAACGGTGGGGGAACACAAAAAAAAAGGCAAATTGATTGTTGCATTGCTCAGTTTTGTTTTCTTTTGGTTATTTTATTTTATTTTATTTACTTATTTATTTTTTTCAGTGGAGTAAGGTAAATGCGTTGCTTTACAATACGTTTGCAATTTGAGATCATAAAAATTGATGTGCCCCCTATAACACAAAGGGAATGTTTTTTGTGGACTGCTGGGTGAACTGAAGTGATTGCCAGGCTGCGAGTTGTGCTGGGTATAAATTTCATTGAAGCACCTTTGCCATATGCAGGATACACGGGCGAGGAGAGCAGCGGCGGGGGAGGCTGGTGCAGGGGGCAACGTGTAGTTGAGCGTGAAACGTAGAATTTATTATGTTATCGCTTCAGCGATTTACTTTATCGATTTCACAATCAGGCAACCAAACACTCTGCCTTCAGAGTATCAACACCTACCCTATCCGCACCCTCTGCCACCTCTTTCCACTTCATGCATCCCCACCCTCGGCAGAGTCGCCCATTTGGTGCCCTTTTTTGCCAGCATTTGACGCTGCTGTTCCCCAGATAATTTTGCAGTCATGTTTGTGTGTGTGTGTGTGTGCTTATATCACTGAATGTGTTTGTTTGTTTGAGTGTATTTGTTTGTTTGCTTTGGCATTTTACCGTGTGCCTGCATTTTTTAGGATGGGTCCTTTTGTTGCCTGCAGCCTGCGGCGGTGTGGCAAATATTATTATTTGTTTAAAATTTAAGCCACCCTAGAAGTGAGTCGACTTTGATACGTGCCCCGCACTATCGCCTTGAGGCAGGGCCATTGTCCCTTGCGCAAGGAGTCATCGAAGTTCACAAATAGTCCTTGCCATAACTTGAAATCGCTTTTTTATGGCTGCCATAACTTTATCAGAAGTGATCAGATTTCCAAAAGGCAGCACTTTTTAGTAATGGTTTGATCTATAGATTAATTAATTAAGCCTTGAAAACGCGAAATTAATGTTGAAACTGTATACTGAAGTGGGTTTGGGATGGGCCAAAGTTTTTAAACGTCATAACTCTGTGAAAAGTGTTTCTTTGATTACGTCTTGTTCTGTAAATGAATAGTGCATATTTTTTAATCTAGCTAATAATTCCATGAAATGGAAGTTCATAAGCCGTTCACTCTACTTAGGGGTTGTCTTATACATATCTATATATATATATGCCTATACATACATATATAAATATATGTCTTGGGACAAACGCCATGCTGTATTATCAGCGTTTTCTCCAGGCTTATGCATTTTTAATGAGCTGCCTAATGGCAAACTGTCGGAAGTTTGCATTTTGGCTTTGATGTGGGGCCACAAAAAGAGTTGTTGGCCAAAAGCAAAGGCAAGCGGAGGCTCATCAATGGGCAATTTGGTAGCTAAGTGCCTCACTGCGCTGCGCTCCCAAATAATGTAAATATAAATATGTTTTCTGAAAGCGTTTTTTTCTTTAGACACTTGACTCAACTCTACTTTATTTCTTCTATCTCTCTTTGCAGGTGAGCAAATCACTGAAATTGAATTCTATCCAGTTGGCGGCTTGTTTATTTTTAACAATGCCGTTAGCGCAGCTCTAACTGGTCCAGCCAAATAGCAACCCTCGTCCTGTCACTGAATTGATAATAATTGGATTAGCGCATCATTTGCAAACCGTTAAGGGTTTCACGGTGGAGGGTGGGGGGCGCTGGAGATTGGGGATTGTGGATTGGGGTAAGGAATATGGGATATATCTGGGCTGTCGGGGAGTTTTGGACAGTTGCAGAGTTTAGCGAGTTGGGTTAATAGTGCCCAAAGGCTTACGGCACGTTGAACACGCAGCGAAGCAGCCAACTGATACACACAGATGCATACGTGTGTGTGTGTGTGTGTGGGCGGCAGCACTTAAAAAAATGAGTCCTAATTCTGAATCGCCGCAAAACTTAGAAATCATTTTTTAAATAAAAATTAATAATTTAGCGAGAATCTAAATAAAGCAAAGTTTATTTTGTTATTATTATTAGAATTTATTAAAATAAATATTAAAATAGACTTTTTTTGGATTAGAAATTAGAATACTTAAAAAAATGCATCTATCAAATCAGAAATTATAAATAAAAATAATGCAAGCTGCACTTTCAGTCATTTTGCCATATGCTAGATTCTATTTTTCTTTCAGTGTGTGTGCGCTGCAAATATATTTCGCAAAATTTCAACGTTTGCAATATTTTTCAATATTTTTGCGTGCATATTTATGCCAGAGAGAGAGAGAGAGTGGAGGGGAGCAAGCGGAAGACAGGGGCAAGGGCGGCGCTGCGCTTCAACAATTTTACAATTTATATGGCCAGGCGCAGCGACCTAAATGCTCTATGGCTGGATGTGTGTGTGTGTGTGGGTTGTGCGTGTTGGTGTGTGTGTATGTATACGTGTGTCTGTGCCTGTGTATATGTTTTGGCAAGTTTATGTGCCCTATGGTATTCATCACTTAATTTCCACGTGCCGGCGAACGTTGCCATTGCGAAATTTATGACTTTGCTCTCAATACTGGCAAAGTTGTTGTCATGGACTTGGTCCCCAGCACCAGACAATAACAGGCACACACATAGGCAAACACGTTAGCACACACACAGGCAGACACGTTAGCACACACACTCGCAAAACACAACCAACTACACACAGATAATGTTGTCAAGTTTTAAACCCCTTTAGGCGAAAATTGTGTTGCGTTTGCCGTTTGCCAGCTGTCAGCGCATAAATAGAATTATGTCAGCTAATTGAATTTGCTCTCCGACTTGACATGGATTTATGCACTAATGCAGTTTCGCCCATGTCGTAATCAAATTTCTGTTTTGACCCGGCCAGCAACTACCCGGCTCGGTTATATGTTTGAACTAGCAAAAGCTGCTGCCTGTCAAATTGTGAATTGATGCCTCGAAAGGGGTTGTTTTTTTGTTGTTTTTGAAAGTTTGATTTTTTACTCGTTTTAAGCGTGAAAAGTTAGTTGACTGCTGAAATGTTTGCCAAGCAGCACATTTCGCTTGGCTCTCCACAAATATTATTTATTTAAAACTGAAGTTACAGAGTTTAGTTGTGCGATGAGGGTTAATTGAAAACTTTTTAATTGGAAACTTTTTAATTTTAATTAAGATAAGGAAAACAATTTTAAATGGGTCATAAATATAAATTGCAATACATATAAATAGATTGCTGATAAGCAGGGCATACTAAGTAAGCGCAGTATTTATGAAGACCCCAAGAAGGATGAATGTGACCATGGAGAGTTATGATGACAAAGCAGTCTAGTTGAGGCACAAGTAAAAGCTGAATGGAGTAAAAGTAAAAGTAAGTAAAAGTGAACATTAAAAAACAAAGCGAAGCTTAAATTCAAAATATTTCAAAATGGAAAACCTACAGAAGAGGAATTTTATTAAATCTCCATTCTTCAATTGGATTCATTTATTGCCATATTTGGCCACAAATTGATTTCATTTATATACAAAATGTAAATTTGATGAGCTTGTCTCTTTGTGGCTTTTTACCAAATTTATTGTGTCTAACAGCCAAAAATGTGAAACAATTATTTTTGCAACTTTACAGTCGAGCAGCGGGCAGGGCTCTCTTCATCATTGTCGACAGAGTTTCGAAACTGTCGTTTGTCTTGTGGGCTGCGGTTGCAGCTGCGTTTCAATACCACTTACCATAAGCTGCCCGCTCGCTTTTATACACTTTTTGATTGATTTTGTGGTTATGTCTGCTGCTGCTGGTGCTGCTGTTGCTGCTGCTGCTGCTGCTGCCAAAAACATACAACAGGCTCCATTTCGGCTCGATTTGACCAGCAATAACAATCAGAATTCACAGTAGTTATAGCAATTGCACTTCCAGCTATAGAGGTTGTGGTTTGTGTAGGGGAGGAGGTGGCAGGGTTGGTGGGGTGTTGCTACAAAATGCTAAAGTTGGTTGCAATTCAATTTTCGCCTGCCCCACCAAACTTCCGACAAGCATGTAACGCAAATTGTACACAATTATATTTGTTATGTATATATAGATATGAGGACACACCACCATTATACACACACCCACACACACCCACACACACCCACACACACCCACACACACCCACACTCACACCCACACACACACACCCATATACACATGTATAGCGTTATCTGAAATGAGCATGAAATCTATCGAAACGTAACGAATTGTATCGAACGTGCCTAACTGTTAATGCGGTTATAATACGCCAGCGGATTATCATTGATTATGGATATGATTGTGTGTTTCCATGTGTGCCAGTGTGTGTTGGGGTGTGTGCGGGTGGGTGTGCCACCAAAACTGTTTGTTGTACGCGTCGAGTCAACAGACACACAGCAGCAGCAGCAGGGGAAGGGCAACTGAATGGGGCAGTCGCAAACGGAACTGACTATAAAAGTTAGTCCTGTGTGTGTGCCGGGTATAGACATAATTTCAATTTTCATTTCGTATTTATGTCTGCTTGTCTGTGTTTGTGTGTGTTTCTGTGTGTGTGTAAGCTTACAAATTGCTGCAGTGTTGGCAATTGAGTCTTGTAACTGGAGCAAAGTGTGGGTTGGTCGGTAGTGGGGTAGGGGGTAGGTTGTAGGGGTTACGACCCGGTTATATATGACTGCAAAATGCGGTATTGGCAAAATCCCAGGAGCGCGCTTTACTTGATAGCTGCAAATGGTAGGACAATGCTAGTTATAAGTATCCATTGCACAATTGGTTGGGCCCGATTAGAATGTACCTATGGGAGGAAGCTTATACACACACACTAACACACATACCTACACACATATATATACATATATATGCGTGCTGTGAGTTGTGAGTTGTGGTCTATGCAAATTTATTAAAGTGTCTCGGCGCCTGAACCAAATCACCAAAGTTTTTACTGCAGCAGGCAAAAAATGTGTTTTCTGTTTGTGATTTGAGTTGAGAGGATTTTGCGAAAGTTATGGTTTGAAAAAGTGTGGGTTTAATTAAGAGATATATGCAGAAAAAACAAGAAAAACAATTAAGTTAGTGGAGGAGCAGAATTGAAGCATTTTGGCGAAATCCTTGGCAAAAATTCATGGTTTGACGGATAATTACCATGCTGACTATATGGTATAGATACAAAAGAACCAATAAATGCCAAATTTCATCAAGATAGTTTTAAACTTAGGGATAAGTTCCTGAAACAGACAGACAGACAGAAATACATGGCTATATTGGCCCATCTAGTCATGCTGATCAAGATTATATATAATTTATAATGTCAAAATTATAAAAACCTCAGCAAAGGTATGTATAATGTGTTTTAATAACAGAAACAGAATTTTAGCGAAACCAATCAAAATAAATTATGCTTTGACATTACTTATATTTTTTCAATTTAATTTTATCATGCTTACAAATTTAAAGGACGCTCTGCAAATACTTTCCTTGCAGTCATTTCAATATTGATTAGGAGCCCATATTTTTTTGCTGCCTCTAATTGGATTTCAAATTATAATTACAAATCAAAGACCTTGTTATTGGGTCGCTGTTTTCTTGGCCCAGTTTCGTCTCGTTTTTCGTAACGCTAATTTTGTCAGCCTATATAATTTGCACACAAATGGCTTTTAATTAAAAATAAATACAATTTTAATCAATGCCAGTGTCAAATTTTTTGTTTGTTTTCTTTTTGGGCCTCTGCCCAATTTGCAAGGCAAATCAAAACAGAATATACAAATAATTGTAAAAAAGAAAAAAATATGCAATACCCGACGCTGACAAGAGGCCATTAAGTAAACCAATCAAAGTCGAAACTTGGCCCAAAACGGGGAAAAGGTGGAGGAAACCGAATTTCATAACAACAGAGGCACATAAAATGCTGCGGTCGCTGTGGCTGCCCAAATGCAAAATACAAACAGATTGTGTTCTTTTTGGCGGCTAAAGGACTACGCTCGAATTCAAGGTGGCCACTTCCGGCCAAGATGGCGGCCCGCCTTCTACCTACTTCCTGCTTTGTCGCTGGCCGCCTGTCTGTGCGCTGTTGCGTGCTTAATTAAATGATCATCATTTGCGCGCAATCAACGCACAAATAAATTTTCGGTCTAGCTATCCCTAACTCGGCCTAAACTCCAGCCGCCGTTACCCCACCACCACCCCTGCACCTACTGTCCTGTATTGGGCCTAACCCCGGGCGCTTTGGCGGAGTTTTGTTTGTTTTTGCTGGTTTCCGCTTGAAATTATACGCCAGTCAGACGCTTGTTGTTCTCGTTGTTGTTGTTGTTGTTGTTGTCTTAATTAATTCCTAATTTCGCTCAAGACAACATTTTGCTCTGACTCCTTTTCGCTCTCAGCTGCGCATCTTTAATTGAAAATTTTCTTCAAAGATGTTACGGCCACGTCCGAATGTATTCATGACCAGTTGCCGCATTCTAATACACTTGCCGCGGGTATTATAATTTTGATAAATGGCGTGTAGTTCTGAACGTACAAGGTAGATATTTTTCTTAGATAAGAATTAACAGTTGAGTGGATAAAGATTGTAGCTTTAAGATCGCCAAATCGAATCAGTATATCTATATGATTTTCATAGATGCAAACGTTTGCAGTTTGTGCTTTTTTATCAAGTTACTCAAACTATTGGTAAAAAAGATTGATACCATGGAAAAACTCAAGTGGAACTGCCTTTGGCAATCAGCATAGAGTTCAAAATTCCTACGATTATAAAATACCAATTTCTATTCTGTATAATCCACTTGCCCAACTTCTTGCTAGAGATTGCAAATTTCTTCTGATTCTTTGCACATTATTATTATAGTATATATTTGTGCTGGAAGAGTATTTAATTTGCGTCGGCGTAAAACTTGCCCGTCTGGTTGGAGTCCGTCTTTATAGCCCTGTTTGGTCGTCTGGTGCTGGCCATCGACGCCAGCTGTTTGGGCATTTGACAGTCGCTTTTCATTCATTTGCATATTGCTTTCGCACTCGGCTTTGTTATTGCTTTGTTTATGATTTCGTATTACGGCTGCTTTATTGCCGCACTTTCAATTGTGTTATGCATAAATTTGATTACATTTTTGGCCCCGGGCATTTGGCCACGGCTTAGATCGACTTTCAAGTGGCTGTCAATTAGCTGCGCTTTACGGCCCCAAGATATTAAAATTTAATGCAATTTGGCCTGCTGACTGCTGACTGCTGCCCGCTGCCCGCTGCAATTGCCTTGGCTCCTTTCCCCGTATTCAATTACACGTGCACTGGCCAATTTAGCCAGAAACCTTCTCGGCCATAAATGGTTTATATTGATGGCAGGCAACTCTCCATTTGCCGGGATTTCAATCAAATATTTAATTACAATTTTCATAACAAATTTCCCCAGCATTTTCCATATAATATATATTGCAGCTGCTGCCGCTGGGTGTTTGTCGTTCAGAGATAAAACTATATATCATTTTAATCGAATTTTAGCCACAGCATTTTGTGGGTCATTCATTATGCCATAATTTAAATCAATTTTTATGCAACGCATAATTGCATTTCAAGCAGCTGCAGCAAAAATGTGCAAATATCATTAAGTCAATTGCATGCGATAGACATCAGATCGTAATTAACACACACACTACACACACACACGCACATATATATACACTCTCTGTGTCGGACATGTTTTTCTCATTTTGTGTTTTTAATTTATGCAACGAGTTGAGCTTATTAAGCGCCGTAAGGAATGGCTTGCACTTGGCTGCCTAAGCAATTAACCCAAATTCAAGCAAAATGAGCCTTAAATATAGCTGGTGCGATAATAAGATTACGATAAGGCGATAACCATCAACATGGTCTGGAGCTAGGTCAAAGCTTAAATGAAACTTGTCTTAATACTATTTAAATATTTACTGTGATAGATTGGCTCTTAAGGTATTTGAGCCAAGAGCTATGTCTGCTTCTTGCTGATGCTAATTTCTTGACATGGAATAATAAATATTCTACTTAAATTAATTAACTTTTTCGAGTGCATCATTATCGCACCAAAGACTTAAGCTTTAAGCAACATTAAGTAAGCTTTAAGCAACATTAAGGAAGCTTTAAGCAACATTAAGTAAGCTTTAAGCTGGATGAATCTGTTTTCAAGCTGAAAGCTTCGCCAATTAACATAATTGCGCCACTGTGCATAACTATGCATCGTTCTGTTTAACCCCCATAATACTTGGCCATTAAGTTTATCGTCCAGTTTAAGTGTCACTATAAGCTAATCGCATTGCCATTTAAGCTATAAATACATTTATGCAATATCAAAAACTGTAGCAAGTTACCAACACTTTTTCCGATCACACATATCCAGTTCCATATTACGTTATACACTTTTATGTGTTTTCTTAAGCGTCAAGCGTTTGTGTAACTAGACCCACGGGTGTAATAAGAGCACACATAAACAAATTCACACCCACACACACACACTCAGACAACACCTCGTTGCCTAGTGAGAAATCTAAATCTAAAGAATGGCTTTGGCTTCTTCGCATCCATTCAAAATGGCAGCCAATAAAAATTAAAACAAAAACATAAATTTAAAGTGCCACAAAAAGCATGTCAAGAAAAAGCCAGCAAGCAAGCAAAAAAGAAAAAAAATTGTTCTTGAGCTAATTCCTGAAGCTTTATTTAACACGAGGGTGACCCAACAACAACAACAACAACACCAACAACAACAGCAACAACACAAAAAAAAACGTTCGGCAATGCCAAATAAAATAAAAAACATAAAATTAAATTTGGAAAAGCAGTGAAAAGAAAAACAAGTGCAAGACAAGAACAAAGGCAGGCAAAACAAGTCATAAAGATAAAGGAAATTTATGGCTAAGCATTGTGCGAATCCTTGGCCACAAAAACAACTCCGGCAACTCCAATGGAGCCATAGGAGCCGAAATTAGGTTAACGATATTTCACTCCAAGCAGCCGCGCTCTGACTGCAAACGCTCGAAAAACCATCTACTGAAACTGCTGAATATGTTTTGACAACAACAACATGTAAGACACAGATTTTAATGAGAGCTGCTACTGCGAAATACCCTGTAGTCAGCTTAGTATCGACTTATAAATTGATCATATTAAGCTACTGTGTCAAAACTGAATCGGTTTTCAAAAGCAACGTTTTTGAATTTGCGTAACTATTTTTTCCCGATTTTATGGCCACAATTAGTGGAAGTTAAGTTTGCCAGTTCCATTAACTCTTCTCTGCACAATACATCTGTTTACAGGGTACAACAACAAGTACATAAAGTGTGTGGTATCTTTTGTTTCTGTGCTGCGTCCGTTTACAGTTTACTGTTTACAGTTTGCAGTTTAAAGTTGCGTCTGAGAGACAAACCGTTCGCCATGCCAAATGTCGCTTTTATCGCTAAGCGACGCCTAAGTGAGGCGCTTCAAATGCTGCCCGTTCAGTGCGCCTCTCCCCGGGGCACATTAGTCGACGTAACGACATTGATATCCTTTTTTTTCGTCTTTTTTTTTCTTCTTTTGGCAACCAAAGGTTCTCGTTGCCTTTGTTTGTGTGGCGCTACTCAGAGTGTTTGAGCCTTTTTGTATTTGCGCTTTCCATTTCCATTTTAGGGGTGCGCTTTTTGCGGTTGCTTCCCAATTTAAAATTAACAGCAAAGCCGCCAATAAATTGCTGAAAAATCTATTTAACTTTTTGCTCGGTCTTGCCTTTACAAAAACAAGAAGTAGAAGAAGAAAGAAGCAATAAAATATATATATATATATATATATGTATATATATATATATATATATATATATATCAAATTAATTAAAATTAATTGCTGAAACATATATGCCTTCGTTAGGGGTTGCTTGCTTTTCTTGTGCTTTCTGCTGAATGGGAAATTTTCCAATCTTTGTATTCACATTTTACATGTGTGGGTAAAAAATAATTTTTGCCAGCAATACAAAACACAACATGAATAGGAGCTCGGAACTGATACTGTAGAAAATTAAATGTCAGGCAAAAGGTGCATTGTGTGTGTGTGTGTGTGTGTATGTGTGTTTTGACCCACTTGTAGACGATGGACATGTGAGTATTGCTGTGAGGCAGGACTGGTTGCACGCAAAGGTCAAGATAAGCGAACTGATGAAGTCTGCTCTTATTGTTGAGATTGAGTCCGGGTTTGCCTCAAGTGGAATGTGCTTCGGTGTGCACAATACCTTTTCGCATAATAATGGGCTCATACATATATAGTCGTAGATCAGCATCAGATAAATATATTCTATTAAGTTATTCAGTCACATTTCATGAGAATTTAGACTTAATTTCATATTTTCAACGGAAATTTGCTTGTCAAGCGAACAAAACGCTTCTGCGGAAATTTGTAAGCCTGTTTATTCGACTTGAAATGAAAACATTGTGGCAAAGTCCACAAATTTCTCATAATTAAATCAGTTGCGAGAAATATTTTGGAAATAATGTTATAGGCATGGAAAAGTGTTGCCTGAAACTGTAGCCCTTAAGGGAAAATAAGGAGGCATCTGCAACAACTATTGAATATTTTTAATAATTTTCCCTCACATTTCAATTGATAGCATCTCCAATCTACCCCAGATAATCGATTTTTATGTATTATGTATTAATTTTATGCCAGTTATATCTTTGGGGCTGAGCATTTAACAATTTGTTCGTTAGGATTCGCAAAAAAAATAAAATATTTCGTTTCCTTTTGCCGCTTGCGGTTTTTTCCTATGTTTGTTGAATATTTTTCCCTTTTTTTTGTGTTATTGGAAAATGAATTTTTGCTAAGCTTTTGTTGGTTTGCGCAACTTGAGGCTATCTCAAATACTTTATGTACCCTGTACATAAAGAAATTGCGAAAAGGGGTTTGATGGGGATATGTACATGTATTTATTCGCTAGAAGCGGGCTATTTGGAGTCTAGGCTTAACTTTTCAGCAACTGTTGTTGCTGGCGCCAGCAAACTTTGATAAATACGTTATACAAATACATTCAGTTTAAAATTAGCTGCAGGTAATTTTTCAGTCACGCAAACTTTAATTTTATATATATTATTCTTGATAGTTTGCTTTTATGTTGTTTTTTGTTTTTTTTGTGGTTGCTTGTTGTGCCTGGTTTTTTTTTTGTTTTGTTTTGTTTTGTTTTTATATGCTTGTTTATATTTAGTTTTGGTGCAACTTTTGTGCGGCTGCTGTTGCTGCTGGTGCCGGGTTCAAAACTTTCAGCACGGAGTTCTCGAGGCCTTTGGTTGCTCACGAGTTTATTGCCAAATAGTTGCAATATTTCAATTGACCATGGGGCTAAAAGCAAATCCAACTATTTCTATATAATCAAGGCATTCATTTAAACAGCTGCTGCTGATGCTGCTGATGCTGCTGCTGCTGCTGCTGATGCTGCTGCTGCTGCTGCTGATGCTGCTGCTGATGCTGCTGCTGCTGTATAAATTGTTGGAAAAACTCATTTGAGTTTCCCATTGAATGTGGGTGGCACTCTTAACGGGTGGGTGACTGGGTGTAGGTGCAGATACAGTTGGAAATTCAGAGCGTCGTCTGGCATGTCTAACATCCTGTTTGCATTTCCATTCCTTTACGGTCTGTTGGGCAACAACATGCCATGCCAAGCAACAACTGCGACAACAACAAGAACCACAAAAAATCTGCAGTTGCTGACGTAGTTGCAACATTGTTTCTGTTGCTGCAGTTCTTGCAGTTGTTGTTGCTGTGACTGCATAAATATGCTAGAAATATAAATGCAGTTAAAAAATATTGCAAGTCAAACACACACACACACACACACACACCCCAACAACACACACCCACACACTCAGTTACAAGCACTTGAAGTTCGCTATCGAATTGCATTTTCATTTTCAATTGGCCACACGACGTATGCGCAATATTTTCCATATCTCTATATCCATATCGCATATTGATACTCTTGGCCACAATATGCAAATGATGCGCAATTTTAATACAATTTGGCTTTTGGCCAAGCGGTTTTTTAATTAAAAACGAATCGACAAACAAATTAAATAAGGAAAAAAAACACAAATAAGTAAATCTTAAAAATATGCTTTAAATAAAGAATAAATATTTATGACCAAGAAAATCTACATGTATAAATTACACTTAAAAAAAACCTTGCAGGTAAACATAAAAGTCTGGTTACTGTGTGTGTTTTTCGTGTTTTTGTGTGTGTGTCTCGAGGGCACAACATGTAAACAAAAGTTGCCTTAGCGCTTAGTAGGATAAGCGCTCGAGTGTGTAGAAAGCGTGTGTGTGTGTGTGTGTGTGCGTGTGTGTGAGTATTTCAGAGACGCTGACAGTTTACATGGCAGCAAAGTTTCAAGAGTTTAGCCAACAAAACTGCCAAAGGAATAACACACAGTACACATTGAGGAAAAAAGCCAAAAAGCGCCACGCGGTCGCCTGATTACAAAAAACTTTGACTCGCTTTTCAACCCTCCCACCACCCACCACCCACCTCCCAACTCCCACTTGCCTCTGTTTCAGTTTCTTTGCTCTTGCTCAGGTACGTCAAGTTCTGCAACTTTGATTAAAAATTCCACTAATAAACAAACAACACGCAAACAAACAAATAAACACTGAAATAGCATTTCCCTTAGCTCCACACCACTTTGGCGGTGCTGACAATGTGCAAACACACATGATTGCTGTTGTTGTTGTTGTGCCACAGATGGGGGCGTGAGATAAAAGTACCGCAAAAACTACGCACATATGTTTACCCATGGGGAATAAATGATAATCAAATAATCAGATTATCAGACACCATTATTTTTTTTGCGCAAATATACTCATTATTTTTGATATAATGAGAATGTCTTTCTTTAAGCAAGTAATTCTTGAATTTGTGCATGGATCAGGATTGATGGAACAGCTATAGGCTCAGTACAATATAGCTAACTAGGTCACATCAGATACAGACCTTCAATATAAACAAATATTGATTAAATTGTATTATTTCAAATTGTTTGTATTGTAATAATTGATTCATTGATTAACTAACTGACTAATTGCATATTGAAGACAAGAATTTATACATCGTTTCACCAATTTTGTAAACTCACGCCTTAACTCACGCCGCTCACGCTGCCATCTCTAGTTGACTACCTGAAGATGCTGCTGCCAAACTTTGGGGACGCTCAATAAACATTGCGTTTAACAAAACTTTATATATACATATATTTGGTTTATTCTTTGTAGTTGCTCTTTGCACTGCACTTATGTGCATGTGTGTGTCTG
This sequence comes from Drosophila imparisetae, assembly GCA_035042265.1. Lineage (NCBI taxonomy): Eukaryota > Metazoa > Arthropoda > Insecta > Diptera > Drosophilidae > Drosophila > Drosophila imparisetae. The sequence continues at coordinate 2,001,269 of JAWNLP010000145.1, read as the reverse complement.
TGTGTGTGTGTGTGTACCGCCATTTTGTTGTGTAAACTTGTTACGTGTTGTTTGGTGGTGAAGCGATGCGGAGATTAAGGGAAAAGTTGCTGAAAGTTGCGAGCTGCTGTTGCAGCCATTTTGTAAATTTTATGTGTATTATATTTGCAAATTTGCGTTGTTTATTTATGCGTGAGAGCGCAATGCATACACCACACACACAACACACACACTCACACACACATTCATAATTTTGGCTTATTTGCTGATGTGTGTGTTATGTGTGCAAAATGCAGGAGTTTTTGTTGATCTTTGCACTTTAATTGCAATTGCATTTTGAGCCGAGCAACTGCATTCGCAAGTGGAGCGTGTAACATTGCCAGCCAATTTATTAATTAAATAAACAGCAATTAGGGCGGGGCATACGCCCACTTGCTGCCTGCCTGCCTGCCTGTGAGTTTGCATATTTAATGCCTTCCAGCAGAACGCTTGACTTACTTATTGCTTCATTATAATGTGACCCTGATGCTATTTTAATATCCTATATTGATCGTATAAATATGGGTTGAAGGCAGGAGAATAACTTTGAGCACAAAAGGTATATACTTTATAATATATATGGATAATGAAACATATATAATACAAATATATGAAAATATAATGAAATGTTATCTGGGAAAGCAAGAAACATATTTGACTTATAAAAAATAATACATAAATAAAATAAGTAAATAATGTTTAAAATGTATAGTTAAGACAAGTATAGAAACTCAACACTGTAGACTAGAGTATTTGCTAGTCGATCACTTTACGGCCGCTGAACTTAGTGTTTTGGTAAGTTGTATTCTGTGTTCATGCCAATTAATTCAAAATTGCTGCACGTGCTAAGCCATCACAAATTCAAAATCCAAATTAAAATCAGTTTAGGCAGCAGCAGCTGCGAAATGGGTTAAGAGCACACTGATGTGCTGTAAATGCATGTGAAATGCATCGATGCAGCTTGATTGCATTTGCATTCTTCACATCCCAATGGGCAGCGACGAGTGCTGCAAACGTTTGCCTTAATTGAGAAAATGTTACGTAGCCGACATGTGTTTTTGCGCATCATTTACTCTCGTTCATGTTGCTCTTAGCATTGTATACTGCGGCTGACAGTTATCGAAGTTTATATGCCTAAGCTCATTGTCGGTTTTATCTTAACATTGCAGCTCTAATTAAAACCAATTTTCTTCATGACAGCATAACCCAAACAAATATTTGTTGATTCTAATGAAAATGAAGCATGCCTAGTTTTACTTTGTTTACTAACCACTTTTCGTGCTTGCATTAAAACCATTTTCAATCTACTTGAGTTAATGTTGCAGACATTTAAAATCATTAAAAATATTTATTATAGTTTGGAAAATTTGCCAGTTATTTAAGCAAAACTGATTTAGTTTTTCTTGTCTATGCTTTTTTACTACTATTTAATTTTATTAGTTGGCAAGTTTTGAGAGTTTCAACAACATTTCATGTTCTGTATTATGTTACTTGCTTGAGAAGATATAGAGTCAACCGCAGTTAGATATATATAAATACATATATGTTTATATCTATGACTCTTTGGGACTTGTAAGACTGAACTTTTAGTGCAGTCAATTGTAATTGCTTTAATGTCCGTTTGCTTTCTTGCAAGACATTTAGCATCACTCAAGAGTCACTCACACACATACACGCACACACACACACACACAGCTGCACATATCTATTATATTATGAATGTGTGGCACAAGCTCATATATTTGATGCTTGGATACTTGGAATTGTGCTTCACTATTCGAATTGCTGTCTGCAATTTGCCAACATTTTCATGTCGACTCGCGAGCAGCAGCAGCAGCAGCAGCCGCTGACATGAAAAGTACGAAAAGCATTTTATCACCTCCCTCCCTTCCCCCCCCCCCCCCCCTCTCTATCTCTCTCTCGCTCTCTATCTCCCTGTCTTTCTGTGTCCGCCGTTCAGGCAGACATGGAGTGCCCATTTCGAAGCACTCAAGTGTTGTACATCTTGAAAGCCCCTCCCCTCTTCACCAGCCAATACATCAATCGATGCGTAACTTATATATATATATATATATATATATATAATATATATATATGATACATGTGTGTATATTGTGTGCGTTTTATTTGTTTTACAATTCTGTTCAATTATTTTAATGCAACAAATGTGTTGACGGTTGAGGCACGTACAACTCGATTCGGCCCGTCTTGGCTCTGAGCAATTTTGACGAGTTTCAGGCCCAAACGTATATTTTATGACTTTTACTTTTGCCAATTTACGATACACATACACAGCCCGGAAAACTGTGTCACTGTGCTGAGTTGGAAGATTGAGCATGGGGCGGGGAGACGTCGCTGACTTGCCACAAGAAATCAATCAAAATTGTTGCCGCAAAATAAAAAAAAAAAAAACGAAGAAAATAAAAAAAAAAATGCCACAAATAACAAAAGGCGCAGCTCACGCGATGCTCATCAATTTGTGTGCCGCTGAAGCATGTCCTTGCATAAGTCCTCTTCCCACATACACAAACACACACACTTTTGCACATGTATGTGTGTTTGTGGGTGTGTGTGTGTTTGTCTGTCTGCAGTCTGTCTGTCTTTCTGTCTGCATTTTGTGTTGGCTTAGTGCAATGCAAACAAAGGACAATGCCGTGACGTGCCTTGTAACTGTGCCTGAGCTGCTGCAGTCAACTGTCATTGCTGACTTCATCCACCCACCCCCTAATCCCGACCAGCCCACCACCCACCACCCATCTCCTACGTCATTCGTTCTGCTTGGAAGCTTGTTGTTTTTGCATTTGCAGGCTGACACGACTGACACACTTTTCATGGTACAATAAGCCATTATAATGAATGTAACCAGAGAGTAAGCCAAAATACTAACACACTCAATCACACACACACACACACACACACACACACACACACATACACCCAGGCTATAGGCAGCACAAAAAATCGAGTAAAGGAAAATGGGAAAAAGTATATCAAACATTCTCCATGACTTCGTAATGCTCTTTATACCTCTGATGCATTTCGTCCAATGCAATTTTCATCCATCAAACAAACACAAAAAGTGGAAGCAAAGAAATTGTCATCCTGCTTGCTTTGCTTGTGATTAAGCAAGAAGCAGCAGAACAGCTAAGAATTGTGCAATAACGGAATCGGATATATGTATGTACGTATGTGGTTTAATTCGTCTCCGATTGCAGTTGACATAGATTAATAGCAAAAGTTTTGGCAAAACTGCATTTTATGGCTTTAAATTTAAAAAGTAAACCAATATATCAGCAATGGATGAAGGACCCTATATTTAATTCTTGAAGTATAAATATTTTTAAACTATAATCTTATCGAATCTTTGAAGTATCTTTAAATTTAAAGCTTGCTCATTAAAGTACAAGATACAATTCTGGTCAAGTATACATTGCCTTGCATAATCAGCAAGTTTATCGCTCACCTTTGTTTCTGCCAACCATGTTTACATGACTAACGATAAGCATCATTGAATACACACACATACACACACACACACACACAGAGACACACACTTAGGGGAAAGCACTTGGCATCATGTGTTTGGCTATTATTATTTACAAGATGGTCGAGTAGCAGCTTGGCTGCTGGGCACAAGGAGCTCGCACAAATAATTGGCATAGGCATATGCACCTAGAATAGGCCCAAATCACATGTGGGCCATAAGACAAATGGCAGCTGGGCACAAGGACAAAACAAGGCGGTTAGTTAGACAGTTAGATGGATAGTCGGATAGTTGGATGGATGGATAGATGGATGGATGGATGGATGGCTGTACAGTTGGGCAAAAGGGGACTTAGTCAACCCTCATTTGTCACACGATTTTATAAACTGCAAATCCAAGACAGAAGCCTGTTTATGCTGCTTGATGTTGCCTTGTTATGCTGCTGGTCAATTTCGTTTGTAATCCCTTTGAGCCTGCCTTCAGACACACACACACACACACACACACAAACATGCACACACACGTCAATTGACGATAACTGAAGTGACAACTGTAATGCCAGCCTGTTTGTTTGTCTACATAATTGCCCCAGTTGATGGCTTTTTGGGCTTGTGGCAGGGGCATCTCATTTGCCTAAATGCCGCATTGTTGGTCTTAGCTTTTAGTGCCCGGGCCTAAGCCTGACATGTTCTCAAATGTCTACGTTGTTAGCCTCACACACATTAATTATAAAAGCCGTTTGGGCCACCCAAGCCCAAAAACCAAAGCCACAAAACTGCATTTTGTTGCCATTTGGCCAAAAAACACGTTTTGCATAAGTTTTTGGCTAAAACTCTAGCTGCTGTGGCCCATTAAAATAATGACTAAATTTCATTCGGTTAGCTAACTAGGCTCGTATTGCGGTTAACCCTGCGCTTAGTTTCCCTGTCAATTTCCACTCTCCCAAATAAAAATGAAGGCAAGAAACCAAACAGAGCAAAAATATGTGGCAAACTTAAGCCAGGCATTGTTATATAAGTTGCAACTAGAGAAGCAGCAGCAACTACGGGAGACTTAAAACTGGGTTACGATATCACGAATGTCATCATGTTGACACTTTATCAGTGGCACAATGCTGCCCCATTTCGTGTCACTGCAGAAATGTCGCTGCAAATATGACTCGAAATTACTATTAACGGGCTGTGTGTCGAGCACAACTCACCCACGCCCATGTAGCTGCCCCCTCTGTCCCCTCTGCCGCCCGCCCCATGTTGCCTACATTATGGTTGCTTTATTGAGCGCATGAAAATTTTAACATATATTTGCATACCCTACAGTTGTAAGAGATGGTATGGCAAAGGAGCATGCAGATTTGTGGCAGGTTGTTTAATAGCAACGAACTGTGTATATTTTATATATACATACACCATGAAGTATATATATTCTTAAAGTAACATGTTTAATGGGAAGTAAATGAGAATGCTTAAATAAAATATATCCTTCAACTAATTTTAGTCAATCAATATAGTTTGGTTTGACTTAACTTACTTGTATTCCTATTTGAGTAGAGTTAGAAGTTATGAATATAAAATTCTATATTTTAGTTGAGTGTCTTTCTGTCATATCATAGTCTTTCTATAGCTGTATACTGTTAAAGATATAGACGGCTTACAGGGCATTAAGCAGTTGAATATTTTGGCATATAGCGCTCTTTATTTTAGTATTTAGATATTTTGCATATGTGGCGTATGCGTAATGCACACACACACAGTTTCTTTGAAGCTTGACACTTGGCTGTACACACACAGCGCACACACAATGCTAGAATTCTTGACATCTATCAGAGGCGAGCGAAAATAAAAGGAGAGCGACTGCAATGGCGATAGAGTGTGCGAGCGAGAACAACAGCTAAAGCATCGTACATGTGACAATGTCTCAGATTTTCAAATGCAGCGCACGAGCTTTGCATATCAAATGCCAGCTGCAAGGACTTTTGATTGTGTGTTTCTGATGCTGACTTACTCAGTCCTCCATCGCTTCCTCTCTCTCTCTTCCCTCTTCTTCATACTCTTTGTGTGCGTATTTCGCATTCACTCTGTGATTTCAGAATTTAATTTGCTGCTTAAATTGGTTTCCTGCGCTCCGTGCTGTATTTTGCAGTTGGCATATATTACGCATACGCATCGTTGCCCAATGAAATTAGCAAAATGCAAATGCTTATATAGACCCAAAAAAAAGAAAGAAAATTATATTTGATATTTACACTGTGTGTGTTCATATCTCTAACAACTGTTGTTTGTTGTTTGTGCCAACTATAAAGCATGCCATAAAAATGTATGCATACGAGTAAATACTTAAAATACACACATCAAGCATACGCCAGGTGTGCACACACATTTCTCTTTGCAATATATTTATAGCATGCCGCTCAGATTTCCACTGTGTCTGTGCGTAAGTGTGTGTGAACTGAAAGCCAATTAAAATTGACATACATAATTAAGTGGAATTGCGGCGTGAGTGCCAAAGGATTCCAAATATATTGAGCGGGGCAGCTGAATTGAATTTTTAATTAGCCTCGAATTGAATTTATTACTAATATCGCATTGTGTCTCGCCCAGCTAAGCTAATTAGCATATGAGCGTTTTATTGATTGTCCACTGTCCCAATTTAAATAATTAATTAGTCCGAAATTAGAGTGTTTAATTTTTTGTTTGAATTAAATTTAAGGCAATTATTTAATCGATTTTTTTCAAGCATTATTAATTTTGCAAATGTTGTTATTTATTTCAATATAATCATATTAAAATATTTAATGCAATTTTCTATTAAATGTGGCCTAAAAGCATGTTATGACCAATTTGTAAGCATTTCTCTTACACCTGAGCTTTCCATTTTCTATAAATAATATTTCTGCGTTCGCTGCAAAATGAATATCTTATTTCATGGCCAGCAGCTGCTTAAACAGAACAAATTATTAAAGCACTGACAAAATAAATTATACAAACGTATATGTATTGCATATATATGTATATATAAAGATATATATTCATATATTTATATTTAGAATAATTATTTTTCCTGCTTACTACAAATGTAATGTAGGAAAATCTGTGAGCAGCTTCGGCGATGCCTTCAGCTTTATGGCACACGTTAATTCCATTCACTTTGTGACTGGTTAAGCTATTAAAATACATTTATTGCCCGTAATTAAAAGATTAAAACAAAATCACAACAAAACTGAACTGAGCGAAAATATATCATAGCAATTTTTGCGGAAATTGTTGGAAATCAAGCATGACCGACGAGCCAAAAACAAAAAAGTTTTTCATTTATTTTTGCACAGTTTAAAATGAAATTGGATGAAAATGATGATGATGATGATGATGCTGCTGCTGCTGCTGCTGCTGGCCGATGTGTGTCAGCTGTGCATCAACGATTTTCAGGCGAATTGAGTAAATGTGTGTCATATAAATACACACACACATATATATATACATATAGTATATATAGTCGCACGTTTATTAATACCTGACTTTCAAGCGTGCTAAAAAGTCGCAGCCCCCAACGAAATTTCGTTGCCATTCAATTGCCCATTTCGCTCGCCGCTGACGCAGCGAAACCGTCTCGGATGAGTCATGATTTAGGGCATCACTAGAGAAAATCACTTTTAGATTTGTTCCCACTAAATACCACATTTATTTTGCCATTTTTCACAGCTGAAAACAATTCAACTTATGAGTTGAGTAACTAAAATTTATGACATTGACAATTGGCCACGCCAAATTATTATTTATTTATTACTGTTTAGTTATGCCAAGGTAGAACATAATAAAAACATTGAGCAGATATTTATTATATTTCATTTATATTATAATATTTAATCTCATATCTTATCACAACTATTTATTGAACAACCCACTCGCAAACTGTTTGGCTCTGCGCCACACTGCACTTTGCATTTTCGACTATTTATTTCCTTTTTTCCGCCTTTTTTTTTTGTTACCAATTTAGCAATTTTGTATTAATACGTGGCTGTTACCGATTTTCAATTATGATATGGCAATGCGGCTGCTGTGATTCGATTTTCTGCACGTTAAACTCACCTTGCATTGTTTTACTCCAGCACAATGCGGCGTATGCGCAATGTAGTTTTCATAGCCTTAAGGGGGGAGTCAAAGTGTAATTTATGGGGCATACGTGGCGTGCATTTATTACGTGGCCAGCGGAGGAGCAGCAGCGGCAGTGGCAGCGGCAGCAGCAGCGGTCGTGTCAGGTTTTGGCTTTTAATGTGCATAATTAAGCATTAATTACACTCACGTCTCTCACTCGGCCTCCCTCTCTCCCTCTCTCTTTTGCTCTTGCTGCCCTTTGCATTGTTTGTTTTTACAGCTCACATTTATCTCTCTCCCAGACAGCAGAGATCCAAAATATCTCCCCCCCTCTCTGTATCTCTCTGTCTGTCTCTGTGGTAAAATAAACGATGACCATTTGACCACTGGCTGCCACCACCTCCTCCGTTTCGTCACGGCCACATTGGCAAACCATTTGCACAATTTAAGCATTTAATTGCAAATTTATTATGCTTATTTTGTGGGTAACACAATGACCATTCCCTAATTGATTGAGCTGTTGCCCATATTGGGCCGAAAGCGAAAGTGGCCATAAGCTTTAAGCCCCAAAGCTCATTTGCCCAGCAAATAAGCCACAGATGTGCAGCTGTCATAATGAACTAATGACCTTCATTCAACTGTTGCATGTTGCACATAGCTAACTAAATCATGAAAAACTGCATCATTTTGAAATGAGGCTAACAGGCAATTCACAGGCTGAGTTTATAATTCCAACTTCGTTCGTTCATTTTACGACTGGGAAAATAATATTAAAAAATAGTAAAATATCCAAATCAGCTGTCCTTTTTTTTAGAGTTTCTTGTTGCCATTTTCTTAATCCCAAAAAGCATAAATAAGGCAGATCTACGATTTGAAAACTACCTTTGGAACTCAGCAAATAAAATAATATTTGTATTGAAGAAACAAACAACAGATTATTATATGCTTTATTACTGAATCCTTTCAATGGAATTATCAAACAAATTTTCATTTATATTAATTTTTCAGATATACTTTTTGCACTTGAATACTTTTTTGTACCATTTTGTTGCCCTATATATATATATATTTATATTTTACTTTCCGTTTGCTTCACGTCTGACCATCACTGATTGCGTATCTTTTCTCTCATTTCTTGTCTTGGACTCTATAGCTTTGTTGTTCTTTCTCCATATTTCTGTGTCTCCATCTTTTTTTTGTGTTTACTTTTCATTCGCTTTGAAACAAAAAGTCATTTGCAGTGCCCATTGCCCACAAGTAATTTAAAATGTTGCGCTCCAATTCGCCTTTAGGCAGTGCGATGTCTTTTTTTGTCCGTCTTATTTGACTTGACGAAATTGTCACACGCTGCCACAGTTGCCAGCCTCTGCTGCCCCTCGACCACGCCCCCCATCTATGACACTCGCTGCAGCGCCTTTGAAGTTATATCTGCCTCAGAAGCTGCTGCTGTTGCTGCGGTTTTCTTTCTATTTTCATCAACGCTTTCTGACTCGTCTTTTGCAGCATTAGCCCCCGTCTCTCTCTCTCTCTCTCTCTCTCTCTCTCTGCTTGCTGCTGTGCTATCTCTAGGCTTTTATTTGTCTTCAATTAACATTGCAACATGCCACTTGTGCCACTTTTTTTTGTTGCTGTGCCTTGTTTTGTTTCCTTTCTGTTTTTTGCCTTCTTTGAGATATTTATTTGCTTTTTTCAATGGCTCCCACAGTGTGTCAGCTTATTTATTAGTTTTGTTTTCTCCCTATACATCTATCTCTCTCTTTTGCTATCTCTCTCTCTCTCTGTCGCTATCTCCCTTACTTATTTTTAATTACAAGTTTTTTTTCTGTGCTGTGATTTGACAACACCCTCTGAACGAACTAATGAAAGCCTCGACTACAAAGCATATTTTTGCCTTTTCAACTTTTGCGCTTTTATGCAATGCCGCCAGCTAGACGAGGGGCGTGTGAGGGGGCGGTTGTTGTGGGTGGTGTATTAGGGGAAGCACTATGTGACCAGAAACCTGTTTTGAAAGTGTGTCAAATGCAATATTATTATTTATGCTTTGGTTCTCAACATTTTCTTTTTTTTCTGCATTTTATTTTTGCTTGCCCCTTTGCGTTGCACTTTATGTAATTGACAAGTTTGTTGCATACTTTTGGTTCGCTTGCCAATAATCGGAAATGGCGTTCTGCTCGGACTTTGGCTTTGGCTCTGCTCAAAACTTTTGCCATGGATAGATGCAATTGGGATTAAGAGAAGTTGACGGCTTTTGTATAAGCCATAAACAAAATTTCGTGTTTCTAGCTTTAATTAAATTAAAATGCAAACATTTGAGAATACAGAACTTAATAGGAAGTGAGCAGAGAAAAAGAAAGCGAACTTGCAACTAACTGCAGTTGCACCAACTGAGCTTGCAGATGCTTAATGACTCGTTCGAAAATAGTAACACGTTTCACACACACACACACACACATACACATGTAAGATTATACAGCTCTGTTCTAATGCAATTAAGAGCGCAATCAGCGCCACATTGCGTATACTTAGTGTGATATTTAAGCTGTCGGCAAATGGTAGCAGCTGACGGCAGCAGCCGTTGAGTGTTTGCCTGCCAGGCCGGCCTGGCGGCAAATGCAAATGTTTGCACAATTTGCAGCAATTGTTTCACTCTACTACATTTTAGTTTTTTTTTCTTGTTTTTTGTGTGTTCTAAAGCTCATTAAATGTAAATGACTCACTCAGATTGTTTGCTCTCTCTCCGGCACAGGTCGCACACACAATGGGAACTACGCGCTGTATCACATTGGACAGCCGGCAACGGCTGGCGTCAAACAGTTTGCCGAAACGGGCAAAACAGAGCTACTGGACAGCAATGTCGGTGAACAGCAGCAACAGCAAATGCAGGCACAAAAATCAAATATGGTTGCTGGATCAGTGGTTGGAGCTGGAGCAGGAGCTGGACTGGGAGCAGGTGCATCAACTGCCACAATGAGTGAACGCAGCGTATTTGATGAGTTCAGTCTGCCGGCGATACAGCTGGGCGAGGGGAGGAGCGAGGCGAAAGTGTTTGTCGACAGCAATCACAGTTTGGTATCGCTAATGACGCGCATTGTGCCATCGCCGGATTGGTTTGTAGGCGTCGATTCGTTTGAGGTAAGCATTCAAGCCAAATCCAAGCAATCCACACAAATCACTGTAAACTTATTCACCATTTCTTTAAAGCTGTGCGTGGGTGGTTCATGGATTGATACGGTGACCGTTGAATTGGATCCATTGGATGCTGGCACCGACAATGGCTTCACCTTTACCGCACCCAATTGGCCAACAGCGCCGCAGGGTGTCATCTATCGCATCACCTCCAGATATCCGGCACATCCTGCCGGCAGTTTCTATTATCCGAAGAGCAAACGTTTGCCGCCCATTGCCACATTTCAGTTTATCAAGGTAAGCGTGAACAGCTACTTCAAATGCTCTTGAAAAAAATAAAAAATATATGCAAAAAAAAAACAACTTAAACAAGTTAATTAACTGCAAATTAGCAGTCAAAATGTTGCCCCCGTTTACAGTCCTAATGACTTTTCATTTGCGGGAATCCCTCCTACTTTCCCCCCACTCGAAACCCATTCCGAAAAAAATCAAAGTGCTAATGAGCCATTAGCAGTACAATGGCGGCAAACATGTGTAACAGCTTTGCGAGTGTGTGTGTTCGGGATGTGTGTGTGAGTGTGTGTGTTTGTGGGTGTGTTCCGTGGGTAAAAAGCATATTCTTGTGGCTGCGTGTTAATGCGCTTGATAAATCAGCTGCCTCCGCCACACAGCTGGCGCACACAAAAAAAAAATTAAAACCCGCGCGCAAAAAAAAAGTTTTCGTAAAAAAAAGCGCTGTGTAAAAAATAATGTTAATTACATTAAAATTAAATGCATGCTGTTGAGAAACCAACAAAAATAACAAGCAATTCTTATGAATACTTGTGGGCATCATTAGCAAGTGGGGGCAAACAGATAGGAGTTTCAGACCAGGCCAAAACGGTTTAGCTGGAATGCCTCTACTATTACATTTAACAGCGCTCGTTACTTGCAATTTATTATTATTATTACTATGCGATCAAAGGGGCTCTCAATTTCGTATAGCTTAAAATAAAATCGAAATCAATTTATTGTTTCATGCTCGTAAATCTCAGTTTCAAACATATAAAGCAATTTTCATGGCTTTATGAGGTTGTTGTGGCAACCATTGGAAAATATATATAAATTGTACAAGTAAGGAAAGAAGGAAATGGAAAATGAAAGCTGGTGTGAAGTTAAGAACACAAAGGAGCAATTAATTGTGAAAACATAAAGAACAGAAAATTATGGCAAATTGAAAATGAAATAAAAATAAAAAATAAATAAAAAATGGGGAAGTGTGTGAAAACTACAAATGGGTTCACTTTGCGTCCCATTTATTGGACTCTAACCAAATGGGAACTTACATATATTGATTATCTAAGTTAACAGTTACAAAAGGGGCACTTATATTCATGAACTTTTCAAACCTATAACTAGTAACAGACCCTTGTGGACAGTACTTCATTATTGCTACTCCAATCATACATTTATTCCAATAGTTCTCATTGTCCCGCCATCAATTTAATTATGCATAACAATTGCCAAGTTTCTCTTGAAGATTAGATAAATTCTGTTGGTCCCCGAAGTGCTCGTCAATTAAAGGTTACACTTGGATTCAATAAATTATTTCTAAATCGCCATTAACTTATCCAACTTACATAATCTTTGTTTCCGCTACACCCCACCCGCCATTAAAGAGACCTGTTTTAGTCATTGCAGTTGTGGGGGGGAATGTAGGGGGAGGTTGATGGTGAGGCAGGGACCTTAATAAGCGGCAATCCATTAGCTGCCACAAATCGTGAAACGTGAACGTGAACCATTTGCAGCACAATGCTAATGCAAAATTTGCTACGGTCTTAACAGAATATAAAAAGAAACCAGAAGAAGCAGAGGCAGTTGGTACTAAAATCGCCCACACAAACACACACAAATGCACACGCACACACACACACACGCACACACACATCGAAACAGAGGGAAAGGCAATTCAGGCATTGTAATTATATTGCTGGACGTAGGATGTTACAGAAAGTGCCGCACTTACAGCTCACAATGCATAGCAAGAACCAGAGACCCCGCTATAACCACTCCCCACACCCCACCCCCTGCCCGCCTCTCTCGCTGTGTACCAAAGCCGCCCCCCCGCCTTGTAGTCGTCGTTGCCGCTCATCAAAATTGCTTTTATGTGCGGCAGATGTTTCGACTACGTTTGCATAGTTTACTTGCATGGGCTGCGGGGTAGGCGGGTAGGGTAGGGGTGTGCTGAGCTTTGGGTGTGGGCGTGGCAGTAACTCGGTACGTGTGGTCATTATTCTTTATTTGTTGGCCAGCTCCCTGGCCAGCGGCTCCTCCTGTTCGTCCTGTTGCGGTGGTTGCTGCTGCTCTAGCTGTCCTCGCTGTCCTCGATGTCCTCGTTGTCGTTGTCGTTGTTATTGTAACGCCTTTTTGACACTACTAATTCTAGTTTTATTTTGTATGGCAGGCAGCAGGCGTGGCAATTGTGGTGGGGGAAAGCCCTAAAAGTTTCTACTCCTTTGAATGCCCTTACGTGGGGTGTACAGAATTTGGGGTGTATTAAAACCACAGGAAATGTTTATACTCTTATTTATTCATTTATTTATTGAATGAAATATTAAAATACAAATAAATTTTGAATGAGAGTAAAACATTAAATAAAAACAAACTTAAATATACCCTAACCAAATATACACTCATATTCTTTATCCAAGTTGCCAGTCAAGACAAAAAAAATCGGGTTAAAATAAAATGTTTATCAAATGAATTTTTACATTTTTGTTATTCAAACAAATATTTAAATAAATTTTAAATAAAAAAAAAGTGTAGAGCATTCAAAGTTCTTCATGTTTGAGAGTAGTTTTATCTTTTTTTCTTATTCTGCTTATATTTGGCTACTTTTGTTTATGGCCAACGAAATGGAAAGTTATTTACTGACGAGAATGGACGTCTGCTTCATTTTATGGCCAAGACATGTGGACCCGGCCAACTACTAAATATGCAGAGTCCCCCAAACAAACACACACACACGACTCACACACACTACCACTCCCCGCTGTTCGTTGTTCGTAATTATGTGTTGATTTGGTTGAGCATTAAATTCTTAAATTTGTAGAAATGCTGAAGGGGAATGCCTGAAATGCCAAATCTCGGATTGGAATGGAATGTGTTAGAAACATAGCGAGATAGAGTGAGAGACTAACAGGCAGAGGCACTGAGCTGTAGCCTCTGGATTTAGATCTGGGTCTGTTTTTGTAATCCACCAGGAATTTCGCAGCAATGCGGATTATGTGTGGGTTTGCGTGTGTGTCTGTGTGTCTGTTAGTGCTGCTATTATGCCACAAAGCAAGCAAGACGGCGCTGTCGACGCATTTGCGAAAGGTAGCCCCTGATAAGCTGCTCTGCTATGGGCTGCAAAGCGTGGCGCCACCAACAACGGTAACAACAGCAATGTGTGGCAATAACAATGCGAGTTTTGCTCGCTGTATAGAAAATGACAGCCAGTCCCAAACAAATAAATTAAAATGCGCGACAGCGTGCTCGAAACAAAAAAGTTTTTTTTGGACTGCCGTGTTTCTAGTCACCGCTGTCACGAGAGACTACATATATATATATCTATATATATATAGCTATAGCTACCCCTGTTAACTACCCCCACCAAACCTCTGCTCACACCTGGCGTATGGTCGACCCTCTCTTGTGTGTGTCTGTGTCAATATTTGCCACAAATTGAAATTAGCAGCGCGTTAGGCGCACCTGTACTCACACTCAAATACACTGTGCAAAACATTCAGTTAATAAAGCATTAAAGTTCAAGTAGATTCCGATATATATTTGCTTATTTATTAGTCTGATGCTTTTGCTAGTTTTCGATTTAAATTGAGTTTGATTTGATTGCCCAATTTTGCACAGTGTATAAACTGACTTACGTATGCTTACAGCAATTCATGCAACTGTATTTTGCGTTTAGCTGGCGGCACTCGCTTTTGCTCATGCCGGGCACATAATCCGCGTAAATTAATATGCTGCACACACGCACATTGTGTTTCATGTGTGTGTGTGTGTGTGTGCGTGTGTGTGTGTATTTAACATTTGCTTTTGCTACGTCGGAAAATCAACATATTCCCATGTTCCATTTGCCATTTATTTGCAGCTAAAGGAGTACGAGCTGAGCGAGGTGTTCAACATTGCCGAGGATGATCGCAAATATGAAACGGTGCAGACCCAAACCCACCTGGATGCCGAGCACAATCACGTCGAGATGAACAACGAGCTATCCGCGAGCATCGAGCGGGAGCGGCAACGGGAGAGGGAGCGACAGGAGCAGCAGACACCGCAACAGATGCAGCTGCAACAGTTTAATGACGAAAGGCAACGCATTCGCTCCCAGCTGCTGGCCAAAATGAATCCCAAGTGAGTACAAGCAGCATTTCGCATTTCCCATTTGAAATGTATATTAAATCGTCTCCGAATTTATGTGGAATTTTTGAGAATCCAATGAACTTATTGGAAATTCAGTAACTATTTTGAAATGGTTTGAATTCTGCTGCTGAAAGCTGCTGCAGCAGTTAACTAAGCAAATAAACAAAAGAACCTGCTCGACGTATACGTAATGCGAAGTTCCACACCCAAGTAAAGCTCCAACTAAAACGATGTGATTTCTTAGTTATTTGACAGAGCTTAGCATATTAAATATAATCCCTTATTTGTTGTGTATATACATATATAAAGCTTCAAGTTCTATTGGCCCACTTAACGTATGCGCAATATGACGATGACATGCAGTTTTACGACCAGAAATCTATCTGCATATCCTTGCCAATGGCAGCAAAACATCAATTGCTTTTGGCTCCCACCCACACATACACACACACAAACTAAACATATGCGTCAGGTGTTGCAACACATTTGAAGCAGCTGAGAGGCAAAAAACAAAAGCAACAACAAATAAAAGCTGTTCCCTGGCACACTTCAAGGCACATTACACCCTTCTCACACAAGCAGGAGGGTTTGGGGTTGTGGATAGCGTGTTACAACGCCTGAGACACCGACTGAGATGGTGGCACGTAACTGGGCTAATGCTGCAACTTTAAAAAGCTTGCCACACAACGCAGCTGAGACAATCAGGGAACGGTTAGAAGTTGAAATACTCTACCAAAACGGAGTTTAATTACTAAAACATTAATTTAATTTCAAATTAGAGAATATTTTAACGACTATAACTTAACTTTAAGAGCTTTGCTATAAGAAATAGTTTGATGTTGAATTTGTATAAGCTTTAGTCAGGAAAGAAAAACATTTCGTCTTTCTACGGATTGAAGTATCTGTTAGATATAGTAGTCTGATATTGAAATATGATTTCAAAAGAGTGAGCTACAAATTAAAACACTCTTTCAAAAGCAAAGAAAATGTCCATTTCTTTTCTATATATATTATATATACGGATTCCATTAATGTGTTATACATCTTGCGACACAACCAAACTACCCTCCACAATAGGGTATTTTTGTGTGAAAGGCAGCGCAAAAAGAAAACCTTAAGAACTGAAAGCCAACTTGAGCAACTCGAGCAAAGTCGGTTCAGTGTCCTCGACGTGCAGGTTCCGAACGCAAAACTACAACTAATCCAGTGTCACGCCCACTTTTTTGTTGTTGGGACTGGTGCTGCTCCTGCTGCTGCTGCAAAAGTGGATTTTTGGCAGCATTGGCACTGGTAACCTGCATATTTAATGACCAAGTCCCAAACTCAAACCTGAACCCAGATCCTGGGCAGGCTGTAAGTCGTCGCGTACGTGTTCGAGTGCCAAAAACAAATATTGGAGAGAGAAATAGGGAAAGAAAAAACCTGTGCCAGGGCAACGGCGTGGGCGTGGACACTCCTTGCGAACAGCGCAATTGGCAAGCTGACAGCACAGCACAGTCGAACAGCAATGCCAACAAATGTTGAGCTTCTGAAAACGGTCTAATTACTCGGAATATCTTATCAATTGCGAAGAGCTTAAGTCGCTTTGCTATAAAACCAAACAACACACTTGTGTTAAGTTCTCACCCGATAACGACTGGCTGCAATGGCTGCAATGAACAACGCGTGCTTCTTGCAGCAACATGCAGCAAATGCAACGTACGCAACGTCGAGTGTACCAGGGATTGTTGCAGTTGCAACTGCAGTCTCAGCAGCAAAAAAGTAACCTAAGTGCCAGCAGCAAAACAATCGCAATTAAAATAAATGCTTACGTGCATAAAAATTATTATTAATTCAAGAAAATAATAATATAGTCAATATTTTGCAACACTCTGATAAAAATATAAATAAAATGTAAATTCATGCGATAATACACAAATAAATCACAAGATACACATTTAAAAGATTTATCAACCATATCGTACAAACTGTGAACTGTGCCATGAACTTCATATTGAACTGAGATTTTCAAGAACAACATAAATAAAAACCATAACGCCATTAAGATATCAATTACTTAACTTTACTATTCGAACCCAAAACATATGGTCAGCTATGATCTATCTATTACTATCTTATCAGGGTTTACCAAACTGGTTGACTGCACACTGTGCTGACTTATAAAAGACGAGTAAATCAGTGAAGTGGACAACAGTTGAGTTAGCTGCGTCCACAAATAACAAGCTGAAATGAACGCAGGAACATTTTGCGTCATTGCTGCAAGTGCAACTGATGCACAAAGAAAGCAAAACAAACAAATAAAACAACGAAAGAGAAGTAAGCCAGTTATCAGATCAGATAGAATTGGAAGTTGTAATGGTACCTAATGAAAATGAATGTAATTTCTAGAGCCAAGCAGCCAGCAGAAAGCCATAAAGCAAGAAACTAAAGTTGGGGAGCAGTCAACAGAACAACAACAGGCAACACAACAATCGAATGCCAAGTCGAATAGTTGCCAAATGAGTTAACAAACATTTTTGGCAGCTATCTTATCAGTTTTATCAGAGACTAGCATATATGTATTTGTAAGGATTTGTGGCATGAAAATACATTTGCTGTGACATAAACACTTGGACTATAAATTGACTGGTGCGGGTCTATAAACTTTCAGTTAACAATCAGAACGAAAACGCAACGGAACCAAACGAAAAAAAACGACATAAAACTTAGAATGGCAACAACAATTGAAGAAATTAGCACAAGTGAAACGATAAATAATGGAATAATTAGCGAAACGATCGAAACAACAACAATTGAGATATCGCCAACGCCAGCAAAACGGGAACATCATCATCATCATCATCATCATCATAAGCATCATCACAAAGATCGGCCAACAACTTTAACTATCAGCAATGATAGCTTGGATATCATAGAGATTGTGTCTGATGAAAGCGAAACTCATCATCATCACAAACATCATCATCGTCATGATCATCATCGTTCTAACAAGAAACAGCAAGCACCAGAGATACCACCACCACCACCACCACCACCACTGCCCAGCACCACACCACCTTTTGTGACGCCCAGCGATGAGTTTGTTTGGCTAACGGATTTGGATGCACCACCAGAGCCAACGGCGCCATTGCCACCACCCTCACCCACCAGCTCAGAATGCAGTCAGATAACCTTACAGCCAGCAGCAGGTGCGGCACTCATCATCGAAAGCCAATTACAGACCATGTCACTTACTCCACCTCCATCACCTACACCACCTCCAGCACCTGCACCACCTCCAGCACCTGCACCTGTACTCATTGAGGAGATTGTAATGCAATCAGATTTGCAGATGCCAGCACAGAATTCAGTGCCCTTAGCCATACAGCTCAATCCGCTGCCAATAGTTCAACAGCAAACACCACTCAGTGCCAGAGCAGCAGCTGAAACTGTAACCACCGTCATCATTGAGGAGCAGCCGTGGCCAGATGTTGCACCTGCAACGCCAGCACCACCACTGATACTGGTGGGCATGGTAAGCGAGGACAACAACGATGTGCGCCGCAGCAACTACAGAGTCAGCACAGATTTGACTGCCACACCACAGCAGCAGGAGCCCTCAAAGCGTTGCTGCTGCGTCATTGCCTAAGAAAATGGAGTATGGCTTTAAGATTCTGGCTTGTTCAGTTTTATAACTGCAATTTTGCTGTATTTATTAATAATAATAATTAGGAGCTAGGCCAGACCAGCAGAGCAGCTCTTAATCTGTCTACAAAGAAAGTCTTGTTAAGCTGTGCGTAAATATTTGAGGCTCTCAATAAATAATTCACTTAATTTAACAACAAAACTGAAATATTTGATTACTTAACAGAATGTTAAAAGCTTAACGGCATGTTATGTTAAATGTTTAACAGCATGTTAAGTGTTTACATTGGAAATGCTGCATCAGATATGAAACAATTGGCTGATTAACAGCACTTTGAATAACAGAGTTGCCACATGTTGAAAGTTACATGAAAATTCAGTTATTTTTATAAAATTATGTGTGTGTGTTTGCTGTGTGTGTGTCTGTGTGTGGTAAACATTCCTCTATCGACATGTACAGTCATCGCTCGCGATCGATGACAAAGCTTGCCCTATCTATGCGCATGTGAAGTTAAGCCGCCTTATCTAATCACTGGTGGCAAGACGGAACAAAATCACCGCTCGTTGACAAAATCGTAATTGATTATTAATTAGCTCTCCGGGTTTCCACCCGAGCCGGACAACTGCTCAAAGTGATTAAAGCACTTTTGATGGCATTCAGTCAACGGTCAACGGTCAACCGTCGCTGAACTAACCACATTCAACGATTTAGTGTGCGAGATGCCGCCGCCAGGACGCGGATTTGGACCCGGACCGGCACGTTACGGCGGTGGCCGTGGTCCGCCACCGCCCGGACCCGTTTTTCGTCCCGGACCACCACGCACCAATGTCAATGTGGATGTTAACATTGGTGCACGCCCCCCGCCCATTGGCGTTGGCATTGGCTTTGTGCCACCGCCAGTGATTATTGGCGGACCGCCAGTGATTATCGGTGCACCGCCCCCAGTTATTGTAGAAACCTATGGGCCCCCCCGCCCCGCTGTTGTGGGCGTACAACCCCAGATGGCCACCGCCACGGTCTACACACAGCCAGAAGTTTGTTGTTGTGCCATTCAATAATGCCCCAAATACTTTTGTATCCTGTGTGTGTGTGTGTGTGCGAATCTACAACTAAATATATCCTTGTGAATATCTTTTATATGCATAGGTATCCTATAACTGTAACTTGTGACTGTGAATAAATTGTTAAGTTTTTGTGCGCAAATGTCTGATCATTTAATTGGGCATAGCAAAATTACAAAATTAATGCTCTTATCTAATTATTTATCGAAATTTATCAAATGCACTGAAAGAAAGGGGGCTTTCTGAACGGAAAACTAGTTAATTATTTAATCCTACAGCAATTACTTCAAAAAGTTGAGGAATTTGAGTATTAACCTTAAGCTTGTAGCTGAGAAAGAGTAAAAGTTCCATTCAAGGAATGTCGAGGCAAAAAGTAAGCTAAGAGTTTTCTAACATATGAAGAAGGAGACTTGGTAGTTAAATATTTTGAATAAGATATCTTTTGGGTGGCTATAATCAAAAATGATTTAAGCATGGGGGAGAAAAGGCTTAGGATACTCATTGGTCTAATGACAGGACATTGTAGACTTAGAAGTTACCTAACTGCTAACGCTGTTTTACTGTGCAGGTTTTGTGAAAGCGAGTAGAAGTCCTCAATGCACATCCTAACAGAATGTGTAGCCTTAACCAGGAAAAGATGCAGCGTCCTTGGAATGCATGTTATGAGATTCAAAGACATAGAAGCCCTCGCCCCAATAAAGATACTAGCATGATGGAGGAGCTATACGCTTAGAAGGGGCACACTACAGCTAATAAGTCGCAGTGCAGGTACCCCAATTTATAATAATAAGTGAGTTTATCTTAAGCAAATACATATATGTATATTATGCCACATATGAAATATCAAGCAAATCGTACTCTTAAGCTCTTTCTCTATGGAGATGAATTATTATTTATTTATTACTCAAAATAGTTGGAAATTCTAGTAAAATGTCAAATGTGAAATATTATTTTTTTCACGATTTTTGAGGCGTCTCAAATTGCGCATAATTCGCCATTTGCTTGATACAATTTGATGCGCTCGTCTAACGGTAATTGCCATAAGCATGATGAACATTGTTGGTAATAACTGACATTCAACACACACACACACACACACAGGCAACACACATGTAAGCAGTAAGTTTGTTGGGACAAATTTCTTACTCGACATAAAAAAAATGTCGAAATGTTTGTAATTTCAATTTGGGGAATTTTCTTCATTACTTTTGCCAGGCAGCTGCGTCGCCTCTGGCAAATGTTTGTTGATTTTCCATGTCTTTCCATGCATTTCCACGCTGCTCCATGCCGTTCGACAGTTGCGAGGCTTTTTGAGACTTTCAAGCCTGTCGTCTCGTCCGACTCTTTAGTCTCACGTTTTTCAATATTTTCGCCAATTTGCTTGGTGCTTTGCCTCCGCTCTGTTCGCATACCCATTTCCCTCCTGATTTCGTTTTTCATTATTATTTGCGCGATTTTGCACGGCATGTGTATGCAAATAAACGAAAAGTGCAGGAAACAAAACACGGAAGTCAGCCAGGAAGGAAGGAAGGAAGGAAACCGTCGGCGGCACAGCAAATGTTGCTTCTGCCTCTGACTCTGACTCTCAATCTCTCTCGCTGGCCTGGTTTTCCGTGTCTGCCACATTTTGGAAGCAGCCAACACAGACACACAGACAACGCACCCAAACACACACACACACACACACACGTACACGGAAATCCACACAGGGAAAACTGCAAAAAGGCAAATTTAAATTGAAATTGTCTACAGTTGACGTGCTGAAATACGAAACGCGCTCATCGCCAAGCCAAACACCTTACAACATGGCGTATGTGTAATCTCTGTGTGTATACATTTTACAAGTGTGTATCTCTGTGAGTCTCTCTGTGTGTGTGTGTGTGAGAGTATTTGTGTTAAGCAGTACAAAAATCGTGCTTGTAACGCAACGTATTATGTTCCGGAGCTGCTTAACAAAATCAAAAAGCAAATTGATTTGCCAGCAACTTATAAATTCTTAAATGAAATTCTTGCTTAATTTAAATATTGATCGAACAAATATATTAGGCAGCTGCTTTATGGAAAATGTAACGGAATAAATTTATGTTGCATAAATAATTGAGCAAAATGATGGCAATTTGTATATTTTCAGCCGTTTTCTGGGGCAGAATTTAACATGAATTTCAAAAATGCATCACAATATTTGTTGTTACTTATTATTCGCTGAAAGCAAAGCTGCCGTTAAACTTAATGTTATTAAGAAGCAATTAATGAATTGCATAATTGAATAATTATATTGATTTAATCAAATTGTACTTGCGCACTTGCAGCTACAACAACAGTCAGCAGCCGGGCGTTGTGAATGTGGTGCCCAAGAACGATAAGCATGCCCTGATGCAGAGCATTGCCAGCAGCTATAGGCGCAACGATGGTGCTGCTGCTGCTGCTGCTGCCAATAATGTTAACAACAACAACAACAACAACCACTCTTTAAAGGCCACATCCGCCTCAGCGTTCTCTTCCTCATCCGCATCCGCATCGTCAACGCGACGTCGCGGTCCATTGGGATCGAAGCGGCGTCGCGACTGTCGTGTCAGCCACTGGTCCGAGTGGACGACCTGCAGCAAGAGCTGTGGCATTGGGGAGATGCATCGATATCGCAAAGTCATCAAGCATGGCAAACGTGGAGGACGACCCTGTCCGGCGCTCCAGCAATCGAAGTGGTGTGGCACCGAGCGCGACTGCCACGGGCCGCAGACCTATTTTAATTGGTAAGTAGCCACCACCCCCCTCGCCATCCCCCACCCTGTGACCGTACCAGATATACATTTAATTTCTCAAATGGTGACACCGCAGGTCCGATTCCGACACATGAACTACGCGCCATGCAACAGCACAGGCCATATAAATACAATTTTAATTTAAGTCATAAGAAAATACTTCTTGTGTCGAGAGAGACAACAACAAAAAAGGAAAGAGAAAACACACCCAGGCGGACAGACCAGACCAGAACAGGCAGGCCGAGTGCAATCCCCCCCCAGAGAACAACTGCTGAGCGATTTTAATTTTAATTTAGTTTACGATACGAAATTGAAAATTCATTAAAAAAATATATAAAAAAAAATGCATGCACGCAAATGCGGATTTTCGACAAACATAAAAAAAATAAAAATTAAAAAAAAAATGAGAAAATTGCATATGAAACCGAAGACTACTGACAATATTTAAACAAAATGGATTTAAAGAAAAACACAGACACACACACACACAGACACACACAAACAGAGGTACATACTCACACACAGATACACACACTCACACACACACACATTTGGCTAAAGAATTATATGCATATAATTTAAGTTCTTCAATTCTGTTGCTTAAGCTACATTTTTTTGTATAAATCAAGCAGTACTTTCATAATATGTGTCATATATTATACATATATATATATATATACAAATATATATAAATATATATAAAAGCAAATCCAAAAGAAAAAAAAACTTAAAACCCATAAAAAAACAACTTAATAGTAGACATTTAATTTTAAGATGCAATTCGATAGCGAGAGTGGTTCAATAAGTTGCAATAAATTAAATCGATAAATGCAAGAGTAATAAAAGTAATAATAATAATAAAAAACCTAAAATAAAACTACCATTTTAGACATTTCTTATAAGTTCTTTTCATTTTGTGTTAGTTCACTTTTTATTGAATCATTTTCGCATATCCGAAGTATATTAACTGATTCAAAAAGTAAAAAAAACCAAAACCAAAACCAAAAACAAAGCGTGAACATTTGCGTAACCAAACAAGGTAAAAACAAAAACAAAAATTAAGCTAACATTAGGTGTAAAACTAAGTTAATTAAACTTTACCACAATGCAATAAAGGGCAACAACATAACAAGAAGAAGAAGAACAACAATAACAAATTGGACAAAAGCAGTCGATTTAAATCGAGTTTAAAAAGTACCTACAACATGTTCATAAGACCACAGAACAGTTTGAGAACCACAATTGAAAGCAGCAGCCAAACAATTCGACAGATAAAGCGGATAAACATTAAATTTGAGTTGAGCAAACATTTTGAGAACCACAGTTTGGCAAACAAGACTCAATTGAAGTTCGCAATTTGAAAGCAACACCAGCAGTTTCCTTGGAATTGCAAAAATTGTTGACTGCGGCAAATTCAATGCGGTTTTAGATAACGTGAGAGACAACACAGAGTTTTAATAATTAGAGTCAACAACAAACAAAAAACACCAAACAATTATTATAGCTAGAAAAGGTGTTGACAGTTTGCGAGCCACTGCTTGATCAATAACTTAGGCACTCCCTTAAATGCAAAGTAAAACAGATTCCAATTTGAGCGCAGAACAGCAGCAGGCAAACAGTTTGAGAGCCAACTGAACAGTTTGAGGTGCATAGAGTTAGAGAGCCACTGCTTGTGGCAGCCAATCAAATGTAAAATAAATCAAACGAATGCAAAATGATTACAAATTAGAGATTAAAACACACACACTTGATGATGATGTAATAATAAACACAAATATAAACTGCAAGTGCATAAGACATTTTGTAAAATACAACAATTAACAACAACAACAACAAAAACAACCAATAAAATCAATGCATCGTAAACTGTACACGGTTTTCAATTATGTTTGTTAGTTTTGCGACATTTCAACAGCGCCGGCAAAATCAACTTGAGCGCCCCGGAGCACATTATGCAGATGCCGGAAAGGGCAAAGGGCACCACATAGCCACCAGTTCGATCAACCAGAATACCACCCAGTGTGGTGCCAATAAAGATGCCCAGACCCATCGCCAAGGCGGTTATGCCAAAAGCATTCGTCAGCTTCGAGAGGCCCAAGTAGCGCACATAAATCAATGCACGCAGTGTGGCAAAGACAGCTGAATGTGCCATGTGGCAGAGTGGGCAAGTATCGGGTTTGTATGTTAGTCCTTAATGTACGCTAAACTAACTTTGGTTTAAATTTAATTTTTAAATTTTCTTTGCAATTTAAATCCATTAATTCAAATTTGATTTGAAGTTCACAAAAATTTAAACCAAAATTGATTTACTGTTTTGTGAAGTTTTGTGCTAGAAGCTTACCTGGTGCGACGCCAAAGCAGATGGCGTAAACAAACTGAAACCAGATCAAATCGCTGCCATAGAAGGCGCTAATGAAGACCATAACGCCGCCGAGTATCATGCCGCCACCGCAGATATAGTTGGTCCAGCTTCTCAGCTTGTAGGCGACAAAGCCGCACAGATTGCGCATGATGAAGTTGGATACACCTATGGCGGTGGGTATCATCTGGGCATACTGCACCGGTACAGTGGCGCGCATCTTACTGTACACAAAGGGTATATTGACCCCCATAGGATAGAGGAAGGCGGAGGCCAACAGAATGCGAAACTCAAAGTTCTTCAGCAGATTCGCATCGAAGAGTCGACTCAAGGCCCTCACAATCTTCGTCCGCAGCCAGTTTTTCTTGCTCTTTTTTTTTCTCCGTGACTTCTTGGGCGGAATACGCGCCGGACTGAGTGGATCTTGAACGGCAGCAACTTTGGATGCATCCGGCGAGCTGTTGATGTTGTCGTAATCCTTGATATTGTGTAAACCATAAGCAGTTCTTTGCAGCTGCGAAAGTCATATTAAAACACAAAATATATTTAACCAAATTGTGACTCACATGCGCTTCAGTGCCCACCAACTCCAGTTCCTTGCCATCGAACTGTTCCCTGTTGTGGGGTTCTCCGTAGTCGGCGGGTCCCGTATAAAAAAGATCGTCGCGCTGTATGGGATCCGGTCGCACCACATAGTTGTGCTCGGAGCGATCGGAGGGCACCCGTTTGATCTCAGGCTTCTTGCAGAAGTGACAAAAGTTTGCACAGCGTCGCCATTTACTCTTCTTTTTCCTGGCCGGCTCATAAGTATTGAGCACATGGCGAGACCTATGGGAGGCGGCTTCTTCGCCGAGAAAGTAATGCACATAGAAATTGCCATAATACTCATTCGAACTGGAGGTAGTCGAGGGATCCGTGTGCATCACGGCCACCGGGGTCGGAGCAACCTCCAAATAGGCCGCAGCCACAAAGAGGAGCAGGCAAATCAGAAGCACCTGAAACCGTATCGTATTCCGCCAGCCAATCTGCTGCACGAGTATGTTGTTCGTAATGGAGAAGATGCATATGCCTGCACCAGCACCGGAGCAGGAAAACCCACTCGCAATGGGACGATATCGCTCAAAATAATATCCAATGATGATCTGTGAACTCACCCAGATCATGCTCAAACCGGGTCCACCTGCAGATTTCAGTGGTTAACAGTGGTTAACAATGGTAATCAGTGGTTGCCTACCAATAACACTATAGAAAAATATCACCACAGCCAAATTGGGACCGAAACTGGCTGCCAGAATGCTCAGCGCCGAGATTATCACACCGAACAAAGCTACCGGACGAAAGCCGTAACTGTTGATGAGGGCACTGGAAAAGGCACCGCCCATGAAATAGCAGCCAACTTGTATGCTGCCCACGAGCACCACCTGGCCACTGTTCAGATTGAACTCCTCACTGATGTGGGGCAGCAATATGCCCACGGTGAATACAATGCCATCAACGATGAGCTGCGCCAGGAAACTGAGCACGAGCACCACCCAACCGTAGCCACCATCCGGTGGTATGGACATGTAGATCTAGTGGTGGATAAGGTGGATCAGTCGTGCTTGATTTAGCCACTCCACTCACTCACTTACGAAGCCCAGGCCCGAGGCCAGATTGCCCTGCTGGAAATCACTTGGATTCAGATCGTCCAAATTGGTGTCCATAATGAAAACTGATTCGCTGCTAGTCAGCTTGGAGCTGGTGACATCGCTGATCTTAACCACATCCGTTTCATCGGAAAGCGGGAATTCCGTATCCATATTGCTGGCTGAGGCGTCCTGGGAGTGTCCACTAACAATTGAGGCATACTGTATTGCTAGCGAATCATCGGAATCATCGGCTGCCTGATTCTTAATTGAAGGTCCTAGAAATGTGTGGGAACGTAATAATTATCTTTATCTATAGTTATCTACTTCTTTTGCATCCATCTATCTAATATAATACAATCTATAATCAATAAACTGTTTTTCTTTGCATCCTTCTCCGTTATTCTAAAGGATTGTTTGTAATTAACGCAACTCACTTTTCTTGTATATCTTTGTAGTCTTGGTGGTGAGCGGCTCCTCATGGTCGTATTCATATGTGCTGGGGCTTGAGTCCCTAACGGTAATTCGTTTGGTATCGAATCCAACACGTTGTCTGCGTATTCTTTGATCTGTTGTTGTGCCTGTCGTTTTGTGTGACGATGAGGGCAACTCCCTCAATTCCTGCGGCTTTTGTGCAGCAACCAGGATGACGGGCATATTGCCAACCATCTCTGCCTGACTGCTCGATGCAGATGTTGCTGCTGTTGATGCCACATTCCCGACTTGCTCCCGTTTGCGGTCCAGTTCAAGCTGCGATGTTTGACTGTGTGTGTGTGTGTGTGTGTGTGTGTAGTGGTTAGTTACGTGGCACAGCTAGCTAATGTAGGACTCTCATACTCACCTACCCAGCTGGTTATGAGTTCGACTCATTTTTCGATTCGTGTCTGGGCAGGGGAGAAGCAAATTGACATTTTTCTCAAAAACTCTCTCGCATCCGAATCCATGACTTAATGTCAGTGGCAGCAGCACAGTCGTGAACTTTTGCCCGGGATGAAGCGTGGGGCAACCGTGTGGCAACACAGGATCATGCAGCATTCTAGCGCGTCTACGTGCTGCCAGCCAAAAATATTCACGATATGAAAAAATTCCTGGCTGCTGCTGCTGCAGACCGCGTTCGCCTTTGCCGTTGCCTTTGACTGCTGTCGCCAGACAGTCACCCGCCTGTCACGCCCCGTTTCCAGCAACCACCCACCCGCCTGTAGCTGTTGTGACAGACAGGCATGGCCGCTTGCCTCGCCGCATCCTTGCCCGCATTCATGCTTGCTTGCATCTCGCAGCGCGCAAGTTGCAAGTTGCTTTTACTAATGCAACTGTTACTTTTGTCCATTTGCCCCATTCGCACACTCAGAAAAAATCTTGAAATTCTTACATATATACTAATGTTTATTAATTAATATAAGCAACAAAAAATGTTTAGAATTAAAAAAGCCCGTGAAATAAGATACGTATTTTTGACATCTTAGAAATTATGCCCTAAAATTAAGAAAAATCCCATTTTTAGAAATATACTTTTGCGATTTTCTGAAATTAAGGCGTATTTTTCTTCTTTGTTTTTTTTTGAGTGTAATGCAACTGTTACTTTGTCCATTTGCCCCATTCCCAGTTGTTGTTTATTTTGGCTCCCCAAACAAAATTGCATCAGTGCAATTTCATTGATTGCAAGTAAATGAAATCATTCCAATGTGCTTCTCACGCCACGTCGTCTCCTCCTCTTGCCCTGCTTTCACTGTGCAGTCGCTGTGCCGCCTGCTCGAAAGTGGCAACTGCATTGGTGCATTGCTGTATTGGTGCTTTATGCGAAATCCTGAGGCTCCAAGTTGCCGTTGCTTAATTTGCTGCATTATTTATTCAAAGTGCACAAAGAGACAGAGAGAGATGGGTTATATAGAAGCACTATCATCGGCACACATATATATATATATGTATATATATATATATGTATATATATTATGCTGTTAGTTTATTTATTCAGCTGTGTCATTAATGTACCTCATACTGATGCTAATCGCTGCCTAAGAGCATTTAAATTTCCACATCAAAGCGAAATATAAATTTGACACACTTTTGATATCAATCAAAATGGAATCCAAGCCAATATTTGTTCGGCCATTTTTTTGGCTCGTATATAAATGGCTTTTTCGTGTTTAATTTGTTAACTGTTTTCTTTATTTGGCCAAAGGCACTGCACTATATGGAAAGCGAATGGAATTGAATTCCCACTGCTAAGCTGCTCCGAGGCTCAGAGCAACAATAAAAAACAAATAAATAAAGTATAAAAGCCAAGACAAAAAGTCGACATAAAAGTGGTAAGGCCAACAGTTGGACAAGCTCATGAATTTTTTTTTTGGCCTGCTACGCAAACAGGTCGAAAAACAAAAACAGTCGGGGATAAAAGCAAAACAAACAAAAAGCATCAAATAAGTATACGGCATGTTGTACGCGCTGCTTGGACCAGTTAACTGGACGCGGGCCAGTTTTCGCTTTTATGCCACTGCTGCTGAAGCACAATATGCATGAGTGCAGCAGGCTTCAAAAAAATTGGGTCAATTGCTGTTAACAATTTGACTGCAATCTTTTTGAGGCCGTTTCGATTTCAAGGCAGCTGCCCACAGTCCAATTGGGCAGCAAGTTAAAAAACAAAACAAAAAAGCCCAAAAACAATTGTTGAGGAAAACTCGAAAACCAAAAAAAAATGGGGCACAAAAATCAACGCAGGCCAACGGAGCCAGGAGTGGGACAGAGAGATTGAAACTGATGGCTGGCGGGCACAGAAACGCCCACTCACTAATTAATTAGTGCGTTTTGTTTTTTGTTGGACGTGGAAACTTTTTGCGAGAGTTGCCCAACTGTTTGGTGCACTTTAACTGGGAAGAACCTGCCGCAAGTGATGAAATGTGAGCCAACTTTTATTTGAATTTCATGAAACAAGCCGAGTTTTGCACTTGAGTGCTTCTGCTTTTTGTGGTTCCTATTATTTGTTGAGCACTCAACTATATGTTTTCAATTTAATTTCAGAAAAATGTCTTAATTAAATTTTATTAATTTTCTTTTATTTTACACATGATTTACCATATTTGTTTTTTACTGACAAGTTAGCTTGGTACCATTTGTTAAAATGCCTCCTTGAAAAAAGTCTAAATCAAAACATATTTGGGCAATAGTTTTGGACCAGTCAATAAAAAAATACCCAAAAAAAAAACAAATTCTTTATTCGTATAAAATGCTGCCGACGAACTGGAAAAATTGTGTGCAACACGCTATTGGTTTGATTGGAGCCCCACGTTGCATATGCAGATTCAAACACTGCAAGTCTGTTAGTCGGGTAAAGAAAGTAAGCCGCATAACGGAGAGAGCCGAGCCGGCATATTTCAAGCAGCTCCGGCCGTGCAGAACGGACGATGAGCTGCGAGCGCATCCCAGTTTGGGCTATCCGCGCTGCAATGTACCATTTCGGGCGGAACATATGGAACCGAGCTTCAACAAGCAACGATTCAACGCACGCCATTACAGGCCCAGCAAGAGCCTGGATCGTGACCATCAGGTGAACTGGGTGGACCGTGTGCTGGAGAAGATACCACAGAACTGCCGCATAGAACGCATTGCACCCGAAATTAAACGCCGCACATGGCCAATGCCCCGCTGTGTCCGAGTGGCGACTCAAAAGTGCCGCACACTGATGCCTGTCAAGTGCAGGCCTTTCACACCGGCATCGCCCACTTCAGAGGAACGCTGTATCAAGTTTCCCCGCTCAGAGTGCCCTAAGAAGAAATTGGAGGTCCTCTGCAAGTTTAAGCCCAAGACACCGACAAGCTGTAGGCGACCGAGGACACGTTATCCCAGCTTCTCAGAGTGCCACAAAGATGCAATAACCGAGTGCGACAAAGATCGAGATTCGTGTCCAGATGAACGATGAAAGAAAGTGAGCCAATTTGCAACATGTTGGCATTTCATTCCCAATCATAACACATGGCTTAACTTCCATCCTAGCTGCTCAGTCACAAACAAATTTTCGATGGCATTAAACAATTCAAAATTCCAACTTTGATTTTAGAAATATGAACAAATTACGGATTAGCTGCCCGTTTTTAAGCTGCGTCATGCGGCACTCAACCAGCTTCAAGTCCATCGAGAACCGGCTGCAGAGGCAGCTGCGTCAGCTGCGGTCCCAGCCGAAGCCAATGCCGCAACGTAAGCCACGAATCCGTAAAATCTATCAAAATCGGGAGCGTCGCGATCGAAAAGCGTTTCACGCTAAACCATGCACAGCATGCAAGCTCGCAGATTGTCAGCTACCAATTAGTTCGAGAACAAAGCCTGCAACCTCAAAGCCCATGCCATGTTGCAGGCTGCGTAGTTTGACCTGTCACTCGAAGCATGGCAAATGCGGGACTGCGACTGTGAGAAGCGCCAGACGCCGTATCACAGTTTCGCGGAGTGCAAAAATTATGCACTCCCTCCGCCGGGTGCTGGCTGTGAATGCGATCCGCAGCCGAGTCTGTGCGACATGTGGAACTACTACCGGACTAGGCGATAAATTATTTATATTTGATGCATGATTCATCTTT
This sequence comes from Drosophila imparisetae, assembly GCA_035042265.1. Taxonomy (NCBI): domain Eukaryota; kingdom Metazoa; phylum Arthropoda; class Insecta; order Diptera; family Drosophilidae; genus Drosophila; species Drosophila imparisetae. The sequence continues at coordinate 1,970,161 of JAWNLP010000145.1, read as the reverse complement.
TAATTCGACTTGGTTTTATTTGAAATTTTATTCAATCGGAAAACTTTCCGAATTGCTTTGCCATAGAAAGTTGCAAGCTAAATTTTTCAATTTTTATTTGCATTGCATTTTAAAGTGTTTTTGATATCTTGATAACTAATTTCTCTTTCTATTCGAGACACTCGACTGTCGGCTCGAGTTGAAAGTGCAATTTGAAGTTGATGTTAATGGGGCGCCAGTGTTGGTTAATGCCGCATTGCCACTCACATTCCAAATAGGATGCCGTTTGTCAGCTAGTCTTTCTTTTGTGCCGGCAATCTCAGCTCTAGAAATGCTGAAGTGCTCTCCTGGGCCTGGTGACATTCCTAAAAGGGATTTGCATGCCGCTGAGATGTTTATCGTAAATTGTCCTCGTCCTTGTTGTCCCACTCGTCCTCGTCGCCGTCGTCGTAGTCATCCGCTTCGTCGTCTGGGCGCACAAATGTCAACAGCACAAAGCGCTGACGTTTACATTGAAAGTCACTTTGGGTGCCCAGACAGCAGCGTGTGGCATGTGGCACGGGGCATGGGGCATAGCTAATGAAAGGCAACAAGACGATTGCGTTGCATTTTTATTTGTATTTTCACTTTGCATTTATATTTCTTATTTTACTTTTTTTCTTAAATGCAAATATTTAGCTTGTGTGAAAATGCCAAAAACACCATTTTCCATATTTTGCCTCGGGCCATGTTTAATTGTGAATAGTTGACTTGCCATTGGCATGCAGCTGCTCGCTTCTGGATGGCTTTGCCTTTATTATCGTGCGCATCCTGAAGCTCACTTGCAAATTTGCCAAAACATTTGTCCTTGTTGCTGTCGTTGTTGTTTCGGTTTGGGGGAATGTGCACAAAAGTATGCCCCAGAGTGACATTTCGCACAAATGAAATGTATGGCTGGAAAACTTGTCTATTTGGGGCCCAAACAAATAATTTTATTATAAAAGTTTTTTATGCATGTTTGCCCGGCTGTTTGCGTTGGCCTTCTCCATCTATTTGTGGCTGGACTCCGAGTCACATTGCGTACCTCAACGAACGAACAAAGAGATGTGTGAGAACAGACGAGTGACATAGAGATGGGGCACAGCTGGGTAACAGAGAGGGGGTGGTAGGTAGAGTTAGCAGAAATGCGAACTTTATGCTTCGCATAGTAAACATTATTAGTGTTGTTGATAAAATGATTTTTGATTTTCATAAAGAAGGAAACATTCAATTTTATTGCTAATAGCGCAATTAAAAATTAGTCACTTTAGCCAGAAACTAGGCCAACCAGAAATTAAGTTGAGAGTAGTGCAAATTATTATTGCTGTTAATTAATGCTGGTTTTCAAAACGATGAAAACACAAAAATTTTGACATAGAAAATGAGAACTCTATGCCACGCACAGTAAAAATTATTAGTGGTGCTGATAAGAGGAAAGCTGCACACTAAAAACGCAATTAAAAATGTTCAACTTTAGGCAGCAACTAGGCAAGGCAAACAAAGAATGAAGTTGTGACTCTTGCGGAGGAGTCAACTCATTTGGCCAGGCAATTAGTTTGGAGCCTTAATTGCACAGCTGCACTTTAAATGTAGTCCGTGGTCTTTGCCTTTATTACCTGGCAGCCGTTAGCCATTTGTTGCTATTTGCAGTTTGCAGTTTGCAGTTCTGCTGCTTGTTGGTTAGCCCTTAAGCTCGACTCCTGCACCTGCCCCAACTCCTGGCTGCATTCCTGAGCAGCGGTGTCCAGCACCCACATAACCATAAATGTAAAATGCCACTTTCTTTTCCCACTTTGTTTTTTGCCTTCCTCGCTCAATTCGCTCTTTGTTTTTATATTTTTGTAGCTGCGTCCACTTTATGCAGTTTGTGTAGTCTAGTGCCTGGTCCGGCACTAAATGGCCGCCAGCTCTTTGCGCTCCATGGTTGTTACTAGATTGTTAATATTATTTTATAATTTCTTTTATTGTTGCTATACGGTCATTCGGTGGTATTGCAGTCATATTGTTTCAAAACACTGCCCCCAACAAACCGTGTGCTGTAAACATGTTGTGAAGCGCTCAACAAATGCAGTCATTTCACATGAACAATGTCGTAAACTGTTTGGAATCGTGTTGGGCTTTTAGACAGACACATTTAATGACTACATGCTGTGGTGGCAGCATTTTAAAGATGAAATTGTAAATTTAGAGGACAATTAAATTCATTTCTCTTTCTATGATTAGATGTAGAAAGCAAAAGCTGAGTACTTTCCGAGACACACTCGAATATTGAATTATTTAGAAAATTGTTACTCAATACTTGAGCTTAAAGCATTTTGTTGTTAGCATTGTTGGCGATGATGTTTATTGACATTTATTTTGGGCTGGCCTACGAGGACAAGCAGAAGGATGAGGTGGTGCGGAAATTGCGTGCAATTCTATTGACATACTCGTAATTCAAATAGGCAACAAACGTGCCGAGCAATTCAAAGCGCCTCAAACGCGTCAAAAATGTAAATTTCTCACTGCCAAGTGTGGGTATCGCGGGGAGTGGGGCACTTTGCACTCTACGTGCTGCCAGTAAACAAATCAATTTGACAAAACGCAGAAATTTGTAATCAAACACAATGTGCGTGCGTGTGTGTGTATATGTGTGTGATTGTGTAGAAGTATGTGAAAGCAGCAAAATTTGAGTCCATTGTGTCAGTGACAATGGGACAAAGACAAAGGCAATGGCAAAGACAACAGGCAGATAAAAATGCCAGCCGCAAGCTTAACAAGTCGACTTCTATTGAGGGAGCCGCCATTGTTTCCAGTTAAGCTGACAACATAAAGCTACCAGTTGGTGGGCAGAGCAGGCGGAAGGCAAAGGTGTGGCTTAGAGGGAAATACGGCGTACATTGTTACCAAAAAAGAATAAAAAAAATGCAAAAGAGTTTCAACAGTTGTTGGGATGTGCCGCGTCTAACTGTCGCTCATTTTGGGCCAACAGACGTCACGAGTGTGGCTACAGAGAGAGAGAGAGAGTGGGGCAGAGGAGGTTGGCAGCAGAACCTTAGCTTATCTGCAACAGTTTGACAATCGCCATGTCGTTGTGTTCAGCTTAATTATGACATTAGATTGCGAGTTCACTGTGAGGCAGATTTTTCTGTACGCTCACAAAAGTATGCAACAGTTTTTTCTGAGTTTCCTTCTTTTGCTGCTGCATGCAAATATTTTGTAGTTATGTATATGTATATACATATATGTATATATATATATATATACAGTTATATTACAGCTGACACCAACACACAGCAGACACACACTCGCCATCAGACATTTGTTGAGCCCCGGGGCAAAGTCAACAGTAAAAAGCATTAATAGAAATTCATATTGTATGCGAAATGCGGTAAAGCGACAAAGCGGTAAAGCGGGAAGGAGCCAACATAATAAACCCATTTTGTGCGGCTTTAAAATGCCATTCATGAAACATGTGCTAGCATTTATGCATATTAAATTAGTTATCAAAAAATAAACTGGCAAAAGGCGTCCAAAAAGTGCCACAATAAACTGACATAAACATAAACATACAAAACACTCTGACACACCCACACACACAAATATAAGTGGGAACCCTTTTTTATGGGGAATCGTCGCCGACGTAACATTAGGCACGCACAAATGGCATTGGGCGCCTGGCTCTGAGGGTTCTGCAGCTGTTTTGTTTAGGGGCAGCCATCAGCTTCATATTCACACACATTAACACACCGAAATGCGCAATAATGAACCAGAAGCAATACGTACAAGTTTAACACGCTTCAGCATGTATTCAACCTAAAAATGAAACATTTATGAAATACATTTATTTTTCACATACTTTTCATATAAATATATGATCATATAACAGGCATCGCATTTATGGCAACATAATCAAATTTTAATCTGTTAAATGTGTTGAAAGGGAAATAAAGAACGGATTATGGGAAGTATGTAACTCTGATCTTTAATGATCTTCCTTCACAAAATATTAAAATTATTATACATAGTGTAAAGCTATAAGATAAGAAAAATATAATATTCCTTTTTATCTCTATATTCTTAAACAAAACTTTTCATACCTTAAGGGTTAAAGCTCAAAGCATTTATTAAATTTAAAAAAGAGGAAAATTTGTGTGTGCGTGTGTAAAATAGTTGGGTCGTCTGTGTGTGTGTGCGACTTAAAAACGCATGTTGAAACTTTTCAAGTGTGAATTGCTCTTCATATTTGCAGCAGACACAAAACTCGTTTCGTTTCGTATCGTTTCGCCTCGCGCCCATTTTTGTTGCCTACTTTTGTGCGCAGCCAAATGTAAGGCAGTTGTGAGTTGTCAGAATGTGTATGAGTGTGTTAGTGCGTGTGTGTGTGTGTGTGTAAGTGAGTGTATGAGACGCAGTTGTAACAAAAAGAAACATAAAATGAAATGGCAACGCCAGAAATGTTTTATAAAAATTTATATGAGCATAATTTGTAACAGACAAAAAGGACGAACAAAAAAAAGAAGAGAATAGCAGCGAGAGGAGAATAAAATGATATGTAAGGATGCTGCTATGCGGCAATGGGCAGGGTCGTGGACAGACCACAGACAAGCAGGCTGGGACTGAAAGCAGCTAGGGATTTCAAAATAAAACAGAAAACATGTGCGAGAGATGCTAAAATGTGAAATTCATTTAACCGAAATATAAAATTGAGAAATTTTCAACAAAAATGCAAAAAAAAATAGTAGAAATCGAATGAGTATGAGAATGAGAATGTGAAGCACTTAAGTAACACTTTTACTAACCACAACAATTGAAATGCAGATTTCATCTAAAGGGCAATCTATGATTCTAAAGGTATGCACATTTATTTTTACTAAAACTTGAATTGAAAATGTAAATGTAACAAGATTTTGTAGGTCAGAACATTAGGTTCTTTAAAAGTGTCCTGAAAGGTAACTTTTTAACCACGAACCTATAATATACTAATATGAAGGACTTCTTACTAAGTTCTGCGTTTTCCCAAGCAATTTCTGCTCTTGCAAAACAAAAGTTTTGTTATATAAAAAACCAATTTCCAAGTATTCAACAATAAATAATCAACTTTAATGGGCATCTAATAATCGATAGCTTTTTATCCTTAATGCAATCGATCAAATGGCGTGTAAGCAAGTATTAGAACAAACTCATAGGGAAGTTTGCCTTTGCATAGAGAGGTTGTTTGCCTTTAAGTTTATGAGAGTTGGCAAACTAACTTTTGTCCTCTCTCTCTCTCTCTGTCTCTTGAAGAAGTTGAATTATACAAGTAGCTGTCCTTTGAGAGCTACTTGTATCCATTTTATTTTGGACTCCTATGCAATTAAGATGCAAATTGTTTTTGCACAAAATCAAGTTCTATGCTCTGGCAAGGAAAACGAGCCAACAAATCAGTTTGTCACTTGTCGCTTGATGTTGTTGCTATTGTAGTTTTTTGAGTGTCGTTCAAGTTTTGAAGTGAAGTGCACAACGGATGTAATCGACACATGTGTGTGCAACAACAATCACAACAACAACAACAACAAAACTCGTTAACACTTGAAAAGTTTCTTGGCCTGGGGCAATTGTAATAGGATTCTTACTCTGGTTCTACTTCGTCTTGCAAGTAGCAGTAAGTAACGTAATTCTGCTAAAAAACACTTAAGCAAAATCTTGTAAGCAGCAAATAAATCAGACTTTAGATATACATATGTATATGTGTGTGTGTGTCTGTGTGTGGGCATGGGATCAGCTTGACAAGAGAACCGTGTGCCCTGAAAACCAACAAAGTTCAAGCACGTGACACCTGTAACCAAAGTGTTCTCTCTTTATATACATATGTATATATATACATATATATATATATATAAACTGAATTGGTTTTTGTTTCGGTTGCGTTGCTGAATACCAAAGTAAATATTTTGTTAGCATTTCACTTTTTGACATTGCATATATGTAATTACGCGTAGTTAAGTTATGTATGTTAAGAGCCTTATTTATTTATTTGCCTCTTTTCACTTTTGGCTACATTTTGTGGCAAGTAGAAGTCGTTCTTCTGTTATTTAGACATCAAAACATTTAGCACAGGCATTTGTGCCCAAGCGATATGTTGTTTTACTGCCAATACATTGAACGAACTAATTGTCTTCGCAAGAGCACTCCGGCGGATTACTTGAACGCTTCGGCACCTGGGGCAATGACAATCAGCTTACGAATAACGAGATCGATGCGAACGATGTGATCATGTGCCTCAAGACAAGGGAGCACAACAAGGGCATTCAGATGAAGCAATCGCCGTTGTTCTTACTGCTCAGCAAGATGCCCTAGGTAGGCATCCTTACGGCTCATGACCACTCCATGATTTCGATTTGCATATTGCAGTTTTCGATTTACGTATTAAGAGTTTCCCGATTTGGTGATTGGTTTCGATATGGTTGGCCAGGAGGATCTGGGTGATCCGCTTAGTCAATTTGCCAGCGAACTGCACAAACAACATTAACATATATCTGCATGCAGCAACTCGTGTTGCACCCGCAACGATGAGAATCTAATTGATGCCGTGCTGCTCGGAGCGAAGCGGATTGGACACGGATAACCAAACACCCTTTGGTGATGCAACTTGTAAAGCTAAGAATTGCCATTGAGGTGTGCCCCATTTGCAATCAGATGTTGCAGCTGGGCGCTGATTATCGAAATCATCCAGCAGCCACGTTGATTGCAAACAATTTACCCTTTGTCATCTCCTCGGGCATTCCCTCATTTTGGCGCTCATCCCCACTTATGTGGTATTCCTCGGTATTGCGGTATGTTAATGTTCTTTTCTGTCCAATAAGCAGTATTTGAGAATTAATTGCATTCGCTCAGTCCATGAATGCGGATTTTAAGTTCCTGTTCCAAAAACTCTTTAAAATATTGCGCACTTCCAGAAGAACAAAAGTCAATGGCAATGTCCAAACGGAAAGTCAAATGGGAAAAGTGGATGGATTATATCAACAAAAACAATATATATACATAATAGGGTTTGTTAAGGTAAAAGTTCCTATAGAGAGAGACCAAGAGAAAAAAGGGAGGGAACGAGAGAGAGAAATAATATGTTTCATGTTTCATAACCTGAAAATCGATATATGGGCATAGGTCGAAACTTCAAAATGCCATAACTTCGTCAAAACTCAACGTTTTTTAAAAAGCGAGGGCTTTTTGATCATGGTTTTGTCCCCAAATCAATCGTACATTTAAAGTTGAAACGTGATTTTGGGTCGGAAGACAAGTCAAAACCATAACCTGAAAATCGATATATGGGCATAGGTCGAAACTTCAAAATGCCATAACTTCATCAAAACTCAACGTTTTTTAAAAAGCGAGGGCTTTTTGATAATAGTTTTGCCCCCAAATCAATCGTACATTTAAAGTTGAAAACGCGATTTTAGGTCGGAAGACAAGTCAAAACCATAACCTGAAAATCGATATATGGGCATAGGTCGAAACTTCAAAATGCCATAACTTCGTCAAAACTCAACGTTTTTTAAAAAGCGAGGGCTTTTTGATCATGGTTTTGTCCCCAAATCAATCGTACATTTAAAGTTGAAACGTGATTTTGGGTCGGAAGACAAGTCAAAACCATAACCTGAAAATCGATATATGGGCATAGGTCGAAACTTCAAAATGCGATAACTTCCTCAAAACTCAACGTTTTTTAAAAAGCGAAGGCTTTTTGATCATAGTTTTGCCCCCAAATCAATCATACATTTAAAGTTGAAAACGCGATTTTAGGTCGGAAGACAAGTCAAAACCATAACCTGAAAATCGATATATGGGCATAGGTCGAAACTTCAAAATGCCATAACTTCGTCAAAACTCAACGTTTTTTAAAAAGCGAGGGCTTTTTGATAATAGTTTTGCCCCCAAATCAATCGTACATTTAAAGTTGAAAACGCGATTTTAGGTCGGAAGACAAGTCAAAACCATAACCTGAAAATCGATATATGGGCATAGGTCGAAACTTCAAAATGCCATAACTTCGTCAAAACTCAACGTTTTTTAAAAAGCGAGGGCTTTTTGATCATGGTTTTGCCCCTTAATCAATCGTACATTTAAAGTTGAAAACGCGATTTTAGGTCGGAAGACAAGTCAAAACCATAACCTGAAAATCGATATATGGGCATAGGTCGAAACTTCAAAATGCCATAACTTCGTCAAAACTCAACGTTTTTTAAAAAGCGAGGGCTTTTTAATCATAGTTTTGCCCCCAAATCAATCGTACATTTAAAGTTGAAAACGCGATTTTAGGTCGGAAGACAAGTCAAAACCATAACCTGAAAATCGATATATGGGCATAGGTCGAAACTTCAAAATGCCATAACTTCGTCAAAACTCAACGTTTTTTAAAAAGCGAGGGCTTTTTGATAATAGTTTTGCCCCCAAATCAATCGTACATTTAAAGTTGAAAACGCGATTTTAGGTCGGAAGACAAGTCAAAACCATAACCTGAAAATCGATATATGGGCATAGGTCGAAACTTCAAAATGCCATAACTTCGTCAAAACTCAACGTTTTTTAAAAAGCGAGGGCTTTTTGATAATAGTTTTGCCCCCAAATCAATCGTACATTTAAAGTTGAAAACGCGATTTTAGGTCGGAAGACAAGTCAAAACCATAACCTGAAAATCGATATATGGGCATAGGTCGAAACTTCAAAATGCCATAACTTCGTCAAAACTCAACGTTTTTTAAAAAGCGAGGGCTTTTTGATAATAGTTTTGCCCCCAAATCAATCGTACATTTAAAGTTGAAAACGCGATTTTAGGTCGGAAGACAAGTCAAAACCATAACCTGAAAATCGATATATGGGCATAGGTCGAAACTTCAAAATGCCATAACTTCGTCAAAACTCAACGTTTTTTAAAAAGCGAGGGCTTTTTGATCATGGTTTTGCCCCTTAATCAATCGTACATTTAAAGTTGAAAACGCGATTTTAGGTCGGAAGACAAGTCAAAACCATAACCTGAAAATCGATATATGGGCATAGGTCGAAACTTCAAAATGCCATAACTTCGTCAAAACTCAACGTTTTTTAAAAAGCGAGGGCTTTTTAATCATAGTTTTGCCCCCAAATCAATCGTACATTTAAAGTTGAAAACGCGATTTTAGGTCGGAAGACAAGTCAAAACCATAACCTGAAAATCGATATATGGGCATAGGTCGAAACTTCAAAATGCCATAACTTCGTCAAAACTCAACGTTTTTTAAAAAGCGAGGGCTTTTTGATCATGGTTTTGCCCCTTAATCAATCGTACATTTAAAGTTGAAAACGTCATTTTAGGTCGGAAGACAAGTCAAAACCATAACCTGAAAATCGATATATGGGCATAGGTCGAAACTTCAAAATGCCATAACTTCCTCAAAACTCAACGTTTTTTAAAAAGCGAGTGCTTTTTGATCATGGTTTTGCCCCTTAATCAATCGTACATTTAAAGTTGAAAACGTCATTTTAGGTCGGAAGACAAGTCAAAACCATAACCTGAAAATCGATATATGGGCATAAGTCGAAACTTCAAAATGCCATAACTTCCTCAAAACTCAACGTTTTTTAAAAAGCGAGGGCTTTTTGATCATGGTTTTGCCCCTTAATCAATCGTACATTTAAAGTTGAAAACGCGATTTTAGGTCGGAAGACAAGTCAAAACCATAACCTGAAAATCGATATATGGGCATAGGTCGAAACTTCAAAATGCCATAACTTCATCAAAACTCAACGTTTTTTAAAAAGCGAGGGCTTTTTGATCATAGTTTTGCCCCCAAATCAATCGTACATTTAAAGTTGAAAACGCGATTTTAGGTCGGAAGACAAGTCAAAACCATAACCTGAAAATCGATATATGGGCATAGGTCGAAACTTCAAAATGCCATAACTTCGTCAAAACTCAACGTTTTTTAAAAAGCGAGGGCTTTTTGATCATGGTTTTGTCCCCAAATCAATCGTACATTTAAAGTTGAAACGTGATTTTGGGTCGGAAGACAAGTCAAAACCATAACCTGAAAATCGATATATGGGCATAGGTCGAAACTTCAAAATGCGATAACTTCCTCAAAACTCGCCTTTTTTTAAAAAGCGAGGGCTTTTTGATCATGGTTTTGTCCCCAAATCAATCGTACATTTAAAGTTGAAACGTGATTTTGGGTCGGAAGACAAGTCAAAACCATAACCTGAAAATCGATATATGGGCATAGGTCGAAACTTCAAAATGCGATAACTTCCTCAAAACTCAACGTTTTTTAAAAAGCGAAGGCTTTTTGATCATAGTTTTGCCCCCAAATCAATCATACATTTAAAGTTGAAAACGCGATTTTAGGTCGGAAGACAAGTCAAAACCATAACCTGAAAATCGATATATGGGCATAGGTCGAAACTTCAAAATGCCATAACTTCGTCAAAACTCAACGTTTTTTAAAAAGCGAGGGCTTTTTGATAATAGTTTTGCCCCCAAATCAATCGTACATTTAAAGTTGAAAACGCGATTTTAGGTCGGAAGACAAGTCAAAACCATAACCTGAAAATCGATATATGGGCATAGGTCGAAACTTCAAAATGCCATAACTTCGTCAAAACTCAACGTTTTTTAAAAAGCGAGGGCTTTTTGATCATGGTTTTGCCCCTTAATCAATCGTACATTTAAAGTTGAAAACGCGATTTTAGGTCGGAAGACAAGTCAAAACCATAACCTGAAAATCGATATATGGGCATAGGTCGAAACTTCAAAATGCCATAACTTCGTCAAAACTCAACGTTTATTAAAAAGCGAGGGCTTTTTAATCATAGTTTTGCCCCCAAATCAATCGTACATTTAAAGTTGAAAACGCGATTTTAGGTCGGAAGACAAGTCAAAACCATAACCTGAAAATCGATATATGGGCATAGGTCGAAACTTCAAAATGCCATAACTTCGTCAAAACTCAACGTTTTTTAAAAAGCGAGGGCTTTTTGATAATAGTTTTGCCCCCAAATCAATCGTACATTTAAAGTTGAAAACGCGATTTTAGGTCGGAAGACAAGTCAAAACCATAACCTGAAAATCGATATATGGGCATAGGTCGAAACTTCAAAATGCCATAACTTCGTCAAAACTCAACGTTTTTTAAAAAGCGAGGGCTTTTTGATAATAGTTTTGCCCCCAAATCAATCGTACATTTAAAGTTGAAAACGCGATTTTAGGTCGGAAGACAAGTCAAAACCATAACCTGAAAATCGATATATGGGCATAGGTCGAAACTTCAAAATGCCATAACTTCGTCAAAACTCAACGTTTTTTAAAAAGCGAGGGCTTTTTGATAATAGTTTTGCCCCCAAATCAATCGTACATTTAAAGTTGAAAACGCGATTTTAGGTCGGAAGACAAGTCAAAACCATAACCTGAAAATCGATATATGGGCATAGGTCGAAACTTCAAAATGCCATAACTTCGTCAAAACTCAACGTTTTTTAAAAAGCGAGGGCTTTTTGATCATGGTTTTGCCCCTTAATCAATCGTACATTTAAAGTTGAAAACGCGATTTTAGGTCGGAAGACAAGTCAAAACCATAACCTGAAAATCGATATATGGGCATAGGTCGAAACTTCAAAATGCCATAACTTCGTCAAAACTCAACGTTTTTTAAAAAGCGAGGGCTTTTTGATAATAGTTTTGCCCCCAAATCAATCGTACATTTAAAGTTGAAAACGCGATTTTAGGTCGGAAGACAAGTCAAAACCATAACCTGAAAATCGATATATGGGCATAGGTCGAAACTTCAAAATGCCATAACTTCGTCAAAACTCAACGTTTTTTAAAAAGCGAGGGCTTTTTGATCATGGTTTTGCCCCTTAATCAATCGTACATTTAAAGTTGAAAACGTCATTTTAGGTCGGAAGACAAGTCAAAACCATAACCTGAAAATCGATATATGGGCATAGGTCGAAACTTCAAAATGCCATAACTTCGTCAAAACTCAACGTTTTTTAAAAAGCGAGGGCTTTTTAATCATAGTTTTGCCCCCAAATCAATCGTACATTTAAAGTTGAAAACGCGATTTTAGGTCGGAAGACAAGTCAAAACCATAACCTGAAAATCGATATATGGGCATAGGTCGAAACTTCAAAATGCCATAACTTCGTCAAAACTCAACGTTTTTTAAAAAGCGAGGGCTTTTTGATAATAGTTTTGCCCCCAAATCAATCGTACATTTAAAGTTGAAAACGCGATTTTAGGTCGGAAGACAAGTCAAAACCATAACCTGAAAATCGATATATGGGCATAGGTCGAAACTTCAAAATGCCATAACTTCGTCAAAACTCAACGTTTTTTAAAAAGCGAGGGCTTTTTGATCATGGTTTTGCCCCTTAATCAATCGTACATTTAAAGTTGAAAACGTCATTTTAGGTCGGAAGACAAGTCAAAACCATAACCTGAAAATCGATATATGGGCATAGGTCGAAACTTCAAAATGCCATAACTTCGTCAAAACTCAACGTTTTTTAAAAAGCGAGGGCTTTTTAATCATAGTTTTGCCCCCAAATCAATCGTACATTTAAAGTTGAAAACGCGATTTTAGGTCGGAAGACAAGTCAAAACCATAACCTGAAAATCGATATATGGGCATAGGTCGAAACTTCAAAATGCCATAACTTCGTCAAAACTCAACGTTTTTTAAAAAGCGAGGGCTTTTTGATAATAGTTTTGCCCCCAAATCAATCGTACATTTAAAGTTGAAAACGCGATTTTAGGTCGGAAGACAAGTCAAAACCATAACCTGAAAATCGATATATGGGCATAGGTCGAAACTTCAAAATGCCATAACTTCGTCAAAACTCAACGTTTTTTAAAAAGCGAGGGCTTTTTGATAATAGTTTTGCCCCCAAATCAATCGTACATTTAAAGTTGAAAACGCGATTTTAGGTCGGAAGACAAGTCAAAACCATAACCTGAAAATCGATATATGGGCATAGATCGAAACTTCAAAATGCCATAACTTCGTCAAAACTCAACGTTTTTTAAAAAGCGAGGGCTTTTTGATAATAGTTTTGCCCCCAAATCAATCGTACATTTAAAGTTGAAAACGCGATTTTAGGTCGGAAGACAAGTCAAAACCATAACCTGAAAATCGATATATGGGCATAGGTCGAAACTTCAAAATGCCATAACTTCGTCAAAACTCAACGTTTTTTAAAAAGCGAGGGCTTTTTGATCATGGTTTTGCCCCTTAATCAATCGTACATTTAAAGTTGAAAACGCGATTTTAGGTCGGAAGACAAGTCAAAACCATAACCTGAAAATCGATATATGGGCATAGGTCGAAACTTCAAAATGCCATAACTTCGTCAAAACTCAACGTTTTTTAAAAAGCGAGGGCTTTTTGATCATGGTTTTGCCCCTTAATCAATCGTACATTTAAAGTTGAAAACGTCATTTTTGGTCGGAAGACAAGTCAAAATCATAACCTGAAAATCGATATATGGGCATAGGTCGAAACTTCAAAATGCCATAACTTCGTCAAAACTCAACGTTTTTTAAAAAGCGAGGGCTTTTTGATCATGGTTTTGCCCCTTAATCAATCGTACATTTAAAGTTGAAAACGTCATTTTAGGTCGGAAGACAAGTCAAAACCATAACCTGAAAATCGATATATGGGCATAGGTCGAAACTTCAAAATGCCATAACTTCGTCAAAACTCAACGTTTTTTAAAAAGCGAGTGCTTTTTGATCATAGTTTTGCCCCCAAATCAATCGTACATTTAAAGTTGAAAACGCGATTTTAGGTCGGAAGACAAGTCAAAACCATAACCTGAAAATCGATATATGGGCATAAGTCGAAACTTCAAAATGCCATAACTTCGTCAAAACTCAACGTTTTTTAAAAAGCGAGGGCTTTTTGATCATGGTTTTGCCCCTTAATCAATCGTACATTTAAAGTTGAAAACGCGATTTTAGGTCGGAAGACAAGTCAAAACCATAACCTGAAAATCGATATATGGGCATAGGTCGAAACTTCAAAATGCCATAACTTCGTCAAAACTCAACGTTTTTTAAAAAGCGAGGGCTTTTTGATCATGGTTTTGCCCCTTAATCAATCGTACATTTAAAGTTGAAAACGCGATTTTAGGTCGGAAGACAAGTCAAAATCATAACCTGAAAATCGATATATGGGCATAGGTCGAAACTTCAAAATGCCATAACTTCGTCAAAACTCAACGTTTTTTAAAAAGCGAGGGCTTTTTGATCATGGTTTTGCCCCTTAATCAATCGTACATTTAAAGTTGAAAACGCGATTTTAGGTCGGAAGACAAGTCAAAACCATAACCTGAAAATCGATATATGGGCATAGGTCGAAACTTCAAAATGCCATAACTTCCTCAAAACTCAACGTTTTGTAAAAAGCGAGGGCTTTTTGATCATGGTTTTGCCCCTTAATCAATCGTACATTTAAAGTTGAAAACGTCATTTTAGGTCGGAAGACAAGTCAAAACCATAACCTGAAAATCGATATATGGGCATAGGTCGAAACTTCAAAATGCCATAACTTCGTCAAAACTCAACGTTTTTTAAAAAGCGAGGGCTTTTTGATCATGGTTTTGCCCCTTAATCAATCGTACATTTAAAGTTGAAAACGCGATTTTAGGTCGGAAGACAAGTCAAAACCATAACCTGAAAATCGATATATGGGCATAGGTCGAAACTTCAAAATGCCATAACTTCGTCAAAACTCAACGTTTTTTAAAAAGCGAGGGCTTTTTGATCATGGTTTTGCCCCTTAATCAATCGTACATTTAAAGTTGAAAACGTCATTTTAGGTCGGAAGACAAGTCAAAACCATAACCTGAAAATCGATATATGGGCATAGGTCGAAACTTCAAAATGCCGTAACTTCGTCAAAACTCAACGTTTTTTAAAAAGCGAGGGCTTTTTGATAATGGTTTTGCCCCTTAATCAATCGTACATTTAATGTTGAAACGTGATTTTGGGTCGGAAGACAAGTAAAAATTATAGCCTGAAAATCGATATATGGGCACAATGCATGTGACTGTAAATTGTAGCGGTATGCTGACACAGACACACTGATCACACACACACACACATCACACACAATTATAAAACAATGACAACGTAAATTCCACAACTAATCGAAATTTCAAAAATGCCGAAGAATATAATATAATTATGAAATTAAGATTCGATTTAGAGTTGCTTAAGGCTCGAAAAGTGGAGCAGAATTTACAAGTTCCTACTTTGTCCAATCCGTGACAGACAAAAAGTTTCCAGGGTCAATTGTCCTGTTATGTTATAAACTTGGCTAACAGGAAATGGCCAGTGTAATTCACAGGGCAACAACACTTTTATGAGCTGCCTCAAATTATTTCAGTTTCCGACTTTGATGATAATCAGGGAGCAGCCAATAAGTTTCGCACAACTTCGTAAAGCAGCATGACTAATGCGGGGAGTGGGGTGTGTCAAATGTAAATGTCAAGAAGACAAAGACACACCCATAGTATAGTACTTCCGGTTTGACTTTGTGCCTGCTAGGACTAATTTAATTGACTTCCAGAGATCCACACACAAAAACACACATATTCAAGAGGAAGTTGCACGCACACATGCCCGGTGGGGCAAAGTGGCACGCACGAAGTTGAAACAGTTGCTTTATTCTCGTTCTCATCTTCAGCTGCACTCAGACAAGAAGTCATCTCTCTTCAGCAGTTTGAAGATGATTGCTATCAGAATAACGTCTGAATGAATGTTGGCTAAAACAGAGACAACAAGAAAAAACTGATGTTCAACTTTTTCTTTGCCATGCTTATAATTGGGAACTTTATTATTTGTTTTAGTTGGCCCGCAGCTGTGTTGCACAATTGACAACACGCGTGGCAAGCTGTTCTCTTTGTCTGCTGTGCAACTTTCAAAAAATTAGCAGCAATTATCGATGAAGAAAACTTGTGCTTGCAACACAACAATTGAAGCATAACAATTAGAGTAGGGTTCGTTTTGTTGCCGTCAGCTAAAAAAATATATAAATTTCAATTCGAAGTACAGTTTACAGTTTGACAGCCATTCGATAACAGCATGACAGCCAAATTGCAGTAAAGTTATACACAAAATGATTGTTAGAGATAGCTGATACAAATAGTTCGAGCTTGTCATAGCAGCTTAACATCTGCATTAATTTAAACTTTGAATTTTGCATTCATACCTTATTTTTTTATGGAACAATAATAATCTCATCCAATATACAGATAATAATTCTCTCGTTAAATCTATGGATAAGATCTAAGTAACATGAGTAGAATGTTTTCCATCAAAAAAGTCATTTGCAAAATTTAGGATTTGGGACATCAGTTTCAAGCAGCATAATTTAAATGCTAACAAAATTTAAATTAAATGCTTAAATTGTGAATGACTGCCGCACGTTTGCTAATTTGCAAATTCATGAATATAAATTGCTTTTCAAATGCCATATAAAATAATCAAATATGCAAATTTGCTGCCAGCATGCGTAAGCCACACGACTCATATACAGAAAACACACTCCCGATTTTCACACCGACAAAAAAATTGTTATTAGACTTGTAAACTGATTGGAACATGGTGCAGCTGCATGGGGCACAAGTTCCAGATTGCAAACTCTCATCGAGACAGCTTCAATTCGGTGGTTTTTGTTTTGTTTCACCAATGTCCCTGTTCTCGGGCAACTGCTGCTGTAGACAATGCCCAACAAAGCCCAAAGTCAACTGCAGTTAAGGGATATGTACAAGCCACAGAGCACAGAACAGCAACAGCAACAGCAACAACAACAAAACCAAAACTAAACTGAAACCAAAACCAAAGACAAGTGACCGAAACAGAACAAGATTTCAAGCAACACGACAGCAAACAAAAGCAGCTCGTAATAAGTTTGTTCGAACCTTTTATGCCCTGTACAAATGAAACTTTGAACTTGTTGACTTAACAATAAATATTATAAATACTCAAATTAACTTCATATTAAAACTGTACTTACAATATAAATAATAGAATAAAACTATTCCCTCTTGTATAATACTTCTTACGCTCCTGACGGAATAAAACTGTATATATGCCATAACTTTCTTAACGAGTGACACATTGGCCTGCCAGTATATAGAAATAAAACAATTTTTTTATTTATTCAGAATTAAAAATTTTAATTTTCCATTTATCTATTTCATCTCTGCACTCTTCTGAAAAGTAAAACAAATATTCCCAAAATGCCAAAAGTTTACTTTTTCTGCACTTAGTTAAAGTTTTCGACAAGTTGTTTTACATATTTAAATCTATTTGGATTCTTTTGTGGTGTTTAGTTTGCATTTTACATAAACGGTTAGATCTTTTTCGTAACTAATATGCCGAGAGCTTTATGGGCTCACCGAGCAGAGCACAACCTTAACACTGATGTATTGCCATTTACATAAGTATATGTACATATGTACTTTTATATAAATTGCTGCACAAGTTTCGGGTTCGACCATAAATCCACAGATGCTCATTTCGCGCCCAGACAGCGACTGTGTTCTGCCAGCCTCAGCTAGCCAAGTTCACATCCTGACCATAACTATACCAAAAAGTTTGAAAAATAAACCATAAAATTGTAGTTGCTGTTGAAGTTGGGGAAGAAGTGAATGTTCAGTTAGTTTTTGCATACAAATGGCATATCAAAAATTTGCGAAAAGGATTGTGGAAAAATCAACGCGACATGCAGCAGGACAAATAATGTGCATAAATTGATCAAAACTGACAGAAACAAGAAAACAGACAGCAAAACTGAATGCATGACAGAGAATGAAATAAAGTAAACTGAAAGCGTTGGCCAACATGTTGCACTCTGGACATCTATCGATGACGATGATGAAGATTAAATTGTGGAAGCTGCAGCTTAAACGGGAGCAGACTGAGTGCCCACATAATAACGTAGATGAGGGGATTTGTGGCATTACCATAAGATAGATATGTATGCGTGTATGTGTGTGTGTTGATAGGGAGAGATTGTGAATGGATTGGTTTGGGGGCGTCAATTTCTCTTGGCTCATTTTGCATTATGCTCTTGTTTGGCAGACAACGTTTCAAATGATCAAAGTCTCAAATATGCAGACAGACTGGAATTTTGTTGTTGTGCCATTGTACCTGATGCTAATTTTGATGCGGATGCTGATGCTGATGCTGCGCAAGCTGCAGCAACTCTCCTGCGACGTAAATATTGTCTAGTTGACCCTCTGTATACACTATATATATATGTGGTATATGTATAAGTGAATGGGTGTCAATTACGCAAAAGCTTCTGAGGGCATAAACAATCAAAGGGTGTTGAATATGACCTGCTACTCTTCTGCTTAATCTTTAATGAGTTTTCTCTCATTTTTGTAGCATACTTTTTGGTGCTCCGTTTATTTTCCTTATTTCGCTTATTCTTTTCAGTCAGCACTTTCAGCAAGTGGCAACGCAACCCTTATCTAATTTGTTAGCACAAGCTTCTATGTACTTACAATTACGATAAGCCTATCGATATAATGATTTCGACCGAGACAATCTTTCTGAATTATATGGTCATATAGGTTTTCATGGTTGCGTGTATTTGTTTCTCGGGGCACAATCTAATAAAAGTTTGTGCGGCTTGCGATGAGACGCAAAAAAGGATTTGAAATTTAATGAATTTTTGTTTTTACGCACGCCTGCGTGCCACATAAAAGAAGAAGAAGACATTTAGCTCATTTGTTGCATGGGTAGGGGGGAGGCGACTGCTCTGGCAAGACGCACATTTGCCAGTGTTTATTTTGATGTGCGGTGGCAAAAGGGCGTGAAATACACCCACGTATATACCCAAACACCTACCCACAAACACCCACACACACACGTATACAAGGAAGCACTTTGCATAAAATGTCATGTGGACCACAAGCCCAAAAAGGTTTTATGTCAAATTGAAAGGCGGCAAACGCAAAAGCAACTAAAACCAGTACACACACAGGCACACACTCGCACACACACGCATACACACTATAAATTTTTGGGGGTGAACTCAAAATGCATGACTCGTCATGCCAGGAATCAGGAATCAGGCTCTAAATAATTTAGCAACTGGGCGGACAATAAAATTCGAACCGAAATGTCATACGCATGCATTTGCATATGATTTAGCATAGCCAGAAATGCGAAATGCAATGCGATGTCCTTGTTACTGTTGTTGTTATTATCCTGACTGTTGTTGGCCTGGCTGTAAGCGCGCAGTGGCATAATCCAGTGAAATTGATGCCAGTGGCAAATCAGCTTCTGCCTCTGTACATGTGTATCTCTGTCCGTCTGTCTCCATTTCTATGCCTCTCTTCACAATATAATTTGTATATTGTGTTGTCCGTACATATAACTGTTTATCCGGAGCAAGTGCACATAAACATGCAACAAATTGCAACTTATTTTGTACAAATTGCATTTTAGCTACTTTTATTGTCAACATTAATTTGTAGTTTTGCAATTTATATGTGATGATTTAACAAATTTGCGCTATTGTTATCAGGCAATGTTATTACACACTCACAGATCTCTTCATTAGCCTTGGTCTAACAGCATTGCAGAAAACAACAATGCAGTTTCCGGCCAAAATGCAAATTGTATGGCAAAACCGTAAACATAATTTCATTATTAAGACCCAGAGAATGCAAGTGTTTATTTGGGTGTGTGTGTGTGTGTGTGTATGCTTAAGGGTAATTAATGTTGCTCAGATCAAGCAACTTGAGCTTGTGGCTTTTGCAATTTGCACAAAATAAATTGATCAAAATTAACATTCATTTGTTATCCCATTTGCATATATAATGTTCGCCTTCAGAAATGTTGTGCATTTAAAGTAAATATTACATTGAACTATCAATCTAAACTTTAAATATTTATACTATTATTTAGTTATTACAAAATGAGTTCAAAACAATCTCTCTTTTCAGCTTATAACTGCAATTTTGCTATAACTTAATAATCATAAAGAATTCAGAAAGTATTCAACTACTGATCAGCTCTATAGGTTGCACAAAACCAGACATTGTTGCTCAGGTTCTAAGAACTCATATGTCAGCTTATTGGAGTGTGTGTGTGTGTGTGTGGCAGACACATGTGTGTGATTTCTAAAAGGCTCGTTAGTTAACTGACGTGGAAATTTTTAGATGGAAAATTCTGTGAGCAATGGCTTCAGCTTAGCTAGAAGCAAAAGAGATAAGAACTTTTTTGTGAGCACTTAATGGACTCATTTTTTTTTTTCGTATTTTCTGTAGACTTTGTTGCAGCTTTAAAATGAACAAAATACTTCAATTTACATAGAGAACAGCTGGGCGCATATGAAATGTAATTAAAACGAGGCTAAACAAGCAAACGAGTGGCAGAAGTCAAAAGTCGACGTCCATTGTTCATTTGACTGTCCGATTTGTCCGTCCGTCCGTACCGGCCGCAAATTGACAGCTGGACGTGGGGCATAGACACCGGACTATAGACAGAGCCACACACAATAATTTACTACGTAATGGACGTACAGGACTCTAGACACATGCTAGACAGTAGGAGCAGCAGCACCAACTGGGCAACTGTTCATTAACACAAACATAAGCTGCCAGACGGTCGGGACAGACGAGACGAGTACAGACTGTCAGACTTGCCAGACTTTGCCCGACAACTGAGGCAAGTTGCATGAATTGTGTGTACCTCATAAATGCAGCTTGCAGCGTGCAACTTAAGAGTTCTCATTTTGGAAAAGTTCGAGCAGCATTTCGAATGCCATTAAAATCGCATTCAATAATGAGGGGGGCATTTACTTCATACACTGAAAACAAAGGGAGTACTTACTACAAGTTTTAGTTAGCGTTGTAAGAATAAAAAATTCGTCTTAATTTGAGTAGAAAATAACCTTAATCGAAGCACTTCATTTGTGAATTGCTTTCTTTATTTATCCAGGGGCCTGTCCCATTATTTTGTCGAGTGTAATTTGAGTGTTGCACATTGGTGTTGTTGGATAGTTTGTGCAACAAATTAGTGCCAAGTTGGCACTTAGTTTGCCTCAGCTACTCGTCTACGTCTACCTCGCATAAGGCCAAGCAAATATCCGGAACGGAAATTGCAACAAGACACGTGATCATAGAACTGTACAGTCAGACCTAGGCAGACGAACAGACAGACAGACAGACTGACGACTATCACTATGCATAGAGAGCTGCCTTCTATGACTTCCGCTTGCCAGACATATAAATCTTCATTTTGCTTGAACTTTTCGCCGACACTCGCCGCAAGTTTTGTGGCCCGGGCAAAAACTTTCCACCAGACAGACACCAAATTAACAGCTGCTGCTGCTGCTAGTTGTGGTTATTGTTGTTGTTTTTATTGGTGTTGCTGGTACTGCTGGTGTTGCTGTTGTTGTTGCTGTTATTGGTGTTGTTAATGGCTTTGTTACTGCTGTTGTTGCTAATGCTGCTTCAGTTTCCTTGGCTGCTGCTGCTGCTGTTGTTGTTGATGATGTTGCTGCAGCTGCTATATGTTGTAGTTGTAGGTGTTCCTGCTTTTGATTTCGCTGCTGTTTATTCAACATTTGCTGTTAATGTTTCCGCGCTTTCTGCTGCTGCTGTTGCTGCTGAAACTCTTGTTGCTGTTGCTACGGTTGCTTCTGCTCTTATTGCTGTTGTTGTTATTGTCACTTCTGCTCACTGTTGCTACTTTGACTCCGGCTATTGCTGCTACCGTTTGATGTTGCTGCTGCAGCTGTTATTATTGTTGCTGTACTTTGTGTTACTGCTGCAACCTCCTTTAATTTTAAGACAGCTTCATTTTTCTGTTGCTTCAACTTATCCTACAACAACTGCTGTAGCTGCTCTTTTTTTCCCAATTGTTGCTGCTGCATTTCTTGCTGTTGTTGCTGCTGCTCCTTTTTCAACATCCTCTTCTACTATTCTTTTCTCCACTGCCTCTGCTTCTACTGCTGCTGCTGCTGCATTTTCAACTTCTTAATTTCCCTGCCTCTTCTACTTATACTTATTTCACTGCTGCTATATGCTCGGTTGCTACTGCTGCTCCTTTATGAAGCTACTCTTTCAGCTGCCTCAACTGCTTCTTAACTTTGCTGCTGCTACTTCCTTACATCCTGTCTCCTCTCCACTGGCTCTGCTGCTGCTGCGGCTTTGATGCGCAGGTGATTTATAACCAGTCGAACAGTGTCTGCATATTAATATGTAGCAAGCAAGCAGGGACTTGAAGCAGCTCGTTGCATCGACAAGTTATTCGCTTTCGCTTATTCAACGCACGCAACACTCACAAAAGCAAATACCAACTTAACCAAAATCTGACTGGCAAAATTATTGGCAATATGTCAGGCAGCACTTGGTCCTGACCAAATTATATTCAACAATTTCAACTGTTAACATTGTTATTGCTCGTGTTGTTGCTGCTGCTGCTGCTGTCGCTTTGCTGTTGCCGGCCAATTTGCGACAAGTGAATGCATTTTGTATATTATACATAAAGCAAATTATATTTCATATTCTATAGTGCTCACTCGACTGGTTGTGTCTCAAGAGCAGCTGCAATGATGATGACGTCCGCATTCCCAACCATGCCTCTGTTGACCAATTGCTGTTGCTGCAGTTGCAGAGAGGTATACGTGACCGTGGCCTTTTAAATTGTTGCTGCAAAGTATGCTACAATTATTTTCATCTAGCGCACACAACACAAATTACATCCAAGCAGAATATATACTTATTGTGAATTTTCGTTGCTGCAGACAAAAGTGTCTCGTATGCAAGTAGAATTTATATTATTTTTAGACAAAGACAAATTGTACTTAATTGAATTCGATTACTTAACTATTTTCAATAATCGCCAAACATGAACAATATTTGTTTTGCCTAGTAAGGCTGGGAATTGTTTGGCTCACTTATCCATCAGTAAATAATGAATTTTACACATCGACGCAATAAAACGATTTACAATTGTTACTTTATTCCCTATTTAAACAATTTATAGCTGTCACTTTATGCGAAATAAATCACCCAACCGCAGCGATCTATCAATTTTAATAAAAACTAATGCATTTTGCTTGTCGCCTGTGCGACAATTCTGTGCGCAAACAACAAGCAAAAGCAAAAGTGCACTTGAAATTGTTGATGGCACAACTAAGCCGGCCCTTGTACGTGTATCTCTGTGTATGTGTGTGTGTGTGTGTGTGTGTGTGTTTAAACTCGTTGTCAAGCGTTCTTTTGTTTTACATTTGTGCAGACCTCCAACCGCAACTCTGACGCCCCATGGCGCTCTCTCTTTCAGTCTGCATTCATTCCGAAAAGCATTTCAAAAATGTACAAAACTTTTGGTTGCAATGATGACGAGCAGCGTTGTTTTTGTTGTTGTTGTTGCTGCTGTTGTTGATGCTATTGTTGTTGTTGCTGCTGCTGCTGTTGTTGTTGTTATTGTCGTCGTTCGGGGGCAGCCGCATGCATAAAGAGCGACAGTCCGCAGGACATTTTATATTTAATTTACAGTGAAACCGCAATCTACAGCATGCTCTCAGCAGATACGTATGTGTGTGTGTGTGTGTGTGTTATTCTGTGATTTTATTTAGCATTTAATAGAGTGCAATCTGGGATTTCAATTGCCTCAAAAGCTGATGCATGCTTTTATATAATTACTTAACCATACGATATGCAGAGTGTTGATTTTCAGTTCTCTCTCTCTCTCTCTCTTTCTCGCTCTCTCTCTCTGTCTCTCTCGCTTTGCATTTCAATTGCAATATAATTTTCAATTTGCACTAAATGCCTGTGTTTAGCCGCATGACCAAAAATCAATTTGTAACGCCTCTTCTGTCCATTTAATGTGCTGTCTATTAAATAAACACGTGCAACTCCACACATAATTTTCAACAAAAATTGCATTAAATAAAGTTGCAAATTGGCTACGCATTTCGATATGCGAAGTGGGGGATTAGCGACGAACACGAACCAATCACATTTGGCAAAATAAACAACAAGCAAAGTGCCATTCAAATATATTCCCATCAAACACAACTTTATATGCTCTATAAAAAGTTGGCCCTTAAATCGGATAACATTTTGATTGTTGTTAATTGTTTTAATTTTATTTGAGTTGCTTTATGTTCATTACTGCCTGTCCCTTTGCCATCGTTCAGTTCCATCTCTCGAGTCGCACATATCAATAAATATACAAGTGATGTCTTTATGTTTTGATCCACATTTGTTACAATTGCCATTGCTGAGTCTTTAGACCCACTTGTGAAAATGTTTTCAATAAAAATGCCAAACAAAAAACGAAAGCCAAAGTGCGCTTTTCAATTATTTTTTATTTTATTCTTTGGCCGTCCATTCGACAAGTTTTTTAAGTAAGGCTTCCGCTGCTAAAGGTTGGCGGAGCACGGATTGTGGGTAAGGGGGTGGGTATGGGTGTGGGGGTGAGTAACTGTGAGTGGTGCCCTGTATGGATTCGGCGATTCAATGTGCACTCGTCTGTCGTTTTTATTGCTTTAATTGCGCACTGGTGCGCGTCGAGGGCAACGAAATACACTCTCCACAAATGTTGTGCACACACACACACCCCCACTGGCTAATGAAGTTCGCTAACTACATTTCTTCTTCATGTCAGATCATAATCTGTTAATCTGCGAGCCAAGCCGCTTACGGAGTGCCAGTCGCCATTCATGCCTCATTTTTACCACCTGATTAGCCCGCCTCTCTTTTCTCAGCCTTTGCAACATGTTTGCTTGACTGACTGCTAGTCCTGGGTTAGTTTCTGATTGCCCTGGTTGCCACATAGACATCCCAGCCACGGACACACATAGCCGCCGAAACATGTCAAAATCAAGAACACACATCAATCTGCCATTTTTCGGCCAACGCGAGCTCTTCTTGTTAGCAAACTCAAAAGTGAGGCAAGGTTACTCAACTGCCACATCAGATACACAAAATGCACTTCACATTCAACTGGGGTGAACAGTCTCCCCCCCCACTTCTCGCTACTCTCGTCGTTATTCACTTTGAGACAAGCAACTTAATGAAAATGGATTTTTAGTTAGACAACCATTTGGCCACAAAAAAATGTGCAGACAAAATTACTTTTACCTAGCTTGTTTTCTACCACTTACCTTTGAGACTGCTTTATCATGTAGCCAAAAACGTTGAGTCTTTCAGATTAGCCCAAAAAGAATGCATTAAGCAGAAGCACATTAAATTAAGTAGTTGCCAAGAAGTTTGAGTTGAGCAATTTATTAATAGCTTCTACTTATTAGATTCAGTTTTTTGTCATGTGTTGTTGACTTAAGATTTGCAAACTTTTACTGGCCATAATTTTAGCTAGCTTAAAACTTAGTAAATATAAAACTATGTTAAAAGTTATACGAATTACTTTAAATATATGTTTTGTATATAAATTTATCACACTTAATATTTACTTTCACTTACTTTAAGTGGATCGATTAATTGGCTAGTCGGGCAAGTGCCGTCAATTAAATACGCTCATCAATTTGTGAACCCATCTCAACTTTTGTTGTCGTAATTCCATTGATTGGTTAGGTTGGCGCGTGGAAGGAACCGCGTTAATAATGTCCAAAGCAAACACAAATACGCCAAATGAAAGAGGCAGCAACAACAACAACAACAGCAACAAGAGAAGCAACAACAAATACAACACACAAATGCAATTTAAGCAACATGTCAAGGCAAACAAACAAATAAAACGTCAAATGTCAGCAGCAACAAATAATTTGGTGTGTGTGGTGTGTGGGTGTGTGTGTGTGTGCAGAGGGTGTGACTACCATATCATCCTGTTTGCGTGTGTGCGTATTTCATATTCTGGTATGGCGTTATTTCCGTTTTGTTATTTGTTATGTTTACGCCTCGATTGTGTTGAAAAATAAACAAAAACCCATTTGATATCCTATTGACATCTAACGGGATGGGGTGTGACTGGAGTGGGGCGTGGTAGCGGTGCAGTATGGTGCGCGCGGGGCACTGCGCAAATGTTTTAATTAAAGTTGTTTGGGAAGCATTTATCAGATGCAGACAGGACACACATGCCACAAGCGTCGACTATGCACCTGGACGTACAACTAAGCGCTGAAAAACGTAACAATTGCAATTGTAACGGGATTCGAGGACTCCTAACACCACAGTTCGAACAAAGGAGCACAAAGGCGACAACCAGCTGCGAGCAGGCAATACAAACCAAGCCAAGCCAAGCCAGCCATGTTTTACTGTTAATGGACTTTCAATACTTGCAGCAGGAAGTTATGGCAGCTAGATTTATGTCCCTATGGCTTTCTGCATCTGTCTGTCGCCTCCTGACTCGCCTCTTTAATTATTGAGTGCCATTTGATTAAAATCCACAATCACACACACACACACACACACACACACAGAGAGATACTAAACCAATGCCAGCCGAAATTTGTCTGACCATAAAAGTGAAAAAGTCACAAAATTGAACATTTTATTTGGAATTTAGCAACATTCAGATACACTTGAAAACATCGAGATAAATACACAACAGGAAGCAATTCATATATCAATAATTCGGTTAACAAAAGTGAACAAAAATATAAACTTATTTTAGCACTTATCGGTTTCGGAATCGGAATGCAATTTTAAAGTAAACATATTTTGACACTTGGCTGTTTCGAAATTGGAAGCCAATTTTTAAGTCTTAAATATTTATAACTAGTTGAATATGTTACTTGGCTGTTGTCTAGTCGCTAAAATATCGTAATCCTTAATATTTATATTTTATTATATTTTCTATATATATAGTTTATTGTATTTTTTGGAATTTCAGTATATTTTTTGCTGGAGAACTTTTTTTTTGTACATTCGATGCTGTGAAAGTCTCTCTGAAGGCAAAGTATACATATCTAATCTAAATCAAAATCATTGATGAAAAGGTTCACATAGTTAACATACCCTGAGTCAGTGTATAGCAAACACAGGTGAATCAAAATAATTTGTGCATTTGTAACACGTACAACACACACATGCCAGGAAGCCCA
Organism: Drosophila imparisetae; assembly: GCA_035042265.1. Classification (NCBI taxonomy): domain Eukaryota; kingdom Metazoa; phylum Arthropoda; class Insecta; order Diptera; family Drosophilidae; genus Drosophila; species Drosophila imparisetae. The sequence goes on along the minus strand of JAWNLP010000145.1, from coordinate 1,943,135 downwards.
TGAACTTACTTGTTACACCGGCTTAGATGGGGTAGGTGGCGCAGGTAAGCCAGCCCCAACCCAGTGTGCCCTGCCTGCTGACTTACATTAAATAAAAAGGACTTTACGTCTTTGGGCCATAAACTTAGGAATCGGGCAAATTGCGATTGCACGTTAAACAGAATCAAAGTAAGCGCCTAAGAGGCTTATGCAAAATGTAACAATCTGCACAAAAATTGTGGAAAATTCTTATGCAGTTATTTGATTCTTACTTACAACTCGATGGCGGCCAATAGGCAAAAGTGTTGAGCAAAATTTGTCTGGCGTTTATTGAGTGGAACGAAAATACGCAAAAGAAAATAGAGAAAAAGGAAGCAGCTTAGACAAAAGTAAAAGCAAAAGTTTAAATTACTTTCGCAGCTTTTTCGTTGGGCCCGCAGCCAAAGTGAAACTTTTGCGCCAAAAGATTAATGCGTAAAGCGCCATGGCAAATGCAAATGCAAAAGGGTAAAATGCTAAAGCACTAAAAGGATAATACATTTCCAATGAAGTCCTCACATAAATTCCTTGTTCTCCCGCTTAAGTGAGATCTCAATTCTAAATAGATAAAGCTGTGTGATTTATGGCAGATTGCAAGATATTGTACTTGTGTTAATCAAGTCTCCAAATACCAAATTAGTGCTGTTGTCAATTATCTAGAAATGAACTTAATCTGCTACTCAAGAATAATCATTACCAGGAAATGAGTCAACAAATTGCTTAATTTATACAAAACAGTTTTTATAATGGGTTTGAGCTTAGACCAATTGTATTATTTACAATTGGAATAATGATATCTTTAGAATCTCTTGTATTAAGGTCATCAAAAGCTTTCATGAGCTTTCAAAGCACATTAATTCTTTAACTTCATTAAAAGCTTTGATAACGAGCTGATCTTAGTCATCGTTCTGAATAATAGTTATTATTTGACTACATCAATTTGATGTATGCTTAAAAATCTTGAACATTCGAAAATTCCATTATTACTTCAATCAATTGTTTTATTTCAAGGACTGTCGGACTTCCACTAGGCACTCGACAAGAAGAAAATCCACTTGTCTTGAATAACTGACGTTTTATTCATTTAATGATATTAAATCACTTAATGCATGGTATATCCGAAGGACAACATCATCGCCACTTCGATTTGTCCGACAGCATGACAGGGATATTATTCTATTGAACTCTATCGCAACTTCATAGCCAGTGAGCTTTCTTTTGATATCCTCGAAGCACTCAGGCAGTCAGCCAGGCAGGCAGCACAAAAGGGCAACTGAATAGATAAACAAAACCCCAAGCCACAAACACATGCAAATACATATACAGTACACACTCAGTGTGTATTCGCTGTATACTCATTTTATTTTTATTTTATTTTTTACTTTTAAAGTTTATTCGTTTGTAAATAATTTTGCTAGCTGGCGGCAAAATCGATACTTCACTTAAGATTTTTGCATACAAATACGAGTATCGAGGGCGTTGGAAGGGGTATCAGCTACCTCGCCCGCTGCTCAGCACAGACAACGCCAAACGCGCACATTTTGTCAAGCGGCAAAGTTTTCCAGTCAAAGTTATATAAAACAGCAGCGTATGCCGATAATGCAGTCAACAAGCCAACAAGCCAACAAGACAACAGGGCAACAGAGCTACACGAAGGCAAACGGTGGCAGGCAGCATCAAGTTTTGCTATTAAACTTGTTTTTCATCAAGCCAAAAAGCGCCTGATGGCTTCTTTTGATTATGCGCTATAATCGTAAAAAATAAATATGATAAATATGAAATTAGAAAGCAACTTGTAGTTCATATAAGGAATATATCAATAGTACAGCTGATCATGACTATCTTAATATAGAAAACTAGTTTCAGAACTATGCAAACAAATTTAGGATCTATAAACTGGCAGTTGGATTATGGAAAGGCATTTTTTAATATTATCATAGGAAAGTTAAGGATATTCTACATTTGACATTTCAATATCAAAAGATAATTCTTAAATAGTTGACTGCAATCAGTCAAAGAAGGGGTATAGAAATAAACCATCGATGGTCAGCACATCCCAAACACAGCCTGCTACAGGGTATTTGCGAATCACAACTACCCTCGAGCAGTGCACTCTAAGTTGTGCTTTTTCTTTTTTGGTGCTTTAGTATTTGAGCAGCACTCGAATAACTCGAGCCTAACTCGTTGGCGGTGCAAATATTTGTCAACTAAGTCAATTAATTATTAACAGCGAGTGTATTATGAATAGACTGCTGTTGAAGTTAATCATACGCCTCGTTGGCAACGTTGTCCTGTCGTCTAAGCGGCAAATGCAAACAATTTCCACTACCGCAATGGCAAATGGGCTCTCAGCCTGTGGCAGCCATTGAGTGCACTTGCAACCCTGAGCTAGAGTTAGAGTCGCCGTTTCGGTATACTGGCGTTGCCTCTCGGCTGCTGCTCGCCGCAGTACAACTAATGCGATTTGCAGCCAAACACTTGAAGCGGCTTAAATTTTGTCTCGCATGCTAATTAATTAACAGTGCTGCCCCAAACCGCTGATGCTTCGCAGTGCTTGCTCTGTTGTAACAGTATAATTTATTATTTATATTACGCATTACGCATACGCAATGCTGCTGGCAACATAAAAATTGACAACGTGGCACATTCATTTTAATTACCTGCATAACAGGTAAGCGTGGCAAACACGCCAAACCAAAATTGGCACGGGGCACATTTCGCGACATGTTTCGCACATTTTAATGACAAAATGGAAATGTTGCGTATACGCATTGTGGCTGCTTGTGAGCGAATGTGCGGCTGGCAATTTCATAAATATAAATTGGTTTTAAATGTTAAATAAAACAATTAAAACTGGTGCATGTGCACACACACACACATCACACAGCACCGCACTGAAGGACAAACAGACGACACAGGACAGTTGCCATAGAAAATCAACAAAATTATGTTTGCATATCGCATGGCAAACGCGCATAATTAAATTATACACAACACACACACACACACCGAGTGTGTGCGCTGAGCAGACAAAGCAATGCATATTTTATATATAACATAATATATATATTCAAATACGTATCTAAATGGCATAAGGCCTCAATTCATAATTCCCATCTCAATTATGAGTGTGAAATATAAAAGTAAACAACTTGACAAGACAGGCTGCACAAATTGAAAGCCACTTCTGCATATCCTTTTGCGGCTAAGACCCCCTCCACCGCACACACATACTCCCCAAATAATATGTCAAATGGACAAAAGCTTTTGGCAATTGTTCAGTTATTCAGCCATTCATTCGATGGCATTGTTTGATGATGCATCGAATGCATCATTAAATTGACAGTTATGTGTGGCAAGCGTGGTGGTGCGGTGGAGTCAAGGATAAAGGGTATTAGTTGATAAAATAATAATACAGGCATAAACCACAAATACGCACACAAATGCAATGGGTTTTACGTGTGGCTATGATACAGACACACCCACACCCACACACACACACACACACACACACTCACAGATCAATAGATAGTTTAAATATGTACAGTTTGCACATTTAATTAGTTTCGCACGCCAGCAACAACAACAACCACTTTGCCATTAATTATTTACCAATGACAATTTGAGATTCAAATCTCCGAGCGCACAACAAAAGCCAAAAATATATAGATGGATGTGCAAATAAATTTATTCAATCAATGGCAAATGTATATATGCAAAAGCCATAAAATAAAATATACATTTTATAGTTGGTGTTGTTGTGTTTATTTGTCCGCATGACAGCCATAAAACAAAAGCACATTTCAAACAATTCGGTTGGCGCTCATGCCACCATAAATTGTTCCTAATAAAATTCCATGGAAAAAACCTCCAAAATTGTGGAAAATATAAATATGTTGCACTAGTTGCATAAAGAATTTACTTGCCAGCGCTGCCAGTATATGAAATTGCTCAACTCGCAACGTAAATTGTTTAATAAATATAAATAGTTAATGAATCAAAAGGTTGAGTGAGTGCAGCAGCTGTAATAAATTGTAATATGACAAATTACTGGCATCAATTAAATAACCCAATTTAATAAATTAGTTCTGCAAACTGCAAATTGTTGCATATCAAAATAAAATTCGGATTTGAGCACTTTGAATATGGAGTAAAATGAATGAGAACTTTAATTTGCTATAAATTGTGACTGGCGACAGCTATTAACTCAGTTTTGCTTACTTGACTAATCGATATTTAATGACAAAGCCTAGCCACGCCCCAAACACATCAGACACACACACACGCACACACGCATTTGCACTTATAGTAGTCAGCACATACATCATTGTCAATGTCAAAGTGTCAAAGCAAACTTGCACAGGACCCAAACCGAGTAAGTAAGGCAAATAAGCGAGGCCAGCCTCTTAGCATGCCACGCCCACAACGTAAAGCTAAGACTAAAACTATGCTGTGGCATTTATGATGTTGCTTCAATTGATGTTTGCCTCTGGTTTTGGCTTAGCTTCTGCTTTCTGCTTGCTGCTAAGCAATTTGCAAAAGGAGGAGAAACTTTTTTGCTTAAAAATCGACATGCGACAAGTTTGAAGCAAACAGCAAACAATTTGAACTGACAAAGTCTGGCGATAAAAATTGCTTAAGTACTTTAGTTCTGCAACGAATGCGAATGCAGCTGGTAGTGAGTGGGAGGGAAGTGAGTGGCGGGCGGCGAGGTGAGGTGGCCAAAACTCAAAACTTTATTAAACAAACAGGTGAAATCTTTCAGCAAAGGTCCAAAAGTTGCCACTCAACCAGATTCAGATCAAATACTCGCACAAAAAGCACAACAAAATGCCAAAATAAAAGTGAAACAAAACAAATAACAGCACAGAAAACATGGCCAAAAATATCAGCCGCCATATGTCCTGTAGCATATGTCATGTCCTGTGCTCGTTCTCCTGTTTGATTTTATTTTCGGTGCGTGCAGAATGAAAAGTTTTTCAGTTTTTTGTTTCTTGTTTTTGCAATGTGTTCGTTTTTTGCTGCCACTATTTTTTGTTGTTGTTGGCCATATTGCTGTGGGTTTTGACATTGGCCATGGCTAACAAGCAAGGCTGGAGAGCAGTTCAGTCAATGACTTGAATATACTCGTGCTTCAAAACTACAAAACTTTTATTTATTTTGGGTATATTTTCAAGTCCGGCGGAGCCCTACTTGCCATGACATTTAAGAATTAATAAAAAAAATACTTTGAAATTCGAATCAGCAATTAATTAGGACACAAAATTCTGGAAAATCATGAAAATTGATGACCGCTTCAGATATTGAAGCCGTTCCCCTGAAAAGCGATAAAAGTTACAGTTTTAAATTCACTGCCTAATGATTCTCATTTGCGATTTGTTTTTCCTTCCTTTCAAATGGCATTCATTGGGTGGATCGAAACGAATCCTCAATTATTCCTATCTATAAGCACTTCCTTTGCATTTGAGTGGCAACTGCCCCCTACCTCCGCTCCCCTCTTTGCTCTGCTCATCGCACTCACAATTCATTTGCATGCCTGAAATACTCGGTAGTTAAGCTCTCAAGTTGCACTTTGATTTCTGTTTACAGACGAAAGCGAATCGAAACGAATCGAATCGAATTGAATCGAGTCCAACCGATTCGAGTTGGAGTCGAGTCGAGTCGCGTCGCGTCGAGTTGAAAGAGCTTTGGTAAGTTAATACCCGCAAATTGTTCAGAGGGATTCTCCGTTGGGTTTCTCTGTTTGTTATGTATTTGTGCAATGGCAAATAAGCAAATTGTAAGCGTTTCCCGTATTGATTTCCCTATTTTTATTAACAATCATTTAAATGCAATGAACCGAACTGAAACTCAATGCGAAAGCAATGCTTCAAAGTGAATGTATTATATATATGTATATACATATGTATATATGTATATTTCACAATTTTGTTGATGATTTTTATTTGTATTCATTCATTGTGTAGTTGGCATTTCATGGCTGATTTAACCTGGTCTGAAGCGTCACAGTAATACCAGTTATTTCTCATTCTTCGTTCGTTTTTCATGTGTCAGTGGCGTAAATGAAAACGCAAACGGGGCGTATGATTAATGTGGTTTACATATGAAAACGACGGCCAAAGCCATGCAACCCAACTGTGTGGCCAATGTATGTGTCTCCATCTCTGTCTCTGTAACCATTGCTCTCTTATACTTTTATTTGTGTTGTTGTTATCCTTGTCGTTGTTGTTGTTGTCGTTGTTGTTGTTGCTGGCGGGAGTGCTTATTCAATAATTTATAGCTGCCAGCCGCAGCCACTTACAATGTCAGAAAAATATGCGCGAAATATGCATAAAAGTATTACATGCAGACTTTTCTGTTATTGCCACAAAAACAGCGGCAACAACAACACAAAATCTCATTCCAAAACACTCCACTAACAAACCGGAACATGAGCATTACGTGCCCATCGAAGGGCGATAAAAAAAAACTGTTTTTTATAAGTATATTCTCGAAGTGTGTTGCAATGAACTTGGACTGTTAAACTGGCTGCTTGAGTCTATCAATTAGCTGTCCAGCAATATAAATTAATTTTCATAATTTTGCGACAAGCGAGATAAAGTGAAATAAATGTATTTATAAATGTTTGCCAAGAGCGACTGAAAGCCATAAGCTGATAAGCTGCAAGTGTATGAAGAAACACACAAAAATAATTATTCAAATAATGCTGATTGTGATTATGAGCAGAATATTCCTACTATAAGCTACAGCTGGGGATTTTCTTGAACAGCACATGAGAAATATTTATTAATAACAAATAATAAAGAAAAATAGAAAACAAATTGTTATCACAAATATAAAAAACAATACAATTTAAAGCTTCCTTTTCTTCACTTTGCATTACTCAGCGATAAGCCGCCTCCACATTCCCCCCCTCACATACAAAAACTGCGGGGAAGGGTATACAAAATCAACAAGTCATTAACATTAATGGCATTTTAATTATGTGTATGCCACATGAACTCGAACTCGCACTCGCACCCGGCCGCACGGAGAGCGATAAATCTTGGAGCTGTGCTCGTTGTCGCAACGCATCGCATCGCACTTGGCGACAACAGTACAAAATGAGTGGCCAGAAGATCGGCATCGTCGGCAGCGGTCTCATTGGGCGTGCCTGGGCCATGCTCTTCGCCTCCGCCGGGTATCGAGTGCAGCTGTACGACATAGTGGAGTCGCAGGTGGCCACCGCACTCGCCGAGTTGCAGCAGCAGTTGCAGCAACTGGAGGCGAGCGGCACGTTGCGTGGCAACTTATCGGCCCAGTCGCAATTCGAGCTCATCAGCGGTTGCACCCAGCTGCAGCAGCTGGTCAAGGATGCTCTCCACATTCAGGAATGCGTGCCGGAACAGTTGGCGTTGAAGAGTGCCCTCTATGCCCAGCTGGATGAGCTGCTCGAACCGCAGACTGTTGTGGCAAGCTCAACGAGCACTTTTATGCCATCCCTCTACAGCAAGGATTTGAAGCGACGTAGTCAGGTTAGTCACTGAGTAACTATTCCACTTGGAAATCTACTAAATAGTTGAAGAGACTTTAAAAACAGTTTCAATCATTTTAAAAGAGTCTGCAAAAGTATTCTAATCACTAATCACAATATATATATTGTATTCAATACAGATGCTGGTGGCCCACCCACTGAATCCACCCTACTTTATACCACTCGTCGAGCTGGTGCCTGCACCCTGGACCACCGAGGAGGCAGTTGAACGCACTCGCCTCCTCATGCTGGCGTTGGGGCAACGACCTGTGGTGCTGAAACGCGAGATTCAAGGCTTTGCCACGAATCGCATACAGTACGCCATTCTGAACGAGGTGTGGCGTCTGGTCTCCGATGACATCATTAGCGTGGCCGATGCGGATCGTGTGCTCAGCGATGGATTGGGTCTGCGCTACGCTCTGATGGGCTCCATGGAGACGGCACATCTGAATGCACCCGGTGGGGTGCGAGATTATTTTCAGCGTTTCGGTGGCGAGATCGCCGCTGTTAGCGCCACCTATGGACCAACCCCGAATATGTGCGACGAGGCAGCAACCCTGGCTGAAGTTGCCCGGCAATGCGAGCAGCTTGTGCCGCTCGAGGCACTGGAGCAGCGACGAGCGGAACGGGATGAGTTTCTCATACGCCTAGCAGCGCTCAAGCGGCAGCTGCCATAAAAATTGATTGCAGATAACTGTATATATCCATTTGTGTTGATTAAACGAGCGCACAATCTCTCAAACACCCCTCTTCCACAGCTCAGCTGCTGGTTTGGTGGGCGTAGAGCAACGCCCACTTCGGCTCGTTGCGTAATTGCAATGTCCGCTTTCAATTCATTCAATTCATTTTCAGCTAGCTGTGCATTAATGAAATTAATTTTTGTGGCAACCGGAAACATTTGGCTGTGGCAGCCATTGCCAGAGGACGCGTTCAAGTTGAACGTGTCACATTTCCGCTTTTGGCTTTGCCTTTCAATGCTTTCAGTGCTGGAGCTGCTCTTCCATTTCCATTTTCAGCACTTGACCTGCTTAAGTGTAATCAGCTTTAATTCCGTTTTCACTTTGAAATGTTGTTAAGACACTAATCGACAGCATCAAATGTTTGATTAAAAATCCAGCAGGACGAAGTAAGGACTACGAATATATCAACGTAAGTGTGAATTCTGCAACATGTTGTAGATATTGCCAGAAGATAAAGGGTATTTTGGTGACTTAGTAATGCCAGCTACAAGCTGAGACTATTTCAGTTTATGGCATATTGAAAATGGGACTCACAGTTAAAGGAAACTTCATAGCTCGGCAAAGTTAGCTGAAACCAAAGACTAATCTACCATAATACAATATTTATTTATGATATGCCAATTAACAGTTCAAGTAGGTCAAGACACTGCCAGCTGGTGTCATTATTAATATGATTAATTTAAGTCTGCCTCTGCTTATATATTATAAATAAAAAAAAAAAGTATATTTGCTATGCTCGTTAAATTTATTATGAGACCAAACCGAGCAAAGCATTTCTTAATGCGCCTTAACACTTTGCGGCTTAAGTAGATGTGTGTTTGTATGTGTGTGTTTGCGTGTGTGTGTGTTTTTATTAAAATCATAAATCTGCATTAAGTGAGCCTGTATGTAACTACATATACATATACACATGTATATGTGAAGCGTTTTTGTTGGCAGCCCAACAAACCGCTTATATTTAACTCGTAGCTCGTTGCCGGAAAAGCATTTTTCATTTTTAGTCGCCATTTTTTTTGTTCGCTTTTTCTTTCTTTTTAATAAACTCTCAGCTGTCTCTAAGCACATGCTCGTACATCCCATTTACCATGTTTCCAACACACACACACATACATATGTGTGTGTGTGTGTGTAGCTAGCTGCAGCCTTCCATTCGTGGCACTCTGTAATTTATTTCGCTTGGGCCACCAAAAAAAAAGAAGAAGAAGAAGAAGAACGCATAAAATAGAAATTGATTAAAAACCACTTTAATATAGCTCATTGTCACTTTCGCCTGCCTTCCAGAAGCCTTATAAATGAGCTCGAGCGCTCTTCACAGACTGACAGTTAAATACATTTATTCAACTCACGAGTTTTTCTATCGCTTTGAGCTGATTTTGATGAATCTGGGTCTTAGATTTCTTTTAGATTTCATTAGCTGATTCGCATATAAATATCGAAAATGCATATTTAATTATAATTTAGTTAAATGCAAAACTATTTCATACTTATAACTGAAGTCTGATGGGGCACAATAGACCTTATAGGTCGCAGTGCTAACTATCCCCTATTATAACTGAAGTCCGATTGAACTCTATTATCGCCTGAATGAGATAAGTCAACAAATTAAATATGGAACTTGCTGGGCATTACGAATATCACTAGAATCGTATAAGTATCAGTTTCAGACAGTGTCCAAGATTCATTCCAAAGATGAGCAGCATTTTGCTGCCACTACTTATTGTGATCATCGCCTGCTGCTTGCAACTGAGCCCGGCAACGGTTTATCGACCCAACAGGTGCTATGATCCAGCCTCGATTCCAAACGGCGATGACTGGCATCCATTTGAGACTGGACACTCACCACTTAAGCCTGGTCCTTGGGTGCTCTGTGCCACATAAGTATAATGTATTGAAGAACAAATCAAAATTGGATAAGTGAAAAAGTGAACAAAAAAAGTATACCAGTTGTAGCAACTGACTAAAACGAATCAGCCAAGATGAGCTCATTTTTGTTAGGTTTTCCCACTGCTAAAACAGTTAGCTTTGGAAATTCGTAAACTTATCAATACTTTCGTTGTTGGAGTTGCTTTTGGCTGCAGTATAAAGTTGAAATTACTGCGCATCGTTGCGGTCAATTGTTAGTGTAAAATACCCCAAACAATTAGAAACCACAATTGCTGCCCCAGCAGCAAACGTGCAACTTTTCATTTTTACTGGCACTTTGCTGCCAGTTGAGGCAGCTTTTTGCTGCCTTCGCTGCCAACTCTTCTGGCCAGAGTTCCTTGCAGTTGCCAATTCAGGCAGAGGCCCTCTTTCAGCCCGCCCACAACACAGCAGCAGCAGCCAAACTGCAAATGCACTTTGAGGTTAATGCCCCCCATCCGGGCAAGTACACTAAGCAGTCAGCCCAAATGCCAGGCACACAGTGGGGTTGCCCAGGGTTGCAGCAGTTGCAGTTGGGCTCATGAACTTGCTGAACACTCTGCCTGAAATTCTTCCTTACTCCTTATATATTTATGTGTATTTTTGAAGCTTTCAACTCGGCGTCGGCCATTCTCCCCTTTGGAGGGGCCACCCTCTGCTCAAGTGAGGCGCAAATAATGCGATTTTAATACTGATTTCCTGGGGGCAACTCTGGCTTCGGCTTTGGCTGCCATCATGTAGAACTACATGCTAAATATGTGTGTATGAAATGCTTATAAGTCTCAAACTGTTTATTTGTTGGTTGGTTTTGTCTGCCTTTTTGAGTTTTGTATCTGAATAATAAGTACTTAATAGCTGACAAATATACTGTAGTTTGCCCCTCTCTCTCTCTCTCTCTCTCTCTTTGTCTCTCTCTCTCTCTTTCTCTGCATCTATCTGTTGATACCTAAGAGGGACTCTTTATTGCCGCATTTTAAGCTTGTAAGCCGCTTAAATGGACAAATGTACAAATTGCAATTTCCCATTGAAAATTTGATACGCTGCCGCTTTGGAAAATTAGTATTCTGCAAATGACAATCGCATCGAATATTTCGATGTTTAATATTTATTGTTGGGGATTATCTATGATATAGTCAGAAAGGGCTGAAAAGCCGATATCCATAAATAAACTATCTTTATGATAATTATTTACATTTATTCATTCATTTTCAAATGGAAATTGTGTGCTGAGCGTAGAACTTATTTAAAGAGCTTTAGACTTAACTTTAAGAAACTCTTACTATTATAAACAAAATCTTAAATATATATCAAATGGAATATTTACAACGGCTAGATAACACTCTCCTACTTGCGCTAGTTCTAAGAGCAGTTATTTTTGGTTAAAAGTCGTGTTTGAAAGACACACAAGGCCACAACAATAAAGCGCAATGTGTGTGTGTTTGTGTGTGTCTGTGTGTGTGTGTGTGAGAGTGTATTTGGGGTGTGTCTGTGTGCGCTCTTACAATCCTATTAAAGTATCAGACAATCTAATCACCGGCAGCTCAAAAACCGCGCAAAACGCGCACACGCGCTAAACGTTGCCAAAAGGACCACAAAGTGGGACAGAAGGGGAGGGCGGGGAAAAGGAGTTTTAGTTGCGTTGACAGCACACCATTTACAGAATACAGATACACAATCAGATAAGAACAACAACAACAGCAGCAGCAACACAAACAACAAACGCATTACAAGCGAAATGTCCACTAAAACGACTGCCACTTGAGCGGAGCCAAGAGCCGAAGGCCGACTCAGCTGCTGGAGATGGAGTTGTGGATTGTGGATTGGAAGTTGGAGCTAAGAGTGAAGAGTGGGCAGAGCTATAGTCCTGCCTCCCCCTTTCCCACTCTCTCTCTTGGCAATGCCTTTCATTTTGATGGCCCATTTGGAGTATGCTGGTTGCTGGGCATTGTCTCCGTTTCAATTCACAGAGCAACTGTGTTGGTTGTTGGTTGTTGGTCCTTGTTCAGTTGTCTGACTGCTGCCTGGCTGCCTGCTTGAACTGTTGTTGTTGTTGTTGGTCTGTGTCAGTTTAATTTGAATACACTTAAGTGTACTGCGGTCTGCCAGGGCCGTCACAAGAATTTACAATTGAAAATCACTTCAAGTTTAATTTGATTGCCGCTGTGTAACTCTGCTCCCGCCCCCTTCCCCCCTCCCCCTTTACAACCACCCTAATTCCAATTCCTCCCAGCCATAAAATTTCAGCCACAACTTTAATCACATTTGCCACACCAGGCATTAATATTGATGAAAACTTTTTACCTTTTGCATAAATTATAGCAGTGAAAATATCGCAAGCTTTCCCAGGAAAATGTGTAAGGACTCGTTGCAATTCTTCGTTTCAGTTGAAGCCCCATTTCGACACAAATTGCAGTGCACTGATTCTGGTATTTAATTACAAAGGAATGCAGTGGATTTCATTCTGTGGATTCATTTCGAAAAGTTTGGAAAGAGTGCAGCGAAAATGCGGCTGGTTCCTTCGCCTGGCACTTGGCAGTATTTTGAACACAGATGAGAATATTCACTCGAAAATGGGCAGCACATATACTTATTTTAATGAAGTCAAATACTTCGATATGAAACAAGAGAAATACATATATATACGTATGTAAATTTATGCTTTTATTATTTATAAATTAAGAAGGAAAAATGCGTGTTCAGCCTGAAACGTTCCCTCAATCCATCCATGCGAGGATGCTGGGGAAACGGCTCCTTTGTGCACTAAAATAAAATTTATGAAAAAATGTTTAATTAAGTAAAAAAAAATAAGGTGTACACGGAGTTTACCAACTTAATTGTTTCTATCTACTTTGTGGCAGTATGATACAGCTGCCATAGAAACACAGATTAATTAATATGTCTGCAATGATATTTGCAACGGTGCCCAAACCCAAAAGATAACAAATCTTTCTTATCTTTCATGCTCTGTGGCAGGCAGTTTCATTACTTGATTATTTCGTCTTTCGCTTACAACATAAAAAGAAGAGAAAAAAACCCCAAAAAACGAAAGAAACCCGAAAAGGAAGCAGAGAAAGGCCTAGACATTTTGGTTAGGGCTAAGTAATGCAATCGCAATGGGAAAAATACAGGACGCGCGCCTACACTGAACTAAAAATACCCTAACAAACAATAATGGAAAATGCTACGATTTGACATAGGTTTGGGCTGCTTTTACTGATTACTTTTCCTGCTCAAATGTGCCACATTCTTATGGCTGCAACAAACTGAATGACAAATCGAAAAAGGCCAAACGAGTTGAGCTTAGGGCAAAGGACAGACAAAAGCAGCGCAAAAATTGGATTTACATTATTTACAGCATATTACACACGGCAACAGGAGGGAGACGATGATGCCGCCTTCAACTGCACATCGAAGGAAGTACACGGTATATATATTTTTTTTGACTAGGCTGCAACGTGGCGTATACGCAACACACACACAACAAAAACAAAATGCAGGCAGAGAATGCAGAGAGCCGAGGCAAGAGGCGAGCAGCAAACATATATTGGACGACCCTTTGGGCCAGGCAAATTAATTAAATTAAGTCAACGAAAAGTGAAACGGCATAAGCGAAAACGCAACACGCAGACACACACACACACACACACGCACACACACACACACACGCGTACACACACATTGAGGCAGACAGTTTGCTGGCTGGGACAGCAGCAAGTTTTGCCCGCAGGCCAACGTTGATGTCAGGAAACGCGGTGTCTTTTGACATTCGTCGTTTGCTGTTCTCCCTCATCACTTTGATGCCTCCGCTCTGCTCCCTCCCCTCTGCAACCACTCTGCCACGCCTCAACCCTTTGCCCGTCTCGTGCTGCAAGTGTGTTGCGATAAGCTCGCTTCGTTATAATCCTAATTAAATATTTAGGTTTACTCTATGGCTGTATTTACTTTTTTCTCACTTCTGCTCGCTTTCCCATTCTCTCCCTCGCTCCTCTCTTTATCTATCCCTTTTGTCTAACGGTTTCCACTCACTTTCCACTCTTTGGTGTGATGCTGTGCGCCTGATAAGCGTGCTTGGGTCACCTCCAAAGGCAAAGGGTTAATTGCATTAAAGTTATGACAATTGCCAACAAATTTGATGCTCGTGGCCAAAACGAGAAAGAAAATGAGAAAAATCAACAACAACAACAATAACAACATAATGATGTTGATGACGATGATGACGACAGAATCAACTCAACTCGAATTGTGTATTGTGCACTCGAGAAACTAATTAGCTAAAGTTGCAAGCTTTATCCCATTGCCAAAACGCCGACATTCCGATTGTCTGCAAATAAAAAAAAGAAAAGAGAAAAATAAAGTAGCCCAAAATGAAGTAAATAAGTTAACTATCTTGTTGCCAAATATCAAAGTGCATACTTTACAGATAATACAGCACAATAGAGTGACGCAAGTAAATGAAAAACCTTTTTTATCTAGACGCTGCCACACGTGAATGCCACATAATAAAGAAAAGTCTTGCTGTGGTAAAGATAAGTAAATGGGTTACCAAAAAATATCTGCTTCACTTTAAGTTAATTTTGAAGTTCATTTCTTGTTTGTTTAAATCAAAATAGACTACGAAAAAGTGATCTTAAGTCGCAACGTCTTAACCATTTAAGTATTGAACCATTTAAGTCGATTGTGTAATAAACTCAAAGCCCGATTTACAATTTGTTAAATGGCATTAAAAAGCTATTTTGACAACTATCAGAATTAAGCAGCAGCCGCAGCAGCAGCCACAGCAGCAGCCGCAGAAGCAGCAGCCGCTGCAGCCGCACCTCAATCCGAATAGTTGTCTAATAAAACCAATTTAATCCTGACACCCAGACCAAACGTCTGGAGAAACCAACACGCTTAGCCAGAAGACGCAGTCTGTAGGAATCCTTCACTGGAGATGGAACCCCGCCACTAGCTTCACTTTGCTTTGCTTTGTTGGACGGGCGGACGGACGAACCGCACTTGAAACAGCTCGCAATTTGTTTTAATCAACAAAGTCGAAAAGAGGCACGTAGAAAGGGGCACGTAGAAAGGGGCACGTAAAGAAAGAGAGGGGGGAGAGAGGCTAACGGAGATCGCAGTGTACAAAAATTAAATAAACTTTGTGTGTTGGTCCAACAATTTGAGGTAGCATCTAGGAGCAGCAGCGCCACCATCAGCAGCAGCAACCGGAGCCGGAGCTGGAGCCGGAGCCACAGTCAGCGCTTCAAATGTCTGTGGCTACGTTTAGACGTGGGGAGAAGGAGGTGGCGGGAGGTCAGACAAAATGCTGACAGGCAGCTAAAATCCGGAGCAGCAGGAGACGGAGTCGTAGCGGGAGCTGGGAAACTGGGAGCAGCACACAGAATGCAGGACGCACAACGTGACTGGCCGTCGGCAACAGCAACAGTGGCAGGGGCAGCACAAGCAACTCCATCCACTTGCCACACAACGGTTGCAATCGTTGTTGCCAACTGAAAATCCTTTAACTGTTTAATATTGCAACGAAATGAGAAAAATGTTGCTTTAGGTCCCTTTCAGCGTCCTTTGCAGCAAAGGCAAACAAATTAAGCAAAATTGCATGAGTTGTGCAAACAATTAGCGTACATTCCACACACACACACACACACAAAATCACAACCATTCGCATACACATAATATATATACTATATATATATGTATATATGTTGACTTCAGACTGGCCAATAAATGAAAATTCCTAAGATGCCCATAAATTCTCGGAGCCACTGTGATAAATGTGACGCTGACCACAATTCTATAAGGCCAATAAGAATCTTGTGTGCGGCTTCTACTTTCTTTTTTTTGTGTGTATATCTAAAAACTTTTAAGCACTTTGTTATACACTCAAAAAAAAGAAGGTATATGTGGTAGTTGAACTGCCTGAAAACATTTGTAGACCAACTGAAAATAGTTGAAATCATTCTGCATTTTAGAAAGGGTTTCTTATTATTCAGCAAGCACATCAAAGAGTCGTCTAATTCCTGCCCCCAACAAATCTTCACTATATGTTGTTACTACTGTATTGTGTTTGCCGCTCATTGTGTGTGTGTGTGTGTGTGTGTGTTATCAATAAAACAAATTGAATTCTGTTTGCGATAGAAAAAGTGTCACTCAACTCGATTCAAGATAAATGCCAACTGTGCACACGGTGAGATCATGCCCATAGATGAGGTGCGAGTTGCCTCAAAAGCGGGGGGGGTGTGTGCATGCCCCCACTTGTCAGAGGAAATGTCCTCAATTTGAAAAGGGCAAATAAAATTAATGTATTAGACTTTTGTCTGCCGATCAAAATGCGTTGACAAATGAAAAGGTTAAGTCACAGGTCAAACTAACGCAAACGTGCCACATGACTCCGCTGCCCCAGCCCCTATTATTTGGTTAATTTGTTTTTTTTTTCTTGCTTGTTGGTTGTTGCTACAAAATGTAGACATCCCAATGGAGGCATCTGCGATTGTTGCTGTCAGCCTTTGTTGCTTATTATTTATCATCCGGTTGCTGCTTCCTCTTCCTATTTCTGCAATGAATCAAAGTAACTGGATATGCGTGTGTGTGTGTGTGTGTGTGTGTTTCTTGCCTCAATAGGTACAGCAGCATGATTTAATGCACTCCCCGCCCCCCAATTAGTAGGCGAGGCACCGCCCACAGCTTGTAGCAATAGACTAATGGCTACAAGAAATCAAAATGTTTCATCGATTCAATAAACAACTTTTAAAACAAATCAAGGAAACATTTTTTTTTTTAGTGTATATTTGTTAAGTTTGCAGCCAAATTTGATGACTGCAAACATGATGTACAAATCGATAATTGACAGTGCTATCGATTAAATGGCAGGCTTAAAGCTTCAACTAAATATTATGAATGGGTATCATATATTTATCAGTATTCAGTTATATTATTTGGGCTAATAAGATCGCTGCCTGTAGCTGTTTCGTTAAATATCTAAAAGTGCATCTTCGCTTCCGGTTCCGGTTATTAATTGGTTTCAGTTATCATTACCCTGCCTTAAACTTACTATGTATTACTTTGCGTAAATATGCTCAATTCGCATAAATGCAATTAATAAAATATAAATCGATAAATCGTAATCGATAACTCGCAATCGATAACTCGTTATCGATAACTACGAATATAGTTTTAAAACGTTTGCAACACTTTAAAATTGCTTGTCAGGCTGCATAACAATTTGTGAGCAATTAAAGGCGCATAATTTCTCGCCTGCCTATGACGCCTGCCTTTGGGCGCCAGACCTACACCTACCCCTAGCCCCCCTGCTCGCTCTCACTTAATGCCCCTGACATTGCTGGCGCAGGCTAAAAATTGCAATGTCATTGTTGCAGCGGACAACGGTTGGCGCGCACAAAAACCATGTGGCTAGTAATTCATTACCCAGACCACCAACACACACCAACACACACACACACACACACACACACACACCAGCACACACATAATACAGATGGCCAACACCAGCGACGCCATTTAATGTGCAAACAAAAGGCGTTGGCACCACATAAAAATAAAATACCAACCAAAAAAAAGCAGTTTAAATGAAATAAAAGACTCAAAACAGCAAAAAACAAAAATAAAAGAGACCAAAAGAAAAGCTTGTCAAATGTTATGAAGTATTTGTAAAGTGCAGACGGCGCACAATGACAACAACAAAAAACACAGAAAGAACAAAAAACAAACAAACAAAAAAAAAACACAGAAAAAGAGAGAGGAAAAAAACAGAAATGAAGAGAAAAAGCTGCGCTCTATGCTAAAAGTTGAAATAACGAACGATAATTAATGGAATGACAACATAAAGCAGCCAACCATTTCAACAGTTTCCAATGCTAGGCAGGACTTGCAACAACCGCACGCCGCCACCCCCCCTCTCCACAGACCGCTTCAATGGTTGGGCGTGTGAAAGAAAAGTTGGGGCGTGAAAAAAAGTACAGCTGCAACGGAAGCAGCGCAAATGTCAATGTAAATGTTTGGGGAGGCATGCAGCTTTTGGTTCATGTGGCATGTGTACAAACCGGAAATGCATTGTTTCACGCGCAATTTCATTTCGACATTTATTATTCACTACGAATTCTATGCATAGGTGGGGGGTGGGAATGGCAAAGTAATCAAAATAATTAATTAGGCATGCCCCATGCGCCGTGCTCAAGTGTCTGTCTGTGGTCAGTGGCAGCACAAAGCTTAGCGAATCGAAATATGCAAAATATTTAAATCCAATTTAAATCAAATCTTAGCTTTGTAGCACATCAAAGTTGCAACTACTTAAATTAAGTTCTTGCTTTAAATATTATGCTAAAATTGATAACAAACTTTTCAAAAATGACCCTTTTTAAATGAACTGCCAACTTTTTGACAGCGGCTTGCTACTTAAATTTAAATATGTTCTTAAAAGGATTAAAAGCGTATTTTAATGCATAAATTTTGTACATTTTCGCATTCATCTAAAACCCATTGAAAAAAAAGAAAAAACTATTTCGCTCTTGTGCCAGTTTCTCGGCAACTTTTGCTTTTTAATAAGTATGCAAATATTTTGCTATGAAGCAATTTTGTGGCGGCTTTTGCTGCTGCAAGCAGCAAGCAGCATTTATTAGCTCAGCATCATTAGCCAAAATAGCAACTGCAACAACTGGGAAAATTGAGAAAATCGTTGTGTTGCAAATTTGCCGACATCTTTTCAACATTTTCAATTTGCCAACAAACGGCAGGTGGTTTCACTCCCAGCAGATAACTACTGCATGGGGTGGAGGGAGGGTAGCAGGTGTTGAGTGGGTTGTGGGGGGATGGGTGTATTTAAGGCAGAAGCGTGGTTAGCACACAAATAGCGCCGCGAGCATTGAAACCAAAACAGGCGACAAGACGATGTTGACGATGTGGTTGCACTTATTTCCCCCCCCCCCCCCCCATCCCCCTCACCTGCTCTCTCTGCTGCTGATGAGGAAATTGTTTTCGAAAATCACAAAAAGCTGTACAACAAGCAGCTGCAAACACACACACACACACACATATACACATTTGCTACATACTATGTTCTACTTCGCACTTTGCATAAGGAGCAACTATTTCTAGATTCCATTTAAGGTAACATTTAATATGTGCTTTTATTGCTAGAACAAAGCTTTTAGCTTTTAAGCAATAGATGTGATAAAATTGATTTAGCTTATTTTGCATTTGTTTTGCTTGTGCAAATTGTGCAAAATTTACAGCTATGCGCAAAGAACAGGAACAAGCAAAATAAAATCCACATGCGAAATCAGCATAAGCACTCTGAGCTTTTAAGCAGAGAATACTTGCAAGACACATGAATTAAGTCCCACACTCACACTATCCACATGGGAAGCACTCTGAACAGTCGCCAAACCTGTGTTAATGGATCCAATGCACTGACACTAACCAAGTGATACGCCCTCAACATATGTGCTCTCTAGCGGCAGAGATCCAAACTAATATAGGCTGATCGGAGTAAACGTAAATTACCTTCCACACTACACTCTACCACTAGAGAGCGCCCGTTTCTCACTTACCTACACATATGGCTCCCTGTCTGCATAGGCGCTCTCTAGTGGCAGCGTGTGAAACTAATTTCAGACGATCCACAGCAGCTTTCACCAATGGTGCGAACTGTTAAGATATCTCTCACGCTCCCACTTACAATATTCTCTCTTATAAAATGACAAAGCTTTCAGCTCAACTGGTGATCCACTCAGTTTCACTTTAATACTCCCGACAGCTTTGCAAGCCAAAATAAACTCAAAGTACAAACTCAACTCACATGAAATGCACTCATAGCTGGCAGCCTTGTTATGTGCTTAAGCGTGCGATCAAAAAGCTCTCCCAAAACGCAATCAACTTTTAATTTATTCCTTTTTCGTATCGATTCTAGCCAAAAATAAAAGCCACTTGGGAACAGTTGAACATTTTCTACTACCTAATTTTAATATGCACAGGGTGGATTTAAAAAATAATAATATAGACACCCTTAATTGTCAATTTGCTATAGATCCGAGTCTAGACTGGTCTAAAGGAAGTAGACGTGTGGCATAAATAATTTTGTCAGCCAACAAATGCATTGGTAAATGTCAAGAAGCTCCTTGTTGGTCGCTTACATTTTGGCCAATTAGACGCACAATGGGCCACAAATTATGCAACATGGCGCGACAAATTCAATTTGCTATGCCCCAAAACACGTGCCCAACAACAACACGCACAATTATACACACACACACACACACACTCAAACCCACACACACACATACACACACAGAGAGAGCGACCGGAGCCGCAGTCGAGCGACACGTCGAAACTTGTTCTAAAATCCCAGGAGAAATTAGTTTGATTTATGTTGAGTTTCCGGTGCAAATAAATTGCCAAGTTTACAGGACTCGGACAGGGACACGCGGACAGAGGAACAGGCGGCAGACAAGGGGACGCGATGTGAACGCATAATTGATAATGCGAGCGGCGTAGAAATCAGCTTGTGGCAAGTGGATGACGATGGCCAAGGAAAGAGGGACGAAGGAGCTGGCAGGTGGGGAGGGGAGGGGCAGCTGGAGGCAAGTCCTGTATCAAATTGACACTTATTCGCTGCCCGTCACAATCGTGACTCGTCGCCCCATCTATAAAAGTGGCTAAAAATATGCTGAGAAGAAGATGAACTCTGAAAATCTCTCAATAAACTTGGATAAAAATTCACAATCAAAATCATTCAGAAAATGTACGAAATGTTGTCACAGGCTTAAAGCCAGCTCAATTTTGAAAATCAATTCACATTTAGGCCAACTCATCTCTACCTTCCACTCCCCCCCCCCCCTCTCCATCTCTCCCACTCCCTTGATGTCTATCAAATGCGGTCAACTGTCAGGACTAAAAATCAAAATCGCTCGGCACACGGCAAATTGGAAAACCTCAAAATCAATTAATTTTATTGGCTGCCCATTTATTTATTTTTTTCTTGTTTTTTGTAGAACAAACTGAAATGTCATTGTGGCGACAAACTATTTGAAACGAGTATGTGGCACAGTCCTTGTTCGTGCCACACTCCAAAGGTTCGATTGCCAAGGTTCGATTGTAATGCAGAAAAAGAATCTTCTTTAAAAACCAAGCTGATCAATTAGGAATCGGACAGTCGGTTAGGGCATAGATAAACATTGAGTTCCTTTCTATTTGGTATCTTTCCGGTTTTTATCGGGTTTTCTCTGCTTGTTTGTTTTCCTTTGGGAGGACGGGGGGGGATAGGGTTTCCCACAGTCTGACATTGACAAAAGTGCAAAGGATTAAAACATGTGCAGTGCCACGCAAAAATCCCCAAAACAAAAATAAAGAAATAGCTAGAAAAAAGCACAACACACTAATACACCTCTTAGAACGGTGGGTGTGTGCGAGTGTGTGTGTGTGTGTTGAGGTTGAGTGAGAAATTGAAGTCACGTAGTTGTGTGCAAATTTTTTGTACCGTTGACACTGACATTTTTTGTTGCCTGTTTTTCTATTTTTTGTTATTGCTCTTTTTAGTCCAGATTTGGTGTCTTCCGTTTTTTTTTTCATTTTTTTATTTGGTTATGTTGGTAAATTTAATTTTTGTTTAGTAGCCAGGCGCACAGTGTGCGATGCCAGACTGATTAAATTTGCCAACATTTACGTGATTTCAATGCGTAATTTATGCCGCTGCTAACGGTACTCAAGCGAACACATTGCCATATGGACAACAGTGAGAGAAGGACATAGAGAGAGAGAGAGAGAGAGAGGGAAGTGAAAACTTTTTAATTAGTTTAGTGTGAAGAGCGTTGCCAGACCAATATTAGAAATAAACGCAACTCTTTTCAATTGCACCTTTTTTATTTACAGATGGACAAAAAGATAGTCCTTGGTGTCTAATGTATGTTTGCATAGTTGCCACAAAGGCATGCCACACACATGCAGAGGTGCTACAGAAATTGAGGTCTTGGTCTCTCTGTTTAGAGATCTTATCGTGCAACTGTGTTGCAACTGCTGCTGCTGCTGCTGCTGCTGCAACTGCCACTTGCCACATCCACATCCAATTAAGCAGATATCCTCGTCGTCCTCGAAGGCCTGTCAACGTCGTGCAAAAGGTGAAAAGTTGCTGCGATATCAAATGTGCCAAAGCCTGGCCAAAAACGCGTGACTTGTCTGGAATCACCAGCGACTACTAACATTTGCCAGTGTTGAGCAGCACACAAAACTGCCATCTTTAAATGCCCTTTGCAAGTGTTGAGCTTTCATTTAAGCATTGCAAATTATATGCTATTTTTGTTTTACTTTTTTTTAGAAATACAAATACAATGTTTTCCACTTTAATATAATTTACATATATTAAATTTAATTACATCATTTTTGTTAGTGTATACAAAGCAGCGACTTCATGCATCATGCTGGCAATTCCTTCTCTTTTCATTTTTGATGGTGTCCGTTTTTTTTTTGGCTCACAGCCCAATTTAATAGTTTTTCGATTTGTTGAAAGCAAAACGCCAAAGCATAGAAAATAAATTGTCACAAAATGCTGGGCAAACCCAACCATAAGAGCAACCGCAAAGGTTTGCAAAAGTTTCAGAGAGAGAGAGAGAGAGGGAGAAAGCACTCAACTTCTACTTGGTCTTATCTTTATCAATTGCGAAGAAAAGCGCATCGAGAGCTTTCCTTGTTGCTGTTGCTGTTGCTGTCGTCACATATCGAATGCTGGCAAAAAGTTCGACGACTCTCGTCCTCCCCTCCACCCATTCTTCGTGAAAAGTCAGAAAGAGGCCAAAAATCTTGCCGTTTTGGCCGCCCACCAACTTTATTTGAAGTTGTAAATAACTTGAAGCATTCGCAGGCAAATGGCAAGAAATGAAAAATTCATTCAATTGAAATTCATTTGATTTGTGCTCTTCCAATAACTGCATAATTATGAACGCATTTTGCACTCGTCATAAAATCGAATAAATATAAACATAAAGCCAAGAACAGGAATAAAATCAAATAAAAGTGACCCTTTTTGTGTGCATAAAGTGCCCCTTCTTAACAGTGTCGTCTGCGTCTGTTGTAAGTAGTTGTAAATATGCTCAACATGCTGCACACTCAATGAATGAAATGTGTGCAAAATGTTGAAAATAGTTGTAACACCCCCGCAACCCCCCATGGGTCCAAACTTCCTTCTGTTGTTCCTCTTTTTTTTGTTGCTGTTGTCCGTAGCAGGCAGCTTGTTGTTGTACAACTTCCGCTTATATGGACACCACTTCAGCATGATAAATTGATGCTGCCGGTTTTAAAAATGGCAAAAGGGAAAATAAAATACGGAGCAGCTGCAACAGCAAAGTCTGAACTTGACTTTGTTATACCCGTACATAAACTATATAATATATAATAAAATAATATTATATAGAAATATGCACTACGAAATTTTGTTTTTCACCTTCAACTCTCATTCATTAGTTTTATAGCAGTTAGCTTACAGTGCTGTTCATTTGGTTAGGGTATTTCCCAAGCTCTGCTCACACAATGTAAGCAGAGTAACTGCTTATCCTTGTGTCGACAGTTGGATATGTGCTTGCTTGTGGCCCTGCATAATTGCAACAATGCAGTCAGTCAGTCAGTCGGCGAACTAAAGGGCAATAACAACACATCAACTTGCGGGTACATAAATTTTGGAACTCACAATATTAAGTCCATGAAAAAAATATAAAACTTAAAATGCTCACGAATCGTAGCAGTCAGCTTTTAGAAGGCAGCAGGCAAATGTGGTATTTAATTTTAGTATTATGCTTTGCCTTTCTGTATTTTAGAGCTACTGGCTTACGGTTACATTGTCGCAGAAAAACAAAACATCTGAAAATGCACGCAAATGCAAAATTAATAACATTACTAATACTGGGTGAGTTTTAACAATCACACATTTCGCATTGCGCTAACTGAGGTGTGTGCTTAACAGCAATATGTACGGCCACGACGCACGGGGATCTTACTGGCATGCTGGCTGCACTGCAATACTTTGACCTGTATCTCAACATAAATGGGACGACGACGACATCGGCGGGCAATATGTCGCGCGGCCAATGCGACTACAGCTTTCAGTCGTACGCGCTGATGCGCGATCGTCACACATGTGTGCCAGATGATGAGCACATTGTGCATCTGTCGGAGGCGCCGCAACAGCGTCGTCCACCGATAATGCTGAAATGCCTGCAACGAGATATGTCGCTAGCTGGCAACGATACCAATGGACATCCGAACCTGCTGATGCTGAGCACAGTCAAGGAGATTCTGACGCTGCTCAAACCCATTGGGAATGCCACCAAACGCCACGAAGCCGGCAGCTGTGTCGTCATCCACTTTTGCACACCGTTCAGTTTGGAATGTGCTCGGGTGGCAAAGATTGTTAATCTGATGCCACATGTGTTTCCCACGATCCCCTTTGGATACATTGATGCATCGCAGTTTACCCGATTCAATGCCGAGTTTGGCATCATTTCGCTGCCAACGCTGATGATCTTCCATCAGGGCAGACCGCTGATCAAATACGATCCACAGGAGAAGGGCAGCGTTATGACATTTATCATGCGACACACAAATATTCGACCGGTTGACTTTCATCTCATTCATCCGTTCGCACTTAGAATGGGCCCGTTGCCGTCGGTGCCGGGTTATAAAACCGATCTTTATCTATTTCTCTCCTGGGGATTCATCATCGTTTGCCTGGGGAATTATGTGCGACGCACCCTCTTCTGGAAGCAGCTGGTGGAAATGGTGCAACGCAATTGGCGCGAATCCGAAGAAACCCAAATGGAAATGATTGACTAATTTCATTTTGGAATCAGTTTTAAGGGGGTAGTTCCAATAATAACTGGGGCAAATTAACTAAGTGTTTGTAATGTATATTTTCGTTTAATTAAATTCACATTAACATTTACGCTCATTGCCTTATAGTTAATTACATATGCATATTTGGGATTTAATAGTTGAGTTCCTGTTTTATGTTTTTTTTTTCAAATTTGTCGCTGCAAAATGTAAAGCTTACTTATTTCGAAAAAAACAAACTAAATTCTGGTTGAATATTTTATATGTAGAACTTAAGCTTAGTGCTTTCAATATTATTCAATAGTTTCTTTAATTTTTAATACAACTAAAAATTTGCATTAACAGTTTTACGTGTGTGGGTGTGTGTGTGTGTCAACAGTTGCCTGGAATGCAAAAAAAAAACTATGTTGATATATTTTAGTGTTTTTTTTTTCTGGCAGATTTGCGTGCGAAAAACCACATCAAATATTTTGTCATTATCAATTCGTGGAGAAGAAGCACGCGAAACTGCACATACATTTTTGTCATTATGTAGTTGTTATTAAGCATTGTAATCGTTTATCGATAAATGTACTAGTGGTGTGGTGGCTTTGCAATTGGAGGCGACTGCTAAATTATAACCGTCTACATATGTGTGTGTGTGCGTGTGTGTGTGTGGTGGGTATCTAGGTATATGTGTGTGTTTATTTTCCCCATATCCGATTATTGAGGCTTGTTTCGCTTGACCGATTTGAGGCGTGGCTCATTCGCATCCTCAACTCCATTGGAATTGGAATTGGATTGCTGGTGATGATGATGCTTCAGACGCTGCTGGCGACGGGCGGCTGCATGATTTGCCGCATAGGGATGTGGATGTATGCTGTATGTTTGTAACAAAGAGAATAACATATTAATTTCCATTTTAAATGCAATTCAACAATACGTAAGGACGAAAGGGCACAACAATACGTAAACAAAATAAGGTATGACAACGTAAAAGTAGAGAGAGTAATTCCAATTCGAAAGTAAATTTGTTCATAAAAATGGTGAGAGCGATGCGATGCGAAATGTGTGTTATTCAAAATGAGAGAGAGCGGGAGAGCAAGGAAGAGCGAGCTTTTAATGAGCAAACTGGCATAAGCTGGATGAGCGAGGGGGTTGGGGTGGGGCGGGATAGACGAGCGGGCACCGTTACGTGAAGTGAAAAGGTACGCAGTAGTTAATCTATGTTTTTGTTGCAGTCCCAACGTAAGACAACAGCAGCGGCGCAGTAGCAGCAGCAACAGCGTTAGAATTTTGATAAGCGTCGTTTGTTTTTTTTGGTAGTTGGTTGTCAGCGTAGTTTACGTAGATAGTAGTGTGTCACGTGGTACGTAGATGAGTAACGTTGACCAATTAGGCGTAGCGTAGTGTAACGTGTAACGTAACGATGATTTGAATGCGCAATTAAAACATAAAACGTAATGGAATTTGTCAAAAAATTGCAATACAAAAAATTCAAATAAGAGACCAACAACGCGCGGGGGGGACGGGTCTACGTAATACGCAAACATGCTGATTACGTGTGACGTCGCCTTATACGTTGCGATGCTGTACGTAGACAATGTTTGTTTGTGTGTGTGTTTGCTTATGTGTTTAGTAGTAGTTTTTATGTACATAGCTGATTATTGTTGTTGAGTGTGTGTGGCGGAGGCTTACACGTAACATGTGGCTCGTAACGCAGCATAACGTGTGACGTATGAGGCGGTCGCAGCGATGATTTTGTGGCTCGTCGTAAAAAACGCCATGTGACTTTTGTTGATTGGTTGGTTGCTTTGTTTGTTAGTAGGTGGATGGGATTAACGTAGTCGCTAACGTAATCGTTAACGTAGCGCGTCGGTGATCGTTGTTCAATATTACGTCGTAATGTGTATATATATATTTATATTTATATATAGTAGTAGTATGTATTGATTATAGTTTTTGATTTCTTTTATTTGTGTTTCTACTTGCGATAGAAACGTGAATTATACAAACGCCAATCTCTGCATTAGAATCGAAATATACATATTATGGTGGAGTGAGAGAGAGAAAGAGGAGAGAGAAATAGAGCGAGAACTTGTTAATTAAGTTATACAATTAAAAAAAAAAACATATATACGTTAAATATGTTTATTATATATATATAGTGTGTATAACGACTATTTTAACTTTAGCGGGGAAAAAGCCAACTAACGCAACGTAACGCAGATAATTTGTAGAGCTTATTACGTCGAACTTGACAAGTCAAATAACGCAACGTAACGTAAAGTGAACTTTCTGTTAACAGAGGAGAAAGCGTTTTATGGTTTTTTTAAACGATTAATATCTGACTAATATCTGAGGCCTATTTTTGTGGGGGTTATTGTTGTTGTTATTGCTGTTGTTGTTTTTGTTGTAGTTGTTGTAGTCTTGTTTTGCTTATGCGAACAAACCTTGGCGTTGCGGCAATGCTGTGACTAACACTGGAAACGGTGGCCAGTGGGGACGATGATGGAGTACGTAGTGGGCGACGTGGCGTGGCCAAATGCTGACCGTTGCGTAAATACGCTCGACGCGATGCTGAAGCATTTACGTAATGATTGTTGTTGTTGTTTGTTAGGTCGTAGGCAGGAGGCGAATTCGCTGCTGCTGCTGCTGTTGTTGTCGAGGCAACGCGACGGGGCGAAGTTGTTGCTGCTGCTGCTGCAGTTTCGCTGCTGTTGTTGTTGTCGTCGTCGTATGGAATCGATTCGAAGAAAATGTAAAAGAGATTACAACAAAACACATTTTTGGTGGTAGGGAGTGGTGGAGGACGTATGTTATGTCTTTTTTAGGCACTCTTAAGCACTTAAGTGTTAAGTTTTTTGGGAGTCAGTAGCAGTCTTTCATAGCGTAGCGCAATCCGTTAACGTAACGCGTGTTTTGGGTCTTCATTTACGTAACGTATGTTAAATGGATGAAGTGATTCAAGAACTAAATAATTGAAAACTTAAAAGCAATTCGAAAAAAATATATATATAAATTTGAAAATCAGAGAGCATATATAACAATAAACAAATTGCTTGTCGCCTACCTCAAGAATTGTTCTCTTTTTTGATTTATCTTTTAGTATTTGTATTTTTAACGTAGTTGAGGAATGTAAAAGCAGAAATTTAAATTCAATACATATATATAGATATTTATATACATATATATGCTTTTAGGTTTCTTGTACTCTGATATAGAGATTCGTTTATATATATATATATGTATGTAGATAGTAAAATATATACTGTATGTACTTTGCTTGATTTAGTAATTATTGTATCTGCAAGTAAATACAAACGTTTAAATTTAGCGGGCATTGTTACACACAAAAATATGTAGTACAAAAAAGGGAACAGCCTAACTCTGTTAAGGTGGACTTGGGGGTGTATGGTGGGAAGGGAATATGCCTTGTGTTGCTCTCAAGCTTATGTTATGCAACTGTTAGTGTTCAGCCCGCTGTTACTAACAGCTGTATGCTCTGTTAAACAAAAGTAAGGTAAGCTCCATTAAACAACTATCAATTTAGATGCCTCAATCATATTATTATATTATATTAGAGTTGTTAAATATATTTTATAGTTGCCATTATAAGATAAATTAAGAAACTCAAACGTAGTCTTAAGGGTAGCTACAAGTAACAGCCGCATTTTGACCAACATGTTTAAGCCGTGTGAAGCAGACACAGCTGTTAACCTTAACAGCGACACAAGACATATGTTAATAGTTACAGTGTTAGAAAAGGCCAAAAGCTCTCGAGTCAAGTGTCGCAAGTGGAAAACAACAAATGGTTAACAAAGAATCAGAATCAGAATCTTAGGCGACTGATAGGCACTTTAAAACCTGTAAGCGACTTGCAAGGATATTGATTGATCATTCAATTAGCAGTCGGACTCACCTGGTATGTGGTGCCGTTGACGGCGCTGGTAAAGCGGGCAATTGACGGCCGGCGGAGCGGGTCGGCTCCTGGATCACACAATCATCATCATCATCGTCATCTAACGGTTCAATGGTCAGCGTCGAATTGTTAGCGGCTGGACCTGCCGTGATGGCCTGCATTCCACCGCCGCCATGTGTCACAATGCCACGTGTGGCACGTGTGGTGAATTCGCGATCAAATTGCTCGGCCTCCTCCTCATCCAGATTGATAAACTCTTGACGCTCCTCTAGCTGGCCGGAGCGCAAATCCTGCTCCTTCTCAATGATGTGCGCCCGTTCACCAATATGATGACCAATGGCCATCTTTTTCATGCCCGTACGCGAATCCTGTACGGTTTTGCGTGTCTCAAGCACGCCACCAGGACCTGTCTTTGTGCTCGAGCTGGCCTGATAGATCTGTGGACGACCGTCGGGACCCGAGGACATGGTCATCACGGTGCTTTGGCAATATGAGGCACCAGTATTAGCGCCAATGTCTGCAATTATTAAGAATAATATTAGTTATATATATATATATAATATAACCTGTAGACAGCAGAATTTGTGTGAAAACAATAACTTGTGATTTTTTTAGATTTTAAGATTTTAATTTATTCATAAGCATTTAGGCTCTAAGATCAAGTGAAAAATTAACAATTGGAAGATCTCAGAATTTCTTTATAATGCTCTTAAGTCAGAAAAAAAAACATTAAAAGGCGCGAGGTATTCAAGAAAACTTCACCAGCAACCGATAATCGTATGGTGTTATTGGCTACAAGTGATAATTCTGAGTCATCACATAAACGCCGATTACTGAGTCCAAAGTTAGCTAGTAGAATATTCAGTAAAGTTCCAGCAAATTTGGAGATGGGGGAAACTTCGCGTTGGCTGATTAGAACTAATACAGATCAGAGAGTGCAAAAAATAAAATGACACAACAATCTCTGGAATGATTAAAATCAGATAAATTTGTTTGATAACGATGCTATTATTTATATATATAATATTCCATATTAAGTTTGGTTGTCTTCACACCTATTTTGTTGTCCAGTAGTGTATATATTTAAATGATTTATACGCACCGGCATTAAGCAAACGATTAAAATTGGGCATGGCTGGGAAGCCAAACAAACCACCGCCCATGGGAGCCAACGCCTGTTGGCTGCGATCCATCAACGCTCCCTGCTGGAAGCCGGCATCGAATGGCGACGGAGCCAGCATGCTGAACGGATCCGGCATAAAGCTGTTCATCAAGCGATTCATCGAACGCATTTGCATATTCATTGCATTCATGTGATGGTTCATGTGATTGCTGTGAATAGAGAATGGAATCTTCAGTTTAATTTATTTTGACTTGAAGTAAGTTCAAAACGAACATAGTTGTCTCTGTCATTGTTTCCGAATTTTTTTTCGATTTTTTGCGGTGAGAATTTCGATGGCGTTTCATAGCTATAACAAAAGTCTAAGAAAGTCTAGAAGTGATTATTTTTTTATGATTAAACTGGAAAGCACTGAAACTTAAGCCCATATACTACATTTGTAGCCTGCTTTTCTTTCGTTCAAAAATATATAGTTTTTTAGTATTAGAAAACTGTGTTCAATTCTAAAAGTGTTAAATTAACGATTTGTATAAGACACCTGGAAAATTCTAATTTCTAGCGCTTTTCTCTTTGCTAAATTGATGAAATTATTTGCAACAGCTGCTTTTTACACACATTTATATTTTATTTATTTATATATATGTATATATGGTAACACTGGCAAAACAATGCACTTTTTTACTGTCACTGCATGCAAACAAAAAAGCTAAATAAATAAATAAAA
Source organism: Drosophila imparisetae (assembly GCA_035042265.1). Lineage (NCBI taxonomy): Eukaryota > Metazoa > Arthropoda > Insecta > Diptera > Drosophilidae > Drosophila > Drosophila imparisetae. The sequence continues at coordinate 1,912,394 of JAWNLP010000145.1, read as the reverse complement.
TAATTCAAATCCAAAATCAAGATATTTAAATTTGCAATAAATAATAAAACGCAACTTTCTTTAAGGCACGCTTTAAACATGCATATGCGTTGTGGTTGCAAAAAAAATATAGCGAAAAGAAAAACTAAAACTTAATTATTTATTAGATTGACAGCAGCCGCAAGCGTGCAATCGAAATTATCGATTAATTACGAGCCCTCGTCTTCGTCGTCGTCTTCTTTTCTTCCTGCTGCTTTTTACGCTGGCATGCTGCGCACTCACACACACACAAGCACACAACGAAAAACTGCTTTGCGTGTGTATTGTGTAAAATTTACAAACACTCATACACTCACACATACGTTTTCTGCTTTGCCCAGCGGAGCACCTAAATCAGCAGTGTATGTAAAACCGTGAAAACCGCACAAAACAACACAACACAACACACAACCAGTCTTTTTAATTATCTTGCTTCTCTCTGAGCTTTAAGGGCCACAACTTTTCCTCACACTTTTCGTGAAAAAAAAATTTTCCACGCCCCAAAAACAACAACTACTTTGCAGGTTTTAGGTTTTTTCTTTTTTTACTTACTTCATGAAACCGAGATCATCATCGATGTCGCCCATTAACGCACCGAACATCGACATATTTGTTTATTTTAACTTGCTTACACGCTGCTGCAATTATTAAAATGTTTTGCTTTTTTTCTATTTCTTATTTTTGTATCTCTTCCTATTTGTAACAAACTTCACGAGTTTTCTCACAGACAATGTGACTGCATGGAAATAGTACAGAAATACCAAAAAACTACCACAAATATATAACTATATGTGGAGAGTTGCCAATGTGGCGCGAAAAAAAATGAAATGGCTGTTAATATTTGAATTTTGCCCCAGTGAAATTTATATTTTATCAATGCTCACTTTATTTGATTAAATGTTAAACAAGTTTATTTTAAACTGTACGTTAAGTTAATTTGATCGCTAAACTTTGTTCGCTGTGCTTATCATCTGCATATGTATTAATGTATATATATTCGTACATATATTTTCTTTTTTATAGATAAGGCTGCGCCTGCTCCTCAATCCAATTGGTGTGGTGCATTACGCTGGTGTACACGCCAGGGAAGCCCTCACGGGCACAGCCCACACCCCAGGAGACAATACCGACCAGGACACCATCCACAGCCAGTGGACCACCTGAATCACCCTGGCAGGCATCCTTGCCACCGTCCAAGACGCCAGCACACAACATCTCATCGGTGATGGTGTAATCCTTGGTCATGTATTGAGCCCCGCACGTATTGGTATCCATAATCTCCACATCGACGGAACGCAGCAGGGCGGGCAGTGCCTCATCCTCTTCCGTCCGCTTGCCCCAACCACTGACCTTGGCAAGGGTGCCCGCTCGTGGCATATCCACAGCCAGGGCGATGGGCTGCACCAGACCCGAGTAGATCAAGGGTGCAACTGTGATAATCATGCCCACATCATTCACATGCGTCTTCTTATTGTAGCCAACGTGCGGTATCAATTTCGTCACCTTGACACCCTGCTCATCCAGATCCGCAATCGAATTCTGTCCAGCCACAATTCTAATATACGACGCGAAGCGTCCCTTGATGCAGTGGGCAGCTGTGAGCACCACTCGCGGCGCATAGAGGCTGCCACCACAGATGTGCAGCAACATGTAGGTCTCCAGCCGCACCGACACCTGATACGGATAGCTGGCAATGTCCGCATCCTCTCCGCCCACAATGCGGCCGTTGATGGCGGCACCACTGCTGAGGGCCAACAGCGAAAGCAGACCCAGAACCACGATTCCCAAATACGACGACGACATTTCGCCTAATCGAATATTTTACTTTTGACATATTAATCGGTAGTGCCACGGCTCTTATATAGGGTCTCATGCTTATCGCTGCTAAAACCCGAAATCGCGACGAAATTCAGGAATATTATCGGATTACGTTAACGCAAAATTTCATGATATTATAAATGTTTATGTGCGTTTCTGTTTTTTATATCCATTATAAACATAGGTCGCTGTCGGTGGGCTTCTAAAGAGAAATATCTCAACGATTATCAAACCATAGACCCATAAGCTCTTCGATAAGTCTTTTTACGGTATAGGTAAAACCAAAACAAAAAAAAAACCAAACAATAGACCCAATTAAGCAAATAGTCATTCAATAATTATAAAAAAATTACATTGAGTCATTTTCAATGAACTTTGATAATTTTGTAGTGACAGACGTCTGCGATTTATTTAATCTAATTTCATTAAAACTTTAACATGTCTATAGACTAAAATCCCCTTTGGCGAGTGCCAAAGCACGAGTCTGAGATAAGAACCAACAATTACTATGATTTTTATGTTTCCCATATAATATTTTATGTTTCGATATAAACAATTATGGGGTCCGCTACTATATCGTAATTTTATATAGTAGCCAATTTTTGAAATCAATTTTCGGTTAGTCATTAAATTAATAGCCAAGTTGTTGTTAAGTTGTTTAAATAATCGATGAATCATATTGTTGTGCCTAGCCATTGATCAAATAGTAATAGCTCATCAAATACACTGCTCGCAACTATAGCATATTATAGAGTATTTTAGGGATATAAAGGAGTATTTATATAATTCACAAGTACAACTGAAAGGTGATCCCAACGACGTTGCTTAAGCATCGAGTATAGACTGCTGCCGAAATGCTTCGGATGGTTTATTGAAAACTACTAAATTTTCGTAAAGCTATCTACAGTTATTCTAATCCTACTTAGGACATTATCTAAATAAATATTTACTGCTGCAACTGCGTCTAGACGCATTTTTTGTTATTATTAGTTTGGCGAACCCTTATCGCGGAAGATTTTATTATGGCCACGTCTTTCCCTATCTTCTCGATAAGAGTCCTCCTTGGTTATCTTACCATTGTAAGATTGAACAGTATTATTTTTTTTTTATATTTTTTGAATATACATTTCTACTTTATCATTAAGAAGTTGAAAGTCTCAAAAAGTTTTTGGAAATCTTATCCGAAATTACTTCGCATAGATGTTATTCAAATTTAAGCTTTTACAATTTTGGTATACCCATAAAAAGATTTTTCTAATATGGCAAGTTGTTATTTCCGAGAGACTACTGTAACCATACTAAATTAACTGTTTGAGTTTATATTGATAACATTTTCGGTTTAAATTAGGCAACCGTTAAAATCAATTTCTTGCTATCGACGCAAATCGATAAGTATGTTAAATTACTTGCATAGCAGCCAGGCTTGGAGCGTAAGCAATTTGATCAGATTACAATTTCAAATTGCCCACATGGATAAGATAAGTGTTAATGCCATTTTAGATAGATTTATAACTCTGGTATTATCGCCATTTGATTATACGATTGAATAATAAGTCAGCTATGTATAAAAACCCAAAGACATCAGAATTTAGCTTCTGTTTAAGGGAAAATGTTTCGCCTTTTGATCGGCTTGTGTATTCTGGGATTGGGGCTGGCGGGCACCACTGTTCAAAGTGGTGTACCCATGCCTGATGGTCGCATTGTGGGTGGCACCGAGACGGAAATAGCCAAATATCCTCACCAGATATCCATGCGATATCGCGGCAATCACAGATGTGGCGGATCCATCATTGCCAGCAATATAATTGTGAGCGCCGCCCATTGTGTGGTTACCCTCAGCGGTCCTGAGGATCTGACCATCATAGCTGGCACCACCTCTACATTCTTTCCAACTGGTCAAACGTTGAGTGTCCGCGAATTCATTGTACACGAGAAGTATAGGAGCTTGAACAATGACTACGATGTCACCATCCTAATTCTGAATGGTGATTTTATCTTCAATAAAGATGTTCAACCAATTGATTTGGCTGTGGAGCGCCCGGATAATGATACAATCGTTACTGTTACCGGCTGGGGAGTAACTGAGGAGGAAGGTAAAATCTCCGACAATCTGCAGGAGGTGGATGTCAACATTGTGGAGAATACCAAGTGCAAGAGCGCCTATTCCATTTTATTAACAAGTCGCATGTTGTGCGCTGGTGTCAATGGAGGTGGCAAGGATGCGTGCCAGGGTGACTCCGGTGGTCCATTGATCTACAACAATCAGCTGCTTGGCATTGTCTCGTGGGGCACGGGTTGCGCTCGTCCCTCATATCCGGGCGTTTATGCCTCGGTTCCTGAACTACGTGACTGGATTTTGGCAACTCGCGATGCCAACGCAAAAGTGGGCAGAATTGATTTTCTCTGAAGTTTATGAAACAAAAATAAAAGAGTAAATCACCCGTGGCTATATCTACGATTACGTGTTTTACTAATAAATTAGCCAATAGCTGATATTGAAAAGAAATAATTACAATAACACGTTATCTGGTCGCTTAGATTATGAGACAAAGTGTTAACCTTGCTTCGTTCATAGCGAGCAGCTTAAGAGAGCGAACAAGAAATTGGTTAGAGACTAGAGCTTTAAAATCTAACCGCTTAGATTGTGAACTAAAATTGTGGCACTGCTTTGTAAGCTAAATTCGTATCAAGCAGCTTTCGGAGAGAAAATGGGAAAGAGAGAGCAAGCAATGGATGAGAGAGAAGAAATATACGTTGGCTTTTCTATGTTTATAATAAGAATAAGCAATTGGTGAAAGAGAAGAGAAAAGTACTTCGTTTCTGTTGTCTTTTAAGTAGTTTCTTCTTTCTTTAGAGAGAGTAGCGTAAATTTGATGGATTGATTATATGTAAAGGCAAATCCCAAAAGCCCCAAATCATCAAATATATTAACTAATTTTCGATGTCTTGTATATTCATAGCAAGCAGCTTTAAGTCAATTAATTTCCTCTCTCTTTAGATAGAATAATATAAATTAATAAATTGATGTCATAATTAGATAAGCATATGTGAAAAACCCAAAATCCTCAAAGATCTTAATTAATTTTCGTGGTGTTGTTATTTCATAACAAGCTGCTTTAAAGAGAGAGAAAAGCTTTGAGATAATTAATTTCCTCTCTCTTTAGAGAAGGTAATATAGATTTGATCGATTTCAGTCACGATTAGATAAGCAAATCTCAAATACACCCAAATTCTTAAAGATCTTAATTAATTTTCGTAGTTTTGCCATAATTTCCTACATTTAGTTACATCACTCTAATGGACGGGTTAATTACTAAATTGTTTATTTTATTATTGAATGGGCAGTAAATCGGTAAAACAGTGGCTGAATGCATATCGCCTATAAACAATTGCTGATAGCGCTGATATCACCGCATGCCATGGGAATATATATGTATATGCGTCGTTTGGCCATTTATAGTGCTCCGGCGGATGTCAGAGTATCCTCGATCCACGTCTTCAGGCTGGGTGCGTACGTATAGACCGTGGGATAGCCCGGCCGGCCACAGCCACGACCCCACGAGACGAGACCCACAAGCTGTTCGTCTACGATCAAAGGACCGCCTTGGCGAGTGCCAAAGCACGAGTCTGAGATTAGAACCAACAATTACTATGATTTTTAGATTATTCTAACATGTCAATTTGTTATTTCCGAGAGACTACTGTAACCATACTAAATTAACTGTTTGAGTTTATATTGATAACATTTTCGGTTTAAATTCGGCAACCGTTAAAATCAATTTCTTGCTATCGACGCAAATCGATAAGTATGTTCAATTACTTGCATAGCAGCCAGCTTTGGAGCGTAAGCAATTTGATCAGATTACAATTTCAAATTTCCCACAATAAATAAGATAAGTGTTAATGCCATTTTAGATAGATTTATAACTCTGGTATTATCGCCATTTGATTGTCCGATTGAACAATGACTCTGCTATGTATAAAAACCCAAAGACATCAGAACTTAGCTTCAGTACAAGGGAAAATGTTTCGCCTTTTGATCGGATTGTGTATTTTGGGATTGGGGCTGGCGGGCACCACTGTTCAAAGTGGTGTACCCATGCCTGATGGTCGCATTGTGGGTGGCACCGAGACGGAAATAGCCAAATATCCTCACCAGATATCCATGCGATATCGCGGCAATCACAGATGTGGCGGATCCATCATTGCCAGCAATATAATTGTGAGCGCCGCCCATTGTGTGGTTACCCTCAGCGGTCCTGAGGATCTGACCATCATAGCCGGCACCACCTCTACATTCTTTCCAACTGGTCAAAAGTTGAGTGTCCGCGAATTCATTGTACACGAGAAGTATAGGAGCTTGAACAATGACTACGATGTCACCATCCTAATTCTGAATGGTAATTTTATCTTCAATAAAGATGTTCAACCAATTGATTTGGCTGTGGAGCGCCCGGATAAAGATACAATCGTTACTGTAACCGGCTGGGGAGTAACTGAGGAAGAAGGTAAAATCTCCGACAATCTGCAGGAGGTGGATGTCAACATTGTGGAGAATAGCAATTGCAAGAGCGCCTATTCCATTTTATTAACAAGTCGCATGTTGTGCGCTGGTGTCAATGGAGGTGGCAAGGATGCATGCCAGGGTGACTCCGGTGGTCCATTGGTCTACAACAATCGACTGCTTGGCATTGTCTCGTGGGGCACGGGTTGCGCTCGTCCCTCATATCCGGGCGTATATGCCTCGGTCCCTGAACTACGCGACTGGATTTTGGCAACTCGCGATGCCAACGCCAACTGAAGTTTATGAAACAAAAATAAAAGAATAAATCGCCCTTGGCTATATCTATGATTACGTGTTTTACTAATAGTGTAAATTTGATGGATTGATTATATGTAAAGGCAAATCCCAAAAGCCCCAAGTCATCAAATATCTTAACTAATTTTCGATGTCTTGTATTTTCATAGCAAGCAGCCTTAAAGAGAGAAAAGTGCTTTAAGTCAATTAATTTCCTCTCTCTTTAGAGAGAATAATATAAATTAATAAATTGATGTCATAATTAGATAAGCATATGTGAAAAACCCAAAATCCTCAAAGATCTTAATTAATTTTCGTGGTGTTGTTATTTCATAGCAAGCAGCTTTAGAGAGAGAGAAAAGCTTTGAGATAATTAATTTCCTCTCTCTTTAGAGAAGGTAATATAGATTTGATCGATTTCAGTCACGATTAGATAAGCAAATCTCAAATACACCCAAATTCTTAAAGATCTTAATTAATTTTCGTAGTTTTGCCATTATTTCCTACATTTAGTTACATCACTCTAATGGACGGGTTAATTACTAAATTGTTTATTTTATTATTGAATGGGCAGTAAATCGGTAAAACAGTGGCTGAATGCATATCGCCTATAAACAATTGCTGATAGCGCTGATATCACCGCATGCCATGGGCATATATGTGTATATGCGTCGTTTGTCCATTTATAGTGCTCCGGCGGATGTCAGAGTATCCTCGATCCACGTCTTCAGGCTAGGTGCGTACGTGTAGACCGTGGGATAGCCCGGCCGGCCACAGCCACGACCCCACGAGACGAGACCCACAAGCTGTTCGTCTACGATCAAAGGACCGCCCGTATCGCCCTGGCAGGCATCGGTGCCACCTTGGGCCACATCGCCGGCACAGAGCATGTGGTCCGTCACGTCACCCACGCCATAGATGACATTGCAATCGTCCTGGCTGACGATGGGCACACGTGCCTTCTCCAGAGTGTGACTGGAGGGACCCCATTCTTCGCGATAGCCCCAACCGATGACGATCGCCTCACGACCCGTCGCCGGACGTTCCGGACGCAACTCAATCTTTCGCAAGCCGTACTGCGTCAATTTCAATGGTGTTTCCAATATGACGACACCGATATCATAGTCGACCGTAATGTGGTTATATTGCGGATGTGAGATCCACTGTGAGACGGGATACGCGAAGCCATCGGTCCCATTGCGCGTATTGGCGCCAGCAACCACAATGAGTTTCGTATCCTGCGTCAGATCAGCCAGACACTGGGCAGCCGTGACTATGCCCCGGTCCGAGTAAATGACGCCGGCACACTCGTGCATGTACGCCGACTTGCTGCTCCGACGGTAACGCAGTGATACGCAATATGAATGCCGTAATATGTCTACCGGGGAACCATTGATGATCCTCCCCTCCGGATGGGCTTCCGATTGCCAAACGAGCGCAACCAGCAGGAGCAGCGGCAACAAAGTCAAACTATTCGCGAGAATTCTCATGTTTTGCAACTCGACAATCGATCGCCACATATCGAACTGATTAACAAATGTGTGTTGCTTCTGGCCTTTTGCAGTTTTAACATTTTCCCGGCGATTATCTTAATTGCCGTCATTCCAGATAGGGCCCCCTGACCAGGGTTCGAGCCGATAACGCCGCTAAGCTAATATGCAAGCAAATCGAGCTGTCAACATTTCATACTCTTCGCTACGTTACGTTACGTTGTGAGACTAGTTATGTTCAGGCATTACGTTACGTTAACAAGCTTTTTACTATTTTTTGTTTAACTTATGCCACTTTCGGATTAATTAATCTATAAATCTTTATGGAAGTTAGGTTAGTTCGGAAAGCTAAGTAAAATAAAATCATTGATCTGTGTAAATTGAGTTGAAAGTGGAGAAATATACATTGTAACTTGCAACACAAATCGGAAAATTCACTTTTTAAGTTTCTTTTTAAATTCAAATTCAGAAGTTTGAATCTTAGCAAAAAATAATCCGATTTACGAATTATTTTCAACGTTTTGCAGGGTATTGTATATATATCTTTATTCTGCAACTGTTGCAACTTTGAAATAATACGAACATGTTATATATAGATATATGTATATATCAAATTGATTTAATAATCTTTGCCATAAACCTATCCACATACGACGTTATCAGCTATTTGCGAGACGGAATAAAGACCTTTAGATTAGAAATGCGCTGTAAAAAAAACCGTAGCATACTTAATGTATTGTGAGGAGCCATATAGCTTTGGCAAATAAATGTACATAAATGTGCTATATGCGCCCCTCACAAATAACTGCACATCAGACACACTTCTGAAATGTAATGCGGCCATTTGCAGAACGACCGATGCCCTAATTCGAGTGCAGCGACCTCAGTGTGAGGCAATCGCTGACCTAATGCCATCAAGTGCAGCGATCACAATATGAGGCAACCGCTGACCGAATGACATCGAATGCAGCGATCGGAAAAAGGTAGTGCAGAACTACCAAAGATCACGCCAGCGAGACGAGCAGATCTATAAAAAGAGCGTCGCCGATACGGAAGTCAGTCAGTCAGAGGCAGGCAGTCCGTCAAAAGTGAGAGACGAGTACAAAACTCGCTGTCGGGCAAGAGTAGGTCTGAGACTCATCGCAGTCAGTGCGAAATCTAGGAGCGAAGTCAGTCAGAGAAGGTCACCTATCTGGTACATGGAACGCCGGATATCCAACGGATATCCATATGGCAGTTAAATTATACCATTATAATAAGTGAAGAACGAATAAAGCCATGTGTAATATATATAAAAACTAACGTGATTATCGCATCGCAATCAGATATAAATTTGTTGCTCGAACCCATAGTTCGACTGAGTTTCAGCTCAGCTAAAATTAACCGAACTGAAAATGTTCGTTACAGTATCATTTGGGGTTTTCCAAATTGTTTTAATCTTATAAGCACAAAGCATTATTTATATTGGGCTAATCAAGGTCTTACATAGGAACACAACTTATTGTATTATGAATGCCACAATCAACCTTGATTAAGTCAAGTAATCAAACAATTCAAAGTAATAAAAACAGTGAAAATGGGCGGCAATCAACAACAAATTTATTTGGACATGTGATTGAAATGGAAATTGAAAAACCCCATTGGATATGGTGAAACTGGTAACTACTGCTAGACAATGCCCATCTTGGCATGGATCCAGTCGATATAATGCGCGACATTGGCATAGACGCCGGGATGTGAGCCAAGAGCGCACGATCTGCCCCAGGAGACGATGCCAAGGAGCTTACCGCCAACGGTTAGCGGTCCACCCGAATCACCCTGGCAGGCATCCTTGCCACCTTCGCCACGAACACTGGCACAGAGCATGCCGGGTGTAATCATTCCGCCACCATAATCCTCGTCACACTGAACATTGCCTACAATGGGCACATCGACAGCGAGCAACTGGATTGGTGTAACGCCTCCAGCTGTGGTGGTGCCCCAACCGGATACGGTGCTCTTCTCACCCTCCTTGGGCGACTCGGTACCCAGCTCAATGGCCTTCATCGTAAAGTTGTCCAATGGCAACGGCGCTCCCAACAAGAGCAGTGCAACATCATTGTCAAACGTATCTGGATTGTATTCCTCGTGCATGATGACTTGGGAGACTCTGGCAACGACGCCATCGGTGTCGTTGCGCAGACTGGTGCCAGCAACAATCATATATTGACTTGCCACCGTGGCAATAACACAATGCGCCGCCGTCAGAATATAATTCTTATCAATGATCGATCCACCACAGCGATGGTTATAGGGATTCTTGGGCGTTGTGATTCCTTTGAAACGCATCGACACCTGATATGGAAAGTGTATCACATCTGTTTCATAGCCGCCCACAATGCGTCCGTTGGGGGAGTCGTCCTGCAGAGGAAGGGCCAGGACAACGATCACCAGACTCAAGCTCAGTACGAGCAGCAACAGATTTGCGTGTTCCATCTTCAACAATACCAGAGAGACTGAACAAATTACCAATTAAAAAACCCTAATTCGATGGATTGTAAAGTCATCCACCTTATCAACAGGGCGGTCAAAGACGATTAGATCATTCTATAGGCGGCCATAAATGTCTTACGGCACCATTCTTATAGCACCCAATCAGCCAAGCGTTCGCACAGTGACTCAAAACTATTGCAACCCAGCACAAAAATCATAATTCCATACATTTTGGTCTTTAGCAATATTTATATTTTTGAAATGCAATTTTAAAGCGATAATATCCGATTAAAATTACTATAGAATCTATATAGTATTATTATTATAAATTGGGGTACCATCGCAGCACTCTATTAGGTCAACTGTGCCCCCTGCTGAGCGTATAGCTCCAACCCCAGCTCCTGCACGAATACTAGAATCTTTGTTGAGGGCTTCTATGTCCTGGGATTTCATAATATGCATTCCTAGGATGCTGCATCTGCATTCTACTAGGATGTGCATTGAGGACACCTCCTCGCTTCCACAAGCAATGTCCTGTCAATAGACTGGTGAGTATCTTAAGCCTGTTCTTCCCCATGGATATTATTTGCTTAAATCATTTTTGATAATAGCCACCCAAAAGACTTCTAACTTGTCGGAGTCCTGGTGCCTCTGTCCAGCTCCGCTTTCGCCTCTGTCTTTCTTCATTTTTAAGTTGCAGCGTTTTGTTTGCCTTCCTGTGCCACAATACGATTTTGGTCCTGTTAGGGACCTGGGGCGAATCGTGCGCTCTTGGCACACATCCCGGCGTCTATGCCACTGTCGCGCATTATATCGACTGGATCCATGCCAAGATGGGCATTGTCTAGCAGTAGTTACCAGTTTTACCATTCTCGCTGGCTCATCAGCCGCTTCGTTCCCCGCTATCTCCCTGTGGCCCGGGTCCCATCTTATGGTAAGCCTATTATGTGTCCCGAGTTAGTCAAGCTTGGATCGTACTTCATGGACTGCATTTGATGTTATTATTGTCCCCCTTATAGCATTTATTTCTGCAGTTACGTTTCTCTATCGCACATACGTACCTCAGCTTGAAATAGGTTAGTATGCGTCCCCAGGGTCTCATGGTAGTATATCCGAGGGCCCTTCACTCCAAGGCCTGTGCCTGTAGCCGTGACACTACGGCTCTCCGCAGAACCTTCATCGGAGCATTCAATTAGCAGGAAGCCAACCCTGAACTGAATTTCCACAAAGGAGACCGCAGTGTTCCATCGACCGGACGCAATGACCTCGTCTACGGAGGCCACTTCGAACACAGAAAAGTCTCAGTGGGTGAGCATTACCAGGCAACGCGGCCACCTTAACCTTCTTAGTCGTCGCCGCATATGTTGAGTGAGGTTTTGTGGGTGCTGGAAAACTAGACTTCATGGGCGCTGCTCGTGACGTACTCGGGCGCATATCCAGGCCTTCCTGACCAGATATTTATCTATAAATCGATTTTTAAGAACTGGTCAAAGCTAAGCAAACATTGTTAAATATTTATTAAAAAACGGAAAAATACATTTATAAGAAATTCGTGAATGGTATTTACAGCCAATATTGATAACATTAGTCGATAACTAGCTGATTACACTTATTTGATAGGCAGAACTATTAACTATTTTTGTTTTGTGGCACTGGGCGTTAGACTGCATCCATTTTGGCGAAAGCCGCTCGCTGCTCGGTAATCCAGCTGTGGAAATGGCTCCCTGAGGCGTAGACGCCGGGAAAAGCTTCACGGGCACAGCCCTCGGCCCAGGAGACAATGCCAACGATCTGGTTGTTAACGACAAGCGCTCCACCCGCATCACCGTTGCAGGCTTCCTTTCCCCCACCCGGAGCGGCAGCGCAGATCATTGAATCCGTGATGGGCCGCCAGTCGTAGGCAGCCTGACAACGTTCCTTGTCCACCAGCGGCACCTGCACCTGTTGCAACCGTGCCGAGTAAAAACCATCCTCTTTTGTATATCCCCAACCGGACACGGTGGCCAGAGTGCCCACAGCCGGCAGCTCCTTGGCCACATCAATTGCTCGGATCCTGGGATTTTTGTCCACTGAAATCGGTGGCGAGATAAACATCAATGCAATATCATTATCCGTAATCGTTGCATTGTACAGCTCATGGGGCAATAGTTTTGTCACGCGTGACACGACGCCACCATCCATGCCAGAGTGCAGATCTGTGCCAGCGACAATCATGAAATTCTCCTCGTGTCGATTGTAAACACAATGAGCCGCTGTCAGCACGGTGCTCTCATCCAATAGGGAACCACCACAGGTATGGGCATAAGCACTATTAAGACCATTGCGTCGATGTATTGAGACCTGGTAGCTTAAAAACATCACCGACGAATCACCACCACCAACGATTCGAGAGTCCGGATGCCGGATATCGGCACTACAGCTGCAGCTATTGCCCAGCAAAAGTATCCCAGCGATTATTAGCGCAACCTTGTCCATTTCAAAGTTAGGTCAAAAGCATACTAACAAATCGCTCCAAAGCGTTGAATGGTTGGTGGTATCAGCTCCACTTTTATTAAGTAGCCATTATATTATGTACCATTATTATTGACTGATAAGCCGTATTGATAACGAACCCATTTTGCGAAGTAAAGTTCGCCGTATCAGTCAAATCTTAATGCTTGTATTAGTCATATAATTATATATACATATGTATGCTTTCGAAATGTCTTTTGTGTAAATTAAACTGGAGCAAATACACAGCAAATAATTGAACATTTTGATAACATTTTAAATTTATTGATTATTTTAATTTTTGCGTTGAATGCACTCAATACATCATATTATATGTATTGTTCTGAGTGTTTAGTGGTTATAGAAACGGAAATATGTGGGATCGTTTAAGAATCCGATCTTCGGTGTACCTATTCAAACATATATTTACATATGTCTTTTTTATAAATAAATAATATACAGTCTAAATTACAGGAACAACCTGTCGAAAATCCTCCCTTTCTTGTGTACAGTTATTAAAATCCCCAGCTTGAAATGGGAACACCCCAAAGGCGTTCAATTCAAAACTCTTATGAGAAACAACTTAACTAAGAAATATTTTTCCCACTCTGATTAGCCTAACCGAAAGCTCTCGAAAGCTCACTCTTTGGCTGTGCTCATTAGAGTATTAAGCTTAACAATCAATAAATGGGTTGAAAACTTGTGGTAAGGAAACTTTTATTAGTGGTTTGTGTCTTGGAATTTATTAGATCTGTCCAGTTTGAAAGCATTATCAAGATTCGTATTTTATTTAAGGAATTTCTATATTTTCTCAGTGAATATCTTAGTGGACGCCTCAACTGATTGTTGGCGAACTGTGGACTACTAGAATCCCACTGAAAGGTAATCTTCTTCTTCCTATATGACCAGATCACGTTTTTCAAGATATCACCATATTTTTATGTGTCAGAAACAAGTCGCTTCACATGGATGGAGCAAAACTGCCTTGCCTTGGCAGTAATCTTGGCCAACTCTATCTACAGATTCTGGTACACTCCCCTTAGCTGGAATAGATCCCCACGTATCGTAATTGTCATGGGAGCTTACAGTCTCAATCATTTATTTTGATTGATGGCCTGGCACAGTTAGTTCGACCTCAAACATCAATGTGCATTATTTTTGTAATAAAGCTGACGTTCTTAGTCAATCAATAGTATCTTGCAAGACTTAAGAATTTCTACCTTGTTCAGTTTGTTATCTGTCAGAGGCACCATTCGATATCAGTATACGTAATTTACGTGATTATTGGGTAAATCTCGGAAGTGAATACTCATAAGTACCAATAATTTTTTTATGACTTTATTGTCATATGAAGGCACTGTAGAAACAATTTTTTATGGCTTTTGTGTCATATCTAGGCCCTACCTATTGAGCTCAATTTTGACATTATGTTCTACTTTTTAAGCACACCTTTTTGTCTGGCTTGTTGCCTTCAGTTCTACTAGGAAATAAACTGTGTGATACGTGTCGAGGTTGCAATTGATCCATTTCTTTCAAATGTTTCTTAAAATAGTTCTAGTCTTAATCTTCGCCAATTATTGCTTATCTAGCGCTTTGTTGCAGATAGCTGCAATTTTCTAAAATTTTAATTAAAAACAAACTTATCAATTCGCAATTAATAATTTATAAAATTTATTTATAAATATTATTGACAGCTTCACATAAAACTGGTGAAAACACTGGTCATGGGTTAAGCTATTAGTCTTATATAACTTATATTATTGATTAAAAATGTGAAGAATGTGCCGATGCGAACTCTTCAAAATTGGCTTTACCCAAAGTGTGTTGGACTCTGTAACTGATTAGATAATGTTTGCACGTCAAATCGCACATCATTCCACAATATCTGAAGAGTTTTTTGCAAACACGCTTCACCTCTTACTAATTTGAGAACTAGAGGACTTGAAAACTTGAGAACTTGAAAACTTGAGATTAAAAATCATTTTTAATAATTGTAATTCTACTGATGTTTTCTCTCGATAGGACATGGGCGTCATTGCCCCGATGATTAACCCGTAATAGAATTAAACTAAAATATAAATAAAAAATATCTCACTGATCTAACCGAGCTGCTGATACCAGGCAGTCATCCTTGCCGTATGCAACGGCACAGATCATATTACTTCTAATATTAAACTTATGTTTCTTGACTTGAAATCACACTCTCCGAAAAATCCAGTGATGATTATAAAACTAGATCCGCTGCCTTAATCAACTTAACTGATTTAATTAACAGCTAAGACCAGGGTATCTTATAGTCCAACTCTCTATCTTACTTTCGGCTAAAGATATTATTAGCTTCAACAATTATTATCGGTATTATATACATATATAAATATATATTTAAAAATAAAATATGATAAGAGAAAAAAACAAATATTAATTTGAGTACTTTTTTATTTTGGCTTTATCGCTTTAAAAAACCCACAAAATACTCAAGAACGCATATAATATATATATATATATATATATATATATATAGTATATATATGGTTTGATATTTGATATCTGTATATGATAGATCACATAAACCCCTTTGATCAAAATCAGTTATTGCACTCGGAATTTTGATTGCAAAGAGTGATTCTTATGTATTTTGCCGGATGTTATTGTCAAGCACTCTCCACTCTAGCGATAATTTTGATACCCTTATAGAGGGTTACTTGGACTATAAACGTCTTTTCGCTGCAGGAGTTACAAATGTTCACTGCAGCTGAATCGGATCTGCCAGAGGAACTATCGCTTCAAGTTGATTTTTTCAATGAACAACTTTTTTGTTTACCAAGAACTGCAGAGACATATCGCTTTTTTCGTAGGAATAATCGGTCGGATTTTTTATATTTATAGTGAAATTTAGATGTTGCCAGGTTGACTTCGGCCTGCAAAGCCATGTAATCATAGTTGATATTTTTATTTTTACTTTTACATACACTGTTGCAACACGTGATACGCTGGATTAGAAAATATTGACACTTACAATGTCTGGAGTGATACTTACAAATGTCTGGAGTGATAGGAGAATGATAATGGTCCCACTCGGATCCCTATATAAGCACGCCCATATTCACAGAACCACATTGTACACTGAGCAATATGTTGAAGTCTGTGATCTTGTTGTCGGTTGTTGCCTGTGCCTTTGGAGCTGCGCTCCCTGAGGGTCTCGTCCCCCAGTTGGATGGTCGCATCGTTGGCGGCTCGGCCACTAGCATCGCCAGCTTCCCCTGGCAGATCTCCCTCCAGCGTAATGGCGGCCACTCCTGCGGTGGTTCCGTCTTCAACAACAGAATCATTGTGACTGCTGCTCATTGCCTGCAATCGGTGTCCGCCTCCGTCCTTCAAGTGCGTGCCGGCTCCAGCTACTGGAGCTCTGGTGGTGTCACCAGCAAGGTCGCCTCCTTCAGGAACCACGAGGGATACAACTCCAACACCATGGTCAACGATATCGCTATCATCAAGTTGAGCTCGGCCCTGACCTACAGCGGTAACATCAAGGCTATCGGTCTGGCCAGCTCAGCTCCCGGTAATGGCGCTGCTGCCTCCGTCTCTGGTTGGGGTACCCTGACTTCCGGATCCAGCTCTATTCCCAGTCAACTGCAGTACGTCAACGTGAACATTGTCAGCCAGTCTTCATGCGCTTCCGGATCTTACAGCTACGGTAGCCAGATCAGGAGCACCATGATCTGTGCCCGCGCCTCCGGCAAGGATTCGTGCCAGGGTGACTCTGGTGGCCCATTGGTATCCGGTGGTGTGCTCGTCGGTGTTGTCTCCTGGGGTTATGGCTGTGCCGTTGCCAACTATCCAGGTGTTTACGCCGATGTTGCTGTCCTCCGCAACTGGGTGATAAACAACGCCAACTCCATCTAAAAGTCTGTGTGGAATAAAACTTGCATTGAACATTACTTTTTGACTTTCATTTTCTGAACGAACAGTTCCAGATTGTTATTATTATTAAGCAGGTTCCTCCAACATTGGGATGAAATGAAGTGTGTAGGTTTGGTACAGATGAACTATCGTCACTTAAAATTCAAGAAGTTCTTCCATGATTTGAATAGTCTTTTATTACTTATGATTAATATACCATCCCATTTTCAGAATCTGAAATTTGGAATTGGAATTTGTCTAAATGGTTTCGCAATCGATGAGAAAGCATTGCATAAATATCGAAAATATGGACAAGGTATGGTAGTTCAGATTTTAGACTCTGGTTTCAAATATTATTCATTATTGTTTTTATTAGCTGGGTTCTTCGCTAAGCCAGAGTATTTTCGTGCTTAAATTCCTATTGTAATAGAAGATTCTTTTTATAATAACAAATCCTCTTCAATCGTTTACAGTAATATAATGTTAATATAACAATACGACTTAATTCTCGAATCTGAACTCTTAATTAAATAACTTCTTGAGAAACTCAAAATTAAAGAGTGTTAAAATAACATTAAAAAAAAAACCATATATTTATAATATAATTTCAGTACTTTTTGATTTTGTCCGTATCGCATTAAAACCCATAAAATACTTAAGAACGCATATAGTATATCCATATATATTTGGTGCATTTGATATCTGTATATGATAGATCGCATAAACCCCTTTGTTCAAAATCAGTTATTGCACTCGGAATTTGTATTGCAAACGAGTGATTCATATGTATTTTGACGGATTGCTATAAAAGGCGCCTACTCTTCCAAGAGGGACACATTGTTAATTCAGTATGTTGAAGTTCGTGATCTTGTTGTCGGTTGTTGCCTGCGCCTTTGGAGCTGCGCTCCCTGAGGGTCTCCTACCCCAGTTGGATGGACGCATCGTTGGCGGCTCGCCCACTACCATCGGCAGCTTCCCCTGGCAGATCTCCCTCCAGCGTAATGGCGACCACACCTGCGGTGGTTCCGTCTTCAACAACAGAATCATTGTGACTGCTGCTCATTGCCTGCAATCGGTGTCCGCCTCCGTCCTTCAAGTGCGTGCCGGCTCCAGCTACTGGAGCTCTGGTGGTGTCACCAGCAAGGTCGCAACCTTCAAAACCACGAGGATTACAACCCCAACACCATGGTCAACGATATCGC
Organism: Drosophila imparisetae; assembly: GCA_035042265.1. Taxonomy (NCBI): domain Eukaryota; kingdom Metazoa; phylum Arthropoda; class Insecta; order Diptera; family Drosophilidae; genus Drosophila; species Drosophila imparisetae. The sequence goes on along the minus strand of JAWNLP010000145.1, from coordinate 1,894,206 downwards.
TATCATCCTGTTGAGCTCGGCCCTGCCCTTCAGCGAAACCATCAAGGCTATCGGTCTGGCCAGCTCAGCTCCCGCTAATGGCGCTGCTGCCTCCGTCTCTGGTTGGGGTACCCTGACTTCCGGATCCAGCACTATTCCCGATCAACTGCGGTACGCCAAATTGAACATTGTCAGCCGGGAAAGTTGCAGGTCCTTAAAATTCGGCTACGGTATCGCAATCAAGGACGACATGATCTGCGCAGAAAGCCCAGGCAAGGATTCGTGCCAGGGGGACTCTGGTGGACCATTGGTATCCGGTGGTGAGCTCGTCGGTGTTGTCTCCTGGGGTTATGGCTGTGCCGTTGCCAACTATCCAGGTGTTTACGCCGATGCTGCTGTCCACCGCAGCTGGGTGATAAACAACGCCAACTCCATCTAAAAGTCTGTGTGGAATAAAACTTGCATTGAACATTACTTTTTGACTTTCATTTTCTGAACGAACAGTTCCAGATTGTTATTATTATTAAGCACGTTCCTCCAACATTGGGATGAAATGAAGTGTAGTAGGTTTGGTACAGATGAATTATCGTCACTTAAAATTCAAGAAGTTCTTCCATGATTTGAATAGTCTTTTATTACTTATGATTAATATACCATCCCATTTTCAGACTCTGAAATTTGGAATTGGAATTTGTCTAAATGGTTTCGCAATCGATGAGAAAGCATTGCATAAATATCGAAAATATGGACAAGGTATGGTAGTTCAGATTTTAGACTCTGGTTTCAAATATTATTCATTATTGTTTTTATTAGCTGGGTTTCTTCGCTAAGCCAGAGTATTTTCGTGCTTAAATTCCTATTGTAATAGAAGATTCTTTTTATAATAACAAATCCTCTTCAATCGTTTACAGTAATATAATGTTAATATAACAATACGACTTAATTCTCGAATCTGGACTAATAATTATAAACTCCTTGAAAAATTCAAAACTAAAGAGTGTTAAAATAACCCAAAAAAAAACATATATTTATATAAGTGTTGATATGAAGGCAGCTCACTTAGAAACTTTTTATTAGACAGTGGACTGTAGACACTTCGGACTGCTATAAAAGGCACCTACTCTTCCAAGAGGGACACATTGTTAATTCAGTATGTTGAAGTTCGTGATCTTGTTGTCGGTTGTTGCCTGCGCCTTTGGAGCTGCGCTCCCTGAGGGTCTCCTCCCCCAGTTGGATGGTCGCATCGTTGGCGGCTCGCCCACTACCATTGCCAGCTTCCCCTGGCAGATCTCCCTGCAGCGTAATGGCGGCCACTCCTGCGGTGGTTCCATCTACAATTCCAAATTCATCGTGACTGCTGCTCAATGCCTGCAATCGGTGTCCGCCTCCGTCCTAAAAGTGCGTGCCGGCTCCACCTACTGGAACTCTGGTGGTGTCGTCAGCAACGTCGCCTCCTTCAAGAACCACGAGGGATACAATCCCAATACAAAGGTTAACGATATTGCTATCGTCCAGTTGAGCTCGCCTGACCTACAGCGGTAACATCAAGGCTATCGGTCTGGCCAGCTCAGCTCCCGGTAATGGCGCTGCTGCCTCCGTCTCTGGTTGGGGTACCCTGACTTCGGGATCCAGCTCCATTCCCAATCAACTGCAGTACGTCGACGTGAACATTGTCAGCCAGTCTGCTTGCGCTTCCGGATCTTACAGCTACGGTAGCGAAATTAAGGACACCATGATCTGCGCCCGCTCCACCGGCAAGGATGCATGCCAGGGTGACTCTGGTGGCCCATTGGTCTCCGGTGGTGTGCTCGTCGGTGTTGTCTCCTGGCATGTTGGCTGTGCTCTTACCAACTATCCCGGTGTCTACGCCGACGTTGCTGTCCTCCGCAGCTGGGTTGTGAACAACGCGAAATAAATCCAAGAACCTTTGCAAATAAAAAAAAAACATTTTCGTTGATTTGCAACCATTTAACTTTGTTAATCATTTAAGTGAAACACCTTGGATAACATCCATTCCATTGCTCGAAAAAGTATGCTCTAGAAATTGGATTAAAATAGATTCTCGTCTCTCTGTTTGGAATGCAATTCCTCGTTTGCATTATGCATATTCTGCTTATTGAACTTTATCGATACTTTGCGCGAAATCGATTTCCGATAACAAAAACTTAAACAGTTTAAAATATTGAATATGAATATACCTTGAAATAATGCTTACAAAATGTAAAAATTCTATCAAGCTCAGAAAAGAAACTCAGACTTTGCTTACCACAGCGAGCAGCATAATAAGCAAAGCGAGCAGAGTCATAAAAAAGAGCGCTTACATTTGATAGTATTTCATTAATCCCATTTGATGGGGAAATAGGCAAAGAAACAGAAAATGCATTAAATATATGAATTTAGCTGGGTATCCTCTAGTCGAGCAGACCATTCTTACTTGCTAATAATATTTTATTGTACTTTATAAATAAATATTTGTATTTATTGAATGACCTCTAACAATACAAATTTCAATATTTCAAACATAAATATCTATATATATAAACAAAAGAATATAAAACCAACTTCAAAAAGTAATTGATTAAGTTCTTATGCCAGTGCATACAGACAAATAATCCAAATATAATATAAGATAAGGACTCAACGTACGCATTTTATATTTGTATTATATATGGTTTCCCTTTGACAAACTGACTGCTGAATATTTCGAAAATAACATTTTGGAGTGGTTCTTAAGTATTTCGTCAGATATTATTCTCAAGCACTCTGAACTATAGCATTTCTTTGTAGTGCCTTGCAGAGGGTATTATAATTTGGTTATGAAGCTTGTAACGCATTGAAGGAGACGTCTCCAACCCCATAAAATGTATATAATCCACGTTTCTATGCAAACTATGCAAGAAAGATCAGTCGAAACATGAGTTATTTCCCAAGGTATACAGACCCATCTCACTAATTCATATATTTCAACACAGAACTTCTTATATAAATAGAGAAACTTTAATGTCGCCAGATATTGATGAAATTGCAAAGCCGGATAGATGGACCAATAGTTTTCCATGGCAGCAAATTACAATTTTGTACTCTTTAGAGGGTATCGTAATTTTGTTGTGTAACGCATTCACGAAGATATCTCTGATCATATAAAGTATATATAATCTTGATCAGCATCACGAGACGAGCCGATATAACGTCTGGCCTGTAGAACTCCCTCAGACTTAAAGCTATCAAAATGGCTTTAAACAGACTTTAATTACTGCCTGAGAGGAAACTCCAATATCGTGTACTATTCCTAAAATTAAGAAGTAGCCAAGCTAATCTGGCTTTGGATCAGAGATTGTATAATTTAAATACATATTTGAAAATAGACCTTTTGGTTTTTAAATTAACGACGCGATGTGGAGAAAAATTTAATTGCACTGCGAAAAATGCTTACCAACTTTTAATGTGTTCAGCGTGTTATAAGTTATCACAACTAAAACAAAATACAAAGTTAAGATTATAAAAAAAAAACAACAAAAAAACTACATCCGCACAAAATAAGTACTCATAATAATCATATCTGCACACGTTGAATCCTCAGGTTATTTTTTTGGCCTTTTTATCAGTTCCTAAATAATTCGCAGTCAACGCATGACAACTTTCTGATAAAATGAATTGAAAACTTTCGATTAGCTCGGATCGTGGAGATAATAGACACTTCGGACTGCTATAAAAGGCGCCTACAATTCCAAGAGGGACACATTGTTAATTCAGTATGTTGAAGTTCGTGATCTTGTTGTCGGTTGTTGCCTGCGCTTTTGGAGCTGCGGTCCCTGAGGGTCTCCTCCCCCAGTTGGATGGTCGCATCATTGGCGGCACGGCCACTACCATCTCCAGCTACCCCTGGCAGATATCCCTCCAGCGTAATGGCGGCCACTCCTGTGGTGGTTCTGTCTACAACAACAAAATCATTGTGACAGCTGCTCATTGCCTGCAAGGAGGAGTGTCCGTCTCCGTCTTGCAAGTGCGTGCCGGCTCCACCTACTGGAACTCTGGTGGCGTCACCAGCAAGGTCACCTCCTACAAGAACAACGAGGGTTACAACTCCAAGACCATGGTCAACGATATCGCTATCATCAAGTTGACCTCATCCCTGACCTACAGCAGTAGCATCAAGGCTATCGCTCTGGCCACCTCTGTTCCCGCTAATGGCGCTTCTGCCGTCGTCACTGGCTGGGGTACCACGGTTTCCGGATCTAGCTCTATACCCACTACACTGCAGTCTGTCGACGTGAAAATTGTCAGCGAAGCTGCTTGCCGTTCCTCATCTTACGGCAACGATATCAAACCCACCATGATCTGCGCCAGCGCCGCCGGCAAGGATGCGTGCCAGGGTGACTCTGGTGGCCCATTGGTCTCCGGTGGTGTGCTCGTCGGTGTTGTCTCCTGGGGTGTTGGCTGCGCTCTTGCCAACTATCCCGGTGTCTACTCCGATGTTGCTGCCCTCCGCACCTGGGTGGTGAACAACGCCATCTCCATCTAAGAACATTTCAAAATAAAACAATGCTTTAACGAATAGCTCGCACTTTATTGAATAATTATGATTGGTATGGCTACTGCTCACGCACAGCTGAGTTCCAAAGGCGACTCTTGGTGCTAGCATTCGCCTTGTCCTGCTTGCTTATGGGCCGCAGATGAGCTGCATCAACAATGTCCCTATAAAAAAGAGTTGACGTCATTAGCCGTTAATTTGTATAACTCTGACACTCACTTGAACTCGTCGTAGCTTTGAGTGTTGTTAACTGCCCGCAGTTTGGCATCGTTGCGCAGCTGATAAAGGTCATCGGCGCGCAGCTGCTGCAGGCAATTATCGCGCAGACGCATCAGCTCCTCAGGTGTTATGGGATCAGACATGCCTGGTGGAACTTACTTGGCATAGATTTTAACGGTAAGCATGCAATAGATACTAAATGCCTTGCGATTTTTGCAATTTATGATATTCAATCGATTGCGCTATAATTGCATATGCGACAAGTGTTGTTATGTTCGCAGAAGTCGTCGTCTAGCACTACAAATTATAGCAATCGTTGAAACTCGATAGATGGACCTGCAGTTGCACAAGAGACAAGTGTTCGAATGTTAACAACAAAAAATGCGTCATCCAGCATCATAAATTATGATACTATTTGCAAAGCATACCTGTAGTAAACAGACTGTGAATTTTTAAAATTAGATTTGTTTTTATTTTGTTGTAAATTGTTCACAAAATATCTTCGATAGTTGGTTACGAATTCAGATTGTTTGTCGCTGGTCGCCTGGGTAACCCACACGAAATGGTGGCTTCGATAAGCAATTTAGATTAACATTTGTAGCTTTTGGGCAAGCGATAAGTTTTGCAATAACGCACGACAAAGGTGCGTTCAGTTCCCATTTGACTTTCATATATAATGTATTCCATTAACTGCAGCTTGTTGCTGCTGCTGCTTTCGCTTCTGGGAGGAGCAATTGCAATTCCCACCAATCAGGAATATGGACGCATTGTGGGTGGCAACGATTTGGCCATCTACAATGCACCCTGGCAGGCGTCCATTCAGTTGAGCGCTCGTCACATCTGTGGCGGCAGCATCTACAGCGAGAACATCATCCTGACAGCGGCACACTGTGTAAAGGATAAATCTGTTACTCTATTACGAGTGCGCGTGGGTGCCGATCGACACAATTCTGGCGGCCAACTCGTCCAAGTGGTTGCCTACAAGCTCCACGAGCAGTTCGATCCAGATTTCATGCATTACGACATTGCCCTGCTGCGTCTGGAAACGCAGCTCAGCTTCGGTCTCTCCGTTAAACCGATTGCGCTGTCTGCAACGAGTCCTTCAGGTGGCAGCACTGTCTCCGTCAGTGGTTGGGGCTACACGGAAGAGGAGAGCACTTCCTCTGCCACTGGCACTGGTGAATACTCAACTATTTTGCAATCAGTGCAGCTGCAGATTATCGAGCGTAACGATTGCTCATCGGAAAAATATGGCTATGGTTGGGATTTTGTGGGACCGGAAATGATATGTGCCGCCTCTAACAATAAGGATGCCTGCACTGGCGACTCGGGTGGTCCCATGGTCTCCGCCAGTTTGCTGGCTGGCATTGTCTCCTGGGGCTTCGGCTGTGCTCAGTCCAATTACCCAGGTGTCTATGTCAATGTGGCCATGCTGCGCTCCTGGATAATTAAGACGGCAAATGAGGTATAAAAATGTAAATTAAATTGTGGTTTATTATAAAGTTGCTTGAAAAATAAACCACTTAAAAAATGAATGAAGACAAATTTTATAATCGGGCGAAATTCACATTTTTGCAACATCCCAAAATCCAAATTTCAGTTGAGGCAGATTTCAACTTTCATTGCCATATTTAATTTATATATTTATTATTCTTTTATGAATTTATAAAATATATTCTTTAAAATAAAAAATTAGTATATAAGCAATAAAATAAAGTCCCCCCGCTCGCCCCCCAGGTGGAATCGAACCACTTCGACGTTAATCGACTACGGATTTGAAGTCCGCACCCCGGACCACCGAAGCTCAGTGGGGCAGCGAACCTTTCACAATAAGCATATTTATAAGCACAAATGCCTGAAAAAAGACTTGGGAATTCTAAGCGTTATCTTACAACAATAAAATCCACATTTTACAAAAAAGGTATACACATTAAATTGTTTATTTATTTAACTCGATGCGAAAATGCATGTGGAATGAAAAGTGTTAAACAAAAGCATTCAAAACAAATATTAGAGTAGCAAAAATATAAGGCATATTTAAATTAATCTCGCTCACACAAACAAAGCGAAATACATTTACGAAGTAAGTGCTTAAGGCAGCATCGATCACTTGCGGGGCTGTTGTATCTGATGGATCTGCGGCTTCTGCTGCACAGCTGCTGGTGGCTTGTGCGAATGAGCCACCTGCGCACCAGCGGGCGTAAAATCTGTGTTACCCTTGACGGGTGCTCCGCTCACCGAACTCGAATTCACATTAACCGGTTGCTGTGCCAAAAACAGTCGTTTATTAAAATGTATAGCATGTAGCAGATATTTATATATATATATAAATTACCGTTAGTCCCGTGCAATCTTCAGCATCCTTTGCTGGGCGCTCGGAGGCCTGCGCCTTATGCTGTACAATGCGCATTCCGCCGGCCTTCACTGTAAATAAACACATTGATGTCACCAAATTGTCAAAAAAAACAAACACGCACTACGCAATAGATGACGATGGTATGCGCGTGTGTGTGTGTGTCTGCGCTACTTGAGGTAAAAAATGATAAGATTAAAGATATTGGGGCCAATATGGAATGAATTGACAAATTGAGTGCTGCCAGCGCGACACTTTAGCCCATCAAGAATAACATAATTTGTAAACCAAAACAAAACATAATTTATCAAAAGAATAAAATGCACAAACACACACATAAATAGCCTAAGACAGAGAGAGAAAAGGGTGCACTTACATGCAGGTGGGTGACCAGCCACCAGATTGGGTTGTTCATCAGCCATTGTTAGTGGGTAATAAGCTGAAAATACACCTTATGTTACAAATGATTTTCGACAGTAATTATGTTTACCAGTAACAACCTCTAATAAGGGAAAATTTACGAAGGCCTTCTTTTGCGTTCTACTTTGTGACACGGATGCAGTTTTGTTAGTGATGGGGAACACAAAAGCGGCACTTGTCGACGGCTCGCACGATCCGGCAACTCCACAAAACGTAAGCAACAACAAACAGGTAGCAGCAAAACTTAATATCGATTAGCGCTCAAATGCCTAACGCATTTAATACAAAGTTCAGAAAAAATGTTAAAAAGACATCGATATCCATCTGCCGAAGAGCAAATTAGTAAATACTCCGCAAAACACGAGCAAACAACACAGACACTTGCCGATCTAGCGCCGATCTGGCAGCTCTGCAAAACATAAACAAAAAACCAGTGGTGCTGCCAACTTAACTAAACATCGTAATACTAAATAATCGAATGCGAGAATCATCCGGTTTATTTCATCAAAATTTGCTGCATTAAATAAGTTCAATTAATAGACAATAAATTCCTAATTCCTATAAACAAAATGAAAGACACAAAGGTAAATAGCGTAGTGTATGGGTATGTGTGTGTAAGAATTATACAATTACATCACAATTGTGGCAAGCAGTTTGACCTCAATTCAACAAATGCGGCGACAATTTGGACTTCGATTACATTTATTATTGCTGCTGCTTGCACGAATTTCAATTAGCCACAAGAAAAACAATAACAAAAACAACACACTCAAGTTGACATTTCGGTTGCAGCCCTTTCCGCCGCTCAAGAATGATAATTTGTTGCGTGCCGCACGAGGCGAGGTCGTCGATCGTGTCCCTGTTTGGGTGATGCGTCAAGCCGGACGCTATTTGCCGGAATTTCAGGAGTTGCGCAAACAGCACGATTTCTTTACGGTCTGCCGCACACCGGAACTGGCATGCGAGGTGACAATGCAGCCGTTGCGTCGCTTTGATCTTGATGCCTCCATCATATTCTCGGACATATTGGTCATCCCACAGGCACTCGGCTTGACCGTGGAGATGCATGCCGGCGTTGGTCCCGTGCTGCCGCAACCCATCTGTACACCGGATGACCTGAAGCGTCTGACGCCGGACGGCGCTCTGTCGCGATTGACCTATGTTGGCGATGCCATTACCATGATGCGGCATAAGTTGGATGGTCGTGTTCCACTGATTGGGTTTACGGGCGCACCTTGGACTCTGATGGGCTACATGATCGAGGGCGGCGGCAGCAAGACCATGTCCAAGGCGAAGGCATGGCTAACCGATTATCCAGAGGACACAAAGCTATTTTTGAATCTGCTCAGCGATGTGATTGTGGATTACTTGGAGATGCAGGTGACGGCGGGTGCACAAATGTTGCAGATCTTTGAGTCGTCTGCCGAACATCTGAAAAAGGAGGAGTTTTTGGAGTGGTCAACTCCCTATTTGCGTCGCATACGCAATGATCTGGTGGAGCGTCTCACCAAGAAGGCGGTGCCACCTGTGCCACTGGTCAGTCAACTTTGATCAATCTATATTAAAATAAATAATATATTTTACGTAATTTCCCGCTAGACAATCTTTGCCAAGGGCGCTGGCCATTCGCTCAAAGAGCAAAGTGAGCTGGGCTACGATGTCATTAGTCTGGACTGGACGGTGGATCCTGTCGAGGCTCGTGCACAGGTCGGACCAAATATAACACTACAGGGCAATCTTGATCCACAGGATATGTATCGGGAACCGGGCGAGTTGCGCACTTTAACAACTGAAATGGTTCATAAATTTGGAAAATCGCGCTATATTGCCAATCTGGGACATGGTATAACGCCACAGACGCCCATTACCAGCATGGAGATACTCGTGGATGCAGTGCATCAGGCGTTATAAATAGCAATTAAATTGTAATGTTTTGTACATTATATTTCTATATGTTAAACATAACTTTTGGCCTTGGTTTAGGGTAATAAACTGTACAAAGTGGAAACTTTAAATATTTGTATTTAAATTATTTTTGTATGTTTTGGATTAAGATAAGTAGTCGCTGGCTTTGTAGCCGTGTCAAAAATTGGCCAGCAATTTTCAGGTACAGGAAAACCATTAATAATATATATTTTTAAGTAGTCTAATAAACATAATATTAATATTTTTAATTTATTAAATATAGGGAAAGATTTAAATTTGTAATTAAAAAATTATTCATGGAATGGCAGACTCTGACTCTGCTGCTCCTGCAGCAACTTGTCATAAATCATCAGGGTGCTGCCGCAACAAATAAGCAGTGTTCCAATGATGATCTCTGTAGCGAAATTCAAATTAAAACAAAATGTATTTTCATAATTTTTCACCCACTCACTTTTGCCAGGCAGCTGCTCGCCGAGAAGATATCCAGTTATTGCAGTGAAAACAAAACTTAGCGAATTGGCCACTGGCACAGCAACTGTAATGTTGGACGTTCGAAGTGTCCACACGTAGAGCAGACTGCCGCACTGATTAAGCCCAAAGGGTATCCAATAATGCAGACGGGAACCGATCAGGCGAATCTCGGCGAGAAAATTTCGATATTTGGAACCAGTGTCCTTGACAGACTCAATGCCCTGGCTGCCCAAGCGTATAAAGGGATTCGTAGCGCCCCATAGCAGGCCAACGGTCAGCAATTGTACTGCAAATAAGCAGAATAATTTAATTAATTAACACATTTATACAATTTAAGACTATTTTACTTGCAGTTGCCAGCATTGTTTATTTACATAGCAACAGCAGTCAGCTGTTGAGCCGGCTGTCATTTGTGCAGGGTCGCATGCGTTGATTGTCCAACACTGAATTGTGGTCACACTTTGACAGCACTACGCAGCTGTCAAACTCTTTTACGTCAAGCTTTCATTTCCCATAGGTGGGTTTTTGCTTATTACCCGAAATATAATCGGAAAACATCGCAATTTACGCCAAATTAAATGCAATGAAATCTATGAAAATGAATGCTGCACACGCAATGCTAAACGGGACAACGAAAATGTTGCAACAGTTGCAGCGCTGTGTGTGTTTAAATAGCGTTTGAAAATTGCTCTGTTTTGATTAAACAAAATTAAGAGTAAAACTAAAATTGTTATTTTGTTAAATAGGATTGAACAGCAATAGCAATGGCAAAGACCAAGGGCGAGAAACGCAACAAGTCGGCGATCAACGAAGTCGTCACACGAGAGTGCACCATCCATTTGGCCAAGCGTGTGCACAACATCGGCTTCAAGAAGCGTGCGCCGCGCGCCATCAAAGAGATCCGCAAGTTTGCCGAGCGTGAGATGGGCACCAACGATGTCCGCATCGACACCCGCCTCAACAAGCACATCTGGTCCAAGGGTATCAGGTAAGTTCATCGAAATCTATATTGTATATCCATTTTAAATTTCCTTAAATCTAATCTTTTATTTCTCCCCATCAGGTCAACGCCATTCCGCGTCCGTGTGCGTCTCGCGCGTCGCCGCAACGATGATGAGGACTCGCCCAACAAACTGTACACACTGGTTACATTTGTGCCCGTGCCCACATTCAAGAATTTGCAAACGGAGAACGTTGAGTCTAGCGACGATTAAACACAAAAATATAAATGAGAAACACAAAACAACAACAACTAAACAGTTTGCGCCGCTAACGAAAATACGTTAATAAAAAGTAATTTTTATTTAGAAATAACAATTATGTTTCAACAATTTGTGTCTTGTGCGAACACATCGCCAAAAACTGCAATTGCCTCGCCGCCGACCTTCATCTCTTTTGAAACTGCTGGAAACTTGTGAAAGGATCTGTTCTTAAGCTGTGCTCAAGCTGCAAGTTTAAAGTAGCTACTTTTGTTTCGGTTTTAAAAATATGCAATATTGTTCTCAATTTAAATGATGTCTGGGCCGCAAATTTGCCAGCAAAGGTTGAATTTATTACTACCGATACATTGCCAGAATTCTACTGGAGTGTTGCCCTACAGCAGCAATTGGGATTACGTTTAGGCATCTTAAGATACTTATCAGTCGCAGTTGATATTTACTCGTAAGGCAAGCTCTTCCCCTGAAGGATTTAATCTCTTGAGACGATTTCCCTTTTTATGTGTTGTATTTTGGTATGCTTTCATTTAAATTTAATTCGAAGAGATTTGTTTTAACAAATTTGGTTGACAACAATTAATGTAAAGTAATGTGCATAACATATAAATAAAAGGCGTTGCATATGTGTAGTTGCACAAAAATTAACTGACGCACTCAAACCAAGTCATCCAAGTCAAAGATTTGTGAGTGTTGTAAAGTATGCACAGTATGCAGTCGCTTTCTCATAGAGAGGCAGCCGTTTTGACAGGCCTGCAAAAAACCATATGGAAAAACAACAAAATAAATACGCGGCTTGCGATAAGAAATTTAAATGTCAGGCATAAGCACAAAGAAACACAAGAATAAAACGTGTTCTATATTACTGGTTCTTTTTGACAAATGTATATATACGTATACAATAGAAACAGATGAGCGATAAGGTTTCATTTGTCGCGAGACATTTAAATGCCGCTTTGCAGCGATTTTAGTTTCATTTGGGAAGCAAAGCCAGCGCAGTGAAAACCACCTAGTTAAGATGCTAAAGTCCGCCATTTGGCTGCTGTGCTGTGCAGCAATGCCCAGTGTCATTCACTCCAACTCCGCCAGTTGGGGCATCACCCATAAGCCGAATACAAACCGGAGCAGCAGCACCATCACCCCAAACCAAAATCTGACAACTACAAGTCGTGGCTTTAGCACCAGGCCAAGTTACGCTACAACCTTAACGTCTAAGAAAATGGAACACCTGCTGCCGATGGTCATCAATACGTGGAACATGACAGAAGCCAATGAAATGGCCTGGCGCATTCTCCAGCAGTCGGAGGGAGGTGTGCGCCAGACCCGCAATGCTGTCGTCGAGGGCGTCACGAGGTGCGAGGAGTTGCAGTGTTTCCTTTCGGTTGGCTATGGAGGCTCCCCCGACGAACGGGGCGAGACGACCCTCGACGCTATGATCATGGATGGTGGCCTTATGGATGTGGGCGCTGTGGCGGCCCTGAAGAACATTAAAGAGGCAATACGTGTGGCGAGATTTGTGCTGGAGCACACAGCGCACACATTGCTTGTAGGCCAGTCTGCAACGGACTTTGCCGTATCGATGGGTTTTCGCACCTCTTCCCTGGTGACGCCCGTGTCACATGGCATTTGGGAGGAGTGGAAGGCGAAGAATTGCCAACCGAATTGCTGGCGTAATGTCAATCCCGATCCGAAACTATCATGTGGTCCGTATGTGGCCAAGGCGACGCCCCTGACACGCTGGAAGGAGGATCGGGCGCGAACCGAGTATGAGATTGGGGAAAACAATCACGATACCATCGGTATGATAGCAATCGATGTGGAAAATCAGATACATACGGGCACCTCGACCAATGGCATGACGCATAAGATACCCGGCCGTGTCGGTGATTCACCCATAGTCGGTGCCGGCAGCTATGCGGATAATGAAGTCGGTGCCGCTGTGGCCACGGGAGATGGTGATGTTATGATGCGTTTCCTGCCCTCGCTGCTCGCTGTCGAGGCAATGCGAAATGGCAAAACGCCCCAAGAGGCATCCGAGGTGGGCATAAAACGCATTGCAAAGTATTACAAGGATTTCACAGGCGCTGTAATCGCCGTGAATCGTTTGGGGCAATATGCAGCCGCCTGTTATGGCATACCGGAGTTCGCCTATGTGATCAGCAATCCGACGCACACGGTCAGCGTGCAGACGGTCAAATGTTTGCCGACTGTGTATGTGGTGCCTTTACCATAATGTTAAATATAATTCTAAAAAAAAAACAATGTATAAAGAAAAAAGCGAATAAATAAAATTATGGCATTATTTGTTTTCTATTTCGTTAGCTGAGCAGTGTTGCGAAACGATACGCAGGGGATGCATTTGCATTTGAATGTGTTCTGTGCTACTCGCATGTTCAGTGTGCCTGATGCGAGTCTGTATATTTAAATACTTGTTTAATCTAATGATACTAATAAATCTATAGTATATATTTAATCGTACAGAAAGAGATTCATCTGAAGTATTTAATCTCTTATGACGTTTCCCTTGTCAGAAGTCCACTTGGATCATATCAAATGCTTTTCAGCAACTTTCTCTTGTTTAAATTTTGGTAATATTTCATTTAAATTCGATTAGTCTTAACATATTTTGCTGACAATAATGAGAGTAAAGTATTTACATAATGCCAACAAGAGTTTGGATACACGAAAATATTCATAATTTCTTACTTCTTTTGCAAAAAAGTATTTTGTTATTGACTAATATTTTTTCAACTATTTAGTAAACTTTTTACAAAAATAAATAGCAAAAGTACTTTCATTCATCAATATGGCCTCAGAGTTTTGCGAATTGTGGTTTAACCAAAAAGATGCCATTGGCATTAGCTAAAGCCAAGAACTGATTCTGCGTCGTGGGCAACTCCAAGGCGCTTATGAACTGAGCCGCTGGCAGTGTGCTCTCGCCGAGAATCTGCTGGAAGCCTGCCACGCCTTGTTGCTGATAGATGCGTAGGGGTTGCGTTGACGAAGCGTTGGCAACGCATAGCAGCAGGTCCTTGGATTTGTGCAGTTGCATAAACATTAACTGACGAACCGAGTCATCCAAGTCAAAGATTTGCTCCAGTTGGAAATTCACAGCGTGGCTGCTGTCGGAACTGTAAAATAAATAAATTAATATATGTAAAATGATTTTTAATTGAAGTTCATCTCGTGCCTGTAGATGTGAATGGCGGCAGCTGGAGATGCCGTCAAGACGGCCAAATAAAGGTGATTCTCATGGTGTGCCAACACCATTTGATCAGCCTGGCTCAGTTGCAGGCGCTGTTGCAGCTTGCAGCTGTTTTCATTGTGATCCTGCCACTGCCACAACTCGAGAGCATTGGTGCCAAGCAGCGCCAGCAATGAACCATTATCGTTCCGCGTGGACACCAACTGTTTTACGTGTCCGGTTGACAGCACAGCCTGTCGCTTGAATGTAGTATTGATTCTCTCATTTTCGTGGCAATAAATGATAAGCTCTTTGCTTACTTCCTGCAGCGCCCAACAATCGAGAGCACTTAGATGCAGGGGACCATGGATCGATGCATCCGCGGAGTGTGCTGTAAAGTTCACAGCCGATTCCTCATAGGGCAGCATCCCTTTTGACAGGCCTGCAAGGAACAGGAAGATATATAAATAAAAACGGGGGTCGACTTAATTATACTCTGTTTGTGATAACCAATTTAAATCATAAATTTCGAAACAAGAACTATTAAGAACTAGGGTATAAGCACAAGAAACAAAATTGGACCTTGACATTTAAAAGCCGCTTCGCAATGATTATAGTTTCAATTCTGTATTCTGACGACATTGTACTAGTGAAAATCAAAAAAGGGAAATAATTGTCCGGACATGCGAAATTGTTTGTTTGAATAGTCGTCGGGAATAAACAAAGTTGTGGCATTTGTTTGGTCCATCTCTGAGTAGTGTTGCGAAACGATTTGCAAGGGTTGCATTTGCATTTAAATGTATTATGTGCTGCTCACACGTTCAGTGTGCATGATGTGATTCTGAATCCTAAAATATTTGCTTAACTTAAGTTAAAAGTTACCTTAAAAAGACACATTTGCATTTATAGTTGCATTGCGATTATATTGAAGATATGTAACCTATTCTAAATAATTGCACACCATTGGCAAATGTTAATTACATGGTGCCTTGTATAGTTTAGCCATTTTGTCGTGTGTGTCTGCTCGTGCCTAGACCACCTAATTATTTTCCGCCAAATCAGCGTCGCAGCCGACGCCGTCGCATACGTGAAAAAGGCGAAGTTGCAAAACGAAGCAGAAGCTACACAAACACTAGCAAAAAAAAAGGGCGCCGAAGCCAAAGTTAAGTGAAAAAGTGTGTGTGCGAAGAAAAGCCTTCAAAATTCAGAAAAACGCCGCGCAAACCGTTGGCCGCAAGTCACTGACTAAAATGGCTATACAGCTGGACAAAATTCTGGCGGACATTGCCAAGGAAAAAGCGCTGCATCCGAATAATGCCAGCGCCAGCAAACAAGAGCAGGACGACGCATGGGCGCGCATTGGCCGCCTAAACAAGCTAACCGTGCACGAGTCGCGCTCTATTTTCATAGTGCTGCAAAAGAAATACGAACAGGAGAAACTCAAAGGCAACTCCGGCTGGAAGCTATTCGGGCTCATGCAGAAAATCCATCAGGAGCCCAAAGTCGCCGTCAAAGTGGAGGAGTAAGTACAACAAAAATCAAATTACTTCTCAAATTTTTATATGAATATATATTATGTGTTCAGTGAGCCATTGCCCATGGAAGATGTGGAGGAATATGAAATGCTAGAGGTGCAGGAGCAGGAGGAAGAAGATGAGGCCACTACCACGACACAGGAATACGTACAGAAATCTAATTCCACCGGCTCGGCTAGCTCCGATGGCGATAGTCCAACAAAATCAAACAGCACCGGCGGCGGCACACCCGAAAAGGAGGAGAAATCCCATCATGCCAAAAAGCCAAATGTTGACACACCTCGTCCAGCATTCGAGGAGAAGAAACTGCTGAACACAATGGCCAGTAATCCGCAACGTTCGTCCGGGCAACAGGCGAGCGCTGTTTCTGTGACGGCAGCAGCGCTGCAAAAGAAGGGCATCACATTGAAAAAGACACAGAGTGGTGGTGGCCACAAATCGACGGCAGCAACAGCAGCTTCGACACAACTGCAACAGCATAAGATGGCACACTCCACACGCACCACCATTCAACTTCCGGAGTCGATGAAACGCAAACTGTCCGATGAATGCGCCAGTTCGCCGCCAGTGCAAAAGAAGCTGCAGAAGACGCAGACAAGCCCCAAGCAAACGGCCACAGCATCCACATCCACAGAGGCGACAACACCAACAACTAGCAATGTGGTGCACACGACTACCGCCCAACTGTTGCAGGTGAAGAAGGAGCGCGAAAGCAATCAATCACCACCGCCGGGCATTAATATAATCACCATACCACCCTCACAGCAGCTCAATGGCAATCTGGTGGGTGGTGCTGGTGGTGGTGCGAACTCTTCGACAGCTGCCACAATTGCTACCACATCGGTGGCCAGCACCAATGGGTATTCGCCGCACATGGACGAGCTGAATGAGATCATCTTCGATTCGTCCAAGGTGAATGCGGGCTCCCACAACACCGCCGAGATTATCAATTTGGGCAACTATGATAATTCGTTGCCGCCAACATTCTTTAAGAATCTATGCAACTCGAAGCGCCACGAGGCACTCGGTCTCTATGTGGCCAATGTGATGAATCGAATCTCACAACGTGCAGCTGCCAAACTGGAGCTGGGCATCCTACGCGCCATTGTCGATGTGCAAAGCGATGAGCTGGAGCACTAAGCCAAGCCAATCAAGCCGATCAAAAACCCCTAGAGCTAGCGACAAAACGTAGACAACGTAGACAACAACCAACATTTTGAGTTGTTTTAATATGACATTATTGCAAAGCTGCAAGTTTACACGAGTTATTAGTAATGGTTTACATGTTCAAGTGTTTCATGATATTTTATTCCCATTTTATATTTTAGCTTGTTTCTTTCTTTTGAGAGATTTGAGATTATTGGTCATAGCTGCTAAGTTTAACGTAAAGCAATCTCTATTTAATTAACTAGCAGCTTATTTTGATTAAATCAACTTTTAAACTTTTTTTTTAACTGTTTAATTGCTACGATTTTCGTAAAAAAGAAACGTTTAATTACAAAATAGTATTTAAAGAACTCGTGTAAACGCTGCATTTCAATTGCAAAATAAAATTGATGTATTTTAAAAAAAAAATTGCTACGTTTATGCAATGAGCCAAGATCGTATCGATGTTCGAATTTAATATACAAGTTTTAATGATTGTATGTTTAACAAAAAATACGCATAAAACACGCTTTGTTTAAACGTAGAAATTACCAACAAGAATTCATCCCAACTCAAAATTCATCCATTCATCATTTTAGTTGATAAGCTCGGATCACATTTAAATTATATGATAAATAAAGACGCATTATATAATCCACTTACTTGCATTGTGCTCAAACTGTTCCAACTGAGCTTGCCACACATAGCTCTCAACTTGTTGCACGCCCCGCTCATCGGTGTGCCAAATGCCCAACACATCTTGCTTCGAATCCTGATCGTGCAGCGTCTTCAATTGGCTCGCATTAAATGGAAATTGTTGCAGCATTGCAAAGCTTTTTAGTATATAGGCAGGTTCTGTTGAAGAATTTGAATGAATTCGACATTTAACGCAGATGCAGCATTTCATATGACTCCTTTCACTCACCTGCTAAACGCTGCTGCACTGCAGCCACATGTTGAGCCAGCTGCTGCCAATCCTCTACAGAATTTCTGCTCTTGCTCAAACCGCGTTTCCACTTATATTCCGCCGCGGGCTCGAAATTGGCCACGCTCAGCGGTTGGGTGAAGATCAACTCACTGGCCACGTGTAGATTGGGACGATTGTGTGCCTTATTCTCGAGCAGCTCATTTACATTGAGTCCATTTATGCGATCCACCCAGAGCTCCTCAATGTTGCTACTTAGAATTCTCTGCTGTTCTAGCAACGCATTGTCAACCAGCAAGGAGCCTGTCAATCGCTGGTCCTTATCGCATAGCATTAGTTGATCCGGTTGCCAATGGTTCCCATTAACCGGACCCTCAACACGCAGATCGTTGTAGAGATTAAGCGTTTCAAGGATTGTGGTGCCAGCAATGCTGTGATTGCCATAAATATAAACCGTATTGTTGATCCACTGTGCCACGGGCACATCGCACACTGTACTTGCGGGCGTGGCAAAGAGGCGTTTGATAATGGCACTCGTCGCACTTTTGGGTGCATTTATTAAAGTAACGCCTTTGGTATCGTTGCGTAGAACGTCATCAACTAAATTTAATTGATTAATAAGCACATTATTTAAATCGCCTTGCACATGAGCCTCCGGAATGCTCCAGTGTCCCGTTACAGTGTGTTCGCCGGCCGTTTTCAATGTATTTGCCACAAAATCATCAAAATTTAGCGAGAAATTCCTATTAAATGAATTAAAAAACAACAAAGTAATTTCAAATTTAAATAATAACCGCCTTAAAATACGGTCACACTTCATCCTATTGCAAAAGTGTGTGTCGATGCTCGATATATGAGCGAGTGTCATCTTCTGTGTCGAGGCCCTGGCAGCTTTGTCACATTAATGTTTTTCTTCTGGTGAAGTGTTGAAACTCTAAAAACGGCTGCTGGCCCGTAGAAAGTGCATTTAAATTAACAAAAAAAAAAACAAAAACAAAGAAAAAACGCATAACTAATACGAGGTAAAGTCTATATGAAATCTTAAGAAATCACAATTTACGAGCGAGATGTACACAAATTTAACCTGCCAACAGCTGATTTTATATGTGTGTGTCACACAGTTGACGGGGGTGTTGACTGTGTGTGTGCTGGTGGCCCAGTGGCAGTCAAACTGTTTTTAGCGCGTAAACAAATGTGCAGTGAAACTCGATACTGAATTACAGTTGAAACGCTTTTACAGCTTTTACCACTTACCCAATGCCCTCAACAAGTGCGCCATCTTTGACACGTAGCTGTACCCGTCGTGCGGCAAGCTGCTGTGCAAAAGTGACGTCATGCTCAAAGTACAACGGCACATTAAGATGCTGACTACGAGTACGGCTAAAATAATCGCCGCCAATATGATTCACATCCATGCCATTCAAAGTGCCCTGTTGCATGTAAAGATTGCAAAAGTTGCTTTTTTTTGGCTTACACTTTCTCTTCTCAGTTCTCACCTCAAACTCCAGTAGTCCCTCAAAGCTGACCGAATCGAGTTGTGCAGCTTTCAGTTGGACCAACTCATTGTCCAGCCACAGTTTGTCGAGCAGCGTTTGCAGCTGGCGTCCATTGAGCTGCTCAAAGTGCGGCGGCGCTTCAAACTCGGCGTGCTCCACATGCAGCGTGTCCAGCGTAGACTCTTCGCTCATGTAATGCGTAAGTGCATCCAGCTGAAAACCATTTAAGGCACTCACATTGCATTGATCTGTGGCTACCACCAGCTGACCATTGATCTTCATTGGCGCTTGCAACGTGCCACCTCCTTGGGCATATAGCATATCCTCCGGCACACGCAGTCCATTTAGACGACCCACGCTAAGTGAGTCTTGCAGCACAATTGGATTCACTGGAAAGAGATTGATTGTAGATTAAAGTGTATACATTTTCCATTATTTGTCTAATAATTAACTGCAATTTTTATGTTAATTTCTTTACTCACCAAAGTTGACAGCTGGCAACTGCTCGGTTCCGTTTAACCTATAGCTACCGCTGACCAGCTGCTCCAGCGTATAGTTGTTCAGCCGTCCCTGCAGCACCACATCCTGATCACTTGCAACCGCTGCCAGTGTTTGTGGTGCTGTAAATTGCTGCTGCCCGCTGCTCTCCAGCCAACAGCGTCCAAAACGCTGTGCTTCAATGCCATTCAAATTGACGCTAAACTGGAGTCCACTAATGTTCATCGGCTGGCGAAAAGTAAAGTCGCCCACATATTTAATATTCCCCGCCAATTGTTGCAGCTGTTGCTCCAACTGTGCCACACTTGCATCGTTCAAGTGTCCCTTCAACCAAACATTTCTCGCCTGTATTGTCCCGTTGAAATTGTCCGGCAATTGCCAGCTGTGTGCTCTTTGTGAGCCCTGCGCGTTAAGCTCCTCCAAAGTGTGTCCAAAGATTGTGCCATGCAGAAGTAAATCGATTACCTGCAGTTCGTCCACGTGCAACTGCTCCACATAGAGACTGGCATTGGAGCGTTGATCTCCACTCTTTCTCAGATATTGCTCTAATTCCACTCCATTCAACATCAATTTCGTGACATTTATTTGTGGCGCCTCCAAACTGCCGATTTGCATGGGAAATGCAAAGCTTTGATTGCCACTTTTAAGCAGCAGCTGCTTGGACAACTTCTCCACATTGACACCATTCAGAATATTAACTTCAGCGAAGCCTTGGCTGACTGTTAGGCTTTGTGGCAGCCACTTGGTGCCCTCAACAAACTGTACCTCGTCCACATTTAGTTGCACCAGAAACTCCAGATCCAGCTCATTGATGAAGCTCAGCTTGGTGTCATTTGCGCTCAGTGGTTGCTCAAATCGAAGATTAATGTTCTCCAGTGGTTGATCCACTCGCAGTGCTTGCTGCAATGTGGCTGCTGCTGATCTTTGTGTGCTTGCCTCTATCAAATCCTGTACGTGCAACAGTTCACCTATGGTCACATCTCCATCGATCACATAGTCACCTTGCAATTCCAGCGACTGATGGGTCACCTTCATCGGCGACATGGCGTTTAGCTCAGAGCCTAACAATTGACCCTGCAAGCAGTTGAGGAATTTTTGGTAGAAGTCAGATGTTAAAACTATACTCGCAAATAGGGGTCAACATTTTATCAGCCATAACCTTGTCAAAAGTGCTCCGAAGTTCAAAAGCTTGACCCCAATAATAATATTTCACTCAAAGTTGAAAATACGGTTTTCGCTCGAAATTCATTTTCAAAATGATTCCGTCAAAAAGTGATTTTGGGACGGGTCAAATTTTTAAAAAAGGAGATGATTTGAAAATAGCAGGAATTTTTGATCGTGTTTTGACCTCTAGAAAAAGACGATTTTCCAAATTGAAAACGCGATTTTTATCTAGAAAATTACTACAATTGAAATAATTGCATTTTTTTATGGAGCCACAACTTAAATAACTTTAATTAAAATATTTGTAATAGAGGTTACTTAATTAAATTTGTAGTAATCAGCTCAAGGCTTTTGCACTCACCGCAATGGTTATGGGTTCGAGCACACGTATGTTTTCGAAACGCTTGACACCCTCGATGACCTGGGTGTGATTCGCTTGATGGAGCAGCACATCGAAGCGCTGGCGATCCACGTGAATGTGATTCAGGCGCTGATTGATGAACAGTCGATTCACTTCGATGGGTTGGGCAAATTGCACATCCTGCTGCACAATGTAATCGCCGCCATCGATGGAGATGAGCTGACTCAGAGGTCGGTCGTTGATCTCATTGCTGTTGACCAGCACAGCATCCGCTCTCAGATTGCTGATGTCCGCTGGGGATTTGATGAACTGCACCTCGCTGCCGTGACGCTTGAGTGTTTGGGCCAACAGCTCGGTCCAGTTGAGACCATTGAGCTTGCCCTCCAATTGTAGATCTTGCACGCTGAGCTGCTCCATTTGGGGCAGCAGTTGCTCAGATGCCGCCTCTTTGTACTCCTCACTTACATACACTTTGCTGGCATTGATCGACTCGTAAATCGGTTTATCCCTATCGATGCCATTAATGTGCTCAGCTTGCAGCTTCTCATGCACCACCAGTGTGCCGACTGTAATCTCATCGAATTCATGCTGATCCTCGACTGCACGCTTTGCCGGACGACGCTGAGCTCGAGCTGCATCCAGTTCAATCACGTCCAGAGCGCGTTTTGCATAACGCAGTGCATCCCAATAATTTTTAGTTAGATTCTGATTCGCATCGACTAGCTGTGAATGAAGTTGAGGTGCGTTACGATTAGGCTTTATACAGTCAGAAAAAAATCGTAGTGAAGTGATTAGAAACTTTTTTTTCCAAGTGTACTCACCGCTTTAGCATTTACGCGTTTTATGTGCATTCGCTTTAAATGCTTTTGCGTCTCTTCAAGTTTTTGCTGTGGAATCAAAACCTGATTAATAAGGCTACGGAATTGAGTGTACTTTAAACCCACCTTTAAATTCTGTAGTAATTGATCCACATTGACCTGCTCCAATCTCTTGTGCTGCTCGCGTGCCCAGTCAATGATTTGCTGACGCAGGACATTAGCGTGTTCGTCCTGCTTGTAGAGCGGTTGGAATATGTTTGTCTCATTGGCGGCCATATTCTCATTGGCTATAACTGTGAAAGGAAGTGGGCTTAATCCTTCATTCTTTGTTAAGAGAGGGAGACTCACCCAAGTAGCTTTGCTCATTCTCCTCGTAGCTGCGCATGCGTGCCACACCCCTGCTGAATGCGCCCTCGGTGAACTGTACTGTGGATTCCTCGAATTTCCAATCGTTTAGATTATAGATTTTCACATCCTGCTTGCTGCAGACCACAAGGAGTAGGAATTTTTCCGATATCGAGTGCTACAAGTGAAAAATTGTGGCCTAAAACTATAATGCTTGTTTTGTTTCCAATGACGTGCTGAAGGTGAGAACAACTTGTGCAAATTTATGCAGCTTGCTTTGCGGTTGCATATATTATTATATAAATTTCTGAGTTAATTAAGTTATAATTATAGAGTTTTCTAAACGATAAGGCATGCACAGGTTGCCCGCAAACTAGCAGTCATTTTCAGATTTCTTAAACATTTTTTAATATTACTCAATTATTTATTATATTATTTATATATATATATGCAAAATTGTTGACAGTTGAAGGTTGAACTCACCGTCACTGGCAAAAAGCGTTCCAGGGCATAGAAGCTCAAACGCTGATAGGGCACAAACTGTCCATTATCGAAGACATAGATCACTGTGTCCGCCTCACCAGCTGCGCTGGCCGCTGCGCCCGCAGCTCCCACCGAATTACCGAGTATGAGAAAATGTCGACGACTCACCTCATTCACCGGCAGACTGAAATACTTGACATCGACGGCACCGTTGCTCCTCAAACGTTGAAAGAGTTGAAAGCGCCGTGCTTGGGCATCGTATCTGTAGATCTCAGAGTGGGTGGAGGTGCGTCCATCGCCACTGGCATAATTGGCCACTGCCACATAATCGGCATAATCAATACCAAATGCCTCTAAGCGGCGAGCATTGCTGCATGGTATCGAACCGAGGCGCTGAAAAGTGGCGCCCGTCCACTTGAAGTAGGGACAGCGTTGCTGCTTCTTTATGTCGTCGCCATCGTAGGCATGCAGCAGCG
Organism: Drosophila imparisetae; assembly: GCA_035042265.1. Taxonomy (NCBI): domain Eukaryota; kingdom Metazoa; phylum Arthropoda; class Insecta; order Diptera; family Drosophilidae; genus Drosophila; species Drosophila imparisetae. The sequence goes on along the minus strand of JAWNLP010000145.1, from coordinate 1,870,662 downwards.
TCAGCTCCTGGCTGCTAATCCTCAAATACATGCCACGTAACCGTAGACCCGCAAAATATTGTACGGTCCGCAAACCACGCTCTGCTGACAGTTCGAAGATGGGTGAACCCTCTCGTGCCTGCCTCACAGGCTCTGTGTGATTCAGGCTCAGTGCCACATAGCCAAGACCTGCATATGCCAGGCAGTCGAGGGCCACAGCCTTGGGCGCCGGCTGTTGCAGCAAGAGCGCATAATCCTGTTCCCTTGCACGCCAAATGTAGACCGCAAACTGACGCACTCCTGCAGTATCCTTGTGCAGTGCTGTTGCATACTTCACCGTGGGCAACTGCAGCATGCAAATGTCCAGGGGAAAGGGCACCGGAACAGAAGCAACGCGAACCAAGCCATCGAAACTGTAACCCGCTTGAAGGAGTGGGAAAAATAACATTTTAGCTTTGTATTGTGCGGGATGAAAATTCTTCAATTTGAAATAGCCCGAGACTAAGGCAAAAAATTCTTTTAAATTTGTATTTTGTTGTCTCGCGTAAAACCTTTATCGAAAAATTGCTGCATTTCACGCTTATGGAGACGCTGCTCCGCTTCGGCGTCCAAATCCGAGGAGATACGGTAGCTTGGTAGCGTTTCCTGGAAACGCACCTCGAATGCATATCCATGTTTCCACAGCAGAAATATTAATATAAACATCAAACGACACATTTCAATTAGACAAAACTTAACACGTGCAACGTAGTCAAAGAAACCGTTTATTCAACTAAAAAGCTTCGAAGAAGCTTTTCAAACGGTTTCGACTACACGAGGAAGAGCCAAAACAGCAATGAGGAGGAGTGAGAGAGAAAGAGAGAAAGAGGGAATTAATTGTGGACTTAAGCACGAACAGCTGATCAGCAGGTGCGCTACAAAGCACAGAGTCTATCAGTTTTCAAATAATATTGCGAATCAGAACTCTGTCGAATTTCCATATAATGATCATTATCATTATATATTATATTTATATATTGAATATTATATATATATTAATCCATGAGTTCATTCATTTTCTATGCATTTTATAAATCGTGTCAAATCTTTTAAATCTTAATCTGATTTTCGAATAATTTGCTTTGTTTCCTAGCTTTGCCATGTATTACGGTAGTTCTGTTTTTCTCTGTTGTCTCGGTTCTTGTTCCACTTCTGTTTGAGTTTTTGTCAGGCTCTCCAGTAAATAGCCCGAGACTAAACCAAAAAACTCTCTCTCAATTTTCGCCAGCCGATTGTTAGAATGGATCTGCAGGCCTATTGCCGCTGTCTACGTCAGCAGCTGGAGGAGCTGGAGCTGCTGGAATCCATATACTGTGGTCCTCGCGAGCTGCAGCTGCTCGATGCCAGCGTCGTTGCCGATTTCAATGAGTTTGAGCGTTCAGAGTCGCAGATACCTCTGAGCTCCCACCTAGAGTACATCATCAAGTTGAGTTTGCCGGGCAAGAGGTCTGTGGATGTGCGCATTGAGCTGCCGCATTTGTATCCGCTGCTGGAGCAGGCCAGGATTAGTGTACACACCGCACTGCTGGACAAGGCCAAGGCGGAGCATCTCAAGCAGCAAATCGATAACTATTGGGCAAAGCAACGCAGCAACCCAGGGGAACCTTATATATATCAATTGCTCATCTGGTTGCAGGAGAAAATTGAGACACTATTATTGCGCCCAGCCAGCAAACTTGCTGCTGTGCAGGGGGAGCAGCCCAAAGTGGTGCCGCTCGATCGCATTTGGATCTACTCGCATCACATTAAGTCGAGTGCCCGGCAAGAGTTGATACGTCAAGCACGACAGCTGCAACTCAGCGGCTTTAGTCGTCCCGGCAAGCCGGGCATTATCTGCGTCGAAGGCGAGCAGGAGCAGGTGCAGGAATATTGGCGCTCCAGTAGAGCCTTACGCCGGCAGAAGATCACCTTGGTGCGCACCGAAACCTGTCGCAAACGACGCTTTGAGCAGAGCAGAGCAGAGCAGCACTGACGGCGATGACGGACCCATTAATATGACACAGTTCATCAAGTTTTTGGAGGACCATGGCACGGGCTATATGTGGTGGTGTGATTACTGTGAAGACTCCTTGATAAATATTGTGATTCCTATGTACTGTGAAGACTCTTTGACAAAAATACTATTTTTCGAAAAAAAAAAAATATTTACTTATCAAAATAATTAGATATTAAGGCCAATAAACCATTTTTATTCCTTTTGGGATTATTTTAATTGCTTTCGTCCCGTCCAGAGGGATTAATATATGTATACACTACTAATGAATAAATAAATAGATGTTCAATGACCGAAATTTGTTAAAGTATTGGGATAGCTATAAGAAACTAATTAACGATATTGAATTAAGGACCTGCCATTTTGGTATAGTTTTAATTTTTAATGTAGGCCTTAAATGAAACCCTCTCCATCGATCTGTGTCACCAAAGAGTCTTCGAAATTACCATCCAAGTTGGATGTTTTCTCCAGTTTTTTTGTTTCCTTAGCCGCAGACTGTGATATTTCCTTGGCTAAGCTCGTCTCTGTATTTGTTTGTGTTTGTTGTTTGTTGTTCTTCTTCATGAAATCACAATAGCAACAGCGATGAACGCGATTCCCTTTGGCCCTTCGACGTTTCACACAAGCCATCTCGAAATAGGCACGTCTGAAGTTCTCGTTATTGAAGCCGTAGATAAGGGGATTGACGGCAGCATTGACAAACATTAGATATTGCGAAAAGTATGAGAAGTACTTCATTGCAGTATCCACACTGGCATCGCTGTTATAATACTTTTCGCGCAACACCACGAAAATGGTGAAGGGCAAACGCAGCACCACAAAAACAATAACCACAATGAACAGGGTTTTGGCCACACAGCGCTTATAGTTAACACTCAGCGGATTCTCACGGCTCAAAACGCGCTTCTCATAGCGATCGAGCTGGGAATTAAATTTGATTATAGAAATAAGATGCGAAATATTTGAACTCTCCTCTTACCTTGATAAAAATGGCCGTATAGCAGATGAGCATAATGCCCAAGGGCAACCAAACTAAAACCGTTATCAGCACATACCAATATTTGGCCAGGACATCTATGTTCTCCTTGCAATAGCGCTCCGTAAAATTACGCCAAACGCGCACCCTATAGTCCCGATATATAGCTAGTGGCAGGGCAAGTAGAACTCCTGCCAGCCAAGTGCAAAAAATTACAATCTTTGTGGCACGCAGCGTTAAACGCTTCTCCTGCGGCAGGACAATAGCAATGAGTCGATCGTAACTGACAACAGAAAGATTTAAAACGGCTGTGATGAGGAAGACAACCACGACAAACCCCTCCGTCTTGCAGCCCACACAGCCCAACTGGTAGTTCTGATAGAAATCATTGATCATGAACATGGCCGGACAGATGAGTAGTGTGAGGCAATCAGCCACTGCCATATTGGCCACAACTAAATTGGTTGGCGAGCGCAGCGAACGATTTGCGGCTATTAAATAGATCAACACCGAGTTGCCGTATAGGCCAAATACAATTAGTGGCAGGAAGGAGAACACTTTCCACGCAATCTCCCCATTCGGTTTGTGCAACCAAATGCGATCCTCGGGAAAATCCCATTGACTAAAGTCGAACTGAAAGCAAGTCCAAGATAATCCAAGATAAAATTATAATTCTCTATATAATATATAATTTGCTACTCACGTCAGTATTATAAGAATCTGCCATAATTTTTGACTGTTGTTTCAGTCTGCGGCTGCAGAGCAACTGACTTGGGCAGCTGCCGGTTGGATTCCAGCTAACATGCAAATTAGCATGGACATTTTATTGATCCCCCGCCTAATTCACTTAACTGATAGATAAGGCAATTAACACTTGTCACTGATATCGCCCACTAAAAGCTTCTGAATTTGACGCTGTTTGTTTACCCCTCGTAATGCCCATCTGTTGGGTTGTCAATGTGGCGCCGCCTCTCTTTGCGCTTCTCAAACAATCATGATGTCTATTAGTTCTTTGATTCTGTTTATATTTATCATAATGTTTTGTCTGAATCACGTGTATTGTGAAATCAAACATGCGGAGTCGACGTTTAGGATCGAACTGCCAGCTCTGACGAGCAGGCTCTTTATTTATATAAAATACTTAAACCTAAATACATATATGATATTATGCAGCCGCGTGTAAAGCGACTGCTTGGCGCCTAAATACTTAGAATTATTATTATGCCGCTGTGTGCAAGGCGACCGCATCGCGCCTAAATACTTAGAATTATTCTGCAGCTGTTTTGTGCAAGGCGACTGCTTGCTCCTAACAGCGGCTGGGTAACGGCAGATCGGCGACTGTCGATGAAGGCAGCTGGATCGCGGCGACCGTCGACGCTAGCTGCCGGCAACCCGTCGCCAGCCAATAACGGTAGTTGCGAATCATCATAGGCAGGCACAACGATGATCAAGGCTGGTTTGCATGGGCGAGCTATCATCGTCACACTGCTTCACATGTTCGTACTCGAACAGTTTGGAGAATAGAAATTACATTTTATAAATTAATAAAATAAAACTATATAAAATTGTTATGCGAGGTTTAACTGTATTCATTGCACTTCCCCGCTACAATTCAACTTTGATCTACTGATTTATCGCTCATCCTAAGCTAATCGATATCCAATTTGCGGAAGGAGCCCTCAATGCCGAACAGTGTGTCGGGAGTTAGGCTTTTGCCGGGTCTCAGCTGCTCGTTGACGCCGTAGTTCATCTCCTCCTTGAAGTAGTCGTTATAGCTAAGCATCTGCCGTTCCATCTCGACAATGATGTCAGCAATGCGTCCATTTGTGCCGCCATACTCCTCGGGCAGATATTCGGGCGGTATTATTTTGGAAAGTGATTCTAAATTTTTGTGCACGTAAAACTGTGTGAAGAAATTATAAATAAGACCAAATCAGAAAATATGATATTGTTCACAATAATCATATAAATAAACCTTACAAATTTCCCCTAAAATAGTGCAGACTTTTACTTTATATATCTATATATATAAATAAATTGATATACTTGAAAGGGAAAGTTTCAAATTTATGATCCTATTACAATTAACTGTAAAGCTAATGTGACTCTGATAAAATAACACTACACAAATTGTGAAAACCCCATCTTGAGTACCCTTACTGTATATTTCAATATGAATCCATTTCAATTGGTTGCATTATTGATTTTCTCTAATTGGAAATTAGTACATGAGGACTTTGGGCTTATCAATTGATATTTGGTAGTTGAACAGCTGGTCGGTCTGATTACAAACTCATAATAGATAAGCCACAATTTTTGTGTAAAAAATATGGGCTAAAAGATTGCAAGTAACAAAAAAAAAAAAAAAAAATATTGTAAATGACTCACCCGATTCTTCAGTTTGCTGGGCATAAGGCTTCTGCACAAGTTAAGCACAGCTACTGCCTCCTTGGGGCAATTGACCAAGTGAACACCCTTCATGCGCGATGGGGCCGCCTTCTCGGCAAGCACGCCCATTTTCTTGACGAGCGAAAAGTCCAATTGGGCCAGCAGACTGAGGTGCCACTTGGACATGTCGAGAATCTCAATGAAGCCGCTGATATTTGTGTTATCATCCTCCATTATCTGTCGGTCCATCACCAGCGTCTGAAAGCGAAACAGATCGATCATCTGAAAGACTTTCGGATCAAGTTTGGACAGATCCGTTAGCTGGATGCGTGGTCCGTCCAAGCCAAGTGGTTTGGGTAGTCGCACATATGTCCTGGAAAAGTAGAGAATGCTCTTAGGCTTCTTGTTGAGCTGGGCAGTCAGTTTGGGATAGTCGCATAGTTTACCCCGTGCGGCAAAACGCAATGTTTCGCTCATCCATGTACTTCTGGCTAAAGATTTCTGGCATCATTGTTCTTATGGTATAAAAATGATCCAGCTTGGATTTGACCTTCTCCAGACTGAACTTGCAGCCGCGCAGAAAGGCAACGAGGAATTGTGCATCTTGGCGTGCTTTCAAATGCGGCTGCTTGGCCAACCAATCCCGCAGTGTCTGCAAATCTTGAGACAGTCGTTGCTCCACCTCATTCAATTCGGTTTCCGCAACGTGACGCAACTCGGCGCTGATTGGACGTATCACTTCCTCGGCCATAATCTGCTGAACTGCGCCTCGTGGCAACTGTGCGACTACTGAAATGTAACCACGAAAAGCCAATTCCTTCTCTACTCTCGCTTTTGGCAAGCTAATCAGTGTACGTCAATCATTTGGCGAGTTGATAAAACCTTTTTTTGGCTGATCTACACTGCAATCGAACGTAATGAATCGTTTTGTTATGATATCTAAATGTGATTAGACTGTGTGTCAAATTCATGCTTAGTCAAACTTAGTCAAACAAGTTAGATGGCTGTAGTCGAGTGAGCTCAACAACGATATACTCAGAACCCAGCTGTCAAAGTGATTCTTGTTTTGGACTTATATTATTTACACATACAGAAAATGCTTGCGCCTGCTGATGATGATTGAGATCAATATGTGAATACTTTTTTTTTTGACTATAACTTGAGTGCTTCTTACCCGATCTTGATTAAGTTTTACCCGTTGATCAATAGTTTGTCAATGCACATTATACATTAATAAGAAGATACAGGTTTCAACTTTGTAGAAACCGATATTTATCGATATTTGCGAAACGGTGGCTGTTATCGATAAAATTAAACAAACTGGATGTGTGCGGGGTATACGAAAACTTATATTCCAAATTGGATGTCTGTAGCTCTAAAAGATATCTCTGAGACCCGTGTACAGACGGATATAACTATTGATTCTGATTGAGAATATATATATTTTATGGGTTCCAAATCCAAATCCATTATTTGTATGGACAACTGATAACCATTGGATTTTTGGGATCATGGTCATCGCATCGAATTCGGGAGTCGGGAATGTCGGGGAATGGTTATTGCCGATGCAGCTGCAAAGTTCGCTTCGCTCAATCAGGTTTTTATTTGATGGTATCAGCCGCCTGTAAATCGAACCTTGCTACAGTTATATCTACACTAAGTCTTATCTTATCGCAAAACTTTTGCTGCACAGTGGTGCTTGCTTAACAAATGAAATGTTTTGTGTTTGTTTAATAAATAATAGTCAAAACGACCGATTTTTCTTATGCAGGGTTTTTTTTTGTTTTTAACAATGTTTTTCATCTATAAACATCTGCCAACCGATCGTTACTCTGCCAGCTATGTAATATAGTAACTCGATCGGCCTTGACATATTTCCTGTCTGCATATGTTCCAAGTATCATCAGGTATCAAAAATATATGTACAATATTGGAGCAAGTGAATATAAATTAATATTGGGTCACTGTGCACTTTGGTATCGTCCCAACACCGATTCGTATCATTTACTACAAGTTGCTAGTACTGGTCACCTCGAAGCAGTCGTCGATTCTGCTGCCATTAGTCGTGTTTCAACCTGGATGGGGAACACACACACGCACACTAACACAAGTCTCTCTCGAACAACCGTAGTTTCCACAATTTTGCTTAAAGTTTCGATAGTACAAAATTTGCAGTTATCCCCAACACAATGGCCAAAATAAGACAGCTGGTGCCAGAGTTGGCGGAAGTGGCGCGTGTGGAGCTCAACGAGGATGCGGCGAATCGAGATGCCTTAATTCTGGCCCTCCGCAATTGGATAGACGAACAGAACTATTTGGAGGCGCGCACCGATGATCAGTTCCTGGTCGCATTTCTGCGCTTCTGCTTGTGGGATCTGGAGGCGGCCAAGAAGCGTGTGCTCTTCTTCTACGACTACAAGTCCAAGGAACGTGGCCTGCTCAAGTCACGTTCTGTGGATGACAAACTCTTTGAAATGGCCAGATCAGGGTGAGCAGTTCAAGCGAACTTTAAAAAGTGCATAAATCATTTTGTATATTTGCTTTATTTTCATTCAGCATATTCGCTACACTACCCAATCCCATTGGCCCTGGTGGTCCACGTATCCATTTCACACGCATGGGACATATCGAGACTTCCAAGCATAGCGTTGGCGACATCTTTCGCTTTCATGCCTTCCGCTCTGAGATAGAGATCAATACCGACGACAATTGGAACATTGCCGGAGTCGTTGAGGTCATTGATTTCACAAAAATACCCTATTCGCTGCTGTTGCAGTTTGATTCGAGTCTGTTCAAGCGCATGAATGCATTCCTCGAGCATGGCATACCCACGAATTTGTTGGCTACGCACATTGTGAATGCCTCGCGTGAAACACAATTTGTCCTAACCATAATCCGCAATGTGATGAAACAAAAAGAACTGGTGTGTAACTTAAACTGCAAGTCGTTCTCTTATCAAACAAATTCTAATCAGTCTCTATCTCATTATCTTCTATAGCTGCATATACATCCAAACTTGGAGTCGCTGCATAAGGCCATTGGCAAGGAGTACCTGCCGTCGGAGCTGGGTGGTAGCAATGGATCACTGACCGATGCCATTGGCCGCTACGAGACACAATTGAACACCTTTACGCAGTACTTCAGTGACGATGAACGCTTTGGGGTCGACGAGAAGCTGCGTGCCGCGAGCAGCCAACAGCAAGCTGCGCTTGTCGCTAGTGTCTCCACCGCTGATGAGGGCACCTTTCGCAAGCTTGATTTTGATTGAGGGGCTTCCTGGGACGTTGGGGGCAGTTAACTGTATATTCAAATGCACATACTATATATATATATACAAAACATATACACCTCACACTCCCTCCCTCTCTAACTCTCTGTATCTCTCTCTCTCTCTCTCCATACATACTATATATATACATTCATGTTACATATACATATATATATATATATTATGTATATATTTGTCCACATACCCTATACATATAGTAGGTAGTATAAAGCGCTATAGCGAACTTTGGTCATTGCTAAAACCTGATATTTTATAAAAATTCTTAAAAAGCAACATCGAAAGTAAAAGCAAAATTGAACAATCTTATAACACAAAACAAAAAACAAAATGAAAAGAAAAACGAAAAAAAAACCGCCATAAAATGGCTAAAACCTCATGTCGATTATAATTTATTGTCGTTCTTATCAGTAAACCTGCCCACATTTCCATATTTGTATGACTCCAGAAAAAATTGTTTCACGCTGCAATCAAAACAGAAGAAGATAGTTTCACGCTAAAGATCGCTCACTATATGTATGGATGTCTTTTACTTTTATTCTTACTATATACATAAGTTTATAAGTTTTTGTTGGCTTTTATTTTAAGCATGCATACGCACATACAAATATGCATACACACATATACATACATATACACATATACATACATGCATACATTCTTTTTCGATAATTTTATGCGTTGGTTAAGTGTCGTTTCAACTAATTTTTGATACTAGTTTACACATATACATATATACACATATATTTAGTATATACATGCATACATACTACAGATACATACTTACAATTGACAGTGTATTATTGTAGCGACCCATGTTGAGTACGTTAATAAATTAAAACGAATTTGTTTAAATGTCAAAACCAAAAAACAAAAAAATTAATATCTGATTCGACACGAAAAAGATAACATACTATGTTTTCCTTTTTTCTTTGATTTGTACTATGATTTATGTTGCGAACGTTATCAACAAGCTGATAAGCGCCACTGACTCATCGTGTTTTACGATATTATATGCTTTAGATAAATAGTTTTAGGCACTACAAGGTTGTGTTGTCAAATCAGGCAAACAAACTAAACAATCGAATCCACTTAGTCACATACTTCAATGCCAGAATTGACATTTACAAAAGTTCATGGTTTGTAACAATATTTAATATTATTCACTGCTCTGCATTTGAACTCCAATTTTTACGCGCGCAATTTTCCTAACAGCTGTAAGTGTGAGCGAGTCAACTATATAAGTAGTCAGAGCAGTGCTGACAAACACCTAGCCGTGTAACAGTGTTATACAGCACGCGAACTTTATCTTTGTACCGCAGCTGATTTCATTGGCACAAATATATTTATCGGTTTTAATTTATCAAAATGGCACAAGCAATTAAATACTATTATGACTTTCTATCGCCGCCAGCGCGTGCAATTTGGCTTGCACTCAAACTGGGTAAAACGCCATTCGAAGCTTGCCCCGTAGCGCTGCGCAAACGTCAGTACAAATGCGAATCGACTCCAAAAGCCGGAAGACTAATTTGTTGTCACATTACAGGTGAACAGTTGACCGATGAGTACAAGAAGATCAATCGCTTACAAAAGGTGCCCGCCCTAGTGGATGGTGACTTCCATTTGAGCGAGAGCGTGGCCATGATACGGTGTGTATATTAACCTTAGTTCCAAAGGTCGAAATTAAATGTACTTTTGTACTTTCTTAGTTACCTTTCGGATAAGAATCAGATAAGCGAGATTCTTTATCCGAAATCTTTGGAGTCACGGGCTCGTGCTGATGAATTTCTGGAGTGGCAACATGCAAATGTTCGCCATACCTGTAGTCTTTTCTTTATAAAGGGCTGGTTGCTGCCCATTAATGGCTTGGCACCCTATCCCAAACCGGAGGCAGCTGCGAAGTTAATCAAAGATGTTGAGACCACTTTGGGTCTGTTGGAGCGTCTGTGGTTGGAAAAGGACTATCTGCTGGGACAAGATCTAACGTTCGCCGATTTACTTGCTAGCTCCGAAATTGAACAGCTGAGTAAGTGTCACATTAAGTTTGCTATTAATTTATACCTAAATGCACCTATTCCTTGGCAGGACTTTGCAAGTTCAATGTGAACGAGCGAAAGTTTCCCAAGGTGGGCAAGTGGCTGGAACGCGTCCGCAATGCTGCCAAGCCTTATCACGATGAGGCCTATGAGTTTATCAATAAAAAGTCCAAAGAGTCGATAGAGTCCAAGCTCTAATCTGAAGCTAATCAAAGTATCTATGTCCTTGACCCTTTAAAATTGCATTTTTTGTTTGTAATGATTTAAGTTTTTATTTGTTTTTTGTGCTTTAATCATATTCTTCTTTCTACAATATTAAACAGTTATTATTTACCATGTATGTCTAGGATTACTTTTTCCCTTAGAGCTAATCAATGTCCAGTTTTCTAAAAGAACCCTCTATGCCAAAGAGTGTTTCGGAATTGACGGGCTGACCATGCCGCAGTTTCTCATTTGTACCATATTCTGCATCCTGCTGGAAGAACTCGGTGTAGTCGATCAGCTTCTGCGTCCAGGTATCGACAACATTCTGTACGTTGCCATTGGTGCCGCCATATTCCACAGGCAGACACTCCTTGGGCACATATTTGTAGAGTGTATCCAATTTGGAGTGTATGTGGAACTGTGAGAAGCAATTTGATATAATGCATATATTTATTTATTTTAATTAGATTATTAATTCAACTATTATTTGAAAACTCACCCGTTTCCGTATCTTGTCGCTCATTAAACTCTTTGCGATGGACATTGCTTTCTCGGTCATCGATGGCGCATTGATGAAGTGAAATCCCTTGGGTCTGTAGGGTAACGCTTTGTCACCCAAGACGGCCAGTTTCTTGATCAATAGCGCATCGAACTGGAACACGTGGCCGGCTGTCATGCCCTTCATATCAATGATCTCCACAAACCCGGAAACCATTGCGTTATCATCCTCACGTATCTGTATCTCGCCTAGCATTGTGTTGACCTGCACGACCTCCGCAAGCGAATACTGATCGGTATCGTAGAGTGCATACCGCGAGATGTGTATCCTTGGACCATCCGGTTGCAGTGGTTCAGGCAGTCGCAGCAGGCAGCTGTTTAAATGTTGGGCACCATAAATTGTGAGTGGATAATATAGATGATTATTAAACATACCCCGTTTTGAGTATGTTGAGCTGTTTGTCGCCCACAAAGCGATTCTTGTAGAGCTCTGGAACTGCGCCACGCATTGCATAGAAGTTGTCCAGCTTTAGTTTCGTCTTCTCCAGACTGTACTTGCAGCCGCGCAGGAATGCGACCAGGAATTGTGCATCCTCGCGTGCCTTTAAATGTGGCTGCTTTGAGATCCATGTGCGCATTGCCTCAATGTCTTCGGGCAAACGGTCGGGCACCTCGCCCAGCTCCTGTTGCGCTCTGAGCTCCAGTTCAGCGCTCAGTGGACGTATGGTAAAATCATCGTTACTCCGATTGGATGACATTATCTTTTTCTGCACTCTTTCAAAAGATAGATATATAAATAATTTATTAGTTGTCGAAAATGAACTTCCGGGAACATTGCAGTAGTAATGCATATGAAACCCCAGATTAGATATGAAGCTTAAGCTGATTTGTCATTGAAGTGTCCAACATACTTAAGCAAACATTAAACGTGAACATCGATATTTAATTACAATTACTTTACATTTGTGTCGGCAAATTAGTCAGAGGCGTTTATCAATATATGCCGCTGGATTAACCTTATCTACGAGGGCTTAGGCCGTGCCTTGCGTTTGTGCACTGCGAAATTCGACCTCTACTCACAATTGTCTATAATTTAATGTTAGCAGCAATAAGTATGAATGTGCCCCGACGTTCGTGTATGTGCATACAGTAGATAGCTGTATCTTATATATGCATATGTTGTGCTGTGCAGCGTTATTTAAATAATAAATTGAAATTGAACCAGTAACTACTACTGTCCGCGACTGTGGTCGATGTGAGACTGTCAGCGCCTCACTCTTGGTTACCCTGCATTTTGGGTACTCTACTAATTTGTTCATGTCGTCGCAGGCCATACATGACGCATGGAGAAATTACAGGTTGTTGGAGCACCCTCCCCAAATGCGAAAAGACTCAAAATCAAGAGAGACAAAGAGAAAAAGAGTCAGAAAGAGAGGAGTTGAATTGATGACTCTTTAGAATATTTCAGCACCTTGTGTCCAACAAGCTGTCAACCAATAGAGATAAGATAGCAAAGTCATGTATAATAAAAATATACATATTATGGGCAGACTGATTATGAAGAGGAGATATCAGCTGCACTCGAGTGACATCTACAGCAAGTGCTCCAGCACGGAAATAAAAGTCTAACGACCATAAGGTCCAGCCATCATCTGTTATTGTTCTTTTTTTGGCCGACATTTTATCATATCATATCTAAAGCATTTTAGGTTTTACCCGTCTATAGTATGTAGATAAGGGCATTACCGTATATGATAAATCTGTTTTGTTGTTTTTAAACACTTAAAGTTTCACTCGGTCGTTATCAGTCATATATTTCATGATTTATTAAGAAATATCGTAAAGTATATCAAATTTTTGTTAAAAAGCTGACAAATCATTAGTTAACATAATAATCTATGCTTTATTTTTTTTATATAGACAACCTTTGATATAAGGAATTATACTTGATTTCCATCTATATATCAACGCTCGTTTATCAAAGAATTCAACAAAAATTCCTAACCATACACAATTCACAGCTGAAGCAATTAAATACAACTGAAGTATGCAATCATTTTTAGTTTTAACAGCCAAAGCATGCGGAGCATTTTAATATTACATTAATGTCAGCGTAAAAGTAGGCAATGAAAATTTAAATAGTACTTCGGAGCCGATTCGGTTTCTGCTACTTGAAGTCAGTAGTATTTTTGACCATATAAACTCTTTAAGTGACCATAAGTGACTTACAATTTATGTAAAATTGAATCGATGTTACCAATAGATTTGATTGCTCCTTAAAGTATTTAGTTATAGTTAAAGCACGGAATTACCTAACTCATCTTATGTTAAAATGACCAGTTCTTTATTAATATATATACTTTTATAGATACGTTTAAGACTAAGAAAGAATGGTCTGTGCAGGACATCCCAGAGTATACGGTGGATCCTGTTTAGGCGGTTTTGGAGGACTGCAAATGCTTAGCATATCTAGACATAACTCCTATTATAATTGTACCATTAATATAATAAAACTTAAAGCATTAAATGATGTGTGTTCCTCTTGGGATTTATGCATCCTTGAAGGCCGCATTTTAAAAGAATCTTCTCTATTCAATAGAGTTCGTCCTTGCGATCTTAACGCGTTATTCCACGTCCAAAAACCTATACGGATTTGGCCGAGTGAGAGCTATTTTTTAAAAGACGTTTGGAATCTGCAGTGGATTCCAAATGCATAAATGTCACAGCCATCAACGAACCCAAAACCCACTCTTTTGTGGTGCATCATCTTGGGCATAATAATCGGAGCCAACCCCAATAATACGAATTTAAATTGCCATGTATGATGGAAAATTGTGTATTTATTTATTTCATCAAAATATGTATGTATATACGCTCAACTTAAATATGTGTTGTTTTTAAGGACATAAATATACAGATGTATGCAACTAACACTAACAAAAAATATTAATAATAAATTTAATAACTCGAATTGCTTATTGTTCTTGAGTTTTTGTTATCTTTTTATGGTTCATAAGTGAAGCGCACACATAAAATTTATGATAATATCACATTATTTAAATATAAATAATTAGAATGGGTTTAAAATAGTCAAATCAAAAAAACAATGAAATGCGTGGCAGCTCATAGCTACTAAGACTCGGGCCAATCTGTTCGTCCATATGAAGCAATACTGTACTTAACGATATAAGGCAGTTGTGGCTGAGAAATTCGAATAAATTCTCAAACGGATTCATTGCGTATAAAACTAGATATCTAATAGTTTATATGTATATATATATATATAGTTGTATAAAAATGGTATATACGTCATAATATGGATATGCGGTACAAAAACATATCCTGCTATTCGGTCCAATAGATGGCAAGTTTTCTTCTATTTTTGTTTTGTTTTTAAATAGTTCTTCGACAGCAAGTGAAGGAATTTTAGAAAAATATAAACTAAAATCTACACTAGCTTGGTAAGGCCGCTGTGTGTGTGTGTGTGTGTGTGTTATGCAATGGAAGGTTCTACTGTCTGACAGTAGTATCGCTTAGGTATGACTGCTAGGATCATACCTTACACTATGCTTAAAGCTATGCCTAGGCTTTTACAGATCAAATGATGCGTTGAATCTTAACTAAGCCGGGCCAACACATTCAACACCACAGCCAACACCAACAAGAGTCCTTGCTGCCCTGTACTGGCTGCTGTCGCTGAATTCCCCTCGGTTGTCTCGTTGACACCTGACACGAGTGGCGCCGTCCAGCCCTGCTCCTCATCGACCTCGTTCACGCTGCGGGCACACTGCATCCACATGCGGGAGGAGGGCCTGAGCCGTGGATGGGCTACTTTCATGCGATCATCGTTGAACTCCCAGTACCCGTAGTTTTTGAAGAAGTACGTCTTGCCGTCCTTGTACTGGAAGGCCGCATCGATATTGTAGCCGACACCCGCCCAAATGGACATGTCCCGTGGATAATCCAAGTCCACTTTACCCGTTTGATCATTGATGCTCCAGTAAAGGGTGCCACTGGTCAGATAAGTTCGATTATTGTGACCCCACACAAAGGCAGCGTCCACATGAGTCAAGGTCGGTGGCAAGCCCAAACTAGTCAACGGTTGTGGATAACCTGACGCCAGCGTGGACGTATCAAATACATAGTAAAGTTTACCTGTTGTGAATCAGAATATATAATTAGAACACAATGTTATGCCACATAAATCTTATATTATCTTACCAACGAAGAACACAATCTGGTTCTTTGAATTCTCATAGACAGCATCGACCCTGTTGAAGTCCTCGGGCAGATCGGGCCAGTGTCTGCGCGTCTCCGCCGGATAACCAGGATATAAACCATTTTTGCCGATGCGCCACACGAACTGTTAGAAGAGATTGTATTCAAATGATGTCAAAATTAATTATTTAACAAATAGAAATATATAAAAATTTGACAAAGGATATTTAAGTCAAAGTTTATTTATATATCGTATTCGTTTTTTGCTTACCTGTCCTCTAAAAATGAAGAGCTCCGTGCGTATCATGGAGATGGCATCGTAGCTGGTCATGCACGTGGCTGGCTTGGGTTTTCGTGGCTTTTGGGGCTTGTTGGGTCGATTCGCAATTGGGTAGTTGTACGGTCTTCTCGTTGTTGTGGAGGTTGTCGTCAACTCTCTATCGCGTGCACGTTCTCTCTCTCGTTGGATTCGCTCGCGTTCTTGCTGCTGTCGCTCTCGTATCCGTTCTCGTCTTCGTTGGCGTTCCCGCTCACGATCCAGCTCTAGCTCTCGCTCTCGCTCGTCACGCTGGCGCTCTTGTTCTCGCTCTCGGTCACGCTCGCGCTCTTGTTCTCGCTCTCGGTCACGCTGGTCTTGACGGATTCGCTCCTCCCGTTCGCGATCTCGCGCGGGATCCTTACTGGGATAATAGATGACGGGCCTCTTGGGGTAGTAGATGAGTGGCCGTATTGTTGTTGTCGTCGTTGTAGTTGTTCTGACTGTGGGTTGTGGTCGATAGGGTCCCCAGACCTTATCCTTGGCCCCATACAACTCTTGGATGCCATTGCGATCATCGTCTGGCAATTTGCCATCAACCTCATTGTTCTGATACCAGGGAAACATGACGGCATTCGTGTCCGATGAGTGGCCCAGCCCCAAAGAATGACCCAGTTCATGCAGCGCCACATTCAGAAAGTTGGTGCCTGTAAAGAGCAGAGGAATGGAAAGAGGAAATCCGATTGGTTAATGGCATCAGCTGTGAAAGGGCAGAGGGAGCAAAGACAACGTGTTGTCGTCGTCGTCGTCGTCCTGACGACTTTGTAAGTGGCATAAAAATTTCGCAGTTGCAACATTTACAATGAAAATCTCATGTTCAAATACATTCAAGGGGTGTACACGACTTGGCCGATACCCTCTGCAGACCGTATTTAATGCAGTTGAAGTCGATAGGAATACGGATTATTTTACGTATATATCTTTAAATAGCATTCTCAACTTTTCATTGAGCAAAGCGAATTCTATTAAACCCCATGTGGCAGTTGATGGTTACAGGATATAGAGAACGATTGCTCGCTGTTGCGTTAGCCAACGTCACGCGTCATGCTGACAATTTTTTATTGGCATTAAAAACCATTAAAAATGTCGACGTTGGTTGTGCGATTTTGGTTTGCTTAAGGGTAAGGGTTTGTCGGTTTTGGGGTTATGGGTTATGGGTCGCAGCGGAAGGAGAAGGAGAAGGGGTAGGGGTAAGTGGAGTCGAGTTGGACTGTTGCTAGGGGCAGGATTTATGGAGCTAAATTACAAAACGCATGCAGGCAGCCGGCGCCAGTCGCATTTGTCGTTGCCGTGGCTGTTGTTTTGTGTGTTGCATTCCGCTGCGTTGCGTTGCGTATGCAACGCTTATTGATTTTGCCACTTGCCGCAACTGGGCGAGTGGTCTCCTATGTTTTGCGGCTATGGTTGCGGTTTTGGCGCCTGCAATTTGAACCCGCAGCGTTTTTTAGACCGCAGCCAACAGCCGTTGCTCGTTGATGCCGCTGCTGTTGTCTGACTATTGTTATTATTATTATTATTGTTATTGTTTTTATTGTTGTGCATTATTATCAACAAGCGTAATTAATTTATGCGACTAAATTATGATGTGGCCACAGCAGCAGCAACAGCAGCAGCAGCAGCAGCAGCTGGCGACTATAACCCAACGTACCTTCACTATTATTGCTATTGACATCAAAGTCCCAGTTCTCATCCGCATCGAAATGTGCATCGCCTCCGCGCCCAACGCCCGGATAGAAGGCGTGCGCCAAAACCATGCCAGGTCCATCGAACTTGTAGCCATCGCCATGATCGCCCCTGCGCAATGAAGGATAATAAAGAAGTGAGTATTGAGGAAGGCAATGTAGAGATCGATAATTAATATGCCTAACATGAAAGTGCAATAAGATCAGGCTGAATATGAAATGTTAAAGACACGCCTTAAACTAATCTTAGAAGGAGACTCCTGCTGTAGCGAATTGCACCTGGGAACATTGCACCAAGCCAATATATAAAAAAAGGCAATCAGTTAGTCAGTGAGATGTGCTTATGGAGTTGGCAGCTTGTGGCAGGCGTTGATTAGTCAACTCAATGGAAGTTACGAGCCTGCACAAAACACCGAGAAAACAGAGAAAAAAATGAAATGGGCGAATCTAATGTGCAGCTTATCTAGCAAAAAAACAGCTGCAACATAAACTCTTCGATTTGAAATTGTTGGCCAGTGCACAGCGCGCAACGCACTACAGCGTACCCCGTTCACCACATCAGCCACACACTGCCACACGCTGCGCCCAACCCACTCGTCATTCAGTGCGCGTTGTCGTCGTCATCATCATCATTGGTTTCATGGTTTTAATACTTGGCTTATTTATCGTTACCGGGCTTTAAGTGCATTTTTATGTGCTTGCCCCATGCTGCCCATCTTTATGGCGCTAAAGAACGTTTGATTTTTTATGGCTGCGTATATAAAGCAGTATATATATTTAACCCACGCACAACCAACCACTCACACACACACGCACACAGAAGCACACCTTCTTTATACGCACCTCACAAACATAACCTGTATATCCGCCTGAGGGCTATACACTTCACGAAACGTCAACTTCGAATTGTTTTCCCACACGAGTAACGCTCGAGAGACCAGCCTTCGTATTTTGCCCGCATCTGGCATTGATGTGTTGGCAAAACTGTAAAGATAAATAAGAAATTTCAAAGGTTTAATTATATTCAATATTTAACAAGAGTTTGCAAAGCTTTCAGCTGCAGACAATCGATAAAGTTATCGTCTTAATCTGATTGACTTCAAGTCACATTCAAAATTGTACTTTTACTTGATTTTTAAGCAGCTTTTTTCTTTTTTTTTTCCTTTTTAAATATTTAAGTCCTGCTCGCAACTACAAAGCGCATTTGAAATGCTCTTGTCTGCGAATATTGCATTTGCATTGCGACTGTAAAGGAATTTGGCTAAAGGACAAAATAAAAGAATTCAAATTCTTGCAGCATTGTCGCATATTTCAACACATGATTTTTGATGGTTGGGTTGAAAATCCTTCATCAAAGATTTCGCTGCAAACTTCAGACATCAAAGCGCATACCTAACCAAAAACAAAAAAGATTCCTTTGCATAGTTGGAGATAGACTCAAACTATATTTAAGAGTGAATAGACTTCTTTCCTTGCACAATGTTCGCTGACAATTTGGACACAAACTTTGGCTCAACGTGGTCATGTTGCAAAAGATAGAAACCGCTAATATGAGGGGACGACATCACTACACACACACAACCACACACAGCGCCACACCCACACCCAACCATACACGCATAACTTTCACTTTGTGATGCAAAAATATCCTTTGTTTTTAGCCACATATACAAGTCAGTTGAACCAAATTGTCTGGGGTTTGGGGCTTGAAGTTGTGGGCGTGTTGCTTTCACTTAGTTTATTATTTTTTGGTACATTTTGTGTCAAAGTTGGCAACAAGTTTACCTGCACAATGGCCCGAACGACCAGTGTGTCCCCACAAACTCCTCACTCACACCGGACAGTGGAGGAAGGTGGAGCCTTTCTAGCATAGCTTCAGATGCGGCTGCTCCATGTTTTTCACATTTTATGCAAATTAGTTATGTTTCTTTTATCACTCTGCAGCTGCCCGTCTGTTGCTCTTAACTAAGGCACAAAGTTATATTCGCCCTTTCGTTTTTTTTGCCTCCCTTTTTTGGGTGTGCGTGTGTGTGGTTTATATAGAATCCCCAGGCATGTGCAAGCAGAACTTTCTTTATCTCAGCTGTTGTCTTGTTTTTTCATTTCACATAGATTTTTGCTATTTTTTTTTAGAACTATTTGTTTTCATTCTTGCCTGCCAGCGTTTAGCTGGCTTTTGTGTCTGACCCTTTACTATTGACTTCTCTCCAGGCACACAGTGCGTATGCGTGTGTTTGTGTGCTGCCCATTTGAGAGTCGTGGCCATTTAAGTGGTTTAGTCTCTGGTAATTGGCTACTCTTCTTACAGCTTACTTTTTCCAATCAAATTGTGTGTAACACGTCGCCAAGTCAAGGCTTCCAATTCCATCTGCATCTGCAGCGGACAGTCGACAGTCGACCGAGTCGCATCTGAATTTGAATTGGAGCCAACAACTGAAAGCGTAACTGGCTGCAACATCGTTAGCCTCACGTACGTAACGTACGATTGGAGACTGTTACAGTGAACGCTCGTATTGTGAAACTTATAATATTTGTAGATGAAGTCATTCTTGTTTGGAATTTGTATTGTATATTTATTTTACTAATTAAATTAAAGAAATAATTAGCTAAATAAATAATAAACATTTTTGTGTGGCACAAGCGTTGCTCATTAGCGAGCGACAACTGTGGTGTACACTGCACATGACCTAACCTGCCTAGTTATATTTTAGTCTGCCGTCCAATGTCCTGTGTGCGCCCATGTCCTGAATGTTATGTGTCCAGTTCGTGTCGCAGTTCATTTCTGTTGGGCTAATGTCGGAAGACTTTTGACTGTGATTCCAGAGCGCTTTGCCCAAAACGTGCTCAATTGCAACGCCATTTGTTTGCTTAGTTGTTGATCCGTTTGTCCTGGCGGGGCGGCAGGAGCAGGAGCAGCAGACTGGAGACAGGAGACAGAAGCACAGCTTGTCCTGCTGCTGTTGACGCGGCTCGTTTGCTATTTGCTCATCGTTTGTTGTTGCTTTGCAATGGCAAATTAACTGAACTGGCAGCCAAGAGGAGATGTACCCACTTCTATGGCCCCGCTTCGTTATGCTCTTGCCCAACCAAAGGCTGACGAGTGCCTTTGTCGTGCTAATTTCGTTGCCACTGCGCTTGGATTTAAATGCGAGCCATTGCACTGCGTCCTGTCACGTAGCCATTTCCAGCTGCAGCAACAGTCGCAGCAGGAGCAGTAGCAGCAGCAGCAGCAAACAGCAGCAACAGCAGCAGCAACACTAGTCTCCAGTTTGACCTCTGTTTGTCTTTGCCATGTCACTTTGTGTGCCGAGCATTTAAATTATTATGAACCTGCCTCGCTAACTGACACAGCGTGTGGCAAGGGGCAGGGCAAGGGGCAGTGAATTATACCAGCCACATTGCGGATTCGAGTTTGTGTTGCCTTTGGACTCCAGGTGCTGGTGCTGGTGCTGCTGCCGGTGCTGCAGCTGCAGCTGTTGGCAAACGTGTGCTTTGGCCAATTTGTTGCCTTACACGTAAAACAAACTGAACAATTAGCCAAATAGCAGCGCGAGAGTTCATTCGCTTCATTTCAGCCAGAGCCAAAAGGGTGGAGCGGAGCTGCATATTGGCCGAGAGCTGCCAGAGGTTGAACCTTTCGAAAGAATATACCGCATTTAATGGCATTGTACATGCATGCGGAGAATAATACTGCGCCCGCAGGACTTGTTTAATTACTTGGGCGCATTGCAATTTTCCGTTACCTCAAGTGAGTATTAATAATTACTTCTTTGTAATTGCAATTCGTAATTTGCATATTACAAAATGTTATATGCAATTAAATCCTTGTCAAATGTATCTTCTTGTGACAAACAATAAATCGCTTGCCATTTAATTTATCTATTTCATTTTTTTTATTCAAGTTGCAAACTTCTTGTGGCCAAACAGTTAATGGCGCCGCCGACACTCGAGACGAAGCATAATCCACTTTATATATTTGAGCTGACTTGAATCTGCTCAGTCTGCATTTGGCAGCTGGCAGCTTAAGGCCTGAACATTAAGCACTTTGCCAACTTATTGAATGCCTCGGATAAGTTCGGCTGAGATTCGAGAAATCGACTTTTGTGAGATATCTACCCAAACTCTCAATAAAAATGATGTAATTTACACGCACACATATGTGTATGCATATATATACATATATGTATATGTATGCGGGAGTTATATATTAATAGCTGACATACAGTGCCGACAAAAAAAGTTTTCGCGACGAAAAATT
This sequence comes from Drosophila imparisetae, assembly GCA_035042265.1. Classification (NCBI taxonomy): domain Eukaryota; kingdom Metazoa; phylum Arthropoda; class Insecta; order Diptera; family Drosophilidae; genus Drosophila; species Drosophila imparisetae. The sequence goes on along the minus strand of JAWNLP010000145.1, from coordinate 1,848,789 downwards.
GCTGTTGTTCAGCAAGCTGCATGCAGCTTAAACTTTTCTCCTCTTTCATTCAGTTTTTTTTTTTTGCTTTACGTTTTTCTTTTCTTATTCATTGCCGTATCTATCTACTGATTTTTGTAGTCGAAACTGAGCCGGATTTGACGTTTTTAATTTGTGCGAAATTAAGCAAAAAATAAACTCATTTTGTTAGTTCGCTACGCTCGTGGGCAAACATGGCCCAAAAACTTTCTCGATAGCTGTCTGGCAACAACAACAACAACAAGCCAAAAGAATACAACAAACAAAATTCTTTAGACCCAACCAAAAACTTTCAACGGAAGTTTATCGGGCCAAAATGAAAACAAGAAAGCAAGTATTCTGGCGAAAATGTGCACGAAATTGTCTCCGGCTACGCAAAGAAAAATCTATGCGATTTGGCAAAAATTGCAAAATGCGCCACAGCCAACGCTGGAGTTGACTACGCTTGCATTCAGCGGCTCGAGCCAGTCCCTGTTACGCCATCTTCCACTACCCTGTATATATGGTTGGGCCATTGGGTGGATGTGTTGAGGTGTGTAGGTAACAAACTCTTTTTTGGTGTGCTTAATTTATCTGTCAAAATAATTTCTTATATAAAATTAATTAATCTATTAGCAGTTGCCATAAGCAAAACCATATTCAAATTTGCCAAACTTGCGCTTACCCTTTAAAATATTTAAATATATTCAATGCTCAACACAGCTGCAGCAAATTTGATTTTTACGATTGCAACTTTTTTATATTTTCAATATTCCATATTATTTTTATGATTACAATCTTTCGCGAATTTTTATTGCTTACCACGTGGTATCTAAGAGTCCAGCTCCAACAAACATGTGCTCAACAACTCTACCGTGTAACTTGACTTTCGCTTTAGACACGGGCACAAAAAAAAGCGTGCAACGCTGCCAACGGTGATTTAGTTGTTAGCCGTCGGGCAAACATTTCATGGCTCAATGTGCTCAATTCAATCAATTGGCGTACGAAGGATGAACAAATCGTTCGCCAGGAAGGCAGGCAAGGCAAGCAAGGCAGGCAAGACAGGCAGGCAACACACGCACACGCCACAGATAACATACACACACACACACTCACACACCTCGCCAGCTAGTAACTGCAATTTTAATCAAAATATTGTGCGCGTATGTTTGAGGACACTCTGTGACATGACTACGATAGGCTGTCACAGATTGCCGTAATGCTGACATCCCGGATGGCAAAGTGAGGAGTGGCAGCATTTCTTTTTTATTTCTTTCATAGGCAGGAAATATACTTGTAAGTTACACATTAAATTCGAATTTCAGAAATAAATTGAATTTATTATCCTATATGTGGAAAGTACTAGTAATCTGATGCGAGGCGAACAAGTACATCAAACATAAACTTCAAAAGAAGTTGAGTCTTGGATTTAATTGTTATAAGGATCTTTCAACAACAAATTTTGAGTGTGATTTTCAGTATTTCTGAGAATAGTTACTATCTTTTGACTGTATTTGTCATTCAACTGGGTGCATCAATAACTGGTTTACAATAACCGTTATACGCATTGAGACTCATCGCACCGTTTAACTACGGAGAAGTACCTGGGGAGGACACGTTGACTTGATGAATATGCTTTCCACAAATTCTCAGTTCTCACATTCATAATTGTCAGCATATAATGCTGATCCTTTAAGGTCCTTAACAACAACAATTTATTGCAGTTGAAGCCACCTGGGGGACTCGGTGCACATAACTCAGGGCAACCGTACAACCGCAACCTTCTCACCTGGCGCCGGAAACCAACTATGGAGATAATTACGCTTGAGCTTTACCAGCTCCTACATTAAATATTTAGGTCCGGGGCTTGACGGACCGTTGCAACCTTTGCTGCTGGACAAACAGCAAAAAAAAAAGAAAGGAGAGTTTAACAAAAAAGGGTTTGTGTGGATACAAAAGTCAATAAATTGACTTGAAAAATGCTCACTCGCAGCAGAGCCAAGGATAAGTCTTCAAATAATAGGTGAATGATGTGTGCGTGTGTACGTGTGTGTGTGTGTGTGTGTGTGTGTGTTTTGTGGTTTCAAATCCGGGTCTCGGCAAATCCCCGAGAGCCAAAAACCACAAAGCCCAACACAAACACAAACACAAAATACGAAAACGAATTTGCTTTAGCTGGCTGTCTCATGGCAAATTTAATTAATAAATAATCACAATGTAGCCACAGGAGTAATAAGCATCAACATCAGCACAGCAGCAGCAGCAGCAGCAGCACCAGCAGCCGCAGCAGCAGCAGCAGCAGCAGCAGAGCACGCCAAAAAATATGTGTACAGCAATGAAAATTGTCATTAGTAAGAGACGAAAATTGACAGACTCACACACACACGCATATATGTGTGTGTGTGTTGTACATGTATTTGTGGCGACAAGTCTCAAGTGTTTAAAATTGCAAATGTTATTTTCACATGCGCTTGGGAGCAAAAACCCCTCCAAAAGGTAAATATTTGCCACAAGACTCAACCTACTGACTAGAAGCATGCTACGGCTTCAACTTGAGTGCTTGCCCCAAAGGCACACACACACAAACACACAAGCACATACGCACACATGTAACGACAGCTAGCCATGTGCTCATAAATTTATTACCAAAAATGATTTTTGCCATTAAGCATTATTAAATTGGCATTTCAAAATTTTATTATGCATACGCAGCTTGACTTTTGTCCCGAGGCCCTTTTGCTGCCATGCCGCATTTAGGGGCAACTGAATGTGCGCTGCGTCTTGCCCCAAAAAAAGGGCAGCCCATTATACATTATTCTGATGGTGTATATATCAAGACGAGGTCGCAGATTATAGCAAATTGTCGTTTATAATATGGAGTTTAGTGCCCCTAAAAAAACACGCAGAAACCATGAAAATTTGTTCACCTTTCGCCACACATACAAATCAGACATTAATCAGTATAAAAGTTAGATAAAAAATCGACAAGTGTTTGAATTTGAAGCGCTCTGAGAAGCAAAGACTTTTTACAACTGGAGTTTTATGTTTTCACACAGCTTAAAGCTAACCAACTTCTGGCTTAGGTAAGATTTTTCTTTTTTCTTTTATTTAGCACTTGTTTCTTAGATTAATTAACTTTTTTTTAGTTTTAGCACAGTTCAAAGTTAATTTTCGAGTCTGTTTTCTTGTGGATATTCTATCCTGCTATCGCTCACTCAAGGAGGTTGTGATGGATACCAAATCGAAATAACATCACACCCAGGTTGAGTGAGTCAAAGCAAGACAAAATGTTTAGTTATTTTATTTTATTTTATTTTTTGTTTTATGTTTTTCTCTTCTTCTTTTTTAAGTCACTTTGCACTTTTTCTCAACTTTAATGCTTCATTTGCATAGGGTTTGACGCCTCCAACTCACACACACTGAGATTCTAATTCTCAACCAAATTCGTATTCGCATTCGTATTCTTAGTTTGTTTGTCTGTGTCCCTTATGTAGTTGGGGGGCATTCACAGGGGAGAGTGGGGTAAGGGGGAGCCGAAAGTGTGCAACTTACGCGTGACTTTTTGGCAAACAAATTGCATGTTTTATACATTTTGATTTGTAACTCTTGGCACTCTTGGCACTGTGCAACTTCCTGCCGCCCTTTTAGTTCCACAGCTGTCTCTGGGCTCCCTAATTGAGTGGCAGGTACATGTTTTATTTATAAGTCCAATGGCAATAAAAAAAAAAGAAAAGAAACTGTAAAAAAAAGGGACGCTTAAATTAAAAATCCGCACTAATTTGACACTTGATTGAATTTAAATTTTTAAATGCTCCAGGCTCGACTCGAGCTTCTACCATTTCTGTCATTGCGATTTTGTACATAGATGTGCCAAAAATCTTGAGAATTTCAACTATGTGATATGTAAATTAACAACTTTAATGTTCAAAATATGTGATTGGAAGAGTATTAACTTGTTCGGCGCTTTAGAATTTTCGTTAGCGTTTTTTTTTGTTGTTGTTTATTTGAATAAAATCCTTTTGTTGAAATGTGTTTCCGCACGGAAAATCTCAATAGCCAAGTGATTTGCAAGTGTTAACAATGCTACAAATAAATGGGCACAAATACACTCGCATTTGTATACATATATTTGCACTAATACACATATATATCATATATATTTCTATAGGTTTGCATGGTAAGCCCAAGGCAGCGAATACAATGAGTATACGCAATAAATCATAAAATAAATCGCTTACATTCATCGCTGTCAGTTTGCTGCTGCACAATGCTGGCTCTGCCACATGCTGCATACCCCTCCTCTTCTCTGCTCCATCCTATTATAGCTCCTAACTAGAATACATGCTACGTCTAACAAGCTGTCACAAAAACTCACAAAGACCGTGCCTGGTTAGTCGGGCGGGTAGTTTTGCTAGGCGGCCAGGGAGGGAGGTGTGGGTGGGGGGAGGGGGATATTGGGGCTGAGAGAAATCTATACAAAACCATTTGACAAGCGGGAGACGACGCACCACATCGTGTGGCAAAGTAAGCAGTCAAACCTGAGCGCCAAATGATGCGCACCGTTCAACGTTATCTAAACTGCAGGCGACATCAACGAGAAGGAAGACGGCCAAGGAGAGCTTGCCAAAGGAAGCGTCAGGTAAGAAAAAGGAGCAGCCTTGAGCTGAGACCTCTTTCAGATGATTTCGACAGGGGTGGCAAGGGGCAGAGAACGGGGTTGGGGGGTGTCGCAAGGGGTGGTTTGTACGTGGCGCGGTTTGATGGCGCTATGTCACATGCTTTTCAATCAAATTCAAATTTACTACGCAAACACACACACACACACACACACAGGCTTACACACTCTACGTATAACAAATTCAACTGTAAAAATTTAACACATTGCGGCGCCACGTGGCTGCGGCAGAGGTAGGCAACAGCAACAACAACAACAACGACTGAGGTTGTGCAAGAGGGCAACGAAAGTAGAAAAAAAGTGTAGCATACAAATGGGCGCGCGGGTGAAAATTTGATGGTGTCTGTTGTGTGTTGTGTGTGTGTGTGAGTCAAGTGAACCTAAGCTAATGCATATTTAATATTTATATGCATACGCACCCCGATAAGAGTTTGAGTATAGATGGATCTAGCTATAAAATGTTTAATTCGCATCGCGCATGCATACATAATCCATAATGTTGATTATATAGTCAACAATAACTGTTGTGACATTTACACAAATATTTGGACTTCATGCATAAATTGTTATCGCCTAAACACGTGCTATAAAAATATACAATGCTGACCTTTACCCTCAACTATTGTATGTGTCCATTTAAATTTGTAATTATCAGTTTAACTTGTGCGATGAACCCATTTGCAGCTCAGCCAAGCGTAACGAGTATTATTTAAGATTATGTTGAATTGGTAAACAAAACAGTGTGCTACAAATATCTGCTTGTGTCTTGCAACACTGAAAGACATGGAGAAGCGGTTGCTTTACACAAAGTACACATTCAACAAATCAATCCCATTAGAAAATACTGCTTGGTTTGCTTTTCCAATCCGTTGACTGATCTTCGGCTCTTTGTGCAGCAAACACAAAGTAAAGAGAAAAATGCTTTAAGTCTTGTCAAAGTTAAAGCCAACTCAAACAGATAAATGCCATGCTTGGTTGTACTTTCTGCTCTAATCGCTGCTCGCTTTGAACGTATCAAAAGCAATGTATTTAAACATATGAATAAAAAGAAATCAAACCAGGCAAGAACAGCTTTCAGGTTTGGGGCTGCATTGGTTTTGGCCAAAAGCATTTTATTGCTAAAAGGTCGAGCAAAATGCGCAAAAGTGATAGAAAATAGACAAAACAGCAAAAGCTGTAATGCCAAAAAGCTAAAGGAAATCAACTCACTTGCAACTCTAATCGCTGCGCGTTTCTTAAGACCCTCTGCGACAGCAAGCGGGGAAAACAGATGGAAAAATAAGCAAAGTGCTGGAAAAACCAAGCGACAATTTGTTAGATCGCTTTACGCGGCTCTCTTTTAATCGCTTCTCACTTTGTTTCAGCGCTGACATTGTGGAAAACAAAATGCTTTAAGCCAATGCAATAAACGAGAGTGTTTATAAGGCTTTAAAGTCGAAAGTTGGAAAACTGCAACATCATTTTTTCAGTTAAAATTACAATCAGTTTGCGTGGCCAGTTGTTGTTGACTAGTTTATTATAATTAAAAAACTAGTAAAGGACTTGTAACTGTTATTTGGCATAAAGTCGAGCTTATTGTAATTTAGATATGGCATCAGCATTTCTATAAGCTTATCTAGAGAAACAAAAGTTTGCTTTTGGTCATCAAAAAAAGTTTTGGTTTTTTGCAGTTTTTCAACATTTCTGTTGGCCAACGGCAACGAGCAGTAGTTTGCCAAATGCGGTTTGTCCCAAAACGCTTTTGCACACAAAATTCAGATGGACAGCCAGATGGAACCGGACTCCGTTTGTTTTGACATTTTTAAGCGCACTTTGTCGGCTTTGAATGGTTTAACACAACAACAACAACAACAACAACAGCAGCAGCAACAACAATAACAAAATAAGAGAGAACCTCAAAATAAAAATCTCAACTTTGTTGTGTTGTGTTAAGCGAGGTGGATGCGTTAAGGTGAGGCGGAATGGGGGTGGGGTTGGGGGTGTTTTTGGTTATTTTGCATGTGACTCATTGAGCGCCTGTTTTGCGGTGTTTAATCTACTCCGCTTATGTGCTAACTTCCTGCAATGCTTTTCCGCCGCAGCTGTCTGTCTCGCTTCCACTCTCTGTCTCTCCATCTCTTTCTGCGCGAGTGTATGTGTGTGTGTGTTGTGTTGTGTTGTACATGTGTGTTTATCCCGATTTTGTGTTTGTGTTTGGCTGTGTCTCTGCCCCCCAACAGCAGCCACTTGGTAACCAGTGTAAAAAAGCTTAAGTTGCGTTTCACTGACTTTGAATTTTTTATACGCCACATCGACCTTTTCTCTTCTTCTTTTTGTTGCTGCTGTTGTTGCTGTTGGCCCCGGGAGCTAAGCTGCTTTTTGCGCTGCTGTTTCTGGTTAACTGCATGCCAAAACTCCCTATAGTGTGTGTGCGAGTATGCGGGTGTGCTTTGCTGCAAGTTTTGCTTAAATTGAATTGCACATTTGAGCGCATTCACCTAAACCCAAATGCAAATCGGATGATGGTGGCCCACCTTTGTCAAGCGACACCCCAGCAGCAGAAGCAGCAGCAGCAGCAGCAGCACTAAATTGTTTGGCATTATAGCTGTTGCCGTCGGCAACACACCACTTGCCACATCCTCTTACACCTTAGGATTGCAGTATTGCTATCATAACAACTGCAGCTGCTGGCCATAGGGTCATAACGCTGGGTATTATCAAATCGTTTTGCATACCCAAGTAATGCGAAGAGCGAGAGAAAGCAGATTGCTGAAGGTAAAGTCAAAGGCAAATGTGTCTAGTGTTATATAGGAAATGAAAATATAAGCAGCAGCAGAAGAAGAAGAAGAAGCAGCAGGAGAAGAAGCAGAAGTGGCAGGCGAAAAAAGAAATAAAGACATATTGTAAACATTAAACAGCTATCAGCAGGATACGTTTGACTTTATTGATTTCATCTCTCTCGCTTTATCTCTGTCTCTCTTTCGCTCGCTTAGACGTCTAATGGCAGCATTGTTGACACTGTTGTGTGTGGGTGTGTGTGTGTGTGTGGGTGTGTGTGCTTGTGGGTGTCAAAAAGAAGTACGTACTTTGATTTTATAACCAAATCGAGCGTCTTTTAAGCTTCAAACAGCGCTCTTGCAACTTACCTGAAAGCAGAAGAAAAAAAGGGAAAAGAATATAAAGAAATTGAAATTTTAGTCAATCTATATAAGTGTTGTATATACTACATATGTATCCATATATATACAAACATATATACATATATATATTTATATTTATTTAGCAGACAGCGTTGGCTCAACGAAATTGTTTGGTTGCTGTGACAACTACTTTGCTTAGTTAGTTTTTTCCTTATTTTTTTTCTCTCCTTTATTTGTGGGTGTGGTCGGTTACAGTTACGGTTGCTGTTGCTGTTTATATTGCACACCTCCCCCTAAAAACTCGATAATATATATATATATATATATAGCTTATATATGCCGGATATCGATTGCTGACGTCGGGCGGCACAAACAAAACAATTTGTCAAGCAAATGTGCCAAAAAGTTGACACTGAAGATGAAAAGTTATATCAAGCAAAAAACAAAATAACAGCGAATATTGCTTGCTAACCCAACAAAAAACAAAGAAAAAAATACACCCACAAAAACTGTACAGTTGTGCACACAATGACGTAAGCACTTACGTTAAGTTGTCAACCATTTGGGAGCTGTGTCAAATATAGTTGCACTTTTATATGTAATTTGTCTTTCGTACACCCACTCCCCCTATTTTTTTGTTGTTGCAGCTTTACTTTGGGGTTAAGATGTGAAAAGTTCGCTGGTGTAAAAGTTGTAAGTTGTCTGTTAGTTTAATGATCAAACATGTCATTATACCTCTTATATACTTATTCTAGATTTCTTTTTGTGTTGGTTAATTAAAGTTAGTTGCGAAAGATTGAAAGTTAAATGTTGTGCGGGGAATATGTATTAAATAAGCCCAATTAATGAGTTAATGTTACGTTAAGTACAGTCCGCTTACGTCACGGAATACAAACTCATTAAGCTGTCAATATCAATTAGTGAAGTTGTTTTTCTGCATTTGCTTACGTAACACAAAAATATGTAATTACCAGCAAGTTAGTCGCATGTTAAACGCTTATGCGTTGCGTCATCAGCTTGCACCACATTCTCATCAGGGAGCGTGGGAGGGGCGAGGGGGGGGGAACTAAATATCGAATTATTAGCTTTGCCGTAAGTAGTACAAACTCGTAAAACTATGTCTCTTGCGTCGTTTGCAATCGAACCGAGGGTGACACAAAATATTGTTTTGATGAGTAATATGCGTTTAATAGCGCGCACAGAAGGCGCTTGGAAAAAGGACATATGCCGTTGCCATTGATGCCGTGGCCGTGGCCGTGGCCAAGAAACGAACCAAGCCCCGGGGCCATTAAATCGAAGTGTTTGCACCACAACCAACAACCGAGCTGCTCCTTGGCCCATCAACTTAATGATGCATAATGATATGAGCCACAAGACGCGGCCCATTACCCACAAAATCCGCACCACACACACACACACACCCACAGTAAGTGGGTGGCAGTGGTATCTTTGGTAAATGTTATGGCAACTGCTGCGTTTGTTTAGCTAAATGGAGAGCCTCCCAGCTTTTGCAGACTTCTAAATTATTTATTTTCATTAGCATTATAATGATTTCTATTTGGAACTGGCCAATGTCAATGTCCGTTTGGCTAATTTGTAATAACACCCGATGAATTTGATCCATATTGATGAACGAACTGAAAAAATATACTGCATATTTTATGCGGTATATCATTTAATCGAGTTCCGTTAACATCAATATTTTCATGTGATTATTTATTGAAATCACATTTAACATTAAGTTATTTATTGCGTGTCGACTGTATTTGAATTTAATCAAAATATTTAAGCAGCTGTCGGCCAACATGGCCAGCCAATTGTCGATTGCCGACTGCCAATTGCCAATTGCTGTGCTTCACAAATATTTCACATTTTTTTTCCTGGCTGTTTTTCCTTTTTTTTCGCTTTTTTTCAGCTGTGGGTCCTGGCTGCTGTCTGTGTTGATGTAGTGAGTGGCTTTTGAAGTGCAGCCAGTCACACACACACACAGAGACAGGGATAACAGTGTGCGTGTGTGTGTGTGTATGTGCTTGTCATGTACACACTTAATGCTGAAAGAGTGTCACTAACAATATCATCGTCTGCCCGTCTGTTTCGTCCTGTTTGAGCTGCTCTGTTCTCGTTTGCCTGTTATTTGTTTAGTGCAGGTGACATTTAAATTAAGCTGGTTTCGTTTGCCATTGCGCTAAAAGTGGTTTCATGTTGCGTCCTCGCTGCGATAGCTCGTTAAATCTAATAAACGTTTGCACTTTTTTTTTATATCCACACAACATATCTATACACTTGTTGTGTGTGTGTGTGTGTGGATAACAATTGTTCGTAGCTTGATTAAATTTCTTTATGTTTGTGTTTTATTCATCGTTTCTGTTTTGTTTTTTTTTTTGTTTTCATTGCCTTTGCATTTGCCAACAATTAAACCAGCCAATTAAACTTTAGCCTGGTCGCAAAACAACAGCTCAGCAATTGACTACGACTTGGGGTCTTCGAGCTGGGGGTCCTGGCTGTGTCCTGTGTCCTTGCTGGCTGCAGCAGCTGCTTCTCTCTAACTGCCAAAGTGCTAATACACACAAATACCCAAATGTATAGTTAACACCGAGTTTTTATGCAATCTGCACTACCAAACGCTCCGCACGCCCACCCCCTTGGCTCTGACCATTTGCTCCATTTTACATATACTTTTATTGGACTCGACAATTTATGCACACGGCGCATTTTTCTAGCCGTGCATTTTAGCTAGTTTATGGTATCAACTAGTTCATGAAAACACAGCGCTATTTATTCAGTTACCGAGTGGATTATCGAAGTGCAATCTGGTCACGATAGCCTTGGCATATAAAAAGTTTATAAATAAAAATAAAAACAAAAATCAAAAACTAATTTACTTGCCAGTCACGACATTAGCCATTCGGAGTAAAGCCAATAAATAAATAAGTACATCAATTATTTAGTGCAAATAAATCAATGAGCAATTGACATAAATTGTTTCAGGTGCAAAAGGGCAACAAATCGAGCCGAATGTTACCAGCAATTTTCGTTCCAATGTGGCAAGTATAAATAATGTATGAGCTTAGCTGGAAAATCAGTAAAAGATTGCAACACTGAAGGACAATGTTTGTACAAATTAGCATGCTATATTGTTGATCATTTTATCTTTAGTTATAATCTTCAGGGAAACTTAAGTTTCGACTGAAAGTCGACCATTTAACTGAAACTGTTACTTGAGTTGTGTGTCCATGCAGCACTTTGCAAATGTATGTCGATTGCTTTGGCTTCTTAGAGAACTTAAGGCAAGCTCCCATTGGGGGCAGATTTGTGTGGCAATAATACGATTGCCACATGAATATTCCAGTTTGTCCAGCTGCCAAAGTCACATATAAATCACAACAAAATCAAATTACTCTTTCATCTGTTTGGGGGCATCAAATAAATTGCACAGCATATTACGTATACGTCGAGCTGAGCCAAAGGTATCAATTCATTGATTATTTATTGATGGCACGCAAAAAAGCTAGCACGATAGAGAGAGAGAGAGAGAGAGAGAGACAGAGAAAGAGAGAGAGCAAAAGGAAAAAACAAGGTGTATGACTATTGTTTGCCAGATTGGATTGTGTCTGTATCACACAGAAGCACATACATACACACACACACAAACACACACATACACACACATACATACACATCCACACACACACGCAAGCACTCACACATACAGCGAGTTATTTTCGATTTATATTGACTCGAAAATGTCAAATGCATAACGGGCAACAATTCACAATTTTGATGTAATTGACAGGCAAAAGGGCTTTGCGGTTGAGTTTGATTGTTAGGTGGCTTGGGTGGTTCAGTGGCATCGGCCATGTTGTACGTAACTGTGATGCACATCGTAAAATGTCAAACTTTGTTGTGTCGTAACGGGCAACATTTGGACAAAATGCTTTCTTAGTTGACAGGCGAAACAACGACAACAATTGTGACATGTACATCTGGCAAACCACAGCGACAATCTCCCAGCTTCGCTCATTGAATATGCAAAGCACTTTAATTAGTGTGCGAGAGATGGTGGAGTGTATTACATGCAACATAATAATTCAACAATGTGCCGCAAAAACAATTAGCTGCATTTACAAGATACGGCCGCAAGTCAAGCCGCAGCTGCCATCGATTGATTGGCTCGCGAAATTGCCCAAGGTTTTCAGGGGTTTTGCGGATGTGCAGATGAGTGGCATGGCAGCCAGCCGCACCTTTAAGTGCCAGAGAGCACTGTGTCTGGCATATGTGGCATATGGCATATGCAAAATGAAGTTGACATCTGCTTAAGTGGCTGGGGTTTTGGGCAATCCACCATTGTTGCTGCTGCTGCTGCTGCTGCTGCTGCTGCTGCTGCAGTTTCATTTACAGCTGCTGCCTGCTTGATTGGACATGAAATTGATAGCTCCAACACACTGCATCTGTGTGCTGCATGTGTGCTGCATGTGTGCATGCGTGTGCTTGTGTGTGTGTGCTTAAGCAACTTAATTGAATTTTGCACTCAAGTCGTTGACGCTGTCGTTGGGCGCCTGGGCGTGGCCGTAAACGTTTTGCCGCAGTCGGAAACATTTAAGCTTTGACAAGACATTTGTGAAGTTTTAAGTGCATTAGCTGTCAGCCAGGCTAAACATTCCAGCTAACTGCAAATTGCAGCGCACACATGCGAGACAAGCCAGTCCATTGAAATCTGGCTGCCACAAAAAAGTTGGCAACACTTTTTTCAATGTGCGAATACAATAGAAAATCTAAAAAGAGCGTAGGAGCATATCTAGATTGAAATGAATTTAATATTTATTTTAATTTATATTTATATTTGTGTAAAAAAAAATAAAAACCATTAATTATTATTGCTTTGATCGGTTTAAACAAACAATTTGTGACACGTTCAGCTTTAAATTAACCCCATTTTTTTTTGCGCTGCATTCAATAGTTATTTGTAATCGAGGCTGAATAATTTATACAATATGCAAAAGTTCAAAAGCGTTGAATCACAAAATATATAAGCCATGTATGAATTATGTAACAAGCTGAACAAACGATCCAATGCCGTCAAATGTATTTTAATCATTTAATTGCTATGCATACGCATTTCATGCATGCCTTTTGGTCGAAAGCAAAAAACGAAAGATTACTTTTGACTGGGCAAAACGAGTCAAGTTGGAAAATACTGTTGGCCAACAATGTCCATTTGTCAACGCTTTGTAGTTGATGCCATTAATGGATTAAGCTGAAAAACGTGCTCCACAATGAATAAATTGTCAGATTGCGTTTGCCACAAACGAACACACACACACAGAAGCACACAGCTTGAAATGGGGTTAACCAGAAGGGACACGGGTTGACCAAAACCAAAAACCAGCAAAAGGGAGCGGGCCACTGACACTCAACGGCTGCCACGATGCTTACATTTCAATATGTTTGTGCTCTTGACATTTTGTTTAACTGTTAAACTGTTGCCAAATGCCAACTGTCAACTTTCTTCTTCTTTTTTTTTTGTTTGGTTCAAAAGTTTGGACGAAAAGCCGCAGAACACCAAAACATTTTATGGTCATTTGTGGCAGGCTTTAAGTTATCTCAACCAGAAAAAAAGAAACCAAAAACTTTTCAGCGCTTTAAGCATGCTAATAGTCTTCTGTGTGTGTGTGTGTGTGTTGGTGTGTGTGTGTTGGTGTGAGTGGGCATTTTGTAAATCAGCGTGCAATTACCCGAACCGTGTAGTTTGCAAGTGTATTAAGTTCATTTTTCATTTCGCCCTCATGCATTAAGCAACCCAAAGTAAGTTGCCTGACTTCACCAAAAAAAGACGGATAAAAAAGTATATATATAAAAGAAAAACATAACGCAAAATCACTTTTTCACTTAGCTGGTTTGAGTGTGTGTGTGTGTGTCTGAGTGTGTGTTGCCTTTTGGCATGCAAATAAAATGGCCTAAAGGCAACAGCTTCCCCTGCCCGGCCCAAAACCGAGACCAGAGAAACCAGAAGCCAACTTAAGCCCAACACGTTAGAGAGAGCAGCGGGCGCAATTTGGTTCCACCAAAAATTCCAACAGCTTCAGCTTCAGTTTCGCTCTGTGGGTTGGGGGCGCCACAATAAGAAAAATGTTCAAGTGCCAGAATGTGTGCAAAGAACTCAAGTTTGGCAACACACTTCGCGTTGCTGTTGCTGCTGCTGCTGCTGCTGTTGCTGTTGCTGCTGTTGCTGCTGCTGTTGGTGTTGCTGCTGCTGCTTTTGTTGTTGCTGCTGCCTTTTTTGCCCTTTTATTTTTGCTTCGCAGATAATTTGAATTTTTTCCATTTGTTTGGTTTGGTGCTGTGCTCCTGTTTTTCGAGCTCCTTGGCAGGTCAGTTGCATGCCTCGGCTGTTGGGTCTCCTTCTCTCATTTTGTTTCATTTTTTTTTTAAGAACTGTAAATTGCTTTAGTTTCAGCACAGTTTCAGCAACAATAAGCGGGCCGCGGAGTCGGGCTCTTTCCATATTTATGAATACGCGAAATGCAATGCACTGCATATACAGCTGGAGCACTTAGAGCCCTTTTTCCCTATCTGTGCAGCTGGAATTGCAGCTTTGCCCGATATTCTCAGCTGCGAACTTGAGTGAAATTCTCCTTATTACTTCTATTGTTCCGGCAGCTGCAATTAGGAATAGTTTTCTGTATGCTGACATATATATTATCAACATAAATGTTGTTGCCAAATTCTCGCGTGCAGTTGAAGTTCATTTCTTGGAAACTATAAATATATATTCCTTGAGGTATCCGAACAAGAGTTTGACTAAAATAATTTCACAATTTTAAAGAGGATTGTTTTAAACTGGAGTTTGATTACCTACAACAATTTGCAAACAATTCTGAACCACTTCAAAAATTTACAAATTGGATTATCCTTTTCCCCAAGCCAGCTACATCGCTGTCTTATTTGACTTTAAACAACTTTGCAGGATGTGCTGGACAATATACAAATATGTTTACTTATATATAAGTAATGTATATGTATATGTGCCTTCTAGTTACATTTCTTGCATATATATATGGCACAAAAATATTTGAATACTTTATGCTTTTTATTTTTTTTTCAATTACGGCAAAAGTGGCAAAACAGTTGTCAACATTTCAAGACAAAACAGCAAAAACAGCAGCAGCAACAGTTCCGGACACAGAAGCAGCAGCAGCAGCAGCAACAGCAACTGTAGCATAAAATGTAATGGAAGTGGATAAAATAAGAAGAAGAGTAGCACTGGCAGCAGCAGCAGCAGCAGTAGAAGAAGAAGAACAGGCAGACATGACGCTCTGTCAGCTGCAGAAAGAAAGATGTCAGTTGTCAACAACAATGCCCCAAGTTGCAACAATAAAATTCTGACACATTGAAAAATGTCATTGTGTAACTTAAGTAGCCAACATCACACACACACACACAAGCACACACATATATGTACACATATGTAGGGTTGATTATATAAAACAAGGCATAGCCAGACACCACGTACCCCCTACCAACCCCGCTGCCACCATCCAGCTAGCTAGCTTTGTGCCCACAGCCTGTTAATTTACTTGCAGTTCCGTTCCATTTTTATGGACTGCCGCCATGACGCTTTTCTCTCTAACACACACAAATGTGTGTGTGTGAGTGTGTGACGACCATTTGTTATGCAGTGATATAGCGACTGGTAGCCTAGCCAGCGTTTAATGTTTTACATGTTTATTAGAGATGAGCGTGTGACTTAGATACAGCTTAAGATTTGAACCATAAATTTATTATTTATAATTATTAATAAAAAATTTTAGGCCAAAATATATAAAAATATTTGAATAACTGTCGGGAGAAGAAATTTGCAATCCCATAAAAATAAAAGTACATAAAAAGTATTCCAAAAAATCTGGAAAATCCTTACTTTTTATACTCCATATTAAATATTAATAAATTACTTTAACTACTCTAGAAGTTGGCCAATAGAAGCAGCTTATGACTAAGGCTTATAAGTTTATGGCTGAAATGGCTAATAACAATTAAGAGCAATGAGAAACTTTTTAATATAAGCATAGTAAAATAGATATAGATGTATATATATATAGATATAATTTCATGCTCACACGCGCACATCTCTAATAAGCCAACACACACGCCCATATTTGTTGAGTGTGTGTGTTGCTTATGCAAGCGAGAAATTTGTTATAATGTGCATGGCCATAGAAATAGGGACAGTCGAGAATATCGCTGAATATTATGTATGCTTTTGATAAACGCATAGAAAACCAGCGAGGCGTACACTTGGCCCAGGCCTACGTGAAGCAGTGGGATAGTCTGTCTATGTGTGTGTGCGTGTGTTTATGTGTGTGTCTAGTGTGTGTGTGTGTGGCGGCAACCCTAGCCAAAGTCATTTGTGGCGTCGATCAAGTGTACTGAGCCGTTTTATGGCGGCGCTTAACAAACCTCGACGAGGCACAGCAATTGTTGCTACTGTTCTCTGTAAAGTATATAAGTATATATACATACTTATATAAATATATATATATATATATGTATTTAGTTTTTTTTTGGCTGCTATCACAAGTTGTGTGTTGGAGGTGACAAAGTTAGGAGGATTAACAAAGAAACAGACAAAACTTGCGGGTTGTCCGCGCATCAAGTGAATAACAGAAACGGCGTATAATTTAATTTCCACAGCGGATCGGGCTCCGGCTCCGGCTACGGCTCCGACTCCGGCAGCGAGACTGTTATCAGTCTCCAGGCATCATTATTGCGTTTAATGGAAAATAATTACTTTTGGATAAGGCAAAGTGAAAGAAATAACAACTGAATAAAAACCCAAGCAAAGCGGCCCCCAAGGGGCCAAGCAACAGCGGCAGCAACAACGAGCAGACGGCAACATGAGAGAGAAACGGCAAGGAAAAGCGTGATACTTGACAGTTTTTCACTTGTTGTTGTTGTTGTTGTTGTTGTTGTTGTTGTTGTTGTTGTTGTTGTTGCTGTTGCTGTTGCTGCTGATGCTTTTCGGCACGGATTTTCTCAAGTGTAGCGCTGTAAGTTCTTTAGAGATATGCAAATGTGCTGAGCTTATTAGCCTGCAAGCACGAAACTGCAGCAGAAGTTAAAAGGAAAATTGGTTACAAGAGAGACACACTCGGCGAACGAGATAAGTTTTATGGGATAAGATAATGCTGCCCAAATAGTAAGAGGATTAGCTGCTAATTGGCCAAATTGCCTGGCTTTAACGTTGATGCCACTCAAAATGTGAGCAGAGCAATGACGCTAGTCTGTCTCTATCTGATAGCTAACCTAAAATATATATATGTCAAGTCTAAATGAAGATGACAAATTTCATTTATAATTTCCATAAATTAACGTGGAAATTTGATACAAATCTTAAATGACAAAAGCATATTCGAATTCCGCAGGGGGTTTTTCAGTGTACATCGACCAAATAATTAAATCAAACTGTCAATTTGACATTGTAATGAACACGTTCGGCAGATAATTCAACACAGAGCAGTCTGTGCATTAAAAGTTATTTAAATGATTGCAATTGTGTGTGGATAAACCTGACTATGAAGCTCTGAAATGCATTTGGAATTTTATAAACTACGAAATCAACAATATAATTTATTACTATTGATTTTTTGAATTAGAAACTGTCGAATGTCAAAAGTGCGAAACATTTTGCTAACTTGGCAAATTGGGTATATCAAACCATGTTGCCGCGACGAACAAAGGTTGTTGAAAAGTAGACTCAAGTATTGCATACCAACTATGCCTTCTAAAGTTAAGTTCCATTCAGTAAAGATGAACATATAGCCCATCAATCAACTGTAGCACACTTACCGACTGTCGCCAACATTGTAAGCGCCAAAGGCAACACAAAAAAAAATGATGTAGAAATTATGGAAATATTCGCTGCTTATTGCCTGTAATTCATTGAGCCGCAATTTCTTTGCAACTCTGGCTACGCACTGGCAATGTGGCGCCTGAAGTTAAGGCGCTTAAATGTAAGCATTACAGTCAGACAGTAATGACAAAGGCGAGCATATATACGCTAATATATATGTATTATATAAATTTAAGGGCATATCGTATATTTATATATATATGATGTGCACATAGATGATATATTACTATGCATAACTTGCATTAACTGCCGACTTGTGAGCCGCCTCTCTTTTTATTCGATTCTGTTGCCTGATTTAATGAGGTATTTTATGGGGTGGCACATAACCCACTTAAATATGTCATATGCATATGCTGGCTGGGTTGCGAGAGTTGAGCGCGACACTAATCAGATGAGGGGGTGGCGGGGCAGGCTCAGCATTTGAATTTCCAATGGCGTCAAGTTTGCCCCTTAAAGTATGCTACGTGAATTATGTTGTCCATGAATGTCAGCAGCAGCAGGCAGTAGCAGCAGGCAGCAGCCGCAGCATCAATAGGAGCCGGCAGGCAGCAGCAGGCAGGCAGGCAGGCAGGCAGCAGCAGCAGGCAGGCAGCCGCAGCAAGTAGTTAACAGCAAGCATGCAGTGGCAGCAACAAACAGCAGCAGCTCAAATGTCAGTCGCATTCGCAGTCGCTGTTTGCCGAGTTTCTCCTTTGCTTGGGTGTCGCTGTCAAAGCACTTTATGTCACAATAACTTGCAGCGCATATATGTATGCGTGTGTGTGTGTTGGTGTGTGTGTGTGTGTGTGTGCGTATTACTACATATGCATTCATTTCACGTGCCAGCAGCTAGCATCTTCAGTTTGGTGTCGCGTTCTGTGCAGAGTTGTGGCCAATATGCATATGTAAAATATTTATGAGCGCGTGCAAATTCATTTCATTGCTTCAACGCTTTGGCCATTTGCATGCTACAAGCCTGAGTCGCTCGACTTTTGCACCTGGTTTGTCAACATTTCCAATTCAAATTAAATTTCTATTTAATAAATATTTATTATATTTTCCTCTTATTTCATGCTTTTCATGCAACACAAAATTAGGCTAGGTTTTTGGTTAAGAGTGTAGAGTATGCGTTGGTTCGTTGTTTGGTTCTGTTCCACCACAAAGTGATCTATTTTATTGTCATATATATGTATATATGTATGTATTTTGTATATTTATACATTTTCGCATGCGCTGCTGCTCTTGTTTGGCTCTTGCACATGAATTTAATGCAGCGCATAACAAATTTTCACAGCACAAATTTTCATGGTCTGCAGGGCTTATGGCCTAACTGGCTAAATGGGAGGCTGACAAATTGTCAACACACACACACACACAGATACACCATCAGACACCCAGATGCCCAACCCTTTTGTTGTTGTGGTGTTTGTGTGCTGTAAATAAATACAACATTGTGCAATATGCGCGACACGCGTTTATTTGTACTGTATTTATATTTCATGCTGTGCCGGTTTGCCCCATTGTGGCCGGGGGAAGAAAGGGGAAAGGGGCCTGTTGACAGGGGGGGTGGGACTGGTCTCATATTGCCAAGGGGTGTGACGGAAATCGCAAAAATATTTTGTGCACGCCACGGAAATGAGAAAAATACATTTCGTTTGGGGGGTTTGCTGCTGGCTGCTGTTTTGCAAATTTTTATGCGCGTTTATTATTTATATAAGCATATTTTGGGGGGGGGGGGGGGCAACAACTGTGACTCGGACTGTGACTCTGACTCTACTCTGACTCTGACTGCGACTCTGACTGCGACTGCGACTGTAACTGTGGCAGTTGTCTGGCTTTTTAACTAATTTCGGCATGGGAGTTAAAATTTTGTAATTCGCTTATGCAATATTCAGGCACATTACATTTTATGCGCTCTGTCTGCTTATTTACGAGCTTAACGCGCAGAGCGCAAAACGCCACGCGGCGTATACGTAATATAAACAACGCTTAAGCCACTGCGAATTCTGTGTTTTCCTTCTCATTTTTTTTTTGTATTGCTCTTGGTATTGGTATTGAAATTGGCATTTGGTTTGGCGTGTTGCGTGTGTGCGTGGCAATTTCAAAGGATTAGACGCCTGAGTGCGCATGGACATGACAGCAATGACGACGCCTGCATACAGTAGTAACCAACACTGTAACAATATCCCACTGCGTGCTGCCCTGTGCAACACACCACACCCACTTGCACCACCCATTGACTCTGCATTCAAATTAAAGTTTTGCAAACAGTCGCTGGCTGGTTTATGTAATTGAATTAAGCGCTTGCAACGCTGGCCCACAGTGCACAGTGCAACACAGCATTGCATTGGGCGTGACTCTCTGCGGCCAAACATGTGTAAGCGTGTGTGGTGTGGTTGCTGCATTGCATGCATCAAGTTCAGCACACAACCAAAAGAAATGCTTTGATCTATTTAGTCAATCTCTTTCTCTGGCTCATGTGGCATATTTTTTATTTATATTTATTTTTCAATATTAAATAAATTGCGTAGATTTAATATATTTAATATGTTCCCAATTTAATAAAATAAATCTTTAGTTACTATTGCTAGTTATTGTTGGAGTAGGACGACAAATCTGTGACTCTGCTGTGGATTAGGTTTGGGGGGAGAGGATTGGTTTTTGCCCTAAGCGAGGGAAACGTGCATTGAACTGGTCGCGTGTCAGGTTGCGTTCAATCGCCTCTGCAATGTTGCAACCAACCCCAAGCCCCCAAAAACCGTAGCATACACATACAAGATACCCGAACCCGAACCGACCTACTCTCTGGGGTGCCATAGCGATTGATTGGCTCTGGGGCGGAGCGATGCGACGCATTTGTCCTTTTGTTTATTGGCCATGTGCCACACACGCTCAAACACACACACATGCACGCACACACACACACACGCACGAATGTGTGTATGTGTGTGCTGAAGCGATTCATTGTATTTAGTGAAGCACCGCTTGTCATCTTGTGGGGTGTTGCTGCAGGGCAGGACAGGATTGGGTTTGGGGTTACATTAATCGGATTTGGGGTTCCATTGTTGACTGAGTTGCTGCTGCTGTTGCCGCTGCTGCTGCTGTGCACTTTAAGTTGCAGTTGCATAATGCCATTGTTTGTTGCATATTTACTTTTTGACGCTTTTCTGTCTCTCTGCACAAAAAAGTTGTGCCTTTTGTTACGGCTGCTGCTGTTGACTGCTGCCATTCTGCCAATCTGGCAATTCCTGCCCCGGCACGTATGTCGTTTATGTCGTTAGCTCTACGGGGATCTCAGCGCTTATATTCTATTCAGGTCGATTCCTCACTGTTCGATTTGTGTGCAGGACATGTATGGATATGTGTGTGTGTGTGTGTGGCAAAAGTTGGCTGATGTAACTAAGTAATATTGGCAGTTGCATTTGGGTTATTGTCTTCAGTGGGTGTCTTCCTATCTCTGTGTGTGTGTGTATGGTGTGCATAGTGTGTGTTTCTGTGTGTGCTCAGCTTGAGGGAAGTGCTGTTGAGCCCTGCAATCTGGCAGCCATTGAACAACAGCAGCAGCAGCAGCAACATCAGCATCAGTAAGCAGTAACCAGCAGCCACTCGTACGAGTTTCTACTGCCTGTAAAACTTTGCTAACATGCGGCATTTAGCCGGGCCAATAGACTATCGTTTGTCTAGCTGTTTGTCTTCCTGTCCAAAGTCAATTGGCCGGCAATTGAGTAGAACAAAATACGTTAAGTACTTACATGTGCAAAAATCGCATTAAAATGAACCGCATTTACATTTTGCTCAAGTGCTGCGACAGAAGTTTACAACAATTTATGCTTATGTTCCAGCAATATGCCAGCGAATTGCGCAAGTTAAGTGAACTGCAAGATTTCTTATATATATACATATATATATATATGTATCTATATATATATTACAAGTTGAGCTGTCAGCTCTAAAGTTTCTTGTTGAGTTCTCCAAGTTTGCAGTCATTTTTTATCGCTTACAATACTCAGAAAGGTTCAAATACTAACCAAATTTAGACAAATAAGGCAAAAACTTTACTTTTTTAACTGCTGTTAATAAATTGGGCATAAATGAAACCGATATTTATATATATAAATACATTTTTAAGGTAACTGCTTAAGAAGCAAAGAATTCACTAATTAGTTGAACATCATTTCAAAATTTAACGCGAGTTTGATTCTGCAGAGAGAAGTTTTAAAAAAATAATTGAAGCTTTTCCGCTCGAAAATCGAAAAAAATCGAACTGAATTAGAAATTAGAAGTTACAATTTTCTACACTTAAGAAATATTATTAAGAAAATATTTCTAAATAACCGAAAAATCCCATATTGTTGGGCAAACCTTGCTAATTTGTAGAATTTTATTCGTATATTGAATAAATCATTTCTAAAAATGCCTTTCTAGTCAGTGCGGTTTTTTTCCGAGTGTAGAAATGCGGATGCGACTTGGAAATTAAACAGTTAGCTGTACACCTGATGCAACTCCCACTTCAGTTCACACACCGCACCCACCCAGCCCACACAACCAATGTTAGCTGTCAGTTTCAATTTTTTTTTTATGTATATAGCCTGCAGCATATTTGAAGTGTTGCACGTTGCACGCCTCAACCTCAGCAAAATGTTCAACTTGATTTTCGTACGATTTGCTCGACGGTTTGTAGTTGCTATTTTATTTTCTCTTGTTTTTATATTTTTCGATTTCGTGTTTGGTCTTTAATTTCTTTTTTTTAGCTACAGTTATGGGCGAAAGTTGCTTGTTGCTCGGTTAGTTGCTGCTGCTGCTGCTGCTGCTGGTCAACGGTTTTCCATTTAGCCCGAAACGAATTTGCTGCTGCATTTTCATTGTGCGTTGCGCATTGGCCACGTTCGGCGGCAAAGCAGTTGCCTGGTCCATTGGCGATGGGGCACGTGCGTGCCCGGTACAGCCCTTGGCCATTATTACACCTATCCGATGGGGCAGGGTTGGGGTGTGATTGTGGGTGGTGGGTGCTGGGTGCTGGCTTTGGGGCACGTATAAAGTTGAATGCGGCTGGGTTTGGCAGTGGCTGGAATAAAGTGCATTTTGTTGCCACTTTGGCCGGCGCTTGGCTTATTTCGTTTGATTTTATGTGGTTACGTGAATTCATTGGACCCATAGAGTAAGAGGGAGTGTGAGAGAGAGAGAGAGAAAGAGACAAATAGAGTTAGAGCGAGAGAGAGAGAGAGAGAGAATGTTGAGCAACTTTTAAGCGTAAGCGATTTTTTATGTACGCTTGTGGTTTTAATTTCAATCATTTTGCTGGATAGTTGGTTTTGGCCACGTAACTGTGTTCGCTGGGGTCAACAAAAAGGATAATGGACACAGGACACAGGACACGGAGCACAAAGGACGTGCACTTGCACACTTAATCGTTAATAAATATGCAAATGCGCGCATTTCGCACAAAATGCGATTAGCGTTGCATAGTTTTTGGGAGCGCCTAATTCCAACATATGCCACAACACACTTCCTCACGCACACAAACACACACATTAACACATACAGGCGCTAATTGCTATATCATTATACTGAATGTGTGTGTTTGTGTGTGCGTTTCGGCTTTAATGCTTTAATGGCCACTTGAGCCACAACAGTTGCGGCTTGTTTGGCACTTTTTCTATATTACCTGTGCCACATTACACTACCCCCGCATCGCCCTATCTCACTCCCGCACTCTCTAACTCTAGTTCGTCTCTGGCTACATATGCCACAAATTAGTTATAATTAAGTTGAGCACACGTTGCCAGTCGGCAACTCCTGCATAACACTTAAGAAGCTACTGTTACACACAGTCACAGCTGTACGAAGGAGCTACGTGCTCTGCTTGCAAGTGCTTAAGCTCGATACCCTGTAATACATTGACATGGAAGGGTAGGCAAACTTGTGAGAAAAGAAAAAAACAGCTGTTCCGAAAAATAATGAGTTGATAACAAAAACAAGTATTTCCTCTGCATGAGAAGTAGCTTAAAAAATTGTGAGGATTGTTTGCCCTAAGAGAAAAGTAAACACTGAAGATTATCCTCACTATAGAAACGATCAGGTTACTGTAGAGATATGATCTAACAATAATACTATAATATGATGCCTTGAGGATAGAAGAGAATATAAATATAAATAATAAACAGATAAATATAAAAGTAATCATCAGACTCAACCAATCAAGGACACAGAGTATAATTGAAGTTTTTCGAGTCATACTAGCTTTCCAGGGTATCTTGCTAGTCTATAATTGTGCGTTGTGTCGCACTTGTTTAATAAGCGTTTGCTATCTATCCACACTTTGCAGTTGCTTAGTCGACACATTAAATGTAATTAGCTGCGCTAAGGTTGGCACAAAACTACGGCCCGGACAGTACGGCTTTGGTCTATGAGTCGCCTTCGTCTAATTAGTTATCTAAAGTTTGCTGGCGACATTAATGGCATTGGCGTTGGCGTCTGCGTTGGCGTTGGCGTTAGTGTTGGCGTCGACTACTGCGCATCGGTGTTGCCTTTGGTCCCACTGGAAGTGGCAACAAATTGTATAGCATATTTTTCTGCATTAGCATTAGCAACGGCGTTGGCCGTGTGCAAACTTTGCAACACAAATCATTTCCCAAACAGCAGCAGCAGCAGCAGCAGCGGCAGCAGCAAGGCAAAACAAATAGATATATAAACAACAAAACAAATTTTTATTTTTGTTTGCCTTGCTATTGTTTCTTGGGTTTCTTGCACCGTAAATCACTCAAAACATAATGCGCTGTATTTAAAATATGCGCACAAATGTCCCATGCAGAGTGAAAATTGCGGGAAATGTTTTTACTTGGCTTTTCCTTATTTTTTTCGTGTCTCAGTTGTTTTCGTTTTCGTCTTCTTCTTCTTTTCCTATTTTGCCATGCAGGCTAGCTTATTGAGCTGCTTGTGTTCTGCTGAGAACACGCACAAGATATATGATGTAGTTGGCAGGCATAAATGTTTTTACTTTGCGGAAGCCTTCCTCGAGACTCACTCCCTCTGTGAGTGTATGTGTATGTGTGTGCGAGTGTGTGTTGTGTGTGTGCAAGTGTATGTTGTGTTGTGCTTTTGTGTGTGTAATAATCATAAGAAAATACATACAAGGACGTAGAGCAATAGTAAAGTACTGCGGCTGCCATTATTAAACATAATATTTGCACTTGTGGTTGCGCAAGCAGTTGCACAGCAGCTAGGGAAATGGCTTCACTTTGTTTGAAGTTTGCTTAAGATTTTGGCTAAAGTTTGCTTTTGCCTAAAATAGAAATAGTGAAGTTAACAATTTCAAAGAACTGATTCACTGCTAAGGTCAAATAATATTAGATATCTATATATAACTATGGATTTTTCAACATTTGTCAAACATTTTCAACAGCCATAACCTTGTCAAAATCGTTGGCTTGTTGACAGTAGCTTAAGCTCTAGATTAAATACCACATTTAAATTATATATATACAAATTTGCAATATCTTTTTGAGTACACAGCTTCAAATTATTATAAAACTGAATCATTTTTTAAGCCTTTTCATTGTTTGCCCTCTCGATTAATATTCGAAACATGATTTTTATTTAATTTTTTCATTGCATTTTTTCACTCTTGCATAAAAATCAGCGCTGGAACCCATCTGGAAGCCAATTTATCTGCGATTCGAAATAGATTTCGCATTGTAGTTCATCCAAAGGCCATAAATTCAGAGTTCACGCAATCCGCTCAGCTGCCCTTATCATATCATATTATATCAAATCCGCCAATACGGGTTTTTGCCAGCATTTGTTTTTCCACTAGCCGTTGGCCAGGACACAAATTGCAGCTTGACTGTTTGCTTTGTTTTTTTGTGAAGCGTCTCTATTAACAGATTTCCATTTGCTTTATGCTGAGACTGTGAGTGTGTGAGTGTGTCCGTGTGTGAGCGAGTGTGTGTGTGTGTGTGTGGTGTCTCTGTTTATATTGTTAAACCAACAGACAAAAAATAAAATAAAACAAATATGCAAATAAAAGCAAGGGACCGGGGGAGGGGTAGACAAGGGGCGTGGCAGACGCGTGGGGTGCAGCTTATGCCAATTTTGATGGGAGACAAAGTCAACGTATTTTAAATTGCTGGTTTGGCAAAAATGGAAAATCATAATAAATAAATATAAATTTATATTGCACAATGTAGCTGATGTCTCTTCTTTTTCTTCTTCTTTCTCCTCTGCTATTTACTTTTTTTGTTGTACAACACATACACACTGTTGTCGTTTTTGTTGTTGTTGTTGCTGTTGTCGTTGTTGTTGCTGTTGCTGTTGTTTTGCTGTGTTGTCAACAAGCTTTTATGAGGGGAGCTGCCATTTTCAATTTATTTTCAATGTTTCTCAAAAAAAAATAAAAATAAAAAAAAAATGAAAAGAAAAAGAAAGCTAAAGTAAATTGAACATTTTAGCGCACTTTTAAGCAATGTCGTTGAGAGCAGCCAAACACATACACCCACACACACGCACACCGAACACACCTGTCCAACAAAACAGGAACGACAAAAACATTGCACTTAGAACTTCCGTACGATAAAATTAAATGACGGCTGCTTGCGGCGTGAACAGGGGCTGCTGCTAGGGGTGCGGGTGGGGGGTGGGGGGGTTATATGTACCGAACAACATATATAAAAACAGTAGAACGTTCCGGGGTTGCAACAACGTAAATCAACAACAACAGCAACAACGATGAAAATCACTTATGCTGCCATTTTGACGTTGGCTGCTGTTTGTTTGAAGTGGCGCTCAAATTATGTTAGCGTAACAAGGTGAAAGCGCAAAATGAAAAATCACTTAAACAATTTGATTTTTGATTTGTCTCGGCTAAACGCCGAACGTTTCCCTGCACCACCGCACCACCACCGCCACCCAGCCACCCACAGGACTCAAGGCGAGCTACAGCTCAGAGGCAAACACTAGGCAAACACTCGCCACCAACAAACAATGAGGGTGAGCTGCCGAAGCGGAAATACTCTGGCTTCTGGGGCCATGCCATGCAAATGAAAAGTAGAGCAAATATATATACATATAGCAAATATATATAGCGTAAGCTGATCTTAAGCGAGATTGGGTCAAGAGGTCAACGATGGTGTTAAGAGCATTGTTGTTTCATTTGGAGAGCAGCAAATTGCTGGCTACAACTATTTTTATATGACTTAAGTGCTTAACAGATATTTGCTGAACGAGATATATATATACGTATGGGCATAGGTCGAAACTTCAAAATGCCATAACTTCGTCAAAACTCAACGTTTTTTAAAAAGCGAGGGCTTTTTAATCATAGTTTTAACCCTAGATCAATCGTACATTTAAAGTTGAAAACGAGATTTGAGATCGGAAGACAAGTAAAAATTCTAGCCTGAAAATCGGAATGTGGGCATATGGGCATAGGTCGAAACTTCAAAATGCCATAACTTCGTCAAAATTCAACTCATTTTAAAAAGCGAGGGCTTTTTAATCATAGTTTTAACCCTAGATCAATCGTACATTTAAAGTTGAAAACGAGATTTGAGATCGGAAGACAAGTAAAAATTATAGCCTGAAAATCGGTATATCGATATATGGGCATAGGTCGAAACTTCCAAATGCCATAACTTCGTCAAAACTCAACGTTTTTTAAAAAGCGAGGGCTTTTTGATCATAGTTTTGCCCCTAAATCAATCGTACATTTAAAGTTGAAAACGAGATTTGAGATCGGAAGACAAGTAAAAATTCTAGCCTGAAAATCGGAATGTGGGCATATGGGCATAGGTCGAAACTTCAAAATGCCATAACTTCGTCAAAATTCAACTCATTTTAAAAAGCGAGGGCTTTTTGATCATAGTTTTAACCCTAGATCAATCGTACATTTAAAGTTGAAAACGAGATTTTAGGTCGGAAGACAAGTAAAAATTCTAGCCTGAAAATCGGAATGTGGGCATATGGGCATAGGTCGAAACTTCAAAATGCCATAACTTCGTCAAAATTCAACTCATTTTAAAAAGCGAGGGCTTTTTGATCATAGTTTTGCCCCTAAATCAATCGTACATTTAAAGTTGAAAACGAGATTTTAGGTCGGAAGACAAGTAAAAATTCTAGCCTGAAAATCGGAATGTGGGCATATGGGCATAGGTCGAAACTTCAAAATGCCATAACTTCGTCAAAACTCAACGTTTTTTAAAAAGCGAGGGCTTTTTGATCATAGTTTTGCCCCTAAATCAATCGTACATTTAAAGTTGAAAACGAGATTTGAGATCGGAAGACAAGTAAAAATTCTAGCCTGAAAATCGGAATGTGGGCATATGGGCATAGGTCGAAACTTCAAAATGCCATAACTTCGTCAAAACTCAACGTTTTTTAAAAAGCGAGGGCTTTTTGATCATAGTTTTAACCCTAGATCAATCGTACATTTAAAGTTGAAAACGAGATTTTAGGTCGGAAGACAAGTAAAAATTCTAGCCTGAAAATCGGAATGTGGGCATATGGGCATAGGTCGAAACTTCAAAATGCCATAACTTCGTCAAAACTCAACGTTTTTTAAAAAGCGAGGGCTTTTTGATCATAGTTTTGCCCCTAAATCAATCGTACATTTAAAGTTGAAAACGAGATTTGAGATCGGAAGACAAGTAAAAATTATAGCCTGAAAATCGGTATATCGATATATGGGCATAGGTCGAATCTTCAAAATGCCAAAACTTCGTCAAAACTCAACGTTTTTTAAAAAGCGAGGGCTTTTTGATCATAGTTTTGCCCCTAAATCAATCGTACATTTAAAGTTGAAAACGAGATTTGAGATCGGAAGACAAGTAAAAATTATAGCCTGAAAATCGGTATATCGATATATGGGCATAGGTCGAATCTTCAAAATGCCATAACTTCGTCAAAACTCAACGTTTTTTAAAAAGCGAGGGCTTTTTGATCATAGTTTTGCCTCTAAATCAATCGTACATTTAAAGTTAAAATCGTGATTTTGGGTCGAAAGACAAGTGAAAATTATAGCCTGAAAATCGATACATCGATATATGGGCATAGGTCGAATCTTCAAAATGCCATAACTTCGTCAAAGCTCAACTTTTTTTATGTATGTATATATATAAATTGTAATTCTCTGATTTGAAAAAAGGATGTCAATATGTGGAATATAATTTGATAAAAGCGTCATTTGTTGGTCAGTTTTGAGACATGTGCTGCTCTTATCGTAAAAATCAGAGCTACAAAAGCTGAGTAGTACCTAGGGGAAGAGTAAATCAATACAGTCAAACATATATGTGGTTTATGGCTTCTCAAATGACTTCGGCACAGGACATAACTACACTACCCAGAGGTAAAGAGTATTGCGACAAAAAAGAAATGAGGAAAGCGCCTCGGTCTTTAAAGATTTATAGAGTTACTTTTTGCTGGCGCTCAACAGCTCATAAATACGCATAAATATAAAACCACTTGATTTTGGCCTTACTTAAGTTATGGGCATAACAAATCTTGTGCCAGTTACAGTCAACATCACGTAGCAACAGAGCCAGGCACATCGTCTACACAGTAAATGCTGTATGTGCCGCAGTAGCAGAGGCAAGGGACCTGGCACAGCATTACTCTGCGCATACAGAGCGAGAAGCGCAGACTTTTATTGATAAGGGCATAATTTATTTGAACAATCGACAAAACGCTATTGTCAATAAAGCCAGATAAATATCTGGCATTGTAGCGGTTTTGTATATACATATACATATACATATATATATATATATAGATATATTTATATATATATATTGTTACATATACATCTACACGCTGTAGACTCTGTGTGGCTTGCGTGACAATGCGCAGCCAAAAACGGGGCAAAAACTACGGTTATAAATAGGCTAGACAATGTTACAGGGATGGTTTATTACCCTGTACAGTGAGCGCTGCCTGAAGTGGATTCTTGTGTAACAGTAAAATACGAATTAATTAATTTTGATGTGGCCATTATTGTATTTGGTCGCAGTTAATTGCCGCTTGTGCGAATTTGAGAGTCTAGCCTTATGGGACTTCATTTTGATTGAAGTATTCAACTTTATGTTTTTTTTTTACTCGAATTATCTATGGACTCTAAAAACCAGTCTGGTCATAATTGCCGCATCATTCTAATTGCTTATTGTCAGCACACACTTTACTTTATTGAATGTAACGCTCGATTGACAGTGGCCAATATCCAAATGCTGCTGGTTACGCAATAAAGTCAATATTTATGTGTGTCACATTATGTATAAGCTGGAATACGATATGTGTGCACAGTATGGCTATATATAGTGGCACATAAGGGTCAGTTTAATTAACAATTTGGTTAATTACACTGGTATACATGTCAAATGAAAGGTGTAATGCAATCGCGCCGGTGAAGGGCGAATATAAATTATTGATAAACATTGAAAGGACGCTTGGGAGAGAGGAGAAAGTTCAAAAAGGTTGACAGCTCGCATAACTTAAGCATATGTTCATGATAAACAGAATGATTTATGCGGGAGTTATAGAGAGAGAGAGAGAGGGGCGTGGAGGGGCGTAGAGGGGGGTGGCAGACACCCTTCTAATAGTACGTATAAAATGTTTATTTGATGTGGCAGACATTTAGGCCTTCTGGCATTTGCCCACGTCGCACTATTTTGCACTTTTTAAGGTCTAGCAGATGCTGTCGCCACAGCTGCCACTCCCCCTTACTCCTCGTGCCGCCCCCCTTTGCCGCTGCTGCTAAGCTCGTCTCGACTCACTTGGCAGGCAAACATTATCGCCTACGTGCGCTGTAAGCATAAGTGCCCAGAACGCAACCGTCTTTTGACGCCTGCAAAGCAACATGTGTGTAAGTGTGTGTGTGTGTGTGTGTGTAGCCTGTGGCAAATGTCAATTTGTTAAGCATTTACAAGTTGCCCCGATAATTTCATTTGATTCTTATTTAATGCAACAAATTAGTTGTTGATTCTCACAAGTGCGCCCACAAAACAAGATGAAACATTTTCTCAATCTAAAACTTCTATAATATATATATATATATATGTATATATATATATTCGTGGCCTGATGATTTGAGCATTTTGTCGATGGAAATAATTTCGCGTGAGCACTTTAATTACATTTGAAAGCAACACTTGAAACTTTGTCCGCAAAGCGAACGCGCCCCAAAAACTTACCGCAAAAAGCACAAAAATAATTGTCGAAGAAATTTGGAGACACGGTGGTGGCGGAGAGGAGAGTGGAGTTGGTTTTTTCAGGGCTGAAGCAGTTGAAACAAAATGGCGGAAATGGCAAGTGGCAGGCGGCGGATGGCGGGCGCTTGGAATTGTCACAAAGTGTCCGCCTGGCCATAATGACAGCATGTTATAAACTTTTGCAGCAGCTTCCCAGCAACAGCAGATGAAAAGTTAAAACACAAAAAACACAAAAAAAACAAGTCTGCTGCATTCAACAGCAAGCGCCGGAAGTTGCTGGCACGCCCTCAGCCTCCTCCCACCGCCCACCCTCTTCAACAAAATGGCGTTTGCATGTCAAGAGTCGGGGACAAGTCATCAATAGATACATACCTGCAAAGAGAGTGGAGAAAGAGGAGAGAGAGCATTAAAAAAGATGTGTAAAAATTAATAAGGGCTTGGCGCAAAAATCACTCGAATGTCAACTGGCTAAAGGACGTGGAAGGACTCATAAAAAACAAGTTGCGCAATTTACTTTGTTAATTGGCAGCGCTTAAGCGGCGCTCCCCAAATGGGGCAAGGGACGCAGCTGCACTCTTTACTTAATGTCGCATTCAACTTGTGCTTTTATAGTGTATTTATAGAGGCCAGACAACAACAACAACAATAGCAACAACAATAGCAACAGCAACAGCAACAACAGCAATGAAAAGCGAACAAAACGGCTGCGACTGCGGCAATTGGAAATAACAAAATACACGGAATGTAATTTGGAAAGTTTGTTGTGTTAACACACACACACACACACTCACAGTGTCTGTGCATATAACACAAAATACAACATGCATAACACACTCAGCCTGCTGGTCACTTTTTTATGGCATACCCTATGCAAGTTATGTCTGCAGAGTTTATACATTCGCCTGCCTATTTAATGCCAATATTATTATATTATTACTCTCTAATTATAAATAAATTAGTTATGTGAAATGTTAATAAATAATAATAATAGGTATATTAGACTTTTTTAACTTTATATTAGGCTAGATAGCTAACATTCTTGTCCGGAAAGGTAGCTAAGCTTGATGACAGCCATAATTCTAAAGATAAAGTCAAAAATATACTAAATACACAAGAAAAAAAAGAAGATTTTTTATATACACATAAAGCTAGATAGATAACATTCTTGATTACAAGCTAACCCTGAAGGGTAGCTACGCTTTTTACGCTAGTCATAATACCAAAGATAATTTCGCTTTCAGTTAGATATTCTCGCTTTCAGCTCATCTGGCAAGTCGATCATATTTTTATGCGCAACATTCTTATTATATTTTTTGCAGCCTTGTTTGTCCCTTGGCCATCGGTCAAAGTGTGCGTGTTCTACAACTAGAGTCAACATTGCGGCAACACACAAAAAATTTAACAACAAGAAAGCCAAAAAAAAGGGAAAAAGGAGCCAAAAAAAAACTAGAAAAAAGTAATAGCAATGCAAGAGAAAAAAACAATAAACTGCGACACAGCGACAGCAAACAAACATTAAAAATGCACAACACCCTGAAAGAGAGACCGTATTGTGTGGCCCTGGGGCCGAATACAACATACAGGACCCTCTGCACCCAGTCAGTAGTAAAGCTGAGTAGAGTTGCAGACTGGACGCGGCGACACTGCCCGGTTTGCGTGTTCAACATACCGACTGCCTTGGGCCCTATCGACCCAGACGAACGAAGCGTCAGTTAGCGCCAATCATGATAAGCACCGATATATCCATATATATATATATATATATAGTTATATATACCACCAGTTGAGAGAATCATGTTCAGTTTAGTTTAAGAGTTCAACTTTAAGTGAGTGCGCTGCAATTTACTTGTTTATTCATGCAACACTTTTGTCAACCCGAAAGTTTGTTGCAGCAAGTTTTTGCTTTGATTTTGGATGCTGCATTTTGATTATTATGTAATATTATAAATAAATAAATGATTGCTAAAGCTAATCACAAAGTTCAAGATATCCTTCTACATTTTCTGTTAATTATAAGTTTGCAGCAAAGCAAGCGAAGTCAAATTATGATTGCTTATACATGGGAAGGATGCGAATGTATGTATGTCATTCGCTTAAGCCACAATCAAATCAAATTATCTGTGTGCATCTTTTGGTTGCACATTTTCATGCATTTCCATTTTCTTTTGTGTTCAAGGGTCGAGATCTGTGCTGCCAAACAGACAATTGGCTTAGCTGGGGAAAACGCTATCAACTGAAGCTGAAAAGGAAGATGCATAGATACTGATAAAGATATAACCAGATACTCGGGGCGGTAAGCGGGGGTGGGGGGGTGGTGTTGGCCAAGCAACTTAATGTGGAATATTGTTATTTTAATTGCTAGCTTCTGGACTCGCAACTCGGCTCAAGAGTTCAACAATGGGCGACATTTGTAGCTGGGATGAAAATAAAATTAATTTAAAAGTTTTTAAACAAGTTTTCCATTAGAAGTGAAATATACGTAGCAAAAGAAGCAGCAGCGACAACAACAACAACAACAGCAACAAACACAGCTCTGACAACTTGCGCTGCAGTAGTTAGAAACATTAAAACTTCTGCCGTTCATATTTTGTGGGGGGTTTCCCCTGCGGCATAGGGGTATTCAGGCGGCGCCGCTCCATTCGTCCATTTAATTATGATTATTGAATTTGAAGTTTTTGCTTTGTTTCTTTGTGTGTAGACTCCAACTTTGCAACACGTATTTGTATTAAAAGCTTTGCGCTATTTCCGCATCATTTGCATAAATAATATATACATATAAACAAATAAGCTGCGTTTGGGAAATCGCTTTCCATTGCCTCATTACTTTCAGTTTTCTTCCGTTTTTTTTCTTCTGCGCTATAAAGCTGCACCTGTCGTTGTTTGATGTTGTTTATGTTGTTGCTGTGGTTTTGGTTGTTGTTGTCGCCGAAGGCCAAAAGCATAAAATGTTTGCGCTATAAACAAAATTATTTCAACTATGAGTGGAGGGAGCTCTCGCTCATTCAGCTGCCCCTGTGGCATAAGTTAAACACTAAAAGCAGCAGCTGCACAAATCCCTAATAAAATTTCATTTAAACACTAGCAAATAAAGCCAAAATTAAATAAAAATATAAAAAATGTCTTTAATCGAAATGAAAATTGCATTTACGTTAAACAAATGCAAATAATTGGATGGCGAAAATAGATCAAATCGAATTTTCAACAACTTTTTCAGTATAGATATAAATTTTTGATTATTATTATATTAGGGAATGAGTGGAAATCTAATTTGAAATTCCACCCCTTCACTTCAAAGCTGTGGCAATTATTTCAGTCGGCTCGCAACATCAACCTGCCACATTTTGGAAGCTTAGGCCGCTTTTACGAGGGACTCGTTGCTGCCCCGCCACACAGTCTCAGCTTTAACTTAACTTTATTGTTTATTTATGTATTAGTTATTTTTCTTGTGCCGCCGCTAAAAAGCTGGCAGCGTAAATTGTAAAGCCGCCTTGACGTCAGTCACTTAACTTCATTATGGCTTCGATGCTGATATCGCGAACGGAACAACAGAGAGAGACTCCGGCGGAGGCGGAGGAATGGTTGCTTCTCTAGTGGAGGAGCTGGCTAAGCTTTATGGCGTGCGTAATGCCCAAAGACATTGGACCAATACCGATTCAGGCCAAAATGAGCGCACGTTAACGCAAAACGTGCTAAAATTTAATGCTTTAGGTTTGCAGCCTGACTAAAGACAGACAGAGTGAGAGCGAGAGAGAGAGACAGACTGACAGAGAGAGAGAGGGAGAGAGAGAGTGGGAGCGGCAAAATGAATGATAAACGAGCACACGTCAAATTGTATCCAGCATTTTGGGGTTGGGCACTTACAGCCCGGACTGAGGTGTGAGTTTGTTTGGTGTGCGGCGAGAGGAAAGTAGCCTGAAATGTAGCCGGAACAGCTGCCCGAGAGCAGACAGACGTTGCTTGCCTTTGGACTGGTTATATAAATGGTGCATGAAAAAGCCAAAACAACAAAACGACGTGAGTTGCACGTTTCC
Organism: Drosophila imparisetae; assembly: GCA_035042265.1. Taxonomy (NCBI): domain Eukaryota; kingdom Metazoa; phylum Arthropoda; class Insecta; order Diptera; family Drosophilidae; genus Drosophila; species Drosophila imparisetae. The sequence continues at coordinate 1,813,888 of JAWNLP010000145.1, read as the reverse complement.
TGAGTGCGGGGTGGAAGTTGTGGACTGTAATGACAGGGTCTATGTGTGGGTGTTTGCGCCTGTGAGTCTTCTGTCTGTGTGTTTGCCTTTGTTTACATTTGGCAAACATTCAGTGAGCTTTTTTCATATGTTTTGCCAGCTATTGTTAGCCTACCACCCACACCCACACCCTGCCCCCCCCCCCATCCCTTTTAATTTTAGAGCACGCCCAAGTTTTTTGTCGTACAGCATGTTTTATGTTTGTTGCCTTTGCTCAGACTGAGAATTATTGAAATTTACTTAACGCGACGCTGGGCTTAGCGAGCGGAGTCAGCTGTTTTTATAGCTATTATGCACGAATAATTAAGCCAGCGGCATTAGCTGTAAACTAAGCCAAGGTAAGTAATGAAGACAGCGAATGAAAGAGACAGAATGAGAGAGAGCAAGAGAGAGGGAGATGGAACATAGCAGTGCTTATAGCGCATAAGCTGCACAACAAAAACAAAGTGCAATGTGCAAATCTGAAGGCATTCCAGCTAAACTGTCAGCCAGGCTAAAAATGTCATCATCCTTTGGACAGACTGCATCATGGCAAACCCGCCACGCTGCAAACCTGCCACATGCCGCACGCCGCGTCGCTCTAGGCCGCATTTTCTATGCAGATTGCTGTTGACTGTTGACAGCTGCCTAGCAGCTGGCTAGTGGCTCTTTTTTATTTTGTTAGTTTTGCTTTTTTTCGGTTTTAGCTTGCCAAAACTTTGCCTTTTTTTTGATTGTCTACACGCTAGATTGTTCTTCCTCCACTTTTTTTGTAGTGTATGTCTGTTCACGCGGCATATGTTTGCATAAATGCACGGCGTGCAGCAGCAAAATGAAAGATAAATTTCGCCAAACAGGCGACGAAAAGAAATACGGACTGAGATAAACAAAATAAAAATAAAAAAAAAATGGAAAACCAGGTTCAATGTTGCAGTGACGCAAGTATATATGATGCCTGTTGCAAGTTGTGACTGCAGTCAGATTGATGACAGTTTTGAATTCAATATTTTGAAGGTGACACAAGGAAAAAGTTCAAATAAAACACTTTCAGACATTAAACACAAATGAAATGTGGCTAAGCTGAAACTTTTCACGATTTACTGAGTAAGGAATTGATATGGCTTAAATATAGTTAGTTAATAATAAATATTTAAGTAGTAAACAAATATGCTAACTTTATATTTGAATTTCACAGTTGTCATTGCTATAATTATTGCAACTAGTCATAAACATATGCAAATGCAAAAATCAACCAAATTTTAATTGCCATAGTTATGGCCATAAACCATAATAATTACTCGCATTTTGTGCAGCACATTAATATTAACAAAATCATTAAAAAAAAATGCAGTTTAATTAGCGCATGCTAATTTCAACAAATGCCACAATAAAAGCTGTTTTAATTGAGCGACGTTTGTCAACATATTGGCCGTAATCATTTAGTGAATATAGGCAACAAAATATAGAAAAAACCGTAATAACAATAATCAATAAAATGAAAATGAAAATTGAGGACAACATTAAAAGGCAATCTGCAAACGAGTGATATATGCAAATCAATGAATTATGCCATTAATTAACTGTAACAATAGCAAACCAAATGGGGGGCATTACGACACTTTCGCCATATATCACAATTAAATTACAATAACCAAAAAATATATGTATGTATATAAAAAATAAACGAGCAGCGTTGGAAAACATTTGCCAAAAGCTGCCCGCACAAAATGTTGAACATTGTTCAATTTACCTTTAGAACCCCGCCCTGCTCCCGCCCACCGACCGGCCCCCCTCACGTTCAACTGGAAATTGGCTAGACAACTGTAGCAATAACAACAACGCGAACGAGAACGATGAGGAGCAAAAAAAAAAGAAAAAGAATTAAGACAAAAACGTTTGCTATCAATGCTGGCCACTCGCTGTTAACCGTTTCCCTTGCCCCACGCCTGTCTTTGACGTCCTGCCTGCGACCTGGATAATTTTTCATTTGCAGCTTCGACACCTTTTTCAATTTCAGCAACACAAATGTTTGAATTTGTGCCGCCTGACTGAATGTCCTGCAGAGCACACCCCCCAGGACACCTACACCCCTTCCCACCCCCTCTCTCTTTCTGTCTCTTCATCTCACCGGCAAATGCAATAAAATTTCAATATGCTACTTGATGGGGGAAAGAGCCTAACAGGTAAATGTGTTTTCCTTCTCTCTTTTTTTTTGCATTTGGGCCGTCTTCTGCAACGTGTGACAGCTAAATGAAAACATGGCCAATTTTGGATTGCATTGGCAAGTTTTCATTTACTTTTTAACAGGATGCAGGCCGATTTCATACGAAGCATGTAAGAGCAACGAATTTGGCTTTCCTGGAAGGAAGGGCTGCCAGACCAAGAGTTAAGTTAAGTTAAGTTAAGCCAAAACCAAATCAATTTAATACAGGAAAAACAAAAATACTTAAAAATCAAATGGTCAAAAGAGATGTATAAGAAACAAGTCATCAATCAATCAATCAAAGGAAACAATATTTTTGCTTGATTCGCAGACTAAACATAGATTGAACATATATTGAGCTATAGCTGTCAAAGTGACAGTTTCAATTTCAGTCATTCAAGGGTATTTACACTTCGTTGTGTCGCAGCTTTGCTTGGCATCGACATTTTCTTCTCTTTTTTTTTGTGTGTGTTTTGTGCTGGGGTATGCCAATAACTTTTTGGCCTGGGCCATGGCAATCAATATGAGTAACAGGCACTTGTTTGGCTTGCCGCACTAGTAAAACTTGCCGCCCCAAAGTAACAGCTTATTTGAGGTGCAAGTGGCGCAGGAGGAGAGCAGCAGGAGCCAAGAGCCAAGAGAGCTGTGGATGTGGCAGAGTCTCCACTCAACTGCACTGCTCTTGCCTGCTTACACATGCTCAAGTGTCCGCTGGGTGTGTGTCTCTGTGTGTGTGTGTGTGTAATATATAGTGTGAGTGTGTGTATTTTTAGACTTGTCTGCCTTTTTGGCACTTAGTGTAAGGCAAGGAATATTGCAGTTATTCTTCTTTCACTCTTTCTTCTTCTTTCTTTTATATTTTCTCCGTGTTTTTTTGGCTCAAGTTGCTCGCTTCTTGTTATTTATAACTTTTTCTTGAGCAAAAGCGGCGCGTGCAGAAATATCAATTGAACACGTTTCAACACACACACACACACACACTAAAATATATTTATATGTATGTGTATAGACAGCTTTTATACTGCAATATGAATGCTTGTTTCTACACACACACACACACACACATACACCAGTCAGAGTGCACTCAAGTGTTGATGAGGACAGTGTCGGAAGTTGGCTCTGGCTTGCTTTAGCTCCTTTCTACATCAAAATATACACTGTGAAAAATTGTGTTCTATCTATAACCAGACTTGGCTGTTACTAGTTTTTAATAATAAATTGAGTGTTAACAATCTATTCGAAAAATCGCTTTTGATATGGGTTCAACTTTTTTGTGTGTGAAAAATCGCACTGCAAAAACTTTATTTTTTATTCAAAAATAGAAATTTCCTTTAAAAAAAAACATGGTAAAAACAGCAGCTGGAAAAATATTACTTTTAACAAAGAAAACAAAATTGTTTCCCACAAAAATAACATATTTTTTGCAGCGTCAAAAAGTATTTTGTTACTGTGTACATATACTTAAATGGGAGTTAGCGCGACACGCTGTCGAGTGTTGACTGTAGTAGTAGCAGTAGTCGACCGGGTGGTAGAAGCGTGGCAACGAGGGGGGGGGGGGGGGGGGATTGCTCTGTCAGCTGGACGTTGCCCATTGTTACAGTTTGCCTTAATTGCAACGTTTTGTAACGTAATTGCGGCTGCAGCCGCATCCGTCAGTTACAATTTTTGCGCTTGTCTTTTGTTTGACTCAAGTGGCGCACTAAACGCTGACACGCCCACCTCTCCGCCCACTTAGACGCGCTCGCTCCGATTGTAGATTGCGCACACAGCAAAAAACACACACACACACACACACACACACAAAAAGAGGAAGCAGGCAAGTTTCGAGTGCGTTTTCGACTTTTCGTTGTGTTATACAATAGGCCTATTGATTGCCTAAGCAAAATGCAAAAACAAAAAGAAAAAAAGAGAAAAAAAAGAGAGAGAAAATGAGAATGGAGCAAATAAGAGAGCCAGCGCCTGCAAGTAGGCAACGTAATGTTTTTCTCACTTCCACTTTTCACTTCTCATGGTTGGGCCAACAAATCATAATTAGGCCTGGTACGCTGCATAATTAATGCTATCGGGGTCCTACATAATTAGGTGTATGAGCATGTGTGTGTGGGTGTATGCGTGTGTGTGTGTTTATTATCAGCACATTTAGTATGCCAGTCAGCGTTTACTTTATTTTCTTTCTTTTCTTTTTTTTACTCATATTTAACAGGCATCAATAAAAAAGTGCACAGCCGTAAAAATTTCAACCCTCGCAGCAAACATACTCATACGCACACACACAAACACACACTTATTCGCATACACACACACTTATTCGCACACACACACACACATTCACTTGGAGTCTCTCTTATGCAAATGACTTTGGCGCCTGCTGCGTCATTTTTGTCTGTGTCCCCTGCCACTGCACCCTGCCCCTGTACCCAGTTCCCGTTCTCCCGCCCCCCCCCACACATTTCCTCGACAAATGATGCTAATGGTGTCAAATTCAAATCGCGTCTCATATGTTTTACTTTTCGCGCTCTAATTTTATGATCATTTTGGGCTGCTTGGCGGAGTTGGAGACGACTCCAAACATCATCATCAGCAGGCAACATCATATTTGGCGTCTGCTATTCGCTTGTCACGTGTAATTTGCAGCAACCTTTTTGTGAGACGGAAAACCCGAATGTCCCGCCCCCTACTTTGTGGCCACTCCCCCTCCGTTCCGTTCAACCAACCCCCCTCTTCGAACCCAACGACCCACACAATGTGCTAACGACCAATTTGGGCGCTTTTTTCTCGTTCCAAACGGTCGCTTTGGCCGTTAATTTTTTTCAGCTTCTCTTCTTCTTCTCGCTTGCATTTTGTGCTTTGCTTAGAAATGCGAATATTAAATTGGATTTAAGCATTTTCGAGAGTTTTGATACATTTTTCTGGTGTTTGGTTTTCATTGCAAATTGATTGCAATGCAAATTTGTTGATTTTATCAACAGTTTAGCACAGTTTTTGTGCATATTTACTTAATGCGTTTTTCTCCAACACAATTGAGTTAATTGGCAATTTGATTTAATATTTAAGTGTTTGAAATTGAATTTAATTTAAATCGTATTTAAGTTGCAACGAGAAATGTTTATTAAAATGGAAGAAATCAATTTTTGAGCAGATAATATAAATACAGAAAATATTTTTTAATTTTGGTTTAATTTTTGAAGCGTTTCATGGAATTTTCTAATCATAATAATCATAAAAATAAATTAGTTAATAAGTTTTTCATAATTTCTATATCGATTTATCGAAATTTCGTCTCCTTGCTAGTTTAAATGAGTAATGATAAAAGTCTTCCCAGACATATTCTGCTAGATTTCCAATTTGAATCAAATCCAACTTAAATAAAAAGCTGCACAGAAAGATTGATAAAAATGCGCATAGTCAATCTTTTAGCCATGGCAACAGAGACACTGACTCTGACAGGCAAGTGGAAAAAGTGACTGCACTTCAATCATCCTGGATTACATGGCTATTCATATAAGGCATATATCATCTTTCCAAAGCCAAGCCAAAACACAATAACGAAGCGCGTTCTCAACTTTTTCGCACTCGAACTTTATTGCTTTGTCTGACAAAGTTTTCCTGTTGCAAGAGGCTACGTTGCAAGGTGTTTGAATGTGTGTGTGTTGTGTGTGTGTGTCTATTATTGAACGCATTTTGTAATAGTTGCATATATGCTGAACATTTGCCAAACAGTTGCGTAAAACGAGATGAATTTTTCTGGGCGTGCTTGGGCATACATTCATAATTGAGCCAAGACCCAAAAAGGATGTGCGGCTTCAGGTGATGGGTAGGGAAAACCAAACCCAACGCCTCAGTCTCAGTCACTGCTGTGGTTTGCCAAAGTGCGCGACAGTTTCAAACAATGCCAGCAAACGCCCCCCGCATATCTCCGCCCGCAAAAGCACTTGAGTACTTAGACAGGCAGGCACTTAACAAAAAAAAAAATATAACAAAAACAAAAAGAGAAGAAAACCCGTTACAATTGCTGACTAAAAGATGAAAATTCTACATTTTTAATGCGGCTCACCTGACGAGCCGCACGTCGAGCACTTCACAGGACTCGCTCACGCACACACACACACACACACGGGGCAAACACACACACACACACACCAAGACACATAACAATGACGCAAAAGGGTTGAACTGGGGTCGGGGCTGGGTTTCGGTTGTGGGTGGCTCTCTGCTATTGTCGCTGGGGCTTGTTAATTTCAAGTGGCATGTTAACTTTCTGACATTAAGTTGGCATTTCATGTCAACTATGCCAGCACACACTCAAGTGTCCTTTATGTGCATGCATATGTGTGTGTGTGTGTTTTTGTTACATGTGCAAGAGGATGGCTGGTGGGCGTGGCTGGGTAGCTTTCGTGCGGAAAACGCTGTTTAGCAAAATGCCATCATTATGTTAATTATAAATGCGCCTTGGCTCAAAAGAGTTTTTTTGTTGCCGCACGACAGACACGAAACATTTAGCACACACACACACACAAACACACGCAGAGAGATATAAACACACACAGATACGCAGTGCGGCTTCTACACTTCCGTTTCCGCTGTGAGCTGTGGCCGGATATGCTAAATGCAGTCGCTTTTTATGCGTTTGCCTGATGACAGCAATTATCATGCAGTGATATAACTTTTGCACACAATACCCAACAAATTGCTAATCAAAAGCGCAAACTCCGCCCGCCAACAACCCCCTCTCTGCATCCCCCTCTGCAACCCTCTCTGCTCATCCTAAGCCTAAACAGACAGCTAAATAGCTGTCATTTAAGCCAAATCATTTATACAGTCTATACAAAAATACAAACTCCTCTGCGCAACCCAATCTCTTCCTTTCTCTCTCTCTCTCTCGTTCTTTCTCTCTGTCTCATTTGCCCGCTGTGCCCGCCTCATTTGCGTATAGCATATAGAAGCTGTTTGTGCGTGCTGAGTGTGTGTGTGTGTGTGCCACATGAGTTGACACTTTCAGTTGAACTCAATTAAGTTCAGGCATAAACAACATTCGATGACAAATCTATGGCCTCGTCTATATCGCTCTCTCTCTCTCTCTCTCTCTCTCTCCCTCGCACACACTTCATCTCTCTCTGTCTTGCTTGCTGTGCATCTGTGTAAAGTATTGGAATTTGGTCTTAATGAAAATTGTATTTGATTGTTGCTATGCGTCAAATGTTGCGCTCAATTTGTTTTTCTTGAAAAGTAGCGCAAGGCGGCAAACTATGCGATTTATTTGGGCTTTGTCTCGGATCTTCTATATAAATATATATATATATGTGTGTGTGTGTATATTTTTGATTAAGTCTTCGTTTGAAAAAGTGGAACTCTGTTCACGCCGAAATGTTGTACAGCAATTAAGGCAGTTACGCAAAAGTTTGCCCCAAACTATGTTGCAGCAATTACGCTCGATAGTTGCTTGAAGCGCTTGCTGGAGAAATTAAAAAAAAAAAAACATCTTCAATTAAAAATATACTTTCATATTTTATTCACATTGACAGCACAGTTCTGGGTCATGTTTAAAACAATTATTGCCCATAACTGGTTTTGTGTGTCGGACTTTTGAAAGGCTGTCAAAGCTCAGCTGGAAAAGATTCGGCAAGGAATATGAATTAGTTTTCAATTTATTTGTTTGGGTTTTCCCTTTATGGATAATAGTTTTCATGCATCTGATTTTCAATGGGTCAAGTTGCCGTTCCGGTTACGGTTGCTGTTCCCGTAACTCATTTCGTCATTAATTACAGTTTACAGAGCAGCAGCAGCAGATTTACTTTTGCTTATCTGTTTAAGGCATAAAATGTTTCTTCTTCTTTCTAAATTTATGGTTTATTTGCATAAATTAATTGAAATTGTTTCATTCCATTTGTTTGCTTAACTTGCTTAGATTTATATTTGTACATAAAAATTGCACTAATCTGTGATAAAATACAAAACTGGAGCGAAAAGCAATTGCTATTTGTACTCGAAATAACTCGGTGGAACCACAAATCCACTTGATAAACGAGTCAATTATGGTGCGTGTCTCCCGAGAAACAGCGAGTCAGCAGAGAGATAGCAGAGAGAGATAAGCAGAGAGAGAGAGAGAGAGAGAGAGAGAGAAGAGAGAGAAGTAGATGATGGTAAAAATAAATCAAAAATGCTTGCCACTTATTTCGTAGCCTTTCTAAACCCAAATTCACTAGCACAACAACAACACCAAGAAAATCAAGGAAAGCAGCAATGAATTTGGGCACTCTAGCCAAGTGCAAAATAGTTGAAGCAGCAGCATCTTCAATTTATGCAACCCCTTTTTTAGCCCATTTCCATTTCCATTTTGTTTTCCCCAGGAGCAGCAGCAGTAGCAGCAGCAGTAGCAGCAGCAGGAGCAGCAGCTGGAGCAGCAGCAGGAACAGCAGCAGCAGCAGGAGCAACAGCAGCTGCTGCTCCTTCTGCTGCTTGGTACACTGACTTTTTGGCATGGCTCATAATCTGCGTCTGTCATCGCTTAAGGATGAAGACACGCCCCCAAACCCCCTCAAGCACTAACACACCGCCCCGCCCATCCTTTGGGAAGCTACGTGCGATGGCTAGCAGAAATCTCATTAAAAATGTCCTTGCGGCTGGCACAGCGAGCATAAATCTCAAAATTAAAGCTTACAAATATAAAATAATAATAAGACGAAAGTGTACAAAAAAAGATATAGAAGACATCGCTTAACTTGACTAGCTACTGAAAACTTTGCCCCAAGGCGTGGCAAGTGGCCGTGTTGCGCCTTCAATTTATGTGCGCGTTCATATCGTAGCATAAAAACCCATTTAAAAAGCAATTATTTTGCCATGATTCAATATGGCGCTCGTTTGATGGATGCCAAGGTGGTGGGGGCAGAAGTAGTTATATAAGTGAGCTGGCAACAAAAAGGGGTAACAGGTAATAGCCTGTTTGGTGGTCAACAGCTGCCTGCTGCTGCTTGTATCTTTATGACTCGAGCTGTGTCAGCAGAAATCTGTGTGCTGTGTGTCCCGCCTATCAACACTTTTGCGCCTTAATGCATGCAATGCATAAAACAGTTTTCCCAAGCAGAACGAACAGCAGACTGCAGGCGACAGACGACAGCAGACAGAGGACAAAAGACGGACGACAGGCTGCATGCAGCTGCGTGTCCTTTGGCGCTATCTGTGGCGCAGTTATGCTGACAGGCAGGCAGGCACACGGAAAGCAGCAGCTGGGGCAGCAGTACGCTGAGAAAAAAACATTGACCAAATTTTAATTTTTAATATTTTTTGGAAACTTTGGAAAAATCCACACTGAAAGTTAGAAATGCAAATGCTTAGCAAGCTATCAGCCTACAATTTAAGAGGTTTACATTCTGAGCAACTCTTGTCGAGTTCTACAACTTTTTGCTGAGTGTAGCACCCAAAGTGGGCAACAGGCAACAACTGGCGCTGGCCAAACGCCAACTCGGTCAACAGTTCGATGACGTATGCAGAACGTTGTCGCACACTACAAAACTGTCCCTTTAGCCACTGCGACTGCAGTTCCAGTCAAAGCAGTTTCTGCCACAACCGACACGAGCAGCAGCAGCAGCAGCAACAGCAACAGCAGCAGCAGCAAAGGCAGCAGCAGCAGCAAAGGCAGCAGCAACGGCCATTTGAAATAAATATTAAAAAAGGAAATTTTGTGTCGTGCGGGGCATGCAAGAATTTTTGAAGCGCACATTAAAATTCAAATTAAATGGCACCGCATTTTGTGCCACACTCTCTCTCTCTCTCTCTCTCTCCTCCTCGCTGCCCTTCTTTTAGTCCCGTTTTACGACTTTAAGCCCAGCCGAATGATAGAGAGAGGGAGAGGGTTTGGTGGCATGTCTGTCTTTTAAGTGGTTGTTAAATTTTGGGGACATTTAGTCCGTGTCGGCAATCAAAAACTGAATGACCGCCAGTGGCTCAGATATGATTTATGTTCATTCATATTAAAGAACTCGAAAAATTGGTTCGAAAACATGTTCCAATTGTTCCCGAAATACTTGAGAAAAAAAAAGTTAATTCTTATTTTACACGTGTTTTTTTAATGTTAAAATATAAGCTAAAAAATGTATAAAGGAAAAGCTTAAGCTGTTTTTAATAGATTTTCATCATTTTTTTATAGTTATATTATTGAATATGTAAATTTGATTATTTAATATTATATAGATCGGTAAATATATATTTATACATAGAAAGATTAATGATTAATGTATTTTTGTACAATTTGCAGTTTCTCCTCTGACAGATAATAAATAAATGAAAAAATAAATCAATGTGAATAAAAACAAATAAATAATTAAGTGCCACTTCTGAAATGCTTTTCCCATTGTATCAATTTTCTCATTATACAATTTGTATCAGTATTTTTGCCAATTTCTCTTGAATTTAATTTTCACAGCTTTTCAGTGTTTTATTGAGTTTTCAGTTTCAAAAAAAAACAAAACAAAACAAATGCGTTTTCATCAATCAATTTCATTGGCCTTCTGTTTGGCTTGGTGGAAACATTGTTTTCAGTTCCACGAATAAAATGATTTCCCGAAATGATTTTCAAACACACATTTTCAAGGCATTTCTCAGCCATTTTGCCACATTACGCCATAAATCTCTGGCAATTCATAATTTAGAAAGTATTTCCCTTGAATTTGCTCACAATTCCACTTATCAATTTATCAATTAATGCTTTTGCCAAAAGTTTTCCGTTTGTTTTTCTTTCTATTTTCATTCGCTTCCTTTACTCCAGAAGTTCTCTCCTTCTTTCTTTCTCTCTCTCTCTCCTTCTCTCTCTCTCTCTCTCTCTCTTTCTCTCTCTGTGTAGAGTAATCATATTTATGCATTGCCTTCGCAATCCTTTCATTAGCGCATTGGACTTAACGCTTCAGTAAACTCCTTCGGAGCACGGCACATTGTAACCCATTTAGGAGCGCACATATTTCAATTTTCTTTGCTTTAACCCACTCCGCCGCCCCCCACCACCCCTCCAAGGCAACCCTTGGGGGCATTGTGTGTGTGTGCTCCCCAGACGAGAATGAGAACGAGGACGAGAACGAGGACAATCCAAAAACAACTCAAAACATTTAGGCCGCATTTGATTTCATTACGTTTTTATCTTTTGGCTACTAATTTCATTTTGTGCATATTTCAAACATACTTTCGGCTACAACTGGTGGGGGGGAGGAGGGGCTGCCTGTCTCAGTGCCATTTCCCATTTTCCTAAGCTACTGCCCAATGTTCAGTTTTGTTGGCATTGCCCGTGCAAGAGCTTAATTAATTCCCAAGAAATATTTATAACTTTTAGGCGTTCGACCATTTTGGGTTTCGGCAATTTTTGGCACAATATTGTTTTACCATTGCTTGTATTTGTTACCCTGTGTGTGTGTGTGTGTTTGTGTGTGTGTTGTTTTTGGTTTGCTCTTGCTTGTTTGCTTGTCAATGGGCAAATCTAACAAATTTATGCATGACTGCAACAGGGTCAAGCTGCTGCAAAATCCTTTAATGCGCCACAGCTGGGTTCCCCAGCCCAAAAACCTAAACCAAAATCTGACCAAACCAAACCAAACCAAACCAAACCAAACCAAACCAAAGAAAAGAAAATAGGTTCAAGCCAAAAACTTGAAAGCTACCTAGAATTCTGCAGTCGGCTTGTTTGACTTTCAAATGCCCTAAAGTTTCTTACAATTTTCATCACAAATAAATGTAAATATTCCCATTTCGATTCTAACCTAAAAAAAAAATGCCATCAAAGTCAGACTTTAACTTTAGATTTCCATTAATTTTGAGGGTTAACTCATTTCAAAAATTGGCAACCCATTCTCGAGAATTATAATTCAAGTGCTCATCAATTTAAGCATTTATTTATGTCCTGCGGCGGAAATTGAAGTGCTTCAAAATTCTTTAGAATTTCGGTTGAAAATTATTTTTTGAAATGGAATTCACAGATTTGGCTTACAACAACAAAAGCTGACTACGCAAAGTCAACAGCTAATGCGGAGTGTGAGTGTTGCAAAATAGCTTACGGCTAAGCACATTTGTTAACCTTTCGATTACAGGGTATCGGGTGGACAAACAAAAAGTGCACAACTAAAGGCGTTGGCAACTTTGAGCTGTCGTTGGAGGCGGTGGGCGCAGCCAATGCGACGACTCACCAGATAAGCAGATTTATGAGCTAAACAACAAACTGAAATAACTGGAGACAATTCGGGCAATGGCCAACAACATGGCCAAGAGCTCAGTTGGAGTTGGAGTTGGAGCTGAAGCAGCAGCTCGGAAGCGTAAATGCAAGATAAAACATAAAGTCACCATACGCACAGACATACACACAGTTACACTCGCACACACACACACATACTTATACATTTTTGAAATCGAAATAACGCCACACTGTGGGAATTGTGAGTACGGGCATGTTGGGCTTGCCGCACTATGAGAAGATTTATGAGCATATTCTCTGTCCGCACACACACACACACACACCCAACAACACACACTGGTGTGTGCAATGATGGCATACAGAGAATGTCAACGGCATTTCGCACAGGAAATGCTCGGGCAACAGTATGCCACAAGGACTTGACTCGGTAAGCGGCCGGAGGTTGTCTGTCCGTTTGTCCAACTGTCTGTTCGCCTGCCATGGTGTTTCAACTATTGACAGGCCGTGTTCCCATCATCGACATTTCACGTAACCTCAGACGTGCGTATAATTTTACTGCGGTTAGCAACAGCAACAGAAAAAAAAAAATACATAAAAAAAGACAAGAACACAATACCTTATAATCGTTAAGGGGCAAGGCTGCAGTTACTGCCCCGTAAGGTGCAGCGGGGTAGCCACTGGGCAGGTGTCAATTTCGTTTTCATTAAGTTGCTGCCGGTTGAGCAGACAGCGTCTGAGGCGCATTGCTCCCTCAACGACAATCGGGTTCTTAATTTGCTTCACGCTCTCAAATTTCCAAAAAAAAAAATACAAAAAAAAAGTGAAAAAAGGAAGAAAAAATCAAAAAAAAAAAAAAAAAATACATTGCTGCAAAGCGCTGCTCATTTGTAAAACAAGAAGCGGCGGCAGCAGAAGCCCTACTTAAGTTCCAGTTGTTCATTTTTTGCTTTAATTAATACTTATTAAAATACAAAAAAAAGAAGACAATGTACAAAAAAAAGGCAAAAAAAAAAGCAGGAAAAAGGCCAAAACTTATGACCAAAGGGCAGGCGCGGTGGCGAGGCGCGGCAGCGGCAAGCGGGTAGCAGTTGCCTAGGTAGGTAAAATTTTAATCACTTCCTTTTTTTGATACACTTTGCAAAAAAATATGCCAAGTTTGTTAGGGAATCGGTGAGAGAGCGGAATCAAGTCTTTGAAATAATAAGTTAAGTTAAGGAAACTTTTTATAGATATGTCGCTACTTATGGAATGGGTTTACAATATAGAAATACATAGATATAAAATATATTTGTTATATATCTAACGATCAAATCTTGAGTTTGACAAATCAAAATCAAATCTTTATTTAAGTATTTATTTCGATGAAATAAGGGATATCGCGAGAAATAAATGGGTATGGAGCATCTTCAAGTCTCTATAGCTCTCAAACGCTGACTAATCATGGGGAAAGAGTATCTCACAGTTGCTATAGCTCTCAACCCCTGTTCAATCATTAAAAGAAAAAAGTTCTACCCCAAATTGATTACAAATTAAATTTGCCATTCATTAAAATATGGAAATTGTGTTTTGCCCCAAAATCAAAATCATATCCAATAACAACGAAGGGTATTTAATGTTCGCAGCATAAAGATTATTTTATTCCTTCTTCTACAACATTTTCGCTTTTATTTCGGTTGCGACTTAGTAATTTGAGACTGTTAACATTTTGGTTTTGGCTGGTTGCGTTGCCGGCCAAGTACTGCAGCCTTTTGTGGTCGGCGCCTGGAGTTTGGACTTAATTAAAAGTAATTCCATTTAAATATTATTAAAAATGATTTTTGCTAGCCAAAAGCAAGCAGCAGCAGCCAAGGCTTCGGGCCACGTTTTCACTTTGCTCTATTTTCAATTTTCTGTTTTTTTTTTCTGTTTGCCTTTTCCTTTCTTAATTGAATTCGCCAATGAAAGCAAAAGTGTTTGAGCCAAATATTTGTACTGGCTAGTGTAGCTCTACTGACTTTGAATTGACTGCAAATTAGCTTAGTTTGTGGGCGAATGCTTATCAGGTGATATTCGGCTAATAAGGGAGCGGTTTCCGTTGTCATAGTGAAACAAGATATTCTATGTAGCTAATGTGGTAGGAAATCACTGAAGGAAAGCAAACTTTGGCTTTTCTCATGACTCTATTAAAACTGAATCGAGTTTAATAAGGAATTTTGCATTAAGGAAGTTAAATTAAATTTTCAAAATAATTTTTAATAGTTTCTTTATTTTAGAGTGCGAAAACTGTACAAAATTAAATCCAAAAATAGTTTCCTTTTAAAGATAAACATTTTTTTCATTTATTTTTTCTTATTTTATTTTAAATTTATATAATTTCATTCGGAAATTGATTAATATTTTAACTTGCAGAAGTGCTGATACCAATTTTATTTTCTTTCCATCAATTTGGACCCCTAAACATACAATTGGTTACCTGCCTCACCAACTGCACAAATCTAATTGAAATTAATTCACATACAAAAATAAATAGCGAATTATTTAATTAGTTTTTAAGCACATTAGAAATGTTTAATGTTAGTGTGGACTTATCACACAACAATAAAGTAATTTACCATCATTTACATTTTTTTTCACACATCAATTATATACATATCAATGCAAACTTTGATTAAAACCCCAAATGCGCTAAAATAACAATGCAGAAGTTCATAAAAAAGGCTTAAATGTAATTGCATGTAATTATGTAAGTATATATATATATATATTTGAACAATAAACAAACAAAACGGCCACAAAAACAGGCCACAGAAACTGGCTGGCGAAAATCCACACACACACAAACGGAATCAGGCCAATCAAATTGTGTAGAGAGAGAGATGGAGATAGAGATGAGGAGAGGGGTAGAGAAAGAGACGCAAAACCCAACATTAAAGTGCAATATGTTAAACAATTGATGGCTGATTGCCAAGCGACAAAAGTGGTCATCAAAAAAGCTAAAAAAAAAGGGACACAAAACAAATTTTGCAAATGCTGATTGTATATTTGTTGGTGTGTGTGTTTGTGTGTGTTTGTGTGTGTCTGTCTCTAATTTGTAAATTGACAGCATCAACGGTTTGTCGTCTAATTTGTGCCATATGCATGACTACAGTTATGTAATTTAGTACACTCTGCGCCAGCCTGTTGGGTATGCAACACTAAATTACATGACAAGCTAATTTACCATAAAATATTGGCCAACAATCGGCAGTGGTTTACACAGAGACAGAGAGAGAGAGAGAGTGAGTGAGAGTGAGAAAGATAGATAGATAGAGTAGCTGCAATATTAATGCGAGCGTTTCCTGCATTTATTGGCACATAAATCACTTTGGCAACGCCACTAAAATCACAGACACAGACATACAAAGCACACACATAGACACACACACACAGAGACAGACACACATACACGTATCAGAATAAGAGACGAAGCAGAACTTAAGGCTTAAGCCGGCACTTACCTAGGCTAGTGAGTTCAGCTCGCGCCGCTCATTAAGAGTCAAAAACGAAAGCTGACGCAAATCTAGGCGGCAGCAGCAGCTGCTTCTCCTTCCTCCTGCGCTTCTTCTTCTTTTCATTTCTTTTCGCTTCTCTTTTCTATTTTTTTCCATGTCAATTAATGCGGCGCACTCTTCAAATATTAGCAGACATTATGTGTTTGTGTTTGTGTGTGTGTGTGTGTGTTTAACGCTAAGCTGCATTTACACTTCAGTTGAGTTGAGTTCAGTTGCAGTCATCATTCAGCGGGGAGAGAAAGAGATCCTCCAACAATAAGCGCACAAATGACTTGAGCACTTCAGCGCATTTTTCTTGTGGCTTTCTTATTTTATTTTTTTATTTTTTTTTTAATCGTTCTCATTGTAAAGTCGTCTGTTGTTTGTCAAGTGGCGGGGATTATGTTGACTACGTTGAATACCTTCGCTGATGATTCGAGTGGCGTCGCTGCTGCTGCTGCTGCCGCCGCTGCTGCCGATGCTGATCGCTGTACACACATATCAATTTAACACCACAATTTGCATTCACTATTAGTAAAAGTAATACTGCTACTGCTACTGCTGCTAGTGCTTTGGCTCCAGTGTTTTGTCCGCTGCTGCAACCACTCACACCGACCACTTGCCAGCAACTGAGCGCTCGAGCAGCTGTGCTGCCGTATTTCAATGAAAATCAAGCCGTGTATAAGACTTTTACGTTGCGCTTTGTCCGTGCTTTGCTCCGATCCCAAAGCTCGCTGGAAAAAGCTTTATAAGAGCGTCACTCTTCCACTTGTGCGCAGGCGCATCCTTAATTAGTTTCGTTCTGCTCGTTTTTGTTTCGTGCTTCGTATTTTTCGGCTCGTTATGTCTTTCGGCTTTGCTTACTCTTTAGTAATTTGTTTTTTTTTGTTGTTTTTTTTTTTGGTGTCACTTAGGCATTTAACCTGCTGCTACTACTGTTGTTGTTGTCGTTGGTAACGGTAACGCATATGAAAATTAAAAAGCTTAACAACAATTAACAATTTGGTCAACACACTAATAACAACACTGGCATTAATCAAGCTCGCCAGCCTGCTGACGCCAGATAATTAATCAACACTACACAACTTGAATTTTTGTCTTCCTTTTCAATTTTTTTTTGGGGGGTATTTTTGTTGTTGTGTTGCATTAACTGATTGTTGCCAACTTCATGTCAGCTCGCATAAAAGTTGCACGGCCAACAACAAATAGACGGTGACTATCAAATCAAATCAAAGTTTGATTTGACAGCCAGACACTAAAAGTTGCCTTTTTGTAGATGTTTTGCTCTTTCTTCTATCGCTTCTTCCTCTTTTTTTTTTTCTTTTGGCTAGCAAAGACTTTTTAACAACTTGAACTGCAAGTGGCAAGAAAAAAAACTCACACACACACACACACACACAAGTCGTAAAGTCGGCTCGAGTTGAGTTTAGTTTTAGTTCATAACCTGGAAACACCACCACCTGCTACCCTTTAAGGGGTTGGGGGTTGGGGGTTGGTCAGTGTCCAGCCAATATCAATTTATCAATTAATGCGCCTAATGACGGATTTGCTGTGTCATTTAATGCACACAAGACACAACAAATTCTCTGTGTGTGTGTGTGCGTAAATTAATTAGGCTTTGCTAATCATCTCTCTCTCTCTATATATATATATAGATATATATATATATGTCTAGTATTATTTTATATATATATATAGATTCGTCTCTAACGAGATTTGTCTGCTGCTACAATTTTGTTGTTGCGCTTTAATTGACAATCAAAGCGACTAATCAAATTTGCAGCTTGACATTTTTCATTAGAATTATTATGTACATTTGAAGCCCCGTTACAGTTTCCAGGTTTCCCGGTTTCACGGTTCCCAGTTTCAGCTGGCAGTTTTCATTTAGCAGTCAAAGTCAACATTACATTTAACGTCCACATCAAAGACGCATATAAAATTGCGTGAAACTCTGCCCCATTTCATCCCCTAGCCCCGAATTTCCGCCCCATCAATCAGCGAGCTAACGTTTATGGCTGCCAGAATACCTGATTACCTGATTAGTGTCAAGAGAGCGCAGCTAGATAAGTGAAAGTTTTGGGGGAAAAGGGAATTTTTAATTGCTACTCTAATAGTTGTAGAAAATAGCATTTCAAGATGGAATTCAAAATTCAAACGATAAACTTTGATGAGATTGAAACAAAATTTGGGCTAGATAGAAAAATCGGAATGCGATAAATTGGAACAGTACGTTATTTATTAAACTAAGTGAATGTAGAATGATATAGAAGAAACTTAAAATTGACATGGAATGTAATTAAAGTTCAATTAAGTAATTATAGTAATTCTCTTTCTCTCTCTTTCCTAATAGCTCTCTCTACCTCAATCTACCTCTCTTTAACGATCTCTGTCTCCAATTCTCTATATAACTTTAACTCGAAGTATACCTGTTTCTATATCTCTTATCTCTTTCAATTGCTATCTATTTAATATATCTATCTCTATTTTTCTCCCTCTATAGCAATCCTTAATTATTTTATTTTAGTCTATCTATGTATCTCTGCCTCTTTCTATCTCTCTTTATCGATCTTTATCTCCAATTGTAAATCTATCTTTGATTTATTTCTTTGTTGTTCTATATATATATATACATATATCTATCTCTCTCTTCATCTCTCTCTCTCTCTCTCTTTATCTGTCTCTCTCTTTCTATTAGATAAATCGCAAATGAAACAAATGTGTAAGCTTTCAGTCGACTTCGCTTCAAAATACGCTTAGGCAAACCACAAATGAAATTGCAATTGTTTTCGACATTGATTAACTCTGTTTTCAGTGTGTGTGTGTGTGTGTGTTGTGTGTGTGTGGTTTTTGTGCTGTGCGTGTGTGGTGCGTGTTTGCGAAAAAGTGCATGAAAACTCATCAAGAACAAATAAGAAATTGGTGCAGCCTCACAAAGCAGTGCATTGTTTGCAGCATTGAATTCAATAAATGGAAAACATTCAGCGAATTTTCCCCAAAGAAAAGAAAAGCGTGTTGAATTTAAGCTTGCTGCTGTTGCTTGCTGCTGACCAGTTGGAAATTAGAGCGTCAAAATGAAGCCACAAAATGCGAAAGTTGATGGCAAGCAGCAAAAAGGTGACACATCATGGGGCAGGGGAACGGGCGGATGTGGGAGGTTGTTGGGGGGTTGGGGGTTGGTGGTTTGGGGCGCCATTCGCTTGTCATTTAATATCCGCAATTAAAGTGGTCATCAATCAAAATGAACGAACAAGAAAACCTAAATGAATTAAAAGTAAACGAAAGAACAAAGCAAAGGATGAATGCACAAGCCAAAATGAAAGCCGCTGTAAATAGAATAAAGCGCAGCAAGTGAGCAGAAAAGAAAAAAAGAAGGAACATCGAAAGAAAAAACCGTAAAGCTTAACGGAAAGAGAAAAACCCCGGGCCAGGAGGGGAGAGTGGGGGGCGGAGTGGGTGGGCCGATAAACAAGTGCTATACAAACAAAACGGCGCAGTACGCTGAACCTATTGATGATTGAGCAGGACATTAATCTAACGAAATGCAGACAGGCTGGAAGGCTGGAAGCGTGGACGGGAGGAGGGAAGTGACGGTGAAGAAAGGGAGGCAGAATATGGCTGGCAAGCGAGCAAATCAACTGACCAACTGTGAAAGTGTCAAATTTCAAGCCACATTGTTGTTGTTTCTGTGTTGTTCACGCTGGCGACATCCTTGTTACTGTTGTTGTTGTTGCTGGCGACACTGGCCACGTAAGCAAACATAATTACGCCAATGTTACAAGCTACACACGCATACATGCATACATATATGTATGTGCACACACACACGCACACATATATTGCGGGGATAATATAGCTGGCTGCCTGCCCCAGCTGTGTGCGCCCTGTGCGTCATGTTCGGAATTTAAAGTACAGCTATCACATATTTATTGGCATTGGCGTTGGCGTTGGCAATGGCGTTATAATACCAACAGCATTAAGCAATAGACGTAACGCAGTTGCTTTATTGCTGCCTGCCCATTGTTAATTAACAACGGTCGCATATTTATTTACAGCTAATTTAAGCTTAACGGCGAGAAATATTTAATTTAATGCAAGTGGCTGTTATAATCAGAGCTGAGCTTAACATTAACAGAAGTGGCGCACTTGTCTGCCAAATAAAAATAGAAGCTGTAGCAGCTGTTAACTAACAGCAGTTGGTTAATTAACAGCCATCGCATATTTATTTACAGCTAACTAATTCCAGCTTAACAGCAAGTGAAGCTTACAGGCAGAACTATTTAATTTAATGCAAGTGGCTGTTATAATGAGTGCTGGGCTTCATTTTAACAGCGGTTGCCATCTTGTATGCGAAGTAAAGTTAATCAAATGCAGAATCCCTTAACTAACAGCAGTTTTTACGCAATTTAACATACAGCCGACTAAGACTAACAGCAAGTAAGGATTACAAGGGATAATTATTAAATTTAGTGAGACCTGAGCTTTATATTAACAGAAGTGTCACTCTGTTATAGAACAGTTTCTATATTTGCTTGACAGGCAAAGCTTATCTTCACATTAACAGAACTGGAGCTCCAGTATGTAAAGAAAAGTTAAGGAAATGTAAAAGCTGTAATTAGTAAGTGGACTTAACAAGTTCATTTCGTCAATTATTGTATGATCAATACATTGTATTGAATGTTAGCTTTATATAGCTTTATCTATAACTCCTTTAAGAGAGTTATCGTGGAATATTTTAGTTAACAGTTCAGTTGAAACCTACTCCAAATTGAGGTGAGCTACTTTAACGTTCAAAATAGTCAACAGTGATCGTTATGTTAGCTAACAGAGCTCAGAATGTAAGGCGCTTAACACCTACGCTAAAATGCGATAAATTTAGCATTAACCCCGCCCATGAACAATTAATGCTCAATCTAATTACTCATTATAGACAGCTGGAAATATCATAGTTTAGCAGTGTTGGTTTACAACTCACACAGACACAGACACAAGCTGCATGCAGTTTAAGGGCTGACAAATGAGCTGCATAGGCGCATTAATGAAGTTTGTTGGCCTATAACAAAAATGCTGCACTGTTATTGCAGCACAGCGGCAAGGACAGATGAGTAGGTCGGCAGAGGGAGGCGTAGGCGTGGGAGAGGGAGAGGGAGGGAACTGACATTGACTGAGTGACAAAATGCAATTGTCGCCAGTGTTGCTGGCGTCATCTCGTTTTGATGGTTTGACAGCTGCGATAGCCAAATGCAAGTCGAGTACAAGAGAAAAGCAAAATCAGCAGCAGCAGCAGGCTGTATGAGGCAGTGTTGCAAGCGTAGATGGCATCAGTTGAAAGTTGCTCATTTGATGCTGATGTCCATGCTGCAAAATTAGATGCCAAATTAGCACACACACACACACACACACACAGACACAACAAAGAGAAAGCTGATACAAAATGTGCAACGAGCAAGAGGCAGAGACTAAGGCACAAGCAGGGACAGAGGCAGGGTGTTAAGTTGCTACCAGCAAAACCGTTAGCAGGGGCAACATTGCATCACACACTAGAGGCGGACTCTGTGTGTGTGTGTGAAAACTGCTGTTGCTGCGGTGCTTTGACTGATGTGGCCCAAAAAACGAGAATCGAAAAAGGGGCAGGGACACAACCAGAAAAAAAATACAGCAAGAAAACTTTGCTCGCTTGCTGCATTGACACGTACAGCAAAACGGACCAAAGAAATTAGGGTTGCTCGGTGGGTGGGGGGAAGGGTTGCGGGTGTAACTGAAACCCAGTTTGGAGCGAGCATTACTAAATGGTTTTTCAATGGATTCGCCCGCATAGAATGCTGCTTGCCCAGCTCAGCTTATGAAATTTTTGCGGTGGCAAGTGCCACATGTTGTTCATCAATGTGGTTCGTCACATAGAGAGAGTATTGTACCTCGACTGCTCTCGTTTGTAACATAGCAAATTTAGATAGAGTCATCACTGTGGCAACAGAGATTACGTCAGCTGGCTGATAAATTGAGTCGATTAAACATTTGGTGGATGAAATATGAATTAAAATCTGGCAGGCAGCTGATTTATCGCAATTGTTTGAATTAAACGATTATCTACATATGAATTATCGATGAAAGTTTAATTATTATTAATTTTCAACTGCTTTAAATATCACATTCAGGTTTTAGAAACATTTAACTGGAATATATATTACTATATTAAGTTTCATTTGCTACAACTCAACTCAAAATCAAAATTCAATCGTTTTCTGACTGAAAACTGAATAATATACGATTATTTAACTGGCACAGAGTATTTGAAAGTCGACTTAATAATTATGTAACTCAACTTTCTTAGACTTCTTATAGAATTCGTTGCTGTTGCTTTTGTTGTTGTTGGTTGTTAGTTGTTTTTGTTTTTGTTTCTTACATGCTGTGGTGGTTTATTAAATTTGAAATGCTACACCTTGAACCGTATCAGATTGCGCTCGCAAGACAAAAGGATATATGTAAGTGGATATATATATATATATATATATATATATACATCGGTATTCATGTAAAATGCAAAGCCTTAGACCCAGCAGCAGAAGGAAATATGCCATGTCATAAATTTTATACGAATATAAATATGAATACAAGTGTGAGTGCTCAGACAGTCAGCTCAGCCAGCCATATAAGAATAAACAATCCTTTGCACACACACACACCCAGCCAGACATATTGTTGACACACATTTTGTTGTATATTTATAACCCCTTGGCCCAACTCCCCGCCCGCCGACGACCCTCTTTCACCTTTTCGCCCGACTCAGCAGAAAATTTTATATTTTCTATTTTAATATGAGCCTAAATTGAGCTTGTTATTTATGTATAGTTTACAATACCTTATGGCCATAGTCTGGACTTTGTTTTTAGGGCTTTTGCGCCCTGCTGTACACACAGCGTGTGGTTTTGTCTACTATAACAAAAAACAACAACAAAAAATAGACCAGACTAGTGGCTTGCGAGGGGCTGCAAGGGGAACTTACAACTCAAAAAAAAAACATAAATGTAAAGTTCGGGGGGTGAGCAAGAGAAGAAATAGAAAAAAAGTAGAAAAACAAAAAAAACACAAAAACAGCAAAAGCAACAGCTACAACAATTTCAACAAGAACTGTCGTAATAAAAATGCCCTGCAGTTAAAATAATTGTCACTGTAATAAAGTGATGCAGAAAATTATATATGAAAGGGCAGCTTGAGCAGTTGCTCATAAATGAATAATTTGAATATAATTATAATGAAACTGACAAATTAACATTCCAAATTTCAGCTCGCTTTGTGTAAAAGTCGCAAAACACAAACCTAACTTGGTCAAAAGTGATCAGATTTTACAAAAACTGTGTCTTTTTGATCATGGTTTGAACCCCAGTTTGATAGTATATATAAAGTTGACAAAGTGTTTCCGGATGATATATCATGCTTAAGTTCTATGCTCAAAGAGCTCAAAAAGCTCAAAAGGCAGCATATTTTTAAACATGGCTTAGACTCTAGATAAATCCTGAACTCAAACTTGAAAACATGATTCAAGAAACATATGTGGAAATGGTGGTTCCAAACTTTCTAAAGTCAACAACTATTAATTGTAGATTATTCCCAGATTCAAACTTGAAACAACGATTCTGGCTCAAACTTGAAGCTACGATTCTGGCTCAAACTTGAAACTACGATTCTGGCTTGAAATGCATGTAAGAAATTCTCAACCAAAAACTAGAATTAGGAATACAGCTAAAGAGTCTTATTGAAATGGACAGCAATAACTCGTGTAAGCCTCCAGCTAAACATATTGTAATGCCATTTAACAGCCATAAAAATCAAGTGCTTTAATCCACCGCTAAGCGCGAAATATTCGCGAATGCACATTTATCAGAGCAACTGACTCTTAAGCTATCAGCTTAAAGCTGCCCTCGACATTTTCAAAGTTCTTCGAGATACGCCGGCGGGGGCAGACACAGAGAAGGAGAAGGAGAAAGAGAGAGTAGGAGGAGGAGGAGTAGTGGAGTCCACTTGGTCCACTTCCATTTTATAGCAGCCAGCCAAAACATTATAGCCATGATTAATGGCAGATAATAATTTCGAGTGCGAGCACTTGACAGCATACAAAAAGTCAGAAAACTATGGCCAATGACGTCCATTAGACTTGCCACCGGCCAAAATGAAGAGGGCAAACGCGTTGCAACGACCCAGGCAAGAGGTGAGGAGGTGGGGACGGAGCGGTGTTGGTGTGGGAAGTGTTAAGGCCAGGCAACAAAGTGCAACAGCAACTGCAAATGACTGCTGAAAAATCAGTAGCAGCAGCAGCAGCAGCAACAATTTGGATATAAAACTATTGCCATTTTCTGTTTGCGGCATTTAACGATGCCTCTCTCCTTCTCTCTCTTTCTCTCTCGCTGTCTCTGTCTCTCTTTCTCTATTGGTCAGTTGTGCGTGTGATTTACTTCATTTGTTGCATAAATTATTATAAACGTGCTGATCCGAAAAAATAAAATAAGAAAAAATTACAGCATAATATATATATTTATTTATGTTATTAAAAACAATGGCGCTGGCCGAAACGGCGGAAACGGAAATAACGCACACGACTGCCATTTTGGCGGCCGCTGTGGCATGTCCTGCTGTTACTGCCGTTACTGCTGCTGCTACTGCTGCTGCTGCTGCACTGTGACACTTGCCACATGTTGGTTTTTTCGATTGTGCACCCCACGCTCCAAATTGATTTAAGCCTTGGTTTTTGCGGCAAGTTGCTGTTGCGCGTTGCTGGCTTCGCTGCAGCAGCTGCAACAAATGACATTAAAATCCAGTCAGCGCTCGCCAAATGGCTTTAGAATTTTTCGGCAATTTTTGTTGGCGATATTTTCGTTTTTCAGAAGCCATTAAAAATATCGCTAAAGGGTATACCAAAATGCATAACGCTTGCAACAGGCATAATTCTTTTAAGCCAAGTACAGGGTATTCCATAGTCACACACTTTGGCTTAAAACACTTTTAGTTGTTGCCATTTTTTGTTGATTTTTTTTTTGCAAACAATTTACGAGTTTTGAGCTTGGTTGCTGAAGCTGAAGCTGTCTTAAAGCTGCTCTCGATACTACAAGTTTGTAGGGGTAGATACGTATATAGAGGGGGTAGGTGAAGTTAGGGTGTGTGGTGTGCGTGTGTGTGTGTGGGGTGTGTGTCGTGTAGAGTTTGCGTTTTAAGTTACACGCGGCGTGCAGAGTGCGCTTTTAAGAGCGACGCCTTTTATGCCCAGCCATAGTCATTACAAAAGGGGGACACACAAGACACACACAGACAGGATGTGTGAGTGTGTATGAGTGTGTGTGTGTGTGTGTATGCGTCTTGGCAAAGACAATGAACGCCTGTCGAACCAATAAGTGCAGCGGGTTGCTAGAGTTTTTTTTTATTTTTGGTCTCGGCCCATGCATTGTTGTGAGTGCGTCATAAAATTACTTTTTATCATTGTAACATGACAGCCAGAGTCCTGAGTCCTGAGTCGTGAATCCTTCGTCCTGCCGTTTGCTGCTGCTGCTGTTGCTGCTGCGTGGTGATGTATATGTCGAGGTTTTTATGAGCCAGCCAATGCCAAAGACATTCATACACGTTTTCTTTATGGTGCAGCTAAAAGGATGCCAGCCTGCTTCCTGTCTGCAACTGCTACTGCTACTGCTGCCTCCTGCCTGCTGCCCGCTCCTGGCTGAGATACTTCTGCTGCGTCAGCTTCTGCATTGTATTAATGGCTCGCATGCACGAGAGGCCAGGGCCAGCGCTAATAAGCATAAACGCAAACTTGCCATATGACTCGATTGCCACTTCCTTCCTTCCTTCCTTTCTGCCTGGTCCTGCCTCGAACTGCCTGCCAGTTTCCAGCTCTACGTCCTCGTCCTCGTTCTTTTGTTACAACACTCAGAAAAAAAATTAACCTCAATTCAAGTAATTCACCATACTTTTGGCGCCTCATTATTCAGAAAGTACATTTCTAAAATGGAGCAAGCCTTTCTAATAAAAAAAAGACTGTTTTCAAATATTTTGAAATAATTTCTAAAAATACGTTAAGTTTTCTAATATTTGGGGAAATTTTTTGCCGAGTGCATAGACATGGCGTGCGCTGAGCACTTTGACTCTTGCTTTGTGCACAACTTTATTAATGTTATTAAAAATCTAACAAATGGCAACAACTTGCCCACAAACACCAGGAAGAACTATCTTGCATGTTGCGCTTTATTAATGCCCCACACTCAAACACACACTCAAACACAGACACACACACACACTCACAAAACAGCCAATTAATGTAGCTGGTCAGTGGTGCAAGTTTGTTGCCTTATTGCCAATTGACACCGCAGTCTGCCTCTATGCCACAGATTTGATGGTCGCCAGCTCGTTAATGCTGTGTGCCACTGTGCGTATGCGTAACAAAAATCACTCAATAAAAACCAAACTAGTCACAATCTGTGGCTTTTATACAGGTAGAAACAGTCAGTTGAAATGTTATCGAGCAGTTTTCTTTATAGTTTATGTAAAATCTGCCAACCCTTAAATTTATTTAACGCTTAAGCTTTGCTTGAAAATATTTTCCTGATTTTTCACCCATTTCGTGGCGAGCAACTCTTTTTGTTTTCAGCTAACTCCTTTCAGCTGATGCATTTTGTTTAGCTTAAAATTGGTTTTCATTATGCATCTTGCCACACACCTACTCCCCTTGCCCGTTCCCCTTTCACCCTTATGCCGCCCCTCAGCCCGACTTTGGCAGAGCATTTCAATTAAACTGCATGCAGTTCATTAATTTTGCAACGCTCATTTAGACGCGAATTTATAATTTTACAAGGCAAGCAAGGCAAGCGCTAACGGTATTCAGCACACACCCCCCTTCCCCTATTAGTCGGAGTGAACTGCAACAATCTGTGCCACAAGCCCCCCCTCCGCCATCCCTTTGCTTGATAGAATGTCCTGCGCGTACGCGCTTTCAATTAATTCAAAACTCAAACGTAGCGTAGCTTGTTAATTTTTATTACAGTCATTGCATTTTGTCAGTACGCAGCAGCAAAAAAAAAGAAAGAAAGAAAAGTGATTTGCAAAAACTCATCCCCTCAGCGCCACCCCCCCAAACACTACTTGCTGCGGGGCGCGTCCTGCATTGCATAATTTGATGTCTAAAGTGTGTTTTTATGTAAAACAAGTTGCTGTTTTTTTGTTGTTGTTGTTGTTGATGTTGATGCTGTTGCTGCTGCTGCTGCTGTTTGGTTCTTAGCCATGCGTAGCGAAGTCTGCGTGAATTGTTAATGACCAACTTGGCACGCTGTGCCCAGAGAGAGTGAGTGAGAGAGTGCGCGAGAGGGTAGGTCGTGAAGTTCGGTGCAGGGTGTCGCCAACTTGGCGCTTTCATTAAACACTTTGCGCCAAATTGAACTTTATGATGGCCAAAAAAGGCAAAAAAAAAAAAAAAGGAGCAGCGCTCTGATTGCAGCTGTCACTTTGAATGTTCTATTTGATTTTTAATGCGCAGCTGCATAATTGCGCTTAAAATATTTAATACGTTCAGCATTGAAAACTACGACTACAAACTGCAGAGGCTGCCAAAACGGCAGCTCATTTATTAAATTATCACGCTACAAATTTCAGTCATTTGCATAAAAAAGCAGACCAAAAAAAAAAGAAACAGAAAAAAAGATTGCATACTTTTGGGCGGCGCCTGGGAAAAAATTCAATTGTAGATTACGCATACGACGCGTGTGCTATTCACGCCACATGTACATAAAAATAAGTGTGTGTGTGTAGCTGAATGCCACATGCTGCATGCCGCATGCCACAGTGGCGCGTTGCATGCAGCGATTTAATTATTTCTTGTGTCGTCTACGCTTAATTGGCCATTAAGGCAAAGTCAGCAAGGATGTGGCAAGGGGCGGTAAACATCTACTTGCAGCGCAGCGGTTGGTCAACGCTCAAGTCGAATTGAGTTTACATGAAATATACATAAGAAAACACAGAAAACCCCCGACCCACAAACACCACTCTATTTAGCTATTAGAGCTGAACTGTGACTGAGATCACTGTCACTGATAAATAACATTTAATTCGATTATCAAGATACGAACGGAAAATGGTAAGAAAATTAAATACAAATTGTTTGGTTAGATTTTCGTAAACGATACCAGTTGGGTGGAAATTTATGCATAAGTTATGTCAGTGAGACTGAGATATCATAGAACAAGGATCAGTAGGACGAAGAAGAGGAAAGCAATTGTAAATGTAAAAAAAACTGAAGGTGAAGAGACCAACACTGAATATTTAATTAGGCGATTATAAATGATAGTTGCTCTTTCAATTTATAATCGTGAGACACAATTATATTTAACTTCTAACTTTTATTATTATTTAATAATAATAATGCATACAAAGAAGTTAGTCAAGTTCAAACTTACAAAACTCTAGCTGCCTAAAGACATTGCTTAAACTTAAAAGTAAAAATTTAATTTACTTTCGATCATTGATATTTAAAACAAACGCAGTCACTGTGACTAAGAAGTAACAATATGGCTTATCTCTACAATGGCGAACACTAGTCAATAAATTGATACTACATATATATACATATATATATATAAAGTGTTTATATATATATGTACATATCCAGTGACCTGCTTTCTTTATATTCATGCGCCATCTTAGCTGCATGTGTTCACGCTTAATTGCAAACAAAGGCAGTCCAGGAGGCGAATAAAAGAGAGTGAGAGAGGGAGAGGGGGAGGGCGAGGGGAAGGTGAAGTGGGGCAAATAGAGGGGACATAAGGCAGTTGCGACGTCGCACAGCATCCCAGAAGTGTTTTTCCATTTCCGGCGACGCAGCATGCAAATTGTCGAAGCGGAAGTCGTTTTAAGCATTTTGTACTCATTTTGTTTGCGCACACAAGAACAGCAAGGACAACAAGGACATCAAGTGACAACATCCTGGCGCATGGACAAAGTTGCGTGTGCCACAGCAAATGCCTTGAGAAACGTGGTATTAAGTGTTGAAATTGCTGCTACTGCTGCTGCAAGTGACAAAGACACAAATCAACAAACGGCTGAGGGAAACCGCATTGCCAACAACAGGAAGTGGCCAGAAAAACTTGCGCACAAGCCCCCAAAAAGGCAATTGTTTTGCAATAGGAAATAAGAAACAAAAAAAATTAGAATAAAAAAGCGCGAACTGTTGCAAAACTCTTTTATAATATGCCATTTGACTTGACTGCAAATGAAGTTATCCACTGCAGTTCGACAATGGGTATTTAAGTTCGACTGTTTACTTATTTGGGGTCACTTGTCTAACAGCTCTGCGTAAGGTGTTAAGCCAAGTTTTCATCACACAAAGAGTGCTAGCTGTGAGTGCCTTAATTAAACTTGTTTAACTACGCAAAAGGTCAACAGTTGTGACTCTTTTGTCATTCGCATTGTGGCTCTGTCATCAATTGGCCTCAGTTCTTTGCTTTTTCTCTTCTGTCTCCTCCTTTTTTATCCTTATACCCTACAGAAAAATTTGCAAATAAGGCAGGGAATGGGAAGGATTCTATTTATCTATCTATTTATATTCTAATCCAACATATTGATCTGTGTTCAGGTAAAGAACGCTATAAGAAAAACTCTTGTCTAAGTAACTCACTTATTTTGTCACTTTTAATTAAAGCTAATCACAGTTAAGCCTTAATACAGGTAGTTTCCTAGTCAAGCTTACCTCAACTGGCAACCTTTTTACTTATTTTTGGTTTTCTGTTCCAATTTTTTTGTTTGGCTTTTCGTTGATAAAGCGAAAAGGGAAAATTGAGTGAAAAATAAAGTGAGAGAGAAATGGTCATTGTTCAAATTGTTATCAAATGGTTTGCTGCCAGTTAAATGCATTGGCAAACAGTTGGTTATCCAACCAAAAAGGACTCACAATGCGCCAATAAAATAGTTTAAAAACTGTTGCATTTCCCTTGATTAAACGTATTTTTCCCCTTTAAAATGGGTAGCAATAAAATGCTAAATTATTTTACAGCACATTGCTGCACAGACTTTGAGCATTGAGCCAATGTTTAGTTTGGTTTGTGAGGTTATTAAATATTTGCTGCATTTATAAGCTATTAAGAGCTATTCGAAATTTGTGTGGCATACTTTTAGGCAACTGTTGAAAATTAGCCAACTTATAAATGAAAGATTTATATTTGTGTATAACAAATACAAGAATATTTCATTGAGTTGCACAACTTTTTGATGCTCAAAATAATGTATAATAAGTGAAATTTTAAGCTCTTTTTAGTGTTGTATTTCCTGCTGTATTTCTACTTCTTCGTAATCCCTTCCCTCCGCCGTATTCTTTGGACGATGAAACTTTAAGTTAAAGATGGCTTTCAAGGTGAATGCAGCTCGTTGGGCAATTGAAATGGCAGCAAACTTTGCTTATACAATTATTATAGTAATACTTGTTTGTCTTTGTTGGACTCACCTCCATGTTAGATCCGTTTTACCCCATTTGGCGCCTTGAAGGACATAGCGTCGCCAACGTGTGCCATGATCCCGAAGCTTATCCGGTGAGAAATTGTACGCATTCTTATTGTCCCCGACGCCGCAACGGGGCCTTTGTATTAGTTTGGCTGTAGCCTGGTCGATTTTGCCCGTAACTGGAATGTTGCCATATTCCTGACAGACGGACACAAAATGTTAGTTTGTGATATTGTGCATAATACATTGTGTGGCATACACAGCAAGCCACGTGCATGCAGCATGCAACAACATCTGCTTGGCAGCAGCAACTTACCTGGAGATTACGTATTGCATCCATTAGCTGGCTCTCGGTGCGCAGAGCGCCCGATTTCAGATCCGACTCGGGCAGATAATCAAACTGCATGAGGTAATTGGACTGCAAGTGGAAAGCAAAGGAGCAAATTGTGATAAGTAAGAGGAGGCAAGCAGACAGATATATATATAAGGGAGTGAGGGGTGGAGGGTGGTGGTTGTGGGGGTATTACAGACAGATGCATTAGGGAAGTGTGCCAAACTGAAATGGCTGCCAGTTGTGAGCCAAACTATTTGTTGGCTTAATGTAGGCGCGTCGGCAAATGGTGCTGGCATAAAAAGTTTTTGCATAAAGTTAATGATAAAAGCAACAGTCACAGCAAAACAACCCAAAACAACAAAAACAAAAAAAAAGGAAAAGAGCAGGCAAAAACAACAAAGTTTAACGTTACATTAATAAGCCAAAAAGTATGCCACACAAAAAACGACCCCAAAAAAACGAGAAAAAAAAATACACAAAATAAAATTTAAGATTGAGCGCTAAAAGTTGAAGGAGTGCTCGACTCTCAGATTACGTTCCTAGTTGTCTCGTTTTTGGCAGCGCATTTTAATGGAGAAACTTGTCAGGCAGGGTTATTTCAATATTTAATTATATGTTATCAGATTTAAAACAAAGTTAAAGCAGTGCTGCCAGTTATAATTACATAGTTAACAAAGTACACTTTGTAATTTTTGGCTGGTGCAAGCAGCAAATGAGACAGCTCAATTGGAAGACTAGTCTATAAAAGTCAGATTCGCGTGGCACATTCAATAAATTTGTGCAACTGAAACCAGAAGTAGAATCGGAACCGCCACCTTACCCATTGAATTTCAGTATCGGAACAGAAATTCAACAAGCATAAAAATCGTTGTTCAAAAACACTTTCGGCTTAAAAATCGTAATCTTAAATACACCCCATTATTCTCGGCTCAATTACAGGGTATACCGAGGCAAGCATGAAGAGCGCCTGCTATCAGCAGCAGTTTCGGGGTCTCTGTTTCAGCTTCAAGCCTCTGGAAGTCTGCTCACAATCGATGGGCTTTTTTTCGTTGTCTGCTCTTTTTTTTTTGGCCTATGGCCTGCAACCAAATAAACAGTCATAACTGTAAAGTGTGCGACAGCGACGACAAAACAAAAAGCTCTGGCCATATGTGTGGACTGGATTTGCATATTTTTACATGTATTACACACACACACACACACACACACACACACATACATACATGGCGAAAAGATACACACAGTCAGGCAAATTTATTTACCAGCACACATGCGTGTGCGGGAGTGTGTGCATTTGCATATGTGTCTGTGTGTGTAGGCGAGAATGGGGGCGTGCCACACACGCTCGCACAGACATATACACCAGCAAATTACGTGACCTGCAAATTAAATTTTCTCTTTCATTTCGGATATATATGAGAAAATTGTCACACACTGCCACACGACCACGCCTCCACCCTTTGCAGCAGCAGCCACCCGCTGCCAACACGCAATTTGTTGAAAAACATGTGAAAAACAACAAACTAGAAAAAGAATTCTTTCGATTTTTTTTTGGCTACACTTTATCTTGTGGTTGTTGTTGTTGTTGCCATTGAATCAGCGCACAAAAGTCGAATCACCAAAATTTTAATGGCAAAGCTATCGTTAACAAGTTAAGATTGTATTCCTATATAGACGCCCATAAGGTTGGAGGGTGTATAGAACGTGATGACGATTAGTTGAATTTATTGTTGAATCGATTGATGAATGGCGTTTGGCTCCACAGATCGTGTTATGCATATCAAAGTGGAACGCGATGAGGCGGCAGAGTTGGGTCAAAGAAACTACAAACTAGAAAGCAAGCTTGAGGGTTGAGCGAAGAGAGAAGAGAGAGGAGAGGGGATAGTGGCTTTAGCCAAACTGCTTTAAGCTTAAGCAATTGCTAATTGGCAATGAAGAAGTGCAACAAGTTGAAGAACCCGCTGGCGACACTCAATCTAATGACATAATTATTTACTAACGTTGCTTAATTTGTTGCACACTTAATGGCAAAATTGCAGAAAGACTGAAAAGAATTGGAATTGCTGCATAAAGAGTTGGGTTTTCGAATACTTTACTGAAAGGGCAGATTCTTAAATAAGACATGTAGCTTGAGGCAAGTAGTTGAGCAGGAGCTAACCAAGTAACGACTATCAATTTATTAGCTGTGGAATATTAATTGCATTTTTTATGGCAAATGTTTATTTTTGCATAAATACTTGCTACTCAAAAGAACAGCTTCAAAAGACAAGTTTCTTGGATAAAGTATTATATAAACATTTTATATATGTATCTTTCACAGGAAAAACGCTCTGAAAAGAAAAGATGCTTTGGTAAAGTATTCTACAGCTAGCTTTAGTTATTTTATAATATTACATTTATTTGAATGATCCTGAGTTTGGACAGCTAAATAGATAGATAGAGATAAAAAGTCACCAAACAATGAACAATGTTAAAAGCTAGTCTTTAATGATCTTGTAAACCACAGTCTAAGAATGACTTTGACTTTGAATTGCGATTAACATTTCTACTGACCCATTCTATATACTCATTCTACAACTCATTCTACAACTCATTCTACAACTCATTCTACAGCTCATTCCCTCTCTCTCTCTCTCTCTCTCTGTGTGTTGCATGCATCAAAAAAAGCTGAAACATGAAATAGTTGAGCGCTTATTTAAAATTAATCAAGCGTCGCTTGTTGCAGACAAACTGTTTCCGCTCGTTAGTTGTCCATTTGTTGAGTTCTCTTCTCTTCTGTCCAATTCAATTCCTTAGCTAATAAAACTTTTACATATTTTAATTGATATTGTTTGCAGGCATGTTGCTTTTGCTGTTGCTGTTGTTGTTTGTTTTGTTGTTGTTTGTTGTTTCTGTTGTTGTTGTGGGTTCCCTTGCCCAGTACGTTATATGAATTTCAATGTGGCTTTTGTGTGGGCTTTCTTTCGACGACCCTCGGGAAGTACATCAAGTTGTGGCTACGTAACAACAAAAGGCAACGTAACGCACACGTTAACGTAACCAAAGTGATGCGGACGCTGACGTGTTGCAACACAACGTGACAACATTTGTGCGACTCTAACTCTGACGCATTTTGTGACCAACTGGCGGCATTGACATTTTCTCCCTGCTGTGTTATTGTTGCACGAGCTTACCTTTTTTTATAACACACACATATAAATCTATCGCCTGCAGAGGGGGAGTCAAGTTTTTATTTTCTTTACTGTTGCACTACCAAGCTGCTGCACTTGCAACGCTGCACGGGTTGTTGCGAAAGTTATATAAAAATAAAATAAGATGCCTTAAGGCCAAAGAAGTATGACGCATGTGCCATGTGCCATGTGGCATGTGGCATGTTCCATGTGGCATGTGATAACGGTAAGTCAGTTGTTTGGCGTGCACAATAAAAAAAACCAATCAAATTAATCCCAAAGTTCAATGCTATGTGTGCCACTAAACTATAAATTCTTTCGAATAGAAAAATTCAAATTTTCAATATCAATATATTCGAAACAATTTAATTTTTGAACAGCTGACGCATGTCAATTTACACCCGCAGCGAAAAGCTTTTGCTTTCTGGAGAATTTCTAAATATAAAAAAGATGATCAGATAGATTTTCCTATGTCATAGTAATTTCCCAATTTCAAATCAAGTTCTTCAACTTGCCAACTAAAATGCATGATTCATGAGGGCCTAGAAAAAGGTGCCCGACAAAGATGAGTCTACAAATATTATGAAGTGTGTGTTAATTATGCAGATTATAACCCTAATTTATTTAATTGCGTTTCACAAGCAGCTGGAGCAGTAATTTTATAAAAGGATACTTGCTAAAAACACTCTGGCCGGGTCTGATTAATAGCAATCAGGCTGGCTTTGAGCACACGCCCGTTTTCCTCTCAAGTTTATACACTTTTTTTTTTGGCGGAGACGAGCAACAGGAAAGTTAGTCAATTTGGTTAATCGAAGGCATTGGCCGTAAATAAAACTTAAAGAAGGTGTGTCACGGATGTGCGACCCCAGTCACACACCAGTTACAGATACCCAGGCAAAGATACTCAGATACGGATAGAGATACGGAGACCTGGCGTCTGATGACAAGCGTTGCTTTTTTATGACCGCACGGCAATGACGCCGTCGATAATAAACTACAATAGCCGTTGATAGTGGCACGAATGAAAATGAATGAGTGTATGAGTGAATGAGTGAACGAGTGAAGAAGTGAGTAAGTGAATGAATGAATCGCATCAGAGCTGCTCGCACTGAGCTCAACGGAAACGCGCGTTACTTTTACCATATCGATAAGGTATCAGCTGAAGGGGGGCTTGAGGGTGGAGCGTGGAGAGTGGAGGGAGAGGATCAATCATTTATGCATTGGCCTCTTGCGCGTTTTAATGGGAAATGGGAAATTTGCTGGCGCTCTACGTGTTTGAAAATCGAAAAAAAGAGGCAAGGAAGACAGGTGGGGAGGAGCAGGCAGGGAGGGCGGTAGAGGCAAAAGTCGTTGGCGCTGCTGCAGTGCATGTCGTACGTGGTCAAGCGACGTTTCAGGTTAATAGAAAAGCGACAAAAAAACAACAACAACAACTAAAGCAGGTGAGTAGCGTGCTGAGAAAGGAAAAAAATAAATAAATAAAGATGAAATAGAAAGAAGAACAAAAAAAATAATAATAATCATAGTAAAAACTGCGACGCGCGCTACGTGCGCATTTGGCGTGTAAACAAAATCATGATACAGAAAATAATAACAAGAGCCGCAACCGATAACAAATCGAATAAGCAAACTTCGAAAACAATCGAATGATCGACTACGTGATACTCCGCAATCGATATGCTGTAGAGTATGAGAATCGCAGAGAACGGTGATAAAAATTGAGCAAGATAAGCAGTGATGGAGCAGCCAGATTGAGATAAAGAAAACGGAGAGAGAGAGAGAGCGAGAAAGAAAATTGGATGAATAAGAAGAGTAAATATCAATAAGGAAATATACAAATAAAAATGGAGACAAAGAGAGGGAGATAATGCGAAGCAGAAAGATATAGAAAGATAGAGGGAAGGCGAGATAAGGAAAAATAACGTGAGAGTTAAATAGAGAGAGAGAGCATTTAATACAAAGACAAAGCTGCAGAGAAGAAGGGAGAAGGAGAGTAAGAGAAGAAGAGAGACAGACAGAACTACATGCATAAAAAGAAAAGTTGAATAGAAGGCCGAAACGCACTAAAAAGGAAGATGCTGAAAAGCGTTTGGTTTCCAATTTGTTTACAACAAATATATATATATATAGATATATATATTCATAAACAATATATGAATAACCATACAAAAGCCCAACAGCTGTTTATAGAGTACATTAAAGACCAGTTATAAATAAATATGTGATTGATATTTAGCATCACAACTTCAGTTAAATCAATCAGCCTTAAAGTAAGCACAAATGAGGCTTAAGTAATTATATTATTTTGCAGCTTTCTAGTCTGTTGATCCTTGCGTCAATCACAGTCACACTTGAGAAGCTCTCAAACTCCACACACTAATCCACACAAATCTAACTACAAAAGAGTTCAAATACTGACCTCTTTTCGAAGCCAATATACCCCACTTGGCGCACAAAGTGCTGGGTACAAAAGCAATTGCCTTTTTGCCATAAATGTTTTGGCTTAATTTAGTTAAGTTGGCGTGACAAAAGTTCTTCTATATTGTGGAAAGTGGAAGTGCGTGAGTGTGTGAAAGTAAATTGAACAATGCGATATGTTTATTATTTTATTGAATTACAATTATGAATGGACAACAGGAAAGAGAAAAGACAGCAGCAAAAGCAGCAGCAACAATTAAAAGGGGCAACATGGTGTGTTTTGTCACTTAACTCAATTACTTGAGCAAATAGCTATCAGAGTGCGGGGTGGGGCGGCATATGCGGGTGGTCATGTATTTTAATCAACTGTCTGTTGAGGGAGGCGGTGTGGGGCTGAGAGCTAAATGTCGTCGTTGGCCACACAAACAAATCAAATTGGTTTATCTGATGGCAGTCGAGGCGGCTGCATATTGGACCCAATGGCTATTGACAGCCATAATTCTTGGCATCGACGACAGCCAGCAACTAATAAAGGGGTGTGGCGGCTGGGGCGGTGTGGAGCAAACAGCAGCAGCAATAAGGGGTTGCAGGCCCAAACCCAACAGCAAATAGCCCCATCGACTGAGCCGCAAACAAACCTATAAAAATGACAAGCAACTGCAACAAACGAGCGCATCTATCTAACTCTAACCAGATGCAGCAGCAGCAATAACAACAACAACAACAACAATGACAACAACAAGGACAACGACAAGGACAACGACAACAATAAGGCTAAATCGAAAAGACGACACATTATTGTAGTTGCAGCATGTTTGGCTGCCAAGTCGAGTCAAGTCAAACGCCAAACCAGGCGCAACAAATTGTGAGAAATGCGCAAAAAACGAAAATGCAGCAGTAGAAGCCACAAGGAGCTGCATGCAACATGGTGTAAGGAGTGTGGATCTCGAAATTGACAGGATATGGCCATGATATGGCTTGCTTTCCCCACACCCACACACACACACACACACACACAGAGACACCACAACAGGTTTGACTCCGCACACACATTCAAAATTGATGGTTGCCACATGCAGCTAGGTGAAAGGGATTGTGGGGCATATTGAATGGAATTTTACGTGTTAGCTGCGCCGCAGGGACAACAAAACATAACTCAATCATATAATGGTCGCATTGCTTCGCTCTCTCTCTTCGTGTGTGTGTGTGCAAAAAGATGTTCAATGCTGCATTGAATGAGATGTTCCAAAACTCAATTGAGAGAATATGGAAAATGCACTCTCTCCACACGCTGCAAGCTGCTGCTGCTTCTTATGCTTACTCTCCCTCCTCCTCCTCTTCCTCTGCGATTATCATGCATGACAAATGATAATGGCTGGCATCTGGTCTGGAATGTGTGTGTGTGTGTGCCTGTCCTTGAGAACTATCAATAAAATGCCATGCAAATTATTACCAAAACTGGTAAACTTGTGCCAGGCAATAGATCATCATAAATTATGCTTGAAAGTCAACCAAAATGTTACCCTTGACAGACATTTGTAAGTTGGTCTAAATACTTTTTTTTATAACTTTTCTACTACTTTATTTTAGATGATTTTTAGGTCTGGGTCAAAACTTTCCAAGGCAATAACTTTGTCATAACTGAAGCGATGACATTTTCATCATGATTTGATTTCTAGATGGATAATACATAAAAAAGCTGTAAACGCGATTAAAAAAACAATCAAATTGGGCAAAATTTCAACGTTTGTCAAAACTTCAACCAATTTTCAAGAGCACACCATTTAAAGTCATGATTTAGCTTCCACATTAATGCTGAAATTCAATTGAAAAACACGATTTCTGTTGCCAATAAAATTTGAAAACTGAAGAGAGTAAGTGCTCATCCTAATCTTTAATCGCATTTCCAAGCAG
Organism: Drosophila imparisetae; assembly: GCA_035042265.1. Classification (NCBI taxonomy): domain Eukaryota; kingdom Metazoa; phylum Arthropoda; class Insecta; order Diptera; family Drosophilidae; genus Drosophila; species Drosophila imparisetae. The sequence goes on along the minus strand of JAWNLP010000145.1, from coordinate 1,775,694 downwards.
CTACTTCTTCACTGCTACGGCTTGAACTGAAGTCGAGCACAATCCACGCACATCCGTTTTATAGCCTTAAACTTAAGCACATAGCACACACATCTGTATACATATATATATATATATATACCAACTGGATAACACATGTGTTCCAGTTACGCCTTCGTTTCTTAGCTTTCTGTCCGTCTGACTGTCTGTGTGCCTGGTCTAACCCAACAGGCATAAACACCTCGCCACAAAATTTATAGACTGCAAAATTTTAATAAAAAAAAAATATAAAAAAAAATAAAAGACACGCAAAGACACGAGTTGAAAGATGGGCGTGTCTTCGCCCACAATAAAGTAGGTGTTTATTTCTTTTTCTTGTTTCTTCAGTTGTTGTTATTGTTGTTGTTGTTATTGTTGTTGTTGTGTTATTGGTTTAATAAAAAGGACGCCGGCCACGATGACTGGCAAGTGAAGAGATGGTTAAATTAATTGAAATCAACATTGATTAATGTGAGATACGAGAAAAATGTTGCCGGGACTGCCAAAGACAAAAGCAAATATATAAATAAACTCAAACTGAGACTGAGACTGCGACTGAGACGCCTCCGCATAGAGCATATATACACATATATATATAGATTATATATATTGCAACAGTGTGGGACAGACAACAGGGTATGGACTGTAGACTGGCAAACTCCAGCCTGGAGCCGTGCAAATGAATTGACCGCAAAACAACGAACACGCAATGTGCATTGGCACTCGAACATTGTCGGTCGGTTGGGGGCATTGAGGCATTGAGGCATTGGAGGTTGGACTAGTAGGACTGAATCCGAGCTCAACCTGCCGCAAGTTTAGTTGTACTTGCACTTTAATTAGACCGCAGAACGTAAATTGCAATATGGCCACCCTGCCAACCAGCTAACTCTCAAACAGTTCGAATGTTTATGGGAAAGTGATGAGATACTCGCACAACGAATGCGACTATGTTTGCACTGAGAGAAAACTCTGTGCAATGGTGAATGAAAATTTGAAATAATTGTTATATTTCTTAAATAGAATAGAATGTAGAATTAAATCAACTCAAAAATTAATAATTATTTTTGTTAATAAAACTTATAAATTTATGAAAAAACTAAACTAAACTAAAAACGTAATTCAAGATCAGATTTTTTGTAGAAGTGCAGAGTGTTAAAATGAGGGGGATGGAATAGAATCAAGCGGGGTGTCAGCTAAGGGACTCCACGGCAACAAGCAACAAGTCATCATGGCCCACAGCTGGAGCTGAACTGAGCCGAGCCGAGCTGCGTTGAGTTGAGTTGAGCTGGGTGGACTGGCCTGTTCCCAGGCTCCCTCGAGCGACTTGTGCAAATAGTAAATGGGAAAATAGGAAAATGGAAAATGGCGTGCATTAAAAAGCAACGAACGGGAGCCACAAGTCACTCTCAAGGTTTTTCCTGCCCGCCGTTGAGTTCACATTAAAGACAACGAAGAATTGATTAACTTACGCTTTGTCTCTGTGTGTGCGAGTGTGTGCATGTGTGTGTATGTGTAAGTGCAAACGAGTGTTCGCAATTTTGCAATAAACAAATAAATCATTATTTATGTGGCATAGTATGAACAATATTGCATTGAGTTTTCATTTAAAACACAAAGCCACAAAGTTGCCTGCGTTCAATGACTTGCACGACAGTTAAATAAACACTGAAATCACTGACAGCATTCAGTTATCCCCGCACCTCTCCTCGCTCGCCAGCACCCTCCCTCTCTCCTTGGCGCCTGTGAAATGCACCATATGGTAGCTCAGTGCAAATCAGATTGAGCTGACGGGCAGGCATGCTGTCAGGCAGTCAGGCAGGCACAGACCGACCCCGGATTCAGTCCAATTATATGCAAATTCTACAAACTGCAGAGCAATCTGAGTAGACAGCAACGAGCAACGCGCAACGAGCTACAAGCAACGAGCAGCAAGCATTGATGCTTTGGTGGCAAAAGGTTTCGTTTTAACATTTGACATTAAAACCATTTGCGGGCAACGCGAGGCACATTAAGGCTGCAACAGCCACCCGATATGGTCATTGATATATTGTGCGTTGTGCGATGCGCGTTGTGTTTATGGCCAGAAACGAGAACGCAGACCAAAAGACCAAGAGACCTGCTCTCTGGGGACTGACTGGGACTTGAGACTTGACTTTATATTCAGCTTTAGACTTAGCTAGCTGCTGCCTGCTGCCTGCTACCTCATGCCTCTTGCCTCTTGCCTCTTGCCATTTGCCTTTGCATTCGTATTTGTTTTCGTATGCACGACACAATTTATTTAATAATTCAATTGAGTTTGCCCATATATTCATGCTAGTTTATGCTTTGAAATGCTAATGTTGGCCAAAATGCAGAGGCTAAGAAGGCACATATGAGCTGCAGACATGAAATAATCAGTTGACTGCAAATCTAAATTTAAATATTGCCTGTAAGTAAAAGTGGCAAAATTGAGAATGAATTGAATTTTTGATTAGAAATTAATGTGCAATCAAAATAATAACAAGACGAAATAAAGAGGTCGAAAGTTGGAATATTTCATTATATATATTGGGGCGCAACCTAGTTAGATCTATTGTTCAGCTTATAGCTTCTCCAGCAAACTTTGAGGGTTTCTATGTCTACTGAGCTTAAGACTTGTTTCCGTTGGGGGACTTCGTCTATCAGCTATTAAGCTGAAATATTTACAAACCAATTTATTGTTCACAACATAATCCATAATGCTATTATTCCGACTCGCTACATTTTTGTTTCTTATGCATTTTTTATATTTTCTTCTCAGTTTTTTTCGATTGTTTTTACCTGCTCGCAGATTTTATGTTTTCATCAGAGTTCCTCAACCGTACTTATACAAATCCAATTAATAATTCTTCATCATCTCCATAGTCAGATTATCTTCTAAGTTTCATATAATCCTCTTTAAATCTACATAGAATGATTTCATTATCTTGCAATCTTTTACTTTCTGAAGATGCCCAATCTTGGCCCAAGTTTGTTGCCCTCTTACTTTCCCCTTTCTAAATGCATTCTTTAACTCAGCTCCTGTCGCAATTATTTTTAGGAATTTAACTATGCAAGACCAGACAATTTTCTTATATAAACTGCCAGAAACCTGCTGTGCTGTTTGCACAAGCGGCTAATAGAGCGGGATTAGGTTTAAGCGCCAGTGGACTGACCAGATCTCAGAGCGCCGATAGCTGTAGGCCAATAAACCCGTTTCTTGGCTGGTTGTAGCCACACCGTATGACTACTGTTGCGACTAAATTAACAACGAGTCAAATGACGCTGCAAGCGCTGATCAATGAGTGTATTCGCAAAAAGGTGATTTTTTTATTGGTATTTTTAGGATGGGGTTAAACCCAAAAACGGTATTTATGAGTGGTCAATATTTGTGTACTTTGAACCACAGCTGGGGAGAGAAGTGATTCAGAAACGCTGCGCTGGCGCAGATGATTAAAGGCAAAGAGGTAAACCGCAAAAAAAATAATAATAGGGGTAGTCTTGACTCAGAGATACTCCTTGGTGAGCAAAGTGCTGCAAAACCTGTTCAAGCCTAGGGGTTCAATAAAAGCAACTCGCACCAGCTATAATTCCACTGCGGCCTAACTCAAGCTTCAACTAATAGGCCACACTTATAGTATATAATGCAGGGTATTTGGCAAAACGTTGACGGTTTGGCTGCCACTCAAAGTGGCTGCGATAACTGTGCGCGCTGACTGCACACCTACGTGTTGTGTTGTGTTGTGTTGCGTTGCTGGTTGACTTGGCGCGCACCTTCTTTGGCAGGCAGCTGCCACTTGCAACAGCACACACACTGAAAGACCGGCCCAAAGCGAAGGTTGTGTAGCAGACAGACACTGTGAGGATGATGCTGGCCAACATGCCGCATAATTGATGGCAAAGCCAGCGACACTTAAAAGGAAACTTGCTGGGATGCCTCAAACGGGCCCAAAAAGGCGTTGTCGCTGTTGCTGTTGTTTTTGTTGTTGTTGCTGTGGCAACATATTGCAAGAATGCAGCGGCATTTCATTGGAAAAGGCCAGCCAGATTGTGAGGCAGTTAAAGCAACTGGCCTGCTGCTGCTGCTGCTGCTGCTGTTGTTGCATGTGCATCATTAAAATCAAGTTCGACTTTTTGGGGGCAGCAGCAGCGCTTTTGGCAACAGTCAAAATACCCCACCCCTCACACTCCCAACGAGTGTGACTCGTGACTCCCGTTAGATCGCGTGCGTACTCCAAAAAAATATATATATATTCAATAATTCCAAAAAAAATGCCCCTTTATAAAAATAAATGTTGAATGTTTGCTGCAATCAGTACCAAAACGTGATAATTAATACAATACAACAAAAAAAATAAAAAAAAAAAGGAAGAAAGAAGTACAAAAAAATCAGAGGCAAAGAAAAAAATATATTTATAATACCAAAAGCAAACAGAAGCAGCTGAGAGAAAGGGCGATACTGGCGGGGAAAACTGGGTCAAATTCAATTGCTTTACATTTTGTTTATAAATTCTTAATGCAGCAACAAAGAACAATAACACCAAACAACAACAACAACAACAACAACAACAACAACAACAAAAGCAATCATAACAATAACAACAAGAGCGGCACGCGTTATACATTATACGATATACGATATATTTATGTATATATAGACATATATATATATGTATATATGGTAATGTTCTATAGCAAATTTGTGTTGCTTGCTTTATTTTTTGTCTCACGATAGATTTATATATTTATTTATGTTTCACTTGGATTTATTGCACATTTATTCTATACTCTCTCACACACACACACACTCTTCGAGGCGCCATTAGTGGCCATGGGGAGTGTAAAAAGTGCCAACTGAAAATCTGCATAGTAGAAAAGCGCTTTTATGCATCTGTTCTCATTTCTTTTCGCTGTGCTGCTAATGGAGGGACCAGTGTTGCCACCTCAACTCCACTCGCCCGTCCCCTCTCCCTCTCTGCCTCTCTTGCTGCATCTGTCATCTTCTTGCTGCAGATAAAGCTAAAAACTTTTACCCCACAATAACAATAACCATTTTGCAATTTCGATAATGCACTTTTTTCCTTATTATTATTTGTGGCGAAAAGATATTCGACCAGCTAAAGCGCTTAGAAAAGGAAAGAAATTGGAGAAGTGGGCAAGGACAGAGTGAATCCCAAAGTTTTTCTATATGAATAATGTACAAAATGCTGACAGATTTATCTTTACCTAATTGCGTGCATCGGCTAAAAGATAAAAGCTAAGCTTATCTCAAAGTTGAGTCCAAAATTCAAGTAAAGATTAGATAGTTCGAGATATAGAAAGCATGTCTTTATCATATGCTTATGCATGCTTATTTATGTAGTTATTTAATTAACCTAGATTTGCAATTTATGATTTATAAGGCTGATTACTGACAACATCAACAGTTTCTTACGTATTGACCCACTCAGCTAGACAACTTGGGTTTTTCTATATCTCAGTTACTTGTTCAAAATACTTATCATAGCATAGATAATTGGCACTGAAAGTGGAAGTGTGATTTTGAACTGATCTGCTTAGCACAGATAGGTTAAAATTAACTCGACTTTGAAACTCTTTTAAAAACATTCAAAGTGAATTCCATTTCACGTTTATTACAAATATATTCTAATAGAATTTCGAAAGCATTTGATTCACTTAGTATTATTAACCACATTCGATATTATCTTTTTCTATATTGTTACTCATTCCTAACTTCGCTTTTATATGCGTCAATTCAGTTGCTTTTCAAACAGTTCTCCAACCTCTTCTTAAGGTCAACACTGGAGTCAGAGCATAATCCGACACCCTCACTTTTATTTTTTATGCTCACTTCAGTTCACTTACTTTGCAAGCAGTTTGCAGCTGCAGTTTGAGCTCTTAAATCGTTTCCCCTTTTTGGCCATCATCATCAGCAGATCGACAATTTGTGAGTTATGGCAGGGCACACACACTTATTGCTTTCAGATCGATGCAACCGCATACTTTGCATTGATGGAGGTGGTGCAAAGACCGCCCACAATTTGCTAAGCGGTGCGCATCTAGGCGCCCAAGGCACCCAAGGCACACACCCTATCAAATATGTGCAACTGCCTTCCTGTGTGCAACTTCCACACCCTGCCGCCTACCGTCGCTCAACTTGTCTGCATGAATCATTGTCATTGCAAACCAAAATTGTGCACATGACCGATGGACGATGTGACTGTGTGTGTGTGTGTGTGTGTGCTGAGATTGTAGAGAGTAGAGTGAGGGGCAGGGGCAGGGGCAGGGGCAGGGCTAATGTGCATTGCATGCATTGACTGTCAAAATTTGTATGCACAACAAATTTCTCATATATTTAAGTACACGCAGTCATAATGATGCGATGCGGATACGCAAAATGCATAAATGCAACAGCAGCAGCAACAACAGCAGCAACAGCAACAGCAACTGCAACGGCAAAAGCAACAGCAGCAAACTGAAGTTTTCAACTCTGGATGGATGCATCAATCATACGCCACGTGGACGGCCTGGCAATAATGCTTTAGCTGCTGCCGCTGCTGCTGCCGCTGCTGCTGCTGCTGCTGCTGCTGCTGCTGCTGCTACTACTACTATTGATGATGATAATGTGCGTCTGGCATCAGCCCTAATGCTATTAAAAATCAATCAATGGCCCTGATAAAACAAATGGAAAAATGCATCGCTCGCCTTATCAGCTCTGGCTTTTTGTGTGCGCCTCATTTATTGCGCTTATCAGCTTTTAATTAAGTAAATTTCGTATACAAAGCAGCAGCAGGCAACACATATTATATATATTTAAATATTTTTGTATATGCATAGTAAATACTTCCTATGTACTCGCAGGTCTGGCATATTAGCTGTGCTCTGCACGTTTTCTTCTTACATTTTTCGTTTGTTCGCTTTGTACGTACTGAAAATTATTTTCACATATTTATATATATTTTTTTTTTATTATTATTTTGTTCTTTTCCCTTTAGAATATTTTTTAGTGCATAAATTTTTGCGCTTGGGTTTATTTCGCTGAATGCAATTCCCAATGCAAATTGGGCATTATTTGTTTCTGTGCGCGACTGTGTTGAACATTTTTATGCTGCCTTGCATTTCAATGTGCGCACACACACACCAGCTGTTGTGCCAAAGCCAAAAAGGCAGCCAGGATTTTCAATGGTCGTGTGTGTGTGTGTGTGTGTGTGTGTAGTTTTTCTACGTGACACAATTAAAAAACTAAATAGAAAATTGTAAAAAACGCTTCTCATTTTGTATTGAAAGCGAAATTTAATATGCCAAAAGGCTTAGACTGCACACACTGTACGACAGGGGGCGCCACACACACACACACAACTCCAGCGCTAGGGCAAGGAAAATGCTCGGTGTTCAAACAAATAAAAAAGAACCTTTGCGCTTTTAACTTGCTGATGTTTATGAGCGGTAAAAAAAACGGTAAAAGCCAGCAATTAGTATATGAATTAGACTAGGATTAAGGGAAGAAAAATGGTTAGTTTTCAAACGACTCAAAGGATTAATTAGTTTGTATGGCTTGATTTGTACCTTTTATAAACTGCTTTAAGTTTGTCTAAATTCCAGGGAAAACAAAAGTCACAAGTGGCAGTCACAAGTGGCAGTCGCAAGTGGCTAAGAGTGAGTAAGCCAATATATTTAGTATATCACATTCATATTCATATTCATTTGTCATGCTGCTTATCGAAAGTTGTGAATGACAGTCCAAATGGGTTTTCCCACTCACTTAACTTACTACGTTTCTCCTCTTTATCGCTTAGTAATCTCAAAAGTGAACTTCAACTGCCAATTAAAAATGGGAAAGTGGGTATAATGAAGTTGTGCACAAGTTTGTAACAGGCAGAAGAAAGCAACTCCGATACTCCGATACTATTCTTGATCAGGTTCAATAGCCGAAACAATATGGCCTATCTGTCTGTCTATCTATTTGAAGAAGACGATCTCAGAAACTTAGAGAGAGAATATAAGTTCCAGTCTACGATAAATATATCTAGTTTATTTATCTAACTACATCCAACTCATATGTTAAAGATATATATCATTTACTGTGTTTCTAATAAGCAACTTTCAAATTTTAATTAAGATCAGCAAAAGAAAAACAGTTTTTCTCCATTCATCCCGCATTTTCAGATTGAAGAAACTACTTTCAGCCAGCCGAATATCTATTAAAGGGTATCTCATAGTCGAACACTCTCGGCTAGCGCATTCTAACTTATTTTAGCTAATCAATAATACAAAAAATAATAAATATTTGTCACATTAGCACTGCTACAAAAGCAAGCGTTGCGGATTTGTCATTAAAAGGCCCACACAGGCAAAACCTCATTCAACTTGTTGGTTTGACAAATTATTTCAATTAAAAAATGTAAATGTAAACGGAAATATTTGATTGTAATTAATAATTGGATTACAAACGAGCTACTCGATTAATTGGTATTAAAAAAAAAACGTACTCTGAATCAGCGGTGTGAGGAGCTCAGCTTAAGTTAATTCAACACGACTCGCAATTGTCGTCACTTAATTAATAGCCTCACATTTAATCTGTTTCAAACTGCACCCTTTCCCCCTCCCTTGGCAAACCCTTCGTACGGTCTCTCGTTTTTTTATTCGTTGATTATCGTTTTATGGAGTTGGCATGGCCACATCAAATATATTATACTGATCGTATCTTCGGGCGACTGAATACGCTTAGTGCATTCAACTGGCGCTCAAAAAGAAGAGAGAATTGTCATAAGCCTATTAAGCGAGGCCTTAAAATTATTATTGTTGTTGTTGTTGTTGTGGTTGTTTGGCTTATTGTTTGTTTGTTGTTGTTGTTTAAGTGAAATGCTGGCAATGCTTTAAGTGTGCCATAAAAAGTAAACAGTTGCCGAGGATGTGCCCAAGGGAGCGACTCTTTCTCTTTCTCTGTGCCTACCAGGAAGCCATTAAGCGATCAACTAATTAAAGACGCCCCATGCATAAGCTGTATATATATATATATACACCATATATATAAGTATCTTCCAAGACAATGCACCGACTGAGATGAATGCACAGTTTTTGATGGGCCCCAATATTCATTTGGTATAATCACTCAGGGCTTATAAAAATGTTGAAAATCATTTAGTCATCGTATTGTTGCAATAAAAATTTATTTTTATATATAATAAAATCCCACATAAATCGCTGCGGTCTTTATGTGTCATTAACTTTATTACAACATTTCTGTGGATCTTTCATATGGGTGACATTTTCAATATATAAATTTAGTTATTTAAATATATGTATGTATATGCATCAGTATTTTGAAATCGAATTGGTCAATTTGTTAAATGGCAATCGTTTAAAATAAACTCAAACCTCAATAAATAAATTGCATTTGCAACTGGCGGTCAGTCAGTCAGTCATTTGGACTACGATTGCCATGCATTATTAACAATTATGAATGTGCAGCGAAAAGAGCTGGGCAAACCAAATGCGAATATGAATATCAACTCGCCAACATGCTGCGTGCTTCTCTGTGCCACTGCACACAAATAGAAGAACACGAAATGCGTGCGCCGGGGGTCAGCAACAACAACAACGACAACAAGCAAGAACCTACAACCAACAACAACAACAACAACGACAACGACAACAGCTATAACAACTGAAAATAAAATCAACACGACGAAATGCACATGCAGCTGAACAGTAGCGCATTTCCATGCACTAAATGCACATATGTAGCAGAATATAAATGATTCTACACTGCAACAAATGGGGCATGCTTCAAATGCATGGGTAGCTTCTAGATATGGTACTGTTAAGCCAGCTCCCAGATATCAGATGTTATAGAAACGATTGTTCTTTGACTAGTCTTAAGTAGAAGAAAATGAGTTCAAAGTGTTTGACTTCGTTTCAACTACAAGTTACTTTTTCTGGTCTAAAAATTGTACTGTTAACTGATCAAAATACTTGTTTCAAGTCTGATATTCTCAATTTAAGAACTTCTTATAAGCACTTATATTTAAATTTTTAAATTTGCACTTCTTCAAATTTGTTCTATTTGCTGTCTAAAGCTAAAGCCATCTATGGCAACCCAAAAGCCATATTTAGTTGAGCATTAAAAACTTATCTTATCATAGTCATATTTCTTTCAGTGCATATGTGTGTATGCATTTTTTTGAAATGGACCCACATCAAGATAAGGGGCATATGCATATGCCGGCTCCACTCCCTGCAGATGGGCTCTGCCACGTCGCGTGCCTATGACCCCAAAATCCCAAAACGCACACACACACACACGCACGCACACAGATACTCCGATATGGCCAGCATAAGCATACATAATGAATATATATATAAATATATATGAACGATTGCTGAACGCACAATGCACGCTTATTGTTGCTTGGCTGCAGTCCAGTCCAGGGTTTAATGCAATATTTTGTTGTCTGCCCCGCTAGGATGCAAGTACGCGTTCACATTTAACTTGTTATTCATCCATACTAAACACAGTTGCCACATATTCCCCACCCCCTTGGCGGCACTCTTGGCCACCCCTTTTCTGACCATGCGCTCATTAAGCGTTAGCTTCTTTTTTTCTCTTTTTTTTAATCAAAATATGCGCAATTTATTCGTGCCAAAGGAGCGCAAGAGGCGACAGGGCAAAGTGCGGAGTGCACGCGGATCGGGGGGTGGGGGGGTGGGGTGTGGTTGGGTTGTCAGTCTTAAGGACATTGAACCTCACACCCGCTTAGTCGATGAGTCAGAAACACAGCGCCAGACACACGCGACGTGGCAAATACGCCCACTGCCACAAACTACTACGGCTACTACAGTGGACACTAGCTAAGGAAAACTGCTTCGTTTGCAGATGTGTTTTCATATTCAAAAAAATTAAAGTTAAATTAATTTTTCCATCTTTGACAGAAGTAGTACTCAGTTCAATCTTAATCCCTGAGGGTACTCCTTAGCGAGCGACTACTGTGGCAAGGCGAAGGCTATACAACATTGAGATTGGCATGCAGAAATAAGTATATGCATATGATATATATATATATATATGTATAATAAAAAGGCACAATTTGTACATTTATTAAAGGCCCTCAAAAACACTGAGTGAGTAAATTATAATTGAGCGACGCGACGAGCAACTGAAAGAAAAAAATGAAAAACCAACTCCGGCCGGAGGAACGGCAGGCAGCCCAGTGGCAAGGGGCAAGGGGCAGGGGGCAAGGCGAGCCCTTCAATCGAGCCCGCATATTGTTTATTTAGTAAGGATATCGAAACCCGAGGCGCAGCCAGGCATATGCCATACATGCTACATGCTACATGCCCCAGCTGCAACAGGGCTCGCTGTTGTGTATATTTATTTACGTTAGTATATAGGAGGGCAGTTTTTTTTTGAGGTTTCATTTTGACTGAATATTGCTAAAATATTTTATTGGTTAGAGCTGCCTGCCTCTTAACTGTTTATAAATAATTCAAATGGGTTTTTTAAAGGAGGTTTAATCAAAATTCGATAGAAAAAAGAAAATATTTGCTAAATATGAATATGAAATCAATCAAAATAATCCTTTTTAAAAATTGTTTTCTAATTTAATTTCGAGTTTCGAAAATCATAGCTCGAGTGGAGTTTAAATTGTGCTAAATGCACTTAACACAGTTATGTTTATTAATGGAACCGCCCTCGATTGAGTTGTATATACATATATACATATGTGTGTGTGTGTGTGTGTGTGTAATGTACATAGCATAGTAGATATGTGGCACATGACGGACGCAGTGGCAGCAACAGAAGCAGCAGAAGACATCGTCGTCTGGCTGTAGTAGCTGAGTGTCGCCAGCTAGGCGCTGTGTCTCAGAACTCCCGGTTCAATAAACGCACGCACTCACACATACATACACACAGAGAAAGAGAGAGAGAGAGAGAGAGAGAGAGGGAGAGAGAGATAGTGGCATACACTCATGAGTGGCATATTCACATTCACATACACTCACGCACTCGCGCTTATGAGTGGCGCGTAATCAAATAAAACGACGAACGACAAAACGACGAAGTGGAAGTCGAAGTCGAAGACCAAGACAAGCAGATAGGGGAGGAGGAGTTGGAGTAGATGGAACAGGAAGAGGGGCAGGAGTTGGTGTTGGAGTGGAGGGTTGGTTGGGGCAAAGGCGAATGCGGTTGCATGCCCAAACGGAAGTTGCCCGGAAAATGTACATAGAAAGTGAACTTAAGTTAAGTTATCAACACACACAACACACACAACGCACGCACACACACACTTGATGAATTCTTCAACTTGTTGTTGTTTAAAAAGTTGTTGCCAATGTGACACTGTTGTCTCAGTGTTGCAACTGTTGTAATTTGCTTGAAACTTTTACCCAATTCTAATTGGCAAAAATACACAGCGATTCAAAAGAGAGAGAGAGAGAGAGAGAAAGAGTGAGAGAGAGGAAGGGAGGAAGAGAGCGAGACACTGAAGTCAGTTCTTAGACGTTGTTTGTTGTTGTCTGTTGTCTGGTTGTTCATTGTGCGCTTGTTGTCCAAGTTTGTTTTTGGCTTGGCAATTTTCTAATGAATCCGTAGAATTAGATTGTCGGATATGCCAGGAGCAGGTGTCAAATTTTCAGTTGATAATTAAAGTCTAAGAACAAACTAATAGAAGACAAGAAAGACTATAAATTGAAATGAAGCAAAATAATAATAAGATGCCAGAATACTTCTTGTTAAATGTCAATGGCTTCTCGGCAACTTCTTATTGCTGATAACAGAACATAAATAATATGCATGAAAACATACACATATAAATACAAAAAAAAATATATAAATCTTTAACTGGGCTCAGCGATAACGCATAGCTTGATCATTATAATAATCTTTAGCACTGCGTTTGAGTGCACATTAGGGCAATAAATTCAAGTGTACGCTTTTCGAATTAAAGTAAAATTGAGTAATTTACAAAACAAACAGAAATTCTCCGAAAAAAAACTCGAATTTCTGTAAGTTCTAACGAAAAAACATTTCATCTTGTTTATGTGTCTCTTCCTGTTTGTGATTTATGCGGGGGTACAATTTTGTCTAAAAATAATTATGCAGAGGCATGTTGAAATCAATTCTAAATATAACTGTTTTAACTGTGGTTCGTTTTCTCTTATATATATGTTACTTTAGCACTTACAATCGCATCCTCGGAGACATCACTTCTCTCTTTGCTCGACGGCTGTTGCGCCCACTGCTGTTGCTCTCCTGGTTCACCAGGGCTATTATTATTATTGATGTTGTCGTTGTTGTTATTGTTGCTATGGTCGTCGTCGTTGTTATTGGTTTTATGATGATGGTTGTGACTGTGGCTGTTGTGGCTATGATGCATCAGCAGCTGATGCTTATTGGTTGCCGCCGCAGCTGACGCTGTCGACGTCGACAGCCAGGCGAGACCGAGCGAAACCAGCACCAATCCTCCATATGTGTAACACATTTTTGTTTTCCTGTGCGCAGACCTGGCAACACTCGCAAACAAATTTCACTTGTGTATGTGGTAGAAATTGAAGCAAGCCAGCAGCAACACTGGCCAAACACTTGCACTTTTTTTTGCACGCACTTTTTTGGGTTGAATACTTTCGGATACTGCACTTCTTGCAGTGCTCTGCAGCAATTGTGACTTGAACTTTTCACTTTTTCTGCTACTACTGCTGCTGTTATAGTTGTTGTTGTCGTTGTTGGTGGTTAATGCACATGCGCACTGTGGCAGTGCAGCCGGCAGCAGCAGCGCCAGCGCCAGCAGCGAAAGCAGCTTCGATATAGCTCTTTCCCTTTCTATTTTTTAGTTTTTGTTTTGAATTCCTCTTCGGGCTTTGCCCTTTTTTCCTGCTGCTTCTTTACATATGACGCATGCAGAAGGGAAGATATTTTAGTAGTAAATTAAATGGAAATTTGACTACTAAACACACATTAGCTAATGTCGTTGTGGTTGTCGTTTGGCTTTTGTTTGCTTTTCTTCGCTTTTGTAAATGCAACGACACAATTAATAAGCACGCGACGCGTCTACAATAACGGTTCCTTTATTGCTGCTCTGCCGTTGCTGCTGCTTTTCTTGATGTAATCCTACGCATTCACTTACACACACGCACATACACACACACACACACAGTGCTCTGCTCTGCTTTTCTGTTATTACAAAAAAGTAGTAGGCGGCGGCGCAACAACAATGTATTCCACAAGAACAACTCACGCGACTCACGTTCGGCTGCCTGCGTCTTCTTTATTTCGTTTCGTTCAGTTTTTCTTTTTTTTTTACTGTGTATATATATATTTTAATAATCCTTTTTGTGTGGCGCACGAAACGGAACACAAAGCGAAAATCTCGTTAGACCGCCTTTGCCTTGTGTTGGCTTTGGCTTCCAGCGCGGTACTGAGCGCGACAGGGAATCGCGCGCGATTCATGACCGTTTGTTTTGTTATTTTTCGACATCTTTCAGTCAGCCAGTAAGAGAGTCTCGAGCAGCGCGAGATGATCGCCGTACACACAGAGAGCGAACGGACTTTGCAGTCAATGCAATCGTCAATGGCAGAGAGACGATTGCTTGCGCTGCGATTGCTGCTCTTAACTCTCGTGCGTAGAGTTTCGCCTATTTCTATGCTTGAAGCCAATGCCTTATTGCAGAAGAGACAGTGTTGCAGAGCTGCAGTTTTGTAGCAGAGTTGCTGCACAACTGCAGTTCTTTGAGGGTCAATTAACGATCATGTCAATTAAAGAGAGCAAGAGCATATTTACTACTCTTAGGCCTTAAGTTGGGCATGTGAAGTTGGGAGTTTATTCTGCAGATAGAGATAGAGACAAGTTAAAAAGAGATTCAATTGATCAATTGATTTATATTTATTTATCTTCGATAAACCTTAACCCGTTCATAAATTGATAACTGTATTTTTATCGCTTCAATTGATGACTTTGGTTTATTATGATCACTTTTATATGATAATACATCAGTAGATAATTGAAAATTTTAAGAACTTTTGGGAACCATTTCAATGTTTTTCAATAAAAACTATATTTTATATATTTTAAATTTTATTTTATATTTAAAAAAAATATAATATTTTTTTTTTAATTCGATCTTATATTATATTTATTTTATCTATATTATATATTTACAAATCTCTGAGGCTGACGCACTCTCGATAATTGTGATCCATATTCATTTCAATTTTAATTTATTGTCATTTAATTATGCCCATGTATTATCATAGACCTAGACCCCAACCTACATAAAGAATATACATATATATATATATATATATTTCTCTGCTCGAATTGAGCAGCCGGCAAATTTGAGTCAGTCTTGAGGTCTTCAGAGTTCAATCATCAATTGAACACACACATAAAAAAAACTATGGATTTTTTGTAGTACTCTTCTACAGCTAATAACCCACTGTGCGCCAATGGGCCGTGATGACCCAAAAAAAAGTAAATAACTATGATTACAAGTGATTCCAATAATACCTTATCAAAGATAGAGGGCTTACTCAATAGGTACATATAGAATATGGCGTAACTTCCGATCGAAAAAACCCGAAAGAAAATGAGCCAAACCTTAAACGGAATTGATGATACGCATTGTAACCATGGTCAAGATCAGACGCCTTCACTTATCAATAAATATATATATATATATTCATTCATGTACATATCTAAAGTGGTTGCTAGACTGTTATCACATCCGGCTATACATGATTTATGTTTTATTCATTTTATGGCAAAATTTTATTTTTGATAGTGAGTTTTTAAATATATATATAGATATATATGGTCGATGTCAATGACTCAGTGCTGGCATTATCTGTTTTGTATAAATGTTGTTTTTGCATTTCTCATGCTGTGTATTAATTGCGTTCTCCCATTAGTTGCCCGTTGATAAATGCGTTTGTATCTCACACAGCTTGGCGAATAATAACAATATTGTGCAGGCCTCGTGGCAGTGGCAAGTTCGTGACATAAATCATTTATGGTGCGGATCGCCAATACATATATACATTCACACATATATAAATATATCTCGACTTAGTGTGGGTCGATTTGGATAGTGTAGTGTGTCTAACATAAGTGAGTTGTTCCTGTCCGGAGACTTCCTATTGTGCAATGTTTTTATGACTCAATTTAAATATTTTTATTTTAGCATGCGATTTCTTTCTCACATTTGTATATGGACATTGACCGCGATTTACATGTTTCCACACATATATATCTGTGTCTATATATATATATCACACGCGCTAAATCGAACACGTTCCATTTCCACACTGGCGACACACTGTGGCAACCAAATTGAGGCAGGAAATCCGAAACAGTTTCGAAATTTTTGTGTTTGAATTGCCTGTTACCTGACCATATCTGAGATGGCTTAAAGGTGCCAACTGATCGTGGCTTAAATACAATATGCTACGCTTAGGTATTTTTTTGTACATTCCTTTGGAGTTTCTTATGTTTTCCAGAGAAGGAACTGTTTCCAACGCCATAAAGTATATACATTCCTGATCGGGAGTGATCTGGTTGTTATAAAATGAATTATTTATTTTATGTGTAACCAAACTCATCAGTTATGCTTTGACTATAAGTTATCAATATCTATATCTAAATATTATATCATACATATAGAGATATATAGAGATATATAGAGATATATAGAGATATAGAGAAATGTGTATGTCAGAAGTTTCTCTCCGTTCTGCAAGCGAATCTAACCTTCTGCTTTCCTAAGTGGGTCAATCTTTCCCCTTTTTAACTTCAACCGAATAATTAATGACAAAAATGTAAAAAACTTTTATTTAAAGTTGCAGTAAATTATTATAAGTAATTCAAATGTTGCAAGTTATTTTTAAAATTCATAATTGAATTAGTTCAGGCCAGTTAGGAGACAATTACAACTGGGTTACTCTCAAATACTATACTCTTTTTTATATATATATAGATGTTGCCACACATATATAGATTGCTGCAAAGATTACATCAAAACCGCTTTTAAAGCTTAATAAAAACATGATTGGAAAATTAAAACAATTAACAAACTACAGCCACAATTTGTAGTAATAAAGTTTTGGTTGTGAATGACGCACCTTCCATACAAATGTATCATCAAGTAAAAGTTTTTTATTTTGTGTTGCATGTGGAAGACAGGAAATGCCGGCCTAATTTGTACAGTAAACACTACAGTGATGGCCTCCACATCTGTCCGCCAGTTCTCTGAGCAGTTCTCTTGTCTCTGCCTGCAATTAATATTCAGCATATTTTGTTTTGTAATAACAACTGCAATGACCCGTGCAATGCACCCCGGCTCCGTGTCCGTGTCCGTGTCGGTGTCCGTGTCCATCAGTTGAGGCTGTACCATTAATCAGATTCGATGTTGGCATTTCATTTTGACCCATTATCAGCAAAACTGTCACCGCTCACAGAAAATTTATTGAATTAATTAATTACAAAAAACCAAAAAACAAAATGAGAGATTTTTATGAAATATGACAAAAATCCATGAAAAATTCCACATTTCAATTTGTACAGCATAACAAAATTCACTTTAATTTTAAGCACTTTTTTTTGCTGCTTTTTTTATGATTTTTTTTTTTTGTATTATTTTTTGGATATAAGCCAACAGGTTTTGCAACCTCACCGGACATACTACATCAAAAAAAAAACAACAACAACAACACAAAGAAGCCAAACACAAAAGAGTTGAGAGAGTCGTGTCTAGTCAGTTTGTGGGGGAATTTGAAATGCTCTATAAAGGTGTAAAGCGCATTAAATATCATTATTTATTGGCATAATTAATGAGCTAACTGTGCATTCCTCTTGTCAATTAACGTTGGTAATTAATGCGATTTACGTATCACAAATGAAACCAGAAAAATTACCACAATATTTGATTCATCAGAGTATGTTTTTTTTTACATTTTACACACTGTCATCTGGAATATGATAATGAGATGACTGCGTTCTGGAAATTCGTAGTCGCATCAAAATCATGGTTGGCTGATTTCCCCTGGATCCCCAATTTCACATGACTCAAATTGTAAAATATAATAAAATTTCGTCGCAACTGACGCACAAACCTTCGATAATATATATAATGTAAGCATAATGCAGATAAACTGTAGCCGGAAAGGGTCCTAGTCATTTTTTGGCACTCGACTCATCAGAGATCTGATGACGTATTCCAAAACTTATGAATCTGTAATAAAATGGAACATAACGGAACAAATTTATTTAAATTGATGAGTCATCATCTACAATTGAGTATTGTATAAGTCAAATAAATATTTTGAATATCTTTTGTAATTTCCAAAATAATATTTGTTTGTACTTACCTGTTTTAAATCTTCTCTCTAATTGGCTTTGAGACTTTTATGATCCTTGAGCGCATTTTTGGGATTTGATTATTTAATCAATTCGAAATGTTTGGAATCGTTTTGAAAACCTGAAAAACTGTTTTTTTTTTTAAGTATTTTAACATAGTTAAATTAAATTTGAAGTACTTTAATATAAATTAAATCCAAAAAATATCTTAAAAATTATTCTTCCAATGGAGCATTTTTACTTAGATGTTGACCTTAACGCAAAGGACTTGTTGCATCAATTTATCCTGCGAAAGCAACCCTTTTACTTAAGTCAAAACTTTGCCGTGAAAACTTACCAACTGATAAATGGAAAACACGGTTGAAAATACAGCTTTGCCACAACTCAAAACAAAGGTGAAAAATTTCGAATGTTTTCGTGTAGAACATCAAGAAGACAAGTGTTGAAGCTAGTGGGGCAGCAACATATTCAGTTGCAGCACTCAACGGACGGCTGGACAGGATGTATTTCACTCAGGAGTTTGTGTTTCATTAGCAGCATAATTTGAGGGCAAAGTTTTTGGCCCGGCCGCAGCGTGCAGAAAGAAACTGCATAACTTTGCCATACTTCAGTTGCATTGCGTGTAATATTTAATTATAAGACACACACACACACACACACACACACAGCAGTAGTAGTAGTAGTGGTGGCCACTTCCCCCTTCCCCCGGCGGCACTTGCCAATTGCACTTTAGCGGCACAGCTAGTGGCAACCAACACGGCATAAACGTCTTGGGGCATAAAATATTTAATTGTGTCACGTAACTTTTTGCTAACCGACTCGACGGAATGCAACGATGAAGAGTGATGCAGACGGGGGGGAGGGAAGCGGTGCGGGCTTAAGATGAGCGTACCATATTCATCCGGGGCTGAGTTGTTGCATTTGCAGCAGCGCAATTTGGCTTAAGCTCTCGGGAAGCGCGTGGTTTTTTATGCAAAAGATGTGCCACACGAATGGCGTTTACAGAATTAGCCAGGCTGAGAAGCAGCAAAGATATAAAACACAAATCGCGCAACTCTTCACTCCGTTTACCATATGAAATATACAGCTTTATTCAGTTGCTTCGCCTTTGTTTTAAATACAATTTGAATTTAAATTTAACAAATAAAAAAAAAAAGTAGATTTTAACCGAATTTGAAAATGCTCTCCAAATTTTGTGTAAACGTTTCTTTATAGCCTATATATGCTGAGCAGACAAATTTTTAATTTCGTATTTGTTTTTTTTTTTGTTATTTTTGTTTTTCGTTTTTAAGTCGAGTCTTTGTATTTTTGTTGTGTAACGCGAATTCAATATTTGCCATTATCCTTATAGGATTACACATACATGTATATAATATATAATTTCTATATCAATTAGTCGTGTTCGTGTGTGTGTGTGTGCTTGAGTGTGTATGTGTATGTATGTGAGAGTTTTAATGTTTGCTTTAAATTTCTTAATGTTTTTTTTGTTGGTGCTTTTTCTTTGCGTGTATTTCCCATTAAAATGCACAGTACAATTTTCTTTAAGTGCAGCGCGCACAACAACAATGACCAAAATGTGATTTTCCATTTGTGTTTTTTTGTTTTTGTTTTTAAATAATAATTTAACTGTTATGATTAAGATTAGGGGCGCGTGTGGGCGCGGCCGGCTTGTGGCTGATGTGCTTGTTTCAGGGGAGCGTGTAACGCACATAGGGCACCTCCACATCCTCACCGTCGACATCGTTGCAGCAGATCTCAAAGACCAGCGAACGCTCGTAGGGCTCAATGCGTCGCTTGGAGACACGGCGAACCACCTCAGACATGGGCAGTGGCAGGCGTTCGGAGCACTTGGCCTTGGGCATGAAGAAGGAGTAGAGCATTGAGACGCCCTGCGACAGCATTGTGATCTTCAGTTTCTCCTTCTCATCGAAATAGTTGAGGAACTCCTGCAGCGTCATCTCACCGGTCACCTCGAATCGATCCCACAATGTCCATTCCTGGTCGTAGTATTTATTTTTGGCCGCCTGCAGCGGCTCGGAGAAGGCGATGAATGGCAATGCCAAATTGGCGAATGCATTCTTAAATTTGGCCAAATCCCGATGACCGTTAATCAGTTTCATCACCTCGAGCACAGCCAGGCCGGACAGCACCGATGTGGTGGTCGCAATTGCCGGTATTATTTTGCCAGCGATCAGCTTAGACTTGTGACGATCGGCCGGTGGGATTTTGTAGTTGGTCGCCCGCAAATTGGAGCAGGCAACAATGAAGTCCATGTGCAGATTGTTGTCATCGTCCTTCTCGAATTCGAGCGGCGTTATTGTCGACTTCTTGTCCGCATTCTTCAGCAGCTCAGTGATGATCTTATCAACACGATCCTGATCCACCTCGCCATCATCATAGTTATTGGCCGAGGCGGCGGCAGCGGCCTCATTTGTCTCAATCTTGACGCCAGAGCGTGGCCTAAATTCAGGCACCTAAAACGGATTGAATATAAATAAATCTGTTCGACTTTACTCTATATAGCTACCACTGCTCGCTCATCCTACCTTAACCTGCTGCACCAGTTCGGCAATCTGCTGGCGATCACGCACTTGTGGTATGCCGTAAACCTCGGCACGCAAATTGGCAGCCGCATAAATGTAATCCAAATGCATCGTTTCGTTCACATCAAAAGCAAGCGGATCCGGGCAACGTTTCGGGCCCGACCAGAACGGTTGACCACTGGAGGTGACCTGATCGGGTGGGAAATTGAAGAGCAGCTGCTTGATCTGATTCGCATAGAGATCCTCCCAGCTAAACCGAGCCCATTCCACGCAGTGAGCAAAGCTCTTCGGTTTGTCATCCAACAAGGCTTTCTACAAAGGCAAGAAAAGATTATAAATAAATAATAACAGAAATATCCAGTTTAAACACTCACCTTAATGGACTCCAGAATCTCAAGTGGCTGTATGCCGGGCAGCTTGAGGATGCGCTCGGTGAACTGAGGATCGGCAATGTATTGGGCAGCATTTTCGGCATTCTGCTTGAAGACACCCTCGAAGGAGTCGCGTGCCCATTGCAACGTATGCTCAATGGCATTGGGAAAGTTCTTCAACGTGCAAATCGGTATACTCTTCTCTGGGGGATCCTGCGAGGAGCTGTACGATTCGGTGGCAAATGGCACAATCACCTGCACGTTGCCCATGGTGCCGAGCGTGCCCGTCTCAACGAGCGGTATGCGATTGAAGATGCATTTGCGATCCATATAGATGCGTGCATCGACATTGTCCAAAGCATTGGCGACGCCATCCAACTTGCCAAAGAACTCCTCGGAGAAGACCTTCTCCGTTTCGGCGCCCACGCGCAATTCATGTGCCGTCACCTTAACATCGGGATTCATGCGCCTGATTGCATCTGCTGCAGTGAGCGCCTTGGGTTTCTGTACATCGTGAGGACGGAACAGAAACTGACGATTCAAATTGGATTTCTCGATGAGATCCATGTCGGTGACAAAGATCTGGCCATTGCGTGCACCCAGCCCGAGCATGCCAAAGTTCTTGAGCAGCTCACAGCCAATGGCGCCGGCGCCGACAATAAACCATTTGGCATCGCCCAACAGTTCCTGAAACTTGCGTCCAAATATGGCAATCTGTGCATCATAGCGCGTGCCCATCGGTTGGGCATCTTCCTCGCTGACTCCGTCAGTTGGGAGACATTCGATGGCATCGTAGTAGAACCATTGAAAGATTGGGGTAAATTTACCGCTGCACGCCTTGAGCACCTCCTGGGCAACGATGCCACCGATTGCGGCATCCATGGGGCACGTGTTGCCCGCACAAATCTTGGCAAATTGCAACACCAGCTGCTCATTCACATCGCTCTTCAGCTGCTTGCAAGCGAGCAGAAATTTCTGGGCATCCTCCTCGTTCCAGGGACGTGGCAAGGCGTTGTTGGCCTGCACATAGCCATCGAGCGCCTTAAATGCCACATGCAACGTGGCCGGTGCATCCAGTTTAGCAAAATCAGAGATCAAAAACTCCGGCTCCAGTTCCGCCTCGGCCAATGGCTTGAAACTAACCGATTTGGGCATCTTCACTTGAGTGGCAACCCCAGCCGATTTATAGGCGGTAAATTTACTAGTATCTCCAATGCTGAACGTATATGGACCGAGTACGCTGATCTTAATCGGTTGACAGCCATTCAGTTCCAGCATGCCCTGCACCTCGGAGAAGGTGACATAGTCACCATCATTGAAGCCATGACGTGTCTCATCCAGGCACGTGACAACACCCTGTGCATCGTGTGTTATGCTCGCAATCATTGTGGACACCGGCTGGGCGCCATCCTGATCATAGATGGTGAACTTATCGCCAAAATCGCAGAAGACCTTGGCGAACAGGCCGCGCGTCTCCGCAATGATCAATGCAATATTATTATCATGGGCGAATTGTGCAATGCGCTGCTGCTCGTCGGCATCCGAATTGGTCAGCACAATTACACGGAATTTGCGCAGGAACTCATCCGTTAGGGGGCCAGTGTGTGAGAGAGTGCGCACATAGCTATTCAGCTCGGCCAATTGGGCACAGGAGGCCTCGGCACGATTCTTGCCAATATCCGATTTGGTCAAATAGAATTGCGAGGCCAAATCATTCAGCTGTGTGAAGAGGCCAAAAGAAAATTGATTAGCAAACAAGTTAAAACAGTAATAGCTAGAGGGTCAGTTTTTAGAACTCGATTAACTAATTCTCCTCTTTCTTTTATATCTATAGCTATATTTATTTTTAATTGACTTAATCTTAGCTTGAGGATATGTTTGGTGTAAGAGAAACTACTTTTCCTCTTAATTTACTTATTCGATACTAAACTTCTCAATTTTTAACCTAAGTTTATGTTATAAAAGAAACTACTTCTCAAATTCCGATTGATCCTAAACAACAATTTAAATACTCCATAGAAAATGCATCTTTTTTCTATCGTCTTTCCCAACTTTCCTACTCCCTTTGCTTAACCAATTTTCAAAGAGTTCAGCGAACGCGCAAAATATTGTGAAATTCATCGAAAAGTCGCTGACTCTTCCAGCGGTGACTAAGTAATCCCCTAGGTAGGGGGAAAGTGGGTGCAGTATGGGGTAGGCGAATGGTATGAATGGCACAACAAACGGCAAAAAGCAGATGAGACGACGCCGAGACAGACTGAGACGCTCATGCGCAAGCTCCGTTCGCGGTATGCACTTAACAGTGCTCATTTTGTGTGTGCTGTCTGGCAACGCTGTTAAAGCGCACAAATTGCTGTTAACTAACCAGAGCAAAAACTGGTAAAAGTACGCTGACCAAACAAGCAGCTAAATACAATTGCTTATCGCAATTAATGTTCTTAAGCACAACAAACCAAATAAATAATTTCTATGTGGCCAATTTCGCTGCTGTGCCAACATATTAAAACAAAAGCGAACGTGCAAACAAAACGTAATGTGAAAACAAATTACACAGTAGCAGTATTAGCTGCAGAACTCACTAGTCATCTCGCCCGCACACTTTTGTAGCGAGAACAAAAAGCGGGCGCAAATGCCAAAGGTGCGAGGGTAGAGGAGGAAGTAAACTGTATGAAGAAAAAAATTAAGCAACTTTTTTTCTGCTTAGGCGCTCTTTTCTTTTTACGCTTTTGCGCTTAACTAGTGTGTTGAAAACTAGGCAAACATAACCTATAAAAGAATTGACCGACGCCGCTGCATGCAAAAAAATTTTTTTTAACGAGTTTGCCAATTCGCTTCAATTTTTTTTTTTTGCAGAATCATGAATCATGTACATTATAATTTTTCTGTCTCGCTAATTGTAGAATTTTACAGATCTATTTTCTCTACGCATTTCGCGCGCGCGAATGTCAATTATTGATTTTTAACGAAAACGTTTTTTTTTGCTCGCTGAACTCACCGTACAAGTTGCTGTGTCATGCAGGGTGATCGATTTAACGCCGCCCAAAATGACATTCTTGGCTACTTCCAAGCCGAGGCCGCCCAAACCGGACAAAAGAATATCCGAATTGGCCATGCGACGCATTGCATCGTGTCCCAGCACATAAAGTTGGCGCGAATACAGCGATTCGTCGATATCGCCTCCAGCAGCAGATCCGGCAGCGCTGCTGCTGTTGTTGTTGGCAGCCATAACTGCACTTGTGTTACTGCTGCTGTTATTGTTGCTGTTGTTGCTGCTGCTGTTGTTGTTGTTGCTGTTATTACTGTTTTTGGTTGAACTAACGTTTGTTGAGCTGACAGCGCGCGCGTTTTTTGTTGTTGTTACTGTTATTGTTGCCAGTTGTGAATTATTATTATTATTAGTTTTTATCGATGAGGAGGACGACGCACAATTTTGTATGCGACTACTTTCCTTATTCACTGCTGACGATGTACTAACAACGACATCCCCGCCACCGGCAGCTGCTTGTTCTTCTTGCTTGCGACGACGGCGACGACATATTTGCTTTGCGTGCGTCAGAGCTGGACGACGATACACACAAATCACTAGCAGTAGCACTCGTTGCTCTAGCTGTCTCGCTCACATTCAACATGTCAACGTCGTTTGCTTTGTCGTGATTTTCGTAGCTGCTGCTGTTGTTGTTGCTGTTAACGCTGCTGTTGTTGTTGTTGCTCGACGATGCTGCTGCTGGCAACAGTGTAGATGGAGAAGTAGGAGGAGCAGCGGCAGCAGCAGAGGCCCACCACCGGCAACTGCCCCAACTGCCCGGCCGGCATCTTCATTCAATTTGAGGCGCTTGCAGAGTGGCGCCTCCGAGCTGCTGCTACTGCTCGTTGCTCTGGCTGACTCAGAGCGGGACATGTTCTCGATTTGCAATTCTGTTGTTTATTTCTCCTGCTATTCCTAAAATAAACCACAACCACAACTACAACGACGATGACCAAAATTTATTCACACGAGGAGGAGTCTGAGGAGTCAAAGAGGCAAAGACGACTGTTTGTTTGATGCTCCGTTTATTTGCTGTCTCTCTCCCACTTTCTCTTTCTCTGTTAGTTAATTACACACAGTTTACACTTAGGCAGGTACAATTGTTTGTAGCTGTATAAAAACGCCACACTAAACACAATTTCAATAGCCGAAATGAATTCGCAATCTTTTTTTGGTGTGTTGCTTATGGAAACACAATTTCAATAGCCGAAATGAATTCGCAATCTTTTTTTGGTGTGTTGCTTGTGGCTCAGTGGTTCACAATAGTGGACTATGTTGACTGGCGTTGCCTGACTGTCAACTTAACAGCATGCGAACGCCATTAACAGCGTATATGCTTTGAATATAACTTCGTTAAGCTGGATGTTTCGTTCAGTGAGTAGTGCGATAAGTTTTGCCGGTTCGGCGATAGACATGCGGCGAATTGTGTACAGCGTTGCCACATGTCAATCGCACGTAGCTAGCCAGACTGCTTAATTTGGGTGGGCTTAGTAATCTGGCAGCTTTATTTTGTGGTGCGAGGAGAATTTAAATTTGAAATTTAACGAGGTTTTCATGGCTTAAACAGAAATTTAAATAGTCAACTTGCATGTGGAATGACATTGTCTGTGGAATGGTTTTTGTCTGTGGAATGAGTCTTTTCGATAAATATTGTAATGAGTCTTTTTGAAACCTGCAAATTTATTAAATTAATAAGTAAAATTCCAAACTGAAGCCCAAAATTGATTTTCTTAGCCCACTTTTCATTGAATTATTGTAATTTTATGATGTATTCAAATAAATTGTTTAAATAAATTGTTTTATTCAATAATAGATAACACACTTTTCAACTTAATCATTATCTGCAACGATCTATTAATTATCCAGCAATGTGAAATATTTCTTAAATGGTGTCATTTTCCTTTGCTTACTTTTTTTGTTGTATTGTCTATTAATAAATAGTCCTTGGCATGTCCTGGTTCCCTCAATGGGCACGCGCCTTTCATCAACTGCTCAGCGAGGCAGCCGCTAAGTGACCCATAGCTGGCCCTTTTCTATATATATACAGATATATATACCCAGTATACCCTGTTGGGTTCAATATCCTTTGAGTGCAGCTAATCTATTTTCGGTGCCGGACGTTCTCGAACGGTAGTCGACCATGAAAATGCGTAATTTTCCTCGAAAAACACAACACACACACACAGTGATCCTTCACAATAGACCCGTGTCCTGTGTGTGTGTGTGTGAGTGTGTGGGGGTGTCCTTTGTGGAAAGTGCTAAGTGCGTGCCATTAGAACAGCTGGCGGATCTGTTGCAAGGATCTTTATGCAGCACTCGCCGCTCGCAGCGAACAGTTGCGTCAAATGCATTTTAATTTACAGTTAGCCAGCTGCCCCTGCAACAGCAGCAGCAACATCAACAGCAGCAGCAGTGTTTTAATTTAGTCACAGAACGCGAAAGTGAAAACATACACTTGAAAAAAAACGGAGCTTAGATTCAGTTTCTTGTGGCTTTTAATATGTGTATAGAAATAATTCAAACAAGTTAAAATGCTGCTTGACTAAGAGATACCCTGTTAAATTAATATATTAAATCTAAAATTCTTTCCCCATCTTCCAGCTCAACCATTTTGTGCAGTGTACGCGATCCTTTGCCATAGAGTTTATCGCGTGCGGTTTTGACTACTTTGTCGCGTGGGTCGCTGCACGAGAAATTAGCATATGTGGCATGTTGTATGTGGAATGTTGAATGTTGATTGTGGCATTTGGTATCTGGTAATTTGGATGCAACTAGCAGCTAGCGAGGTGGGCGAGCGTGTGCAACGGGGTGGGTGGTGTAGGTGCAGCTGTCGGGACTGCTGCAAGCTGACTGATCGCGTGCCCCTTAATTAAGGCTCATCCACATATGGCGAACGCAAAAATTTCTGCCGTGCCTTATGCAAATTTCGACTGCAGCAGGGGAACTCATTAATCTATGTTGAATGACAGCGAAAAAACAAAAACAAAAAAGGAAAAACTATATTTATCAACGCGAAATGAAAAATGATGGTAACAAAAAATAGTCGAGTAAAAAAAACAGTTTTCGATATGCAAATGCATTTTTGGGCAGCGGCATATTCAAATTTCCGAAACTGCATTAATTACAAACGCAATATTTACAAAACAAATGTGTCGCATTGTCGCAGGACATGGCCCAGGACCTCAACTACAAAAAGGTGTGAGCTGATCTCCCCATCTCTCTCTCTCTCTTTCCTACTGACATCTGTCAACCCCTTTTCCAAAGTGCCAAAAATTACAAAGATTACAACTTAATTTCGACTTCTTGCATTTACATTTTCGCTGCATAAATCTCTGGCACGGCGACACAATAAAATGACACTCGAAATAGTTGGAAAATATTTTGTCGTGCCCGAAAGGACAATGCATTGTGCCAGGACACACACAGATAGCGGCAGCGAGAACCCTTCTTCAAGTACCTGGTTTTCCCACATTCAACATTTGCATCTCCTCAGCTCAGCTCAGCTCAGCTGTCAGCCATTCATTATTTTGACTCGATTGTCTTCGTTTTGCTTCCCCGGGCATATTGTCCTTTCACACCTTTCTTTCTGGCTCGCACATCCTTGCTGCCTGCTCCTGTAAATATTTTGATTCCATTTGGCGCAAAAATCTCAAATTGAGCACACAAAATGGAAACGCCCCGCGGAATTTCGAGTTTATAAAATGCACCTTGGCCAATTAGCAGCGCCCTCATCTTCAAGCCCGGCCCTAAACAAAGCAGTCGAAATACGTCGGCAAACAGCTAGCAACTACCTGTTTCCGTTGACTGAACGCACTCACCTGCAAAAGGTAGCTGTTAGCCGCTGGCTGGTTGTTTAGCCTGCGGGCTTCCCAAATCAAAATTGCATCGAGTCCATGAGCCACTTCCTTCCTTCCTTTCCGTTTTCTTCACACGCTACTCACTGAGCATAAAGCAACAATAACCAAAAACTGACACACTGAAAATACGCCGGAATAAAGACGTTTAAATGCCCTTACCAACATAGCAACTACTGATTAAATGCTGGTTCCTTGAGGGAACTTAGTGAGTGAATAAAATACAAATCAGGGACGAAGAAAGGCAGATGCGGGAACGGAGCTGGGCAGAGACACCAGGACTCCGACAAGCCAGGAGTCTCCTAGGTGGCTATAATCAAAAGCGATTTAAGCAAATGATATCCATGGGGAAGAATAGACTCAGAATACTCACAGGTCTATTGACAGTACACTGTAGACTGAGAAGTCACCTAACCAAATTAGGTAGAAGGAATCCCCGACACACATCCTAACAGAATGCGTCGCCTTAACCAGGAAAAGATGCAGTATCCTAGGGCAGCATATCATGAGGCCCAAGGGCATAGAAACCCTCAACACAACAAAGATTCTAGCATTCGTGCAGGAGTTGGGAGTGATGGAGGAGCTGTAGGCTTAGTAAGGGGGCACAATAGACCTTATAGGTCGCAGTGCTAACTTTTCCCCAATTATAATAATAATAATATATATATATATTCTCTAAAAAAGTTAAACATAAAAAGTATAAATAAACTAATCAAAAGCAATAATTATAACAAATTTGCTTAGCCCAAGCACCAAACTGAGCCAGTTCACAGAGAGCAGTTTAGCTTCAATTGCTGTCCGTCAGCGTGACTGCCTTGCCTCAACACCCTTGTGGCAAGTGTATAGCAACGCAGGCGCGAAAATGGGGCGACATCAGAAGTCTCAGCGAGTTCACATCTCAGCACTTGACCAACTCGAAGAAGTTCACAATTCAGCGCAACATTGTTGCCTGCCTCACTCAGCCAAGCGTTGCATTTGTAACGTATTTTCTCCGAGCAGTTCTTGCAACCGTTTTTCACCCATATTAGAATGCCCTGATATGTGTTTTTTCCTACTTATTTCTTCCTCAGTTTACTTGATCTCACTCCAATGATAACAATGCCTTTTCCCAGACAATTAAAAGATGGTCATCAAGTCATAAAAAATGCGCTTCTTTTTCCTTTGAGCTATGTTTCTCGGCGTTGAACGATTGCTTTTTTTTTGTGTTGGTTGCATGATGTGGTTGCATTTATCTGAATGTGTGGCACTGGGTTATGGCTACTTTGTAGCAGTGTAAAGGCAATAAAAAGTGGGCAAAGCCAAATCTCCTTAACTAATCAAATTGAATAGTTATTGGCCACCTTTCCAACTGTGGGAAATTAAGTTAAGGCGCTGATAGCTTAACTGTTTTTACTTGAAGTCATCAAACATAAACTTATTCTTTAGAAAACTTCCCATCTTATCACTATTCAATCCAACATTTATTGCCTACTTTCATTAGTTTAACTCTCCTTTCAGAACTGAAAATCGATCGTCATTTTCAAACCCCCCGAAAAGTGAAGCTTAACAAAGTCATCAGGATTTGAAGAACTGTTCAATATTTCCCAGCGTTAATTCAACAATAAATCACTTACAGCATTTGCCAAAATGCAAAATGATCATTTGCACACAAATTTGTAAACATTTTATTACAAACGTGTTGCGAAATTTCGAAAACGAAGGGTTTCCCAAATGGTATACGTAAATCGCATTCTGCTCACAGCTACTTAACATGCACATCAGATCATCCAGGACGAACAGGAGAGGAACAAAGGCGAATTTTTTGGCAAAACTGCAAAGGATACTTTTACACAACAGGACAGGACTCTATTAAAAGAGTTTTGATGTAAGTGTAACCCTTTTACAGATAACAACCCTTAGGGGGAGAAAACCACCCCAATAGGGAAACTCCTGTCTCAACTGGAGACGCTGCTTGGATTGTTCATTTAGCTGGATGCCTTAACTCTTGCTTATTATACGATCTTTAAGCTGGAGATAGAGAGAACAAGAGAGAGAGCAAGAGAGAGAGAGAGAAAGAGAGAGAGAGCAGGAGAGAATCAGAGTTATTTATATCCATCTCTTCGAATTTTCATTTTCTTTGCATGTTATTTTATTTTTGGCTCTGACCGTTTATTGGCCATGCATAATCCCGTTAATGTGCTTATTGCGGCCGCTATTTGAATAATGCACACTTAACGCTTTAATCTGCTTAGCCACGAACAGAGTAAAAGGGCCAAAATGCCGTCGAACTTCCGCTCCTTTTGGGACACCTTTTTTCCCATTGGCGTAATGTGATTTTGATATTGTTGCGTTTTTACTTTCCGATTGAGGGATATCGCTTACCAGAAAAACAACAACAACAACAACAACAACAAAAATAAGTAAAAAAAATAAATAAAAAATAAATTTACGTTTTATTCTCGCGCGAAGCGAATCCATCAATTTTATTACCAAGTATTTTCTGCTGTTGCTGGATTGCAGTTCGAGTTCCCATTACGTATTCGCAATTATTATGAATCCTCTTTCACACACACACTGCTGTGGCTTCCCCCACCCAACACACACACACACACATTGACACTCACTCACAGTTCCTGTTCCTGTTCCTGGCTGAAACAAAAGAAGTCTTTGGCTGTCAAAATGGTTACAACGCTTGCCAACAGTCGTAAAGTTTTGCAGCGGCGGCTTTAAGCAGCTTATGGGACAGAGACAGACAGACAAAGAGAGCGAGAGAGAGAGAGAGAGAGAGAGACAGGGCGAAGGAAGCGCGAACTCTGCTTATAAAATGTATTATATTATGGCCATTGCATACAAAGCATTTTGCGGTTTATCCTTTCAGCAATAAAAGTATCCGATTACTAACTGCACTTTTTCACATGACGTCGCCGCAAAAGGAAAGAAAAGGGATCTGAATGTCCTGGTTTCAGTCAGCTCGGTCTCTGCCTGTCAGCGCGTAGATCAAATGCTAACGAGCAGGAGTTCCTCGAGTTGCCGGCGAGCACAGCTGTGCCGCATTCTTGGTTCTACCTTTGCCTGCACCTTTTAATTAAAGCTTAAGCCTTTAAATACCCCAGCCGGCCTTAAGCGCCAGGTTAGGCCAAGTTAAATGCCATTTCAAAGTGTGGACATGATATGCCTCAAACTGTAAACTGAGACAACGAGCAACTGTCGCTGTCAGCTGTGCAGCAGCAGGAATGACAGCAGCAACAGCAACAACAACAACCAGAACAAGAACAGGGACAAGGACAAGGACATGGTTGTTGGACAACCACACTTTATGATAAAGAAAGATAGTGTGTGTGTGTGTGTGTGTGTGTGTGTGGGATAGTGTGAAATGTTCTTGTGTGGCAAATACGTGGAAAGGTCGGCATAGTGTTAACTGATATGCATGTGATGTAGACCCAAAGATGCCTTACACAACAGACACATCAATTTGGAAACACTTTTGGCCTACTTTAAATATTTAATTTATAATGTCTGTTTGTAAACTTAACTTAAAAATTAAATTGTAAATCTAAATAAGACTTTTAAATATTTATTTATTATTGGAAATTTGAATTTTATTTATTTTTCTTTTCACGTTTGCTTTTTGTAGTTGGTCGAAAATAAATAAATAAATATTTCTGAAAGCATTTTTGATCAGCGTCAACAAGTAAGTCAATCAATCAATCAATCAATCAATCAATTTAGCTATAAACTGTATTTTAATTATATATATATGTGTGTATCTCTCAACTAAGGGATAATTACTTAGCTTTTAATTATTTTTATTTTATTTTTTAAAGAAACCAAACTGAAGAAACAAATGAAAATCGAAACGCAGCAGAAAAGAACGTAAACAAGTGTGCAACAACAACAACAACAACAACAACAACTAAAATTGAGTTCCAGTTTCAGAGTTGGATTGTTCAGATTATTAAGATTGTTCGTAGTTGTCTTGGGTATCCCACACGCCGTACTTCTTGCCCTCCGTTTGCTGCCAGAGACGCAATCCGCCTTCCTTTGAGCCCGATGCAATGACCTCGCCATCGGGACTGTACTTGATGGAGAGCAGCGAGCGATCGTGTGCCACAAAGCTCTGCAAGCAGTGTCCAGTGGCATACTCGAATTTGTGGATGCTATTGCCTGCCGCACACACATACGTCTCTTTGGCGGGATGCAAGGAGGCGCCACTGATACACATTGAATGCTCACGATGCTGCAGTATCTGAAAGCGTTCCACATCCAGAAAGATGACACTCTGACCATAGGCGATAGTCACAGTGCGTCCATCAGCATTGAGTTCCAGCGACTTGGCATGGTGTGGCAGACTTATAGAATGCACTTGCCGTCCACTCAATAGATCCCAGAGTCGAATCGAGCGATCATAGGAGGATGAGAGCAGTGCCCGATCCTCGCGGCAGAAGATCACATCGCGTACCCCTTTCGAGTGTCCTTCTAATACAAAAGGCAAGTCTGGATCCTCGAGTGTATACAGATAGAGGTCTCTATCCCAGTGGTGATGGTATTCCACACGACCCACAGCCAGATATGGTGATTTGGCGGCAAATGCCACACACCGCACCGCACATGGAGACTGAATCTCTGTCAACTGCCTGCCATGGATGGCATTCCAGATGCGAGCAGTGCAATCCTCGCTGCCAGTGGCCATAAGTGTGCCATCCCCATTGATGTCCACACTGAGCATCGCCATACCTCCCCCTCCCTCGCCCTCTCCCACTCTCTTCTTCACTTTCCTCTTCCAGTCTCCTGTGCAACCGAGTCGCAATATAGCGTGTCCCTCCCTGCAGGCCTCTGCCAAATAATATCCCGAATCGCAAATCTGGCTAAAGGCCAACTGAACCACATCTCCCTGGAGATCAGGATACTCCACTACTCTCTCCATCTACTTCTAAAAATCAATTAAAATATTTTGTTTAATTTCGTTTGATATTTGTTTGACTTATGATGATCAGCTGGAACTTTTTAAGCAGTGACTACTGTGATTGTAGGCCAAAAGACAGCTGAAAAGTTGTAAATTTCTTTAGGTTAATTCCAGATTTGATCATGTTTAATAAATTGTTATTATTATTATACAAAAATATTCTGATATATAAATGAAAGATCCTAAAGAATAAAAGTTATATTTCTGGAAAACTGCAATCTATAAAATGTAATTAAAAACTTTTCTCGCTTTTCCAAAAACAACGCACATATTTTGCTGCTTAATGAACTTGGCTTATGTGAAATGATTTTACCTGATATCTAATATTACTACAGAGAAGCAAAACAACCTTTAGATGATGAAGGACACCCTATGTAAAATCTGTACAAATGCTTTTCACGCATCTCAAATGACCATCAACAAGAAGACAAAGTCAAGGATAAAGGACGAAACCCAGGCACATAAATTCTGGCAGCCAAAGTTATGACAAGTCTGAGAGAAAGGAACTTGTAATCAGAGAAAAGCGCAGATGAGGCAACCCCCAGATAAAATACTCGTATGCATATACATATATATATATATATATATATATATGTATATATATTTTGCAGACAAACCCTTTTGTTTTTCCCACATGACACATAAATATAAAAGAGGAGACGAGGACATTGGTCAGCTGGGCCGTTAATTGAATCATTACAGAGTGAAAAAAACAACAACAACAACAACGTTGCAGCAACAACAGCGTTGCAGCAACAACAATGCAACATAATTATTATGAGTGATTGGCGGGGTGAGCGAGGGATATTTTCTTAAAACAAAAGGGCGCGCCTGAGGCTACCTTTCAAAATTAATTTCAATAAGTCAGCATCACAGCTGCGGGCAGTTGGCCATTCCTATCACTACCTCCCTACCTCCCTCCCTCCCTAGTCCGCCCCACTCCGCCTCATTGTAAACTGGTCTGGCGAACTGTTAGCGACAGCTTCCCTTCAGCAACAGAACCCAATCCGCATGTAATCCCTGACAGTTATCCAAGCCGGAGATAGTTGAAAGGGTTGCGCCTAAATAGAAAAACCACTTGAGCGAGTTTTTCGCCTACCCCCAGCACGACTCTCTCTCGCTTTCTCCTTGAGCGGCGGCTTCTTCCAAGACGAGCCTATATCTGTCAGACCCATGCGTCAGCCCGTCTGTCCATCCGTCCGTTTGTGACTTGAGCATTTTCCAAACTGCTTCACTTCAATGCGCCCCGCACGGGTCAATAATTTTTGCCGAAATGGCATAGTTTTGAGTAGTTCCCCCTACCCCCTATCCCCTACCACTACCCCTACCTCTGACATGGAATTCTATATATATATATGTGTGGAGTGCATAAGGTCGTGGGCTGCATTCTTGAACTCTTGAAATGAACTAAAAATATTCATTTTATTTCCTATAAAAACCAAACTCGAAATGACACAGCAAGAAAATGACTTCCTTTGCAGCGAAGAGTTTCCTCATCTGGAAAACCCTGCGAGCAAAATGAAATTATTTTCTTATGTGACTTGGTTCAGGATGTGTTCTATGTAATCCACATTAATATTGCATTTAAATTTAAGAACTGGATACTTATACGAAATTCATGGACAAACTTTAGAATTTCCATATTTTGAACTATCCATAACTTTGTCAAAACTGAACCGATCCTGATTCGATCTCCAGATTAATACTGCATTTGAAGTTAGAAACGTGTTTCTGGCTCGAAGCTGAACTGAAAATGATATACTCCAAAAATCAATTGGCTTGACATTCCCAAGAGCCATAACTTCTTCAAAAGTGATGCGATTTTCAAGCAACTCTAAGTTAAACGCGATTACAGTTCCATATTCATGTGCAGATCAGTTCCAGCTATAAATGTGTGATTTCTGTCTTCATGGTTAAGATCCCATTTATTATAACTGCTAATAAGTTATTGTCCAGCTCATTTGGTTGCTATACAAGCACAATTTGAGCCTAGCAAATCTTAAGTTTCCCCTCAGACCAAGCAAAATTTAGTTTTAACTGTGGAAAAGATAAAATGTTACCCAAAAAAAGCAAATCTATTGAAGTGACATTACAATGCGATTAACTAGCCGCCGCAAATTTGAGCACAACAGAGAGAGAGAGAGAGAGAGAGAGAGAGAGAGAGAGAGAGAGAGATAGAGAGAGATGGAGAATGGGAGAGGCAAACCCGTCGCGACACATTTGTTTGAGCAAATCAATTAGTCACAATGGCCCACGGGACAGTTTTTGCCTGTCCTGCAGACTGTCCCTGGACGGGACTGGTCTGGCCTGGACTGAGCTGACCTGGCCTGGACTGAGCCGAACAGAGACTAGTTGATGTCCCTGCATAAGGGCGTTAATTATCGGGCAGACGTTTAATGAATGCGCCCGGAGCGACGCGCACGTAATTTAAATTTGCTTAGTTGCGTGTTTGTAGCTGCTGCTGTGTGTGTGTGAGTTGTGTGTGTGTGTGTGTCTGTGGGTGAGTTGTGTGTGTTTTTGTTGTGTGACATTTTTGCCTTTTGGGCTAGCTGCTTAGTTAGGAGGCTCATCCAAGCGGCCACTTTAGTTTCCGCTTCCTGTTTAGCATTGTTATCCTGGATGTAATTAGCTGTGTAGCGACAGGAAGCGATTGCAGACTCTTAAGGAGCTGCCACAGATAACATCTACCCCCAAAAGAAAATCGTCTTAGTGGCGTCTCCTTCCACCTCAAATGCCAACTTATTTGACATGTGAACAGCCAGCTGAACTGGGCACTTTAATAAACCAATTTGCGCTGCTCATAAACAACAGATTGAGGATTGTTTGCCAAAGATCTATAAACTATTGCTGGCCACTTTTATGGCTACTGCCAAGCAGCTGGCTTGGCTTCCAAATGTTAATGCCCATTGCTGCATTATAAAATGATCATTAAATCGGCAGCGCATTTGACAATTGATTGATATATGGCATCAAGTTGCAATTCCTACAGAAATTGGGTAGTTTCTGTGCCAAATTGTGGGCTACTTTCGCAAATGACTTTATTAGTGGGTAAGTTGGCTATTACCAACACTGAAAACACTTCCAAAATCAGTCCAACAGCTGTCATTCATCACACATAGAAGGCAAGTAACCCTCAGTGACTATTTCCCTCCACTCAAGCGAGCATTTTCCACATTTTCCTCACAAAGTATCATATTACAAATTTTAATTAAACTTATGCTAAATACTTTTAGCTTAATTAAAAAAGGAGCAGAATTTGATCTATGGAAATTAAGGAAAATTCTCCTAAAAGGTGTCTGCTTACATGAAAACATAAAGTCCATGATTGATGCCCGGCTGTCAGCAGTGAAAATCACACAGAAATGGCATAAAAAACTTAAAGATTTCCAACGGTTTTTCACTAAAGTTTTTTTTTGTTACCAACCACCATATGGGAAATAATGGTGGCACAGCTGCCAGTTAAAGAGTCCTTTGCGACTATGCAAATCAGTTGCAAGCGTCCTTTCATCATGCAGTCCATCAGTTGCATCAATCCTGCAATTTGAGTAAGCGACTGACATAATTCCCGACACTGTGACGAACTTTGATTGATATGTGCGCCTTCGTTGAGATCAGTGAAAGTTTCTCTCTCTCTCTCTCTCGCTGTCTCTCTCATGGTTGCGACAGCCATGGCGAATTTTGAGACTGGTTGCAATTTCCCTGCTGACATCACTTTAAAGTGTCAAAAATTGTACGTTTGGATTGATCACTTGAGCCGCGTTGTTCTTAACATGATGTAGAGCGTGTTCTGCTTTTCTTTCGTTTTTGCATAATTTCAGTTTGGGGTTTACACGAGTTTTACAAGGGATAAACGTCGGTTGAGTAACGGAAAAACAACATGGGAAAACTTTTCCCTTAGACTTCAGCTGACATTTTATGATGTGCTTAGAATGGATAATAGCACGTAAGATTGAGGACTGTTTTGCACTAGCTATAAGGTTTAGGAAGAAACGAAATCGAAGCCAAGCTAATGATTTACCCCTATTCAAAATTTCTACACACTGACCCACTTTGACTTCGCTTTCGATGCCATGACCAGCATGCATTCAATGGCAGCCCTTCGGCTACAAGTCATTTATGAACACATTAATAATAATTAGTACAACTTTAAAAGTCTACTCGAACATATACGCCAAGTCATTCCATTAATGATAGTTTGGTCATCTATTTGAAAATCGAGAGTGACTTGGGAAACGGGGCGTTGTCCAACAGGGACACTTGAAGCGGAAGCGTTGCTTCATTTGTCAGCGCGTCACTACGGAAATGGAAGCAACAGCAACCAGAAGTAGCATGGTTTATATGGGGAGTGGCAGCAGAAAAAAATGAACTGAAAAATTGGCCATCGTCAGCGGAAGTCCAACGAATATTTTAGCGCTTGCCATCAAAATATTTACAGGGCCTCATAAAGTTGGGCACTTTATGGCAAATATATAAAATCTTGTCTGATTTGTAATTGCATATAATTTTTATAGAACAACAGCAAAACAGCAAGGGGTAAGGAACGGAGCAGCAGCAGCAGCAGCAGCAGCAGCAGCAAATAGAAAGTCAGCAGGGGCCACACCCATTGATAATGTGGCAGCAACAAAACAGAAAAAAAAAAGTAGCTCACAGTTTACATCAATCTGAAAAATATGTTTGCCAGATTCCCAGTGCCTACTTTCAACTTTTTTGTTGGCTGTGTGCGAAATGTGTCAAGACAAATCAATAAACTTCTAATTTTATTACGGTGCAAAGAGGAGAAGAGCCGTCAGCAGCAGCAGCATCAGCATCAGCATCCACATCTATTGGAACGTTACAGATACCGATCTGTCAAATGCTATTGTCAATTTGACAATTGATATCTCACACATCATTTGATTCGAGTGCGCACAATGAGATTGTTTATGTCTGTCCCCCCCAGGACTTGCAGACTTGCCAAATTGTTCGATCGACATTTTCCTATCGAGGGTTCAGGTATCAATTTTCTTTACCTTTCTCAACTTTCACTCTCACTCTCTCTCTCTCTCTATCTATCTCTGCTTACCTTCTACATTTTGCGGTTTTTGTGTTTTTCGGTCCAAAAAACCATAGAAATTGACAGCATTTCTGCTGGCATTTTGTCCACTTAACGCCAGTCTCTGGTCAGAGTTCAAATATGGGTACATTGATCCCCGTATTGATCTTACTTTCACTAATCATACTCTGTTTGCATAATCCCCAGACTCGACTTCTTGTGGGTCAATGCATTTTGTGGTGGTCGAGTGTGTGGTTAATGCCTGGTTTGTGAGCCGAGAAGAAAGCATTACTGCTATTATTGATGGTCTCTGGTTGATCCTTTTCCTTATAGATATAGATATAGATATAGATATAGATATAGATATAGATATAGATATAGATATAGATATAGATATAGATATAGATATAGATATAGATATAGATATAGATATAGATGTAGATATAGATATAGATATAGATACAGATATATATTAGCTACAAATGCTTTGCTGGACAGTTTGCAATTTGCAGCTGTTTGCAGCTACATTGTAGCCATCAAATTAGCATCTAATTAGTATATCCTTTAAACATCCTTTACGCTGCTTTCCCAGCTCCAGCTTTGACATTTAATATGCACACAATCTACATATTATCTTAAGCCAAACAACGGAACGGAAGCTGTCAACTCCCAAAAAATAAGACAGAAAAAAACAAGCCCAGAGCTAAGCATGTCAAAGAAGAGGAGTTCGCTAACTAAATCCAATCTGCTTCCAGCTCCTGCCTGCTTGCTGCTTGCCCCCTGGCTGTTTGCTGCTTGCCTCCTGGCTGCTTGCTGCTTGCCTCCTGCTGCTGGCTGTAGTCCTCAAAGTCAAACTGATTCCCACACGTTGAGCTCACCTCTTTTAATTTAATAAAAAGCACACAGCCCCCTCCAGCCCCTCCCCACAAGGATTTACGAGACTTTGCGTCGTATCAGTCATCACTTGTTAATCCGAGTTAAACGTTTCGGCGGATATTATACGGCGCACACACACTTTCTTATACCCACACACACACACACACACATATATATAATATATATTTAAATTCCTTCTTTTTTTTGGCTCAAAAGCTGTATGCAAACTACTTGCAGGAAGTGAAAAGGAGCCAAGGATATTAACTGGGGGGGGCTCTGTACAAAGGCATAATGTATATTAAATGCACTCAAAGCAGATTCAATTCATATTTCAGAACGTTTTGCTTTCATTAGGCGCTCGCAACAAAAGGACGAAGGACGAAGGATGAACGCTTCCCGAGGCGGCGACATGTGAGAAATTTTAGGAAGCGCGTGCGACGCCTTCAAGTGGTTTTTACACCAACAAGGATCTCTGTCAAGGATGATGACACCTGTGCACACACACACACACACACAAACGAGAGGCAGACAATGCACGGCTCTGACTTCTGGCTCACTTCTTGGTCCTTTAGCCACATCTCGCTGCTGTCTGTTACCTGCTTTTTAGCCAATTGTGCGTGTGTCTTTGTGTGTGTTAAGAGCCAGGCCGCAAGACTAACAGTAAAAACACGCCCGCAATTGACTCGATTTATCCTTTGTCAGTTGTGCATCTTTCGCTGCCGGCTGCTCGAGGAAATTAAACGGATTTCCCAAAAATGCTCAACACCCACACAACATGTACTCTGGCGCTGCGTGCAAATGCTAATTAGCTTGTCTCCTTCACACTTGGCTAATACCCAACTGCTTTACAAACTTGCATTAACACGACCAAAGTCAACAACAAAGTAATTGATGTATAAAATCAGCAGAGTCCTTGCAAAATCAGCAGAGTCCTTGCAAAATTAGCAGAGTCCTTTCAAAATCGCAGTGATCCTTTTCAATTCTTTTCAACAGCCATTCAATTTATGTATATGTGGCAAGGCAAGGAATGGCATCTGTTGGATATTTTTTCGATTGTATCTGACCTGTTTCTGTATGTGTAAATGACCTCTGAGAAATTTTAATGTATCTTCATAAAAAATCTGATCATATTTTTACAATAATAATAATTTATTAAAAA
Source organism: Drosophila imparisetae (assembly GCA_035042265.1). NCBI lineage: Eukaryota > Metazoa > Arthropoda > Insecta > Diptera > Drosophilidae > Drosophila > Drosophila imparisetae. Next base: position 1,735,530 of record JAWNLP010000145.1, on the reverse strand, counting down.
TATTTTTCTTCATACTCCCATCGCAGTAGTCACTGCTTGAAAACTTCCAGCTGATCATGCATAAATTGCCTCCAAGCACTTTCGGAAATTGTAAATTAACAAAAATTTTTTAAAATCAGAATCGATAAAGCGAATTATTTTTAGAAGTAGATGGAGGGAGCAGTGGAGTGTCTGGGTCATCAGGGAGATGTGGTTCAGTTGGCCTTTAGCCAGATTTGCGATTCGGGATATTATTTGGCAGCGGCCTCTAGGGATGGACAGGCTATATTGCGACACGGTGGCACAGGAGACTGGGTGGGCAAGTTTGGGAAAGTGAAGAAGAGTGAGGGAGAGGGCGAGGGAGGGGGAGGTAAGGCGATGCTTAGTGTGGACATAAATGGGGATGGCACACTTATGGCCACTGGCAGCGAGGATTGCACTGCTCGCATCTGGGATGCCAACAATGGCAAGCAGTTGACAAAGATTAAGTTTCCATGTGCGGTGCGGTGTGTGGCATTTGCCACCAAATCACCATATCTGGCTGTGGGTTGTCACTGCCGGGATAGAGTCCTCTATCTGTATACACTCGAGGAGCCAGACTTGCCTTTGGTATTAGAGGGACACTCGAAAGGGGTACGCGATGTGATCTTCTGCCGCGAGGATCGGGCACTGCTCTCATCCTCCTATGATCGCTCGATTCGACTCTGGGATCTATTGAGTGGACGGCAAGTGCATTCCATAAGTCTGCCACACCATGCCAAGTCGCTGGAACTCAATGCTGATGGACGCACTGTGACTATCGCCTATGGTCAGAGTGTCATCTTTCTGGATGTGGAACGCTTTCAGATACTGCAGCATCGTGAGCATACGATGTGTGTCAGTGGCGCCTCCTTGCATCCCGCCAAAGAGACGTATGTGTGTGCGGCAGGCAATAGCATCCACAGATTCGAGTATGCCACTGGACACTGCTTGGAGAGCTTTGTGGCACACGAACACCCGCTGCTCTCCATCAAGTACAGTCCCGATGGCGAGGTCTTTGCATCGGGCTCAAAGGAAGGCGGATTGCGTCTCTGGCAGCAAACGGTGGGCAAGAAGTACGGCTTGTGGGATACCCAACACAACTACGAACAATCTTAATAATCTGAACAATCCAACTCTGAAACTGGAACTCAATTTTAGTTGTTGTTGTTGTTGTTGCACACGTGTTTAGCGTTCTTTTCTGCTGCGTTTCGATTTTCATTAGTTTCTTCTGTTTGGTTTTTTTAAAATACAAAAAAAAAAAGAGAATTAAAAAAAGGGTCACGCTCTGGGACCTTCTAATAAATTTGTCTGCGACTGCGCAGCGTTGTTGTGATTGACTGCCCCCAATTCATCTACCTGCCTGCTTCATTGACTGCCTCTATAAGCCTGTCCGAGACGCGATTCCTAACTACCTAACGTTTCTTATTTCGTGTGTATGCCCTGTAGCCTAAAAATGATATGTGGGGCATGCATGCTTCAATCTATTTCGAATTAAATATTTCAAGAACGGAATTTTGAAAACGTACATAAAAAAATCAAAGTAAAAATTTATTTTAATATATATTTATTCTTGTTAAAACTGTTTATTTATGTAGATTTCTAAATATGCCAAAACTAAATGAGGATAACTTCAAGTCGAGCACTCCTCTGTGCAACAAACTGAGTCGTCTCTCATTTCTTACTTTGATGGCTCAACCTGTTTTTGTTGCGCATTTGAGCTGAGCAAAAGGTTCCTGAAAGGATTTTTATTTTACTTCGTTTTTTTTGTTGTGAAAGCCAAGATGTGTTTTCAATGCTCCAACGGTGCACACGTTTTCTCACCAAATCAGGGAGTCATAAATGCATTTTATTATTATTTATACAGTCGACTGCAGTCGACGAAGCGTTGCCCTCTGGGGCATTGAGAACGTTTTTTATTATGCATCCAAAAAAAGTGCAGAGTTGTTGGATTTTTGTTTGGGGTAGGTGCAGCAGCAGCAGCAACAACAGCGATGCATCTGATGATAAACTGAGCAAACACAGAGCCAAAGTAAAGATACAAAGATACACACAAACTTAGATACAAATATAGAGTGAAGTTCTTCTTCTTCTTTTTTTTGCTGACCTAAGTTACACAAAGATTCTGTTGTCAACTTGGCGTTGACTTTTTGTTTGTTTTCCCTGCTGCTGCTGCTGCTGCAAATGCATTTCCATAAATATGCATACACTTTTGAAGTTGATAAAAACAAGTTTTGGCTCAACATGCGTTTACCAGGAAAAACTCGCCAGCGAGGAACCTTTTTACACAACACACTTTCCACACATATATATACATATACATATACATATATATATATATATATACCTTTCTCTCTCTACTTGTTTATCGGCTAGTTGTTCCAATAAAATTGAAAATGAGTTGTCATTTTGTTTTGGGAACAAGTGTGTGTGTGTGTGTGTGCTTCCTTGATTGATGATGATTGTTATTGCGGTTGCAAGTAGCACAGTAGCCCAAATGGATTTTCAATTTTCTATTTGCAGTACGGTAGCCAGTAATAATATTTGCATACTTACATATTAGCCTTTTCCACACAATATTTGCATTGCATCTCAAAAACAACAAACGAAAAACTCCTCAAAAACGATTTGTTAAAGATAATCCCGTCTGTCGAAACAAAACTCCAGCGTTGACCGCAAACAATTTGTCCAACAGATAAGCCACAAGTCATTTATAAATGTCCTGAGATTTCCTACGATTTTTGTTTTGTTTTGTATATATAAATGACTGGTCATTTGCCAGGGGTTCAACGATCGTACGCAAAGATTTTGAGTTAACAGAAATCACACAATCGTATTCGAAAAGGGGCAGTTTTTGAGATCTTAGAAGAACACGTTTTGACAAATTTAGATCTTAGAGGTGTTCCTTTTGAGACACTCTAATCTTAAATAACTTTCAATTTATTATAATGACTTTTGTATTCATTTGAGTTTTTTGATTGCAAAGGATCATTAGAAGCATAAGGAAATGCTGACAGTATTCATTTTCGATTTTAGGAAACTTAGAGGTCGATATTTAAGTATTTAAGATCTGTATCTAATAGCAATTTTAAATGTATTATTGTTAAAAGATCGATATTATAATGTTTGAATGATCCTGTACAAAAATGATCACATACAAAAATACATGCATAAGAAACTCTTCTGATTAGATTACTTTAACATATCCTAACTGATTCATCAACACTTTTATGATAACTATAACTAAAATAGTAAGTAACTTACATATATCTAAATTATATGGTACAAAGTACTCCTAAGTTTGAGAAAATAACAAAAAACTTCTTGTAAAGCCACACAACTTTAGTTCCCATGGATTGTTCGACTTCATTACACACAATCGCGAACACTTCCGCTATGTTCCGCGAATAATTTCAGGGCAAGCCCTTCAACAGAGAAAAATACCTCCACATATCCTTAACCATAGCGCACCTGCCCCAGAGTATCTCAGTCGGAAATTGGGCTTGCGGTCACAGTTCGTGAGCTAAACAATTTTATGGCAATTTCCTTATAGCGCAAGACCCGCTATGCTGTATGGGTAAATGTAGAATATATCTTGTATAATTTTGTACGTTACTTCTTCTGTCACGCTAACTGAACACTCGAATACAAATAAAACGAGAGAACTCCCGCTAGGAACACGTGGCATATGATATGTGTATACTTAGTTAAGTTTCTAGTATTTGGTGTATATCTTAGGGGGGTGTCTGTTGATATTATGTTCCGCTCGGCGCGATAAGGCGTGCTGCATTCGAAATGAGTGTAACGTATATTTTATACAGAACCAGAACCGTTGACCGTTGAGGTTTCTTCTATGAGATAATAATAATAATATTCCGACAATGGCGACCTTCAACTTGGGGCATTGTTGTTTGTTTGCTTGTTTGTGCCGCTTATCGTAGGCCAAGTGCAATAAAAGAACGACTTGGGCGTATCCGACTTATCAGTCAAATGGAGTGCATCTATGGAACTAAGACCACTTTAAGACCATTGAATAGAGCGGCTTATAACTTGTAATAATAATGCATTTCTTATCAAATTTGTTATAATTTCTTTACAAACTATTAGTTTTGATATTGATTGATCGATAAAAGCAACGACAAATTTAACTTACCTTATTGAACATAAATTGACTGATTAATAATGCAAACCTATCTTCAAATTTAGATACAATATTGACATACTTTACTCCGATCTGGATAAGAACAACAAACCATCTGTCAGAACTCTTAGGACATTATCAACCAGCATTATTGGCTTAATTCGATGGATAAACAAATACGCATCTAATGCCCGCACGTTCCATAACAGCAACGTTGGGCAATCCTTTGACGAGGCTGCCCTTATAAAGGATTAGGAGTAGCACTTGAAGAACACCCCATTGTATGTTGATAAATTGAGCTACCTCTTTTCTTTCTTTTGTTTCCCAATTCGACGCCTTTTTTCCGTGTGTTTACACAGCAAAATGCAACCCATATAGTCTTTCAGGACATCCTGCACATACTTGAGGAAATTACGTAAAGGGATCACGAACTCTCTCAATATATATGTATATATATAGCTACCCCACCATGAGATCTTGAGTTGTTTATGTTTCAGGCATGACTGCAACTCAACGCCGGCAGAATTTCTGATACCAAATTTGTTAAAAACTGTGTAAATTTACGTTCCTTTATATTTTTTCATCGGTTTTCGTTTTTTTTTTTTGGAGGGTGTGTCCCATAAACAGAACTCTGCGGTGTGTCTGCTTGGCACTTGGTAGGGCACAGGGTATAGTCTATAGGGAGAGGCGAGTCCAAGTCTCTCGACTAATCGATCGATAGATCGGTTTTTCCTCGCTTGCCTTTTTGGGGTGATTGCACTCGGGGCATGGTTTTAATTACAATGCGTTTTTCTTCCTTTTTTCTATTTTTTTTTGGTTTTTTTGTGAAGTGCAAAGGCACAAAAGCAAATGATGTCTTTAGTTTTGACTTCTTTTTCTTGTCGCTTTTTGTGTGCACTTTAATTGCATTTGTGCAAACAATATAAATCGAATTTTATTACCCCGACAAATGTAATTTAATTTTTTACGATTTTGCACTTAAATAGCAGCGACACAGAGCTTGGGAAATTCATATAATTTTGAATTATATATGACTAACGGCATAAAGTTTAAAAAACGAAACACGGAACCGTTAAATTATCTTTACAGTCTGATGCCTAATGCATTTTTGAGGTACTGTTTTCAGAGTGTGCCCCACATTTGATGGCCCCCAGTTACAATTGGAAAGTGAAAACTGTCTGCCGCCCTAAATACAATTTGTCTGACTTTGTTCCCACTGCGCCACTAGTGGCAACAGCAACAACAAAAAATCCAGTTTTAGGTTAAACAAACCGAAACCAAAACATTTTTATCTACCCATCCGCGCACTCAACAAAAGTACAGCTCCAACCCGGACCAGACCAGACAACAACAAGCAGAAGAGAGCATATATTTTACAGCAAGTCGAATATCGCATGCTCTTATCGATATATTTGGTGGGAGTTCATATCGATTATTTGTGAACATCGAGTTGCTTTAATTTGCTGAAAATTAAAGTGCCCCAGTAGTTATTAATTGCTTATCAATCGCTATATTTATTTTAATAAATTAATTCTTAACGTAACATTGCAAATTGCTCATTAAAATGGTTATGCTCAAAAAAGTAGAGCATTTAAAAACAAAGAGCAGCGCTGCTTCTGTTGCTTCTTCGATCATTTTGGATTTGAGGGTTGCTGTGTCGACGAGACAAGCACGTTGTATGGCAACGCTGCGGTGGTTGTTTGACGTTTCTTTTTGTGGTTGTTGTTCTTGCTCACTCTCTGTCTCGCTCTCTTGCTCTGTGACTCGAAGAGCGAGAGCGACTGTATTTGAGCGTAGAGTTGGCAGCGTGTCTTTTTTGGCTGCTGATCTGGCTGAAAAACAGCTAAATGCGAGATTTGCTGCTAGCTAAAAAAAACTAAATTTCGCTTATGTACTTGTTGAAAAATAATAAATACCCCTATTTATATTGGTTATTTTATGAACAAACTCATAGCAGTGCAGAAATTGTAACAGAAGACATGCATAGAACTATTTGCATGTATTCAGCTCTTTACAGCCGCTCTCAGTTTCTGGCTGCATGCACAGCTCTCTTCAGTCGTTCTGTGCCAGCAACCTAGCATGGCAATAACATTGCGTGCAGCGTGCTCGCAGTCAGTGAGCGACCAAGAGAGTAAATTATACGCTCTCAGAGTGACAAGTCATCCGCATATAAATATCATTTTTAACCGTTTGCTCACGTTCAGTTTTGTTATTCTGCTCGTTGAGCTCAGTTGGGAATGTGCTCAGTGTGCGCACGCCAATTCAAACGTAACAAAAAATATATACAAAAAAGCGAAATACCAAAAAAAAAAATATATATATTTTACAATATTAATTGTAAATGAGAAGATAAACTGAAAAAGTGCAGACACAAAACGATCAGAAGTCCAGCAAAAGTTTCTTCAATTTATGTGCTCAACTCGTCAGTTTTTTGGGATATTGAGTGGAATTTTTTGTGACCAATAAGAACAGAAATCAGTAAATTCGAGCGAATATTAAACGCAGATTGAAGTGCAAAAAAAAACACTGATCGCAGCGCATTTGTTTATATCATAATTCTAAACAAATAATCGACAAAACGGCAACAACACAATTTTCACTTTTTTCAAACGAGAAGTGCTTAAAACGCAGAAGCAAAAGACACCAACAAATAACTGTGCTCCACACACACACACACAAACATTCACTCGCAAGCAATAACGCTCACTCACTCACACTGGCGCAACCTCGAACGAGATTTGGAGACTAACACGCGTCTGTGTGTGTGTAAGTGCTGTGTGCCGTTGTGTGTGTGAGCTCGCCCCTCTTTACGTACAGGCGAGCACAGAAAAACAAAAGTTTTGGCGCCAAAACTTTGACGTTTTGCTTCAGCGTGCAATTTCGCAAACAAGTGTCTAAAGCGTCGCATCAACAACGCAGCCCAACACAAAAATACACCCAAAACAAAACTCTACAGCAACTGCAACAACAACAACATGGTCAGTGCACGCGTTCTCCATTCAGTTGTGCTGAGTGAATTCTGCAAGATGAGCGCCAGTCCAGCGGTCAGCCGCAACTTGGCCTGCGGCCGTAAACTGGATAACGTCAAGCGCAATCTCTTTGGCTCTTCAACGGCGCCGGCGACAGCATCGCTGATGTGAGTGCAACAAAAATGTAGTACAGTGATCGCTGGCGAAATTAGAAGAGTTTATTTATTAGCACTTGCCGAAATTGTATTTATGCACAACAAATACAGTATGTAATTTTTAGTATATTTAACGAGTTGATTTATTTATGCCAAAATAAAATAAAATATTTTATTTACAGCACTTAATCACTCTTTATTTATTGCTGCATATGAAATAAATTAATCAGTTGATTACAAATAATTATATACACTTCAAAATTCATGCCCCAAGCGAAGCCTTTCAAATATCCCAGCGATTGCATTATTAAATATATACAAATAGAAATATATTAACAATTATGTTCCACCTCAGCTCCTCCTTCAGCTCGGAATTGGATCGCTATCCGGAATATGCTAGCCAAAAGTGGGGCTATGATTTCCGTGCTGATCGTCCGCTCGGCGCCAATGCCAGTTTCATTTGGGAGCGTGTGAGTACGCAGGAATCGCACTTTGCACCACAGATGTATACCCTCACCCGGGCCGCGCATGTGCGTCCCGAGTGCAGTGCGACGCCCAGTCAAATGGAGGCGTTGCTCACTGAACGTGCCGATCGCGAGAATATAATCAACTCCTCGCTGGACTCGAATACGGATGCGGAGTACGATTCGCAGGATGAGTCGCTGACGCATGGTGCGTCCGCTTCATCGGCGGCAGCTTTGAGCGTTGCCTCCTCCTCCGCCGCAACCACATCCACATCCTCCTCCTCAACCGGCGGCGTCAGCAGCAATTCCAGTGCGCAGCAGCAGCAGCGCAAGCGACAGCTTAAAATCACAGGTGAGTTTCTTTTATTCCCCTCACTTTCCAGTTCGCTCTTGCGTGTCCATTCCCCTCTTTCCCAGGCGCTATGCCTGATTGCACCCGAGTTTCGTTACTCAATCTAAAAAATAGCTAATGCGTTGAGCAAGCCCTCCAGCCCCCGTAAATCCTAACTACTTGAATAGTATTTATTTTCAATATAGCTATATTATATTTCACATGTATTCAATCTGCAAAACAGCTAGTATTGTAAAGCTCAAACTGTTCAATGGCTTTCAAACCTATCTACCCATTAGTGATTATTTTTTGCTCTACATATACAAGTCAATCTAATTCAGATTCAGATCTCATAGTAAGTTATTATTCAATCTATTCACGGCTAATGTGTAGTTTAACTTTGTCAGTGGCTGTCAAACCCATATACTGAATGAATGCCTATTTTCTGTATTATTCTTTATTTATATTTAATCTAAGGAACAACTGATGTTTAGCTCCAACTTTTAAGTAGTCGTCGAACATATTTACTTCTTGAATATGTATTTATTTCTTATCCATTTCAAATGTATTCCAGCTAAAGCAAAGTTTAGTTGTAGCTTCCACCAGTTCCCATAAAACCTATCTGCTGCTTGAATAACATTCCTCTTCTGGCCTCGGCTCTTTTCACTTTCAAATGTATAATTACATATACATTTCCATTCACAAATCAATGCTGCTCCTTCCATAGTTGGCCCTTTAATTGTTTCTCATTGTGGCACCCCTTTTTGTGTTCTATCCACTTTTAACTCTCGCGTGGGCGTTGCTCAATCTGAAAACCAAAATTATAGTCTTAAGCCAAACGCAGCTCGTTGTTCTTCAGCACATATAATTAGCTTTGTTTTTATGTGATTTTTAGTTAAAGTGGGGGTTGCTTTTGTTGCAGACAGATCGTTGCAGCTGTTTTACAGCGACCCCCTCTTCCCCCGCCGTCACTGCTTTTGGTGTCAATGCACGCAACATCCCCCTGCGTCTGCGGGGGTTGATTTTCATAGATGCGATCATTGCATGCGGGCATAAAATGCTGACAGATGTGAGTGTGTGTGAGTGTGTTTGTTCGAGTGTGTGTTGGCTCTGCTTTTTGGTTGACCTCATTAGAGGCATAGATCTAGAGGGGGACAGAGACAGAGAGAGAGAGAGAGAGGGGAGACTGCTTCAACTGCAGCTAAACAATGCGCCCGCCAAAGCAGCAGCACTTATCGGGCAAAGTTGATTGCTTTTGTATAATTCCTTTTTTTTATGAATGCCACTTGGCATAGTTATTAACATAAATATAAAAAAAAGCAGAAAAAAGAGAATTGTCTGCGCTGGACAGCCCGCATTTGCAGGCTTTCAGACTTTCGCCTTGTCTAGCTGTACTTTTGTGCAGCGAAGCCTACGAAAACTTGCCCAGTTTTTGACAGGGCGTGTAATTTTATGCAGTCAGATCTACCAGACTACCTGGCGATAGCTTACCCTATTTGCTACCCTATACCCCGTGTGCTGTGCAACCCTCGGCTGCGTCTGTGCCTGCCACGTGCCACAATCCACAAATTGAGTAGAAATCAAAATGTGCAAAAACAGGCGGCGCCTGCTGCTGCCACAGACAATATATCACAATTCAATAAGGGTAGCTGCTCCTGCTGCTGACAACAGCTGACTTTATCCATGTGTGTGCCCAAAAATAATTACTAACTGTTTTGTTTCTTTCCTCTTTGCAGAGTTTATGAAGGAGCGCAAGCGTCTCGCTCAGGCACCCAAAAAAATCTCACCCGCCAAACGGATGCGCACCAATTCCGGCTCCAGCTCCAACTCCAACTCCGGATCCAGTTCCAGTTTGGGTGCGCAATTTGGTTGCCTGCTGAAACGTTCGCGTCACAACTAAAAATTTATTATTATGACCCGAAAACTCCACTCAATTTGCAATTTTTACTTGTAATTTTTATAATGCTGCTCCAACAACAACAACAACAAAATAATTATGTTTAATTTTTTTTTAACCACATTTATAGCAATTTTTGTATAAGTTTTTAAAGAAAGCAAACAAACAAACAGTAGGTACTCATTTATAGAATTTTGTGTGCAGTGCAAGGGCGAAAGTTGCGAATATTAATTAATAGTCTTTTTTCTAGTTTAAAATGCCAGTTACTAAACAATGGATAAAACAACAACAATATAAAACCAGTACTAGTACTAGAACAAACATTAGACTGTAAGCAACATTAAGTATCACCAGCGAGCTAAATGAAACTTTTTAGATTTCTCTAGTGAGAAATGCCATAAACTAAGTGATTAGTTCTTAACAACAACAACAACAACAACAACATAACACTACTATTCTAATTTCTAATGTTAATTGAGACACACTTTTGAAAAACAAACGAGAAAAAAAAATCACAAACTTTAACTATGAAATTTATAAGCTAGAACAAAACTTTTTGTAAAATTCCAAATTGTTCAATTTTAACAGCAAAATTTGTATGTTTTGCTGTTAAAATTGACAAAGTTTGAACTTAATGTTGCTCTGCTTTATTATTATTATATTTATACTGTAATTATATATATATATCTATATAATAATTGTTGTATTTTATATATATGTCAGAGCAGAGTTACATTGATTATTCCTAAAAAAGAGAGAAAACCCTAAAACTAACAATTATAAATCTGATCTTAAGTCTGATTTATTTTTGTTGCAGTTTTTGAAAAACTAAAGTCCCTTTTTCGACCAGTGTAAACACAACTAGAAAATTAAGTTTATTATTTTTTTTTGCCAATTTGTGCTCTTTTGATGATATGTATTTTTCGCTTAAATAGTATTACCAAAACTTCATAAATTGCCAAAAATGTTGCACAAAATGTATAAAATTGCTTTCGATCGCATTGCCAAATTGTTTGGCAATTGATGAGAGTGATTTTAGCTTAACATGTACAAAACAAATGCTATACATTATAATTATAATTAAAATTCTACATCTATATATAAGAAAAACCATTATATACTTAGGCAGAGCCTATATTATTGAATAACCCTCACTTCGATCATCCTATTTGATAAGCTTTAGCATATAGAACAAACTCCAAAGTATTCACATAATATTTATATATATAATTCATATGTGTGTAAAATTTTTCAACTCATACTTACAACAATAAAAAAACACCAGTAAACAAAAAACACGAAAAAACAAAAAGAAAAAAAAAACTCAAACTATTTGCAATTTTTGTATCATCCAAATTTGAACTCTTATACGTATAAGAGTACAAACACACATGCACACATACATTTATATGTTGTTGTTTGTTTTTTTGTATTTTATTTTTGTAGACTTGTATTTGTTTATTTGTAACGATTTTAGTTTATAGACTTATTAAGTTGACTTTTGTTTTCCAATAAAACTTGTTTTTCATTTTTTAGTAGTATAATTTGTAATAATTTGAAACGGATATTCTCGATAAAAGTGCTTTCACTCCATTATTCGAGCTGCATGCATTTGCAAACTCTTCCAAGCAAACTGTAACTGTAAAGAATGAGTGGACAATTACTGAGGAGAGCTAAAGAGAGATGCGCATCTTTATCTCGATGGACGCTAATCGTTTGCTTGTTTATACAATTAAAATTCCGACGCGTAATAAAAATAATCGAATTGTGATAATTTAATAGACCTAATATCTGCGCGAACTGTTTTAGAATTGCCGATCAATTGATTTTATGGTGTTTTCGAGTGGAAAGCCGAGCAAAGCGCTTAGTTTATTTTCGCTTTTCTAGCCACAACAAAGCTAAAGAGAGGATGATTTCCAAGGCTAGTTGCTCATCTCCAAAAGTAAAGTATGACGAGGAAAGTGAACGAAAATTACTGCTGCTGCTGCATCAATGGCAAAGAGAAGCTAATAAATAAGAGCGGCTGAAAAAAAGAGAGACTGAAATATCTGTTACGTTTTTGTTGCGTCGAAGTTAGATTTAATTTGGTTGCTGCTGCTGTTGGTAAATGAATTATTTTTTCTGTCAAAATATAAACAGTTGTCTTTTAGTTTTTCATTTTTGAGTTTATTTTGTAAAATTAGGTATGATTTATTACTTACGACAAATACATCAATAATTTAATTCATGCATGCGAACATAGAAATTGACTAACTGTAACTGAGTTCCACACACTCTCTTTGGTGTTCTTCCACACGATATATAGTACAATGAGTTATATACAAATATATTTGAGGATGATATTTAGCTTGCTCTAACTGTTATTATTTCCCCGTTGACTTCTCCTCCAGTTGTGCCTGAATCTGTTTGACATTTTGGCCTCCGCTGCTGTGGCTGTGTCGCTGGAAGAATGCATTGATGGAACTCATCGAACGATATTCCAGATTATCGCTAATGTGCCAATCGACGCTGATGCTCTGGTGTCGACCGACTGGATTGCGAATCTTTGTCTCGTTGTACTTTTCCAGCAGATGTAGCAGGCAATCTTTCGTTGTGTTCGCCGCCTCCTCGAGATTAACCGTTTGATGGGTATCGGGTAACCCGATTGGCACATCGCGACTCATTTGGTTAATGCGAAATTTGGCCCGACGACTGCTCGCCGACTCGGTGTAGATGTGATTGGAAGTGGAACTGGAACTGAGTGGAACTTGACTGCGACGGCTGCTGCTGCTGGTGCTCGTCTGTGAGTTGGCCGTGCTTATGGTGTTCACTGTGGATTGGCTGCGATTGTAGAACTGCGTTTGTTGTTTGCTGCTCCCGTTGCTCAGCATGGGCATCTCCTCAATGGACTGCTGCAGTCGCATCGCCAGCGAGCTGCTCTTCTGCTGCTGCTGCGTGGAAACACGACCCGTTGCTCTAATGCTGCTCGTCGTGCTTCTCGTGCTCGTGCTCGTGCTCGTCGTCCATTTGCTGCCCATCTTGGAGCTGCTCTCTTCACTTGTAGTTGTTGTCGTTGTTGCTTTGTTTTCCGCTGCATCTCCCAGCTTGGTGTTAATCTCCGCCAGCATTAAGAGATGATCGCTCAGTTTGCGTATCTCATCGGCGAGATTAACACGCTCGCCGGAACTGCGTCTGCCCAGCAGATAGTTGGTGTCCGAGTTGCGGCGATCGAAGGTGTGCAGATAGCTCTTCATGCTGCGCTGCTTTTGGGCGCTGCTCTCGCTGCCGGAGAACTCGTCAAAGTTCTCGTTGAACAGATGCTGAGGCGTGGGCGTGGCACTGCCAGAGGCAGTTGCGCCCGTCAAGGGGAACAGTTTCTCGCGGGATTCATTGATGGGCGTCGAGGCCACCGAGTGTGGACTGTCGGCACTGTGGCACTCCTCCTCCGCCGTCTCCGCCACCACCAACTCATCGGCCATCTCGTCATCGGTCAGTGTTGCAATCGATTCGCAGGGCGAAGGCGAACAAACTGCAAGACACGCAAAACGCAATTTTAAAGTCAATCCGGAAACTCTTTAAGTCACATACAGATTAGTTTCTCTCTTTTTTTTGGGTTACGGGTTACGATTTGTCCACAAAATCTTGACACCAAAATAATACACATAAATTAGACAACATGCTTATGAGACAGAAAAAAAAACAGCCAAATTGGTTAGTTTTACGGAAAAGTAAGTAATTGATCGTAAACAGCTGTAGCCTCGATAGACGATACACTGCGAGAAAAGATCGTACTCTAAGTGATGAGCTTTCTTATGTTATTCTCCTCTATAAGAAATCATCTTAATCTTGCAAAATTAAAATTCATAATTAAATTAGAAAATAAATCGAATTTTTGGAACTCAAAATCGGCTCAGATTTGACAAATTTAAAGAAGTTTGAAGCTGTAGAACTGAGTTTCTAACAACTTGAGAAATTTAAATATTAAAATTTAATTTTTTACTGCATTTATTTCTAATTGTTAATGACAAATTTCAATTACAGTGAGAGATTTTAGGTCGAAAGACAAGTAAAAATTATAGCCTGAAAATCGATACATCGATATATGGGCATAGGTCGAAACTTCAAAATGCCATAACTTCGTCAAAACTCGACATATTTTAAAAAGCGAGGGCTTTTTGATCATAGTTTTAACCCTAGATCAATCGTGCATTTAAAGTTGAAAACGAGATTTTGGGTCGGAAGACAAGTAAAAATTATAGCCTGAAAATCGGTATATCGATATATGGGCATAGGTCGAAACTTCAAAATGCCATAACTTCGTCAAAACTCGACATATTTTAAAAAGCGAGGGCTTTTTAATCATAGTTTTAACCCTAGATCAATCGTGCATTTAAAGTTGAAAACGAGATTTCAGGTCGGAAGACAAGTAAAAATTATAGCCTGAAAATCGGAATGTGGGCATATGGGCATAGGTCGAAACTTCAAAATGCCATAACTTCGGCAAAACTCAACTCATTTTAAAAAGCGAGGGCTTTTTAATCATAGTTTTAACCCTAGATCAATCGTACATTTAAAGTTGAAAACGAGATTTGAGATCGGAAGACAAGTAAAAATTATAGCCTGAAAATCGATATATCGGTATATGGGCATAGGTCGAAACTTCAAAATGCCATAACTTCGTCAAAACTCGACATATTTTAAAAAGCGAGGGCTTTTTGATCATAGTTTTGCCCCTAAATCAATCGTACATTTAAAGTTGAAAACGAGATTTTAGGTCGGAAGACAATTAAAAATTATAGCCTGAAAATCGATACATCGATATATGGGCATAGGTCGAAACTTTAAAATGCCATAACTTCGTCAAAACTCGACATATTTTAAAAAGCGAGGGCTTTTTAATCATAGTTTTAACCCTAGATCAATCGTGCATTTAAAGTTGAAAACGAGATTTTGGGTCGGAAGACAAGTAAAAATTATAGCCTGAAAATCGATATATCGGTATATGGGCATAGGTCGAATCTTCAAAATGCCATAACTTCGTCAAAACTCGACATATTTTAAAAAGCGAGGGCTTTTTAATCATAGTTTTAACCCTAGATCAATCGTGCATTTAAAGTTGAAAACGAGATTTCAGGTCGGAAGACAAGTAAAAATTATAGCCTGAAAATCGGAATGTGGGCATATGGGCATAGGTCGAAACTTCAAAATGCCATAACTTCGGCAAAACTCAACTCATTTTAAAAAGCGAGGGCTTTTTAATCATAGTTTTAACCCTAGATCAATCGTACATTTAAAGTTGAAAACGAGATTTGAGATCGGAAGACAAGTAAAAATTATAGCCTGAAAATCGATATATCGATATATGGGCATAGGTCGAATCTTCAAAATGCCATAACTTCGTCAAAACTCGACATATTTTAAAAAGCGAGGGCTTTTTAATCATAGTTTTAACCCTAGATCAATCGTGCATTTAAAGTTGAAAACGAGATTTCAGGTCGGAAGACAAGTAAAAATTATAGCCTGAAAATCGGAATGTGGGCATAGGTCGAAACTTCAAAATGCCATAACTTCGGCAAAACTCAACTCATTTTAAAAAGCGAGGGCTTTTTAATCATAGTTTTAACCCTAGATCAATCGTACATTTAAAGTTGAAAACGAGATTTCAGGTCGGAAGACAAGTAAAAATTCTAGCCTGAAAATCGGAATGTGGGCATATGGGCATAGGTCGAAACTTCAAAATGCCATAACTTCGTCAAAACTCAACTCATTTTAAAAAGCGAGGGCTTTTTAATCATAGTTTTAATCCTAGATCAATCGTACATTTAAAGTTGAAAACGAGATTTGAGATGGGAAGACAAGTAAAAATTATAGCCTGAAAATCGGTATATCGATATATGGGCATAGGTCGAAACTTCAAAATGCCAAAATTCAACTCATTTTAATGACTGTTTTTAATTACAAATATTTAAATAGTAGTTTAAATGCATTCCAATTAATCCTAACTGCAAAATGTACATATCTTATAAGTCTATGAATATATACAATATATATATATATATAATTTCTTATTCAGCAGGATTACAACATAAATAAGCTCAATGTTTGATGAGAAAGTGGCCCGTTGCATGAAATGATCTTTAGAATTTGACTTTTTTGTTGTTTGATTGTTGTCGATCGATGATGGGGGGCTTACCTTATCCGGAATATATAGTTCTGAAACTGTGGCTAGGTGTTGAGCCTAAACTAGAACTAGTTAAGGATTATGTCTTTTAAGTATTTGTGGGTTTTTTTTTTTTAATTTGATACGGAGTGTTTGCATCGAGTTCGTATTTGAAAGAAGGTTTTTGTTCTGTTGTTTTTTGAAGTATATATTTTTGTTTTTTTTTGTCATTGGCTGTCTTTATCACAGTGTCGAAACGCTAAGCAACTTAAAAAACTAGGCAATTGTTTGTTTTTTATTGGTTAGTCGAGGTGGCATCCGCATTAAGGATGCGCTTAAAGCTATGATTAAACTTAACATTTAAGAAACACAAACAACATTTATGTAAATACTCGTAAGTAATTGTTTCTGTTTGTTGTTTGTTGTATTTATTGTTGTTGTTTTTGTTGCTGTTGCTGTTGCTCCTGGCATGCTAATTTCTACTTTCTCTCACACACACACACAACACACACAAAACATGATTACAATTTTAGCGCATGTTAACACAACAAAACATTAATAGATTTCAACTGAGAACAAGAGAGTGTGAGTGAGCGCCAGCTAGAGAGAGTGAGACAGAAACAGATGGAGAGGAAGAGAGAGAGATAGAGCACGAGAGCACTTCTCTGCTTCCTCTCTCATTGAGCTAACTTGGCTTACATTCAAAGTTAATAGAGAGAGAGAAACAACAACAATTAGTTTTACGCTTTTTCTTATTTATATCTTTGCAGAGGGTATATGCATTTTGTGGTGCGGTTTGTAATGCAGTGTAGAAGACGTCGATAAGGTGTATATATTCTCGATCAGCCTAGTTAATGGCTTGACATAACAATTTATATCTGCTCAATTTTGATGATATCTTGATTAGAAATTGAAATGGAAATGCCAAAAGTAGCAACCGGATCGGACTACTATATCTTAGAGCTGTCATATAACTAATCGGACGACAGATGAGTTCTTTTATAAGAAACCTTTTCTATTTGAGAAGATTTTCCAATCAAACTCACTTTTTATGGACTAAAAGTCATACACATCTGATTACTATATCTTATAGCTTCCGTTGCCTGAATTTCTAGTCAAATTTGGATGTCAGCAGCTTGACTAAGTTCTGGAAGTGTGTGCAATCTTCGACATGCCAAAGATACCCATTTCCACCTGTTCAAATTGAGGAGTAATTTTAGATATGACCAGTTGGCTTCCACCTCTGCAAGGATACTTAAGCTTCGGCTAGCCGAGGCTAGATTTGATTACTTATTTTTTCTGTGTGTGTGTTTTTTTTGGTTTGTTTTGAAAGTTAATTGTGTAATTTACAAATTGGTTGTGATTTGGGTGTTCCCTTTGGCTGATTTGGCTCAGTTTGCTCAATTGCCATGGATGAGGGCATGCCTGTCGCGCTGCCGCTGGGAGCCGGTGCCGCGGCAGTACTCACCTCGGGATGAGGAGATGCTGTCCGGGCCGTGTTGGTGGCGCGGATGCGTATAGCTTGTCTCATTCAGCGGGGCTATCACATTGCCCTCCACATCAAAGACGTAGGGACTGTTCGGATGCGTTTCCCAGCGCACGATGAAATTCTTTAAATTATCCTTGGTGGCATCCAGCTCTTTGTTCTGCGAAATCAGGCAAGCATTCAATTTTTTATAGCAGTCTGGTTTTATTTTTTTTTGTTTACTTTGCGCTTTTGCCTTACCTCCAGTTTTGCCAGCTCCTCGCTATCCTCATCCTGTTCCGTTGTTTCGGCGCCGACGTCATCGTCGTCCTCATTATCATCTGCATCCTCGATTGTTTCCGTTGAATCCTCTGAAGACTCCGAGGCTAAAGTTATGGGCGACTCTGACTTCAGGCGCGTCTTCCCGCTAGCTGTGGAGGCAGTCCTTGCTACTGTTGCTGCTGCTGCTGCTGGTGTTGTTGTTTTGGGCGTGGCTGGGGGATGTTGTTGCAACCATTTGTGCTTCACACAATCGGCAGCTGTCATGCGGGTGCTGAGTGAGTGTGTGTGTGTGTGGATAAGAAATCATTTTGGGTTGATTAAAAGCTGCTGCCACATTTATATGGCGAGACACTAATTAAGAATATACATATAAGTATATATACGCACCTCAAGTCCTTGGCAAGGAGCTTGGCTATGAAATCCAGGCACTCGGGGGATATGCCATTAAAGCATTCATCCTCGAAATCGTACTTTGCAATGGTTACATTTGACATTGTTTCAATGTCGTTCTCACCCATGAATGGCGACAGACCAGAGATGCTATTGTTGTTGTTATTGTTGCATGTGTGTGTTGGTGTGTTGGTGTGCGTGTGGAAAAGTCAATAAACATGAAATGTAAAAGCAGCGCACACAATATAAATAAACACATAAAAAGAAATAAACAGCAGCAGCATTTAATTAACTAAATTAAATTGCTGTCGAGCAAAGGGGCTCTTTAGTTGGGTGTTTTTTTTAATTGGGTCGGGGTGGAACCCGACTTCAAACACCTTCTTTAACATTGCTTAGACTTTGATTATTTAATTCGAGACTGCCGTCATTTTCACAGATTTTTAATTAGTCTACTTCGCGCATTTACTTGCCAAAAAAAATAGCCAAAATTCCCCCTTGGCAAGTTTTGATTAAATTTCCAAGTGGAAAACATGGAAAATGTGCGTCGGAACTGTGATTACATATTTTTAAAGAGTTTTGCCACTTGAGTGCTAGTTACGAAATGTTTGAAGTGCTTTTATATAGTGATATTGATAAGCAGATTTTCAAATTCCTAAGTTTTCCTTTTGCCATTCAACACACAATTATTTTCTCTGTTCAAATTTCGAAACGTTTTTATCGGTTATTGCCGAAGGTATACAATTTTATTGTTAGCTAGTTGCTAAGCTGCCTTTAAGATAAGTAATTGGAATTATAGCCTTTATAAAAATAAGCTGAGGGGTGGAATAGCCATGCTATAAACCCACTTTAAGTTCGTTTTTTTCAGTTTATAACTTTTGCTGTATTTAATCAGAGTAATACAAAACTTAGGGCACGATTTCTCGAAAAAGGTGTTCAGCTTAACAAATTGATTAACATTGAGTATAGTTGGGCAATACCTATACCAATATCCCTCCCAGTTTAAGCCTACAGCCTACCAAATCTAATAGGTTGTTTAATGGCAGCCTTTTTCAACAGTCTGTTGACCTGGCCAGCGCTTATCAGATTACTTACAGCACATAGCTAATGACGCCAACGCTCCACATGTCAGTGCCATACGAGATGCAGTCAAAGTTGACAACCTCAGGCGCCACAAACTCAGGTGTGCCAAAGAGTACCTGAAAAAGAGTTCCAATTAGAATTACCAATCACAATTAACTTTTGGGTTTTTGACATACTCTCAAACGCTTGTCGGGATCGAATTTGCGTGCCAGTCCAAAGTCGATTATCTTGATGCGATTACCCTTTTGTGAGAGCACCAAAATATTCTCGGGCTTCAGATCCAAGTGGATAATGCCATTGCCGTGTATAAAAGCCATCGCTTCGCACACCTGTCGAATGAAGACACGGCAAACACGCTCCGTCAACACGAATTCATCGTCCACAACACGATCGAAGAGTTCGCCACCCTCAATGCTGGCAGAAAGTAGAAAAAATAATACATAAATAATAAAAACAAATATTTTTAGTTTTAGAAATGAACATTGAACACAAAACAGTTAAGAAAAAAACAAACACATGCAAGCAAGAGCCAAGACAATAGTTAAAGCCAAGTTAAAAGCTCATTCTAGTTGGCTTACCTGGCACCAACTTTTATGTTATATACAAGAGCCTACGCATTGGATGCCAAAACACGAAAACCAGATAATACATGAACATCAATCCATGTGGATTGAGTAATGCCCATTAACTTGGCCAACTTCCAACTGCCAAGCATTATCTGGACAAATCTGTTGAAGATAATGCTCAGCAACGGGTTTCAAATAAAGACAATTGGGAGAACAGTTTTTAATCTAAGTTTTCTTTGTGCTCTCCCTAAGTTAATGCGTTTTACTCTAAAAAGCCGGGCTGACTACTGATTGAAAGCTATATATATATATGTATATATATAAAACGAAGCTTCACTTAAATCTAATACTAAAAATACTAAATTGAATTGCAAAATATCACAAATTAAGGTTTAAATACTTTATGTTTTAAGGTGCTTTCAGCTTTTGGCTACTCAATTAGTTTTCAAACAATTTCATTTCATTAAATCCCTTCACAGGACAATCGGCTTATGTTATCATTTGTGGAATTTTATACCCTAAGTCCAGCAAAAGTGGCAAAAGGATATGATGAAGTTGTGCTAGGGATGTAACAGGCAACTCTAACTCAATTAAGTATATATATTCTTGATCAGTCGAGTCGAATTAGACATGCCCGTATGTCGATCTATATGCAGATTAAGTTGATATCGATACTTATCGATACTTATCGACATAATTATAGCTTGCAAACTGATATTTTATACCCGAAGATATAAATGTGGGCGAACTGTTCAAATTTCATTAAGATCGGACACAGATTTTGTCATATTTATCAGGGTATTTGTTTGTCGAGCTCTCCCGTCTACAGCCTTCTAAATTGTTTCAGCTTCACTTCTCATTCATATGTGCATATGTATAATCGATGTGATTTTCTGCAACCAGGCACAGCTGCAAAATATTTATATATTTTTTGTGTTTGCCAGTGAAATGAAATATTTACTAAGACCCACAAAATCTGACAACTATTTCAAAAAAGCTCCAATCAAAATATTATTGTCTGTCTGTGTGTGTGTGTGTGTGTGTCTAGAAATAAAGTGAAATTTTCATTACTAACGGCAAAATGGACAATTCGCAAACATGTTTTGCAGTTTGTCAAGGATTTTCAATTGTCTTGTTGCAAAAATGTGTTTGCTGCATTTTATGAATATGCAAAATGCCAACAACTTTTGCAAATAAACAATTAAGTTTGCTGTCAGACTGATAACAATAAAAACAACTGTCAGCTTCTCTGTCGTCACTGTCGAGTGGGTTTGCTTGTAAGTAAATAATGTTGTGGGACACAAGATACTTGTGACTCAAGACTCGAGACTCGTGACTCAAATTGTTATTGCGGTCGCTGTGTGTTGCTATAGTTTCCATTGTTAGACTGTTAGTTGCCTGCCCTGCCTGGCGAATGTGGGTCAAGGTCATGGCTTAATCAGTACCTGACTCTAACGCTCTTTTTGGATATGTGCCCAAAGTGAGACAGACAGACAGACAGAGAGACAGACAGAGACGTTGTCTGTTTTCATTAGAAACCAAAACAAGATATAAAAATAAATATAATAGAACTATTTGGAGTTTGGTTTAACCTGTTGCTTAAGGTTTTTTTTCTCTTGTGCTCAGAGTGCTCAATGATAGAAAAGGGACAAACTTTTATTGTTGTGCGTGTGTGTGTGTGTTTGGGGGGAAGTCAAAGGAACTTTACTGCTTTACGATAATGTGCGTACGTGTAAATCGTATTTTATGCACATTTCCCGCTGATTGCAAGATATTGTGTTCCACACACAACAATGTACATAACAACAACAACAACAAACACAACAACAAACACTACGACAACAACAACAGCAGAAGCAACAGTAGAAAACTAGCAAAAGTTAAGAGGAAGTTTGCCAAAGTAGTTGTAAGTTGTAGAAGTAAAATACACACAAACACACAACAACAACAACAACAACAGCAACAAATACAAGCGACACACGAATACGACAATACACACACACATATATATATATATTTATGTAAATATTTGCATAAATAATTTCTAGTTTTTTGTTGTTGCTTTTTTTTCCTTACAGTTCCAGGACGACGCACATCATTTTCTGATATTCGTATGCAGCATACAATTGTATAATGAGATGATGTTGCAATGAATTCATAATCTCCACTTCCCGCTCCACGTTCCGTTTGTCCTCCCGCTTGGGTATGGGCACAAATTTGGCCGCCAATTGTATGCCACTTGTCTTGTCCTTGCACTTGTAGACGGTGCCGAATTTACCGCTGCGAATTGGATTTGTATCCATATGAATTAGCATTTCATGCGATTTTTCTTATTTGATATGAGGGGGTAGGTGTTGGGGCTAGGGGGTGCTGAGTGTGGCTTTTCATAGTCACATTACTTACCGTCCCACTTCGCCGAGCACGTCGTACAATTTATACGCGTCCACATTGCGGTTTATGGTCACATCGCGCATTGGAAATGCCGGCTCCAGAACTGAGAACAGAAACAGAAACGGAAGTCAGAAGGAGTTTGCCATAAGTGTGTGCTTTTATGGGCTATAGCAAATGTCTGCCATGTCTGGCATATGTGTATTGTATAAATAATAATAATAATAAGTAGTAAATATATAATCATATAATCCCCCATGTCAAATATGTTCTCTATTTGGCAAATATTGCCAAACTCAACATTCAGCATCGAGTGCAGCTTGAGCTCTTAACTTTAGCTGCAATCCTTACTTATTTTCTTTTTCCTTTTTTCTATTCACTAGCCAAAAATGTTCAACTTGCAACATGCTGCATCAAATCGATTGCCACTCGCAACGGCTCTTGAAATATTGCATTCAATCATTTTCATTGTGCGCCCAATGTGAAATGCATTTAATATCGGTTATTATGGTCATATGTTTCCCCCATCCAGCTCAAGCAGAGGAAACGTTCTGCTTCTGAGTGCATATCGAATACATTTTTGGTGTTTTTGTGTATTTTGGTTGATTTCTTATTCAAAAGGAAACCCTTCTCAAAATGCGTGTGGTTGTTGTGGTTGCAAGTTGCCAAACAAATAAGAATGACTTCATTGAATTGAATTCAATTCAGCAGTCAAGGGACACACAACGGGGACAACGAGGACAGCCAGAAAGAGGACGACAAGGACAACGATGACGAACTCAAAATGCGATATTTAAATTAGTATACATATGTATCTCGATGTGCATAAACATATGTATGTTGTAGGTGCGCCTATTGTGTACATAAAACATATTCATTTAAAACCCTGCATCCCAAGGGTAGTTTGACACAAAAACCAGGCACAATAAAATTTGTGCTGCATATATTATTCAAAAGAAAATGTTGAACTACATTCGAGTGTAAAAGTGTTGTTCTGATAGTATATTAACTGAATAATCTGATAATAGTTTTCGAAAACGAGGAAGAACTCGATTAATTT
Organism: Drosophila imparisetae; assembly: GCA_035042265.1. Taxonomy (NCBI): domain Eukaryota; kingdom Metazoa; phylum Arthropoda; class Insecta; order Diptera; family Drosophilidae; genus Drosophila; species Drosophila imparisetae. Next base: position 1,712,206 of record JAWNLP010000145.1, on the reverse strand, counting down.
GATGTCAGTTATATGCATTTCGCACAATTTACTTTTATTAATATATATATATGTTTTTAACGGCAGAGTATCAGCTAATCGGGCATGCTCAGTTGTTACCTTTTTTTTTTAGTTTGTTTTTCTAGATGTTCACTTTTGCATTTTGACATTAAACGAGAGCCGTTCAAATTGACATTTGGCCACACTGAGTGCTCCACAGAGAGTTGAGCACTGCCAAAAAATGGTAAAAAGAAATCAGTTTGAATTTGCAATTTAAATTATTGATAAACTGCCAATGTGAGCACAGCACGTGCTTACGGCTCAATTGATCACCTCTCTCTCTCTCTCTATCTCTCTCTCTCTCTGTCTCTCTCTCTCTCTCTGTCTGGTGTAGCTTGTTTTAAGCATTTGAGATGCTGAAAGAGTTCAATTGAATGTCTGCTCTATTAATATGCAAATGCTGCATATAAGTATGCTACGAAAATGAACGATAAATCTTTAAAATCATAGACGATGCCATGAAGCCCATGCAAGTGTGCAAAAGTGTGTCTGTGTGTGTGTCTGTCTGTGATTATTGGTGTCTGTGAATCGAAGCGGAAGAAGTGTGCTCGCGCGGCGCAACAACCAACGTCAGAAACTTGGCAAATTCAAAGTGAAAGTTGAATAAAGGCATATGAAGCATATGCGAGTGCGAGTGTGTGTCTGTGTGTGTGACTGTGTGTGTTTGTGTGTACCTTGCTATTTGTGTGCAGTGAGTGCACTTGTGAGTGTGCAACTTGACGCCGTCTAACTATCTCTCTCTCACTTTTTCTCTCTATTTGTCCTTTGCGCATCCCTAAACGGCTTTCAGCCTGAAAATTTATGCACGTCTGCTGCAGTTTTTCGAGAGTGTGCGTGTGTGTTTTTGCCCGTGTGTGTGTGTGGGTGTGTGTTCCCTGAGTGCACTCTGCCAATAATGCGCACAATTTAAGTTTTAGCAAATATGACGCATTCGAATTACAGCTTTATTCAATTGCTATAAGCAATCTCATTTGGGCGCATCTTGTTGAGCAAAAGTTCATATGTAAAAATAAAATCGGGTTTTTTTTTTGTGATTATAATTTATGGCCAGATAACGGCACAACTCAAATATTTTCATAAATTGCACGCGTGTTTATGCACAAAAGGCAGTCTTAAACACACACTCACACACACACACACACATAGATAGAGAGAGGGATGAGTTGCAGGCAGCTTCGCGCAGGTAACACATTCATTTCCGGTTTGCAGCTCATGAATAAATGAATTTATATCGACTCTGCTTGGCAGTTGAACTGCAGCGCATACTTTCTAGCACGTATCCACTGGCACATAGACACACTGCGAGAAAAACGGGTAGATGTGTAAAACAAATATAAATAATAATGTTTGAAAATCTCATCTTTCAGACAAATTCAGACCTATCGCTCTGCTGAGTAGAAATTAATGTGATTACTCAATTTAATGCACCCAATTGTTTTCAGTGTGCCATCTCTAACGCTGTGGCTGTGTTTGATGCGGTTGCGTATGTTGCTTCGCCGGCTGCAGCTCTGGCCCAGACTTAGCTCAGCTTGCTTGTGCGAAATTCGATTGGATTTGGATTGCTTTGGGTGCCGCCTGGGTGCCGCCTGACGCGGCAGAGGCTTGCGACTGGCCATCGAGTGCACAAATGTGCTTATAAACGCACCCAAATGGAGTCGAGTGGCTCTTATTAGATGCGTGGCATCTCTGCAATTGCCATCGATCTATTGCGCTCTATGGCCTGAGCCCATGAATAACCAAGTAGTTTTAGTTTTCAGTGTTTGAATCATAATTTAAAGAGCTACATTATCTAGCTAGGTAGAGACATGCATTCATTCACAGAAGTGGTTTGAACATTATCTTTTGTCTGAAGTGGCTTGTAAATAATTGGTTTGGGCGCGCTACTATCAATTATCGGTTGTATGATTCAAATCAAACTAAAATTGAGAATGTATGGCGGAAATATTTCAGGTCTCATCCAAATCAATATTAATGCTTTTATAATTTCTGAAGAAAGAAGAAAGATAAGCTTAATTAAATTGAATTCGGCAGCAAGTGAAAGATGAGTTTTGCTTGCCACTGCAGACTCATTGCAGAAATGATCTTACTTTAATTCTATCTTATATTCCACACCTACAGCCATGCCCTTTTCGTTGTGGTAGAGTGGGCGTTAAATGGCATTGATGAAATGCCGAAGAAGAGAGAAACAGTTTGGCAAAGTTAATTTATGCACAATATCAAAAGAGAACGATTTAAAAATGGCAAGTGGCGACAATCAAGAAAGTGTGTGTGTGTGTGTGTGTGGGTGTGTAGAGTCGGAATGGAATTAAAAGCTGATAGATATAGATACTATGTGTAGCATAGTATATTTGCATGCACTCTCATTCATTTGAGTGCCGTCGTCGTCTGCAGATAGTTAAACGAGTTTTTTTTGTGCGAACGCCAGCAATTTTTGTGATATGAAAATCAGCAGTTTTTCTTTGAATTGCCAAGCCCCCGCCCCCCATCAACTTTTCGCTTTTCTTTTGTGCATTTGGCAACTGTTGACAATCTGGCGAAGAAGCAGCCAGCAGCGTCTTTACTTTAACTTCATCATAAAGGAAGCGTTTAAAAATATTTCTCTGATTTTACGCAATTTACATTTATTTTTTTTAGTATCGTTGAAATTAATGAAAATTTTAAGCCCTGGCGAATGGTGTACAACAAATTGTACAGCAATTGCAAACTGTTGCACATCAAAATGATAACAGTACACACACACATACAAGAAAACAATATTAATGTGTCGCATTATGCATACGACGCGTGTGGCACAAGCAAAAAATATGATGATTCTTTTTTAACAGGCGCTTTTGCATTTTAATATGAGCGTTAAAAGTTGTGACGATGGGCGAGGATGGGGGGGGAGTGGCATATATATGTGTGTGTGTGTGTGTGTGGTTTATAGGTTTTTAATAACACTTTTTATACGGCCAACAGCCACACAACAAAGCGTCTCGTGCTGGTCGCTTGTAAGCCCAAAGCCAACGTATGTCAAGCATTTAATGGTCGACGATATAAATGCAAAACACCGTGTATTTGCGCAAAGATTAAGCAAGTTTTGTGTTTTTATACGGCGGTTAATATCTAAACAAGTGCAGACGACATACAACACTTTAAAGTGTTCCAAGAAACCAATTCGTCGGAATTTCGATTAGTTTTACATTTTCTAAAGTCAAATCAGGTTTAGAATTTAGAAAATCAAAAATATTATATGCTGAGCATACAATCAAAATATAACCCATACAGTCAATTTGTTGCTTTTGGAATCACAACACCAAAAATTGTTTATTTTTTTGTTTGTCTGACTCCAAATAATAACCAAACATCGCAGTTGACTAATGGCGAAAGCCCAATGATAAACGACCGACGGATAAAAAAAAATCAGTGCTGCATGATATGTGATTGTAGTTATAGTAATAGTTGTCGTTGCTGTCGCAGTTGTTGTTGTTGTTGTTGTTGTCGTTGTTCTCGGCTGGTCCGTGCACTTTAATCAGCCTAAGTGCTGGCATCACAAGAAGAAGAGCAAAAACACGAATGGAGCAAAATTAAAAATGGTAAAAGTTTTGCTTGTTTGCTGCTCGGTTGGCTGCTGCTGCTGCTGTTGAAATTGCAACTGTGGCTGCCATTTCAAATTGGTTATTACACGGCACACACACACACACACACAGACACTCTCCCATTGTTCGTATCTGTGTGAATGCAACGTGCTGACACATGCTGCAGTTTCGGCATTTCAGTTTCACTATTTGTTTGCATTTCCACTTATTGTTTGCCTCGTTAAAAAACCGAAAATAAGAGTTGCATCATAATTTTCCTTTTTTTTTTTAAAGCCAGACCTATTTTGGGATTTTCATTATTGCCATTGACATATGAGTGTGGTTTATGATTTCATCATCATCACCATTATCATCATCGTGTTGGTTTGTACACATGACTCTTGACCCAGTGAGTGCACAACTTTTACTACCATTGCACTCATTATTTCGAATTTCGTGTATGAAACATAATGCGAGTTTTGTGGTTTAAGTAGATAAATTGTTGGAAATTCATTTATCTCTTTGTTTTTGCAATTAATTCAGTTTAGCTCAAAAAACAACTATTATTATTTGCAACTTAATGAGTCATCATCCACAACAAAGTTGCGATTTAATTTACTGAATTAATTTGAAACTGTTTCTATGAATAATTAAATATGGAAAACCACAATAAGTTTAGTATTTTAAGCAACAGATTTTGGAATAATTTAAGAATGCTTTTTTTCAAAAACCCAATACTGAGATGCTTGTTAACATAACCTACAATTAATAATCAAAAATGCCAAAGACGACAATTTATTTCTTTCAATCGAATGCGTTGCGCTTTCGTCTTTAAGATTTGTGTTTGATAGAATGAAATGATAAATGACGCATCAAAACTGTCTTTGCGGAATATTTGATTACATATAATATTTGTTGCTTCTTTTTTTTTCATTTTTGTTGTTAAACAAATTCGTTCGGTTCAGCGAACAGGCAACAAATCAATACACACACCGCAAACAAGAACAAAAAAAAATCTATTAAAACATGTGCATGAATATGTGGATACAAATGTATCTACAGCGATATGGCTGGCACTGCGACAGCAATTCATCATCATAATTTTTGCGTGGCATTCGTGAAATCCACGCTGCCACGCCCACGAATATTTTAGCTCAAGCGTGGCCATAAAAAGAAAGATGAAAATCGTAATGATAAAATGAAAAGTAATAATCAGCGAGCTGAAACCTTTAATGGGTCTGGTGAAAAAACCACACGCCACATGAAACGGTGGCGCTGTATATGTGTGTGCGATAGTGTGTGTGGTTTGTGTGTGTGGTCTATTTGTGTGTGTGTGTGTGTGTGCTTGTGCGTGTGTGTTAAGCGGCTGTAATGCACTCTCAAGTGTTTCAGAGGCCAAGTCTTAGCATGCGAACTTCTCAACTTTATGTTGCATACTTTTGTGGGCCACTTTCATTGCCCATTGACATTTAATTTTATGCGTATGCGTATGCGTATGCGTACATAGCACAAAAAACACAACAACAACAAGTGGCAACTAGCACAGGCGGGTTCTGGGACTGTGGTTGCTCATAAGACTTTATGATTCTAATGCCGCTTGCCAATTTAAAAGTTGCGCCAGTTGATTATAAGTCTGCATTGCAAGCGGGGCAGTTGGCTTTCTCGTTAAATTTGTCAAATTAAACAATTGAGTAACTTAATCATAGTTTATTCTAGCAATAATAATAATAATAGAAACGAATTTAGTGAAAGTAAAAGTGGCAAGACTTAAATAACGATTTGATTTATGATATATAAAAGCTTTTAAGAGTTTCTAACAAATTTTCGATTATTTATTCTATTTAATTCGTGAACTATTTTCCTTATCAATTTTTAAACATTTTCTAATTATTTTAGATTTTCTCATTATTGATTTGTGTAGAGTATTTCCAATTCATATACAAAGACATTTGTTTCCCTCCAATTTTTTCCATGTTATTTTCTTCTTTTTTTGCTTGGCTGCAGAAAATAAAATTAGCATTAGTAATTTGTATGCATGTGACGCGCTCTTGCGCGTGTGTGTGTGTGTGTGTGTGTGTGAATTGTACAAATTGACTGCTGGCTGGTAGAATTTTCATTTTCATTTTCATTTCTAATTTTCTTATTATATTCATTTGCATTGCTGTCGTTTTCATTAAGTGCGAAATTTCATTCAGATCGCACACTTTTGACTAAACAAGTTATTTCTATTCATTTCAATTATGCGATACGAGTTGCCTATTTTTTGCCTATGTTTTTATTTATTTTTACTTTATTTGGCATTCTTGGGTCGTAGAGTTCATTAAGCTGTTTAATTTAGATGGGTCATGACATAAGACATGGTTGACAAAAGGCTTTAAGGGTAAGCAAGCACTAAAAGCATTTCTAGCTCGCACATTTCTTAAATTGTTTTTCACCAACACTCTGTGGTTATTCAACACACACTCACACACACACACACACTCACGCACACACCTCAGACACACACTGGCCAAAAGCTTTTTGGCGTCTTCTTCTATGCGCTTTCACATGCTTTTTAGCCAACCCTAAAACACATTCATTATGCCAGCTCTTGTGGGCAAAAATCGTGTGTGCATATTTCGCGCTTATGTATAATCAGTGGGAGTTTTCTGATATCTAAGTGTGTTGCCAAAGTTTTTGAGCAGCGCTTAAGGCAAAGTGCCATAAAATTGAAATCATGTGAAAAGTGCCTGCCTGTCGACATGACGACAAACAGGAGCCAACGCTAATTGATTGATGTGAGCACAGCAATTTCAAGGCAATTTCAAAGTTCAACAATGGTTCAACAATGCCAGAGCATGGCCCCAACAACGAGCTGACAAAGCGACAATACGACACGGAGACAGACGCAGACGCACAGATGCCAGACCACACATACTCACACACACACACACATCTACGAGATGAATCCAAAAGGGGCAGCTGACAGCTGCAAAAGATAAACACAAGAGACACAAGACTTCAACGACTTCCCAACATGCTCTTCTACCCCTGTTCGCCCTGCCTTCGTCTTCATCGCTATTTCATTCAAAGTCCACTTTTTTATCGTTGTTTTTTTTTTAGCTGCAATCACTGCATTTTTTGCGGCCTACTCTCCATTCCTTTATTATGTTATTCTAAAGCAGAAGTGAATTAACTTATTGCATATTTTTTGTAGGTATCGTGAGGCAGCCTTTGGTTGTAAGCTGCTTGGTAAATGGAATTCCCTTATAACTAAGTAAAAATTCCACTTTTTTATATGCACTTATAAATTATTATTAATCTTCCATTCTTTATTATTATTTATTATTAAGGCATTATTTTGGTTGAAGTTCCAGTTTTTTACGTTCCACAATTTAAATATATTTTTTTAAATCTAATTTTAAGCGTATTTCAACTTCGGCAACTTGAAAACTTAGCTTGCTTCCTGCATTGGTTTTTCTCCTTTTTTCTGCCACGCCAGCAACAGGAGCTGCTGCAACAGCGAGTCCTTGCCTAAACGTGGCACTCGCATACAAAATGCAAAACAATTTTATGGCTGTCTAACGATGTATACGGCATACGTGGCATCGCTTGGCTATGGGCACAGATATATATAAATATAGATATACAAATTCGAGGCAAAGATGGTGTCGCAGTGAACTCATTAAAAGTTTGTTTAGCTAAGCTGCAACAAAACGGCAGTTGCGACAAATGCTTAACGTTGCATATATTTGAGAAAAATGGGAGGCGAAAACTGCACTGCCTAAATAATACACAGGCCGCAAAAACGCATTCAGATACAAACATGCACGTATACCAGGTAACCAGCAGGTAGACAGCGTTTAATTAATTTAATGAGCTGGCATTGCGACAGCACGTGGCAACAGCATCATCGTCGTTGCCTGCTGCCGTCCGTTAATGACTTATGAGGCAGCCGCAGACTGCTGCCTGCTGCCTGCAGCTCGTTAGCGTAATAGCCAAATATGGCTAACAGGCGCTCAGCTAACGGGCCAACAGGCTAACGGGCTAACTGACTACCAATATTTTGCCATTGAGCCAGTGAGTTACCTGAAGTGCTTGCCTCGCTGCAGCACGACATGCGCTTAGTTAATTATTGGCATTTGTGGTGACCAAAGCGCAGAGCGTATTAATTTATGCCACATACGCATACGCCATGTTGTACACGCACACACACACACACACACACACACATCGTATACCATTACCACAAAGCAGCAACGTTGAGTTAATGATGCCGTCGACTAAAAGCAATTTTCATGCGTGCTTTGGGATTTGGTTTTCGCTTTAGCAGCGCTCTTCTGTATCATAATTTTGATTAAAACGCTGCAGTTCACTAAATGGCTTACTTAATAAAGGGTTTTTGAGTTTTATCCGTTTTCAACACAAAAATAAATCCGTTTACGTTTAAAGCTGTCCATAACTTCATCAAAATTTAAACGTTTTTCAACAACCAGCGCTTTTTGTGAATGGTTTCAGCTCTAGAATGAGACTATATTTACGCGATTGCAGTTCGAAAATCATTATTAGTTTCTATCCCAATTAATCAAAAGTTGACCAAGAAAATTTTTAAATTTGTTTAAACTGAATCGTTGAAAAATCCGCTTTTTAAATATTTGTATCCGAGCAGTGCAATCCTTGTCCCATTTTTGCCAATGCTTTGCTTTTGATAAATATTATTTTTAGCATTTTCTAAGAAACTTTTGCTTCTTTTAATTAGACTCGTGGCATGGCAACGCATTCCGCTTTAACTGCCCGGGCACATTTCCGGCACGGGAAAGCCACTTGAAAAGAAGACATTGTGGCCAAAGAGCAGCCACAACAAAAAGGAGAAGCCGACGAGCAGACAAGCAAAAGATGAGAATCAAAAGCGCTGGCCAGACAGTCATCGAGTGGTAAGCTGGCAAGGTGGGGTGGGGGATGAACAGGAGAAGCATTTTGTGGCTGCTTTCAGAGCACATCGCTGGCGGTTGCCAACATTTGGGGAACACATATTTGCACTCAAACTGAATTGAATTTTAGGCATAATCTAATAACAGCTGGGAACAGCCAGCTTTTTTGGCCAAAAAGGAAATGCATGTTGAGTGGTGGCCTGGAGTGAGTAAGGGGGGAGGGGGACAGTGCGGTGTTTGGTTGCTGAATTTGTTGACCGGCGCAGCAGGATAAATCAATTAACGTGGCACAAACAAAACAATTAATCAAGATGCAGGTTTTTTTTAGTTACATATGCAGACAGGAAATGAGGTAATTGAATAGCCATCGATTCAATGTGGCAGAGAGTGTAGGGGTGTGGCAATGTGGGTGCAGCTGCAACATGTTTACACGCGCACAGCTGACAACAATTTGTTAAAATTTAACGCTTTATTTACTGCTGACTGGCTGAATTGCCTGAATGCCGAAATGCCCGAATGCCTCGGTGCCTGGGTGCCTGGCTGCCTGACTAGCTAACCCAGTTTGGTTTCCTCCTTTCCTCCAGGCTGGCCAACGTGTCCACATTTGACATCTCTAAATAAAGTTTGCCGGCTAGCTACGTGTGGCAAACACGCTTGACAATTTAATGGTGTTGAGGTTTTTTATGCAATACGCTCGCTGCACTTGTTCAAATATTCAGTAGACTGCAGCCAATGACATGGCCAGAACAGAGTTTCAGTTTTAGTTTTTAAAGTGATACTGCCACAGCTGTTACTGGCTATTTAAATTGGCCAGCAACGATAAAGAACTCAGCTGCATATTTATACAAAAAATTGAGGAAATTATCAGTTTATACTCACTGGAACATCAAAACTGCGAGTTTCGACATTCGACATTATTTATAAGTTGCTCAGTTTAATGCGTGACATATCAGATAACAAGTGACATACAAACGATAAGATTCTATTCAAAATTTCCAGGAATTGATATTATTCTATTGTAATTGCAGCTATACATATGTATGTGTGTATTGTTAAGCTACTATATTGATAATATGATAACTGGTGCAGAAGTATGTAGACAGTCGAAAGAAAGCCACTGTGAATCCGGAAACCTTATAGCTTCTTGATCAGTATAAACAGCCGAGACCGTGTGTCTGTCTATATAAACATTTCATTTTCGATAACTTCTATGCGTTCCGAATATCGAGTAAAATCGATATACGATAACAATTAACACTCACATGCCATAAGACGTCTCCAAGTGGAACTTTTATAATTATTATTTCCATTATTTGTTTTTAGCCTGGTTAACAATCAGTTTTATCAAAATTCATTTCAAAAATGTAAGTTCAGCATTGGCTTCAGCGAGCTCTTTAAGCTTAACCAAATACATTCGCATTTAAGTTGTTCTTTGTGTAACCCACGCCAGCCACGAAACCACAGTGAAACCACAGAAAAAGGCTCATAACTCAGTGGCATGGCCCAGCACAGTGACTCAGTGCTTGGAATGGCATTTAATATGAAAAGCACTTGAAATTAATGGCCGTTGGTAATATATATATATATAAAATGAAACAACTGCATATCAAGTTAACAGATACAAATAACAATAATGGCAAGAGCAACTCAAACTCAAACACTCAACGGCTTACTACATATTAAATGCAATTGCCTGTCAGCAATTAAATAATGCGCAAACAATTTCCAAATATTCGCCAATAATTAACACACGCGAAAACAAACAACAATTTCAATTCGAAATTATGTTATGTTTGTTGCGGCACTTCAGGCCATATTGCACAATATTGCGTATACGCAACGTGTTAGCTGATTAGCGGCTAACAAAAGCAACAAAATTACATTGCTGCACATTTTGATGTATTGACAGTTACCTGGGGCCCATAAATTGAACTGAAAAGAAAGGAAATGGGCTCGCAATATTGCTGTTGATGTTGTTGTTTGCTGTTGTTGTTGTTGTTTGATGCAAATCAAATGAGTTGCTGCTGACCAAACGAACGAGCGATCGAATGTGGCAACAGTGTTGAGCGGCTGCTGTTGCAATAAATAAAACAAATGTGAGACCCCTGCCACATATGGCATATCTACATAATTTCGATTATTTTTGCAACAAGCGCGAAGGTACTATCTAAGCAAAAAAAAACACAGGGTGTTCAGCTAGAAGTTACTCTGGATACATGGTCAAAACTTCTTTAAAATGAACTATTTTCGAAAAACAATATCTTTTTGCTCAAGTATTGGCCTCTAGATTAACACTGTATTTACAAAATTCTTGTAAACACCGAATAAACAGAATAATATACAATATATATATAGATATTTACATAAGTAAATCTAATGGAATACCCCTACGATATTGATTTTAAGTCTAGATTCAGATCACAACTTTCATTCGAAGTATAAATTCTAACCTTAAATTCAAGGAATAAATACTTATCTTAACTGATCAGCCACTCCCTCTACCTATTGCAGTTATTTGTGCACTCATGCTACCCTCTCCTTATTATCCATATTTAATGAATACAGGGTATAATGGGCAACAACAATGTTTGTTATATGGAAATTGTAGTTTGCCATTTTGGCGCGAAATGTCTACATGAAAATTGAGTTGCAGTGGCAATTGTGTGCATATATGTATAATATGTATACATATGAGTGTTTGTATGGTATGCCTCTGTTTGTGTGTGTGTCTGTGTGTGTGTGGTTCGTTTGCATTTGGCAAATGCAATCTTAACGAGATTCTGGTCGCTGTCTGCAATACATTAAATTGCAATTTTAATTTGTTTAGCACGCGTTGCTCTCATTCTCTTTGCCAGTCACCTTTTCTCTCTCTCTCTCTCTCGTCTACTCTTTCTCCGTTCTTTCTTCAACTCTCTAGGCATTTGTTCTTTTCTCTGCTTTTGTGTACCACATGGCGTATGCGTTATAGCCTTATAGCCATGCATACAGAAACACACGAAAAATGCATGCACTCTCCCCTTGTCTGCAATATTAATGCTGCTGTTGCTGATTGTTGTTGCTCATTGTTGTTGCTGATTGTTGTTGCTGATTGTTGTTGCAGACTGTTATTGTTGTTGTTGTTGATATTGGTGCTGCTGCTGCTGCTGTTATTTCACCTGCAGCTGCGGCTCAGACAGCCGCCAGATACTTGCGCATTAAAAATTTAAATAAAATTGCAGAGAAACCGGGTGAAAACACAGGGAATACACATGACTGGCAATTGGTATTGGGTTCAGGTTGTGCCTCGCATATGTGAAAATGGATATTGCATAGCTCTGCGGAGCTGTGCTCTGTGTACGTGTTTAGCTGTTTCGAGAGAACAGTTCAATCGCGTATAACCATAAACATTTGTCTACATAGATGTTTGCGCTTAAAGTCATTTTGATGTCGATTCATTTCTATATAGAAAACAGACACTTAATCTTTATGTTACTTTTATGTCTTCTGATTGAATTATTTTATTATCATTTGTGTGTTTTTTTTTGCTTTTATTTAAATATGTATTTCTTAACTTTGGCCATCAACTGTAAACTTACACTCTTCAAGCTTAAAGTTAAGTATTCTTGAACATACATATACATATACATATGTGACGGAATTATCAGCAAAATAAAAGAGATCGTCTACCTCTATTGTCAGTCAACGTTCAGAAATGCATTAAAATTTGGTGTCTTGCCAATAGCTGCGCACATAGCCACGGCGACATCATCACATTCATTCAGTTTTCAACTATATACATTTTATTTCGTTGCCAAACGATTCTAAACAATAAATATAACCAAATCCGCAATGAGATAATCAGTTGGGAATCTAAACAAATTGCAGCAGCAGGAAGACGATGCCAAATATACAAATTACATAATTAATTGACATGAAGAAATTCTCTCGAGTATATCTATCAACTATTCCAAATTCATTGTGTTCACAAATTTGTCGATCATTAGTGTAAAATTTGTAAGTACCAAAAAAAAAATATATATACATATGTATATATATAAGAGAAAAAGACAGAAGAACGCCGCATGAGGCAGCCGCAAGGAATTTTTGCAACGTCAAATGAAGTGAATATCAACGAACGACCTTCAACATGAAATGCGACGTAAAATAAATTTATCTCAATTATATATATATACATATATATATATATATATATGTATACATATGTGCTACATCTAACAAACATGTGTGTGTGTGTGTGTGCTTTTCATCTTAGCTCATTTGTGCTGCCCGCTGTTTCTACGGACTGAGGGGAAGTTACTCCGAGACAAGACATGAAAAACTGTGGTATGTTTTATGGCTGTGTGTAGGTGTGTGTGCGCGAGTGTGTGTGTGTGTGTGTGAATGTGTATGTTTGTTTTACATTCACCTTGGCATCGTACAAAAATTAAAAGCAAAATAAAAATTATTTTGATATTTGTGCGGTAAACGCGTAAAAAATAATGAAAGACCCATCTGCATACAGTAAATACTAGCTAAAACGTACGGTCAAGCGAATAAGCCCGGGAATAACATATTTATTTAATACTTGAAGCAAACTGAAACAAAATTCTTTTGCTTTACTAATTTTGTTAATGGGTTTATGCAGTATAATTATAAACTATTTGTGTGACGCGAATCAAATGATTATTTTTTGATTTATGTTTATTTAAATTGCATCAGCATGATAAAGGCACTAGCCACATAATTCTTATTGGCATTGCACTGTACTCTGAGCAATCTTTTTGGTTAAATATACAACAAAATTGTTGCGCATTAAATGACGCCGACATGAAGCGTCTGCCAGCCATTCAATGCATTTTTTGTCAGCATGTTATTCTCAAATGTTTAAACAAAAAACAAATATCAGAAAATATTTAATAGCACATTTTGCAATTTGTTTGGTTTGGCGCTTAGTTTGAACTCGATTTAAACAATGTATATATGCACATATGTATATTAAAACTGCCCCGCAAAATAATTAAGTGTTAGCAATGCTCTTATGAATTTTAGATCGAAGTGTTTGCCGTTTATTGTAGAGCAAAAATGTTAAACAGAAAATATGAAAAATGAAAAATTTATTTCTATAATTTTATTATCGTGTTTTTTCTTTATTTTTAATTTTTTTTTATTTTTTAATTTCTGTGCGGTTTGGCAATTTCCGTTGCTGTTGAAAAGTTTTCATTTCCGTTTGGCTTTTAAAGTGTTTCATGTGCTGGCCAATTTAAGGCAAAGTTGGTAAATGTGCTGAGATCATTTGCCAATCGCTGCTGGACCCCAAACGGAAATTGAGAAATCAGCTTTCACACCATTAGCAAATAATTCAGCTGTGACAACAGTCAGACAAGAGCTCAGACACGCACACACACACACACACACACACACTAACAAAGGCGCCAAATAAAAGTGTGCAATTTGCCAGCAGTGAAAAAGGGTTTGGTGAGTTTTCCTCGCACCTGTAGCAAACGAATTTCCGTTTGTTGTTATTTGCCAATTTGAGAAAACAGCCTGGGAAATCGAGCCGCCACAGCGGCAACCCTTTTTTTTGTTGCTCGCTCGCTGGGCGTGACGTAGGCGTTGCAAGGTGGCCAGACACTAAATCACGAAGCCCGTGTGCGGTTACGCCCTAAAAACACACACACACACACACAGTCACATACCTTCACACACAAATACCCTGTGTGCAAAAGGATTAAGGATGTCGTCTGTTTTTAGCGGTGTAATTGGGGATTATGAAAGGAACATATCATGTTGACATTTAAATCATTTAAATGTGGGAAGATAAAAGAAGCAGTCATGAAAATGAATATACTTTGGAGTGGGGCAGTTCCAGCATGGTAAATAAATATTTAATAATAATACTAATAAGAGAAAGATATATAGATAGATAGATAAGAAAAATGCACTCAAGTTTAATTCGCAGTTTTTTACATATTTATCAACATTATTTTTCTACAGGGCATCGCTTAGCTTCTCAAATCGATTACCCAAAATTTCGTTGCACATTGTACAACATTTTCTTGTTCGGAATTCTTTTTTTTTTCGTTGCCCCTTTCATTTTTCAAATTGCTTCGCGTTTGCCATTTTTCATGCTAGATGCTTTTTGCCTTTTATTTTGCCTTTTCGCTGCCACTTTTTCTGTGCTCCCTCTCTAACGCGCTATCTCACTCTGCCTTTTGCCGCACATCCAACTACTTGACACTTCCGTTTCCGCTTGTGTTGGCCTGACATTGTCTTAGGTTTCTAAGCCAGTGCAAATTTTCAAAGTAAGTCCACGGTAGTTACAGTTAGGCACACCCCACACACACCCGCACCGAAACTCGCTCATCTTGTGTGACGCTTTTCCTTCAGCGCCTTTTTTATTCGCCCAAACTTTCATATTGCGCAAAAAAGAAAAGCCAAATAAACGAGGAAAAACATTTGCTTTCAGTGTTTTATGCGTGAAATTTATTGTTTTTGACAATGAAAATGGCGGCGCAAACGTTTCCTGATCACAGCCCGTCTTATCTATAGACCCTTTTCGTTCATGTCTTTTTTCTCCATTGCTCCATTGTCGTATTTTATTGAAATTCATGTATTTTTAAAAGCCTTGGCCATTTGGTAGCTGAGCCGCATTGGCTCTAAATCGTTTAAGCATTTGTTCTGTTTCAGTTTCAGCAACAATTTTCTTTATTTTCTTTTTTGGTTTGGCTTGATTTTTACAGATATTTTGTTGGTTTCTGGTTTGTTTTTTATCTGTTCATAAAAGTTAATGTTTTGCATCATGGTCCCCAAATGTTTATTGTGTCACTGCTGCGATTGTTGGCCCTCTATTAAAGCATAGTTAGGAGCGATAACTGAATTGCGAAAAAGGCACTAAATGGAAACAGCTGCTAATCTGCAGATTTGTCTTGATTTCGTTTGTCTATTAACAGTTGTCATTTTTCTAGCTTTATCTCTTTGGACAGGATTGACAATAAACGGTAAAATGGTAAAAGTATTGAGCTATATATATATACATCTTTCAAATTTAATGTTATTAGCTTTTTGCCACTATATCTAATATAACTAAAAGACTAAAACCAAACTAAAATTTGAAGTCATATTCAGTCTCATCTGGCCGACCTTGTTCTTAACTTATAATATCCCCTTATGCAGTCTGGATTATATATATATTTTGCGCACAACTTCCACTCTTCATGGCCATTAATTAAATGCAGATAATTTGCCATTTTTGATTGTATAAGTTTCTAAGTTATTGACACTCATAAATTAGTCGAAACTATTGTAAAGGCTTCTTAATGCTCTGCTTTTAGCTTTTATCAGTTTCACATTACTTACAGCAGGTACAAACGAGTACACATATGTATATAAAGATATATGTATATATATATTGATATATGTATGGTACAACAGCCCTCGTATCTTATCTTTTATCACTTGTCACTGATATACGACAAGTATACGCAGCGTTCTCGTTAAATGCATAGTTTTCATTTGGGCCCATTTAACTGTGTTTCATTTCATATCAACATTATTGCTATTGCCAGCTATATATATATATGTGTACTTATTTCGATCAGTTACTCAAACTTACCGCCTTCCGGCTCTGAGTCATCTATGTAGATCATTTTGTTCTTATTGCGCCCCTTGACGCTGGGTTCACGCAGACGAGTGCCCGTTTTGACTGCTTTACTTTACACAAATCGTATTTAGTTATATATATCTATATATCTATATATATCAGTTTCAGATATTTTGGTTTCAACGCACTATTTGGTATCTATAATATTGAATACAAATTTCTTTTTTTAACACAAATCATTTTCTTTTTGCGCTGTGGCAAAAAACGAACTGATGAAAATTTATATTTCTGTTGACTGAACTTCACTTCACAGCGTGATTTGGCTTGATTTTGTATTTGATTTGTATTTGGCTTGTTACGCACTTAAAAACTGACACAAAGAATTATTATCTGGCTTTTCGAATGCTTTTGACTTGGCTTTTTGACTTGGTTTATGGCCACGTTACGTATGTGTAATATTTGCAATGATTTCAATAGCTGCGTTGAGTTATTATAATTTCCATTTATTTGATTGGGATATTGATCTGTTGCTGTTGCTGCTGCTGCTGTTGCTGTTGCTGCTGTTGCTGTTGCTGCTGCTGCCTTTTGATTGCGTGCTATTGTATTATCGTCGTCGTCGTCGTCGTCGTCGTCATCGCGAGCGAGCGTTGTGCATCAAACTGTTTTTGGCCTGCGCCACATTATTTGATTTGGGTGCCTCGCGTTGCCAATATTTTTTTTTGCGCTCGTGTGTGTGTGTTGCCTTTGTTGCGAGCGCTCTTTGCTGCTCAATTATAAATGTGTGTGTGTTTGCCTGATAGCAGGCAGCAGGCAGCAGCAGCAACAGGGGTGGGCAGGAGGGTAAAGAAAGTGGGGCCGGCACGGCTTGTCGCCGATCGACTCGACTCGACTCGACTCTCAGCTAGCTCGCTCGCGTTTTTATGCCTATCTATAAATAAAAAAAAAGATACTACTAGCTCTAGCTGTATCTCTATTCTGTAGTCGTCTTCTGTATCTTTGTCTGTTTGGTTATAAAAATAAATTGCTAAGCGATTTGTATGTTGCTCGCTTTCTCTCTCTCTTTCGCTCTCTCTCTGTTGGGAGCAGTCGCTCTCATCTTGTTCTCTGGCAGTCGTTTAGCACATTTTTGTTGTGCGATATTCCTTCCATTTTTTTTGGCAACATATTTGCCACCTACTTGTCGTATTCATAGTTATATATGTATACTATATGCATGTCTAAATATGTTTGCACGAATATGGCCTGGTTGGCATATAGCTTCCTATTGCCCTGCCTTTTCCACTGCTGTGTCTGGCGTCTTTTTATCTGCCACACATGTACACAATTTTCTGCATTCTCTTCTGTGCCTTTTTTTCTTTGCAACTTGTTGCCGCTGTCAGCATTGCATTGCGTATGTGTCACGTTTTTTTGTTGGCTAAGTGCTCTATCTATCTATATATCTATCTTTTGGTTCTTGCTTATATCATCATCATTGACCTTCATTGGCATTTGGCTTTTGATAGGATAAGCGTTAGGTTCTAGCTGTAAATAACTGTAAAAATAATATAGCTATAGCTATTGATTGTATCAGTTGTATGTTTATATACTGGTGAAATTACTACTCAACCTTAGTTCAACTGATAACTAAATTTAGTGTCCGTAAAATGTGCTGCTGTCTGTTGACATTAAATGTGCTTCGACTGATAGCAAACTTAGTTGTTGGCTATCAAATTTTATGTTACTTTGAATTTAATTTTTTATCTTTTGATATGTTATCATTAGCTAATTGAGGAAAGTGATTCAGGGCAAGCGGAAGATAAAACATTGGCAACTTATCTAAGTTCCCACAAGGAACAGTGAAGCAATTCAACATTGTTTGCTGGGAAGATCCCATTAAAGCTAGAATAAAGTTTAATAAACACAGATTTGTCATATAGACCATAACTCTTAAGGCCATTTAGAGTGCGATTTTCAAATATTTGCCAAGTCTGAGAGCCTGTGCGGACACATGTTGAATATTTTGGCTTTATCTCCATGTCGACATTATTAAATTACGCTTTTGCTATATTTGGATAGGTTAACATCATGCCTGATAAGAGCCAGAAACACACACACCTCCAAAAAAAAGACCGAAATGCGTATCTTATCGGACGGAAGAATGCTGAATTGCCGGACAGCCGGCTATAAAAATGCGTCAGTCCAGAGAGAGAGTGAGAGAGAGAGAGTGGGAGAGAGTGAGCGCGTTAGAGAAAGATAGATAACGAGACGGTTCAACAGACTAACTGACTAACTTGGCGAACATTGGGCCTTGGTCTAATTGGTTGGGTTTTTCAACTTAAATTCCTTTAAAGCGTCTAACGTAAACAATAATACAAGCAGCTAAGCTGGCTAAGCAAAACACAGCTGTCGGCCGCACGAAGCCTTGGCCATAAAAAAATTACGTATACGCAGCCTGTGGACAGCTGCAACGCACTGGCCAAAAGCAAATAAACAAAACGCTGTCTGAGCACTTGTGATGTGTACGTGTTTCAAACGGTCCTTGCGGTTCTCGACAGGACTCTATAGCTGGCTCCTGCAGGATGGGCGTTTGTCGTGAGGGGGGCTCTACTCTAAGCCTCGTTTTGATTTGCAAAGGTCTAGCAAATGCATTCGGCTTTGTTGCACTATAAAGTGACTTGGGGCAAAGGCAACGGTTTTAGTCCTCTGTTCGCCTGGCCTCCCGGCTAGCTTTGTTTTAAATAATGCAAATCCCTTAAATGCACTAAACGCAGCGGGTGCTCTCTGTTCGCGTTTTTCTTTCCTGTTTTGCCCCTGCTTCACTTTTCCACTTTTCCACTTTTAAAATCGAAAATCGCGCACACGGCACGTTATTGTTTTGCTATTCTTGTTGTCGCTTCCGCCGTTGCCCAAAAATGCATTCGAAACAACAAAAAAACCAAAAAGAAAATAAAAGAAAAACTTCTGCTTATTATTTAGTGTGCACGAAATCATTTAGCAGTCGCCTGCATTTTCATTTGTTTTTTTAGCAATCCATTTTCTATTTCGTTGTCAGATTTTTGTTTTTGTGTAAGCGCACTTTTCGTTTATAGTTAATTTTGGCATATCAGTGTTGCACCATTTGGTTGTATGCACATATTTTGATAAGATTATTTTGCCTCATCAAATGCACGAATTTGTTGCAGTCGTTGCTCTGGTTGCACACCGCACGGCTGCTCATTGCACATTCAACTGTTTCGACAAAAAGAATTTTTATGTACGATTTCAATCAAGTTTTTCGGCTTGAAACATTTTCGGCCAGCCAACAGCGCCTCGTGGCGCTATTTTCGTATTAGTTCGTGCACAATTTTCGAAACAATTTTCATGTGTGTTCGGCGTGAGGTTTTTTTTATTATTTTGTTTTCTTGATGCCCTGTAAAATATATTTAAGGGTGGCTATTTCTTTATTCATTTCGTCCAACTCATTTGCTAAATGCAAGATAAACTTTGCATATGTAAGCGTGATTTTTGTAATGTAGTTCATCTCAAAAACAATTTTTGTTTTAAGTTTTATTTAACTAGAGTATCTTTTTGATATATATATATACATATAGGGTATCATGAACGTTGAGCATGCCTTATTAATGTGCTGCTCACTTGCATTGTAATGTGCCTGCTTCACTGCTGCTGGTTGTTGGCGCAACAAAGAGGCAATGTGTGTGTTTACCTCGCTTAACTTCTTTGGAGCTAATTATAAACTGAATCTCTCGGCATTGCCTGCCACACAGCAATGGTCCATTAGCCCCAATTCTGTGTGGGTGTGGCCCTTAGGGGCTGGGTGGCGTTTGCTCTACGTGAGCTCCAACAGGAATACACAAAATGTGTTTGGATATTTGTGTTGCTGTGCAAATGGTTTACAGGTTGTCGCTGAATTTGTCATGCATTGAAACAGTTGCAAAGAACTAATAAATATTTTGCGTTTTTTGACACACAAAATTGGTATAGTTGATTAACTAAAATTTTGATATTTAGCCTGACAAGTCGGTCCTGTGGCGCAATGGATAACGCGTCTGACTACGGATCAGAAGATTCCAGGTTCGACTCCTGGCAGGATCGTTGAATGATTTTTTTTTTGTAGTAGAGAAGTAGCTACATTTTTCTATGAGTTTGAAAAAGTATATTTTTTATGTATATTTGCACTTGATGTTGTTAAAGCTTAAATTGTTAAAATCTATAGTAAAAATTAGAGTTCAAAAAAGATATCTTCGCCCAACGTGGGGCTCGAACCCACGACCCTGAGATTAAGAGTCTCATGCTCTACCGACTGAGCTAGCCGGGCCTGTTAACAAGCCCTCACGAATATCTGAATACATAATATAATTAATTTGAATATTTTTAAATATCAAATACTTATGTATAGCAGCTCTAAGTCGGAAGCCTTGCCCTTTAATTGGCATTAGTTTAAAATCGTATTTATTGATTGAAATTGTGTTGATTTAGTGAGTCTCTTTGTATTTTGCTATACCTTCTTAACGCACAAGGCGACCTTGTGCCAAACTACACACACTACACACACCACACACACACATGCCGTGCACAGTATATAAATTGTACTCTTTCGTTAGCCGCATGGCGCCTTCTAACTTGGCCATCTATTCCCGAGTCGATTTTCTGTACGCTTTTCATCTCAGCGTGCGATCTCGCTTTTCTTCTTCTTTTTTTTGTTGCCTCCGAGTTGTTTTAGAAGCAATTATATTTTCTGGGTCATAAATGGGAAATATGCAAGGCATGTAGACAAATGGCAATATAAATTATTTAATTTCCACACAAGCATATTTCGCTGAAATTCTTATGCGATATGGATAAAAATATTTCACTCGCTCGCTTTTCACTCTAAGGTCGCCGACGAGTCGTTGACTGCAGCTGCGGTCGAGTTTCGATGTTGTTGGTGTTGTTGCTGCTCTTCTTGTGGATGGCGCCGCATTTTACGACATATTACGCACATAAGTAGCTATATAATTATATATGCATATAGATCTTTATATATGTATGTATATATGCTTATGTGTGTGTGGCTGCTGCTGCTTGCTTTATTATTAAAATTAGTGGCATTTGGCCTTTTGCAGCGCGTTGACAGCCAGAAATCAATGTTAACGTTGCCCGAAGCGCTACAAAATTTATGAGCCTTGTGGACCTTGTCGCTTGAACTTGTGTCAAAGTGGCACAATGACAAAGATGCGCAATCATCACATCAGGCAGCAAAAATGCATCACATCGCATGTGATTCAGTTAGCAAGTATTCTAGTTGCTAAAAATACCCTGTAGCATAGTCGAGGATAGAGGGTATATAATATTCTTACTTGCATAGTTAAGATATTTGCAAGAGTTCTTCGTATTGTGTGCCACAAAGGTAGTTGGTCACTTTGAGCATAGTCAAGAAAGTGACGAGAGTCCTTTGTATTAACTGTACCCTGTTGCATAGAAGAGGGGCAAGTCGAATAGAAAATGAATGTTGACAAATTTATTTATGTATCTTATAAATATATTTGTGCATCTATATATACACATGTTTTCGGCCCGTGTGTGATGAACATCTTTGTTTCCATCATGCCCCAAGAAATTTTTGTTGCCTCGATCTAATTTTTGATGTTGCTGCCGCTGCAGTTGTTGTTGTTGCTATTGTAAATGTAATGGATGTGGTTGTTGTTTATGTGGCCTACTTCCGGCGACCGTTGTTTACGTCTAATTGGCTGGCCACGTAAACAAATGGTCAGCTGAGTATTTATAGGTGCTCGAGTGGGGCATTGAATTTGGATCCGATTTTTGTGGCTACGTCAAACAGCTAAGGAATTTCGCTTGATTTGCGCTTGCATATAAATAAATTTAATTGACATTTATGTCAGGCAGCTGAGCGCTCGTTTATCAAATAACATTTTATATAAAATGCAAATTATTTGCCAGCTGGTGTTCTATATTCTATATAACTGAATCCGAACAACGTTTGCGGTTAGCCGCAAAAACAATTTAATTTCATTGCCTTTTAAATTCTTTGAACATTTTTCGGCTAAGCCCCTCCCACTCTATACCCCTAGTGTCTCAGTCCACCAGTCCTTTCTCTAATCCTTTTTCCCCAAAGTTTCGTGTCTCGGCACGTACTTGCTACCACGCCCTCGCCAACACCTTAACTCAGCCCCTGCTGTTGCTGTCATGAATTGCAGAAAATTTATTTTACCTCAAGGACTGCGGATATATTGTTGCGTGGCCAACACGGATTTGTGCCAAGCAAGCAAACAAGTTTTTGTTTGTTTATTTCGATTAAACTTAAAGTCAAGCAGACAATTCATTCATTGATAAATCTCCGCATTCCTTCGCTTAATGGAAAGGTCACGCCAATGGATTCGATTGTGCTATGCCAGCGCACAAAGGCGAACCAAATAAATATTTATAATTTGCGCACATGCCAACGCAAATAGCCAGTTCAACTTGATGACGTTACCTCATTTTACACCCACACCCCCAGAGAGAGAGAGTGAAATCTCGAGAGCGAGCGTAGCCGGCAAATAAATTAAGCAGCTGCGCTCAAAAGTATGCAATGCCAAATTGTGCAGCAACAAATATGAACAAATTGTTGCCAGCTGCAAATTGAAATTTCTTTTGAAAGTAACATGTTAGCCAAAATACTTACCAGATTGTAGGTCGAATTCAATTTCAAAACGGAAGCTATATTATTAGTTCCTATATCATCAAAACATAACCGATTTATAGCCTTTTTCGGTACCTTTACCTTTGCAGAATGTGAACTACTCATTTTTTATATTTAGAAAGCAAAGTTCAATTGATAAATATTTAAATTGAACACGGTTCGAGTTGTACTCCATATAATCCAATATAAGCCATGAGCCATTAGGATTTCACTGCGTTAGAGCTTAAGCCAAATAAACTCCAGTAGCTGTATTATTTTGACGCTCATAAATTCATGAAAAGGATTTTGCGGTAGCATAATTTGACTAGATTACCACGACACCTTTGGCAAAAAGTGCAACGACTCCGTGGCACCTTTGCGTTCCGGAAAATCAATGTCTATAATTATGCACGTGCTGTGGGAAAAATAATGCAGCACAAGCCACAGGAGTGGATGTGATTTATGGCAAATGCAACGGAGCAGCTATAAATTGAAAGCCAGCACAAACAAAAGACGCAGTCAGAGTTTGCCTCAAAATCTCATCAAAAAAAAACCAGGCCAAAAATATTGAATGCAATTTTATTTACCACACATGCAACACAGCTGCAACCGCAAAGCTCTCTGCGCTTGCTTTTTTTTCATCTGTGGTGCAGCATTTTTTTCTATACAGATATTTATCATATTGTGTGCTGGTAACTATGCTATTTAGTTGATGTTTGCATATATGTAAGTGCGAAAGAGATAGAGATTGAGAGAGATACCTGCTTATAAGTTGCCTGTCGTGCACAGAACTCTTCTACTTCGTCTTGTGCTGGTTGCACATTGTTCAAAACTGAGCTATTGCTCCTGTTGCTGCTCCTGTTGCATGCTCCTGGCTGTTGTCAATTCATTGCCCGCTGAAATTCGCAGTGTGAAACACACAGCAACACACACACTTGCGGTAGTCATGGTTGCCACAAGCCAGCTGCCACCTGTGCTACAGCCTTCTGTTTGCGCATGTGTGCGTTTAAATGAGTTTACGTGCTCTTAGCCATGCCACTGTGTGTGTGTGTGTGTTTGTGTGGGCGTTGCTATGCGGCTTCAGCAGAACCCGTTTCCAGCTCCTCTGCTATTTGTTTGTTTGTTTGGCTTTAGCTCTAAAGCAGCAACATCAGCAGTAGTAAGGGCTTCTTGGCTCAATTGTTGTCGGTTATCTGGTTGGTTGCTTCTGCTGCTCGCCTCTGCTGCTTACTACTTGCTGCTTGCTTTGTTGCTGCTTGTACTCTCTTCAAAATCCAGTTTAATATTTTTGATTTAATTTTGTTTGCTTGTCGGTTTCCTGATGCACGAACCATGCGCCTGAGATTTGCTTACGGCATTTTGGAAGTCGTCAAGTTGAGTTTGCCCCAAAACGTATTTAGGCAAGACAGTCAAAAGGCTGCGTCTGACACACACTCAAATGTTTATCAACTGGTACATATGAAATGCTAATTTAAGTTTGCTTGCAACAATCTCTCAAATACCTTCACGTAGGTATCTTGGCTTAGATGTATTTTAATGTTGTCTTTTTGTGGGTGTCAAAGCTAGTTGAACTGATTTGATATAGTTGTGTGCATTTCTGTAAAGTTTTCACTTTAGTTTGTGAAATAAATCGTGATATGTTTATATATTCTAAAACTTGAACTTGATTTGGCCGACATATATCAGTTAGAAGAGTATTAAATATACTTGGAAAAAATGAAAAATAAGGTTTAATTTTGAAAGTCAGCCCTTGAGCCACATAAAACATTTCAATGTTTCTCTGCTAGGGTTTATTGGACGCACTCAACCAAATGATATTTAAGTAGTCGTTGGCAACAGAAAAAATCAGCCAAAATACAAAAATGAAATCACAGCAAAATTAGTTGTAATTGAATTTTGGCCTACTTTGCATGCGTTTTCCTTCTAATCGCCTTAAAGCGCCAAAAGCAACAAACAAGGCCGTAACTTGTTGCTTAGAGGCTTGACCCCAGACATATGACGGACGCGACAGGTGATCTAAAGCAACAGTGGCAACAACAACAACACTGTCTCGGGTTCAAGTGCATGGACTAGTCGAAGGCGTTTCTAACGTATCGTATCGGGATTGGTATTGGTATTCAAACTACATGAAAGCGAAAGCAAATATTTGACGTTTTAGTCTAATTAAATTAGCCACAACGCCCGATCTGGCCCCATTGGGAAATGGTATAAATTTCTGTGCGGCAGCCAAAGACAGAGTCGCAACCGCAAAAAGCTGGCCACATAAAATTCGCGGACTTCACATTGTGTCAACGTGCGCAGAACGGAACGCTTCGATGTGTTTTTTCCTTTGTGCTGCTAAAAAAAAAAGATATTAGCAAATAAAATAAGGACTATCTTTATAAATGTACATAAATTATATAAAAAATTGTTGCGGCTGAACTGTGTGCAATACAAAAGTTAAACCACAATATTTTTTGCTAGCTCTCTAAGCCACATGAAATTTCTGCGACCATTGTGCGGCAAAGCTGTACAATTGCACACGTTTTTGTGCGCCAGAATGCAAGAAGTAAGTGGCTTAAATGTTCCACCGACCAAGTGAATTATGTGGCCAGCAAGCCCGGCACACAGAGAGAGAGAGAGAGAGAGAGAGAGAGAGCAGTAGAGTTGCTTTAACAAAGCAGCTGCCGGTCACTGTGCTTAAGCATTGCATGCACGTGTATGGAGTGAGTGTGTGTGTAATTTTGAGTGTGTGCACGTGTGTGTGTGTGTTAGCAGTACCTGCTTCAAGTGTGTTGCATACTATATGAATTGACTGCTAACCAATCCAGCAACGTGCGCAAAAGAGTGACAAACTTTCAGAATATAAAACTTCAAGCATTAAGATGAAAATGTTTTTGAAACAGGTATAAAAATTCAATAAAGGCATTTCTAGAATTTTCCTAATGTTGAAAATTTAAAGTTTGACTCCTCTACAGATCCAAAATGACGTTGTAGTTATTTATACAATCATACAATATATTTTGGAATCCATTTCCCCAACAGTCAGCTTGCCATACATTTCATAAGTCCATTGGATTAACGCTGCCTGAAATCCAATTATCCAAATAGTAATTACCGTAATTACCCATTGCTTAACTAGTCAAATTAATGTTAATCAATTGCATTAAATTCGAATTCCCAATAGTAAAAATCAACCGTTAAACGCAACTTATGTCAGATAAGATCAAATTTACGGCGTCTCATTGCTAAAATTGAATTATGATGTGGGGGCAGTTCCAGATAAGCCAGGACTGTACTATGGGACTTATAGGACTTATGCTAGGGGTCGCTGTCTTGGTGCCACACTTTATGTTGTCGGTTTTATGGGTTGCCTTGCCAGGAAAACGGCAGAATAATAATAAAAAAAAATATATACATAAATATGTATGGGAGGATATGTTAAATGACAAATGTGCGCGTCCCACTTATAATTCTATTAACTTAATTAAACAATGCAATTGTTGGCTTTTGTCTGGCTACTCACAATGCTGCCCGCACACACATAGCCGCTGCGGGCGCTCCAACGGATGTGCCATTTTTTACGAGCCAAAAAAAGCGTTTATTTTATGGGAATGCAAACCCTTTGAAATGCAGATGTGGAAAGTCAGATTTAAATTAATTTCAGCAAGAAATTCAAACAAATATTTAAGCATTGATTGGTCAATTTTAAAAATAAACATGAAATTTCCATGATTGAGATTTATTTACTTATTTATTTGTATAAATCGTCCCGGCAACGAGTCAGTTAGTTGATCTGCCCGAAATCGAGTGCGGTGCTTAAAGTGTGATAAAATATTTTGAATATTTATTGAGTTTTTGGTGAAATGAAACACTTGGTTGTCCGCACGCTCCCATGTAAACAAAAGGGCAATTCATTAATTTCGGCCCATAAACAAATGCACAAACAACAGCTGAACGATAAAGAAAAAAACGCATAAGAATAATTGAAAATGGGAAAATCGTATATGCAAATGTAAATACTAAAGCGTTGAAAAGAAAATGCAAATTGATAGGAATCAATTTTGGTGTGCGGTTTTCGAAAATGCATTTTTAGTTGTGATCTGTTGTGCAAATGTTCGAGTAGAAAACAATAATATATATATACAATATGCAAATAGAATAAAACCAATTAAAATTAAATAAATACAGTGAATTCTAATTATTTATAAGTAATTTTTAGCTTAATTTTTTGATAAATTTCTCAATTAAAACAAATATGTTTTGGAAGCTCCATCGAAATGGTGCTGTGAATTGTACGCTTAACTCAAATGAAAAGTAAATAGCACAAATAACTGTAAAATGTCTGTCTGCCAAAAATATTCCGCAGCTAAAAATAGCTGAAAATTAAATGCAATAAATGCATTCGGCACTTAAAAATAAAGGGCTTACCAGATGAGCTGTGGCAAAAAGCGAATGAAATAAAAATAAATTTAAATTATAAACAGCTTAGGCGACAAGCTTCAGCACACGCTGACCAAAAACCATAAAACCAAGACAAAAATCAACTGCAAACACACACACAGGACACACACACACAGATACACCCATACACCCATACACACACATTTAACTAGAAACAACAGTGATCAAAAAAGGCTAGAATAACTTCAGTCCAAAGTTGCATTCACAGGAGCTTAGTGTTTGCGAGTTTTTGGGTTTGGCTTTTGGTTGTGTGTGTGTGTATGTGTGTGTGTGTGTGTGTGTGCTTAGCTTAAGCTCATACGTTGACAAGCAGCTGAAAAAAGAAGTTGCAATAAATGAACTGCAGTGTTAAGCGAGCTTTAGAAACTTTTGCCAACAACACGAGACACAAATAAATTACACGACACTTTTTGTTAAGTGAATTACACAAAATACACCCCGACACACACCCCCCGACACACACCCCCCGACACACACATCGACACACACCCCGACGCACAGCCCGACACACAACCCGACTCCCACCTCGACTGCCACCTCGACACACACCTCGACACACACCTCGACACACAGACCCGTATACACACTAATAAACATGGGTCGCAAGAAGAGGCAACCAATGGGCGTAAGTATTAAATGTCTGTTGGTAAACTACTGTGTATCTTAAAGATACAAAACACACGTTACACCTTACAAGTAGCTGCCAGCTCGTTTACGCATTCGCCGTTTTAGCCACTGTTTTGGGATTGCTGTTGCTGCTGCTGTTGCTGCTGATGTTGGCACTTAGCTTAAACGCTCCAAAAGGCACACATTTCATTTCCATGCCATTTAAGTGGCACAGATAAAGCAGCCAACCAACCATGTTAACACTTTGCACTTAATTTCCCTATATGTTTATGTTTATTTTCTTCTTTTCTCCTCGCTGCTATTTTTTGTGTAAGCTTTTCTTTTATTTTTTTTGGGAATTTTCGTTTTTTTTTTTTATTTTTATTTATTTACACCTACGCGAATTTTTACATACTGACTCCCATAATTTTTGGTTCTTTTTTTAGTTGCCGCCCGGTGGCTTGAATGCCTCTGGTGGTGGCGCCCCTAAAACTGTGGGCGGCAGTTGTGTGCCGCTGGGATTACCGCAACCTTTGCTGCTCGAGGAGAAGAAATTCCTGCTCGCCGTCGAGCGAGGCGATATACCAAATGTGCGCAGGTGAGTCCCATCCAAATTACGTGTTTTTTCCCCCGTTTGCGTTCATTTCGTTGTTTTCTTCTTCTTTTAACTCGAATATAAAATTTGTAGCTCTATTTTGGATACCCTTAATTCTATTGTAGCTCTATTTCGGATACTCTTATATAGGCCAAAATAATTTTATTAGAGTATTTGCACTTCGACGTGCTAAATGTAGCAGTTTTTTTGTGCGTCAAGGGGCGCACGCAGGTGTCGATGGGCCGTATCCGTATCCGTGTTCGTATTCCCCCAAGGACGATATGTGTAGAGCTCACTACAGGAAACGTAAAATCCTATCAACACAACTCCTGTTTGTGGAGTGTGTTTGCCTGAGTGTATGTGTGTGTGTGTGTGTGCGTGTGTGCGTGTGTTTTTGAGTGGTTTCAATTATTTGCATAGCTGCCTGTTTGTTTGCCTTGGGGAATCATCTTATGTGCCACTTAATAAGCAATATGCGGGCTTGAGCACCGTTTGCCACTTCAATGCCATTCAAAGGCGCATTTTAATAAATTTACAATTAATTTTCGCTCTGTTTATTGGCACAAACTTTTAAAATAAAAAATTTTTGAGAGTGCACAAAATTAAAGTAAATTGATTACAAGGTAATTTCATATATACTGGATGAAATTAAATTATATATTCAAAATAATAAAAAAAGTAACATTTTCTTTGGCATTTCCAGCGCTTTTCCCAAAAGAAAGTTGAATGAAATTCCAAATTCATTTCTCAGAAGCCATACCCAAGAAAAACGACAAGAATTTGAATGGCATGAATAACCATTTATGAACAATCTTTAATTGTTTTGAATATGTTTTACAATGATAGCTATTACTATTTGATTGATCTGATATTTATAAAATTGTGCGAATGTAAAAAGTGTAAAAAAAATGAACAATTATCAATTGTTCTCTGCATGAAATATTACAATTAGCTTGTAATGTTTGAGCATCTCTGCTGAACACACGTTCTCTGATTGTACTCTGACTGTTGTTAAATCGTGTAAAAGTGTAAAAAGTGTAAAGAGTGTAAAAAGTGTAAAAAGTGTAAAGAGTGTATATAAAAGTAAGTAGGGGGTAACAAACTCTTAGCTCGGTGTGCAGTGTATACGTTGTTGTTGCTTTTCTGGCTCCTTTGCTGCTTGGATTCTTGGTTTCTTGGTTTCTTGGTTATTTGTGTGCTTCTGTCTATTTTGCTGTTGCCGCTTCTAGTGATTGGTTTGGTTTGTTTGGGTTGCTCATTCCTGTTTAGCGTGTAAAGTTAATAAATTGATAGGGATTGAAGCTCTTCATTTCGTCGAGTGTGTAGCGATAATGTGGCGTTTGCGGATCCTCCTCGGAGCCAACGGACTCACCCTCCTCCTCTTCATCATTCTCGCGCTGCACGCGTATCCCTTTCAGCTGGCAGGCATAGCGATAGAGCTCCTCCTCGCGATCCTTGAAAAATTGCCAGGAGATACGACTTATTGACGGCGATGGTTGCAGCTCGTGTCCATCGATATTTGCGGTCGATGTCAGCCAATTGACGCCACCCAGTTTACCAGTTTGTGTTTCTAATCAATTAATGAATTTTGGGTTATACACACTTTGTTTACTTTTCGGCATTTTGGAGTAGGGGCTGGGGCTGGGGCTCCAGCACATACAACACACACGCAACTCACCCTTATCCTTTTGTGCCATTTTGATGACCATGCCCTGATCAGCAGAAGCGTCCATATTTTAGTTGGTTTTGAATGTGTTCTACAAATAATTTAAAAGCCAAATGGTTTTGTATTCGGCGTTTTATTTAAAATGCGTATTTTTCGGTGTTTTTTCTTTGAATTTTTTACAACAATTTTTGTTGACGAACAATTGTGAAATGAAATTTGTTGGTTTGCCGCAGCTCAGCAAAAATGTGCTCGATATTTTGACAGCCAAATCAGAGGTGACTACGTGGCATGACAAATTCATCGAAAAGTGTTGCAAAATGCATTACGTCAAGCTGAAACCAAAACTTGACCAATGCTGTACAACTTGTCGATATTTTAAATATTAAATTCGTTAAATTTTGTACCTTTTTAAAGAGGAATACTTTTCAAATTTCTACAATTTCCTTCAGTGGCATTCGATTGATTGGCAAACTGTTTTTTGTGGAGTCCGCACATAATTAAAAAGTTTTGCAAGAAAAGCAAAAGTTATTTTCGACCATTTTCAAAACACTTTCTGTTTATTTTCTTTGCTGTTGCCGCCTTTAATTTACTTCAGAATATTGCAAAAGGCACTGCGACAGCAGCATATCAATATCAATTGCATGGATCCATTGGGCAGGCGAGCCCTAACTGTGGCCATTGACAACGAGAACCTGGAGATGGTCGAGCTGCTGGTAATCATGGGCGTGGAGACAAAGGATGCCCTGCTGCATGCCATCAATGCGGAGTTCATTGAGGCCGTTGAGCTGCTGCTCGAGCACGAGGAGCTCATCTTCAAGGAGGGCGAGCTCTACGTAAGTAATATCTACCACACCACATCTGACTCTGTCCCTCATCTGCTCCATTATACTGTGCTGCACTCAGCTAATTTGTGGCACACATCGAGTGGCCCGGCTTTCGGCGGCTGTCTCAAAAACCGAAGCTAATACGATTTTAATCAGTTTTGTGTGGCATCGTTAGGCACGTACATGACAGACGTTCAAGTGATTGGGTTGGGATTGGGTTGCGGGTTTGGCTCTGGGATTGGTACTGGAATTGGGAGTGTGCGATAAGCGGACAACGCTTCCGTTTACCAATGCTTCCTTCTGTCATACTCACTCATCATCCTCCTCCTGCCACTACACTATCATACATGTTTGTGTCACTTTGCTTAGGGTAGTATGCATTTTTTATGAAATATGCCAAACCCATAAGGGAAATCATTTTTTTTTCGTTTGGTTCAATTATTTGTCAGGTTTCCAGCTAACTAACTTCTTCATTAATAATTAATCTGATGAATTCTTTATGAATTTGGAATTGGAGGAATTCATTTTACATAACTGATTGACTATGACTCTATGACTCTTCCAGTTCTGATCAAGCTATTATGTATATAAAAAGTTCCCTAATATGGTATATATATGTATATATATGTATATGTATATAATATGTGTGTATATATCATATCTAAACAAAAGCCTTGCATCAGATTGCGATATTATTCGTGAGTTCAAATTTCTCTGTATCCAAGGATATACAAACTTCGACCAAGTTATTTCTGTTTTCTTTTTATTTTGTGTTTTTTTTTTTGCAAATAAAGTTGTACGAGAGATAAGGAGGGAGAGAGTGAGGCAGAGTTTGGTGGCGCCACAGACATATTTATGCACACGAGCACACTTCATTAAGCAGCCATTGGACGCAGTTGAAGTGTGAAAATTACAATTGTAAGGCATATGTAATAAAAACGTTTAACGAGCAGGAATAACACACTCACACACACACACACGTACACACACACATGTTGCTAGATGGAGGAGAGTCAGTTGAGCAGCACCTTAACCTTCTTAAGCATCTTAACTGGGCTAATATCGCTTTTGCAGAGCTGGCAGAAGGTGGACATAAATGCGGCAATGTTCGCACCGGACATAACTCCACTGATGCTGGCGGCGCACAAGAATAACTTTGAGATATTGCGCATACTTTTGGATCGTGGTGCGGCGGTGCCAGTGCCCCATGACATACGGCAAGTGATTGCCCCATCTCTTATTTATCTTATTATTATTACTATTTCTCTTACAGCTGCGGCTGTGAGGAGTGCGTGCGTGTTATTAGCGAAGATTCGCTGCGACACTCGCTCACACGCGTGAATATCTATCGTGCCCTGTGCAGTCCCTCGCTCATCTGTCTCACCTCCAACGATCCCATACTGACCGCTTTTCAGCTGTCCTGGGAACTGCGCAATCTTGCGCTCACGGAGCAGGAGTGCACGGCGGAGTATATGGAACTGCGCAGGCAGTGCCAGCAGTTCGCCTGTTCGCTATTGGATCAAACGCGCTCCTCCAATGAGCTGGCTATTATATTGAACTACGATCCGAGCACATCTTCGTATGAGCCCGGTGATCGCATGAGTCTTACGCGACTCGTGCAGGCGATTTCCTATAAGCAGAAGACGGTAAGCATCAGAAGATCTCAGATAAGATCAGACAACTCAACGGAAATGTGTGCTGATAAGAAAGATGTGCAAACAGTCAAAATATTTCTGATACATTTTTTGTAAAATCTAACAAAATATTGTCAACATTTTTAGGCCAAGTGGTTTATTTTTTTTTTTTATATTTGCTATGCATTTTTCTTGTAGTTTGTGGCCCATTCGAATATACAGCAATTGCTGTCTGCAATATGGTATGAGGGACTGCCCGGCTTCAGGCGCAAGAGCATCGTACACAAATTCATCTGCATTGCTCAGGTGGCGATGCTGTTTCCCATCTACTGTGTCATCTATATGTTTGCGCCCAACTGTCGAACGGGTCAATTGATGCGAAAACCGTTTATGAAATTCCTCATCCATGCCTCATCCTATGTCTTCTTCTTGAGTGAGTACAATTTACAAGGCAAACACACAGTTTGTTTTCATGTGGCAGAAAGATTTTCTAAGATTAATATCAAGTGGTTAGAAACCTAGACCTCAATGTTGTAAGTGTATAATGGCTTAAGAGCTCACAAGGTCAACTAACTGTTTGGCCAAGCAAACAGTTTATGTTAAAATATCAGGACAAAATGCAAGATGTCCTTTCGACCGTATTCTACTTAAAGTCCTGTTTACATTGCAGTTATCCTCATACTGGTCTCCCAGCGTGCGGACGATGAGCTTGTGCGCTTCCTTGGCACGGCCCGAATGAAGGCCGAGCTGGACGAGCAGGAGCGACGTCAACGTGGCCAGGCGCCCAGCCGGCTGGAGATTGTCGTTGTGCTATACGTGATTGGTTTCATATGGGAGGAGGTGCAGGAGATATATGCCGTCGGCATGCGGAGGTATTTGCGTAACATGTGGAACTTTATTGATTTTCTGCGCAACAGCCTCTACGTGTGCGTCATGGGTCTGCGGTAAGAAAAAGCCACACACACACACATACACAGGAAGTAGGTTGTAAGTTGAAATCTCCTATTTGCAGTGCTTTTGCCTACATTCAGCAGTCAACGGAAATAGCGGGAGATCTACAGAAGGCCTATATACCGCGCGAAAATTGGCACGACTTTGACCCACATCTGATTGCCGAGGGCCTGTTTGCGGCAGCGAATATTTTCTCTGCATTGAAGCTGGTGCATTTGTTTAACATTAATCCGCACTTGGGTCCGCTGCAAATATCGCTGGGTCGCATGGTCATTGATATTATCAAGTTCTTCTTCATCTACATGCTCGTTCTGTTCGCCTTTGCCTGCGGCCTCAATCAGTTGCTCTGGTATTTCTCATCACTGGAGAAGAAAAAATGCTATGTCCTGCCAGATGGGAATGCCGATTGGGAATCTAATGGTGACTCCTGCAAGAAATGGCGACGCTTTGGCAAGTCAGTCCAGTCATTTACCTAATTATCGGTGTGTTCGTGTGTAAACCTAACTAAATGCTTTCCTCTTTGGCAGTCTGTTTGAGACATCGCAATCGCTGTTCTGGGCCAGCTTTGGCATGGTTGACCTCGATGACTTTGAGCTGACGGGCATCAAGTCGTATACGCGATTTTGGGGCCTGCTCATGTTTGGCTCGTACAGCGTCATCAATGTGATTGTTTTGATGAATCTACTCATCGCCATGATGTCCAATTCCTATGCCATGATTGATGTAAGTGTGACTCTAATGACACAAAACTACTCCTTAATAACGTTTAATGTTTGTGATTGACTTGCAGGGGCACTCGGACACCGAGTGGAAATTTGCTCGGACCAAACTCTGGATGAGCTACTTTGAGGACAGTTCCACATTGCCGCCGCCGTTTAATGTGCTGCCCTCAGTTAAGTGGGTTATTAGGATGTTTCGAAAGTCCAGCAGGGCCATTGATCGACAGCGCTCTAAGGTGAGTTCTTTCAACTTAACTGAACGTGTACAAAATCTGTCAAAATCAGCATATTTTTGCAGCTGAATTTCTGGAATTAGTTGGAAATTTCTCTACAAAATCATGCAGTGCCATTTCTGCCAGAATAAAAGTTGGCCATGCAAATTTAAATAGCACAGTTGCCAATTCTGTTCCCTCTTTTTGCCCATTTTTACTTTCGCTGAAAACGTAAATAAAAATACTGATGGCTGTTGCATAAAAATGTTGCATTGCTGGAATATGTAAAAAAAATATATAAAAAATAAATAAAAAAAATACAAAACTAAATTTAAAATATTCAATTGTCGGCAGCAAAATATCAGATTTTCGGGTGTCGATTGCCAGCAGTTTAATCATTCTGGATATTAAATAGACATCTAAAAGTGATATTTCAAAGTAACTGGGTTAGTCAGACATTAAGGTAACTCCTTTTGTGCCATCCACAGAAACGTCAGGAGCAGGAGGAGTATAATAAATATGACAACATTATGCATTCCCTGATTTGGCGGTATATTTCGGCAATGCATCGCAAGTTTGAGCACAATCCGGTCACCGAGGATGACATCAATGAGCTCAAGAGCGAGATCAGCACAATGCGCTACGAAATGTTGGAGATATTCGAGAACAGCGGTCTGGATGTGTCCTCAGCGAATAAGAAGGAGAAGCGTAGGTTGAAATTCAAAAGATGTATACATAAATAAATTAGCTTATCTATGTCCTTGACAGAATCGAAGCCGCGTCGCATGAAAGTCTGGGAGCGTCGTCTGATGAAGGGCTTCCAGGTGGCGCCAGTGCACACGAGCAGCGCACAGGACCTGCTCAGCAATGTGAATGGCGAGGGTGAAATGCATGAGGTCAAAGTGGAGAGGATGCCCTCGAAGCCAGCCAAGGAGACGGCCAGGGAGCGTTTCCAGCGAGTGGCTCGCACAGTGCTGCTGCAGTCGAGTACACACAAGTGGAATGTGGTGCTTCATGGCACGCTGCAGAACTCACAGATTGGACGGAGCAACAAATACCAGCGCAAGAGCCTCCAAAATCTGGGCAAGGCCATCGAGGAGGCCAAAAAGTACGTAGAGCAAGGACAGACTCTGTAATCGACAGATAAAATTGGCATGCACAACTTTTAACATTCAAATCGACAGCATTGTAATGCCTGAATGCTAATCATTAAGCCTTATCTGTTCAAGTCGAATATCTGCCTCTATTTATAATTGAAATCTCGGCTAAATTAAAATCTCTAATCAAATCTTCAACAGGCTCATTCTGCTCAATCCGGGCAGCTCGTCGGGCCGGGAGTCGCCAATACGCATCGAGTTTGAGGATGAGAAGTCCAGCACATTGCTGGAGCTGCTCAATCAGATCAGCGAGGAGATCAGCACCTGTGAGCGACCACTAGTGAAACCACCCTGCTGGCGAGCACCCTTAAAATCTGTACCTGCACGCGCCATGGCTGCCAATAATGAGTGGTCCAGATCGAAAACGGCACCGGAACTGCAACTCAACCGGAAATCCAAGCCGGCGCCACTGTCCACTATGAGTCGCAACAGCAATCGGACACGCGAGCAGCCCCTCTGCCCCAGCAAACTGGCCACAATAGCTGCACCGGCGCCGGTTGCCCCAACCACATCAACAACAACAGTTAACAACAACAGGGCCAAGACGACGACCACATCGCCTTTTTCTGTTGAGTTTAAATTAGCTGAGCGAATGAGGAGCAGGGTCAGAAACAACTTGCCTTCCTCCTCGTCGATTGGCGTGTCCTCGGGTAATTCAACTGCCATCGAGTTACATGTTGTCGATTTGGATGAGCGCTCTCCAAGTAGCGCTGCCTTCGATAAGGATAACATATCCGATGCCAGCTCTGTTCTAAGCATGAGTCCCAAGCGGCCAAATCATTAACTGCCCCGCTCGCGTGGCCTCTTGTGATAAAGCTCATACAACAAATAAAAATATATATATTGTCATAAAATATATTCATTTATTTTATTTGTTTATAACCTAAATCGCAGTCAAATGTTTCTGCTCACAAATTTAAGTTTATTTACTCACACATAATTCCCAAGCGCATCGCAAATTGAATTAAGAAGTGGAACAAGTAAAACGTAATAAATAAAATAAAATAAAACTCAATAAAATAACCATTAAATAAATTACTGCAGCCTGCCTGCAGGCCAGACTCTATTTTCATGCAACATCATCCTGCTGTATTTCATTTTACTCCTTGGCGTACATCGAACATCGAAAAGAAATGTCAGGAGACTGATTTTATCTCAATTGAAAAAATAATAAATAAATGCCATGATTTTTGCTGCACACGTTGCATGCATAAGTTTCAGGAGTAAACCAAAATAAACCAAAAAATAAACCCAATAAAAAGCTTATAAAACCAGGAAAAGATGCAACATCCTAGGGCAGCATATCATGAGGCCAAGGGACATAGAAACCCTCAACCCAACAAAGATTCTAGCATTCGTGCAGGAGTTGGGATTGATGGAAGAGCTGTAGGCTCAGTAAGGGGGCACAATAGACCGTATAGGTCGCAGTGCTTATCAAGATTAATTTTGGTTTATTTTTTAAAATATGTTTTTTCATCTGTTTTGAGTATATTTTCGCGCATCTTTGGAGCAGTTCGGTTTTCTGTAAAGAATAAATCTTAAAGAGTCGTTATAATATAGTGAGCATATTTACACAACTTCAGAGCTATTTTTCTTTATTGAAATACTTGCTAAGTATAAATGAGAGAGAGTCTTACAGATTACCTACCCTTGCAGACCAAAGACTAGCTGTAGTTTAATAATAAATAACTATGCTCTAAACTCTCTTCAAGACTGGCCACATCTTCTGCACACTTTCGTTTAAGAAAAACTATTTAATATGAGGAATATTTAAATAACTGTTTGCCCAAAGGATAATGCGAAAAGAAGAGTCAAGTCAGGCAATTGCAAACTACAGCAGTAAATTAAGTTGGCTCGCTAACGAGTACTTCTAGACGAGGCTAATAGGCCCGGCAATATAGCCATTTACATATAATCGCCGAGCATGGGCGATGGCAACAGACACGCAAGGAACAAGGACCCTTCCGGCTGGTTGGGTTTTATGCTCGTCTGCCCGGCTGGCTGGCATGGCAAAACGTGCGGAAATTCGTAAGCTGGCAGCATTAAAAGCAATAAAGACACAAAACATAAACAAGTCGCCATTGACGTTTGCCACGCAGCTAAACGCAGACAGTTAGCCGCAGGCTATTGGCAACAAGCAACAGCAACAAGATGTGGCGTGGCAGGGGCATGAAAATTACAAATTCAATTTGATGTCATATCAATTGATTTTGCGATACATTTTGTTGCCTGCCTTTGTTGCCGTTGTCGCTGACAAGTCGCTAACATTGTGGCTTCGTTTGGCTTTTTATTTTGTGTTGGTAGGGATATTCCCTCTTCTTTTTTTTCTTCTTTGTTGTTTGATAGGGGGCAGTTGAGTTTCCATGCGCCTGGCATTTGATTTTGATGACGCGTGGCACTTTTGAAATTTATGCGCTACTCTAAACACACTTTGTATGCGCCCTATGCCACAACAAAAAAAAGAAGGAAAAATAAAAAATAAGAAATAAGATGATCAACGGACCAAGTATCTGTTCAAACATTTACACAAATATATGTACATGTGTGTGTGTACATGTGTATGTGCATGTGTGTGTGTGCATGTGTGTTTGCTCTGCATGAAATTTGAAGCTTTTAGCTGATTCGCTTTAGCGCAGGTATTTCAAGCACGCGCCAACAAACCAAAAAGAGAGGCACAAAAAGGAAAGTTTCTTAAAATAAATGAAGACAAATATGAAAAACCTCCACGTATCAGACTAATGTCTACTTATAAGTCTTATGTATGATTAAAAGCCAGCAGACCTCATCCATTTTGGGATAGATAAGAAATTAAGCATGAATTTAAATGAATAAGACGCACACTTTGGAAGGTAAACCTAAACAAGGTCACAAATATACATAACAAATACAAGGACCTCGTCGCAGGTAGCTTTAAATTGGACAACTGTGGCGAGGTCTATTCAGTTTCTTTCATAATAACCCAATTGCCAATTTGATATGGCCTCGAGGGGGTACTCAAACAACTGGCCGAATGTCCAGTCCTTCAACACTTACAATCAAACTGTCATCATCCTGTAAACAGCATATTTCACTGGCAATTGGTGCTTGCCCCTGCTGGGAGAAGGCTCGACGCGA
The DNA here is from genome assembly GCA_035042265.1 of Drosophila imparisetae. Classification (NCBI taxonomy): domain Eukaryota; kingdom Metazoa; phylum Arthropoda; class Insecta; order Diptera; family Drosophilidae; genus Drosophila; species Drosophila imparisetae. Next base: position 1,673,563 of record JAWNLP010000145.1, on the reverse strand, counting down.
TGCCAAACGGCGACGCCATAAATATGCTGCACGAACGTGTCATAAACTATTAGCAGCGATGTGCTTTCATATGGCGGCAGCTGACAAACAGTCTGTGCCACACAAAAGTTGCCACAACACAGCTTGACATTCATTGGCAAAATTTGCTGGCGAACGAGATGCGAAGCCAGACAGTTTATCTGCATGCCAAACACGTTCCAAAACATCTATCAAATTCCCAAAAAAAAAAACAGAGAAAAAAAATGAAAATAATGATGATGCCGCTGCCATTAAGAGTGCTTCATTGTTGCATTGAAAATGTTGTTAAATTTGCAAAAATTTTCAATTTTATTTACACATAGCTCGAGCAGACAACGGACTCTCTTAAGATTTGCATTTACATTAAGCTGTCTGTTGTATATTTTAGTATTATCAATATTATTAATATTATTAATATTATTTGTATATTATACACTTGAATAAGCATGCGACAAGTATTCGAATACGTTTTTGAGTTGACTAACCACTAATGTCTAATAGGAGCGTGTCCTTTGTCACACGTACATATACACAACATGAGTGGAGCATGAGGAGCATGAGGAGCATGAGGAATAGGAGGAGGAGAAGCAGGATCAATTGCTTGTGGTTAGCTTCAGTCGCACCGCAATCCGTTTGCATTTCCACATTAGCTGCGTTTCCAGTATGCTGAAGGACATCGCGACCAGGACGAGTCCGAGCAGCAGATAAGCACAGCACGCATACAGCTGCACTTCGGGTCCATTGAAACTCCTCGCGGGCACAAAGTCACCGTAGCCAATTGTCGAGAGCGTGACAAAGCAAAAATAGGCGCCGTCCACCAAGGACCAATTCTCCCAGAGCGCAAAGACAACGGTGCCGACACATATGTAGCACATGAGTATAAGCAGCACCAGACTAATGGGCACCTGTCGTTGCAGCGAATTCTCCTCATCATCATCATCGCCATCGCCATCGTCTTCGTCATCATCATCGTCAGTGGCATTAACGTTGAGCTGCTCCAGACACTCCTGGGAGCGTGTGTTGTGCTTCTTCTTTAGTTTCTTGAGCACAAACTGTTCGTTGCCATGCTGCATAAAGTGTTCCTCATCGTCCTCGGAGGTCTCCGTGTTCGCGGTGGCATCGTACAGCGTCCGTGTGGCATGATGCTTCTGGCAGCGACGCGTCAACATCAGCGTCTTGCGATTCAGAGGCTGCAACGTGTGTCGCTGAAATGTTGCAGCTGTCGCATTAAGCAAGCCACGAGCTGGATTCCCCGCACCAGACTTATCCAGACCATGTGGTAGCCCATGGGGCAGGCTTAACGGTGCACCACCCGCACCAGCACCAGCACCGGCACCACACCCAGAGCTGGCTATCAGCGGCACACGTGATGGCGTTCCATGTGGACAATTGCTAGAAATGAAGTGAGCAGAGCAGAGCAGAGAGAGCAGAGCATGAGTAAATGTTGTATAAATATTTACGCTGCGCTTTGGCCATAAAAGGGAATCAATTAAATATATCTATAAGCAGGCCAGACCCACTCACAGAACGCAAACACGCCACAGGCCATAAAAAAACCAACGGATTAATGAATGGCTAATGCCCTGTTTTTACTGTATTAAGCCTTCATAATGGGTTTCTTAAATATAGTATTCAACTATGGGCAACATTATAATGCACAGTTTTTGGTAATCGATTCACTTTTGACAGTGCTGAACATAACCTATATACCCTATTGCCTTCGTTGGCAGGGTATAATAACGTTCTAACACGCGTGTGTGTGTGTGTGGTAAGGGGTCATTTGGTCAATCAATAAACCATAAAAGTTACCAGTTTGGCTTTTCATGCATGGCGTATGCGTTATATTATATAGCGTATAGGTCATATTGCCTCTAGCTTAAAGGCAGATTGAAATGGCTGGCCGAGGAAACCTGATTGTGGGAATACAACAAACAAGCAAGGGAACTGAGTAGGCTTATTACAAGAGCAATTTGTGAGATATGATAACAGTTATTATATTATTTGAACCTCGGCTGATATTAGTTTACTTACTAGTTGTAACTAGTTGTTAAGTTAAGTTATTTTAATAAAAGCTGCTACATTTCGAATCATCTGCTTAGAAACTTATAAAAAGTTAATTATACTTCCAGTTATGTTAGCTCAATTAAGTAACTATTTAATTATGGAGTATTTCAATTTCGATTAGAGTTTAAGCAATATGAAAATCAAAATTAAACACCAAATATTTCATAAGTGATGATTGCTCAAACGTTAACTATACTTCCAGTTATCTAACCACAATCAAAAGATATTACCAACAATTTCAATTGTGTTTTAAATTGTAAGTTTGAGCAAACTGTGGCTAAATCTAAGCTCTATGAAAAGCTAATGATAATGCATATTGCTGTCGCTCTTGAGTTGCACTCGACAGTGGCCAGCAAGTGGGCTTGGTCAAATCAATTTGTGGTGCGTTTATTGAACTTGTCTGCGCCAACATGAGCCGACAGACGCCTGGCTTGAGCCTGCTTTGGTCCTGCCTGACAGCCACTTCGACTTGCACTTAATGTGCGATTGGCCGGCAGCTGGGCAAACTACAAGCAACATGGCAAACACTTGAGAGCTTGTAAGTTGAGCGCCTTGCCTGGGCGCACTCAAGGCGTCCTTGGGATTGGCGGCAGTCAACGATTTTGATTTAGGGTGGCAAGTGTTAAGAAGTGGCATTTGCTTAAAGCACAGCTCAAATTCGCCTCAACTTAAAGAGGGGACTAACAACACAAAGAGTGAGAGTGAGAGTGAGAGAGAGAGAGAGAGACAGAGACAGAGAGAGTGCGGGGGTGTATAGAAAGTGAGCCAGCAGAATTCGCATGAATGAAATTAATTGACCTGATTCATTTCGCAGCTCAGCTTACAATTAATTACATACACACACACACACATACAGACACACACACAGTGGTTGCTCTGAAATTGAAGAAGCTTCGCTGTAGGTTCGCCGCCTGAGCGCCAGGGGGCGCCAGCGGCACGTGCACAGGTTCACTGTCAAAATTAATTACCAGCTGCTGGATTTTTATTAAATAAAATGCGCAAAAAATATGTATGAAACAAAAAAAAAACAAAAACAAATTCTGCAATGGTTGAAAGTGGTAAATCCTGGCCACGCAGACGTGCCCACAACTGTTTTCATAGAGAGGGGCAAAAGGGCGCTGAGAGAGGAGTGGCAAAGTAGCCGCTGCAAAATGCAAGCAAAAATTCTGAAGTGTTGATTTAAAGTGCAGACGACGGGCAGAAAGTTTGTTTATGAAATGAAATTACCAGTTTGCTTTTTACCATATGAAACTGTAAGCGTGCGTTGAAAGGGGCGGGGCAGCGGGGCTATGCCTGGCAAACATTGGATTAAAATTTCATGTCAAGAAGAACGACAAGAACACCAGAAAGTTAAAATTCAACTGGAGGAAAAACACTGCAACTTTTTAATGCCTCCGACTTTGTGCAATTTAAATTCCTAAATCAAGGCACTTGAGATTAGAGAGATGTGCCAGCTTCTATATAGTTGCGGTTAGAAATGTTTAAAATTTAATTTTTATGTCTAAACTTTAAGTTCTCTTTAGTTGGCGACGCCAATTGAGGGATACATTAGTAAAAGCAAGAACCAAGCAGCAAAAATGAGCAAAATTTGCAAAAAAATGAACATTGACTTCAAAGGATAAGTTGCACAGCACTTTAAAAATGTTGCAGAACACATTTAAATAGTAAACTTTGACAATCAATTATAGAATTCATAAATATGTATACCAAATATATATTAATTTATTCAACAAATATTTTGTCTTTGAATTTGATTTGTCATTGACTTTTGCATCAAAGCATTTCTTATTTCATATTCAAAATATGATTTCTTAATTTCCAGAAGTAATTTGTCAAGCAGCAAACAGGCTTATTTAAACAATATCAAATATTTGTCTATTTAATTTTATTTAATAACTGAAATTTTTGCTTAATGTGGCACTGCAATTTGTGCGTTCATTTGTGGTCAGCCAACCAAGTGCATGAGTACAGATGTAAACACAGCTGAGGCCGTTAGAGACTGCCGCCGACCGCAACTGACCGACGGGAGGCGCCTCATTTTAACAAGACCCACAACCCCCAAATACCCGCAACACTGCTTGAAAGCCAGCTCTCCACTTAAGTAAAGCACACATACACATAGACACACACACACACACCCATACATACCTCGAACGTTCACGCTCCTGTTCGTCCTCATCCTCCATGATGTCCACATTGCCACTTGAGCTGAGCAGCGCCGACAATGTTGCTGCAGCTGTAGTTGTTGCTGTTGCTGCTGCTGCGGCTGCTGTTGTTGCAGTGACGCCATTGCCACAAACACCTGCGGCTATAAAACTGTTATCGCCCATTGTTGCTGCAGTTGTTGCTGCTGCTGTTGTCTTAATGCCTGCTGACAGTGCCTGGTTGCTGTTGCTTGTTGCTGCCGTGTAACTTAACAATGCTGCTGGTGGTGCTGTTGTCGCCGCTGCTCCTGTTGCTGCTGTTGTTATTGTTGCTGCAGATAATGTATGTGGCAATAAATCATGTGTGCAGGATAAATCACTCGATTCTGCAGTGAGCAGCGTATTGATTTCATTCGACATCGGCTTCGACACAAACTTGGCGCGACGCACAGCTGGTCAAAAAAAGAGAAAGAGCAAAAACCAAACCATAAAAAAATCGGCAAAAAATACATTTTAACTAAATTTAAATATACAAATTGTGGAGCAACACAGCAAAATAGTCAACGAACTGCGAAAATGGCAAGTTTGTTTTATTTTGGCAACTGCAACTTCCGAAAAAAAAGACTGCCACACGACGTTAAAAAGTTGGTGCAGTTGTGACCCTAAATAGGCTTACCTACATTTACATGTGTATGTATATATAAATATATGTGTGTGTGTGTGTGTGGGTGTTTATGTTTTACTTAGTTAGTGAAATAATTTGGTTTTTGCATTTGCAAAAGTTTGGCGTGCAGTGGCGCAACAACATTTGTGCAGCGGAAGGTTTCAAATTTGCCAACAAAAGTTTGGCGTCGCTTGGCAAAAAAGGGCAACAGCTGTAACAGCTGTTAGCTGTTTAGGGTTGTCAGGTTTTGCATTTACTACCGCGATCAACTTTTAATACGCTTACGGCACATGGATAAGACCAGCTAAACTTTCGAGCTTATGCGTGGTGAAAATACATATTTAATATTTGATTAAGTATTATTAGACAGCAATTTCAGTTAGCCTATCAGCTGCACTATATATATACATATATATATATCTGAGGATCAGTTTACTCAAGCATTCTTTAAAAATCCCTAATTCAAATCCTTGATTTAACACAAAATTGTCAAACTAGTGCTCGACTATATAAACTCTGATTTTTACTCTACAATAAAAAATTTGTGTTTTTTCCATTTTGGAGCCATTTAAATAGTTGGCAACTTTGGCAATTTGCAGCTACGTGAAACGTGCATTGCTCATATCGGAAAAGGAGGAAGTGAGAAACCCCGGAAGGAAACAGCTGTAATGGCATCTTTCACTTAGTGCCTGGGCGCACAGCTGCTGACAGAAGGCTGGGCGCGAGGAGCGCGTCTGGCTGCGGTTCGGACAGGACATGGCCAATTTAAAAATATTTACTTAAACTTGGACGGCACACACACTCACACACACACTCACACACACACACACATTCATTAGAGTGTTGAATGCATTTTGTACATGGTTGGTTGAAATGTGGTTGCCAGTTTGTTGCAACTTTTTGTCGAGCGCTAATGGCGTGGTCAACCACTCTGGGGCGGAGCAGCTGAAGGAATTGAAAAATATAGCTGGACAATGGCGTGGATGGCGGGTTGTGTGAGTCCTTTGTGAATCGCTGAGTGGATGCAGCTGAAATAATTAACGTGCATATTGACACGGTGAATCCATATTGACATATTGACTGCAACTTGCAGTTGCGAAGGATTCTCCGGCACTTGTGTAAATCTGTCACGTGTTGTGCACAGCAAGTAAAATAACTTTAATGAGTTTTGCATGGCAGCAAAGAAGAAGCGGTTGGGTTGTAAAGGATATGTGCACAGGCTGCGAAGCATCTTGCGAGGCATGCGGTAAGTGGCAAGTAGCAAGTCATCATTATCGTCAATAAAAAAAATTGTCGCACATGTCTCGCCTTCGCCTCGAGTGCATGTTGTCCTTGTTGTCCTTGTCATGTCCTTGCGAAGGCTTCGTCATGCGGCAGCAGTTGAAAACTTTTAATGCGTCATCTCCCCCCTCGCCCAGCTCTACAAAAAGTACACGCCACAGTCGCTAAGTAAGGCAGCTTAACTCTGTCATTTTAACACTCTGCTCTGCCCCACTTAGCGGCCATTATGATGTTCGCCCGATAATGATGATTATAATGATAATGCTGTTGCTGCTGCTGCTACTGCTGCTGAAAGCACTGCTAGCAAATTGTTACATAATTACAAAATGAGCAAGCAGAGAGACAGACGGACGGACAGATGGACGGACACATAGACGGTACACACACACACACACACACACACAGTACAACGGTGCGTATGATTGATGAATATCGGTAGCATTTGTGGCCTTCAGTCGCACGTAACTGGAAGCTCTTCGTGCTCCACATCACACATTTTGTGGTCTGTCATTCTACATATGTGCAACATATATATAAATATATATATATATATATGCAAACATACAAAGCTGATGTGTTAATAATGAATCTTGTATCTATAGAGCTATAATTAAATTTAATATCACTCAAGGACTATTTCGAATGCCTTTTGAAATTAATTTATATTAACAAATTATAATTCACCAAAGGAAAGACTAAAGGAAAACATTTGCAACCAGTTTTCCATATTTCCAATTGCATGCTGAGGTTTAACTACACTCGGAAAAAAGCCTGAAATTATGAACTTTAATTTTAGAAATCGCCTTTATGCATAACAAGTTGAGAGAAGCTTGGAGCCAAAAGTTTGGCGAATTTCTAAAATTCTGGCAGACTTTTCTCTGAGTGTAGTACGAGCATTTCGCATTTCAAAGAAAATCAGCTGATACATTCCACTAATTAAAACTGTTTTACTTACAATGCATATTGGCTGTTTGATAGGCAGGTGGCGGTGGCAATGTGATTGTCTCCAGTGTGGACGTTGTTGCGGCCAAATCGCCGCTCTGTCCACTTGCAGCTGCTGTTGCATGTGCATCCAGTGTGGCCAGCAGGCGATGTTGCTGCTGTTGCTTGGCAGCTGGCTGCAAATGTATCGTGTGATACTTGACCAGCGGCTGTGGACTGGAGCCTGGAGCTGGCGCAAATGGAAAGTAAATTGTCGCCGTGGCTGGGGCAAAGCAATTTGGTGGTGCCATTGTTGTTGTTGGCGGTGGTGCACTGAAACGCAGCATGCTGCTTGGCACGGCAACAAAATTCGGTGGTTGTTGATGTTGTTGGTGTTGTCGCGGCAAAGATGCTGTTGTTAATTGCTGTTGCGGGTGCTGTGTTGCTGATGCGTTTATATAGTGCAACGACTGCTGCTGCTGCTGCTGTTGCTGCTGCTGATGATGTTGTTGTGGCAACGGTGCATATTTTAGCAATGTATTGCCCGTTGTTGTTGTTGTCATTAGCATGACATCCGGCTGCTGCTGTTGGTAAAACTGCTGCTGTTGGTATTGCTGTTGATGCTGTTGCTGTTGATGCTGTTGCTGCTGCTGCTGCTGCTGCTGCTGGTGCTGCTGCTGCTGCTGGTGCTGCTGCTGCATTTGGTGTTGCTGCTGTTGCTGCTGCATTTGCTGTTGCTGCTGCATTTGCTGTTGCTGCTGATTCAACTTGCTTGGCATTGCATTGCGCAACAATTGACAGGCATCTGCAGGACCACAATGGACAATGGAAAGAGAGCGTGCGAAAGTTGATTAACGATTTGCCAATTGTTAAGCTGACAGTTCAATTTATAACCCAATCCCCCATCCCCAACTCCAACTCCAACCACAACTCCAACCACAACTCCAACCACAGCTCCTTCAAAATCTCTGAAAAGAGATTGTCTTTTGTTTTCACACCCACCTTCGGCTTGTTCCAGCGACAATTTGCGTTTCATTGTTGTCGTTGCCTTTTGGCCATATTCATAGCATTCATTCAGGCTCGTTTCACTATTGGCCGCATCGTATTTACAGCCTTTACAGCTTGCCTGCAATTAAAAGCCCAGTTAATTATATTAATGTCGCACAACTGTAATTTATGCGCAATGGCGATAAGTAACCTGCTTACTTATACATTATTATGGTATTTAAAACAGAAGTCCTTGACAAATATATTTTATTAATCGATTTGGGAGCAGCAACCGCCTGCCACTTACCACTACCCCTACCTTAACAGCAAAAAGAACAGCGGAAATAAAAAACTTAACTTTCGATAAGTTATCCAGAAACCATATAAAAAATTCAGGATTCCATATATGTACGTATATATATATATAAATTATATGCCTCCTATCTAGCTATAAATCACAAACAGATTTCTGAGAGTCCTTAGAGTAGTTGTTGCAGAATGATAGTTAACTGTCCTTAATTCCAAGGGAAGAAGTCTCATCAAACATGATACATCAAATAAATGAAGTTTATTTTGAAATTAAGGAAAACACATTTGGCACCCTTCTGTTTAATCTATATCTAAAGTTGGTTAATTTTCTCATTAGGCAAGCGCACAAAATAATCAAACCGCAGCACAATTAACTTTAACAAGTTTAACATTTGGGAATAAGACCCGAGTGTTAGGGTTACTTTTGTCGAACGCTTTGAGCTTAAAATGAGAACTTAAAATGTCAATAAAAGTGTAATTTACACATGCAAAATGCTGGCAGCCCTTGAATGACACACGTCTAAGTTGATGTCCTTGCTCTTATCCCTGTTGTGGTTGCAAGCACAACGTTTCGTGTGGTTTGCTGCCAAATGCGATTTCATGCGAGTCGAAGCGAAACGTTGTCATGTTGCCATCATGTTAGTTGCGGTTTTGTGGCAACATGATGAATCGAAGCAGAGGCAATAACACACACTTATACACCAATGCACACACATACACACGCACAAGCACACATAGATAGGTGGTAACACAAATGATATGGCACTGTGATTTTGCGGCTAGCCCACAAAACCCATTCAGAGTGTGCGTCATGATAATTGCAGAAAGGCAACAAGGATAACGAGGCACATGGAGGCTCAGAGGCACAATGCCAACGTTCAACGCTCAACGGTCAACGGTCAACATGCTGATAATAATTTAACCGATGAACGCACGCATTTGCCTCACCAGAGGCGTTAGCCACAGGGCTTATCAATTGTCCTAGTTGCCGAGGGAGCCACGTATAGGAGAAAAAGGTCGAGCAGCTGTGATTTGCTTAGATTGAATTAAGCCCTAATGAGTCGTTAAATGCAAAAAGGATATCTCGATCCTTGCGCCTTTGCGGAACGGAATTCAGTCAGGCAAAACATTGCGACGCAATGCAAAAAACTTGTTGAACAAATTTCCAACACACACTTTGAAAGTGCTCAACTAACGCTTCAGCTTCAGTTTCAGCCTAACGAATGCAGGCTGCCAGTGTGGTAAAGTGCAAAACGTTTGCCTCGCCTGCAACATGCTGCACTAATGTGCCTGTCAGCCAGTCAAGTGTTGAAAAATCTAAGGTGTTGATACCACACAAAGTTAAAATGGCTCTTAAGCCGTTTGAAAGAATCTTACAGCTTAAATTGTTTTTATTGCAACTAGTTGAAAGTTGAAAGTACCTTAATTAGTAATTAAAGTGCACTTGATTAAAGTAATCAAAGTTGAAGTAAGCACAATGCTTTAAGTTGCAAAAAGTTGATCAACTTTGCAAATACTTTCTTCAAAAGATATTTCCCTGCTACTTTTAAGTTGCTTTAAAGATTTGAAGCTTTACTTAATTATTATTAGTTGTTTGCTTAAATTCTACACAAATCATTTACATAATGTTGAACCGTAACCAATTAGTTGACCATTGCTTTCAACATGCTAATATAAAAATGTATACATGCATAATTTCATTGTTTCCATGCCACAGCCCCTGCCTGCCTGCTCAGCAGCGTGAAAAGTGCGGTTTTCCATGGCGGCTCATAAAAAAATCAATTACATTTCGCACAGTGTGCAACTGGGCAGCGGGAAATGAAAAGTTATTGCACGCTTTTAGCTAGAACCCGTGTACTTTTGGCCAACTTTGCGATAGAGTACACACTTTTAAAGTGGGCAAACTCATTTAATTTACTTAACTTGGCACTTTCGGATCGCCCTTTGTGACCCAAGTCAATTTGCAAGTAGCGTCAAAGTTTTGGCAACGCTTAAATTGTCAGTTTTAAAGGTTGACAGGCTGCACAACTTTTCAGCGCTCGCTGACAGCGAGTCCAAAGTTTCTATTCATTATAGTCAGCGTGACCTGTAGAACACAGAACACGATAGTGGCAGCAGTGCACAGTAAATTTGAGCACTGAAAATGTAGCAAAAGTTTATGTTAATGAATTCCAACTACGACGCTTAATTAAACAGCCATTTTTATATTTGACAAATGAGCAAAATTTACAAACAAAAACACACACACACACACACACAATTCGCTTATTTACCCTCAAACGTGAAAAGTTTTTCTTATGTGCATTTTCAATTTTATGGTTGTGGTGAAAATTCCAAATTAAACAGACATTTTCGCAATAACAAATAAGCAAACATGCAAAGGGAGTGACAAAAAAACAAACATGATCGGACGGCGATAAATCAACTTTTCCAATGTGCACAAGACCGAATATAAATATAATAATAAAAAGTCGGTGGAGTTAAGCTGATGAACTAGAAAGTATCCTAGACTAAACGTTACAAAAAATAGGTATACCATTTGTAGATATATTATGATATCAACTTTAAGGCAAAGAGTAGACCTAAGAAAACTGTTTTAAGTCAAGGGGAAAGTTGCTAAATGAAATAAAAAATACTTCAAGTCAAATCATGTGGCCAAAAATGTGCTTTCAGTGCATAAAACCAAATAGTAAAATATTTATTTTTTCCTATTTTCTGCATCCTTTGAAGTTTAGGGGCCGCATTGTATATACGTATAAACGGAACTCATAGCTCAGGCTTTAATAAAAATGTCAGCCGGTCTCGTAGATGGTAAACAAATGACTTACAAGACTTGTGCACGAATGCACAAAACATGCAAATGGCGGCTCAAAGGGAACTGGGCGCCGAGATACGACGGAGTCTACAAATTATATATGTGTATGGCGTGCCGGCCGAACGCGACAGTCAACCTTTTTTTTCCCCCTACAAACCTAGCCTGATTTGCCGGAACATAAAAAAAAAATATATATTTATATAAGAATATTTGTACAGCAACAACAAAAAAGAAAAACAGAAAAACAAAAAAGGAACAGCCACAATCTGGACAGTCCGCAATCTGCAGCACGATCCCAAAAAGTTCTTGCGTTTTTTGCTCAAATCAATTACAAACTTTCAGCTTTGCTGTTAAAAACCAAACAAATCCCCAATTTGCCCATCAGAAATGGGTGCCCAAACTTAAAAGGTTTCTGTTGTCTTAATTAAAAATCCGTTTGCCCTATCGAAATACAAAACGAGTGCAAAATTTAAGTGCACATTTCTAAGGCTACAAGTATCGACTCCCACAAAACTAAATTACTGCGAAATGTGCGGCAACATTAGCTTTGAAATGGAGCATGAATTTATGGCAAGGAATGCGGCTCTTATCATAAAAAGCAACTTATTGAAAGCTATTGCCTGCATTACTTTAATTAACATAACTATAACTATAACTACCATAAATGTAAAGAATTTCAATTAAGCGCTATTCAGAATGAATTTTTTTCCCTTTTGTATCTTTATTAGCCAACTTTTTACATGCTAATAATAATAATAAATATGGCTTCCATTTTGTCGATATTTTAATTAAAACAAGCACAAGAATTTGCAGCAAATAAACAAATTTACTCATCGAAAACATTTTGCATAGTGATAGTAACTTTTTAGCAAACTACTTTAAAAAGAATCGAACAACTTAAAAGGCTCAACTCGACGATGGCAACAAACAACTCAACTTTCAGAATTCAGAACAAGTAACTGAGAGAAAAAAGATGTCTTGGAAAAACTACTAACAATAAAGCGAATCACCAAATAAAAAAGAAAGAGAAAAATTCGAGTCAGCCAGCGAAAGTTTGTTGGCCAACAATAACAACAGCAGTTGAGATTTTCCGCTCCAATCCCAGCGCCAGTGTTGGTCAGTGGCCAAAACTGTGGCCATGAACAGTCAACGCAACAATTTCGCAACTTTTCTGCACGGTACAGCAAATAGTTTGGCCAAGATTTCATCAACAGCGAACATTGCTCAGTTACTTATTGCTCAGAAGTCGGACAGCTCGGTCAATCGCATTTAAATCCATAAAGAAGCCAACACGATAAAGTGACTGCAGCGGGCAGCTCGTGTTGAATCATATCAATCACACGCAGCGTGTTTTACTTACCCCATTGCCAGCTGCATGACGACGCTTTGTCAACGTGCCACTTCCCGTTCCCGCTCCCGCTCCCGCTCCAGCTCCTGCTCCCGTTGCCATTGTCTTCTTCTCTGCGCCAGCAGTTGTCGGATTGCGTTGCAGTTGGCAACACAGACGCATATAGGTGCACTGCAGCGCCTCGGCGAGCAACGCTCCCAAACTGGATAAACACATCAGCATCAGTGGGACACCGATGAGAGCATAGAAAATTGTCGCCAATTTACCAGCAGCTGTGCGTGGCGTCAGACTCCCATGACCTGGATGTGCGAGTGCGTGTGTGTGTGTGAGAAGATGAATGATTGGAGAGAAAACAAAAGCAGTTGGTGAGTCATGGAAAAGGGATTTTCAGTTTGAGTTTCAGATTTCAAAAGAAATGCATTTTAATTGGTGGCATTATTCAAGATTTATTCAAATTACAATTTGAACTGTATTTCGATGAAATATTCAAATAAATAATAAATATATATGTAAAGTCAACTAGATGAGCAGACATTAAACTATTGCTTTAATTATCTCTGAGAAGTTATACAATTAGGTAAATAGCTTTACCGCAACAGCTCTTTATTCTTCCTTCCTTTCTTCCTTCCTTTCTCCCTTCCTTCCTTAGTTCCCTCCTTCCTTCCTTCATTAATTGCATTGCATTTAAAGTGCAAAGAAAATTAGCTTGACTAATTGGAAAACTTCACTTGAAATTATAATTCACTATTGATTTTCTGCTGCTGCTTACTTAAACAAATTAATCCATTTGCCACGCATTTCCCCTTAGGCGCAACTAAGTGTGAGTATTGTGCTCAGCACTTAGTTCACTTTGTTGAACAATAACACTTAGGCAGCTCTTCATTTACTGGATATATAGTATTTGGAGCCAACCACTTTCTATTTAGTTTACAACCATTGAAGCGAACTGTGCAATCCATAATATATATATGCGTATATTGAGTGCAGACAACCGACTTTAACCATATGCAAATATTTTATATACATAATATTCTCGCAAACTGAGCTTGTCGGCCAGCCAGCTGGCTGTGTGAAGCTGTTGCTTGTTGCCCACAGCAATGTAAATATTTGCAGTTATTACAGTCTACACATTTGAATGCTCCGCAGTGAAGAACTAAGCGATTTTAAATTAGTATATTTTGTGGCTTACCAATAGTCGTTATCACAGTCACCGAGTAGAGTAGAGCCTCGCTAAATGTCCAGCTCTGTGTGTCGCCCACATCGTAGCCAAAGTGGCCCAAAGCACTCGCACTGCCACCGTGGGCAGCAACACCAGCAGCAGCAGCAGCAGCACCACCACCTGGACGCGTGGCAGCCACAATGGAGCCTTCAAAGCGACGCAGCTGCTCGTGTACCAGCATCGTCCAATTGCGCTCATACAGAACGTTCAGTTTCTCTGCAATTAAAAGAACAGCAACAACCATACGTAGCAATTAGGTCAAAAGCAAAACGAGGCAAGTGCAACCTTTGCAATTATGCAACTTTGTATAAAGTACACTGAATAACCTTTGCTACCTCCCCAGACACTTTGCACAAGTGTCGCACTTGGCAACAGAGAGCAGACCTTCTCGCATTGATTTGACTTTGTCTTGAGGCGCTGCTCGCATTTGATTTTGCCTCTACAGCAAATTGCCGAGGTAGCTGCCACAGCTTGTTAACAACAACAGCAATCGTTGCCAACGCCCCACACTCAACGTCATTTGGCCTTGACTATGCATATACTACCCCCGCCCACGCTCACGCCCACACCCTCATGTACGCCCATGCCCCAGGGCTCAATTTACCTTCTACCAAATAACAATTTCAGCTGAAACGAATGAAGCGCTCAATACTCTGAGCCTGTTGTGTATTGACGGAGAGACATCCTTGCCAAGATGCAAATACTAAAAAAAATATATATGCTTCGTCAATGTACTATGTACGCTTATATATCTGTATATATGTATGTACATAGAGCATATATACTCGACTCTACTCTGAACTCATTTTAATAGCAAATGAATGTGGAAGTTTCTTTTGGCTTTTGGTTTTGCTAGTCGCAAGAATGTAAGCCAAGCACTTAACGTGATTATATGTGTAATTTGAAACTTGCGACTCAGCCATCATTTGCAGAAGCCAACAAATTTGTTTGCTGTTAACTTTATTGAAGTTGCTGGACAGACAAGTTAAATCGATCAATGCCAATGATTGGAGGTAGTAAATAAATTATTGCCAGTACTTAATTATTAACTAGATCTCTACTTAATACAGCTCTGCTCTGTGCTCACTGCACATTAGCTTATCAGGAAACTATATTAATCTGATCATTATAAATATTAATTAAATTTGGCTAAGAGCGCAGCTTATTTGCGAGCTGTGGTGTCAGCTGGAATTTGGTATTTGTCAAATAAATTGGGCTAACTAATTACAAAATGTTAAGCAATGAGATGCTTGACATAATCTTGTAAATTAATCATACGCCAGGTGCGCCATTGCTCAGCGCAAAATGCGTGTAAATTAATTAGATTATTTATGATGTGAAATTTTCATTAAATCAACGTGTGCTCAAAAGAAGAAGACAATGTGGAAAATAAATAAATAAATTAACATCTGCCAGAGCATAAATTAACACAAAGGGTTTTGAGGCACTCATTAAAAGTTAAGCTTAATTTTTTTGGCTATGTGAAGCATTTGCAACTAAATACCCAAATTCATCTGACTGAACCCCATAAAGTCCTAGGCTGCCATGGGTTATGAGCGCCCACAAGTGTAGGCGACAAAGTAATTAATTTAAAATGAATTACAACAAAAGTACTAACTATTGTTAAAGGGAAACCACTCTATGCGAAAATATGCAAGAGTGGCGAAATTATTTTCTGTGGCTAACCAAATATTTGGCTCTGAAAATATGTTGTTATTTTTCAATTTTATGTGTTGGAAATTTACATTCCTGGCGAGCCTGTAAATGTGAGTTTGTTCATGTGTGTGTGTGTGTGTAATTCCAATTAAAATATTGATATTTGTTTGCAATTAATTGGCGTTAACAGGACCTTAACGTGGTCAGAAAGCATTTGCATAGCAAGTCAAGCGCAAAATTCACAAAGCTCATTTTTGGGCATAAGTCATGCAAATAATCGCAATATGATTTTGCGGCTCAATCAACTTACCCGTTATGATCCACAGTTCGCGCAAACAATCCTCACGACTCTTGGCAATGGCCGCCGATTTGCTCAGATCCTGTGGCGCCTCCAGCAGCGGAAATATTAACGCGCCCAGCACCGAGTAGCCTGTGACCAGCAGCACAAGTCCTGGCGTCGACAGCAGCAACTTGAGCAGCTGCCCCAAACAACGTTTGGAGGCGTCTCGCTTGGCTAATGCCGTTGCCTTGACACATGCCTGCTGCTGCTGCTGGTGCTGATGGTGGTGCTCCACGTCCTGGTCGTCGGGCTCCTCCTCCGTGTGCTGTGCGTCGTGATCGTCTTCGCTTTGATTGCATTTGAACGCCTGCTCAACGTCACACATGATCGCTGTTGCAGTTGTTGCACGCGCTGCTTGCTAACAAACATTTAGTTGTTGTCTTGTAGGCTGATTTGCTTGCTTGCTGAGTTTTATTGGCCACTCAACTTCCGTTTCCGCCTCAACTTAAGATTCATGCTGTGCTCTGCACTTTGTCAGTCATCCATCCATCCACCAACTAATTACAACACTGCTTTCCCATCATATCTGCCTGCTGCATTGTTTGTGCTGCTAAGCCGCACTCTCTCTCTCTCTCTCGTCGCCCCTCACTCTACGTCTCTCTCTCTCCCTTCTCTCTGATTTAACGTATTATGTTTTAAGCTGTTGTTGACTCGCTTTTACTGTCGTAGTCGTAGTCGTAGTTGTAGCTGTAATCGTAGTTGCAGTTGTAGTCGTAGTTGTTGTTGTTGACTGTTGCTGACATCGCATTTTGCATTGTTGGCAATCCCTGCACTTGGTTTGTACTTTTAAAGTTGTTGTGCCAGTTTATAGTCCCCCTGAAAATAGAAAAAAAAACAACAACAATGGTTGTATTGTAATAGTTGTTGCTGCTTTTGCTGCAGCTCTTGGCTGCCTTTGCTGAAGTGCACTTGGGCGCAGCTTAAACGAGCACACAACTTGCAACTTACTGCTTGCAACTGGTGCAACTGTGAAACGCACTAAATTTGACACTTCACTTAATCTAATTAGTCAACTCTTAAATGCCACAATATTATGAGCGATACAACAAATGGCTAACTAGCACTACTTACAACTAAAAGAAGCCTTATGACTGTTATTAAGATGGCTTTTAAAGTGTGCAAATAATTGTTTCAAACCCTAGAAGTTTATTAAAAATTAAAAAAAAAAGAAAGTTGACTTTGAAAATAAATCAAGTACATTTCCATGTAACAATGTTCAGATTACAAAAATCCACTTGAAATAAACCAAAAAGATAATTTTAATCAGCTGAACAACTATTGATATCTTGAAAAGACCTTCCACGAACTTGAACTGATATTAAGCAGGTTCATCAAAATGAAACCCAATTGATTTCGTGCCTCAAATGTCTGATTTGCGTTCGAATTTGGATTTTGGCCGAAACGTGACATGTTTTCAATAATCTTTATAGACGTAATATTTATACTACATTAATTTTCGCTGCAGACATAACTCATAACCAAGAAGTTCTCTTATTACTGTAATGCCCTGCTCTCACTTGTACAAGATTATATATATATCGCATTTGGTTCATTTAGCTTGAGCTCGTTTAGATTACAAAACGCTTACAATGGGCCAGACATTATCGATTAGGGCCATTAGAGAGTGTGGCACAAATGCGATAACAAAGCCAACACATGTAATACAAATTGAACTGAAATAACAATTGTAATCGAACGAGAGTATCAAGCACACACCCACACACACTGCCACACACAGCCACACACTGCCACACACAGCCACACACGCAACACAAAGCCCAATTCATTATAGAATCTGACGCTGCGGCTTGTCTAATAACGAGCTTAGATTGAGAGCCAATGGAATCAATTAAAGCCACATGCAAGCAAGGCAACAAGAATTTACCATTTGTGGAGCAAGCCGCACTCAACTACACCGATTAGTTGAGTTCTTGTGTTTATTAATCTCTGATGCTTGCACCATCATCATTGAAAAGAGTTTTCTTTAATTTCTCAGCCAAAATCCGACTTGATTTATTTGGCTAAGCAGCCTGGGCAGTTGGCTTATGTAATTTAGTTAATTGGAAAATAAAATAGTCTATTTTTGGGGTTTGGGGTTTGGGGTTCAAGTCACTTGGCGCCTTAACAAAAGCCACTTGTTTTCCTTTTTCTTTATGTGCGTCGTCCTCTTTTTTATGGCCAAGTGCGCATAATTAAATTTGCGGCCAACGTGGCGTATGCGCCACTTGACGCGAGAATTTGACTTGGGGGGTGCTGAGGCGTGCTACTAATGCAAAATTAATGTCAATCGCTTGGCCCGATGTCAGCATCGACAACATCAGCAAGACGGCAATGCCCTTTTAATTGTGGCTCTTGCAACATTTGAGCTTTCGTCGACGGCACGCACACGAATCAGGCTAAAAGGCAGCCAAAGGAGCAATCCTTGAGGCGAACTCAACAAAAACCCGCCAAAGAGGGCAAAATGTGTGCCGGAAGTTATCCCTTTTAGTCAGATTGAAATCGGCTTAGCTCCGGCTCTTAATTGAAATGTTTGCATTTCACTTTAATTAAAGTGTTTTTGCGAGCCAAGCTCTTCAGCACGCACAGGACCTTTTTTCTGCTGATTTGTTGTTGACTTCTTTTATTTCTCTTTGTTTACATTTTCCATTTCATTACGCGCCATTTTTCGCACGTCATTTTATGAAGTTTTGCTGCAAAAAGTTTTTAATAGTTGAATAAAATAAACTTTCTTTGCCCTTCTGCCTGAGTTGGCTGCAATGGCGTTTTCCATTCATTTCCGGGCCCGCGTGTCTGCTGGCGCCTGCCTTATTATGCAATATTTATTATTATTTATAAATGCAATGACAACAAGCGCACTTTAATTACAATTTTCTTCTTCATGATTTTGTTTACTATTTTTTTTCTTGCATATTCTCAACTCATCAAATGCAGCAGCCACAGGATGCGAAGTAAACGACGTCCAAGCGACGCTAATGGCGCTAACCTCCATTACAGTAGCTCCGGCGCTGTTTTTAAATCCAATTTACCAACATAATTTTATAGCAGCCAGACAACAATCCCCAACGCCCCCCTCCCCCATCAACACCCTACAATCCCTACAAGCTATTTTTGCTGTCTTCTTTGCTCATTGGTTGTTGTGCGCGCTGTCTGCGTTGTTGTCTATTCCCAATTTAATTGCATCGCTGACATTTAGCACCAAACAAACCAAAACAAAGCAAAACAACAAAATCAACGACTGGCAGGGAGAGCAGCAGAAGCGAGAAGTACAAGAGCGAAGCACAAGCGAGAGGCACAAGCGAGAAGCACAAGAGAGAAGCACAGGCGAGAGGCAAAAGAGAGAAGCGATATTGCGAAGTGAAGCTTAAATGGGATTTGACTTCTGGTCGCCGTCCGCATTGATTCCAGTGCTCTTTGCTCACTGCTCCATGTACAGCCAAGTCGAGTTCCTGTTAGTCACTTGTTTAATTGAACTTGACTCATAGCACACCCTCCCGCTGACACCCCGCCCACCAGCCCCCTTGTAGTCGTGTAAACTGTTTTACAATACGCTCGATTCCAATTTGCTAACGCTTCTCGGTGCAACACCAAATGTCATTGAATTGAATGGATTTAGCTACCAATCCTGCTGCTCTGTTCACCTTTGCCTGCCACCTGCAACTCTTGGCAGTTGTGCTGTATTCTATAGTTGCTTTTTTTAGTTGCCAGCTCTTCGATGTAATTACATTAGCAACTACAAACAAAAGTTTTCAGATAATCCAAATACACTCATATATAATTAAAGACAAAAAAAAAATACTTGGAGTGCTTTGAGTCTGTCAATTAATCTTAAATATAGTTAAAAAACATACAAAAAATAATTTGCAGAAGCTGCAATGAATAAATTTATACTACGGGGCACAATAGACCTTATAGGTCGCAGTGCTAGCTTTTTCCCCCAATTATAATAATAAATATATACTACGCATAGTAAATACAAACTGGGACCATCTGGGACACAGCTTAAGGTGACAATATCACGTGGAAAAAACCACTAGAAAATTGCTAAAAACAATTAAATGGACAAGCCCTAAAATTGTACGGTGAACCAGCGGAAAACCTATTTGGAAAAATAAAAAAGCGACAAGGCAAAATACACACTAATAAGTTAAATTTATTAGTATATCCTCTGACCTCGTCTCTAAGCTAACAGCATAATTTAGTGCACTCAAGTGTCTATAATGAAAATTAAATGCTAAAAGCCGTTCAACAACAGACAGAGCGAGGATTTGCCAGGATACCAGGATGTACACTTGCGGGCAGGAAGGCAACGAACCGTGCACGGAACTTTTAACACATTAGCACAGTGAATGCGACTGCAGAGGTGTGAAAAAGCAGGAGCAGCAGACAACAGATACGAACAAGGACAACAACAACAACAACAAGAAGGACTCTAACAATAGCTAATAACTATGCAATTGAGAGCAGGCGGAAGGAAAACACTTGAGAACGCCACAAAACACCCAACAACCATTCATAATTTATTGCACAAAAAAAAAAGTGGAAGGTTGCCTCTGCTAAAACATTAGATGGAAAAGCCCAAAAGGATAACTACGGCTAATGACCATGTTAATGCAATACAAAAGTGCACTGAAAGGAAATGAGCAAGATAAGTAACGAGGCCGTCATCCCACTCAAAAGGGAAACGTCCAAAAGTCGCAACACAAAATGTTCACCATTTTGGCCTCAAAAAGTTTGCCCAACGCAAAAGCAAACGATGCTCGGACGCAGAATCCATCCCTGCTCATTAAACACGCACAACTTGACTGCAACAGTCTTAATTATGTTCTAAGGACTTGGCCCGGCTAAAACAAAAATAAAAGGCGGCAGCAATAGCTAACGGGATTAACAAGAAAATTAATTACCCTACAATGATAGTTTGGCCAAGTAAGTAGTATTGGCCCAATGGCAAAAAGTACTATATAAGCCTTACTTATTCAATTAAGTTTAAATAAATAATAATATTGGTATATGTATGCTTCAGTTATGCAATCAATATAAAACATGTCTTCTTCAAATTGTCGCATAGCGACTGTCATAGTTATAATGCCCCCTGTTAGGGTATCAAAAATAAAGAAACAAGTTCAGGCAACACAATCAGCGCAGAAGCTTGCAAGACGCTCGTCGCACTTTTACCGACGCTGATTAGTTTTTGGAGTGCCTCAAGTGCAAGTCAAGCAGTTCGTCAGTCCGTCACTCTGTCAGTCCGTCAGTTTGTCAGTGGCCGCTGGTCGAGCATGTAAACTTTGCCAAACAAGCAAACAGCCAACAGACAACAGCAAAAGCAGCAGCATGCAACAGCAACAATTTCGAAGCCATTCTCTGTGCAACAAAAACTCATTAAAAATCGCGCAATGTAGCTGCAGCTGCCACGTAAATATGCAACAGCAACAAGAAGGCTCTCAAAAGCCAAGTTAAAACCCAACTAAATGCAAAATGCGCAATAATTAGACAGCATTTAAAAGACGCTTATAAAAGCAGCCTTTGTGGCACAGCAAGCTGCAGCTTAATAGCCAAAGTTAATATTAATGGCTAAATAATGAAATATGGCAAGGTGTGCTGCAAAGATAACATTTTCCAATAAGAAAAAAACACTTTAAGCCAAAATGCACATATTTTTCGATTGTGTTACGAATTTAATCGGATAATGAAAAATGCATATTTTCAGAGTCAACAAATCACTGAAAGCTTTTAAGCCGATTGCATTTTGGTAATCAAATCCACAAAGCAAACATGATTTACGTTTTAATTTCTGCAGATCCGATGGAATAAGTTTTATTTCAATCAAATAAAATTGTAATAAAATCCAATGCTTAAAATTCCCACTATCATAAATATAACCAAGTTGAACTTAAAAGGATTAGTTTAATTTAAATTTGACAGCAAATTTTCTACTCAAAATTCATGAAAAATCATGGTTCATTCACTTACGAACAGGTCTAAACTATCCATTGCCACAACTTGGTCATAACTAAAACTGGCTGGCAATAAATTTTTGACAACTGTTTACATTATTGATGCATTTTACGAAAGTTTTTTATATGATATTTAAATTTCTTAGCCCATCCCAATGAAAATGGGATTAGCCTATGCAAGCTAGGGAATGCCCTAACTATTGCCACTGCAAGTAAATTTGATAAACTTTTGACTGCCTTTGGCATATTTGGCTCAACACTTTTCCGTTTATGTCAATTGAATTGTCGATACACAGCTAGCAGTTCCGAGCGAGATGGAGATATATGTAAAGAGAGAGAGAGAGAGAGAGAATTGCTCTATTGCTGCTGGTAGTTCAACTTAAACTGGTTAACTTTCGTAATTAAATTGTTAAACATCAGTTGGCCTTTAATTGACTGCCGGTGTTGCCCGCTGAGCAAATGCCTGCCAGCTAGTCCACGTTAGGCAAGGCAAAAAGGATCTGCTCGACCTGCTCGCATAGCAATGAGGACACATTCCGTTGGCCAGCTCAGCTAAATTCCTTAAGTGCCAATTTAGTGGCAATTTGCTTTTGTCTTACCCCCATTTTTTTTATTTGTACAGGCGAACATACAAATTTAATGTTAATTAAGCCAAATGCTTTGCCATTGGCATTTTAAATACCTACATATATATATATATATATATAGATATATATACTTATTCTGACTGAGTTGGTGTGCATAAGGAAATGTTTGGCTGGCCTAATTGACTTTAACCGTCTACTGCATAAAAAGTTCGCTCTGGGGGGGAAAACAAAAATGTAATCAAATAAAATCGAATTGTTAGCCGATTGAGCATCTGAATCAGTTCGCATAAAATGCACAATGTTGGGGGTTAGCATGAAATTTGCATAAGAGCCCCAAGCACGTAAAATGGTTTTCCGTGTGTGTGTGTGTGTGAGTGTCACAATGTGTGTGGGTGTGAATGTCTTTCATAATGCCATTTGATATGCACTTTATGCGTTTTTTTTGTCTCAGCTCAGTGTCATTGAAAACATGCAGCTAATCCTCCAATGATATATCAACTGCCAAAGCATTTGCATAGTTTTTACGTGCGAACCTTAAATGCCAGGTGAGCCATGAGAAGGGCTTAACGCCACGTTACGTATACGCAGCGTATTACGTATACGCCGAATGACCACATATCGAACTCACCTTCTTAATGGCGAAGCTATGTTGTGTGCTCTGTGGGTGTGTATATATTTGCTTGGTTATAAGTATTTACTAAAGATAAGTTACTAGTTAAACAAATGAAACTCAAATATTATATATATATTGTATACATTATATTATTTAAAATAATTAAAGCATCTACACATTAAAATACTAATGAATCAAACCAAAGTTCTTGCCTCTCATAAAATTTCCAATTACCTCCAAAATCCAATTAGATATTGAACTCAAAAGAAGCCATAATTAAATCCTCAACCTTGGCATGATATGGATACTTTATTTAAGTCAGATTACTTGCTGATGGCTTACTTAGTGTCCTGCTTATTTACTATATTTATTATTTGATTATACTTTATTCAAGCCTGATTATTTTACCGTCCATTGAATTTCCCTTCACTCACTTAATGTGTTAACTAGTGTAAGGTTGATGACTGCTTTTGTTATTGGCTTTGGCTGTTGCTTGGCTAATTGTGTGTCGCCGGAATGCCAAAAGCAAATTGGTCACGTTGGGACAAGACGTGTTGCTGGCGACGCCGTTTGTCGCTGTCGCTCTTTATTGGTTATTGATGATATTTCCGTTGGCTTTTAATTTGATGCACGAGTGCCTGCAATGGCTTGCTCCCCCTGCTCAGCTAATGATTGAGTGTTAATGGAGCGAACGTGGCCGAAAAGGAATCAGAGACGTCAGCACTCATAGGCCCAAAACATGTGCAATAACATTTTCGTGGGATGGATCAGCTGACCTCATTGGTTTTGGTGGGGGCGGTGGTCTGGTTGAGGATGGGGAGGCAGCAGTAGTGGTAGTTATAGAGTAAACACAAAGCGTGTCAGTGAGTTGCCTGCTGCTGAAGTAATACCAGCAACAACAACCGCAGCACTAAGAAAATGTTTGCAGAGTAGGATAACGGGCTGGCCACAGATGCAAACATTGAGATATGCAACGAAAAGCACACACACACACACACACAGATACAGACACACAGACACAGAGATAGACAGCGCAACACATCCCGGCAAGTGTGTCATGGGCATTGCTCAGTTTGCATTATGCGTGTGTGTTTGTGTGTGTGGACAACACACTTACACGTGTTCCAATGGCAGTTGATGCTCGTTGCCTGTGGCAACGATGCCATAAAAAAAGAGGCACATACTAAAATGGCATTTCGAAGGACAAACAAACAAACAAGATACACACACTCTCACACACACATACTCAACTTAGATAGCGTGTGTTGTAATTGTGCTTGAAAACTCAGGCACACACACACACACGTATTTATGCAAGATTGCAATTATGATATATATAGAGGAGAACTTGTCGTGCTCGATCTGCTGAAAGCAAATGTGTTCCAACAAATTTCACAATATTCTATGGCCGCACTTTCTATGGGCATTAAATTTGCGTTGTTGGCCAAGAAGCATGCTAGAATATTTATATTTTGAAAAGCCAGCGGCTAAGAGTCAAGGCTGAAATCTTTTGAAAAACTGCAGAAAGTACATAAATTTATGATGAGCCAAATGATAATGGAATATTGAGTATATAAAGTAATATTCATTGTGATATATTGATTCACTTTTCAAGCGCCTGAAATCTGGAAGAGAGTATTATTGCTTGAAGGGTATGAGTACTGGTATTATAATTATTCACGTCCAGGTTTGAATACTATTGAAGCCATTGGCTACATAAAGCATGAGCATGATAGAAAGATCAATCGTAGCTATAGAAATAGGCATCGAAAGCATTAATAAACACATCAAATCTGACGGAGAGTTTTCCAAGTTTCGCAACTTTTTGTAACTACTTGAACAAAAGAACCATTAACAATTATGATCGTCAACAACAAGTGTAGCTAAATGTTAGATATTCCCAGTCGACAAACCATAATAATTTCCATTAAATTCTATTAATTAGTTTAATTATAAACCAAAGCCAAGGGCCTAATATCTCTCTGAAATCTTCAAGTTAGCTCAACACCCTCCCATTAAATTCCCAAATCAGAAATGTCAATTAATTGATTTATCTTGGCTTGACCGTTGACATAAGCGACCCTCGCACTTTGGTATGCTGCTCCCTTCTACCAAAGTGTCCTGCGGCACTAGCTGAACTGTCACAGCGTTAATTGAGTTTGACACTAATGAGCGTGCAATCGTTGCATAATTGATTTATAAATGCACCAGCCTCCTCTCCATTATTCCCCCACCCCACCCCATTATTTGCCCAATTGAGTTGCGCACTTGAGTTTATAACGCTGTTGCAAATTCAACGCTAATTGGGTCAGGCAAACAATGTGCGGGGTGCCCGGCGTCATGTTTAAAATGCATCAAAATTATTTGAAGGCTGCGCCAGGACATAATTCAAGTAGTTTGTCATGCCAAATTTGCAAGGATGAGCCAGAGAGAGGGTGTGGCGATGAGAATGGTTGAATATGCGCATAAGCCGCATAAAAATCGCTTGAAATGTTTGCGGGCGAAATGCTAGAGTAGACGACATCATTATTATGTTGTTGGTGATTATCATCATTTGAATTGTTTGTGGGCGGGTGGCATGCCACAAGCGCTAATTCCACACAAATTGTAATTAATTTGAATTAATTATGTTCTACTTTCCACATGCCAAAACCAAACAGAAGCTGGCAGGCAACAACACACACAAACTCACACACACAACCACACACATGAGGGGCGTGGCAACTGAGACATATTTTTTCTTTTAGGCTCTAACACACACACACACACACACACAGCCACTGCCACAGATCCACCGCAAAACGGAAGGATAAACCGTTGCCTCGGGCTCTTGTGGCTCCGCTGCCAAAGCCAGCAAAGTTTTCCGCTGTTTGTCCTTTTTCATTGCCTGCTTTTCTGTGCGGAAACCCCCGAAAAATAAGGGAATGTCTTTAAAAGCAGCTCACTCGAACAGCAGCTTCATCTAAGTATTTTGAATTACAAATAGCAGCTAATGGTGTTATTTTTTAAAGAGTATGCTTAACTATATAAAATAGATTGACTTAAAACATATATTCGAACACATCTCAAAAGAAATATTTCAAAAAGTAGGCTTTGGCTCTGACCAACGTCTACATCAATACCAAATTAAACATCTTTTCATTTTCATAAAGCAAACAAAATTCGCTCAGTTTACAAAAATATCATTTTGGCACTTTACCAACAAATTACACTTACGGCTTGCATTACTTTTCAATTGCTACACGACCAAATTAAAGAGAATGCATATACTTGTAATTACACCATCTGGAAAGACGGTTAAGGTTGATATCGGCGATGAGCCCTTTCCCGAGGACATGCACAAGGATCGCATAATACCTCGCGATGAAGCAACGCTGCTCGATCAATTTCCATCAACATCGACACAGGCGGCTTCTCTGCTTTCTACTTGCGTGGACATACAACCAAAATTTGAGGATAACACAAGCGTGCATTTTGCCAGCGATTCTGAAAAAGTCTAATGTCGGTAAGGACTTATATGTTGCTACTTTTATTGATTGTATTTTTTAACTATTTTTATTATTAACTGCTAGTTTAAGATGTTTTCGTTGTGCTTGTCGTTGAAGACAGCTGATTACCTGGAAAAATATGTACAACAGCTCTAAACTAAATCAATGTAATTATTATTTACTGAAAATATTAAAAAATTACAAAAAAAAAAACATTTGCATTTAGTTTTGTATTGAATATATTTATGCTTTTCAAAAAATATAAACTTTTTCACAGATTTTGATTCAATTGAAGCAGCTTTAACTATTAGTTTTCCAATGTATGCAATTCTTTTGGCACGTCTGCTCTAATCTGTTCAAACAAGTAGACAAAACTAAAGTATTTAAGCGACACGTGCTAAGCAAATTAATATGACTGCGGTTGATGTTGTGGCTGAAGTGTAGACCCCACATACACAAACACACACACACACAAGTCCACCGAGACACTGACTGAATGACATTGTCTGGCACGAGTGGAAATGTTGACAGCAAAAATTTAACGCTTCAAATGTAAAACATACAAATATTTTGACATTCAAACCACAAAAAGGGAAGAGAAGCACGCACTTACAAAAACACGCACACACGCACACACACACGCACACATACGAGCACAACACAAACACACACTGTAAAGGGCCTTTTGTCTTTGCGTAGCAAATTTTCCATGAAAATTGCATGAATTGCAGATTTTTATACGCACGAAATGCGACTGAAGTCAACTTGAGTCGAGTCAAGTTGAGCTGAGTTGTTGTTGTTGTTGTTGCTGTTGTTCTCGTTGTTGTTGTTGTTGCGTGTACTCCACTCATTTTATGGCTGCGCCAGCGGCACTTGCCGTAAAATATATAGAGCAAAACAACGGCAAAGCAAGCAACCAAAAACCAAAAACAAAAGCAAAAACGGATAAAAAGTGCCTTACAGTGAAATAGATTTTTTGGCTTCAACAGGGGCAAAACGGTGGCACAAACAATGACTTGCCGTTGCCACAATAATGCACATGCTGTGTGCAATGTGGCGTATGCGTGATTTGCCAAGCCGCACAGCATGCAGCAAAACAAAAAAAAAAAACAGCGGAACAGCTCAATTGTCGAGCACGGTACGTATGATTAATGTGCCGCATATTTAAATTTTAGCCGAAAAGTATGCAACAATAATCTGCCAACAATCTGACACTTGAGCCACATGTCCCAAATGCCAATTTGTTAGCTGCCATAACTAGAATTGCATAGCTAATGCAATATTCTCCACACACACACAAAATTGCTTAGGTGTGCTTTGGGGCAAAACTGCACAAAAACTTTACTCGTCATAAGTTTGGCTAGATTTGATTTAAATAAGATTGCAATTTGTGCAACGTTGATTTCAATTAGCATAATAGAAGCACTAAAACTCCGAAATAATCAGATAAAAAGTTCTGCACTCATTTATAAATGTGGCAAAGATATGAATGTGCTTCAACTGTTTTGTAAATTAAAAAATGAAACTCGCTAAGAGTGTTGTAAGCTGACTACTTGTCTAACTTTCAACACGTTTCGCTGTCGAACAACACCCAAAAGGGGCATTTATTATGCTAAAGTGGCATAAAGAAAAACTAACCAAAATTCAGCGAACAACTGAATTTAAATCATCAATTCTTAATGTGCTTGCCTAAGTGCATAAATCAAGAGTGACAACAAGCTGCTTGCCGCTTGCCACATGGCAACAGGGCAACGGGGCAACGTGTCGTATGCGCCATCTGCTGCGATGACCGGAAACCCTCAGCCATCTGTTCTTTGGCCGTGTGACATTTGTGTCTTTTGTTTTTAATGTCTAAAATGTAATGTACTGCCGGCGAGAGCAGCAGCGTGACGAAGGACAACCGAATTGTAGAAGAACTTTACCTTTAGATTTGTGTTTGGCTAAGACCAATAAGCATTCCAGTTAAGCAGTTGTCTCTGCGATTTGGCTTGGCCAAGATTTATGCGCTGCGAACACTTGATAAATGACTGACCAAATTTGTAAGTGGCTTTTACTTAAGAGTCAAGCAATGCTCTCTCTCTCTCTCTCTCTCTCTCTCTCTCTCTCTATCTATCTATCTATCTATCTCTCTTAGCGTTTGCTGGGCCATAAATTCGCAGTTGGCTGCATGTCTAAATTAGAATCAAGGTAATTGTTGATATTTTGAGTCTAGTTTCTTGCCAATTAAAGTACTAGCTTAATTAGGCCACATTTTGTTAGCTTTTAAAGCAGTTAGAAGCAATGGTGGTGAACTAATTGAATTGCATAAGATAAGATTTGATAATTTGAGTATGTACTTTACCTATCAAACCTTATTGACTATTTGAGTTTTCTATATACATTATTTAATCGGTTTTTTTTTATATATCGGGGTCTTTAAAGTATTATTCAAATGTCTGCAGATTAAATCTGCTAAGATATATAACCTTGGGCTTGCCTAAGATAGCCGTTTTTTTCGTTTTTATTTTCATTATAAAATGATGTTAAGCATTCCATAGATAAAGTCTGCATCTAAATCAGTTTATTCAACTCGCTTTGCACACGCCAATCAAGTGTAGAATTTCAAGTCGCAAACATGACTAATTAAAAAGTAAGCCTGACCATATGGTCTATGTGTGAACCGATAAGATTCTCTGCAATACGATAAGTGTGTGTAGGAAAGAGCAAATATCCAATTTTAAATGGCATTCTAAATAATACACACACTCAACGTATCAAGAGTAAAACTAATCATTTGAGTTGATCAATTTGCAAGCGCTGATTCACTTTTTTAGAAGCAAAAAATTCACAGCAAAAAAATTATTTAATTTGCGTCACGAAGAGTTCTGCATTGGTTGCAGGCGAAACAATTTAACTATTAAAATTCAATTGGAGAATTTTAAGTCGCAAACATGACTAACTCAAAAGTAAGCCAGATCATATTATATAGTATTCGTTTTCTGTGTCATCCGAGAAGATTCTCTGCCTGTAGGAAAGAGCAAATATCCTAACTTAAATGTCATTCTAAATAAAACACACACTCAACGTATAAAGAGTAAAATTAATCATTTGATTTGAATAATACAAATATATAAATTGACGCAAATTTGCAAGCGCTCATTCATAGCTGTGAGCCACCTCAAAGTGGCTAAAACACTTGTTCAAAATACAATTTGCTTTTTTAGAAGCAATAATATTAATAATATTTCATTTGTGCCACGAAGAGTTCTGCATTGGTTTCAGGTAAAACAATTTAATTATACAAATAATAATCAACACGAATAATATGGCGTAAGTAAAAAAACATTTATTTTCAACATGAATTCTTTCATTTAACTGAATGCTGTGATAGATTACGTAAATGTTGTTACCTTTTTTTTTGTTCACAATTATAAATTGTTTTATGTCATAATTAATTTTTACCATTATTGAAAGCTTAATCTGTGTATTTTGTTGCCATTTTTGTGGCATGTTTTTGTTGACTTACCCCCAACGAACAATTAAGGACCAATAACTGAAAAGTAGTTAACACATATTGGACAAGTTCCATATGCAGTAGAGTAACGAACCGAACTATCGAACCAAGTTAAAACCCTTAACGTGTTTTTCAATATTCAATTTTTACTGAGCTGAAAAGAATAAACAACAAAAAAAAAACAATCAAAAGTGAATACACGAAAATTAAATAATTATACTTAATTATGTTGACGGTCGCGTATAATGAAAATAATTGAAGTGCTGCAAATATGATCAATTGCCTTGGCCTATGTTTAAGCCAAGTTTAAGCCCTAATTGGAAACGAACAAGTTAACGTGACGCAATAACTCATTGCCAAATTGGCGGATTAAAAAAAGTAAATTTATTTATTTTGAACACCATTTTAAATAAGCAAACTGATTCAGTTAGCAGCAATTGGTGTCAGTGTGGCCTAATCGCAAAGTAAATAAAACACAAAACATAAAAATTAAAGCGCAAGAATTGCTGCGTGGTAAAAAACGCTCGGCTGGTTTCCAGAACGCTCTTCGAATCCAGCTTGTCATGAATAAATAGAAGAATAACCATAATAAAGCTGAGCAAGGTTGGAAAAGCCAACTGTCTGGCTTTTTAAAGAACCAAAAATTCATGTCTCATTATCTTGACTATTACTGTTGTCTTTTGTCTATGTTTGGTCTAAGTGAAATTTAATCTGGTTCTGGCCTTATCTGCTGCCACAATAATAACATATTTATAACTGCTCAAACGTGTCAGAATCTAATTAAACTGGTTGCACACCTAATAGCAATCGGAGAAATGTAATTATATTATATATATTTCGAATGCCGCCTCCATATACAGAATAATCGAAATGTGTTTTAAAACAAGTAGATTAAGCCAGAGTTCGAACAGTAAATCACACGTTTCAGGTAGTGCTGACATTTTGCAGCGAGGGCAACGGCTTCAGCTCTGTTTGCTTCCTTCACTTTCCATTAACTACGAGAACAACAAAACAAAATAACAGCAACAGCAACAACAACAGCAACAACAGTGTTGCGCATGCGCAAATGCAATACTTAAGCAATAACAACAAACACAACAACAACAGCAACACAATGACACCGAGCCAACAATTAACAATCCAAAATTGCAAAAGGCCAAAACAAAGGTTGCATACTCTTTCTGAAGAGTGCTGAGCATTTTTACTGATAAAAAAAGAAGTTGTGGATAGTGAAGTAAAAAATGAGATGTTAATATATTAATTTATTGTTCCTTCATTTTGTAATTGCTATTTATCATTTTTAAAATCTATATCAGCGATATATCAGTCCAATCAACTTGGTTATCTTATCTGCTATCTGGATGCCGTTTTATATACCAATTCTCAGAAATGAACAATTCTGTATTGGTAGCTATCGGCAATCAGTTAGATGTAATAAACGAGTTTTCATGAGCAAAGCACTCTTGTTGGTAAAATAGCAAAAAATACTCAATATAAGTGCGGTTTCTTCTTAAAACTGCTGAAAAAATCCATTAATTATTATAAACAATGAAAACCGGTATGCAGCATACCTGCTTAAGTTTTGACTTTTCGTTCTTTAAGGCCTTCTTTCTTAGTAAAAATACTATAAATAGATTTTAGTACTCTTTCAAAAGCACTTCAAACTTATTGAGCAGGAGAGAATATGATAACGGAAATACCAATATGCAATATAATACTTGAGATTCAAAAGATAATAAATCACACAATCCACACTTGACTACTAATTGTATGTAGTTTTTGTTTTTTACCAACTTTAGTACTAATTTTACAACCTAAATCAAATTCACAAAATACTCGAAACTGCTCTTCGAAAACAAACAAAAGCAAAAAGTAAACAATAGTCAAATCGAAGAAGCAATGCTCGAAAATATAAATGCCTCTCAGCATTATCTAGAAACTTGTTTGGGCCCTACAAACCTGTTGCTCTTTTGGCCAAAACTACGAATTGTAATTGTATTTGTTGGCTGCAGTTTTTACTGAATGAATGAATGCCGCAAATTGTTATATAATCGTTGCTTGAGTCAGTGGGTCACTGACTTTATTGTTTTTGTATTCAAAACCGGTTTTGCACTTGTAGCTGGTAGCGATTTTAATTAGTATTGAACCACAAAACTTGACCACAAAAGATAACCTTGAGATGCATGTTGCATATTGATTGATTTGACAGCTGCAAACTACCGCAATGGAACAGCAGAGCAGCAACATGGACAATAATAATGACAACATCATTGGTTACCTCAATCCCGCCTATGCCGGCTCCACAATCGCCATACCGGGTCAATATAAGACGCAAGGTGAAGGTGCCACGCCCACAGCCACAGCCAATCTCAAGCCAATTTCAAATGGCCTAAAAAGCAGCGAGGACCAAGCGGATGTGGAACAGGGCGAGAAGCGACCTGTCTGGAACAATGACATTGAGTTTCTCATGTCCTGCATTGCTTTGAGCGTGGGCCTGGGCAACGTTTGGCGGTTTCCCTTCATTGCCTTGGAGAATGGCGGTGGCGCCTTTCTGATACCCTATCTCATTGTGCTGGTGTTGGTGGGCAAGCCTGTGTACTATCTGGAAATGTTGCTGGGACAGTTCTCAAGTCGTGGCAGCGTCAAGGTCTATGATTTTTCCCCCATTATGAAAGGTGAGTATGATTTAACTGCAAGAAATCAATATAATTCAAAACATTTTCGAAAAACCAAAATAAATTCTGAAAAAAAAAAAAAATTAATTATTAATTACGAGGTGATTGCCAAACAGGCTGATTTCAGAAAGTATTTTTTATCGATATGTTTCTTCCTGGCTATAGCTCAAGTATTTTATATATGATATTTGTATTCGAAATGTATTTAAGTACATAAAAAAGCACTTGATCTGAAGCCAGTAAAAAACAAATTTTTATTCATAAAAACCAGGTCAGCAAAAAGTAAATAATTATAATAAAAATAAGCAAATTTCGGTTTCAATATCCGGTTGCTTGAAATGAAAGCGAACAATTCCCAACATGTGTTCATTTAAATAACGATTCGTATTTGTGTCTCTCGTTTTTTATGTTTGTTGCACCACTTAGGTATTGGGTATGGTCAAGTGCTGGCCACGGCGATTGCTACAACATTTTATGCCACTTTAATGGCGCTCACGCTGCGCTATTTTGTCGATTCATTTTATGCCACACTGCCCTGGAGCTACTGTCGCGAGGAGTGGGGCAGCAGATGTTTGGACTCGGCACCACAGCAGGAGGGCAACACCACTATGAGTGGCAATCATTCAATGCTGCGCACCACCTCAGCGGAGTTTTACTTCAAGTAAGTAAATCAGCTTCGTGATAGAGGACTATCAATAAGTCTCCTCCTCCCCCCATCTTCTCTCCCCTTGCCAGCAAAATCATATTGCGCGAGAAGGAGAGCATTCATGATGGCATTGGCTATCCCAGCTGGAGTTTGGCTTTGACGTTGGCCGCCGCTTGGATCATCATTGGCAGCATTATGTTCCGTGGCGTCAAGAGCTCCGGCAAGGCCTCCTATTTCCTGGCCATATTTCCCTATGTGGTCATGTTGATACTCCTCGTCCGCTCGTTGACGTTGCCTGGTGCCATGGATGGCGTCCTGTATTTCTTGAAGCCACAGTGGCACAAACTGCTTGAGCCGCAGGTTTGGTATGCTGCAGTTACTCAGGTCTTCTTCTCGCTGGCCATTTGCTTTGGCAACATTGTCATGTACTCATCGTACAATCGCTTTGGCCACAATATATACAGGTAAATAAATAGGGCTTAAAGTGTGGCTCACTAATTTGGATTTATTTATTTATGACTTATTATTATTTATTATTCTCTATTTGCCAGGGATGCGAATATTATTACCACCCTGGACACCTTCACCTCACTGCTGTCTGGCATCATTATCTTTGGCATCTTGGGCAATCTGGCGTATGAGAATAATACCACAGATATATCGAGAGTGGTCAAGAATGGACCCGGCTTGGCTTTCATCTCGTATCCCGATGCCATAGCAAAGTTTAAGGTGCTGCCACAGGCCTTCTCGGTGCTCTTCTTTCTGATGCTCTTTGTGCTGGGCATTGGCAGCAATGTGGGCATGGTCTCCTGCTTGACAACCGTGCTCAAGGATCAGTTCACAAAGCTGAAACAATGGCAGATTGTGGTGCCCATCTCGATTGTGGGGTATCTGCTGGGTCTGATGTATATAACACCTGGTGGTCAATTTATGTTGAATCTATTGGATTTCTATGGTGTCACATTTGTGGCATTAGTTTTGGCCATCTTTGAACTGCTCGCCATTGGCTGGGTGTATGGCGTTAAGCGCGTCTGTCGCGATGTGGAATTCATGCTGGACATCAAAACTTCCAAGTATTATCGCATCTGTTGGGCGGTGATAACGCCGCTTCTCATGACCAGCATATTGATCTACAAGCTGGCACTTCATGAGCCCTTAAAGTACAAGGACTACACATATCAGTCAGGCGTTTATGGTAAACTGAAAACACCTCTCAGTGTGATTGTAGCTTTCATTACCTCAATTTCGTTCCATTTACAGTCTTTGGCTGGTGTCTGAGCGCCTTTGGTGTCGGTCAGCTAATCTTCTGGGCCATACCAGCCGTGAAGCGGCAACCCGTCGAGCTTAGTCTTTGGCAACGCATATGCAAAGCCTTTGAGCCGCTGCCCGACTGGGGACCCAGCGATCCCAAAACCCTGGAGCGCTATCACCTCTTCATGGAGCAAGCGAATACGGAGACAATATTCCAGCGCAAAGGCATCTGCCACAAAATCTATGACAATATTTTTGGTTAACGATATTTAGGAAAAATGCTGTAGATTCCAATGCTGGCGAGCTACGCGTTCAGTATGTACTCAAAAAGCTTATAGCTACCAACATGTGCTGCTGTACAGCACAACCCTTTTTTGTAATAAAAAAAAATCCACGGCTTAAGTGCCAAATGTAGTTGCTCCGCCAGTTGGCCTAAAGCAATGAGCCCCCATTTGACAATCCAACTAGCGATGTGCTGCAAGTCGGCCATTAAAGATGCAGTTAGAATAGAGTTAAATAATATTTGTCGAATTTATGTAAATTTTCTTATTTAAAAATAAATTATTTATATATATATATTTATGCAAGTAAGTTTTATCTTTCATAGGCTGCTAAACTTAACTATCGTAACTTTCATATATGCTCATGCGCTCATCTCTAGCTCAAGCAGAGTAAACAGGCCCAACTATAAAAGACAAGACAATTGTAGCCAGCGGCGCTTTACGCACAACCCACACCCACATCCCTCTCGCCGACCACACACACCCCCACACATGCACTGATTATGCCATAAAGGGTAAAAAGTTCTGATTTTATGATTGAGGCAAAAAAGTTGCAAGTAGAAAACTGTCGTGAGAATGCATCAGTGTGTGTGCGTAAACCTGATCATATTATATATTATTCGTTTTCTGTGTCATCCGAGAAGATTCTCTGCAATACGAAAGGAAAGAGCAAATATCCTAACTTAAATGGTATTCTAAATAACACACACACTCAACGTATAAAGAGTAAAAGTAATCATTTGAGTTGATCAATTTGCAAGCGCTCATTCATAGCTGTGAGCCACCTCAAAGTGGCTAAAACACTTGTTCAAAATACAATTTGCTTGTTTAGAAGCAATACTATTAATAATATTTCATTTGTGTCACGAAGAGTTCTGCATTGGTTTCAGGTAAAACAATTTAATTATACAAATAATAATCAACACGAATAATATGGCGTAAGTAAAAAAACATTTATTTTCAACATGAATTCTTTCATTTAACTGAATGCTGTGATAGATTACGTAAATGTTGTTACCTTTTTTTGTGTTCACAATTATAAATTGTTTTATGTCATAATTAATTTTTACCATTATTGAAAGCTTAATCTGTGTATTTTGTTGCCATTTTTGTGGCATGTTTTTGTTGACTTACCCCCAACGAACAATTAAGCACCAATAACTGAAAAGTAGTTAACACATATTGGACAAGTTCCATATGCAGTATAGTAAAATGATAAATTAATTAGCCACGACTAAAAAAAATAATCATTTTATGCTTTTATGCTGGCTGACTTTAAGAGTTCATTATTATTAATAAACGGTAATTGTTAACATATATATTTCATATATGCTGACAAGCACATTCATAAAGTATTAATTAATCATTTGATTTTGACAATTTCCACTTGAATATACACATTTTTAATCAGTCGACAAGCAGCATTGCAGATACATTCATTGAAAGAACTTGCCAAATACAACCAACTTTTTAAATATATTAAATCGATCAAATTATCCAATTTATTTATTTGTCCGAATTATATTTAACAGATCTCTTAAGGGGTCAAAAAATGCTGTAACTCACAATTCCAAATAATACACTTAAATCCTTTTTATTCTAGTCAAAATCGTAATTACTCTACGGGGTCTGTCTATCTTCTATCTATCTATCATCCATCTTCTATCAGCTACATATATTTGTATAATTTATTGATTTAGGTCAAATATCACAACTAAACATATGAATGCTACATGATAAATGCACTTTTGTAGCGTATTATTAATTAGATATGAATTCACCTAGGGGCACGTCTTCAATATTGCACAATGAATACGTAAATTGATCGGGAATAGTTTTTGAACCATTCAACTTTTGAGTAATACGGGTATATATTGCGCTTCATTTACCTTAGGTCAAGTTGCGAACAATTTCAACCGTTATACGTCGTAGTCGTCGTCGTCGTCGTCGTCGTCACCGTCGTCGTTGTAGGCAGACGTCGACGAGACGACAAAAATGTATGTTACCGCTCCGCTCAGTGATCGCTTGGCGTTCGTCGTGTGTAGTTCGGTTCGAACCAAGTTAAAACCCTTAACGTGTTTTTCAATATTCAATTTTTACTGAGCTGTAAAGAATAAACAACAACAAAAAAACAAGTGAATACACGAAAATTAAATAATTATACTTAATTATGTTGACGGTCGCGTATAATGAAAATAATTGAAGTGCTGCAAATATGATCAATTGCCTTGGCCTATGTTTAAGCCAAGTTTGAGCCCTAATTGGAAACGAACAAGTTAACGTGACGCAATAACTCATTGCCAAATTGGCGGATTAAAAAAAGTAAATTTATTTATTTTTAACACAATTTTAAATAAACAAACTGATTCAGTTAGCAGCAGTTGGTGTTAGTGTGGCCTAATCGCAAAGTAAATAAAACACAAAACATAAAAATTAAATCGCAAGAATAACTGCGTGGTAAAAAACGCTCAGCTGGTTTCCAGAACGCTCTTAGAATCCAGCTTGTCGTGAATAAATAAAAGAATAATCACAATAAAGCTGAGCAAACAAGGTTGGAAAAGCCAACTGTCTGGCTTTTTAAAGAACCAAAAATTCATGTCTCATTATCTTTACAATTACTGTTGTCTTTTGTCTATGTTTGGTCTAAGTGAAATTTAATTGGGCTATTCATTTCCTTATGCTCAGTGCGCCGTATCTGGTTCTGGCCTTATCTGCTGCCACAATAATAACATATTTATAACTGCTCAAACGTGTCAGAATCTAATTAAACTGGTTGCACACCTAATAGCAATCAGAAAAATGTAATTATATTATATATATTTCGAATGCCGCCTCCATATACAGAATAATCGAAATGTGTTTTGAAACAAGTAGATTAAGCGAGAGTTCGAACAGTAAATCACACGTTTCAGGTAGTGCTGACATTTTGCAGCGAGGGCAACGGCTTCAGCTCTGTTTGCTTCCTTCACTTTCCATTAACTACGAGAACAACAAAACAAAATAACAGCATCAACAACAACAGCAACAACAGTGTTGCGCATGCGCAAATGCAATACTTAAGCAATAACAACAAATACAACAACAACAGCAACACAATGACACCGAGCCAACAATTAACAATCCAAAATTGCAAAAGGCCAAAACAAAGGCTGCATACTCTTTCTGAAGAGTGCTGAACATTTTTACTGATAAAAAAAAGAAGTTGTGGATAGTGAAGTAAAAAATGAGATGTTAATATATTAATTTATTGTTCCTTCATTTTGTAATTGCTATTTATCATTTTTAAAATCTATATCAGCGATATATCAGTCCAATCAACTTTGTTATCTTATCTGCTATCTGGATTCCGTTTTATATACAAATTCTCAGAAATACACAATTCTGTATTGATAGCTATCGGCAATCAGTTAGATGTAATAAACGAGTTTTCATGAGCAAAGCACTCTTGTTGGTAAAATAGCAAAAAATACTCAATATAAGTGCGGTTTCTTCTTAAAACTGCTGAAAAAATCCATTAATTATTATAAACAATGAAAACCGGTATGCAGCATACCTGCTTAAGTTTTGACTTTTCGTTCTTTAAGGCCTTCTTTCTTAGTAAAAATACTATAAATAGATTTTAGTACTCTTTCAAAAGCACTTAAAACTTATTGCGCAGGAAAGAATATGTATGATAACGGAAATACCAATATGCAATATAATACTTGAGATTCAAAAGATAATAAATCACATAATCCACACTTGACCACAAATTGTGTGTAGTTTTTGTTTTTTACCAACTTTAGTACTAATTTTACAACCCAAATCAAATTCACTAAATACTCCAGACTGCTCTTCGAAAACAAACACAAGCGAAAAGTAAACAATAGTCAAATCGAAGAAGCAATGCTCGAAAATACAAATGCCTCGCAGCATTATCTAGAAACTTGTTTGGGCCCTACAAACCTGTTGCTCTTTTGGCCAAAACTACAAATTGTAATTGTATTTGTTGGCTGCAGTTTTTACTGAATGAATGAATTCCGCAAATTGTTATATAACCGTTGCTTGAGTCAGTGGGTCACTGACTTTATTGTTTTTGTATTCAAAACCGGTTTTGCACTTGTAGCTGGTAGCGATTTTAATTAGTATTGAACCACAAAACTTGACCACAAAAGATAACCTTGAGATGCATGTTGCATATTGATTGATTTGACAGCTGCAAACTACCGCAATGGAACAGCAGAGCAGCAACATGGACAATAATAATGACAACAACAATGGTTACCTCAATCCAGCCTATGCCGGCTCCACAATCTCCATACCAGGTCAATATAAGACGCAAGGTGAAGGTGCCACGCCCACGCCCACAACCACACCCAATCCCAAGCCAATTTCAAATGGCCTAAAAAGCAGCGAGGCCCAAGCGGATGTGGAACAGGGCGAGAAGCGAGCTTCCTGGAACAATGACATTGAGTTTCTCATGTCCTGCATTGCTTTGAGCGTGGGCCTGGGCAACGTTTGGCGGTTTCCCTTCATTGCCTTGGAGAATGGCGGTGGCGCCTTTCTGATACCCTATCTCATTGTGCTGGTGTTGGTGGGCAAGCCAGTGTACTATCTGGAAATGTTGCTGGGACAGTTCTCAAGTCGTGGCAGCGTCAAGGTCTATGATTTTTCCCCCATTATGAGAGGTGAGTGAACACGCTTAATACGATTTAAATGCAAGAAATCAATATAATTCAAAACAGTTTCGAAAAACCAAAATAAATAGATGATTATAGATGAATATATAAAATATTTATATATGATATTTGCATTCGAAATGTATTTACGTACATATGTATGTACATATGTATTTAAGTACATAAAAAAGCACTTGATCTGAAGCCAGTAAAAAACAAATTTTTATTCATAAAAACGAGGTCAGCAAAAAGTAAATAATTATAATAAAAATAAGCAAATTTCGGTTTCAATATCCGGTTGCTTGAAATGAAAGCGAACAATTCCCAACATGTGTTCATTTAAATAACGATTCGTATTTGTGTCTCTCGTTTTTTATGTTTGTTGCACCACTTAGGTATTGGGTATGGTCAAGTGCTGGCCACGGCGATTGTTACAACATTTTATGCCACCTTAATGGCGCTCACGCTGCGCTATTTTGTTGATTCATTTTATGCCACACTGCCCTGGAGCTACTGTCGCGAGGAGTGGGGCAGCAGTTGTTTGGACTCGGCACCACAGCAGGAGGGCGACACCACTGTGAGTGGCAATCATTCAACGCTGCGCACCACCTCAGCGGAGTTTTACTTCAAGTAAGTAAATCAGCTTCGTGATAGAAGACTATCAATAAATCCCCTCCCCCCTCCCATCTTCTCTCCCCTTGCCAGCAAAATCATATTGCGCGAGAAGGAGAGCATTGATGATGGCATTGGCTATCCCAGCTGGAGTTTGGCTTTGACGTTGGCCGCCGCTTGGATCATCATTGGCAGCATTATGTTCCGCGGCGTCAAGAGCTCCGGCAAGGCCTCCTATTTCCTGGCCATATTTCCTTATGTGGTCATGTTGATACTCCTCGTCCGCTCGTTGACGCTGCCTGGCGCCATGGATGGCGTCCTGTATTTCTTGAAGCCACAGTGGCACAAACTGCTTGAGCCGCAGGTTTGGTATGCTGCAGTTACTCAGGTCTTCTTCTCGCTGGCCATTTGCTTTGGCAACATTGTCATGTACTCATCGTACAATCGCTTTGGCCACAATATATACAGGTAAATAAATAGGGCTTAAAGTGTATCTCACAAATTTGGATTTATTTATTTATGACTTATTATTATTTATTGCCAGGGATGCGAATATTATTACCACCCTGGACACCTTCACCTCACTGCTGTCTGGCATCATTATCTTTGGCATCTTGGGCAATCTGGCGTATGAGAATAATACCACAGATATATCGAGTGTGGTCAACGGTGGACCCGGCTTGGCTTTCATCTCGTATCCCGATGCTATAGCAAAGTTTAAGGTGCTGCCACAGGCCTTCTCGGTGCTCTTCTTTCTGATGCTCTTTGTGCTGGGCATTGGCAGCAATGTGGGCATGGTCTCCTGCTTGACAACCGTGCTCAAGGATCAGTTCACAAAGCTGAAACAATGGCAGATTGTGGTGCCCCTCTCGATTGCGGGGTATCTGCTGGGTTTGATGTATATAACACCTGGTGGTCAATTTGTGTTGAATCTATTGGATTTCTATGGTGCTACATTTGTGGCATTAGTTTTGGCCATCTTTGAACTGCTGGCCATTGGCTGGGTGTATGGCGTTAAGCGCGTCTGTCGCGATGTGGAATTCATGCTGGACATCAAAACTTCCAAGTATTATCGCATCTGTTGGGCGGTGATAACGCCGCTTCTCATGACCAGCATATTGATCTACATGCTGGCCCTTTATGAGCCTTTAAAGTACAAGGACTACACATATCAGTCAGGCGTTTATGGTAAACTGAACACATTTCTCAGTGTGATTGTAGCTTTCATTAACTCAATTTCGTTCCATTTACAGTCTTTGGCTGGTGTCTGAGCGCCTTTGGTGTCGGTCAGCTAATCTTCTGGGCCATACCAGCCGTGAAGCGGCAACCCGTCGAGCTTAGTCTTTGGCAACGCATATGCAAAGCCTTTGAGCCGCTGCCCGACTGGGGACCCAGCGATCCCAAAACCCTGGAGCGCTATCACCTCTTCATGGAGCAAGCGAATACGGAGACAATATTCCAGCGCAAAGGCATCTGCCACAAAATCTATGACAATATTTTTGGTTAACGATATTTAGGAAAAATGCTGTAGATTCCAATGCTGGCGAGCTACGCGTTTAGTATGTACTCAAAAAGCTTATAGCTACCAACATGTGCTGCTGTACAGCACAACCCTTTTTTATAATAAAAAAAATCCACGGCTTAAGTGCCAAATGTAGTTGCTCCGCCAGTTGGCCTAAAGCAATGAGCCCCCATTTGACAATCCAGCTAGCGATGTGCTGCAAGTCGGCCATCAAAGATGCAGTTAGAATAGAGTAGCATATAATACAAGAAATACTTGACGAATTTATGTAAAAAATATTATTTTAAATAAATTATTATATTTACATTTTAATGCAAAGTAAGTTTTATCTTTAAATGGGGATTTATCGATGGAATTATAATAGAGTTAAATAATATTTGTCGGATTTATGTAAATTTTCTTATTTAAAAATAAATTATTTTATTTATGCAAGTAAGGTTTATCTTTCATAAGCTGCTAAATTGAACTATCGTGACTTTCACATATGTGCTCATCCGCTCATCTCTAGCTCAAGCAGAGTAAACAGGCCCAACTATAAAAGACAAGACAATTGTAGCCAGCGGCGCTTTACGCACAACCCACACCCACATCCCTCTCGACGCCCACACACACCCCCACACATGCACTGATTATGCCATAAAGGGTAAAAAGTTCTGATTTTATGATTGAGGCAAAAAAGTTGCAAGTAGAAAACTGTCGTGAGCATGCATCAGTGTGTGTGCGTATGTGTGTGTAAGTGTGTTTTGTGTGTGCTGTGTGAGTGCTGTAAAACACTTCCACTTCCGTTTCCGTGTAACAGCAGGCACAAAGTATTGAAGTAATTTGTAAGTAAAAAGAAAGTCCTCTGTGCCTGCTGTGCAGATAAGCACAAATGACGCTTTGTTGTTTTGTTTGCTGTTCCGCTGCCAGCGCAATGACAAACGAGCCCGAGCCGCCGCCTATAAGCATCACATATAATAAAAAATAAATCCTAAAAAAACAGAACAAAATAATAAATACAAGACTAATAAATCATGCGGATTGCAGACTACAACACGCATTGGCAAATCTGCTTTCATTAGCCACAAATATATCCTGGCAGGTTATCAAGCCAGTCAACAAGACAAACAGGTGACACTGGCACTGAGGTCCTGTCGACAACTGCTTATTTTTTCTGTTCTTCTGTTTTCGGTATACCCTGCAATCATTAGTCATGCGTGGGAAAGGGTATCTTGAAGTTGTCATCATGTATGCTAGATGACAGCCCAGTCGATTTAGGCATGTCCTTCTATCTGTCTATATGTACAAGCCGATGTTAGAGACTATAAGAGCTAGATGCTTTAGATTTGGAATATAAGTCCTCGTAACCATACGCAGCTCCAGTTTTTGAATTTTTTTCTTTAATTTCATTTTTTATCGATAGAAGTAACAGTTGTAGTATTTGGATTTGTATCAACATTCTAATAAATAATTTCGTCTTCTTACACCTCTCAACCTCCTTTAAATTTCACCTTAACGCAATCCTCTAAAATCCTAAAGCTGAAGGGAAAATGAAATCAAAGCAGTTTTCCATTTTTGTTTTTATTTCAGCACTTTTGCTGGTGACAGTCAGCCCGTATAAAAGTAGAGCAACGATTTCCTTTAGCTTTCGGCTTGCGGCATTTTGGCTGTCAAATTAATGTGGCTGTCAGCTGGTTGACAAGCGAGTTGAGTGCATTTGTCAGCCACTTGTACGCGTGTCTTTTCATGTTCCTCTTCATGTAATTGCACTGATAAAATGCATTTAAGAGACTATAAAAAACTGCTCTCGCTTATCACACGGCGTACGCGCTACGTCCTCTTTTACCTACTGTCTCTATATCCGTGGTTACATCTGTCTCTGTCTGTGTCCCTGTCGGAGCGGAAGTGAATTCATTTCGAGTTATTTGTCAAGCCATTGTGTCCAGTTAATGAGTTTTTAATGGGTAAATGTTGAAAACACAACGCTTTGTGCATTTAATTCGAGTTGGTATTCGAGGGCCTCCCCCTCCTCTATCTGCTAACTGTGTGCGCTTAATTGCATTGTATTTC
The DNA here is from genome assembly GCA_035042265.1 of Drosophila imparisetae. NCBI lineage: Eukaryota > Metazoa > Arthropoda > Insecta > Diptera > Drosophilidae > Drosophila > Drosophila imparisetae. Next base: position 1,629,971 of record JAWNLP010000145.1, on the reverse strand, counting down.
AGTGTAAATCAAGCATAATGCGATATTATGACCGCGACCCACATTGCGTATGCATAATTAAAATATATATATTAAATGCCCAATGACTGTAAAACAGCAGTTGCAACAAGCAAAGTCCAAAAAACCATTATTGAATCACCGTTAATACAATTTGTACTCATTTCAATTTGCATCAATCGATTTAGTACATATATATATATATATATATATAATTTACCTGCATAAATCAGATGATAATAATGAGCGCACAACATGTTCACATAATTCAAGTGGCTCATAAACTATTCTGCAAATCTGCCATTTGCTGCGGAAATACAATTGTACATTTTACACAAAACAGATAAAAATGCCATTATTTAATTTACAACTTCAATGGCAATACAATGTTAACGAATTTGTTATTATCATCTGTTTGAAAGTCATTGCAATAAAGCACATAATAACAATTGACAAAATTATAATAATATCCTTTTGGAGAATTGTGCAATGCTGGCAGCTGGCAGTATAAACATATATTTTCCTGTACTAAAACCAATCAGTTCTAATGTTTTCCGGATAGTTTAAGTCTGCTGTCAAAGTGTGCTTAAGACAAATATGGGCTAGATTATGATTTACGTGATGTGAACGCATTATTGAATACATGATTTATAGCCAAGTAATAACAACTTAAAATCATAGCGAGCAGTTTATTGCTTAGAAAATCAGTGTACTGCAAAACCATAACAACAACTACAACAACAACAACAACTACAACAACAACGGCAACAATAACAAAAGCCGCATCCCGCTGTTGGCCCAAAAGGCAAGCATATAAATCAGTCGTCGGGAAATGACAGGACAGGTACGCGCCGTTACCTTTCACGCACATTTCCCCAAAGTAATCAACGCAGTCGCCCCGCCGTTGCAAACAAAAGGCCAAAAAGGAACATGGCCAAAAACGCAGTCGACATTTATCGGATGTGCGCACATTTTTGGCCCAGGTGCTGTGTGGGTTGCCAAACCAAAAAAAGGCCGCCAGCCAACAAAAGTGGGCCAACTTTAATGGGTGCTCGCCAAGTGTTTGTCTATATAGGTATATGTGTAGGTATAGCTATATGTGTATGTGTGTGTGTGTTTGAGGTCGACAAGGCTGCTACTTAAGCACACATTAACTTTTGACCTTTTGTTGAGTAAAACGCTTTGTCTGCCAGCATCTCCTCTGACTTCTGCTTGCTAAATTGTTGTTATCTTAAGACTAGACACAGCTGCCATTATTTCACATTGTTTGCCTTCTTTGTCTTCTTCATTTTTAAATTATTTAAATAAATTAGCGCGCATATTTTACTGTGCTCTGTCCGCACAGATTGCAGGTGATTTAATTTGAATAGCATTTAGCTACAATTTCTTCTTCTTTTCTTGCCCAATATTCCAAATGACAGCCGCGGGATGCATTTAGAAGGAAAAAAATGAAGGTAAACGAGAATCACCAAAAACGCATTGTTGTAAAAATTTACTGACAAACTTTATAGGCCACAATTGTGCACACAGCCAGCTAGAACATGACCATATAAAAACGGAGAAGTTCCTTACAGGTTTCAGATTACTTTCAGCAATTGCCGCAAAAGTGCCATAAATGTGTTTTTAAGACACTTTCACAATTTAATGCTAATAACAAAATGTTGAAATTTACATTTCATTCGCACAGTGTAGGCAGAAAATGTGGAACAGCAGGCTTAAATACAAAATCACTTTTATTTGGGGCATTAAATATGAGAATTACTTTTCCAAATTAAATTCAGTTAAAGTTTTTATTTATTTCATAATAATCGAAGAAAGCATTTTAAACCATTTGCAAATTTAAACAAAATTCAATTAATTTGTAAATTAATTAATAAATTAGTAATTTATATTAGGAATTTAGTGGGCATAACTCTCCAAATCTAAATTCACTGAAGCTTTGAAGCTTTATATAAATATTTAATAATAAATTAAGTATGAATTTTAAACCCTTCGCTTTAAGCTTCCTTTCCAATGGCACATAGAATTTAAATTTAGTATTTAATTTGTATTCGGGAATGCAAAATAGAAAATAACTTTCCAAAATGCAATTCACTTAAAGTTTTAGCCAAAATGTAAATAAATATTTACTTTTAAGCCAATCGCTTTAATCTGCCATGTAAATAGCTAACACAAAATAAATTAATTAAATTAAAGGCGATGACATGGCTGCTCTCGATTTTACACGCTCGAGCGAAGCCACCGAGCGAAGACAGTTAACAGACCAAAAATGCCAGACATTACAGACATTCGAGACATTTCATCAAGCGTTGCCCTGGCACAGAAGAAAAAAAATAGAAAAAAAAGGAAGAGGCAGCCACAAAAACAGAGCCTGCAGTTTGTTATGTCGATGGTCGATGGTTTGAGTTGTTGTCCTGGCATATGAACTACATACTTTGGGGCTTCTATCTTTCTCTTCTACTGCTGCTGCTGCCACTCTCTGTTTTTATGTGTTTTTATATTTATGATTGTCTGTCAATGACAGACAGACAGACAGACAGAGAGACGTGAACAGGATGTGGCGTGTCGAGATTGCCACACTCGAACGATTGTTATTGTTGCCTCAAGTGGGCCAACAATTGCACTTCAGCCATCGATTTGACTGTGTTTTATTCATATAATATATGCATATTATTTTCTAGAGGGAAAATGAAAACATAAAAATTAAACGCAAATTTGGAAATCGATAAGTTTTTGATAATTATCTGCTGTTGCTGCGTTGTCTTTCTATATTTCTAAGCTATACATAAATAATTTTAGCTGGGCGCTGCAAATGACAGAGCAGAGGACCAAATGACGACACAAAACCTTGACAACTTTGCAGAAGTTTTATGACAAGTTTTCTGTTTTTTTTTTTTTTTTTTGCACAAGCCATGTCGTGCCAAGAAACCAAATAGATATTAGGCCAACAGTTGGGAAGGGTCTGAAGCCAAGGGTCGCACACAGAAAAATGGAATTGGAGTTGAAGCTATGAAAGAGCAGCCGTTGCAAAAGTTGACAATGGATGTCTGTCATTCCAGGTGCACAGTGGTTGGAGTTCTAACAAAACTTTTTAATTGCTTGAAATCAATGATTTGTAGACTCATTGAAACTTATTGCTAATTGATGTTGCATACAAAGTGTTAATTGTTAAATGAAACTCTCCTTAATTGCGTACAGCTTAAAGTCAGCAAACTAAATACCAAAAAGTCACCAGCAAAATACTTTTAACCTGCATTTAATTCATTTAAAATGCTCGCTTTTAGCCTCCTCAGTTGGCGTTTTAATCTTCTCAGTTGCTCGAGCACATACTTAATGTAATACATGGAAATCGGTTGTTGAACGAGGCCAACAACAAATAATAATATAAATGCCAGACATTACCTGAATAAAATCTAAAATGAATACATTTTTAAGGACTCGCTCGCCTATCAACAAGCACTCAAGCAATTTGCTTTTAATAAGCTCAACGCCCACAGTGCCACCCGATGTGGCAGCTGACACGCTGTGCGTCAGCCACAAAACAGACAGCAGTTGGAGACGAAGAGCGTGCCAGGGTGGCAAAAAAAGAGAGGTTGAAGAAATGTCTCCGGATTTCGCAGCAATTTTGTGCCAGCTCTATGAGTAAAAGTAAAAAAATGCAAAAAAAAAAGAAAATTATATGCAAAGCGCAGCTGCAAAACTCGGTTAGTTGAAGTTTATGAACTTGTTCAACACGTGTATAGTTGGCGTGAAAAACGTAGTCTGAAAGCAGGCACTCAGCCGAGAGAGAGCAAGCCTTCAAATGTAGCTGGTTAATTATAGAAAGGAAAATCAAATTATATGCGTCATGCCATTAGAGATTCCAGCCTATGGCTGTCACTTTGTGGAACGGGAGACTTGTCTGAGTACCCTTTTTTATATCGTAGCAAACAACGTCCAAAATGATGCTAGTCCTCAAGTTTAAAGATCTCGTTCAATCTAAATGGCTAAACTTTGCGTCAAGACAAGTTAAATTTATCGTTAGTGTATCTTTTTGGCTGCGAGGCGCACATAAACTTTGGGGCCCCGAAATTTGTTGTTGCCACAGCGAACTATAAAAGCCAAAACAACCAACCCTAACCCCGAAATAAAACTCAGAGGCCTCATAACTATGCCTAGTTATAAGCAAGCAACAAGCACTATATTTGTGTGTGCTTTGTGTTTGTGTGTGTTTATGTTCTGGCTGGGTATGGCTATATCTTCGGGCTTTTTGTGCATAATTTCTACAACATAACACATCAGCAGCAGAAGCAGATGAGCAGCGGCAGCAGCAGCAGCATCTGCTGAGGAGGTCTTCAAAAACTGTTGTCTCGCGTCAAAAAGTTACAACAATCAACATTAACATTCATGCGTGCATCAAACCGGAAATGTTTATCACATTTAACCTCAATATGCTCAACATGTCGTATACGCAATGTGCCATATTCTACATGCCCCACGAACTATGAAAAGTTTTTCTACTTCTTATTTGTTTTTATGTGTTTTGAAGACTTTTTGTTTTTATTTATGCCCACACTTCCTAATGAACATTTAAGCGATTTTCCTTTAAGCTTGATTTTTAAAGCATTTTATTTAATTATTGTAAGCCAAAAAAAAATACATTTTATATATAGATATTCAGAATTATTTATCTTAAATATTCCCACCGAAACTGTCAATTTGCAGGCGACTCTATCTTAATTATGGCATTCTTACACCGTAACCGCAATGCCAAATGGTGTTGCGGTTATTTTTATATACTTAAGAGCAACCTTTGAACTGCGCCGACAGTAAAGCCCACCCACAACATTATCATCATTAACAAGAACACCATTCAGTCCCCCATTTTTGTCTTTGTACATTATCTGGGCAATTGATTGATGGCTTCGGCTAGTGCCTTATCTCTCTCGCAGGACGAGAAGAAGCGTATACAAATGAAAATGCGAAATGAAAAGCATCTGTGTAGCAGGTAGACGACGAAAACATTTGCCAAAGGAAAATCAACAAAAATCATTTGCTTAAGCTGCAACAACAACAACAAAAGCAGCACGTCACAACCAATAAGAGCCGTTGTCTTTGCCCAGGTACATCAACATGACAGGACATGAAGGACTCCTCCTCCCCACACCCAGCTACAGATTTGTTAAGGTATTGTGGAATTATAACAACATTTGACAACAAAAATGAAGATAAGCAGTAAGAAATGTTCATTAGCCAACAAAAGTAAGCCCGGAAATATAAAAAGCGTAATCGAAGATACTTGACTTTAAGAAATGAATCGCAGCAACTAAAAAATAAATAGAATTCATGACGAAAGCTATCAATTCCTGCTGAAGTTGTAAAATGTAAATAATAATGTTAGCTTTCAAAATAAATTCCTATTTGTATTATTCCTTTATTTATTTTCCTTTATTTTTGATAAGCACAATACATAAAAAATAAAATTGAAGAGTCTCAATTCGCAGCAATTCATCAAAATTTAAATGAAATGAAAACAAAGTTTTTTTTCCCCATTTGATTGCCAAACCCATAAGGATAACAGCGATAACGTCTACCAACGGGGTTAACCCAAAGATAGGCAAACAACGGGAACAGCCAAAAACCAAAAACCAAAAAAAAAAAAAAACAAACCCCCACCCCAACACCAACCCCTAAAACTCAAATACTCAGACCAAAAACAAACAACCGCAAACAACAACAATTTATTATTTTGCCATTTCTCAGTTCTCCGCTCGCAGTTCTCAGTTCTCAATTTCTTAAGTCAGTGGCAAGTGCCAATATGCAAGTTTGCTTTTACGAACTTAAATAAATAATGAAATTTGTAGGCAAAGTGGGCCAAGACAGACAGCAAAGAGGGCCGTCTCGAAGGGATTGCTGTTGACCACAACAGCAAGTTTATTTCCCCACATGTATGCAGACGAAATAGGTTTTGTTAAGTTGAGTTGCGGCCCGCAAAACAAATCTATCTAGATTTACGCCCCAAAATGGTTTCGATAATACGGGGGGCAGCCTGAGTTTAACCGTTTCCAAACATTCATCAGTCATTTGCACGTATAGGTTGAGGGGTGACGGGTGGTGCCGGGTGGGGAGGGTGTGCGTACTTTATTAAAGGGACATGTGAGACTTGTCATGGCTGCAAATCACAAATTTCTCAATCATATTTATGAGGTAACTTAAAAGTGGCAAACGATTGCAATAGAAACTAGAGTTGAGCGCGTGTTGCATGTTCTGTCATGACACGACTTAACATTCGTGAAACCAATTGGGAAACTTATAATATATCCCTCTACAGGCAGTGGATATGTCAGAGCTTACATATGAACAATCGGTCAATAGATTAGATTCCCAAATTTATTCATTTAACAAATGAAAGTTTTTCTGAGTATAAGTTCTTCCGTTCCGCTAACCCTTAAAGCGATAAACTGACGATGTTTATCAAACAATAAAAAAGCGTCCTTCAAAGCGATAAGTTGGTGTTAGCTGAGCATTTATCAGGAAGTCAAAAATGCCACCTCCCTTAAAACGTTCTTCCCGTGACAAAACAAGAAAAGGGATCAAAAGAATGACTGACATCGTCTCTGGCATAATTTTAAGAGTGCGTGTTTTCGACTTTTTTGTCTTTCGTTTTCAGTTCGTGTTTTGTAAATCGAACACGCGTCCAACTCTGTTAGAAAGTGCAACGCTGAAGCGGCACGCTCACTACCATTAAAACTAAGGCCGCTTAGGCTCGGCTGGCCTGCTGCTCGACCTTTTTATGGCGCGAACTTAATAAAATATGAAAAACCTTAGCGAAAAACGAGAAGTAGAAGTAGAAGCAAAAAAAAAAAATCATATAGCAGCACCAGGCACTTGGCAAGTTTATGGAAGAGCTTAGCAAACAAAATTATATTCAATTTCCTTTAATGGCTACCATAAAATAGCAGTCAGCAAAAGTAAAGCCAGAAAAATCCGCCCAAAAAAAAAAAATAACCAAAAGGAAAAAAAACCAAATAAATATGAAGGCGTTGCGGCGCAAAGTTGCGAGAAATGTGCCAGATATGCTCCATTCCATATTACTTCGTTTATTTTTTTTTTTTGGGTAGGTAAGCAAATTGTTTGAAGTATTGTTAGTACTTCACATTGGCTTATGTTTAGATGTATGTTTATAGCAGACGTAGTCGGCTTAGAGCCATCAGCTCAATTAGCCATCAGCAGGGCTAATGAAACGGCAACTTCATATTAAATATAATTGCCTTTCCAAGTGTTAAACTGTTGTAGCAAATGGGATGGAAACAGATTTGCATATTAATAATGCCAAACGCCTCACCCAAGTGACATTTCCGGCCTTATGTTTAATATACATAATATTAGAAATTAATATGCCATTTGCTGACTATGTGTTGGCTCACAAGTTGCAACAAATTGTTATCAATTAAGGGTCATGGGTTAACTGGACTCTACGCCGAGAACAGCTTGTTGGGTGTGTTAATTCTACTGAAGAGCCAATTAACTTGTTAATTGCAATATGAGCTTGTTTTGTGCTCTTAAGAGGAAACTACATGGTTATAGTTATAGTTTAGACCATTTAAAAACTCTAACCCAAAAACCACCATGGGTCGAAGTTTCCATAACTTGGTCAAAAATCATCCGATTTTGAAAAACCAGGTATTTTTAACCAGTGTTTGGCATCTAGATTAATGCTACATTTAAAGTTGGCAACGCGATTTTGGCTCAAAATTCTTATTACAATTCTGTCCCATAATATCAACTTGGGGACAGGTCGAAGCTATCCTTTGTCATATAATGTATAAATTGGCTCAAAGTTTTCCACTTTCTACTGTTATTTTTCTCATTCACTTTTAGTTAATTTATACTTACACGAATTTACTTTTAAGCACTACAAAAAACATAAAAAAAAAAATATTTCGACTTAAATATAAATATATAATGAGAAAAAAAAAACTTTTCTCTTAATATTTTTCAAAGTACACATAAAGCGCATTATGACATTATGAATTAATGAAGTTATAGAAACTTTTTAAATGTTGTTCGTAAGTAAGAATCTTAGTTTCATAGTCTGCTTTTCTTTTCCACATCTATATTATTTATAGGTACATACGTACATACATACATAGATATATCAGAAGTGCCTATCATTTTCTCGTAAGCTGGTAATGTCATTGTACGAAAAAGCTTGGACTATCAAGTTAATCAGCACTTAACCTGCCACATTTTTTACAGCACACATGAGAAGAAGCACCCAATTTATTGACAGCAATTGATGCGTCTAGAGTTGCCACACAGCCGAGTCCATCACGAAGCTGAAAGTGTCAACATTTTTAGGGTTTCATCTCCATGCTAACAAGCAGGCCGGACAATGCAAGCCAAAGGCAAACAGTTAATACATCAAATTCAAGCTTCTTGACAGCGACTTCTTTTCTTGACCAAACAAAGAAAGGGGGAGAAGAGAAGGGAGGAGACAAGCCGTTTGACATGAAATGAATTGTGAAATTAAACAGTCAGAAGCCGAAGGAGCAGCAGCAGCAGCAGCTCTTTTGAAAGAATCTAAGAGGCACTCGCTTGGCCGAAAAGGATTATTTTATTGCTTATAAATTGGGTACTCTAATGCCAAAGTAATTTCAAGGCCAATAAACGAATAAGGCAAATTTGAGAACAAAAAAGATCGACCCAAAAAAAGGAAGAAACGCAAACGAAAAATGTAGTTTGGAAATAATACCCATATTATTTTAAAAAATAATAAGTTGAGTAGACTTTCGGCAATTTCTAAAATTTTTAAAATCCACTCTTAAAAGTGAACAGCCCAACAACAGACAACAACTGTAATCGCCTTTGGCAGCACTTGAGAACTATTAGGATTTTATTTGCCTGCTTGCACTTACCCGCTTCAAGCGTTTAAATTTTATACACTGAGAGAAAAAAACGAGCAGCAGCAGTCTGGCTGTCAATTATCTGCAAATTGCACACAGAAAACTATTCACAAAACAATTCACGCGCGCGCTTTAATCAAAGCTTACACACACACACGCACGCGGCAAGAAACACACACACACAGGCAAGTATCAATCAAAAATAGCGCCGGCTAAATGCATGAAACACCCACAACAATTTTTTTTTCGTATTTTCGCGCAATCAATTGAACTGTTAGTTTTGGCATGCAAAATTTGTTTAACACGCACTTTTGCCGTTATTCGAAATACCGTTATGTGGTATACAGAGCGACGCGCTCAAACGCTTGCTCGTTTTGCCAGCCGACGTCGTACTGAAGCGAATTTGTGTGCGACAAGTGCTTAAGAATCGACTCCATCGAATGCATTCCACATGCACATGCGCCGGCGCCGTGGGCCGTGTGGAAGTCATTTGGAAAACAACCGTTGCACGTTTCGTTTCGTTTTTTGTATTATTTGAATGAATGGCCAGCGCTAAAAAACTTTGTAGCGCAAATAACATTTGATTTTGGGTGCCAGGCAAAATACGGGATTTCAATTATGCACACAGCTGCGTAAAGGATGCAGGTGGGGGTAAGATGGCCAAACTAGTCTTTGTTGCTGGGATGTTGAATGTGCCCTAAGCTGAAAGCTGCTTCATCAGCTGCTGCTGCTTCTTCATTTACTACTTCTACTTCAACTTCTGCTTCCATTTCTTCTTCTATTTCAAGCTGTGCCATTCCTTTGTTGGAGTTGTATTCATTTTCATGGACAGGGATTTAGTTGCAAGCAAATAAAGTAAACAAAATGCTATTAGCTGCAGGTTGCCAGATGTGCCTGCCTGTGTTTGTGTGTGCTTTTGTAAGAGGTACGTGCTCCAAGCCTGAGCATTTGCATGTGGTGCCAGCACCCATTTAAAAATCCACTTTTCACAATTTAAATCAGTCTTCAGATGCTAGGCAAAGAAATAGCTATTGATTGTCGTATGCATAATCATGAATGCAATTTATATAGCTTAAAAACTGCTTTAGGCGATATTATAATTTTTTAGTGAAGCTTGTAATCAGATCCCATGAGGTATATATATTCTGATTTCATAAAAGACCTCTTTGTTTAAAAGTTATCCTAGCCAATCTTATACAATATGCACATTATTATGCTCTCCACATTTGTACCAAAAGTCATGAAGAAAGAATTATTATAAAATATAGCTCTAATAGGAACAATCAGTCCAAAAATTATTTCCTATACGAAAACATTATCTAATTTTACAAGTTATCCCAAACAAACTAATATTATCCCAATATTTTAACTAAAAAATCCTCAGCATCGGACTAGTACTACTACACTATACTATATCATTCATATCATTTAAATATTTAGTTATTTTTAGAGGGTATCCATGTTTCGGCATGCCGCTGTTAGTCGTTCTTAATTGTTTTTCCTATATATATAAATATATGTATACATGTATATGTATATATACTCTAATCTTAATTTCTTAATTTCTACATAAATGTGGTTTAGGTTTTTGATATTTGTATGCAAATAGCATCTAAAACAGGACTTCAGCAAGTCCTGCAATTTTGCACACCTTGCTGGCCCGCCACTGCTCCCCCCCGTTAACGTTCGCTGTGGCAATTTCAGAAGTTGCATAAAATGCGTGCGGCAACTGTTGGCTGTCCTAATGCAATTTCAATGCACATTCAACCAATCTGCGCACAAACTAAGACCAATCTATACACGTATATATATGTATATGCATATATACACAAATATATAGTTATACTATGCAAAGGTGCGTACACGCAGAAAAATAGTGGACACTGCTCTGGGTATTATAATTATTTAATATTTGCATTTTTTGATTTTAGGGAAGATATTTCCAACAATTAGAAAAAATATTTCTAAGAAACTTGTCTACAAATCGGAGTTTGCATTTCTACTTTTTAGAAATCATGCGATTTTTTCTCTGAGTGTATGTAAAGGTGTGCGTGTGTAGTAATAGCCAACGGAAGTAATTGAATTTTGTGCAAACGAGTTAAAGGACGATTGCCGGCAATCGCAGCGCTCAATTTATTTTGTAGCATTGTTGTTGCATGGGGCAAAACGGTTTGAAAACGGTTAAGCAGCTGAGCGTAGCTGCTTTAAATGTTGCTTTGATGTTGACTAAGGTCGAGGGAGAACTCCTTGCGTGTCCATTGGTAGCAACTTATCAAAGTCGCATCAAGCCATAAATCGAAGGCAGCCCAATTGTCACGCTCGGTCAAGGAGCTGCTCGAGCGCCGCTAATTGCCCAGGACACAGCACGAACAGGACACCCAAACAGAGACAGTTAGACAAGGAGACAGACATGGCTATTGATGACACTATCACTATCCTCACAATGGTCATAAGCCGCTTTTAGCCACCCCCTCAAACAGGTGGTCCACAGCAACAACAACAACTTTCCGTCTCAGTTTATTAATGGGCTTCGACATTCAGCAGACCCATAAATCAGCTGCTAACAAATCAACAACAGACCAGAAGCTATATCAATGCTTATTCAATCGATAATTGTGGATATAATATTTCATTCGAATTGCAATTGCAATTTCTGATTTTTCATCAACTAAATGGATTTGTGCCTTAATCACACAGATTAAAAACAAAATCTGTTTTTCCTGCAAATCAGAGTCAACCTGTCAACATAGTCTATTATTATATATATATTATGGTTTTCTTATGGTAATCCGGTTTTAAAGAATACCCTCTTTAAAAAAGTAAATCTTCACATTTTCAATCATGCCAATTCAAACTCTCAAAAGTTTTTCACTTTTCAACTTGAAACGGTTAGCATGCGTCAACAATTCGGATGCATGTTAAATACCCAGACACGTTTCGAATAAATTGCAATGGAATCATGTAGCAAAAAGGACTCTTGCCTGACATATGAGTTTATTGCATCTCCCGACACGCGCCAATGGCCAGGTGAAGTTCCTCAATCTGTCGTTCTATCCAACTAGTATCTAGCTTGATTGGCATTGCTACACACACAAACACACACACACATGTCCACTCAGCTGGCAATTACAACGCATTTTATTTGGTCTTCATTTCTTTTTTTGTTGCATGCAACTTGCAAGGCTTCATTGAGCTGCTGGCTAATAGCAGCCGCGTGACAAAATGTTTTTCAAATTGGCCAGCGACAAAGTGTCGGCAAATAATGCTGGCCAGCGGCTATGTTTCCAATCACGGCTGTCATTTCAAAAGTTTAGCCAAATGTAATCGCTTTTGGGGCACACACACACACACACACACACCTTTTAATATACACTCTTAATATATACACACACTAATTGCACACACACGCCGCATTAAAGTTTTTGAGATAAAACGCAACGCCGTTGGCCACTCTTTGAGATTAACGCGACGCTTTGCATGATGTGGGGTGTTCCGAGAATCAGAAACGCCAATTCATTTAAATGGATTGTAAATGAAAAGAGATAGCAATTAAATTTTAGCACAGAATTATTTATTAATGCTTAAGCTAAACCGAAAAAAACATTTAGTTTTAATTTATCGTTTTTTTTTCATAAATAACAGCAAAAAAAGAATGTGGGCATATGGGCATAGGTCGAAACTTCAAAATGCCATAACTTCGGCAAAACTCAACTCATTTTAAAAAGCGAGGGCTTTTTGATCATAGTTTTGCCCCTAAATCAATCGTACATTTAAAGTTGAAAACGAGATTTTAGGTCGGAAGACAAGTAAAAATTCTAGCCTGAAAATCGGAATGTGGGCATATGGGCATAGGTCGAAACTTCAAAATGCCATAACTTCGTCAAAACTCAACTCATTTTAAAAAGCGAGGGCTTTTTGATCATAGTTTTGCCCGTAAATCAATCGTACATTTAAAGTTGAAAACGTGATTTTAGGTCGGAAGACAAGTAAAAATTATAGCCTGAAAATCGGAATGTGGGCATATGGGCATAGGTCGAAACTTCAAAATGCCATAACTTCGTCAAAACTCAACGTTTTTTAAAAAGCGAGGGCTTTTTGATCATAGTTTTGCCCGTAAATCAATCGTTACATTTAAAGTTGAAAACGAGATTTGAGATCGGAAGACAAGTAAAAATTATAGCCTGAAAATCGGTATATCGATATATGGGCATAGGTCGAATCTTCAAAATGCCATAACTTCGTCAAAACTCAACGTTTTTTAAAAAGCGAGGGCTTTTTGATCATAGTTTTAACCCTAGATCAATCGTACATTTAAAGTTGAAAACGAGATTTTGGGTCGGGAGACAAGTAAAAATTATAGCCTGAAAATCGGAATGTGGGCATATGGGCATAGGTCGAATCTTCAAAATGCCATAACTTCGTCAAAACTCAACGTTTTTTAAAAAGCGAGGGCTTTTTGATCATAGTTTTGCCCGTAAATCAATCGTACATTTAAAGTTGAAAACGAGATTTGAGATCGGAAGACAAGTAAAAATTATAGCCTGAAAATCGGTATATCGATATATGGGCATAGGTCGAATCTTCAAAATGCCATAACTTCGTCAAAACTCAACGTTTTTTAAAAAGCGAGGGCTTTTTGATCATAGTTTTAACCCTAGATCAATCGTACATTTAAAGTTGAAAACGAGATTTTGGGTCGGGAGACAAGTAAAAATTATAGCCTGAAAATCGGAATGTGGGCATATGGGCATAGGTCGAATCTTCAAAATGCCATAACTTCGTCAAAACTCAACGTTTTTTAAAAAGCGAGGGCTTTTTGATCATAGTTTTGCCCGTAAATCAATCGTACATTTAAAGTTGAAAACGAGATTTGAGATCGGAAGACAAGTAAAAATTATAGCCTGAAAATCGGTATATCGATATATGGGCATAGGTCGAATCTTCAAAATGCCATAACTTCGTCAAAACTCAACGTTTTTTAAAAAGCGAGGGCTTTTTAATCATAGTTTTAACCCTAGATCAATCGTACATTTAAAGTTGAAAACGAGATTTTGGGTCGGGAGACAAGTAAAAATTATAGCCTGAAAATCGGAATGTGGGCATATGGGCAAAGGTCGAATCTTCAAAATGCCATAACTTCGTCAAAACTCAACGTTTTTTAAAAAGCGAGGGCTTTTTGATCATAGTTTTGCCCGTAAATCAATTGTACATTTAAAGTTGAAAACGAGATTTTGGGTCGGAAGACAAGTAAAAATTATAGCCTGAAAATCGGAATGTGGGCATATGGGCAAAGGTCGAATCTTCAAAATGCCATAACTTCGTCAAAACTCAACGTTTTTTAAAAAGCGAGGGCTTTTTGATCATAGTTTTGCCCGTAAATCAATCGTACATTTAAAGTTGAAAACGAGATTTGAGATCGGAAGACAAGTAAAAATTATAGCCTGAAAATCGGTATATCGATATATGGGCATAGGTCGAATCTTCAAAATGCCATAACTTCGTCAAAACTCAACGTTTTTTAAAAAGCGAGGGCTTTTTGATCATAGTTTTGCCCGTAAATCAATCGTACATTTAAAGTTGAAAACGAGATTTGAGATCGGAAGACAAGTAAAAATTATAGCCTGAAAATCGGTATATCGATATATGAGCATAGGTCGAAACTTCAAAATGCCATAACTTCGTCAAAACTCAACTTTTTTTAAAAAGCAAGGGCTTTTTGATCATAGTTTTGCCTGCAGCTCATGAGCCTAAGCTTGACCTAAGTAATTAACTGAACTTAATAATTATATAAAATTAGCTTAAGAAACCCTACTTAGTAAAGTTAAGGGCTTATCGGATTTCCCCTATTTGATCAACAATTTTGGGACGCAAGTTGGGCAAGTTAGCAAGCAATTTGTAGCAACAATTAACTTCAAAGGAAACTCAGTTCAAAAACTTCGAAATTTGACATGGCTATTTCTGGAATACATGCGTGTGTTTTTATGCCACTCGCCCCGCGCTAGTGGCGCCTCCATCGAAGGACTAACATGACCCAAACGGTCCTTGCACGCCATTTTGTATGCGGTCGCACGGCGAGCTGAGCGCATGTTTAAACATGATTAATTCGTGTTGATAAACAGTTATTTTAATTAATCGCCAGGTGTCGTTGCCTTCGCGCTCCTTTGCGTGATAATTCTTACAGTGTATTTGTTGTAACACATTTAATCTTTTGCTCATTTTTCCCAACAACATTTAAATTTAAATCAAGTGGATTTGTTGTTGTTGTTGTTGTCGTTGTTGTTGTTGTTGGCTGCATGCGACAGGCGACAGGCGTCTAACTAATTGCTATGACATTTAGTCGAGCCGCATAAATTGCAAAAATGCCAAGCTGTGGCTAAGAATGGCAATCATGCATTTATCATTTAAAGCACAAAGTCCAAAGTGCTGCTGGACCAAAAAGGACCAAAGGAGCGCCGAGCCAAACCGAGGACAGGTGTAATCAAGAGCCAAAGCCAACTTTATCTGAAATTAAAAATCGCTTTTACATAAATTTTGTCAGCACTTTGGCAATACGAATATACATATACCTATACCAATACATACATACAAACATATATACATGTTTGAGTTCAGTTTTGCATTATATTCTCAATAGCAAAAGAGAACTTTGAATGAAAGTCAGTTGCAGCTAACAACAAAATTTGACCATAATTAAAAGCTCAAACTAGTTTTTCCAAATAAAACTAAATTAGAGTTGGCAAAAGAACCATTGTTTAGATTCGTCGAACTTTTTGCTTCTTTTGTTTGCAAGTTTTGTGGGCCTGAACTTTTTTGAGTGTATTTTCTGGCCATGCTTCTGTAGCAGTTTAGTTAATTATCGACTACTGGCTTGTATTTGCAATGATTTTTTAATAACTTTTGTTTTTATTAACAATTGTTTAAGATTCTAATTTAAATTCTACTTAAAATTTCCATCAAGCTTTAGCTTCAGCTGAGCAAGTCTGTTATACTGGCGCCACCTTTGGTTCGTGGACACAAGCATTTTTATAGCTTTTTCGTTTAGCAGAGATACGAACCAGTGCGTTAAATGTGTCCAAGCTTAATAAATTAAATTCAAATAAAAAACTTTTAATCTTGGCTGTTGGCTAACTGAAATTTAAATAATAAAAATAATATTAATATATATAATAATACTTTCAATTTGTTTATAAAATATAAGAAATATACATAACCAATTTTAATTGAAAAAACACACACATTTTCATCTACATAATAAAAACACATTTGTTTGTAATTTATTGTGCAAAAGTTAAAAGTACTTAATTATACATTTCTACATAAAACAGAATATATATATATATATAAATATATATATATACTTATTAAAAGCATAGCTCAGTATTAATTTCATTCAATTATAATAGTATATATATTAAATGCCTCAAAGTAACAAATTCCTATCAAAACATAATTGTCGTTGTTTTTTTTTTTGGTTTTTGTGCACAAAAATTCGCATGAAAAGCAACAAAAACATTATTTGAATACCAAGAAAAACCATAGGATATATATGAAATCCAAAAATACATTTAGTGTATATTAATTAATTTTTAGCAATCACATTACTGGCACTTGTTACGTTGAAGCAAAATTCCCTTTCAATATTTACTTTTCTTTTCGGTTTTTTTGATTTTTTTTTTGTTTTTTCTTTTTAATACACACAGATGAAATTATTTACTTTTGTTTAGGATAGGGATTTGAGGGCATTGGAGTTGGGAACTCTGGAAGATCTGCATCTTCTACTTGGGACCCAGATGCAGTTTGCCCAGCAGCTGTGTGGCCTGCTGTCCAGCGCTGTCCTGGGCATGAGTGGTCGCATCATGGATATTCTTCTCGAGTCCCTCGCGCTTCTGGTCCACATACTGATTGGCCTCGTGCAGCTTCTGATCGACCGCCTGGCTGGTCTGCTTCATGGCTCCATCGATGGCACCCTCGGCCTGCTTCAGCTTCTGATCGGCCACAGATTCGGCGGCCTTGACACTCTTGTTGATCGCCTCGTTGGCCGCCTTCTTGGTCTGATCGACGGCATTGGCAGCGGCACGTTGCGATGCCTCTGCCACATTGGCGGCAACCTGCTTGGAGTTCTGCACAGCGGTGGCAGCCTGACTCACCGTCTGATCGACAGCCTGTTTCGTTTGATTGACAGCGCCGGCAGCACGATTGACGCCCTGGTCAATCACCTGGCCAGCCTTCTGAGCCTCGGCAGCAGCCAGAGCAGCAGCATCCTTGGCTGTAAAAATGTAATAAGAGAGGAAGTTAGGCAAAGTTCTGAGAGTTAACTGATCTATATACTATATATCTATACTATATAACTGATCTCTATACTAATAAAGCATCTGCCTTTTTTTTTGGTTGTATTTAGTTACCTGTGCTTGTAGCCAGCTGCTCGGCCTCGCCTTTGGTCTGCTGCACGGATTGGCCGACCTTCTTGGCCTGCTCCTCGGCCAGCTTCTGTGCTTCGACAGCTTTGTCGCTGGCCAACTTCTCGGCCTCGTCCTTCTTCTTGCTGAACAGATTGGCGGTCTTGTCGCCAAAGCTCTTCAAGGACGCTGTCGAATAGAAAACAAATGTTAATTATTAAAGTGCTTAGCTTACTTTGGGCAGGATGCTCAACATTTTGGTTGCTGACAACTGGGTAACATTGTGGCTAAGCTATAGAAAGTAAACTGAATGATGTGCGAGACTCAGATTATAATTTATAGTCCGATCTGACGGAGCCAGGCTTATCGATCCGATTCAAAAATTATGTAAAATTCCGAGACTTTTGATTAATTGCCGAAACATAAACAAAATGCATCCATCGAGCGTGAACTAATCAGATTGTAATTACATGCCATGACTGATTTCTCAACTCGGGGTGACAGTTTCACATACTTATATACTATATATATAGATTATATATATATACTACTGCGCAATTTGTAAAGCCCAATTTGGATGCTACAACAGCAAATTTAAAACGCATTAGATACTATACGTAGTTATATATATATATATATATATATATATATGTATATATATACGTGTGTGTAGGAAATCAACAAGTGTGCTGTAATCACAAGTGCTTGACTAGCAGATACCCTGTTTAGCTAGAGCATGCTAAAATCAAAATAGAAGTAAAAATATATATTCAAATACCAGAAAAGATTGGGGAAAGATACTAGGAAAAAAACTGTTAAAGTAGAGCATGCCAAAATAAATGTGTATATATCTATATATATATATATATATATATATATATATTCAAATAGGTTTTTAGATTTAGTGTGCCTAAGTTTAGCTCTTTTGCCTGACTACAATGATGACTAACTTGGCAACGAGCCCAACGAGTTGTATGTCCTGATGATGTCATTTGCCACAGAGAAGGATATGCAATCAATATCATCAAATATACAACTCACAGCTCTGACTTAGACAGGGCTTTTATACAAATTTTACTACTATTTTCAATCAGATCAAAACAATTCTAGTTATTAAATTGATGACAGACTTACTCAAAGTGCAAGATATTTGTCTATATTATATATGTATATATATTATATATATATATAAATTACATGCTAGAGAAAGAAAAGAAAAAAAACAAATCCAGAACTCTCTAATTTGTCTAATTTATGTACTCAGACTAAAGATGCTTATAAATTGTAATCTAAATCTTGAATCTTAAATATACTATGGTAGTTCGCCACGTTCTACATATTGTTAAGTGCTTAATTTCTTCGAGTGTAGCTATTGTTGCCCACACGCTGCCCCCCGCGCGTACAATCAAGTGTTCAATTAAATGCATAACCCCAAACCTGACCCACAAACCCAGCGAGCGATGCCAGTCGAAGTGACTATTGACCAAATTGGACAAGAGCAGAGCAGCGCCTCAAGTCTTGTTCCGCAATCTTCCGGAACGATGGAACTCGATGGAGTCATGCTGGCGGCTAACTAATTGAATTAAGTCTGGTCACTTGGGAATGCCACTGAGGTAATCCCCAGTGAGAAGGTGCCAAGGCGGTCATGGCTAATGGATGTGGAGTATGCACGCTAGCAGAGAGTAAGATCAAGGAGATGGGAAGATGAAGCATATCATATATATAAGCATTACTTAACTCAATTCGTACTAAATATAAGTCTTTCAGATTTTAATTAATTATTTCTGATTATTGGCAAGAATTTGGTTTAAAAACATTTAAAATTTATAGTTTTCAGAAGTATTTTCTATTTTAAGAAATATATTACTGAAAAACTTTTACCATTGTCGATGAGGAACCTCTCTAATCTTAGCAAAAATATTTTCCATATTCTTACCACATATAAGTGAATTTATACGAAATTTTCTAAGTTTACCACTTTTAAACTCTGAGTTCGATGAGGTCAGATCGATTAACAGAACTATACTAAAATCGTACTACTCAAGGTACAGAGTAATGAATTGAATGCTACCCACTTGGCGACACTTTACAGAGTGTACAAAATAATAATAATAATTATAACATAATAAAAACGATGAACGTCGGAAGCAGACTCGCTGCATTCCCATAAAATGACGTGTGCGTTCACTCAAATAGAAACATTATGCCATTAAGAGGCACACACTGTGGCACGAAATCCGCTCGATCCGGCAATTTTCGAACTATATAGCACTATTCTAAATGGCATACCAAACGAACACTGTGTGTGTGTGTGTGTGTGTGTGTGTGTGTGTATGCTGCCTTTATGCATACAAAATAAACAATGCGCAAATATTTGAATAATTTACAGTATGTGATGTCATAATGGCAGCCAGCATGCCATTTCAATTTGAATAGTTTTTCAGCCAACTTGTTCACGCTTTCTTCTCGCCGCAGTTGGATATCAAGTGTTTATCCATTTACGAAAACTAATGGTTTATCTTAAATTTAGAGCTGATATATTGGAAAAAATATTTCAAAAGCAAGAGATGCTAATATTTGGATCGCAGTTTTTCGTTTGCCCAATTTTTAATTAGCATTGTTAAAGGAAATCGTCATATAAACTGGAATATTATCTAATATTGTAGAAGCGCAAACAAAAAAGAATAAAAGTGATAATGAAAAGTGCCAAAAAGTGCTCACAAATGATAAACACATGTTTTATTTGGTTTGAGGAGCGGACATGGTTGCATTTCGCCAGCCCCTTTCAAAAGCTGCCTGCCACAACACTTAAGATAAAGAGACACGTGTTGTGAAAGAATTCGCAAATATTTATTGTTAAACATTGGCAAAGCTTATCTATGTATTTTAAACAAATAGAAAAAATGCTACCAGCTATGAGCAACAATTGACAGCGGAGAGAGATTATAAAATGAGTATAGGTTAAAATAATACTCTGGTAAACAATTTGAAATTGTTTATAAACAAGATTGAATTTGCATCTAGCATGCATTAAAGTAAAGTAAAAATAGAATGGAAAGCATGTGGTGAGCACAGTCAGAAGCAAAACTTAGCCGCCCCATTAAAATACCAAATTCAAGACTCATGCTCGTATATCAGAGCAATCAAGTGGCTTTCTTACCATTTGCGTAATAGTACGACGCAGATTGTCAGATACATCCATATATATATATATATATATATATATATATATATATGTTCTATATGCTGGCTGCCTGTGGCATGCTGTGGTCAATAATAAAGCAAAACAAAAAAAAAACCGGCTAGAATGCCATAACATGGCCATAAAGTAACGCAATAAGCCACAGAGCTAGAGCCACAGAGAAACAGACAATCGCAGAGAGACTCACAGCTGTTGATGTTGTCTTTAGACTCTCATATATATATATAAATATATATATAGATAATGCGCAGAAGCGCTTAACGCAAAAAAAAAAAGGTAGAAATAAAAAAATATATAAAACCTGTACTCAAGACCAACTGAACTCAAGCGCAACAAACGGGTATGTGTATTGTATCTCCATACAACTACAGATACATAGATACATATGTATCTTTTTATAGTTGTTTAGTTGTATAGGTGTTTTTTGTTGTTGTTGTTTTTTTTTGTCGCTCTATGAGTAAGCCGCCAGCCAGTTTGGGTCACAACAAAACTCACGTTCCACACACAAGCTTTTTCTGAGACCCTAAACAACAAAAACACCGGCTAAACTCAGCACTCATTTTTAGTTACGAATCGATGAACCGCTTCAGATGCTGCTGCTGCTGCTGCTGATGATGTCATATATCATATATATATATATATATATATAGTGGAGCATACGTCGTGTGGCCTGCCACAAAGAATCGTGCTGAGAGCAATTCATACGCCCAACTAATTTGTTTAGCTTTAAGTTAACTCATTGTCGAAGGTCAATACCAAAAGACAAATTACGACTGACTTTTCACTGTTGACTGTTGACTGTTGCCTGGCTAAAATGACGACCAACTTGGCAACGAGCCCAACGTGTATGGTATGTCCTGTAAAAGGCGGATGATGTCATTTGCAACAGCCAAGGGTAAATCAATAATTATACCCTTTCCGGCACTGACTGAGTCAGTGCTTTTATACGATTTTACTATAGGCGATGGGTTTCCAATCAGATCAAAGCAATTCTATGCCGGAGAACAACGAGTCATTAAATTGAAAACAGTCTTACACAACATGCTTGATAATGAAAATAGGGAATTATGCATGTTGGACTAGACAAATAAAATGCACTATAAAAAATCGAATATTCAATTTGTGGAACACAAAGATCTGAAGAAATTTCCGTATATTCACTTTGATTTTTACCTTTTGTCATAAAGTAAGACTTTATTTCGAAACGCCAAAGAAAATTTATGTGCTAAAAGCCCCTAGCTGCATAAAATCAGCTTCTTTTGTCTTAAAAGAAGAAATGATAAGGAATCTGAACTGTAGAAATTTGTTGGGGTTTTATTAGAATTTTTCTTTGATGCGCAGCTTTCTCTTTAAATATTAGAAACAGCTGCTCGCAAACAAAAAACTTGATTGAAATGCAAATGAATCGATTTGTTCCATACTGTGAAATGCACATAAAAATCAAATTAGATATAATTTATGTTTGTTGCCCCAGAGTCAAGCAAATATCTAGCCACAGAGGCGCCTGCAGCTAGAATGGGTTACATGCGTGGCAAGAGTCCTTGTGGCAAGTAGTATTTACAACAGCTTGTCGGAAAATACTATTACTTTTGGGCTGAAAAACTTGCATATGGATTAATTATTAGGAGTAGGAAGAATGATTTCTGCACCTGTCGAAGATGAAGATGAAACTCAAGCACCTATCGAGGATGAAGGAGACATCTATCCACTGCCACATAGGAAGAGTAATTATAACTCCAACACCAGCAGCTCAAGCTGGAAGCAATCCAAATCAAGTCAGAAATATTATCAAGAGATGCAGCAGCATCCACCAGCTGATGCTGATTCCGGCTGACAAGAGAAACGATCCTAAGTAAAAATAAGACTGCTGCAAACGAAGCAATCCCAAAAACAAATGAGTTTTTATAATCGAATTTCCGATGCACAAATAAAACGCCACAGATCACGCTTGGCAGCTGCACAAATAAGACAATTTTATAATGTCAAATTACTATTGGATGGGGTGTGGTTGTTGTTATTGTTGTGGTTGGTGTTGTTGTTGTTGTTGTTGTTGGTTTGGTTGGGTTGTTGATGTGGTTGTTGTTGTTGCCGTTTTTGGTGTTGGGGCATTAGGAAATGTTCTGTCTACTGAGCTACTGATAGTGAGAATGCATGCTATTTATAGTGTTGAGAAAACAGAATTAAATATATTTTTACACTTAAAAAAAACAATGATGCTCTACACACATTCGACTGTGTATAAATATTTGCTTAATAAAGTCTGTTTGCATTGAGAAAGAGAGCAAAAACAAAATGAAAAAAACTAGTTAAAATTTGTACAATATTTTCCGTAATCGAGAAATAATTTGATATGTTTTCGAATTTTGTTTGAAGTGTAGCTACTTGTGTGGAATTTCTACAAGACTTGTAAGATGTTTGCTTATATTTACAAAATACAACGATTTTACTTACATTTCGAAGCATCTGTTTGCATTAAGTACAAAACATAGAACATACATATGTAAATTTAACAAATATATATATATATATACTTTTCATCATATTGTCTAAGGGAAAATATCAGGAAATTTTGCGCTGCACTCTTTACCCAAAATGAAAAAAGAAAAACTGACAGTGAAGAATTTTGAGTAACGGAAATAGAGTCATTTATTTTTAGGGGCAAGTGAGTGAACGAAAGATGTACGCACTCTGAACTACATCAAAGAGCGAATATAAATTTTCAAAAATTTAACACAAAATAAATAATTAGCAGACATTTTTTGTCAAATTTTTGTTTTTTTTTTTCACACAACACAGGCCAATGATGACAAAAATGAAAAAAAGAAACATAAATATGTGGAAAAGTATCAAAAATATGTGTATAGATTTATACTAGAAGTTTTTTATGAGATACAGCTCTAATTCAAATACATATACATTGTATGTGTGGATGCGTAGTCATCGCATCATATTGGGTGTGGGTTGTGTGTTGAGAAGAACAACTGTTAGTTCTGTATATATATATATGTATATATATATATATTTAGGTATATACATATATAGATATATTAATATGAAGAGGCAGTCGAGTACTGCGCCATAATTGGCTGACACTGACGTATCGTCGTCATCGTCATCATCGTCGATGTATATCATCATCATGATTATCAAGCGCTTTATAACAGGAACAGACAATTAAGTTTGTCGACTTATTGCCACCACTACTCCTTTCTTTTCTCTTTTCATTTCTTTCTTTCAGACGATGATGTAATTCTATTATAATCCTGCTCAATGCGGTCATAGGTTGTATTGCATTAAAAAAAATACCCAAACGCTCCCCGCATTTAATTTAAGTTCTTCCAAATTTCTTCGGTTTTTGTTGTTGCTGCGCACATACCACACTTTGCATATTTAATTGGGCAATGCAATACCGTATATGAAAAATGTCTCTTAATTTTCTAAAACTTTCACAAAAAACCAGCTGGAACTACGCCTTTTTTTTACCTGTAAATGAGCTGAACATGTTGATTTGAATTTGTTGATTTTTGTAATTGGGAATTGAACTGGTACAACGTTCAGTTAAACTTGGAATTTAAATTTGAATTTGGAGTTGGATTTGGATTTATATATTTGGAGTCAGCTAATTTTTGTACGTAGCGCGTTTATTTTTCAAACGTTCCGACAGCGTCGACGGCACAAAAACGAATAAAGTCCAAACGAAAGAGTCTGCTTGGAAAATGTTATTGTTTGTGCTGCTGCTGCAGATTCTGTTGCTTCATTGTGGATTGTGTGTTAACTGCACTCAAACTTTATATGCGCTCAGCGTTGCCAGACATTTGTCAGCTACTGCCGAGCGTTGCCAGATGAGCGCATTTAAGTTGTTTAAAATAGCTCAAAGTATTTAACAGTTGTATGTTAACGAAACATTAATTTGAAATTAATTAAGCATAGCGAATATGAAAAGCCTTGACTAGAAATGATAATTCTTTTTGATCGGAGGGATTTGGGTTTGTTTTACTTTATTATCTTAGCAGGTCGCTTTTATGCTTATGTCGCTGTTAATAATCTGACTGCTATAATTTGTATTGCATACTTTTAGGAATCGTTGGCAAACTGCATTGGCTAATTTATGCTGCATACTTATAGGGACATTGTGCGTTAGAGTACACGAAATTCTTGTCTTCCCTATAACAGCTAAATTTGGATAAATAAAATACATAAAAAGACTTTTTAATTTTAAAAACTAAAGATTAATGAGTGTATATGTATGTATAACTATCTATTATTTATTATTTATATATATTTTGTTTATATAGTCATAAAATATTGTTTTGAAGATAGAATACATAATAACAGGATATTTAAATTAATAACATAAACAAATAATTGGTTTTAACGTATTACAATATTACGTAACATCAAATATAATATTAAATATAACATTTGTTTCACTATAACGATACTATTAACGCCCAACCGTCCAGAGGTCGCTGGTGTGGAGGCGCTTTAAGCGTCTGCGGGTTGTATTTGACCAAAGGGTTGACGTGATTATGTAACCGGTCATTGTAACGACTTGTATGTCGGTTTGTTTGACTAAGAACTGTCGGAACACAGAAGTCGTTGTGCAGCGTCAAATTGCGCACATAAGGTGGAGCACCAGACATATCTCTTAGCACCTTGTTCTGCAAGACTTGAATTTGATTAACCCAAGATATTGCCGCTGTGCCCCAAAATGGAATCCCATATGTCCATGTGAGTTTACTGGATGGCTTCAGCAACCAGTTGAGTTTCGCCCTTTTGGATCTACACACTGCTGCCGTGATCTGTATGTGTTTGCACCACGTAAATTTCCTGTCCAGATACATACCCAGGTAGCGAACATGGTTCCCCTGAGGTATGATCGTGGGTACGTAGGCATAGATCGAAACTTCAAAATGCCATAACTTCGACAAAACTCAACGTTTTTTAAAAAGCGAGGGCTTTTTGATCATAGTTTTGCCCCTAAATCAATCGTACATTTAAAGTTGAAAACGTGATTTTGGGTCGGAAGACAAGTAAAAATTATAGCCTGAAAATCGATACATCGATTTATGGGCATAGGTCGAAACTTCAAAATGCCATAACTTCGTCAAAATTCAACGTTTTTTAAAAAGCGAGGGCTTTTTGATCATAGTTTTGCCCCTAAATCAATCGTACATTTAAAGTTGAAAACGTGATTTTGGGTCGGAAGACAAGTGAAAATTATAGACTGAAAATCGATATATGGGCATAGGTCGAAACTTCAAAATGCCATAACTTCGTCAAAACTCAACGTTTTTTAAAAAGCGAGGGCTTTTTGATCATAGTTTTGCCCCTAGATCAATCGTGCATTTAAAGTTGAAAACGTGATTTTGGGTCGGAAGACAAGTGAAAATTATAGCCTGAAAATCGGTATATCGATATATGGGCATAGGTCGAATCTTCAAAATGCCATAACTTCGTCAAAACTCAACGTTTTTTAAAAAGCAAGGGCTTTTTGATCATAGTTTTGCCCCTAAATCAATCGTACATTTAAAGTTGAAAACGAGATTTGAGATCGGAAGACAAGTAAAAATTATAGCCTGAAAATCGGTATATCGATATATGGGCATAGGTCGAATCTTCAAAATGCCATAACTTCGTCAAAACTCAACGTTTTTTAAAAAGCGAGGGCTTTTTGATCATAGTTTTGCCCCTAAATCAATCGTACATTTAAAGTTGAAAACGTGATTTTGGGTCGGTAGACAAGTAAAAATTATAGACTGAAAATCGATATATGGGCATAGGTCGAAACTTCAAAATGCCATAACTTCGTCAAAACTCAACGTTTTTTAAAAAGCGAGGGCTTTTTGATCATAGTTTTGCCCCTAAATCAATCGTACATTTAAAGTTGAAAACGTGATTTTAGGTCGGAAGACAAGTAAAAATTCTAGCCTGAAAATCGGAATGTGGGCATATGGGCATAGGTCGAAACTTCAAAATGCCATAACTTCGTCAAAATTCAACGTTTTTTAAAAAGCGAGGGCTTTTTGATCATAGTTTTGCCCCTAAATCAATCGTACATTTAAAGTTGAAAATGCTCAAAGTATTTAACAGTTGTATGTTAATGAAACATTAATTTAAAATTAATTAATCATAGCGAATATGAAAAGCCTTGACTAGAAATGATAATTCTTTTTGATCGGAGGGATTTGGGTTTGTTTTACTTTATTATCTTAGCAGGTCGCTTTTATGCTTATGTCGCTGTTAATAATCTGACTGCTATAATTTGTATTGCATACTTTTAGGAAGCGTTGGCAAACTGCATTGGCTAATTTATGCTGCATACTTATAGAGACATTGTGCGTTAGAGTACACAAAATTCTTGTCTTCCCTATAAAAGCTAAATTTGGATAAATAAAATACATAAAAAGTCTTTTTAATTTTAAAAACTAAATATTAATGAGTGTAAATGTATGTATGACTATCTATTATTTATTATTTATATATATTTTGTTTATATAGTCAGCCTAACTACTTAACACAATAGTCTTTGCGCTGCTGTCGAATGACTGCATTCAATTTGAGGCACTGTTGCCGCAGCTGATCATTGTCTGCCTTTAGCACCTCAATGGTCTCCTCCTGCCGATGGATAGTCTGATGAACCCTACATAAAGGAATAAAGAAATTAATTAACTGCGTGAGAAGCGCTTTATAAAAAACAGATTACCGTTTTTGTAGCTGATCCATTTCCTGTTTGTGTCGCTCGTTGAGCAATCCCAACTCATTTTGTATGTCTGCATTGAGATTGTCGCGAAGTTTATCGCGCTCGTTGATGAAATCGCCGCACATCTTCTTGCTGTGATTGAGCTCCAAGTGGAGCTGTTGCACCTCCGCCTGGCCGTTGCGCACCTGGGCATCCGCCTCGGCCAACTTGCCCCGAATCTCTGCATACTTTTCTCGCAGCGATTTTTCCACATTTTCCGCCACAGTTAAATCCTTTTCATACTTCTCCTTGAGGCGCCTGATTAGTAATTTGATTTAGTTAAAATCGATTTTTGCTTATTATCTTTTATCAACTTACATAATTTTTTGTTCGTGCTCCTCGTTGCTTTGCAGTGCATCCGCCTCCATGCGGACGACGAGCTCATCCAGCTGGCGATCGCGTTCCATGCGATAATGTTGCCTGATGGCATTCTCCTTCTCCGCCTGGTTGAGCTTCATCTTGTTCTCGTACTCCGTTTTCCACAGCTCGAAGTCGGCTAGATATTGCTGTTCGACGGTATTAATGCGATTCTGATACTTCTCGTCCTGCTTGGCCATCTTCTCCTGCATCTCAAATTTGGCCTGCTCCAGTTCGCTATCCTGTTCCCGCTGCGCCTCCTGTCGCTTGGCCAGATGATCGCTCTCCTTTTGCCGCAGCTCCGACTGGAGACGCTCGCGCTCCGTGGCAAAATCATCGGCCAGTTTCTGTCGCAGTTCCGCCTGCGTTTTCTGCTCCTCCTCCAGCTGACGTTCGAGTCGCTCTCGGATCGCTGTGCGCTCCTTCTCAATGATCGTCTCACGATCCTGGGCACAACTCTCGCGGATGCCGTTCTCAATCTGCTCGTGCTTCAGGCGCGCCTCCTCCAGTGCATCCAACAGTTGCATCTGATGCGAACGCTTCAGTTCCGTCACCTCGCGCTGATGATCGCAGTTCATTTTATTGATCTCCGCCTCCAGACCCTTGACCGTCAGCTCCTGCAAAGAGAAAGTAATTAGTGACAAAGCCATAGATTCCCGGTCACTGGAGGCAGCACCTTTATTTTCTTGGTATTCTCGCGCACCCAACGCTCCCGTCTGATTTTCTCGCCCGCCATTGTCGTCTCCTTGGTGCGCGTCAGTTCCGTCTCCAAGCGATGCTCCCACGCCTGATTCTGGCTCTCCAGGCGTCGCGTGAGCGCCGCTACCTTCTCACATAGCGAACCCTTATCCTTGAGCAGCTGCTCAATGAAGCCCTGATGCCTGGTGACCACCTCCTCGTAGTGTTTCTTCTGATCCCGCATTTTGCTAGCATTATTAGATTTCTCGGCGCGCAGCGATTTTTGTTTCTCGCTGCGCAGCTGGACAACATGCTCCTTGGAGAGATGAATGGCATTCGCCAGCTCATTCGCACGCAGACTGAGAGCAATGACACGACGCGCCAACTGATGATTGGGCAGCATCAGCAGCTCCGAGAGTCTGGGCAGCAGGAGAATTAAGGTGGATTAAGGAATATGTAAGTAATCTTTGGGTATGGAATAATTTCACTCACTTGGGCACCTCATCGGTGATATCCGGCTCGACGACAAATTCCACCTCGGAGCGATTGCTGTCCGGCATGGAGCGTCGCGTCTCCATCAGCGTTTTGTCACAGCTGCTCTCCACATTATTCAAATAAGCTAATATGTCTCTGGAAAATATTTAAAATTTGAATAGAAGGAATAGTTCGAAATCCTTAAGGATATCAGTTAAAGTTTCAGTTATCTAGGACAAGGATTACTCTACCATAGGGCTACTATATACATTTGATACTTTTAATAATACTCGCAACTTACTTGTACTTATCGCCACTATCTGTTGCCCTATCGCCATTTTGGCTAGTTGTTTCCGCTGTCTCGGAGCGTGAATCCAGTTTTAGATTCAGCTCGCTGGGCAAACGCTCCGCAAAGTTGTCTGCAAAATGTTTATTTATTGATTCCAGATGTATAGAAAGGCTGAAGCTACTTTACCTCGCTTCTTGTCCTCCTCGATCTCCTTGATGACGGATACAATTTCATCGTAGGTGGAACCCCTCGAGTCCGACAGCTGCGAGGCGCTGTCATTGCCTTCGTCGAGCTCATCCAATCCCTGTTTGTGCAGCTCTTCAAATTGTGCCAGCGCCTGTTTCTGCTCCTGCATGCTCATCCAGCTATCGACCTTATCAAGATTATATTCACTCAATTTGCGCTCCTCCCGCAGGCTGCCAACGCTCACCGCCTTCTTCAGTTTACCACTGATTGTTGTTGTTGCTGCTGTGGTCTTTGAGAGAAATTTCGATTTGTTTGGATTGCGGCTGGCTGGGTCAGCACTCGCCGGCTTAACATTTTCCTTCTTCTTGCCCACAAATGGGGGCGTGGCAGCGATTTTTAAATAGTTATTAATGACAGCATCCGAGCTATTGCTGTTGCCGTAATTTCGACGTTCATCCTGAACAACGGGCAGAAAATTGTTCTCAGCCCCAAAGTTACGTTGCGCCGCTGTGCGATAGGTGGCGCCAGTGTTGCTCTGAGCAGAACTATTATTATTATTTTGAGTAGTGCTCAGATTCTTTTCGGATAGATTGTTTTGCTTGTCCCTGGCTTGCGCAGCATATTTATCTAGATAATTGGGCAGTTCTATGTTGTTCAAGGGTTCTTTGGGCAATTTGTCCACAGCCTGTTTGTACTCTCGGATGACATTCAGTTCGGGTGTTGGCAATGGAAGTTCCAATTTGGTTTTGGATTCGGTAAAACGGCAACTGGGCGCATCACAGGCACATTTGGGATCTGTGGCCGGCTCATTGGTGCTGGCCGTGGATGACGATCTCGTGCTGCACGTGCAATTCTCCGACGGACACTTGGGATACTCATATGTCTCCGCTAGCACCTCAACGCCGCCAGCTGCTGGTGAACCAAAATGCACAGATTTCTTTTGTGCACTCGCATCGCTGGAATCTACTTTGTTGCCATTGCCATAGCCAAAGCTGGGCAACGTAAGCGGACCCGGCGCCGAGATGCTGTTTCGCATCTCCTGCTTGTCATTGTCGCAATCGCTGGAGTCCACATCGGGACCTAGCATTGTGCTCGGCTTGCTGAAGGACACGCGGCCCGGCAGATCCGGTTTGGCGCTCTTTGCCAGCAGCGCCGCATTACTCAAGCTCGCCTGGCCACCATTGGACCAGTTGGAGCTGGAAGCATAGGATTTGGATTTGTCGCCGCCACCGTTCGGCATGCTAACCAGAAAACGTTCCAGCTGCTCGCCCTCGCTGCTGTGCGGCGACTTCTGAGAGCAGTCCGACTGATCGTCGGTGGAAGAATTGCAGGCGCTGCGGCACAGCCAGCTGCGCTTGATGGGCTCCTCCAGCAGCGACTTCAACAGATCCGTGGAAGATAATTGGCGCTGAAAATTAGGGAAATATAGTTACTAGCGGTAGATGCCACTTCAGTGTGGATGGCAATCAAACTTGCAACAAGAAAAACTTTCCAGTCTTCAGGGCGATTTTTTTTCTAAGTGTAATTTATATTTTTTGGATTTATATTGTCCACTTACTAAACGCCTAAGTCCAATCGCTGTACTCACGTTTTTGCTATGTCGCAACTCCTTGTCGCCAAAGTAGACGCTCAGTTTGCGTCCAAACTTGGGATCCGCCGACTGTGGTCGTCCCAGGAAGGGCGAGGAGCGACTGCGCTGCTGCAGAAAGTTGGCGGAACGTGGTCGAAAATGCGGCGTAGGATTATGGAGTGCGGTCAACGAGCGACTATTGTATTTGGCCTTCGATTTCTGTCGTGTGGCGAGGTTTATCTAGTCATGTGTAGAGTTGCGAGTCAAAAAGTTAATACTCCCAGCGAGAGATAGAGAGAGAGTACTGGACTTGCACCTACCTGCGAGCCCCTAAGACACAAATCCATAATAGACACAAGCAAAAAATTGAAATGAAAATTAGTACGCTCAGTTTTCACTTTTCATTCGGAGAGAGAGTTTTCATTTTCGTAGTCGCACTGACAACGACGCCACAGCCAACTGATTCTGAATGTGAACATGGTCGGTTCGGGTTTGTTTTGGCCAAAACCAAAATAAAACCCGCCCCTGGCTGGAATATCGATTAAACGCACATTGCGACCCGGGGACAGCGGCAGCAGATGTGTTCACCACGTTGGTCAGCAAGTGCAACCCCCTAAAAGGGACCTGGACACAGGACGCGGACACGGTTGCCATGGCTAACGTCACGCTTACCCAAGCACCACCCAGATATATCCCCATATCACAGGTGTTTTCTTGCGACACGTGTTCAATTTCCGATTAGTGTACAATTTTTAAAAAACTAAATGACATTTATAAATAGTAAAAACTTAAAGAATATGACCACACCTTGGCCATCAATCAAAATCAACGAAATGCAGAACGTGGCTAACGAGCCCAAGTCAATGTGGGAAATTTATCATTTCATTTGAACGGATTTCTATAATTGAAACTGAAACCAAGGACAGCAACAGCCAATTTGCCGCACAAAGGTCAAAGTACAATCGGATAAAGATATCACAGTAAATACTTTATTCATTGAGTCATGATTTTAAAAACTATTAAAAAAAAACTATTAGCCTTGCCCTTCTCAAAACGAACTTTTGTACTTGCCAGAATTTCCAATTTTATAAGACAGACAATCTGTTTAATCTGTTTATATGAGCATTGCGTTTCTAGCTGTCAATGGTTTTTGAAAATCGAATCACTTTTAACAAAGATATGTCAAGATAGGATAGGTTAGTTGGAAACTGCACCCAAGTGGATTTTGTTTTCGAGTCCGAACCGAATTTCCAACTGTAAGTCAAGCCATGATCCAAAAGCCCTGGTTTTAAAAAATCGGTATAGTTTCGACAGAGTTATGGATGGTTTGGACCTGTTTCCCAGTGAATTCTCTATGATTGAACTTTTAGCAATGAATTTCAAGCCAAAATCGCAAATTTTGAACGCAAAAAGCTCCAGTTTTGAAAAATTTTGATCACTTTGGACAAAGTTTTTAGATGAATTTTGAATCAGGAACCATTTTTCTAACTACAAATTGGATTGCTAATTTTGAGTTTTCTTTTTGTAAATTGAAACAATTGTTTTTGTTTTATTAATAATAATTTATTTAAATAAAGCAAATTGTTTGAAGTAAACATAGTTAAGTGCAGCTGGTCGTCAAAACACAAACTCAAAGTTTGGCGACCGCCTCAACAGTTGGCGCATACTGTGTGTGTCGTGTGTGTTGTGTGTGTCGAGTGTGTTGTGTGTGTGAGTCGTGTGTGTTGTGTGTGAGTCGTGTGTGTGTGTGTGTGGGATACTGACTGATTGCGCAAAGCATAAAATTAAATTTGGCAACATTTCTCATAATGAACTTAGTGGCTAACACAAAATACACAATACATAGTTGAATGGTTTTTTTATCTTTTCTCATATTTCCTTTGATTAATAACAAATTGCACTAAAACGCCCCCAAGCGGACGGCAGCGGCACTCAATCCGCCCGGATGACAGGCGTGACGAGAACTTCACCATTCTGTCCATCGTTCTGTATGTCAAACTTGAGTTTACTCAACTCCTGCAGTTGGGCATCCGCTGGCGACGCTGGCGCCGCATCCGTAAGAACCTGCACCTTATCCGGATAGTTATTCTCACCGCCACCCAACTCCTGGGCGAAACTGACAACGGTCTTGGGCTCATAGTTGACGCCGAGAGCGCCGCTGGGATCGGGTGTGGCTACACTGGGCACATCGCTGCTATGTCCATTTGTATGCGATATGGTTATCGATGCCTCTTCTGTTGCCTGATTGCTGCTGATGCTTTCTGAAATTGAAGCTGGAGTAACTACCTCCACTTTAGCTTCTACGGAGGCGGGCGTGACTTTGACTTGCTCCTCCTGCTCCGTCACTTGCTCATCCTCCTCCTCCTCACCTGCTACAGCCTTGTTGACCTCTTCAATGGCGTTGGCCACATCCTCGGCCGCCACATCGTGCGGCTCCAGTACCTGACAATTGGTTAGGGGTCGTTCCTGCTTAGTCTGTTCCTGCTCCAGCTCCTTGTGCTCCTGCGCCTGCTCCTGCTGCAACTTTTCCTCCTGCAGTTTCAGTTGCTCCTTCACCTCCTGCTCCCGCTTCTCCTGTTCCTCCCTCTGCTGCTGCTCTCGCTTCTGCTCCTCTTCCTGCTGCTCACTGTGCCCATTGCTAGGCTGCTCCTGGCCATGTCCATTCTGCACCACCTCCTGCTGCTGCAGCTCCTCCTCCTCAATCTTCGATGGCACCAGCGGCATTTCCAATGCTGGCACTATAGCCGGACTGGCCATTGTCTCGACGAAACTGGTGCGATTCGGTGAATCCGGTGAGATCATGACATGCGTAAAATAGCCACTGCGACGATTCTCAAAGTCCAGCACATTCTCCTTGGCCAGACGCTCCTGAATGCGTCGCTGTCGCCGTATAAACTCCGGCACATTGTCATCCGACTCGCCATCCGCTGGGAGCGATGCCAATGGCTCCGCTGGCTGGGCACGTCGCAGCACCACCTTGGCGGCCTCATTGGACTCCGCGCTGACATTGCCATTGCCGTTGGTGAGCAAAGGCGAGGGCTTAAAGACGCCATTGAACTTGGTGCCGACCACAAATTTATTATTGTTGGCGCACTTGTAGGGATTGTAATTGTTGTTGGCTGTCGCTTGTGGCGACAATGGATTCACATTGCTGTCGTCTTCGTCGGCTTTGGGTGAGTTACGTGTGCCAATTGTAAAGTTCGGTTTGCCATGACTGATCAGCAGTTTGGTTGCCGGCGAGGGGCTCTTATCGCTGAGGGGCGAGGGCAGACCGCTGCGGATTTGTATGCTCGGCTTGTTGATGGTATCGGCCATGTTAACAGCTATCTGTATGTGTGTGTGCGTGAGAGAGTGTTGTGTTGTTTCTTAAACGCGCTTTTACTTTCCGTTCGTCTCTAACGGTGCTTCGCCTGTGTTTAGCTGTAAATAAAATAGCAGATGTTGCCAAAAACACGGAAAAAAATGAACAACAAATTAGTTAAATGCAAATTTTTGTGTTTTTTTTTGTTATTTTTGGTTTTAGCCAAATCATAATCATGCTCAATTTTGCGGTGAAAACGCAGCCAGAAATCAAATGATTAAATTGGCCAAACGGAAATTATTATTGATTTTGGATTTCTTGATTATAGACCTAATGAATTGCGTTGAACTGCTTTCTTTAAGCTATTCAGTCTTAAAACTCTTTTTATTTATTTTCTAGATTTTTTATCGCCCCGGGCACTTTTAATGTGACTCATCCTCAATAAGTTTGATTAGCCTCACTTCAGCAGGCAGCAACTATTCATCGTTTTTTTTTTCAGTTTCTGTTTTTTTGTTTAAACCTTTATATTATTAATCAGCACTGGAATTTAATTCCCAACTTATTGATAATCCCAGAAGTTTATCATATCACAAATGAGCTAATCAAAGCTGCAGCTGATTTATTAGACAATTGGAAAAGCTTAATAAAATGGCACAAAGTCCACCGAATAAGCTTAAAGTTAAATTCTAAAGTCCAATTCTAAACGCATTTTGTAAAATTATAAATAATAAATTGTGTGTGTATATATATGTATATAGAAATATTGTCGACGTATAACCTGTTCAGGCTTAATCCATTACAAATTTACAAGCCTATAGAAAGGTGTATACTAAAAACAAGTTGGAATGCTATAGCGAGAGAGAGAACTCGACTAGGAAATACCCTCAACTCAGCTGTTCTAAGTTTCTTCTTCGATCTTATATATCTTTTATATAGTAGATCAATTATATATCAGTGTATAATATAGCAATTGAAAGTCTGTATCTTTATAATTGAGTTTTTTTATTGCTGTCAAAAATCGATTTTTATCGATATTTGCGAAATGGCGAAACTTGATGTGCGCATGATAAACATGAACTCATATTAAATTTGAAGTCTCTAACTTTAAAACTGGCTGCTTCATAAATTAGATCCATCTATCTGCCACATACTACATCATTTTATAATACAACTTGTTCGCTTCAATCACAACTAAAGATTGCAAGATTAGACTAGCAATTCCACAGAGTTTGAACAGCTGGAATATAATAGAATTATAGGGCAGCGACAAGATATCTTTATGGACAATCATAAGTCAGTTATTTTGATGACTAAGAATTTTCCTTAGGCTTATCAGCCGGGTTATATAACAATATTTGTGCAATTTGTTGTAGCTTTATCTCAGTTCCACGTGCTATCAATCA
The DNA here is from genome assembly GCA_035042265.1 of Drosophila imparisetae. Lineage (NCBI taxonomy): Eukaryota > Metazoa > Arthropoda > Insecta > Diptera > Drosophilidae > Drosophila > Drosophila imparisetae. The sequence continues at coordinate 1,594,491 of JAWNLP010000145.1, read as the reverse complement.
CATGGCAAACACACTCAATACTCATCAGCAATGCACAAGTTTTGCATTTAGTTATTTACTTTCGCTGGCAATTGACTCATTTTTTATCGCTTGTTAGCTTTTTTTTTAGCTACAGTTTCACACGGCGTATGCGTAATTACGTAATGAAAAGCCCGTCCAGGGTCATCAAGTGGTCATTGTCGAAAAAAACAAAAACAAAATCCAAATGCCATTGATTGTTTATAGAGCTATGTACTATGCTTAAATATCAATTAACTGGTAGTGAGCAGAGCAACCGGTGCAAATGACAAAGCTACATGGTTTTTTTGTTACGGCCTGGTCTAATTGGCAGGCGCGCAGCCCACGGCACACATCGATCAAGTGCATGTGACTAGCCAACTAGCCAACTGGCTAACTGGCTAACTCACTCAGTGACTATCTGACTGATTGACAGACAGACTGACTTTATATATATACATGTTTGACCAATTGTTTTGCCTGCGTCTTATCAATATGTCACACACACACACAGACGATCACAACTGATATGAGTTTAATTTTGATGGCCAAAGCCCCTGCCACTCCCCACACACACCCCTCGCTATGCCCCCCCATATCTTATCCCCGCCTTACAATGTCTGTCAGCAATTTAATTAAGCACTGCACAATTTACGGAGTGCTGCACTGCAGCCAATCATAAATTCTATGCGCATTCAATTACTTAGTCAAAGGTCAGCTTCACAGTTTATTTGATTTTATTTTCAATTTTATTGCCCACTTGTAATTGAACTTACTATTGTTTGTTACACTCAGAAAAACAAAGTTTCCCCACCAGTAAGTCAATTTATAAGATTGTAGGTTTTGGCTTATAAGAAATCAAAGTTTTCACTTAAGATTTTTCTAAATTATAGCAAAAATATGTGAAGAATTCTATATATATATATATATTGTATGTTGCTGCTGTTCTTTCTGTTTTATGTCGTCTGGCCTTGGCAATTGCGACGCATATAAATTAGCTAAATAAGTGCCAAGTGCAAATAATTTTATTGATTGAGAAACTTGTTTGGACAGTTTAAACAGCAAATGTTGACGAAGTCTAAAATTGGCTTATAAAAAGTAAAGTTAATAACTTAATTATTCGAGTTATGCATTATTATTTATTCTTTATATGTTTTTCGACTTTAAGTAACAGCTGAACCAATAGCATTATCAAACTAATCAAGTGCATTTTGTTTAACACTTCAACCTGTTGACGCAAAGTACACTTGTTTAGTGTTCCTTAACTTATAAACCGACGGAATTGGACTATTGCTTGATGAGTAAGACTGGATATCAGCCGGAGCTCCGAATAGTGACATAGTGACTTAATTATTCCGTTGTTGAACGTGCCAAATAACCAGTTTTTATTTATCTTTCGCCCTCCCCAAAAGCCCATGACAAACAATTAAATAATGTGAAACAATTACACTAAAATAATTTCATTTAAGCCAAACGCAAATAAACCGCACAAAAATCTTATAGCTTTTTAACTTTGCCGACGGCGGCATATTTTTATGGCCATTTGGTTTGGTTTGGTGTTTTGTGGGTGGTTTTTATGGGTGGTTTCGGCGGCTCGCTAATTAAACACAAATATGCAAGGCAATTCAACGACAACTGTTTACAGCAAAAATAAATCAATTAAGCTGTTTTGCACATTTTTTTCCTTGTTATTTTTTCTAATAATATTTGCCCATTGTCGATTTAACGACGGCGGAGCTACAGCAGAAGCTGCACTTGAAAATACAAATTGACCTTGAAATTGGTATTTTTTGTGTGGAATATTTCGGTGCTAAAGTTTATTTGCAGATACCCTGCAACTTTGGAAATGTGCTAAATGGGCTACTTATTTATAAAGGCAGAAGTATACATAAATTGGAAAAGTATAAAGGGTAGAAGGCCAAGCCCAAATCAATTCAGCATATACGTTCTCGTATAGGCAGCTTAATCTAATCGGGTATGCAATAAATAAATTGCCATGGAAAGAATCAGATATTCTACCAGGGTATCTGTTAAGCGAGTCCTCTCGACTGGAGCAATCATTCTTGTTTATATGTTTGTATCTTAGAGCCATGAAATTTGCATAAGGCGAGCGAGAACTGTGCCTAATTTGAATATTATACGTTGACTACAACAAATTGCACTTAAAAAAAAGCCAACTCGCAAGAATAGTTGTTGAGTAATTTTCAAGTTTATAAATAGTCATTGATTGGCAAAAAAAAAACAAAAAAAAAGATAAAAACAATTATGCACACGTATGAATATATGGTATGCTGTATGCTTTATGTATCTCTAAAGTTTCCGCTTGAATATTGCTCTTGAGCTCCACCAAGAAAACCGGCTTTTGCCCCAAGACCCTGGCTGTGAGGCATAGAAAGCGAAAGTATTTACATTGTAGCCTCCTGATTTACAGCTGTAAATTCAAATTTGCAAATCAAATGCTAAAAACCTAAATTTATAGTCAATCAACTTTCTTATATTATTTGAACTAAACCGTCATATGATAATAACGCTTATCTAGCTCTCCATTTAGCCAACTTTTAAAGCTTTCAGCTATTTATGGACAAAGAAAAATAGCAACAAAAAAAAGGAGGTTGATTTGAGCGAAAAAAATCTGTTGAAAATTTGAGGTGTGAATTGCTGGTGTGACAAATGCCCCGAGACAATACAGAAAATACCAAAACAAAAAAAAAAACGTTCCAACAGAGCACATAGAGCTGGGCAATAAAAGAGACCCGGCCCAAATCCCAGAACCCGAACCCAAAAAAATATATACTCAACGGCCATTCACATTCGTTCAAGTTTTGGGTTACTTCTCTGTCTTTTTGTTGCTGTTGTTGCGTGAGTTTGGTGCGTCTATCATTGGTAAATCAAATTGGTTACTTGGCCCCCTTTTTATATATATTTTTGTTTTTGGCCTGAAGAAGTGAGGTGTGTGTGTGTGTGTGTGTGCGTGTCTGTTGCCAAGTCTTCTGTCTGTATCTATGTGAACTATCGCACCGTCTCAAGCCGTGTTATTGCCACAACAATTGCATTGAGTTGTTATTATTCATATTATTATTATTTTTACGAGTATGAGCATCTCAACTTGTCTCGCTTAGCTTAACTGGAAATTGCGCAGCTGCACTTGGAGAAACACACTGATCTAATTTTAAATAAATAGACAAATGATTTTTTGCATATTTTTAAACAATTCTAAAATCAACTATAACAGCTATAACATCATTATAAGCATTTTTGTGTAATTTGTTCTGGCTTCGAATTTCTGACGTTGGGCTTGCTTTGTATTCGATTTTTTCAAGACATTCGTTTGAGGTCCATATATTAATAAATGCATATAGAAGCTGTTGTTGAACAGACACTAATCTTATCGTGCCACTCATAAAGCGGCAATAACTGTTTTTTGGCAACGTTTAAAAACAACTGATAAGCTGCATCATAATCCAAAAAATTCAACAACAACAACTCAAGAATGTAAAGTAATTTATTATCTAATCACATGATTAACGGCCTCAACGAGAAAGAAAGTGAAAACGGAATGCATTAAAAACCACAAGCATTAAAAACAAAAAAAAAATAACGAATACTTCAAGCTGGGTTCAAGGCACGAACCCATTGCACATAACGGTAAAAATACAGAGTTGCTTTTGCATGCAAGCGAGCGCAAAAATCCAAAAAAAAAGTGAAAACCATTTGCCGTTTAAATGCAGCCCAGCCAAACATTTAAATTGCCCACGTGTATGTGTGTGAGTGAGTGTGTGTGTGTTTAGTTGTATTCATATTACACTAGACGCATCAACGGTCAATTTTTGAGAAGAACAACGAATATGTGGAGATCTGCGAAAATTTACAGAAACGCGACAATTGGCCACACTTTGGCAAATTTAACGGACGAACAACACAATTTTTACAGTCACGCACAAAAGTTAAGCGGCTTTTTTGTCTTCGCTCTTTCTAGACTTTTGCGATTTTTGCTGCGAACAACGCGACGTATGCGCAATTGTAATCGCATATAGAATGCGCTCTCAGTTATGATTTACACGTTAGAAGTATTATAATTATTATTTTTATATTTTTGGTAGTGTGATTAGCAAGCACAACAACACACGCACCTCTCTAACTGTGTGTGTGATTATGTGTGATTTTATTGTTGCTGTTGCTGCTGCTGCTTGTTATTGTTGTCGCTTGTCCGCTGCGTTACCGTAAAACGCCAAAACGTAACTGAAACTGAACCTGAACCCAACTTCAACTCAGACGAGCACCTCGCTGCTGCTGCTGCTGCTGCTGCTGCTGCTGCTGCTGTAGTCGAGTCGTTGTCAGGCTGTCGACGTCGACGTCGTCGTCGTTGCTGTTTATGTTGTTGCTGTTGTTACTGTTAACTGTTATTGTTGTTGTTCGGTTATCGCGCAAAGTGCTCGTGCGCATAGCTGGCGCAAAATAAATATGTGAATCAAAAACAAAAAATACACAAAGCAAGGAGAAAAAAGAAAATAAAAAAGTTGACGCTTAATAACTAAACAAATGCCCTACAGTGTGAAAGGTAGATGCTGTTAAATGTAACCAAAACATTTCACCTAAATAAAGAAAACCAAAAAAAACTTTACTTTAATTGTTGCACAAATTATGCATAATTTGACCACAAATTAATGGCGTTTCCGACACTTGATGTTGTTTGGCTAACCAAAAATCAAAGAACTGACATTAACGGTTTTTGCAAATAGGTTTACCAAACTTGGCCCTTAAGTGCTACACATTAAATGCGTTTACACGTGCTCACTGCACGTGATTAACAAGATCATGAATTATGCAAGTCGTTCAAAGTTGCTTATGGCTCTTGTTTTTATTTTCTTGTATACAGCAACTACTTTGCACAATCTTGACTCATAGTTTGTGCACTCGATTCAATATGCTTAACCAACAGCAGTGTTACAATAATAATAACATGTTTAGCGTAATATAGGTCAGAGATTGCAGTTGTTAACTGCTTTTCAAAGGCTGCAATTATTACTTATTTGAACACATTCATATATGAAATTTATTTTATCAGGCACGGAGACCTGTAAATAACTTAAGACTTTGGCAAATAAACAAATACTTTGTATGACAGCTTTATCAGTCATTCAAGAGGGGCCAACAAAAGCGTTGTTCATTTAAAATAAGCTCGAAGCCAAAGATAAGAATCTTAACCCAAACTGAATACGAATTTAAATATGAAGGCGGATTTTAAGAAATGGGAAATAAAACTAATTTTTACAAAAAATCAAAAATATAAAAATCCCATCGGGATTACCCAATCAATATACATATAAGGCAGGAATCTTACCCAAAAATAACATTTCTCAAAAGGCAAATTAAAGTAATTACACTAGAAAATTAAAAATATGGCAGCAGCAACAATTACCGCAACTGGAATTCCCCTTATTAGCAACAACAAAGCTAAGCACGTTGTTAATCTGATATTTTATTTGTGCGAGAATAACAGTTTCATCACGTTTACTTGCTCGCATAAACGTTCCAGCAAAAAATGAGAAATACAAACACAAATTGTTAACAGTCGCTTCTCGTATCGATTTGATAACTTTTTGGCAACACCAATTTTGGTCGTGTGTTATTCTCACTGATGGCTTGAAGCGATACAGGTACCCCTACCCCCAAAAATAAAAAATAAAAAGTGTGTTTTCCGATTACACACCCTGAAGCGTGATGCGGGCGAACTTCCGCGCAGCAATATAAATAATAATTTATAAACATACTTAATGCGTTTTGGCCGTGAAATGTGACCAAGGCGCTCAAATCAAAAGCCGTTTGACTTGTGAGTGTGGCCAAGTGCAGAAAGAGGCGGCGAACGCGAAGGAGGTGGTGGAGAACGAGGGGAGTGAGGAGAAGGTGACATTCAAGGCGTGGACGAGATAAAACGGTACACGGTATCGCTCTTAATAAGCGCTCGTTGCTTCGTAAACTGGTATATATGTGTATGTGTATGTGCGCCTGTGTGTGTCTTTTCTATTCACTTGCACAGTGTGCTTAGGAAAAGAATCAAGTTTTTGTACGTAATGCTCAATATCAAAATGTGCTAATAACTGGCTGCAGAATTTTTTTTCTGCTACATTATTTGCACATCATAACAATTATTGGGTGTGCAACTGTAACTGGTGTTGGTATTCGTGTGTGCATGTTAAAGTCGTTATTGTTTCTTAGCCTTTTTTTACTACAATCTATATTTGTCTAGTTGAACAACACTAATTGACATACAAACACACAGCCCGAGTGAGAGAGAGATGGAGAGAGAGAGAGAGCGATTCGTCAAGACGAACGTGCACTTAAGCCGGCATCGCAGTCAGCGTCGCTCATAACCTTGACAAAGAAAATGTGTTCAATTAGCAACACTAATTTGCGTATAAAGAGTGCAACAACAAAAGACTGATTGACCGACTGGCGCTGAACAACACTAGAAAGCATTTATGCCACATTTATCATAACTAGAAATTCTTTTCATCAGCTGCTGCAATCGTGCCAATTTAAAGAAAATACCAAAATACGCACAACACACGCAATTCGCTGAAATTCTATTTCTCTTCACTTCACATTTTGATTGGCTTAATTATGCGATATAAATACAGTTCGTCCCCATATCTGTATGATAAGTTTCTTGTCCATAGTTTTTTTTGTTCGAAGCTAGCTTTCTTTTCTCATATGGTAAATTTGTTGGGCGCTGCCAATTAAAATAGAAATTGTTTTGACCTACCAAAAATGTGTTTATAGCTCGCTTACTGCATTTGCATAATAAATTACAAATTGCTTGTAACACTCGAAACGTATCATATACAAAAATTATTTGTGTGGCTTGTTATTTTTGTAATTGTTGTTATTGCAAATCACACGCGTTTTGTTGGGGTGCACAAAAATTAAACTTTCGAAACTCTCGGCTTACTGGCTGTGTTAAATTGGTTAAGCGCAAAAACGCTCTGCACAGGCGCATAACGTGTTTTGAACTGAGCGCAAAGTCGACTGTCGATCGACGGTCGGTCAACAACAGCAGCGCGCGCAGCTTTAACAACAAAAACAAAAAAAGAATAACAAAAACAAAGCAACAACATGCCTACAAAGCACCAACAATAGCCAGCTTTAATGAATGAAAGTGTAAATTTTTTTTTTGCCTCAGCTGTCTCTATTATTGTTACAATGACAATGTGCACTTTTTGTGCATAGCTTTGCGGGGCCGATCGGCACAATGACTGTCCTTTATATTCCCACAATGGACGTAAAAAAAAAACAATGCGCAAAAGCATGACTAAAATCCAACAACAATATACATAAATATTTGAAATTTAAGCGCGCACCTCGCATGCACAGACTTATCGATACTGCGATGACTGCGACATGTTTTGCAACACTTGCTGAGTAGCATGTATCGATATTACCACAAGTGGCAGCACAGACACGCACAGCTGTTCTTGTCTGCCGTTGAAGAAGAAGCAGCATCGTTTTGCAAGAAGCTTATTTTTCGCTCAAAATTCACAGAAAACATGGCTGGACGTGAAGCCGTCAAACGTGCCGTGCAACAAGTGCGTCCTATCCTCTCCGTGGATCGCGATGAGGCGCGCAAGCGAGCCCTTAATCTCTACAAGGCCTGGTATCGTCAGATTCCCTACATTGGTAAGTCCGTTTTGTTATGTCATCAAAACTCTCGGCTCCAACGGCAATTATAAACAAAAATATATATGCATTAACAGTTATGGACTACGATATACCCATGAGCGTTGAGCAGTGCCGCGATAAATTGCGCGAGGAGTTTGTCAAGAATCGCTCCGTGACCGATATCCGCGTCATCGACATGCTAGTCATTAAAGTAAGTCCTCTATTTCGGATCCATGATCCATCAAGAAGTATTCTAATTGCTCAACTCGATTGCAGGGTCAAATGGAGTTGAAGGAATCGGTTGAGATCTGGAAGCAAAAGGGTCACATTATGCGCTATTGGAAAGAGTCACAGGAACCCAAACCCACAGATTTTCTCTCCAAGTTCATTCAGGGCGTTAATTAGCTTTAAACAAAAACAAAAAACCAAATGCAATTGCTTTACAAATTTAAATAGTTTAAATTTAAATACAAGTTTGTTTGGCATAAAATAATCATTGAATCTTGTGGAATTAATTGATCATGTACATTTTGAATCAAGAGAAAAAACTCAGACAGCAACAGAAACAGCAGTCTTCAGATTTAAAATAAAAGGGAAATTTAAAATATACCTTTGCAGCAGCAACAGGAATTTTAGTTTCAGCTGGCTAAAATAATTCCCAGTAATTTTCGGGCGCGCTTTTCAAGCGCTTGATTTTTGTTGTTTATTCAATAGAAAATGACTCATCTCTATATAAGCCCGATATATGTATATATACATATATATACTCTTATTGGTTTTTGTTGGTGTATGTCGAAAAAAAACAATTTAAAATCAAGATAATATGTTAATGGTGTGTTGAGGATGCTGTGGTTTGTTAACTGATTGATTGATTGATTGATTGATAGGTGCGGACAGTCTTCAAGCTCTCGTTAGCTGTGATCATTAACAGGTTTTCTTAAATTCTATGCAGGCATGCATTTTCAGGGTACCAATTCGAGCAGAGTGTCCAGTGGGCTAATGGAATTCGAGAAGAGATCGGTTGTTATATCATCATAGTCCAGGCCCAGACTCTCCAGCTCCGTAAAGCAATCATCACTAAAACCGGGTATCTCCAGTGAGTTGTTCGACTTACTGAACGCATCATGGCGATTGGTGTAGCCGATGCGTTCCCGAAACATATCCGCCAACTGATCATCGCTCAGCTCCACCGAGTGCACCTTCTTGGAATGTTGACGGATTCTGCAAAACAATGAAAAAAGCTGTTAAATCTTGTCGCTAAGAGATTGCTGCTTTGCGATACTCACTTGCCGCGATCAGCAAACTCCTCGGGACAGTGCTGGCACTTGTACGGATAGTCCATGTGCTCGTACTGATGCTGACGCAGTCGAGCACGCGAGTTCGCCTCAAAGCTGCAATTGTCGCAGCGCCAAATCTTGAGTTTTTGATGCGAGCGCTGTTCGTGTTCGCGGAGCAGTGCGTAATTCTGAAATGTGCTGTCACAGCTGCGACAGGTGACCACCTGCTCCTCGTGGACATGGGCACGCTCGTAGTGCACCCGCAACTCGGCGGCGTTGACGTAGTTCAGCGAACACTTGTCACAGTGAAAATGTCGCTCCGAGTGCCGCTTGCGATGCACAGCCAGCGAATCGCTATTCTTGAAACTCTTCAGGCATATCTCGCATTCGTGCAACGTGTGCACAGCGTGCTCCTGTTGCAGGTGCAACTCGTATTTGCGTATGCTGCTAAACTGCTCTTTGCAGAAGGTGCAGTGCACCGGCTGCTTCACCTGGCAGAAACGTTGATGAGCCTGAAGGCTGCCCTTTAAATTGAATACCTTATCGCAGGCGGTGCACACAAATTGTTGAGGCTGCTGCTCGACTGAATTGGCAGATTGTTGCTGCAACTGTTGTTGTTGTTGTGGTTGCTGCTGCTGTTGTTGCTGAAACTGTTGTTGTTGTTGTGGTTGCTGCTGCTGCTGCTGTTGTTGCTGCTGTTGTTGTTGTTGCTGTTGTGGTGTGTGCATGCGTGTATAGTGTGTGCGTGCTGAGCGCTGATCCTTGAAGATGCGCCCACAGGCGGGACAATTCTGCTGCACATAACAATACATTTCTGCAAGTGGTGATATAATATATATATTATATATTTGAAATTTCGACTCCTTTGCAGACTTACCAAAATCCCCATCGATTTTGTGATGTTCAATCAGATGCTGTTGCATATCCGAGCGACTGTTTGTCACATAATCATTGCATGGACGACACTTAAAGCTTTGATCTGTAAATAATTTCAAAATAAGGACAGATAGTAAATAAATATAGAAATGGATAGATAACAATGAGTCTAGATAACTGTACTGTATATAATATATATTATAGCTCTTGGGATCAGCCTTTCAGTTGTAGTTGTGCTCTATTATTAGACAGTTTGCAAAGGAAGCTTTCACCCACTTTTTGTCAGGCCAATGATATCATCCTCGGGCACATCACAGCTGTGGGCACGCATATAGTGTGTCCTCATCTGTTTGGCCTCCGTGTGCGTCTGTTTGCACATGCTGCAGCTGAGCAGCGGTATCTGGACATTGATCTCCCTGCTGGGCGTTGATTTGCTGGTCAAACTGCTAATCAAGCCGTTGCCACTTGTGCCTTCCAGCTGCTCTTCCTCCAAAGCTAAACAGAAGATACATTATTAACACATATTAAATATTTATGTACTTCATGCATACATTTTAATAATGTGGCTTTGATGGACTCAATGCATTGTAAATCGTGCGTTGTTTGGCTGCTGCTGCTGCTGTTGTTGACATCATCGTTGAGCGTCATGACGAGGGCACGCTGGATGAGATCGAACTCCACATCCCCATTCTTGTTATTGAAATTATAATTGTTGTTGTTCTCGGCGCTGCTTTTAATGCCAGCCCCGACAGATTGGTTGTTCTCATTTGTAATACTAGTGTCATAGAAGGTTTCGCTGTTCTTCGCATCGGAGCCATCGTTCTCATCCTCCTGATCTTGATCATTGCTATCATACTTAACATCAAATAAGATGACTGTGTGCAAAGGGAATGAATATGAATATTTTTAAAAATAAAAAAATTCCTGCCAATCTCTACCCGCTTACCATCATCCTCCGCGGGTGGCTGCCGGTTGGTTGCTATGTCCGCATCGAGGCGTGGCACTTTGGCACCCCGCATATACAGCACATTCTCCTCAATGGGCGCTGTTATCCCATCGTAGCTCTCCACAAATTGTTCAAACTCCTGACTGAATTGATTCCAATTCAACATCTCACTGCTGCCACTCGCCTTGCGCTTCAGCTCACCCGACGCACCCTTCATCGTCGTCGTCGTCATCGGCTTGACAATTTGCGATTCAGCAAACAATTTCCGATTCGATTCCAGTGTCAATTCCACAAAATGCACGGCCACCTCGAGGGCGCGACAGCAGCGTAAACAGATCTGCATGGGCCACCTGTAGCCGCCGGCGGAGCGAGTGGTTAACGGTATATTCGTGCACTGGCGCAATCCCTGACCGTAGGTGCGCACTTTCTTCAGTTCCGGTATTTTCGCATCCAGTTTGACCGTCTGGCGACCGACGGCGAGGCAAGCGCGGCATTTTGTATTGTTCGCTTTGTTCGTCGCCAGCAACGCGTTCCATTTTGCAGCATCCGCTGCGGCGGCCATTCGGACAAACACGCACTATATTCTCTTTGTTCTTGTCGTGTGTGTGCTCGCAAACGTTTATAATTTTGTATAAGTTTCAAATCGTTTATAACAATGTTGGTTTACAGTTATGAAGCTGACAATGCCGCTATGGTTTTTTTTTGCATGTTCTCGCTCGCAAAATGTTGTTAGAGAATCTTTAACTATGAGAGTGGCCAGACTGTTTTGTTTTGTGGGCATTGTGAACCAGTTCTATTGAACGACGTCATATATCGTGTGAGCTGTAATTATTTTCTTAGTTAAACCTATTATATTTATTATTCACTTTAAATATGCTCAAGCTCAACTAAAGTCAATAAATAATTTTTAGTTCATCAAATGGTTGCAGCCAAGCGAGCACAATCGATATCTTACATGCAACTATCGATTGGCAGATAAGATAAAAGACGGTTGCTCACGAACCGCTCAATTTGAAAGCTGTGAAAGTAAACTAAACGTTTTTATATTGTTTCTAGTCAGGTGTAAACTTAGACAAAGATTGTCTAATATTTGGACTTCTAAGCATAAAAAGATCAAAGATATTTGTTCTTATGGTCGTTACATAAGTATATGTGTTTTAATTTACACTATTTTTGTTATTGTTTTGTTTAACAATTACAGGTGTTTAAAAAAATCGTTTTGTTTTGTGATACGTGAATTCCTAAGTGTATCAATATGTACATCGATATTAGCAACATTCAAGATTGTCTACGTTTTTTTTATACTGCTAACATAATATGTATTTAAGTAATAGCGCATGTATTGGATGAAATTTTCGATTAATTTCAAACTGATAATCTTAAAGACTATAAACTGAATATTAAATAATATGCATGTGAAACAGAAAAAATATACCCCTTTCGCAAAGGTACATTGAAAAAAATAAAAAAAAGATGCTAATTATGATATTGCAATGTGCCAATGTGCAGTGTGCTTAAGGATAGACATAAATAAAATGTGCCGTGATTGGTGCTTAGCATATATAACTTAACAATGGTTGAGGGAAACAATATGTTTAACTATAAAGCTAACTTTGTACATTAATAATTCATGTCTCTGTCCAACTTGAGGCGTCGTCAAATGGCTCCGATCACCGCAAATCGCGTAATATTATTGATGGCGTTGAATCATTTGCACAATATATTTTATCAATTTCCGCATCCGTCAACTCCCATTTGTGTTCCCGCATTGCATGTCGACGGAAACTAAAAGAAGATAATTATTAATATATACATAAATAATGTATATAATATAGAGAGACTTACGGATTACGGCGCATATAGGTGCGCACGCACTTGGGGCATTTGTAGCAGTGGGTGCCCCGGTGCATGGACATGTGATTCCTCAGATACAGACTGGTCAGTAAATCTCGTCCGCACACCGAACAAATATATTGCACAGGCGTGTGCGATGCGGTCTGATGTCGCTTCAAATGATGCTTGTAATTGAAGGTTTTCCTACACCCATCGATGCCACATTTGAGTGGACCGCTATTGGCACGATGATCGGACGGAACATGTTGCTCCAACTCCGTGCTAACCTGAAACTCCTTGCAGGGCGCTTTGACCGGCGCATGTCGCTTCATGTGATAATTGAGGAGGGTCACAGTGCGATAGGAGGCATTACAGATCTTGCACTGATGCTGATAGCTGCTGCGTGGCGAGGACATCGTGCCACTGGAATGTTGCTGCAGCTCGTGCTGCAACAGTTTGGCCAGCTCGTCGAACGTTTGATTGCATTGCTTGCACACATAGATGGGGGTACGGGGCAGACGTGGACGCAAATCCTTAACGGGCGACGGCTCCAGAGCGGCAGTCAGCAACTTATCGCTGCCATTTAGCAGTAGAGGCGGAGGCAGAGATGCCAAATTAAAGCTATCATCGTTGTTGTTCTTCAGCGTTGTGGCATCTGCCACGTTGCCAATGAAGTCAAGATCAAAGTCAAAAGACGTGGGCGTTGGAAAAAGCGATGAGACTGCAGACTGTTGCGTTGTTGGTGTAAAATCTGTTGTGCTTTTTGTTGTTGCAGAAGCATCTGCCTTTGCAGTGGCAGTTTTTCTTGTTGCTTCTCTTGCGCCAGTTGTTGCTACCGCATTTATAACTTCTTTTATTGCGCCTTTTGTATCCATTTCTGTATCGGAATTTTCCATTTCCATTTCTGATCCTGTCGGTGTCGGCATCGGTGTGTTTAAAAACATTTCAAAGTTTGTATTCAAAATGTGTTGTTGTTGTCGTTGGTGTTGCGGCATGTTTTGGGCATATTTGGAATTTTAATTGAAATTCATTTTGGCAAAGCTATTGACTCGCTTACCGCATTTTCTATCGCCGCCATCGCCAAGACCAACATCGATATTGCGCTTGTTGCACGACTCCTCAACCGCATGTGCTGTGGCTGTACAGCCATCGCTGGCATTGTTAGGTAATGTGGTTGTTGTCGTCGCTGTCGTTGTTGTTGGCGCCGAACTGGTTGTCAATTGCAGCGCCTGCATCTCAATGATTGTATCCACCAAATGGCTACGCTGCAAATGGCGTGACAACGTTCGCTTTGCCGCAAATGAACGAATACAGCGTGGACACTCATAAGGCAGTTCTTGAAGAAAATTTACAACGATTCCAATTAAGCAACACGTAAAATCATTAAGAATCTTATGTTCAACTTACTGCGTATGATAAACACTTCGTTGGCATGCATGGAAACTGATCAGGTAAAAACAAGAGCATATTATTATATGTAATATATAGTAATATATATCAAATTAGCTTACCCCCATCGTTGATGCCATGATGGGCATTTAAATGCTTGAGCATATCCACATCCAGCTCACCTTCAAAGGGACACTTGGCGCACATCAGCAAGGGATCTAAATATGAGAAACATTAATACATAAATTTAAGCATTTACTTTCATTTCATTTCACGCTTACTTTTGCCCGCATTCATATTTATCTTTTCGATAGCCGCACACGGCACGTCTACCTTGTCGCCCTTGGCCTGCACCATGTCCCGCGTGGGCATCTTTTTGTGAACGGTTTTATAGTGTCGTATGAGCAGGCGTTTCATATTGTACAGATTGGTGCACAGCTCACAGCGATATGGTGCCAAACCTAAAAGAGTAATGGTATTAATAATAATAAAATAATAAATAATAATATATTTTTTAGTTTCACACTCACCGCGATGCACAAACATGTGATTCTCGAACTTGTATTGGCTGGTAAACTTTTTGTTGCAAAATACACAATAGGGTTTCTGCAAATGCTTCGATTGTTCGTCGTCAAAGTCATCCACATCGTCATCGTCGCTGGTTAGCAATAGATTTTGATCGGCAGCCGCATCATTGTTATCATTCTCATCATCATTATCCGCATCATCCTCATCCTCATCCTCGTCATCTTCGTCAGCATCGACATCGTCAACCTCTTCGCCAACTTCGCCATCTTCAAATTCCTCAAATAGATTTTCAGCATCAAAATCCAGACTAATATTATTATTATCGATGACGATATCATCGCCATCCACAGGCATATCGTCGGCGGGTATTGTGCATATGGCTGCCACATCTGTATTATCTATAAACTCCTGCATATCACCAAACGTGCTAGTATTGGGATTTGTTGCTGTTGTTGTTGCCACTGCCTGACTGCTTGCTTCCTGTTGATTTTTTGATGCTGCCTTTGCAATGGTTGTTGTTGTTTTTGACAGGCATTGCTCTGGAAATATTGCAATTGTGCTTGAATCTGTTGATGTTGCGCCCGTTGTTGTTGTTGCATAGAATAAAGAGCTGGCATCCACGACGACATTGATGCCACCCTTTGAAGTCACAGCCGTTGTTGTTATTGCTTGCGGCTCTTGCACCATGCTTGTTGTTGTCGCCGCTGTTGTGGCTGCTGCACACTGCGTCACGGTTGGATCTGTTTTGAGAACAGGATAATATTAGCAAAAATAGTAGCAATTGTATATCAAATATTTAGTACATTTAATGCCCAGAGGAATGTCTGGTGTTGTGTTGCCGTCGCCACTTTTCAGTTTCGCATTGCAATCCTGCTGATCCCTGATCCAGCTGGGACGCAGCTGTATCTCACTGGGTACAATGAGATGCTTATCACTGTAATGCAAGCGCAGCTGAGCGCCGCTCGGCGTCTCAAAAAGACACATATCGCAGGAGAAGATGCGATTGCGATCCGTTAACATTGCCGTCAGCATTGGTGACTTTTCCACTTGACTAGCTTTCGTATCGCTAACGCATACATTATGCTCGCTCGTATAATGCTGAATGAGATCTGCGCTGCGCAGCGAATAATATGTGCACTGATCACAATAGAATTTGGGTAAATCTATAAAAAATAAGTTATTAAAGTAAACAAGTATTTTCTGTATACTATAAACTGCTTACGGCTATGCGTAAGCTGGTGAGATTTGAGGCGTGCCACCGTCGGAAATGCTTTGGGGCACAGTTTGCATTTGTGTTTCAGGGCACCAGTTGATGCTGGCACTGGTCGCGCCTTGGGCTTGACTGCAATAAAAGATAGGGTATACATTAGTCAAATACACTAAATGGTATCATATTCAAGCGCACCTGTTATCTGTGGCAGCGCATTATCGACAGCCATGTGACTCAGATTAATGGCCATTGAATCATAAGTTAAATCGGTTTTCGAGTCACTCAACAGGCTCTCCAGCGTCACATTGGTCGATGTGGTTGTTGCTGTTACTGTGCTGGCCGTATTTTTACTATCATCAATATATTCGAAGACAACGCCAGCATCATTCACCTGCTGCAACGTGCCATCCGGCAAGACCAGAAACTCCGCACCTATGCTCATATTGGCTTTGCTTCCGCTGGCATTTGCCGTCACTGGTTCCGTGAATGCAGCTGTTGGGTTGGGCAATTTCAGCGAGCTACTCGTCAATTGCTGTTCAATGTCACGCAATTGATCCGCATCCAGTTGTGGGTACGTGAAATCTTCGGGCCTCATCACTGTGGGTATCAGCAGCTCCATGTCCTCCATTGTGCACACCTTCACCTGACCATCATTATCCGCAGCAGCAGGAGCTTCTGTGGATAAAACTGCTGTCGCTTTTCTTGTTGTTGTTGCACTGGCAGCCGCCTGCAGCGATTTTCGTAATTTCAACTGATGCTCAATTTGGGCCGTTGTCAAGCCATGCGATTTACGATAGTGTTCCAGCAGCTGGCGATGCTTAAGCGTTACAAAATTGCACAATTTACACTGATGTCGGGACTCTGGGGAGAAGAACAGGTGAGGTGCAATCAGAAAAAATTCACTTAAAGAGACACTCTGGAGAGAAGAAAAGAGTAGGTGCAATGAGAAAAATGCTCTTAAAGATCAGTTTTTTTTTACGAATTAGCGATTGGTTATCTTCGTAGTGCAGCAGATCAAATACTCTTGCATAAAAACCAATAAGAAGTAAGACTTTGTGGGAACTTTAGGATAAATACACATAACATCCCAGATATGAGTCCATGCCACGTTTCATTGAGATTTCTAGACAGCTAAGCTGATCATATGTTTCCTCGTCACGAAGACATCGATTTGTTTTTGTACCTGAATGCATTCGTTGATGATCTTTGAGCTCCAGACGATTGTAGATAATCTCACCGCATATCTTGCATTTTAGGGGTTTCTCCCTGTGCGTGTCCAGCAACGCTGCGCCAGCTTTTGTCTGCAAATCAAATAAAATTTGTTTAAGCAAACCATTCTCAAATTTAAAACCAACATCTCACACTACCTCGATCCTTAGGGCTAAGTGTTGTCCGTTGATGCGCGGTTTCGTTTGCAGCTTGCCCGGACACAGTTTGCGACACAATATTTCGTGGGCACGCAAACCGTTTTGTATGAAATAGTAGGCAATTTGCAAACTTTTGCGGCAATCCACGCAAATGTATTGCGGCAGCTCGGGCGGATTTTCGGTGCGCATGCAAAAGAGCAGTAAACGCAACAGGGGCAATTTGGTTGGGGACGAGGCATCATTGTCATTATCATTGGCATCATCGTTGCCACAGTCGATGAGGGAGTCCAGCTTGAAGAATTCCGCCTCGGATTTGAGGCAACAGCGACATGCGAATTTGTAATTGATTTCCATGTCCGCTGCTTTCAAATGTTTGTGCGCCATGTTGGCACATCTAAATCAACACGGCGGGGGCAGCGGCTATTGCTTTTCTTTTTTTACCCGAATATGCAAAACAAATTGTACACTAATTTCTGGGTCGCGCACTAAATTATTGTTTCGCTAGAAGCGCAGACATTAATAAAAGCATTAACAATGTAACGCGGTCGCGTCGCCGCAGGGTTGCATTTCGCGTATGCATTTTGTGTGAATGGCAAGCAAATAAGAATAAGTTTTTTCTCAACGAAATCAAAAACAAAGACAATTGTTGTGATGCATTTTATAACAATTATTAAGATATACAGCAGTATTAGTCAAACAGCTTTTCGTCTGCATGCATTTTCTTCAAGTGACATTTTAGCAGATAATTCTCGTTATATTGCCTGGCACAAAAAGTACATTTTATAGTTTTTACAGCCAAATGTGTACGTCGATGGACGGCTAAAGCAGAACTGGATTTGGTGCTGATTCCACACTGCTCACATTGATAATTGCGATCGCCGCTGTGCGTGGGCATATGCATCTTCAAATCCCACTTGTTGGACGCACAATAGCTGCACAAGTTGCACTTCCAGCGCGTGGTTCGCTCATGAAATCGATTCCTATGCAGACGCAACTTGCTGGCATGCGAAAATCCTATGTGGCACGTGTCACAAACGTGCGGCAGTTTGCCACAATGCATCCGATACTGGTGACTCTTCAGTTGATCCTCGGTGTAAAAGCGTCGCTTGCACTCATCACAATATACCATTTGTATACTTGCAGTTGGCAAAAATGCCAAAAGTTTCTCATAATAGGCCTGGTGACGCGGGCGAAATCTTCGATTGTTTTTACACATTGCAAATTGTTTGTTGAACCATTTCAGCAAAGTGCAAACACTTTGGCAAATTACTTGTGGCTTTAACGGCACATTAAATCGCTTGGCAAGCTGCTCACTTATCCGTTGAGCACTTTCCATTCGCTCTGCTTTAAAATCCGAGTTTTTTTTGTGTTCCTCACTCCAGAGATATTTCTGCTCCCGCAGTAAATCAATGAAATAAAACATTAACTTGGAATTTGTGTGTTGCAAACTGTAAAAGGGTTGATTGGGTTTATTAATCACATTGTACTAAAAAAAGAAAAGAAAATAGAGCTTATTAATTGAATTAAATTTGAGCTTCAACTTGTATACTTCAATTTCTGTGTCTGACACAACTTCATTTGCAACTTGTCCATCTGATTCTATATTTTCATTCCGCTTCTCGTCGCCCAATTTGCTTAGATGTTCCTCCAATTCGAATTCAGCTTGAATCTCTTCATCCAAATCCAATTGGGAATTTTCCAAGTGATTGCTAAGTGCATCATGGCTAGCTGCCAAGTGGCGGCGATAGAGTGTCCAATCTCTTATGCCAGTTGTGCTGCAAAGACAGCATCTTATGAGAATTGTGCTGGGTGCAGCTAGTTTTAAATAAACTCGCGCACTTTCTACATAATTATTGTTTATATTTTTTGTGTTCATTGTTTATCGCAGCCAGACTTGCCAACTTGTTGCAATTTGTCATTCACACAGCCACACGGTCTTTGGTTATTTTTAGCATATTTTGTAGCCGGTACACAAGTTGTGTATACACCAAATTAACCATTATCTATTTAACGATTTATTCCGTGTGTGTGTTTTTATATTGAATTTAAACGCTGTGTGCTGCTTGAATGGCAAATAGTTATGATATACCCAGTTGGGCTGGAAAACCGCCGACTGGCCTTCACCTGGATGTGCTGAAGGATGACAAACTGGTGCAGAAACTGATGGTAGACGAGAAGCGTTGCTATCTCTTTGGACGCAACAGTCAAATGAACGATTTCTGCATTGATCATGCCTCCTGTTCCCGCGTCCACTCGGCCTTTGTCTACCACAAGCATCTCAATATCGCCTACCTCGTCGATCTCGGCTCCAGTAAATATTCACGCAGCATTTTACTGAAATTGTAAACAATGATTCCTTTTTTTTAGCTCATGGCACATATATTGGCACATTGCGTCTGGAGGCACATAAGCCCACACAGCTGCAGATCAATAGCACCTTTCACTTTGGCGCCTCTACACGAAACTATATACTGCGGGAGCGACCCTCTGCGGGTGGTCAGCACAGCAACATCATGGAGGATCTACCGCTGAGTGAAACCAGCGATGGCGCCTTGCTGGGACTACCAGAGAGTCAAACCGAACTGGATGTGAGTGTGAATGGAGAACTATCGATTCGGTAATGTACTAATTATGCTCTATTTAAGAACTTGACGGAGTACAACACGGCGCACAATCGTCGCATCTCCATGCTAGGCATTGCCGATGACAACAATTTACGAAAACAGAATGCCTTAAAACAGGGACGCAAGCGACGCAATGTGACATTCAATGATGAGGAGATCATTATCAATCCCGAGGACGTTGATCCCAGTGTGGGACGTTTTCGCAATCTGGTGCAGACGACTGTGGTGCCGGCCAAGCGTTCACGCCACGAACCCAATCACATGGGCCTCCACACTGGCGGAAATTTAATTAATGCAAATGCTGTCAGCGCATTGGCCGCCAGTCATCAGATGTTCCAGCAGAGCATTGTGGAGATGAAGCAACAACAGCAGCAACAGCAACAACAGCACCAGCAGCATCAACTGCCATCATCAAATACCAGTCAGAGCACTGCTCATTCTCCGGTGAATTCATTGTATCAGGGATTGCCTGCAAGTGCATATGATGCTGCCCAGCACAAGAGCAGCAGCAGCAGTGAATTTGAGCCCATCTCCCCGATGGGCATTGGCTCCAAGTTGGGCATAATGCTGCCCAATCCGGCGCCAGATGTGACGCCCACGTTTGAGGAGCCGCTACTCACCAGCTCGACAATAGCCCAAAAGTTGGCCATGGCAAATGCAAATGGTACGTTAAAGATTAATTCACTAATCCTCCCTCGCTGCCTTGCTCATATTATTCGAATATTTTGCAGTGCGTCGCTTTGTGGATGAGCTGCATGAGACGAGTGGCGAGGGCGATTCAATGTGTCCGCAAAAGAAGAAATATGCCAAGGAAGCGTGGCCCGGTCGTAAGCCCATGCTGGGCCAATTGTAATTGCAGGACAGGTCATTCGTAAGCTTAATTTTCGTCGTAGTAGTTAACACACACATTAGTTCGGCTTCCCAAAAAAAATGGAACCTTCCCCGAAATCTTTTTTAGTAGCAATAACAAAATTTATACGAAAAAACACAAGCCAGATCTTTGATTACATTTTGCAGCTGTGCGGATAGCGTGGAAAGGCTATCACATCCCGTATATTCTTTACGCCCGTCACCAGCTGCAAATATCGCTCGAAGCCCATGCCAAATCCGCCCGTGGGCAGTCCACCAAATTTACGCAGTTCCACATACCAGCCCAGATCCTTGGGCAGCTGTGGATGCGCCTTGAGCAGCTGCGCATCATACTCACGTAGACTGCCGCCGCACAGCTCACCCACGGCAGGCATGAGCAGATCCAGGGCATGGACACGTTGCGGATCGCTGCGTGAGATCTTCATGTAGAAGGGTTTCTGTTGCGTGGGCCAATCGAGAACAAAGACAGGCGCTCCGCAGTGCGCGACCAGAAATAGCTCCTGCTCCTTGCTGAAACCCTCTGCGGCGCTAACAGCACTCTTGAACTTATCCTTGTGTTCAACAATTATTGCCATGGCCTCATCATAGCTGAGCCTCTGCCATGGCAACTGTAGCCAGGCGAGATCTGTGCTGGCATTGGCGCTCTTCTGGCAAAAATGCAAATCCGACGCACTACTGTTGAGCAGTCTTTGTGTTATGTCTTTCAGCATGCGCTCTATGAATGCCGCTAGCGTATCCAGCTGCTCCATGTGCACCAGTTCCGCCTCGAACATGTAGAACTCGGCCAAGTGCAGCGGAGATTTGGAGTTTTCGGCGCGGAAGGCGGGCGCAAAGGTGTAAGTGTTGCCCAGGCCGTAAGACATGGCCTCCAAGTGTAGTTGACCGGACACGCTCAGAAATACCTTCTGATCGAAATAGCTCTGCTCGGCATGCACACCGGGACGTGCCATTTGCTTGAGCAGCTGCTCCGAATCCGGTTGCACTCGAAAGACCTATACAAATAGGTGGAGAATTAGTAAAATTAATTCTAGGAATAAGTTGAGCATATCCCGCTTCCCACCTCGCCGGCGCCCTCGCAGTCATTTGTGGTGAGGATGGGTGTGTTGATCTGCACAAAGTCCAGTTCATCCATGTAGTCGTGGATCGCCTTCTGTGCCTTGTGCCGGACGCGCATCTGGGCGGCAATGTAATCGATGCGGGCGCGCAGATGCAGATGCTCTCGCACGTATTCCGGTGCATGTTGCTGCTTGGGTGAGAAGGGATAACCATCCTGGAGATGACCCTCAGCTGTAAACATCTCATTGATGAGCTTGAGAGCATTATATAAGCTGTGCATATATTCACCCAAAGATTGCACGGCATCTGCATGCAGCTCGTAGTGTCCATTCGGCGCTAGCTGGACACGTCCTAAGGCGCTGATTACGCTGCCCGATGTAAGTTGCTGTGTGGCCGTATTTCGTGGCACAACCAGCTGGAACTTCTCACTCGTCGAGCCATCGTTGATGTCCAGAAAAATATTGTTCTTCAGGCGACGTACATTTTTTATCCAGCCCTAAGTGATAACTTTTTAAATGGAAATTACTGAACTACAACTCGATTCTCTTTTGCTCACCTGCACTTGGAGCGTTTCACCCGGTTTGCTGGCATTAACAATTTGGGCAATGCGATGAACGCTGCCAAAATATCTTCTAATTGATAACATTGGCTTTGAGTAACTTGTACTTAACCTTAACCGGCAAAAACAGCTGTTAAGCAAAGATTAGTATGCTGATCATCATACCTTGTCTTGCTCATGTTAAATGATAAATAAAAAAAATAAATAGGAAATTATATATTTGTTTGGGTTTATTTTATTAGAAAATCAATAATATGTGCTGCATACCAGCTTCGAGTAATTATTCACAGTTGCGACAAGTATCGATGCGTATCGATTGCATTAAAGTAGGCGGCATTTTCAAATGGTTTTAAAACATTCAACTTCTTGCTGTATCCAATCATTAGCGAGCTTTAGCAGATTCGGATTCTCCGCAAATTCCTTTTGATCATGCTGCTTGGCATTCTTGGTATCCTTGCCACCGCTACGCACAAATCCAGCCTCGCCTTGGTTCAGGACGCCAACGGCTGCCATTTGATGCATATTAACCGATTTATTTTCACGGAAACTCTTAAAGCTCAAATGATTGAGTAATTTCTCTAATCCTTCCGCATTTGGCGGACAATCTAAGAAGTTACCAATCTTCATTATTGCTCCCGGCAAATCGACCAGCATGTCCTCATAGTTTAGATACAGCACATTTGGCAGATCTCTTTGCTGCTTTGCCTCCTTTATGTGACTGTAGTAAGGCAGCCAGGGATCTGTGAGAGAGAATTAGTTTTCGTATAAGTATTGTATATAAATTTAACATACTCAATCCGCGCTGGAAGTAACGCCAATAGCGCTCAAAGTCACCACAATATCCTAGTGTGCGGAATAACCGATTAAGATGATAATAGGATACGGCCACATCCTTGGGATTCCGCGCCACATAAATTATCTGAAAAAAAACAAATGTAAATAAAAACTTTCTTTGTTTTAAAAATCACTTGCCTTGCACTTGTTCTCCATCACACTGGGTGGTATTAAGGAGAAGGGAAAATGGGTTTTAATAAAACGCCTTTGGTTACGGGGAAGTTGCCCAAGTGTCTCATAACCCGGCCGAGAAATCAGCTCAATAAACTTCAAAGCAGCCGGCGAATCACAATTCTCAGCTACAAGCTCTTCCTTGACATCATCATGCAGGAACAAGGGAAATCTAACAGAGGAAGCAATCTTAAATAACGAATCCTAACCAGAATCCAGAAACTCACTCGAAAAAGGGAAAACGTTCAGTTAATGGACGTTCCTTTGCCTGCTCAAAGTCCAATTTATTGGCGACCAGCCAGATGAGCTCCTGCGTCCACGTGGTGCCCGAACGCGGCACCGTAGCTATCCAAATATCATCAGGACGCGCCTCAAAGTTGTAATAATGTTCCGCCTCTGTTTTGTACTTGTATGGAAAGAAATATCCCTCGGGTCCAACTTGAACAAAGCCGGTCCGCTCACCTGGCCAAGCCAAGGGATTAGCTTAACATCCACATATTTAAAGTGTGCGACAAACCCACCTGTAAAATATTCCAGCAGCTCCGCATTGGTGGCTGCATCCAAATCGCGTATTTCAAGGGGAAACTTATCCATTTTCTCTGCGAGACGCACTCGACAAGTTGCAAACACCAACTAAACTCGACGCCGCACAACCAGTTGACAAATAGTTGGCCGGGAAAGTCAGCGACTCTATTGCATACATATTTATCTATATATATATATATATGTGTGTGTTTGTATACATTTGAGTGCAACACGTTCGGCTCAGAGAAAGTGACCTCTGCAATCCCCTCTCTTTCTAGCAGTATTCGACAGCCGGTTGGCAGAGTTTTCAATTGTAACTGAAATTGCTTGTCTAAGCGGAAAATCGTAACGTTTTCGCATTAAACATTTAAATAACGAACTAAACAAATACCTGCAGAAATTTTTTTTTAGAAAATCGCCTAAAAACAGACATGAAAATTAGATTGATTTTAGAAATAATATCTAAATATAAGAAAACATTTTTCTAAAAGACTATCAAAAATAAAAGTGTTTTTCCATATTTTTTTTCTTAGAAAAAATAAGAAATTTAGAAATGCAAATCCTAGTTTTTCGAAAGTCATAGAAATTTACTTTCTGTTTATTTTTACCAACTCAAAATGCAATTACAAAGTTTATAGACCGAATGAGTTAAATGATATATAAGCATCAAGTTAGCTACTTTTACTGATGTTAACTTGTGCATAATCAGCAAATTATTAATAAAAAAAAACACTTAAAACGTGTGGTAAATTTATTGCTTAAAGTATTACGAGTTTTAAGCAGTTTTTTACTTTTGAATTGGAATTGCGCAAGAGGCTAGAAGAGGCATATTGGATTTAGCAGGCTGGCATTGAGCAACGGCGCTGCTTGGAGAGACGCTTGGGGCAGGGCTGTCCTCCGCGTTGGGGCTCGCTGATCACGTAGCGATAGCCCTCGGAGTAACCGACGCCACAGGTGACGCTGCACGGCGACCAATTGGACCATTCCGACATGACGCAGCCGTCGCTCTGCTCGCGACCCCTTGGACTGGGTGTGTTTGGCGAGATCTTGCTGCACGTGGTCATGCAGTCACCTTCGGTGAGGAAATTGTTGCGGTTACCCCGACAGCCACCGTAGGTGAAGGATTCACAGCCATTCGATTGGGCATTGTAGGCATAGCGTTGATAGCTGCCACGACAGGGACCCGCCTCTGGCTGCTGCACACAAATATCCTTGGCCATCTCCATGTTAATGTGACAGTCGACAGAATGCTGGCATTCCCGCTGCTGATGCAGCTCCATGCGCTTCGTGCAGTTCGCCTTCATGGGTCCGTCCTCCAGCAATAGCAATCGCTTGCGAATGGAGCTACCCCGTCCGCAAGAGCCCGAGCAAGGACTCCAATCACTCCACTGGGTGGTGGGGCAATCGGGATCGGGCAACTCCACCTGCTCGAAAGTGCAATCTGGTCGCATGCACTTGTTCTTCTCCACAATGCTGATGTGCGGACAACGTTTGCGTCCCAGGTGATTGGTGAAGGTTCGCGTGCGCATTGTGATGCCAATGCCACAGCTCGCCGAGCACTCGGACCACACGCTCCACGGAGTCGTCTTACACAGGCCGGCTCCCTCGCCATTGTCGTCGACCAGCGACTGTGAGTTGGCCAGATTCTCACCCTCATCCTCATCACGATCCTGAGCAGCCGAGCCGTTGGGGCACTCGGGAACCACTGCCACACACATCTCCTTGGCCACCAGTTGACGGCTGCATTTGCTCTGCTGTGCTAGCTCAGCATTCAAAAATTGGCGATTACGCATCCGGATGCCCTTGCCACAGCTGACGGAGCACGGACTCCAGGCATTATAGTTGCTCACACGGCACTCGGCTGTAGACAGTTGGTCATAATTATTAGAAGATTGAAACTTTAATACAATGCCATCTATAGGATGTAGTCTAGCTTACCACGTGTGTCCTGCTCCTCGGCATCATCGGACACTTCCAATTGAAGCGCTTGTAGGAAATCATCATCACAATTACGTGAGATAATTTTCTCGCGACGCAGGTAGAGCTTGGCTAGCGGCGTCATCTGTTTGCTCTGAGGATTATAGAAGGGTGCACGTGGATCCTCGGGATACATGGTTGTAATCCTATACATGCGCTCGCGAGGCTGTGTCTCCGAGTTAGGGGACTAAAAAATAGAAAGAAAATAATTAAAGTAGTCCTCGAATAATTCCTAGAAATATGTTTTTAATTCCTTACCATATAGGTAATGCCGCTATCGGTGCCAGCATCCCATGGGTACAGATCAAAGTCCATCGACTCCTTCCAGCTGCAGTCGGCGGTGCAAAGATCCACACCACTGATGCCAACCATCCAGTCGGGTGAGGGTCCAAACATGGAAGCCAAGGACACTTTCGGATGCTTGCGATCCACACGGAATTTAGACGAAGTGTTCTGATTCACATTGGGATACCAAAGGCCAGCCGCCTTGATAAGAGTACGCAATTTTGGGCCTTGAGCACGCAGCTCCGTCTCCAGTGCAGTCGGTGAGCCCCATTCGGCTAAGGAGCGGAAGCCATCGGTGGCTATATGATTTTCGCCCCAGAAGGAGAAGTTTGTCTCATGCGAGGCACCAATCACATCAGAAAAGTGCGTCAGCCAAATGGCAAAGGGGTAATCCTTGGGATGGGTCTCATTCGACCAGATGCCCTCGAAAACAAACTGAGTTGGACAATTAAAATAAGATTAAGCTTTTAATATTTAATGGTACTTACGCTATACTTGGCTTCATCGCAGGCGCAGCATTCCTTTTGTGTTGCCGCCGCACTTGGCTTGTGCTCGCACATAACCTGGGTGAGTTGGCCGTCATCGGAGAACCAAGCGCGTGGACCTTCGTAAACCATTGCGGATAGCGAAACGCAGCCCGAACCGGTCTCGGGTGCAACCCACATGACCTGCACTTCTGTTTTGGGTAGATCATCTGCCTCCGAAACGGTATTAACACAGCGTTCATTAAACTTTGTGAGTGAATCGCTGAATAGCTGGAAGCGACCAACACGACGTGGACTGGCCACCTGGGCACGTCGGCCACCCGTGTGCGCCTCAGCGGCTATGGTGAAGTGTGTGAAGTGCTGGATTTTCGTATGGGTTCGTGAGCCAAGTAGAAGCACTGAAAAATAGTATTAAGCAATCTCAAAAATTCAAATAACAAGCAACGTTTTTCGATCGATAACGTCAAATTCAAATACCATTTGCTACAAGTACTCGATGCTTTAAATAAATATCGATTTAGTTTCGATACATTCTAAATACAACAATGAATGTCATTGAATCTCAAACAAATATTGCTCATTGCTCATGTTCGAAGCGTCCCGCGCTTTCTGTGCTTCATTGTTGCTGCTGATTTCAAAAAAATTACTGACAAAGTTATTTTATTTTTATTTTTAAAATGAGTTCGGATCCCAATTCGATGTCAAATGGTTGTGTTAATTACGAGAAGTGCGGCGATGTGATCGTTTCACCGAAGAACAATGTGATCAGAATGTGTTGCAATATTTGCAGTGACATTTCCGAGAATCTCGTGGAATTTCTGCATCACTTGCAATGCATGCACAATGATGTGTTTAAATTCGCCAAGCCGGCCAATGTCTACAGGATGGAGCAGCTGCTTCCTCAGACTGATGCAGCGGAAATTGCGGATAGCATCAGCAACAGTGATTCAGAAATGCCATCAAACACTAGCCAAGAAAGGATAAAGAACATATGGGATGCATTGGCCGCATACGATGTGGATTACAAAAACCTATACGAATGTGTGATACAGTGGCAGGCAGAGAGTGAGTCTACTTAACTTCTTTCAAACTTACTCGGGGACTAAAATTCATTTTGCAAACAGATAAATTTTCACCCGTGATAGAGACGGAACCGGAAAGCAAGTTAAGCAAAGAAAGGATAAGGAACATATTGGATGCATTGGCCGCATACGATGTGGATTACAAAAAAGGAAACGAATGTAAGATGCAGTGTCAGGCAGAGGGTGAGTCTACTTAACTTCTTTCAAATCTTACGCGGGGACTAAAATTCATTTTGCACACAGATAAAATTTCACGCGAAACCAATGATAGAGATGTCGCCAAAGTCGTAGCCACGCTGCGTAAGGATGAGCAAAGCGTTGAGGCAACTCGAACAACTGAAACTACAAAAATAGTACCCAACTTGAAGCGTGTCCGCCATCGCTGGGAGATGGCTGCCGAATTCAAAGCCGAAAAACTACAATCCATTTGTGATCTGAAGAGCCATGCAATTGCCCGCAAGCGTGTGCAGCAACAGCGGATGAGCAACGTCAAGAAGCGCATTCTCCGTTCCCTGGAAAACAAGCCTCGAAAACCAATTGACAAAGTTTGCCTAGACAACATCAGTGCTGAGATGAAGGCGTTGCTGCCTGATCGAAAAATACCTCAAACTGTGAAAAACTCAATTATACAAAAGATGCAGGTAGCTTCTAATATGAAAAGTGAAACCAATCAATTCAGTAACGTTAAATCTATTAGCGAGCAAAACATTACCAAAGAGAACCATTCTAAGGAATTGAAGTATTCTACAGTCGCAAAGGCTAAACCTGCAACTAAGATGCTTTTCGAGGAGGAGAATAAAGTTGGGATCATGAATACACAGAAGAGGTCTTCATCTATAAATTTAAGTGCAGCAAAGCGTAAACCTGCAACTGAGATTTGTCATAGGGAAATCAACATGATTACAGATTGCAATATGGCCAGCACTAGCCAGAATATTAATGTTAAGAATTCTGATTTCAGTCCAGCTATTATGGTAAATAGTGTATTGGACAAAAAGAAATCACATATTATAAACAAAGCGCATCTTTTGCCCAGGCTTAAATTAAATTTAAAAAACACTCAAACTAAAATGAAAATAGAAACCAGTCAAAGCCAGAACAATGAAATGCGCCTACTCAGATCTTCATGCACTGTCGGTGACAGTCCACCAATGCTTACAAAAAAACCAACCAGACGTCCAGACCTAAAGCCGGAGCCAGAAGCAAAACCTTATCCAAAGCAGACTAACAAACGCAAGGAAACAACAGTAAATAATAGTTCCCATGCAGCTGACACATCTGGCGCGTTGGAATTTCTACACGTAAGTCACATCTTTTGCACCCCATGCAGAGCAGATTAATCAGTTTTATATTTTTTTAGAGTGAATTGGTAACCACACAATATGATTCAAATATTTATGAAATTTTAATTGGCTAAATAACGCCACAGTGTTTTCTATGAACAGAAGCTAAATGAATATAGTTCTACGCGCCGATTTCAGTCTGCTTCGAGTGGTTGGCGGAAGTCAAGGCACATATACTATATGTAAACATACAAATAAATAAGAATGTAAGACTTTCTCTACTTATAGTTGCCCATTATTGACAGCCTTTATGAAGATCTTCAGCCCATTGAGATATCCGATTTGTTGCGCATGCGAGCAGCTAAATTTAGCAAAATGTTACGTTCACATAATTCCGTGTGGAATCCCTAGAGGCGTAGTCCCCAATTCATGGAAAAGTCTGTCAGCGAGCTGTCAATGCTCACAGCAGAGGGTAACCGTGAATTTGGGGGCAACTTGAGCGAGAGCGAACTGAAGCGAATTTTAAATTTAATCAATGCGTGTCATGCGCAACAAATCGATCTGAAGTTCTTCAAAAAGGTCACACATTATCTGCAACAGTTGGCTCTCTGCCCAAGACGAATCATTATCTATATTACTGCGAGTGGTGCGAGCAGAGTAGCAGCAATAAGTCACGCTACGACATACATCGCCAGACTCATCTATGCCAATTCACCCAATTCCTCATTGCAAACGAATTTTTAAGAAAAATGGCAAGCAAATGTAGCCATTGATTGTCTGACGACAAATTAAAAATAGTTTGAAGTTTTGCAAAAGTTCATGACAAAGTTATAATTATGTTTTTGTTACGAATATTATATTCAATATGTCCACTGTTAAGAGCATAACTATTTTAAGTTGTTAATAAGTTTATTCATTTTTGTGCAAAGTGTGCTTACGAATTTGATCTGAGATCAGTTCATTCTGAGAAAGTCAAAGTTATATATCGGTTTCTAAGTGCCATACCCAGACCAAATCCTTTAACTATTTTAAGTTTATTTAATATGTTAATATTGTCCAATCATTCGACGCAATTTGTAAGAATTGTGTTTGCAAATGATATGGCAAATCATTTCATTCTTATGCAGTTAAACATTATATTTCTTCTACTTTTCAAATAATGTAGAGTGTTAAATATGTTGTCGAGTTTAAGCATTATCTTGTTTAACTATTAACACAATTGTGTTATAAAGTTACTAATATTCAATTCATATTTCATTGAGTAAGATTATGAAAATGCCATTTGTTACTTTCAAGCTTTCAATCTAAAAATAAAGCAGAAACCAAAAAAAAATTAAATATATTTATACTGTTAATTCTTATCGCAAGCGCTTTGTCTTGTTTGTGATTTTAGGGGTCGTGAGGCCGTGACCCGGGCGTGTTGATTATGAGTGATTTGTTGTGTGTTCGGATCGAACTTACAGTTGTAAGCCTTGCCGGGCACATATCCGTTGGGTCCATCAGCCACAATTAATTTGTATCCATTGTCGCCTCGTGTGCGTCGTCCATGG
Organism: Drosophila imparisetae; assembly: GCA_035042265.1. Classification (NCBI taxonomy): domain Eukaryota; kingdom Metazoa; phylum Arthropoda; class Insecta; order Diptera; family Drosophilidae; genus Drosophila; species Drosophila imparisetae. The sequence continues at coordinate 1,564,111 of JAWNLP010000145.1, read as the reverse complement.
GGCAAGTGTGTGGGCGCCCGGGGGCAGCCCGCAGCTGGACTAATTGCGCCCGCCGCAAGACAGACAACAACAACAAAGGCAGCAGCAGCTAGCAATCGCTGTGATTGCCACATTATAATCTTTTTGTTCTTAAATTCCCCTGCACAAGCAGCTGTGCGCACAAATATTTAATAAGCGACCGTTTCCGACAATGCACACGAACCGACTGAATCCCCAGCCACATTTGAGTTATCATCTTCAAGCCGAGCCGCCGTTTGCTGAATGTATGTGTATATCAGTAATATAATCACAAATGTTATATAGTACACATAGTCATATGGATTTGCATCTGCACTTTGCTCCTTGCGATTAAAAACCGACTCGCCGGGATCAACTTGGATAAAAGAGGAAACACTTGGAAGCTCACAATAAACACTTTCAATTGATATTTAGTAAGCGTTGCTATTTGCTTAGTCTTCCTGTTTAACTGTACTGCTGACCTGTTAAATGTAGTATATATATTCAAAGCTGATAAGGCGAACGTAATCAACACAATTAATTAAGAATAATTCCAGTGATTTTTCTCAACATTCTCCTCTAGAAAAAAATCATTCTATATATATAGAATTTATTGTATGCAATGTTTTTTATTATTTCGTTTAGCAGTTTTGCTCTTTTCTAATAAATAAATATATATATATATAATTTACAAATGTTGTTATTACATACATATATACATCTTTTATATTTGTGTTTTGTTTTTTTTTTGGTAACAATTCATTAATATATAACCTCAAAATGCTGCTTCGTAGTAAGTATATATGTATGTATATAAGTGTTTTTTTTTTATAAATTTGTAGGTTGGCTCAGCGCTGCATCTACAGATATATTCATACTACAGTATATATATATATCTGTATAGTTAGTATATCTAATAATGCCCTAGACAACTAGATTCTATTTGCAGCTTAGGAAACTCAATTCAGTTGCGGGCTAGTAAGTTACGTTGGCATTGGTCAAGGAAGTAAACCAAATAAAAGATAATGATTGATGGAGCAGTTATATATAAAAGGACTGCTACCTGAGTTATATAAATACATAAAACAAGATCACATGATTTGCCAGATAATGAGAACAAATAAAAAATACCATGCCACAAAAATTATAATTAATATTAAACATTTTTTAACATATGAAGATTTTTCGATTGGGAAAATTAAAGTGGATCACAACACAATAAATCTTAACCAAGTGAAAGACAATGAATGATGGAACAGTTGTAAATGAAGACTGCTACCTGAGTTATACAATTAAGCAAAAGGTCACATGATTTGCCAGGTGCCACAAAACTTATAATGAAGTGAGAACAGTTATTAAATATTTTTTTGAAAAATTACAATTATTTCGAAAAATTCAAATGATCAAAATATCAAAAATGTATATAAATGTTGAACAATAATTAATATTCTAGAATAAAGTTGAGCAAACAACTTGTTGGGGTATACAAATTACAGATTAACAATTACAAAAGTTCGAAATAAACATTGTTGAAACAGTGGCGACTGGGCTGGAGTGACAAATGTTGTGATATGCGTAAATAAATAGGATAAAATAATACTTTAAAGCATAGTTAGGCAGCAAATCACAAGCATGGAGCAACATCTAATACTAAAAAGTCAGTATGGGCGTCTCTCGATGATCCAGCAGATCTGCAAATGGGAATGAAAACAATGAATGAATTATTGGGGAAATAAGAGTTTTTGGGGATTAGTACTTGCCCTTGGCAATGCTCCACCAGGGCAGTGTGACATAGGTAAGGAATGCATTGAGCGGCGTGGACTGCTGCCTTCGATTCTCCTTCCAGAAGTGAAAGGATTGCGTAAAGCCGCGACTGGTCCACAAGGGATTATAGGCGCCGTCATCCAATTCTGCAAGCATACAAACAAAATGCAAGTTTAGCAAGAGAAAAGTGATTTAAAGATGAGTGTTTAGACTTAAGACAAATGGAGGTAATTAGGATTAGAATTGAGTTAAATGACCTTTGAGCGCCCTTTTGGGCAGATCACACCAATAGTAGATATTGGTGCCGTCCGGTGTGCGACGCTTGGGCACCAGATGCAGCACCTTATTGTAGTACGATTGCTTTGCGGTGCGCGGCAATGTGGCACTGCTAGCCGCTGTAGGCATGGGTACTTGATTGCCATTGGCCACATCGCCATTGAGCAGCGTTTGCTGCTCTGTCTGCACCGACTGCTCCTCCTCATCCCCGTTCTCCTCCTCATTATTATCGTTGGTTGTTGCGCTGTCCGACGACGTTGTCGCCGGCTGCAATGGATGGCTCTCTGATTTCACAGGTACAAGTAAACACTTTTTAAATAGTTGCGTTTTTGTTGTTGTTGGCAGCTCTTCACGGCCGCGCACACTTATCATTAGCTTGCTGTCGCTCTCGCTGAGTATGGCAATCTTGGCAGCGCCGGCACCACCGCCAGCACAATCCAAGGCATCGCCGTTCAGCGAGGTGGCATCATCAGCCAGCTCGTATTCCTCCGTTTTGGGGGCCGCCGCCTTGGCATTGTTATTGTTATTGCTGGCTGTCTTCGACTTGTTTGACATTTTGGATTTGTCTCTGGACTTGTCCTTATCTTTATCCTGCTCCTTTTTGCTCTTCTCCTTCTCCTTATCCTTTTCACTGGGTTTGGCACTGCGCAGCCTTTTGGGCGAAATTTTTGCGAACAAATTTGTCTTTTGATTCGTAGACTTTTTATCGTTTTCCTTATCCTTGTCCTTATCCTTATCCGCATCCTTGCTCTTGACCAGTTCCTTAGGCTTGACTAAACGCACTCGCGCAGGCACCGCGACCTTTTTGGGCATTGGCAAGCTCGTCCTGCGATCCGCAGCGCTCAAGGATACGCTGCGTGTTATATTGCTGGCTTTGCGCTTGGTATCCGTGCCCAGGCGTAGATTGCTTCGTTTGCTGACCACCAGTTCGCTTTCGACGCACAGTAAACTGGGCGGCTTTGGCTTCAGGCGTGTCGGCCGCTTGTCAGGCATTTTGCTGAGGCAGGCGGGCGTCTCATTGGACGCATCCTCGCAGCTGGGACAATACACCTCGGACATCTCTGGGGTACAGGTGGCGCCGGCGGCTGTCCAGCGTTTCTTGAACTTTTTGCCGCCAAAGCAATTGCAGCCGTTGGAAGTGCTGCTGCTGTTGCTGCCGCCGGAGCTATTCAGCAGAACGGTTACCTCAACGGCAACGCTGAGCGGCGGCGGTGTCACAGCGGGCACAGCACTAACAGCCGCCGGATCAGGGGATTCGGGGGCAATTGGCGACTCGCCAGCTGCTGGCTTGAGCGTTTCACAATTCGGATTTGGGTGCAGTTTTGCCGCGGAAGCCGAGAAAGCAGGACGTTGCTGATCTACAAGTAGATATAGATCGGTTTGTTTGCGTTTTATAAAGCATATACAACGACACACATCCAAGCAACCTTAAAAATTAAGTTGTCCAACAAACAAAAAAGATGGATTAAGCAGCAAAATCATAAATGAACACAAATTAATAATAATAATAAACCAGGGGAAGGGAGGGAGTAGCGGCTATAGGCGAGACAGTACTAGTTTGTGGTGTTTTTTGGTTTTTATTTATTATTTTTTGTGGGATGCGGATTATTAGGAGTTTGAGTAGTGTTGTAAAGGATAAAGCCTAATATTGTATAAACAAGGGCTAAAGGAAGCCGGCACTGATGCTATGTACAATGGCTAGCAAAGAGTTGAGTTGTGGAAGCTGAATTTGATGAAAATTATGTACTGAATACCCCTACTAAGAGCTCAAACCCAAGCTAATATTGGAATTTAAATGATAGCTCGAAGATTAGCGCTTTGATTACCCCTTAAAGCACTATAGAAATCATGTACCATTATTCTAATTATTTTACAATCATCAATTTGTCAATTTTTTATATTCTAGAATTTTTCATGGTCCATTTAGCTCAGCAGTGAAATTTTGCGAGCAACGTGTAAATTTTCATAATCTTTTCACACAACTTTCTACAGTTAAACTTTGAGCTTTTCTATAGTTTTTTTATCTACAAATCTTCTCTAAAATATACTTAACCGATCCTAAGAAAAAATAACCCATTTGGTTGTGAACATAATTTGACATTGTTAAACGGAAAATGCAAATATTAAATATATAATTAAAATGTAATACTCTGTAGTTTTAGTTGTCCTGCTTTCTCGGCAAAGTCATGTATTGTTTGGATATATATATATATCGATACTGGTTAGTCCTTTTGGATATATATATATTCGTATATGTACACACAGATTAATGTTGGTTAAATTGAATTTGAAAAATGTTAATTTAAGGAAAATCGTAGGAACCACAACATGTTTACAAGTTAAATCAAAAGCAGAGCAAAGCAAGCAGGAAATAAGCGCAACAAATCGAAGCAAATACTAAATACTCTAACTAACTACATAAAGACATATTTTTAATTATTTGAGAGTTATACACAATTTACAAAACATGCAAAAACAAAAGGGAAAATGACTGTGAAACCGTTGCGAATATAATTACAAAAACAAAAGCAATAAGGCAAACGTAGCTTACCATCGCGCAAATCGCCCGCTTCGATTTCGGACACTTCGCTGGCCAACGAGTCGAGTCCTTCGTTCTCGGAGCGTGCTTTGGCGCCGGCGGTGGAGCTGGTGCCGCTGGTCACCATGTCCTGGCCGGTGTTCTTGGTGCGCCAGCCGTAGCGTGAGAAATTATTGAGATTGGCGCTGGGATCGCTGAGACGACGCTGATGCCGATACGTGCAATAATCATCGTTCTCCTCCTCCCACTCATCCCACATGTCGGTGGCACAGAAGCCCGGCTCGCTGGTGGGCGTCTCGACGCCGGAGCCTTTCGGTTTGGTCACTGCCATCTCGGCATGTCCTTTGCCCTGCGGTCCCTTCATGCGTACGAATTCGCAGCGTGTCTGCACGCCGGCACCGCTGCTAAAGAGGCCAAAGGACATGCGTTGCGCCACCTTGGAGCTCAGACTCGATTGCTAACAGCAGCAAAATAGAAACACAAGTTAGTGAAAACGTTTAAGAAAGGACATCCTCAGGCTACACTTACCCTAGCATCGTAGACCTTTTTTAGCGCATCGTAGCGTATGGAACCGAGAAAAATGACGCCTTGGACGGCGCCATCCTTATCGTTGGCCACTAGTTCGACGCAGACCATTTCGCCATCGCGCACCAGGATATCGCTGAAGACTTCATCGAAATTGTCCACCATGAAGCAGATGTGTGGGTATGTGATCTCTTCGCCCTCGCCCTTGGTGTCCATTTTCCTGCGACTGGGACTGGCGTAGACGCGCTGCGAGTGACGACGCAGCACCTGCAGCTCCTTGGGCGAGGTCCTTGTGCAAATGGCCAGCGTCAGCGTGTAATCGAACTGATGTATGACCATGTTCAGGTAGACAGTCTCCTCCCAGTCCACATCCGGATCGCCAATGGGCAGTTTGCGTGAATCCTTGCGAAATACTTCAACTTCAGTCTGCAAAATGAATATGTGTTTAATAATCCGTAATTTAATCAATGAATCACTTAAAACACTCACCTCATATTTGGGCATGTGACGCGAGGAGCTCTTCACGTGCTTCTTGCGCACAAAGAAGAGCAAATCATCCGAGTCAATGCTGTGCACGGGCTCCGTTTGAAATAGAAAATGACGCACAAACAAATCAGTCCAGTAAGTTGTGCCCTGCAGCACCACAAACCCACCATCTGTGTAATGAGAATGTCAACAGAGTAAGTAAATGATGTAAGATTAAAATCATAAATAATTATAATTTCGCCATGTGCTTGGGGCACTAAAAGAGTAGACGCCAACCGGCATGCTATAAAATATATAAATGTGAAAAAATTAAGTAATTTAATTAATTACTGAAAAAATCCCACTTTATCGAAACGAAAAGTTAGCAAAAGATATTCTTCAAGCTGAAATTCTTTTGGATACGATAGATAAGATTAACTTGGCAGTAGCGACCTACATTAATATGGGATTCCAAGTAACATATGCATAACGAGATTAAATGTTTAAAATTGTTTATTTATTTAGGGTTTTAAAGAATTTTTAAATATTTGCGAAACTGAATTAACACTAGAACCGACCTTTTGCAGCTACTACTGCAAAGTGTTACAGTAGCATTTAAACAAGATGCAAATATAACGGTTATGAATGCAGGGCAAGCGCAATCTTGTCATGAAAAGTTTAGTCGATAGAAATGAATGTGTGCAAAAGCGTAAAAATTTACAAATGTACTTACACAGCACTGCGAACAGATTTATATCAGCCAACAGCAAACACACAAACACCCACACAGACAAAAGCCGAAAGCTGCCCAAATGAGCCTTAAACAGCCAAATTTGCATTGTACACAAAATCAAAAGAAACAAGCGGATAAAAAGCTTAAGGTGATCACCAACACTTACAAACTAATCTATGTACAACCGCACTTGTGTATCTATGCAAGGAAGTGGAGCACACACACGCATGCACAGGGAAAAAACAGCTGTGTGCGTGAGTAAGGGTAGGAGGAAGGAGTTGCCGGATGGGGCGTTTTGATAAATCGATAATGTGCAAATGTAGACAGATTTTCAGCAGAAAGTTATTAAAATAAGTTAAGCTAATTAATAATTACCATCTTTGAGCAGCTGTCGCATCTCTTTGGTGCGCTGGAAGTTGATGTCCTCGAGCAGCTGCTGGAGTGGCGTCTGTGGTTTCAGCAGAGCGCCTGCTGCGCTGGCCAAAGCCATTATTGCTATTGCAATGACGTCGTTGGATTGAGGGGGTTTTTTTAACTTCTCTGTTCCACAACTTCACAACAATGAGCTGTAATTATTTCACTATCTCTAAAGATTTCAGCAGCATTAGTCACTTTAGGCTTTATACAAATAATTTCATGTTGGGTTTATTTTTATTTTTCTGTGTTTAATTTACAGAGCTTAGCGCAGCGCGTGTTGAGCAACTGCTGAGTAACTACTTCGTAGTGAAGAGCGCAAATTGTGACTGAGCATCGGCTGCAGCTTTTTTTGCACTGCTCACATTTTTTGTTGTCATCCCTTTTTTTTGAGCTGGGGGTTGTTCTGTTTTACAGCTGCTGTTGCTGCTGCCGCTTGCAATGCCTCCGCTTTTATCAGTCGCCGTTTATTTTGGTCGATCAGCTGTTTCTGTTGTCATGCCAATCGACGCTTTTGTTTCGTAAATAGAAATAACAATTATATCAGGAAGAATTTCAAGCTTTTTATAAATGAACAATAGCAGCTTTTAATACAATTAAACAATATATATACGACACATGCATTTATCGACCACCGCCACTGCCAAAGTTCCAATAACACAAGCTCGGAGCGAACATATCGATTTTGTGCGCCAATTTTGTATGTCTTTTTTGAAAATCATTAAAAGTTTTTGGTTTTATGAAAATAAAATTGTACAATTTATGTTAATGAATCACATCGTCATTGGGCTGCTGCAACATTTTCATATCATTCTGCAGCTCCTTCAGCTCCATTAGCATACTGCGCGCCATTTGTCCCTCTGGCGTAGAAATTGGCTCATAGAGCAACATACGAAGAGATTCCCGGATCATAACCTCGGTTTGCTGCAGCTCTGCCTGCAATGGAAGTGGGAAATTAAATATTTTAATAGCCAATGCAGTAGGAAGAATGCAACTCACTAGCAAATCCTGGGCATTCTGCTCCTGCTCGCTGAACATTTTCCGGGCGAGCTCTGCCTGTGTGTTGGCCAGTTCATATAGAGCTATAGCCTTTAGACGGGATATTCCCGGTGTGAGGACCTTCAGCACCAATAATATCTCCTGGCACAGACGAATCTTACGCTCGTAAACCTTGCGATTCGGCCGATGGGCCATGTTCTGTAAAATCTGTCTCAGTATTGACGCAATATTCTGCTTCAGATCCAACATAATATAATGATTGCCATGCAGCAGTCGTGTTAGCTTGGCCAGCAACAACTCCAGCCTATAAATATCATCACGAGCATGGAATACCTCCTCCTTGGCCCGTTCCAAAACGTTGGCAACAAACTCTGGCTTTAGAGTATGCTCCGGATTCAGCAGACACTGCCAAATGCCCGACTCCAACTGTTTCACTATATAGCCACTCTTGCAGGTTTTACACACAAAGCTGCTCATGTGCGTGCCCAGCTCTGTGGGATCCTGGCAACGGGCACACTGGCAATCAAAGCATTTGCCCTGCTTGAGGATGTGACGCCTCTCCTCGGTGCCTAGCAAGATGCTGGTGTAGCAAATGTAGAGTATCTCACCAGCTGGTATACAGCGATTCGCATAGACCTTAATGCGTCGCTCCTCATCGATGGCCGTCACCAGATTGGGTGTGCAGCTGTGAGGAAAGAGTCCCGCGCGATTATAAATGCCACGCAAGGCGCCGCCCGATTCCGGAGCACGGATCTCGAAGCCATTGACGTCGGCAGAGCCGAGCAGATGCTGCAACAGATCCTCATCAATCTCCGCGCCATTGCGTAATTGCTGTAGGAGTCCAGTAGACTGCAGTGGCAAGAAGACGTGCTCGCGATATGTGCGCCAGATCTCTGTATTCCGGCGTAGCGCCAGATGTGACTCCATCTGCAGTAGTTGCTCATATTGTGGCTGGGTCTCCTTATGCTCCCGCAGCATCAAATACTTGAGGGCACTGTTCACTTCTGGCTGGGCTTGGAGCTTCTTCACTTGCTCCTCCTCCAGCTGCAGCTCGGCGAGTCGCTTGCAATCTCTTGCATCGTGTTGCACACATTCGCCACAAATGGGGAGGAGGCGACACTTGCTGGTAACTCCCCCACAAGATAGATTTTTACATTGAAGATTAGGGGATCACCGAAAGATTATTGATTGTACATACCCGCAAAAGGAGTTGGTCAGCTTATAACAGCTGCTGCAACGCCGATCCGTGTTATTTGAGAGCAGCAATTGCGGCTGTTGGAGGAGCACCGTTTCACCCTCTCTTATATTGGTCGAGGCAACCACATATCTATAATCCAAGTGGATTGATTACTCCTAATCTTGAGTGTCCTTGTTAATTGAACCCACCTGCCCATTGTCTCATTCTGCTTCACTTCACACTTCTTTGCAAAATCTTCCGATACGGCAGCCATTCTATAAGCTTTTTGATTAGATTACTTTTAACTTATCGCTAATTTGCATCTGCTGTCGTCAATTATCAGAGGCGTACTGACTACATCCGATATATATATATACATATTGTCTCGCTAAATGCGAGTATTTATTTATATTTTAATGCAATTCTTTTTTTGTTTCGACCAGTGATTCCTCGCCTGTTTTCCCCCCATCCAAATCACTTTGCTTTGGCTACAGCTGCTTGGCTATTGAACCTTCCGCCCTGGGCACGATCAGGGCCATTGTATTAGAAACTATATCAGCAAGCTTACATTCTATGAATCAGAATCAGTTCTGGGGTATTTAAAACTATATTCTATTCATTTTAGAACAGATTTGACATGATACTAAACTATAATTTCTTTTGAATGATTACAAATTGAATTTTAAAATTCCAAATAAAATAGTTTTACACCATACAGAAGAAAATAATACAAATTATTATTTAAAATTATAATACATTTAAAATTCTTAACAATTCAAATTTCATTATCAATCATTACAATATACATTTTAGGTTAAAGGATTGGTCGATTTTAGAACAAAGTTCTGAGTCATAATAATGAATTTTCTATGTCTATATAATAAATTTTTTGATCAATTTTTAAAGGGTTGTTAAAAATCCATATGAAAGGGATTGACGATATACACTTAATGCTTAAGAATTTGTGGAGACCAATTTTTTTGGTATACTTGAAATTATTCAAACAAAGTTCTAAATAATAGAGTTTTGCCGATTTATAGGAATTTGTGATACTAATTTCTATGAAAATTCTACTGGTCAAAAAATTCGCTTAAAGTTTCCCATATTTCATAAGATCTGATTCAATGCGCTCGAGTTCCATGCTGATGCGTTCGGTTAGAAAGCCTTCTGCCGAATTTTCCGGCTCAAATTGCAGTAAATCCAATGCCTCCTTGGCCATCGAACGACCACGTGACAGCAGCGCCTATTGGGCAGACAAATATCCACAAAAGATCAGCAGTTATCCAATATATATATATAAATTTCCTTCACTTACCGTATACTGCTTTTTGTCCACATCCGCGTCGGCAAATTGCAATTCGGTGAGTTCCACAAAGGCCAGCAGATATTCGAACAGAGCAATCGCATACAGCTTGGAGATGCCCGGGACAACAGCCCGGCAAACGGGCAATAAGTCTCCACAGAGTTCCACGCGACGCGCGAGCAGATTCTTGCAGGGATCATTGAGAGAACTCATCAAGGCCTTGGCACGCAAAATGCTGGCAATATTCTGCTTGATGTCCAGCAGCAGAAAATGATTGGGATGCAGCAGAGGCTTGCGCTGCTCGAGCAACGCTTCATAGGCGCTCAGTTCACCCTCGGCCTCCACCATGGCACCGCCCACCTCTGCTAGCAGCTCATGCACATCGGCAGCCGGAATAGTTCCCTTACAATCGACACGCAGGCAGTGCCAATCCCCAGTGCCACTTAGATCAGACACAGCATAGCCATCGGTGCATTCCCTGCACTTCACGCTGCTCAAGTGCGTGCCGAGTTCGGTGGGATCCAGGCAACGTGTGCAGTCGCATTCCATATGCCGACTGAGACGCAACTGATGCTGTCGCTGGCTGGTGCCCATCAGCGGATTCGTATAGGAGGCGTAAATAATATCGCCAGTTGCCAGCGGCACAGCCGCATAAAGTTTCATGTTGAACTGATCGTCCAGCGCGACGACCGTGTTGGGCACACAATGATGCGGCAGCCCAGCACCGCACACATAGACACCCTTCAGCTGCTCACCATCGCGCCCCGTCACCTCAAACGAGTTGCTATCGATCCGGATGCAATGGGCATGCAGCAAATCTGAGTTCAACTGTTGCCCGGGCAACGCCTCGGATAAGCCACTTGCCATTAAGGGACGCACCACATGCTCCTCATGCTCCTGCCACATGCCATCCTGACTGCGATAATCGTCCAGCTTAACCGGTCTACTGACGAGCAACTGGCACTGTGCCCGTTGCTCGGGCTGCTCTAGCAACAGCAGCAACTTCAACAGACCGCAAATGCCATAGTTCTTCACGAGCAGGTTTTTGCCAATACGACAACCAGCACCGCTGGCAAAGAACTCACACTCGAAGGCATCGTGTTCGCTGCAGTCCATGCAGAGCGGATACACCTGACACTTGCGGCACATCACATACGACTCCTGCAGACACTGTGCGCACTTCAGCTGGCCACACTCCCAGTGGGGCGTCACCAGCAGCGGTCGCTCCTCCAGCAGCGTTTCGCCGGCCTCAATGCTCAAGCTGGCCACCAGATGCCTGAAATAAAGAAAAATGTTTTTCTTGAGAATTGGAAAATTATATTCTTAACACAGAACTCCAGCGCACCTGCCCAACTTTTCATTGCAGACATCGTGCAAGTTTTCGCTGTAATCTTGCATTGCCTTTGATTACGTCTACTTGAAAATTTCTTTATTTTTGGTTTTTCTTTCTTTTTTTTAAATTTCCCAAGTTGCGAACGCTGCGCACCCGAAGCGACGACTACATCGACTATCGTTGGAGTCGCCAATTATAAATATACCCGATCATCTCATCTCATCCCTCTCTCTCTCTCTCTCAGCACGCAGAATTTCCCTCGGTACTTTCACTAATTGCGTGCGTCGATTATTTTTAGTTAGTTGCCCCCTCTCTCTTTGGCACACATATTTCCATTGTTTTCGATATGTAACTGCTAATTTGCCCTCGCAAGCACATAGTAATCGATTAAGTATTAGACAGGGTTGTTTTGTTGCATTTAATTTTTTTGCATGCGTTTAAAGTTTTATTTAAAATATTTCTTTGCCATTTTTGTTTTCATGGCATTTTTCACACCTGCTTTAAGATTTGTTGTGTTTGTGTGTGTGTGTGTGGAGTTACTAATAATTAAAATTATGTTGCTTTTAAATTATTATTATCGGTTTTTTCTTTGCTCGCAAAAAACTACATACAAGTTTAAGTGTATCTTTAAGTTTTTCAGCGTGTTGTGTTTGAAGTGATTTTTTTTATTTGTGCCTGTATTTTGTTTGCGTGTGTGTCGGCATTTTTGTTGCCTAAGAACATACAGATGCATCTCGTAAATGGTAATAATCATAATCATAATCATAATATTGATAATCAGAAATGCCTAATGCACACCGATACGTAAAAGATATATATGTATGTATTGTATGTATATATATATTTAATTTGATTCCTCTGATTTTTTGTTAACACTACAGATGCGCACACACACATTTATACCCAGAGCTGGGAGGTGTGTGCGACTTTTATATGTAAATATATATATGTATGTGTATGTATAAGTAAGTAGTAAAAAAATTTAATTATTTTTTTGTGTATAAGTTTTTGTTTGTTTTTTTTGCTTATTTACTGCGTTTGCCATGCGCATTGAAGCACCGATTGGCCTTTTGTACTCTACGTGCTTTCTTCGACTCCAACTGCAGCTCCACGCCCAGATTCGAGGAGTCAGTTCCAGCTACCACAGCCGCTGGCAAAGATTCGCCCAAATTTGGTTGCACAATTGGCGCTATTGTTGCATTGTTATTGCAGGTGAGCAATGCCAGTTTCATGGACACTGGACTGACAATGACGCCGCTGCGCTGATGATTGCCATAAAAAAGTTTTGTGGAATAGCCGCCACAGCCGGCTGAGACAGCAGCTATCTCCGCATTCAAATTAGACGGTGTCGCATTGGACGCAATTACATTGGACGTTGCCTCGACGGCGGTGTTGGCGATTTCAGTGTCCATTGCCAACGTTGCCGCATATTTGCGCTTCTGATTTTTTGCAGCCGTTTCAACGGCCAACAGTTTCGTCGTGGTAGTTTCGTCCGGAAAAGCAAACGGATTGTTCACGGAGCCTATCATCGGACATCCGTTAGCATTATCGTCCTCATCAGCATCCCCATTTGCATCCACATCCATATCGATCTCATCGTTAATGATTATGATATTCTCGGGATCGACACCCTGATTGACGAGCGCCTGCAGATCCTCGGGCGGCAGCACTGGGGCCATTTTCTGATTGCATGCGCTACATGCCAATGGTATGGCGGGACTCTTGGAGCGCCAGAATTGTAGCTCGGTCTTGCACTTGTTGAGTTCCTACAATAACCAAGCATTAATTATCAATTGATTTAAGGATTCAACTGTGTTCTCGATTAACCTGCAACAATGTGGAAAATTTCCGAGACATTTCCTCATTCTTTTTGTCGTTCTCGTCCAGACGATTTGCATACTCGAGCGTTTGCTTCTGCTGCTCGGCGAGGAGATTCTGTTGCTCGGCGAGCTGTTTGCTCTGCTCGCCAGCCTTGCGCTTGCAGGTGCGCAATGCAGTGCGCAGCATCGATAGCTGATTATTGTACACTTTCATGCCCTGCTTAATCTTGCGTATGCCCTTACGCAAGACCATATGGGTTTGAGGTGGTGAGTTATTTGCGCTGTCCGAGAGATCCGAGCTAATAGCCAGTGTGGCTGCAACAGCGAAAGAGAGAGAATCTGATTAATAGGAGAGTCACATGTGGAAATAAAATCAAATTGAAACTAACGCCGCTTTGTTATTGCGGGCATTAAGAAATCCTTGTTGAAATACGCCAGCCCGGGCAACGTGGGCTCAATGCGATCCTTAAAGTACTCCATGGCCATGGTGGAGAGATCAAAGAGTTCATCCGTAACGCGATATGGACGCTGCAAAAGTGGCGTAATACTGATATAATTCAAAATCGAATGCACCTCATCCAATATCTGCAATGGAGTTGAATATATTAAATGGATAACAGATATATCTATATGTATATTTGGACTTACGGCACCCGGAAAGAAACAGCAATGTCCGCGCTCGATGTGCTTGCCCATGGACATCTGGAGCAGTGAGAGACGCATGTAGCATGTCTCGATGATGTCGCATTCGCAGGACAACGGATGATGGCGACGTGCCGATTCTCGGCGTGGCATGCTCGACTTGATCAATTGGAAGCGTTTGAACGTTGTCTTGATCTGTCGCGCAAATGTTGCATTCAGCATAGTCATGCAAATGTCGTTCATGCGATGCGACACCTGCAACAATTTTATATCTTCACTTTTATTCAGTTTTAAATACAAAAAAGAAAAAGAGAAGCTCCCGCATCCCAAATATCAAGAGTATCTACAAAACATATCAGATTACGTTTGACTACCTACTTCACCCAGGCACAACTCACTCACACACACATACACAACTTACATACCCATAGATACTCACACTCAAGCAAACAGACATGCACACAAAATCAGTTTCATGACAAAAACAAAAAAATGCCAAAGCAAAAAAACAGAGATATGCGCGTGACACGAATATTTGTTAAACTAAAAATTTATTTTATATATATATGTATTCATATCAACAATATGCTAACTAATCATAACTAGCTTTTTTTTATAAAACAACCAAAAATAATATATAATAAACCATAAATGCATGAATATATTCACATCCGCAATAAACTATTTCATGGCTACCAAAAAAAAAAACCTTGCTGCTGCTTGATATGCAATCTCCCAAGTTTCCAGAGTATTTTAAACGAAGGCCGCCAATAGGAAGATGTTGTTAACAAAAAAAAAGAGGATTAAATTTCCGTTTTGTATCTTTGTCTGCTTTACTGTCGTGTCTATTTCTGCTTAACACATCGTGTCACGACACGCGCTCAGCTCGTAAACGGCATCGACTTTTGAGTGGTAAAAATAATATACAACTAAAGCAGCGGTGACAGCAACAACAACAACTAAAGCAACAACAACAAGTGCATGCAGGTAGTTGAATAACGTGCCCCGCTAACCGCTACCCCGAAAACCCCTTCCATACACCATTGGCTCGAAGAGGCCCACGCGTATTCTACTTACATTCTTTTTTTTTTGCAAATTGCCTTTTATTGATTAAATAAAATAGAACCACTTACCAATCTCAGATTGCTGATTTTCTTATAATCCAAATAGGAAAGCGTTTTAACGATCAGTTCAATGGGCAAATCGAGAAATTGCAGGGGAGGCTGCGAGGCTGCCACAACTGACGAGGATACAGTTGAGGAGCTGGCAACCTGCTCCTGTTCTTGCTGCTCCTGCTGCTGTTGTTGATGCTGTTGTTGGTAATTGGTTGTGGTGCGTCGCACCACAGTGGCACGCGAGGATGTTGGCGTCTCCTCCAACATTGGGCCACCGGCGCAGGCTGCACCACTGCCGCACATTTGACGCGTTGAGACCATGCTGAATGTTGCAGTTGCACTTGCAGTCAAAAAATGCACAAAGAAATTTTGATTGCAGCTCTCAAATGTCGATCTCGAAGAATACTGCGAATAACAACGGGAGAGACGGAGTGAGAGGGGAGCATGGGACAGGCAATGCTTGTTAATGGCGGGTTTTGTTGGATTTCGATTATTGACGGATTGTCGTCGACACGTTAATCGACGACTACTACTCGTTGTGAGCGAGTGGCTGGAGCTGGAGTGGAAACTCTCATAGTGTAATTTGCTACGCATTTCAATCGCATAGACCATTTTCTCACCCGTTTTATTCAATGGAATTATTGTGTGCGCATCGTTTTTCGTATCGTTATTAGCGTGCTAAAGCGTTTAGTGCACAGCACAACACTTATTTTCTGTATTTGATACGTTTTCATGGACTTTTTACACAACTTTACATGAGCACAATTAAAACTACGTACACGCAAAAAAAAATGGTCGAAGACTTACGAACCTAATATCAGTTGCCTATCGATTGTCAACATTTATCGAGCTGGCTCAGTGCCGCCGGCGTTGCCAGACAGATGCTCGCGCGCCAAATGTATTACTTAATTGGCAATGCTGCATGTGCTGTTAACTGTGCAGTTGTCTGTTAAGTGGGCATTCAGTTCTGTTAAGTCGTTCAACATGCGGGATGAAAAAATAGGAGTCGTGCTCATTTTAAATAATTGAACACAATTTGTACATAAATAATAACAAAATTAAATGGTAATAAGCAAAATAAACGGTGTACACCAAATGTAAAACAAAGCAAATATCAGCAAAACTGCAAAGGCAGTGAAAGTAGGCAGAACTAAACGCATTGTGTTTATGTGTGCGTGCGTGTGTGCGTACTGAGTGCGTACCTCTGTGTGTGCATGTGTGAGTGAGCTGTTGACAAAAATACAAAAAAATCGCAGCAAAATCAAAACAGGAAGTGCAAGATAAAAAGGATTACGAATAAATAAACGCAGATTATTAGTGCAAGTGCTTTTCGAATTCGAAATTTTCAGCAAAAGCAAGCGTTAAACTTGGGGGCGTTTTTTGAGTAGCTTTCTGTGTTTACTTGTTGTTGATGCCGACGCTTCAGGGACGAGATTAAATATTATTGAATATCACGTCATTTGGCCACGCTGCTAGCACTCTCTCGCTTTCTGTGTTATTGTTGTTGCTGCATATTTAATAAGCAAAGCACACACATACACTCATATATATAGCAGCAAACGCTTTTATTTTTGCAGTGAAATCGAAGACTTGCATTTATAAATGAATATACAAAACTTACTGTTGATTGCTGTCTGTGTTTGTGTGTTTCTCTCTCTCTCTGTTTCTCTCTTTGAGTTCGTTTTAATATGTTAATGCTATTGTTTTCTGGCTTTTATCTTTAATAAAAAAAGTTTCGCGCTATCGCCAAACAGCAGCAGCCGCTCCCATTAAACAGAATTCTTGCTAAGCAGCATTCACAGCAGAGACAGCAAAAGACGTGCAAAACTACAACACCAAGAAGAAGAAGAAGAACAACAACTGCAAGTGAAAGCAGCAATTGGATGCCGACGTTGCCACGCCCACAATGACAGCCGCTCCGCCCGCCCATAACAATGGCGAACAGGAACAGGAACACCAACAGGATCAACAATGCGCGTTAGTTAAACGTGCCGAGGATGAGCGAGAGGATATATTTAAGCGCTATGAACTGGGAACGGATCCCACAAATAAGGTCGACTCCTGGGAGAATCCAACATTTGAGATCTATCACATAACCGATAAGTGAGTAAAACTTCCCGTCCTTCTTTCTCTCTCTCTGTCTTGCATCGTTTATACGATGTTTGTTGTTGTGATTTAATGACATGATGTCATAATATTTCAGCGAGCAGCTGCTTATGACTTTTTTTTTTGAATGAATGATTGGCAACTACAATCTGAGGGCGTTTTGCTTAAAGTAATTGAGAAAGATGAGTGTTTATTTTCCGTTTAATTGTTTATGCATTTATTTAGTGTCAACTAAAGTCAGTCGAGACAAAAAAATACAAAAATGTAAACAATAGATTCAATTTAAACAAAATGTAATTTTAAACTTAAATTAAAAGAATGCGAAATATTTATAAAATGGATTAAATATTTATAAAATGGATTAAATATTTATAAAATGGATTAAATATTTATAAAAGGTATTAAATATTTATAAAAGGGATTAAATATTTATTTTCTGATTGACTATTTAATTAATGTCAACTAAAGTCAGACGAAATTTAATATTAATATACATTTAAACAACATCTTTCCCTGTGATTGGGCAAAACCCAGAAAAAAACCCAGACAAAATAATTTAATAAGTTATTATTAAATGCATGCAATAATGCATGCGAACGTATCATCGTTATCTACATCATAAGTTGGCCAACATTTATTAAGGTTATCATCGCAAGCAGAACATAAGAATTAAATAACAGGAATTTTGTATACACTTGCTGGGAAAACGCTTTGCAAACACATTTTGATATCTTATCAGATAGTGGCAAATTGTCAACTAACTGTTGTTCTTGTTGTTCGTTGTCTATTCTTGTTTTTTTTTCATGTTTCTAGATACGGCTTCATGCACGACTCCCGCCTGCCATCGTCACGCGACTCCCATGAGGTGCAGCGCACCAAGATCGAATTGGAGCGCGACAAGAAATGGGTGAAAATGTTGAAGGATTGGCCACCGCCACATGAGAAGCTGCACAAGCGTGTCTACAAGGGTATACCGGATCGTATGCGTTGGCCAGCCTGGAAGAAATTGCTCAACGTGCAACACTCAATGGATACCAACGAGGGCATCTATGCGCGTATGCTGCAAATGGCCAAAGAGAGTGCAACGGAAACGCGTCAAATCGATGCGGACGTCAATCGTCAGTTTCGTGATAATCTCGCCTATCGGGAACGCTACAGTGTCAAGCAATGCTCCCTGTTCAATGTATTAAATGCGTACAGCGTTTATAATTCAGAGTTGGGCTATTGCCAGGGCATGGCGTGTGTGGCGGGCGTTCTCCTGCTCTACATGCAGGAGGAGGAGGCATTCTGGGCTCTAAACACGCTGATTACGGATCCCAAATTTGGCATGCATGGCCTGTTCATTGAGGGTTTCCCCAAGCTGACGCGCTTCATCGAGCATCACGATCGCATTCTGTCCAAGTTGATGCGTAAATTGCACAAGCATTTTATTAAACACAATGTGGATGCGTTGCTCTATGCCATAAAGTGGTTCTTTGTCGTCTTTGTGGAGCGCGTAAGTAAATTGCATATTTGTTTATGTAACTAAATTGAGTTTGAACTATCTCTTTATAATACAGGTACCATTTAGTTTAAGTTTACGTGTTTGGGATATTTTTCTGCTGGATGGCGATCGCGTCATTTTGGCCATGGCTGTTACCATACTCTATCTGCACAAGGATGAGCTGTTGCGACTGAAGGATATGGATGGCATCATTGAATATTTGCAGGTGAAGCTGCACAAGAATTTCGGTTATAATGACGACGATGCTGTTCAAGCTTTGGAGCGTGTTATGAAGAAGCTAAGGGATCTGAAATTGGATGTGCCGCCACCAGCGAAATCCAATGAGTTCCCCACACGAGAGCTGGGCGTATTTGTCGAGGCGGATCGGGATAAGAAAACGGGACAGAGACGTGACTATACCAATACGGAGAAGCAAGTCTTAACCGATATAATGTCAAGGTTGTAAACATTATCTTATTCAAATTCAAATCGTAATATTTATATTAATGAATTTGTTTTTAATTAATTGCAGACAAGAACACAATGCAATCGAGGTACAATCAACTGTATCCTATGAAACATCCGAGTGCGCAACCGGTGAGTTTGAGAACAACAAACAATAATTTATATATTTGATCTTTGCACACCCACTAATTATTTTACTATCTTTATATATACACACCGATTACTAACGCTTGCTTCTCTATACTAAACGTAACAGCTAACTCTGAACAACTTGTATAAACATTATATATATATAAAGCACTTGACAATATTTTTGTAGTGTGTGGTGCAAGCTTTAAAATTAGGATTTATATGTTTAATTATTTTACTTTGTAAAGCAATACAAATATTGTTATTTTATTTTACATATGTTTTAAATAGTTTTATGATCGTCTTCACTTGTTCGTATTTGTATTTGAGCTTATGGCATATGTATTTATTGTCCCCATTTTGTATATATATATTCGATCCTTATACTTATGGTTTTAGTTGTCATCTAGTGCATATTTAGCTATATTTTTATTTCGATTTCTTCAATCTTTGATTATGATCAGGGTATTTCATCATAAGCGTTTTGCTATCTCATGAAAAACTTTATTGCAATAAGGGGCATCGTATGAACGCAACGAGTTTAATAAGTTTCGCGGGTCTTCAATTGAACTTTAACACAACAAATTGTTGCATGAGTCAGCGGCCATTCTCTGGGGTTTCTGGGTGGCTCATAAATGTACATATGCCTGTTTAGCAGCGGTTCATCCAAGTTCTGTTTATATTATTATAACTAAACTAAAAAAAAAAATAATAATTATTAAACATAAAAACTGTAAATATATACTTTTACGGGATAAGCCAATTGATAAGCGATATCATATATATATATATCTAACCCCCGCCGTGTCACGCCTATTAAATAAATGCGCTCAGTTCACACATGGTCAACCCCCCACACACACACACACACTCAATCACACCCATTTTGTAATTATAATTCGTTTTCTCTCAACAAACAATCAACAAAAATCGCATTTGTCTAACAATGTCTTCGCTCATAAACGCTTAACGCTAAATGTCTCTGCGCTGGATCTGTTATATGGATAATAACTGTGATAACAAACTTGTGTGTGTGTGTCTGTCTGTCGTCTGACTGCATAAAAATTAAACTAAAATTCGCCAATCAATTCCCAAAAAAACTCTCATTGTGTTCGTAGGTGATGCGTATTCAATGAAAACCTATCAGAGTATGACTAGTTTAGCCACCTCGACGGCAAATAGCAGCTATTCGTTGTACAGCAATGGCTATGTGATCACCAGCACCAATGGCCCCGAAGATAATCGCAGCCAGAGCGTTAACAATCTCAACTATACTGCCTGGCAATATCAACAGCAGCACCAGCACATGCACAACGATAGACTATCAAATCCGAGGCACAGCTACAGCAGCGATAATAGCGATAGTCGCAATCGACTCGATCTGGACAGGGCGCTGGAGCCGCTGCAGAGTCAGCATATGCTACATTTGCAGCCAGAGAGTCATCAGCACCACCACTACCACCAACAAACATCAATCAAACAACCACCTCACGGCATACGCATTCTCGTCCAGAACCAGAATGGGGGCGCAGACGGCGTCGCTCCTCAGGGGAAACAACAAACTCTAAACAATCAGCACAAAGACGAATTTAACCATAAAATTGATAACGATGTTGATGTTGATGATGATGCGCTGAGCGTGGAGAACACACGTCTTTAGTCTGCTTACTATATATATATATATATATATATATATTTATGTCGTAGCATTTAAGTTTGATTTTGTACTTGAATTTATGATTATGCCCTGATTATTTTTGTTTTTTTTTGGTTTGCCGTTTGCTCAATTGAAATTGTTATGCCAATTGATTAGTTCAAATAACAGTGTATTAGCTTTAATTTTTGTGTACAACAACAACATTGGCTATCGTCATTTTGTTCTATGTATTCTAGTGCAATACGTTGCAAAAAAAAAAAAAAACATTTTTCACACACTCTGATATTACTTAGTCACACGTCCTACGGTATCTATATTTCCACAACGAAACAAAAGAAAACAACTGATAATTCCTAAGAGACCAACGATTCCAGCAATACGTACAACGATTTTCAATGCACAACCCACACAACTATCGTAAACTTATTTACTTACTTATATATACAATATATTATATATATATATATATACAAACTACTGATATACTTATGCTTACTTATATGTTGTAACTGCATATATACAAAATGTACTATTATTTCTGCCTAAGTTGAGGATTGCATTTACACACATATATATATATACGATATATATATATATATATGTATACCTTTGTTGCTACACTCAAAACATTAGTTTATTGTTTACTGTTCGAGTTGAAGCCAAATTCAAATTGTAGCTCTAGCAAAAACCTTATGTAATATATATAATATAAAAGATTAGTTAAATGCCACACATAAATAAAAATATAATTTTTTGTACTGAATTCATAATTTGTTGCTAGTTTTTGTTTATGTTCTTACGACCTTTGCATGTTCTCTAGCATAACTCTCAACTCTTGCAGCTCTTGTTTGATTAATAAAACAAAAAAACCAAAAAAGTAAACAAAAATAAAATCATACTTTATTTTGCACAACACCCACTACAAAAACACATACACTAACATTTCTAACTCAAAATTCGTATACTCAAACTAAATGCAAATTCTTTTTCAAAACATCAAAAATACAAAAAAACAAAAAAAATTCTACAACGCATTGGCTAAATGGGAAAACGAAATAAACAATTTGGAACCACAACGAAAAACGAAAAACAATAAAAAAACGCTACACGAAAAAAAACATTGGCAAAAATTAAAAACAAAAAACGTATAAACGTCTATCTATATAAAATACTATAAAACCAAAAAACCAAAAAAAAATATTAGTTACGCTTACTGTTCCCGAGGATTCGCACTCACTACGAAGTTCGCTTGCAGGTACTTCAGTTGCCTCGCACGGCTCATCGGAGACCATGTCGCTGGAGGACAATAAGTGAGCACAATACTCCATATCTATATATTATTAATGATTTCGATTCAAGCTAATATTTATTTTTATGTTTACAGCATTCATTTGAAAACCGCCAATTTGTTGCAAAATGCACCGCAGCGCGAACTGCTGCTGGGCACCTGACGTCAGCTGCCGCCGTCGTCGAATGCGACGGTAGCAAACAACAGTAAGAACACGACAGCAACATCAGCTGCAACAACAACAGCAACAACAACAATAACAGCAACAGCAACAATCACAGCCACATCCACACCGCCGCCGGTGCCGCCACGTTCACCGCTGGCGCTTGGATGATTAGCCAGGACGACGACGACAAACAAAGCCTAGCCCCTGAGGCAGCTCTGAATCTTGTCATCGTCGTCCTGGGTCTAGATTTAAGCTTTGCCGCCTTGCCACAACCAAAGCAAACACACACACACACACACAATTTTTGCAAATTTAAAGTTTCTTGTTCTCAAATATCAATAATATTCGGCAAACCATTTTTGATATTCTTTGTACATAAAAACAATAACAAAACTTAACAAAGTGTGCTTGTAAAGAAACTTTGAGTATAAAAACATAGCCAAAAATAAATACAAATAAATAAAACTGACAAAGGGCCAACTGGAAAAAGGGCCTAAAACATTTAACAAAAACATTCAAGCAACAAAAAGCAATCGAGAATTAATCACAAAAAATACGCTAAAGAGAATACAAAAAAAATACAAAATACAAATATAAATATTGTAGCAAGAGCAACTCGTATTTAATACAAAAAAAGAAAGAAAAGAAGAAGAAGATAAACTAAACAACTAAATTGCATATTTAATTACAATATATAAATATAAATTATAGATATTATAGACATGTTGTAAATTGTACTTGTATATATGTACCGAACAAAATACAAAGCAACGTTAAAAATTCGAAAACAAAAAAAGTTACGTCCATGAAGTATATTAAACATTAAATATTAAACAACAGCAGCAACAACAACAACAACAAAATGCTACCAAATATAAATGCAACAAGAGCAACAAAATGAATGATTATGATTACGATTATTTATATATATATATATATAGTTATGTATGCGTATCTTAAAATAAAACCAAATGCAAGTTTATAACTAATTTTAAGTAATTTATGATTTACAAAAAAACGGATAACTATGTATATGCGTAAATTTAAATTAAGCAAGCAGTATAATCATGGTACTTTGCTTTTTCAAAACAATCAATTTGTTTTTTTTTTTGTAAGTTTTAAGTTTAATGTAAATTCAGTTTCTAAATAAACAAAATTGAATTTTTTGTAAATTTTTTTATTCTTATCTACAACAACAAACTTTACGTATATTGATCCAATTTAATTTTGCCACCCTTTTCGAAGATTGTGCCCAGATCCTTAAGGGATACCTCGGGAGTACCGCGTGGCAACGGCTGCGGCTGGTTGGGACCCGGTTTCCAGCCAACCAGGTAGATAATTTGAAATGTAGCAGGAACGCCTTCTTCGTTGGGTTTGCCGTACAGCTCCTTATAGATGGCACTGGCCGCCAGCATCGTCTCCCGACTGAGATGCGCCGGCCTATTAAAAGCGGCATTATTCTCGGCCATGCCCTTGAGATCCCACATCAGCTCAAACATGCTCGGATACCCAATGATCAGTTCATCCGTATCGATGGTTAGCATCGTAAACCCGGCCCGATTCAGCAGAGAACCAACGTCGCGGATCTGTGTAAAGGGCGAAACGTGCGGCGCAATGCCACCTTTCCGCTCCAGCTCGGCCAGTTGCAGCGAAGAGCGCAGCTCATAGAGCGTATCGCCGCCAAAGAGTGAGGCTATAAAGACGCCATCTGGCTTCAAGCTGCGCTTGATGCGCGCAAAACAACCGGGCAAATCGTTGACCCAGTGCAAACTCAAGCTGGAGATGATCAGATCCATCGAATTCTCCTCAAGCTGCAAAAGCAATCGATTTCATAAAGATTCCCTATTCAAATCACAGGTCTTTCCCGTTTACCCACATCCAACTGCTCCTCATCCTGCAGCTGCTTGTGCATCTGCAAGCCGGGCGTGCCTTGTGCCTGCTCCAACATCGTGGCGCTCGAATCCGTCAGCGTCAGATGCTCCACGCACTCAGCGAGTATATGTCGAGAGATATAGCCACGATTACAACCAATATCGGCGGCTGTCTTAAACTCCCGCTTAATGTCAAACACACGATCCGCCAGACGAAAGCCCACCTCTTCCTTTAGGTAATCATACAGACCCACATCGGCGCTGTCAAAAGATTTCTATTATTTATTGCAGTTGCAGCAATAAAAACAGCAACAAAAAAATCACCTGAGTGCAGCTCGTTCCTTTTGCAGTCGTTTTGCATTCCTGTCGAAAATGTTCATGTGCGTTGGTTGTGTTGTCAGGCAGCGCCAGGCGCCAATGTTCTGTATTAAACGTTTTGTGCTCGTTTTTAACATCATTAAATAATAATTATTAATGCCGTAATGCCGGCTACGAAAACAATAATACAAATCACAGCTGTTTCTCTCTAAGGCAAGTATGCTGTTAACATACGACCATATGCTGTTTATACAGGGTGCTTCAAGTTAAGAGAGCATATTTTTCAATAATTTCATTCAAATTGTGCTGTTTATTTCGTAAAACTGTATGGTGAAGCTCTTGTTTGATTTACAAATGATCACACAACAATTAAAACCGCGGAGACTTGACTGAGTACTTTTAAGTGAGTAGTTTTATTTTATCAACTGGAAATCACTGCAGTTCAGTGTTGTGCACTGTGTGCGCTGTTCAGCCCTGCTAAGTTTTGTTTTGGCGCAAAACGCTGCAAAAGTGAAGATCGGAGTTTGTAGTATTGATTAGAATTGAAGCGATGAATTTCTCGCGCAGCTCGCTACGCTATGCCCACACCAATGGCTACACTGGACTATTGTACACGCAGAAGGGTGACTACATTATCACATGCGGCACCGATGGCGACATTCGCCACTGGACCTGCATCAGCGACGATGATCCTCGCTCCACCTGCCTGGGTGAATTTGTGATGTGCATTGCGCACACGGGCACACGACTGCTCGCCTCGACAGATCGCAATACGGTGCATGCGTATACGTTCCCCGACATGGACAGTGATGGCATCCTGATGCGATTTACAGCACCAGCAACTTGCCTACGAGTTTGCGGTGAATTTACAGCTGCCGGCAGCGAGGATACCAGCATAAAAGTGCTGCGTGGTGATAATGCTGGCCAAGAGACTATGCTGGAGGGTCACAAGGGACCCATTTTGGCGTTGGATGTGTACGCCGAACGACAACTGTTGGCCTCCATTGCAGGCGATGGCCACTTGAAGATATGGAACTTTGCCACAGGCGTCGAGGTGAAGAGCGTTTCCGGATTACCACGTGTGAATAGTTTCGAGAGCGCCAGTCTCTTTGGCACACCCAGTTTTGAGCCGCAGCGTGGTGAGCAATTGGCCTATGCATTGGACAATGAGATCTTAGTACTGAACACATCTAATTGGGAGTTGGCCTATAAGCTGGTGGATGAACGCGTCTCCAGCAACTATAGCTGCTGTCAGTTCTCCCCGAACGGGGAGCGTCTGGCCGCTGGGACGACCAGCGGTGAATTGAGCATCTTTGATGTGCAAAGGAGACGGGCGCTTCAAGTGGAGGCGCCACCAACTGACTGCAAGGCCATTACATGCCTTGCCTGGAATCCAGCTAATGTGGATGAGTTGGCTTATTGTGATGCCACCGGCCAGCTGGGCACTATATTCCTCGGCGATGAGGAGCCACAAGATGAACTCGAGTTGGTGGGCGAACCGGATGAGCTCTTGGCAGGCACAGATTACGAATTTGAACAGAACAATGGAGGGGAAATGGATGATGTCGACGATGGCGATGGCGTTAGTCTGGAGCAGCTGAAGCGCAAAGTGATGAGCAATGCGAACTATGCAGACCCAGAGGCTCAGGATGATGATGAGCACTCTCGACACTCCTTGGCGAGCAGCAGCCAGGCGCCGGCTGCCGCTCCACAAGTGAAGCTCTTCAAGCAGCAGGTGGCCTTCCAGCCGGGTGCTACTCCAAATGAGCTGGAGCATCGGTATTTGGCATGGAACGATGTGGGCATTGTGACAGCGCATGTGGAACCCAATGGGGATGGTGCCATCGATGTGGAATTCCATGATGCCAGTGTCCATCATGCACTTCACTTGAGCAACAATTATAATCAACATAATGTGGCCAGTTTGAGTCGCAGCGCTTTGGTCTTGGCCTCCACGGAGAGCGGCAAGCTGGTCGTGATTGCCTTGGCGGCGGCCGGGAATAAGGAATGGTCACTCAGTCTACCCGATTGCGAGAGCGTGGAGGCTCTGGTGTCCACCAGTCAACTGATTGCTGTCGCCACCAGTAATCACTTTCTGCGACTCTTCAGCGTGATGGGCACCCAAAGGGAGGTGCTCAGCATTCCAGGACCTGTGCTAGCGCTGGCTGGACATGAGCATAGTTTGCTGTGCGTTTACCATTCCTCCGGTTGTAGCCAGAAGCAACAGCATCTCGCCGGCATGTTGATCCATGTCAGTGGCTTGAGTTTGCGCGTGGAGCACCTGCCGGTTTCATTGACTCCGGGACGACAATTGAGCTGGCTGGGTTTCTCGGATGTTGGGTCGCCCTGCTTGGCCGATAATATGGGTCTCGTCCAGCTGTATAGGCGTGCCAGCAATGCCTGGTTTCCCATATGCGACACATTGAAACAGAGCACAAGTGTATCCAACAATTATTTCATTGTTTCTCTCTCGGAGGCGCGGCAGATCATTCAAGCAGTTCTGTGCCGCGCAAGCTCGTATCCGATGACAAATCCACGTCCAATGGTACAGGAGCTGCGCCTGCAGCTGCCACTCTGCGACATCGAGCTGGAGAAGACGGAGCTGGAGGACGCGCTATTGCGGGCGTGCATTATGCAAGTGGACGGCGCCGAGAAGCTGCAAAAGGAGATGGCCATCAAGCTGTTCGCCTTGGCCTGCAGCAGCGAGTGTGAGGCACGCGCCAGGGAACTTGTGGAGAACATTGCCTGCACCGAGCTCCTGCAGCTCGCCGTCAAATATGCCTCGAAGCGTGGACGCATTCATCTGTCGGATAGATTGTGTGAACTATTGCCACAAATGGAGGCGGTGCAGGAGGCGCGTAAACAGCAACAGCTACTCGGCGCCAATGGCATTGCGGCGACCATTGTGCTGCCCATGATGCCCCAGCCATCGACTACTGGGACTCCGAAATTGGCGCCCAAGGCCATGGAGCTGAACGCATCGAAACGTGGCGCTCTGAAACGCTTCTCGAATTCACCCAATTTGTTCAAAGCGGCAGCCGCATCTCGTCCAGCGACACCAGATGCCACCATAACTCCGTTGGATACCCAAGAGAATCTGTTCGGTGAATCCGAATCGCAGACGACCGACTCTAAGTCGGTTACTGAGGGTGACCAGCGATCGCCTCTTAATTCGGTCAATCCGTTTGCCATGAAACGCAAACTGCTCGACACTGGCGTCATCTTTGGATCCGAGAAACTCAAGTTGGCCAAGAAATAAAATTAGGCTCATTTTATGATTAGTGCTCTAATGTTTAGTTGTATGAATTAATTGTTTTATGTTTTACATTTTTGTTTTTAACCCAATAACTGAATCTATTCATTATATCAAAATTTAAAAAGATTTTCAATTCACGAGTGCAGGCCACACTGGAATTAGCAGTCGGTCACACTGCAATCAGCTGTAATTCCCACTGTACCCTAGTGGCAAAAAAATTACTCACAATCGTCAAATCTGGTCACACCGCAGAGAATTCGAATTTCGGTATTCCCCGGTAGAGTGGAAAATTCTGGAAAATTAGGCTTTTATCTTATCATATTTCCAATATCGCTTATTACGTGCATTCTTTAAAGATGGTGTACGTGCCTTTTTTAGTGTAATTTCACAATTGGAAAGAATTTTAAGTCACACAGATGATTTATTCGGTTTAATTTAAAGTCTTGTTATACCCAATATTTTAATGAACAAACGCAAAGTACAAAACAAAAATACATTCAATACATTTTAAGAGGCGTGGCATGTTTTTATCTCAAACAAAAATTCGCAGTGGTAAGTGAAAGCACATACATGGCTGTAAGTAAGTATGTATATGCGTACACACATTCATACATATGTATCTAAGTGTGAGTATATGGTAACGCTACAAAAAATGCAGGCCACACTGGAATTAGCAATCGGTCACACTGCAATCAGCTGTAATTCCCACTGCACCCTAGTGGCAAAAAAAATTACTCACAATCGTCAAATCTGGTCACACCGCAGAGAATTCGAATTTCGGTATTCCCCGGTAGAGTGGAAAATTCTGGAAAATTAGCCTTTTATCTTATCATATTTCCAATATCGCTTATTACGTGCATTCTTTAAAGATGGTGTACGTGCCTTTTTTAGTGTAATTTCACAATTGGAAAGAATTTTAAGTCACACAGATGATTTATTCGGTTTAATTTAAAGTCTTGTTATACCCAATATTTTAATGAACAAACGCAAAGTACAAAACAAAAATACATTCAATACATTTTAAGAGGCGTGGCATGTTTTTATCTCAAACAAAAATTCGCAGTGGTAAGTGAAAGCACATACATGTCTGTAAGTAAATATGTATATGCGTACACACATTCATACATATGTATCTAAGTGTGAGTATATGGTAACGCTACAAAAAATGCAACGGTAAAATTTTAACGTAATGTCTCTATAGAGAGAGAGAGAGAGAAAGAGAGAGAGAGAGCAGTTTGTCAGCGCATCGTTTTGGCTTTCGTCGCGTTGGCGCCAGAGAATTTCTATATAAGCAGTTGCGCTCAGTGCGCTGCAGCCATTGACCGCTAGACGTTGTGCAGTTTAGTTTGCATTAAATATATAAGTAAAGCGCGAACCTTTTTTCCACTGTGTATGTTTTTGTGTTTGAGCGTTGCACTTGCCGATTGTTAATAAAATAAAATAAAGTAGGGAGAACGATTGTGCTTTTTTTTTCAATCTTATCGGTGTTTCGCGCTGCTTTCAAAAGTGCAAGTGTGTGTTTATGTTTGCTTGACGGCTTGACAGCGCAGTTATTTTATTTTTCCTTTGTTCATGAACATATTTAACATGTCAAATAAAAATCCACAAATGGCCAATGGCCAAAAAATGGCATTCGGTGCCAATCCTAATTTAAAAATCATAACAAACACAGCAACAATGCCACATTCCGTTTCAACTCCGCAATCGACGCCGCCAGAAAATTCCGATATAGAAGATTCCAATGGCGATCAGCAACGCAAGACTTGGGGTAAGTAGGTCTTTAACCTAAAAAAACGAATAAAAAGAAACCATTTTCCACCCCCGTAATTAGAGCGGGAACTGATTGCAAGCTTTTTGCTCAAGATGGCCGAGAAACAAGTGGTGACCGCCCGCAGCGGTTGGTTTGTGGATAAGCGCATCCTACGTATCGAATTTGAGCAGCATCTGAAGTCGGAGCCCCAAGAGAAACAGTTGCGCAACAAACTGACCATCAATGGGCCCTACAATGTGAGTACTGACTAACTATAATTTCACATTCGATATGATGAAGTAAATCACTACGAAAGTGTTTGCAATACAAAGGGCAATACAATTTGTTTCTCGTCGGGCACACATATACGCACACATACAAATATAGGTTTCAACCTGATCGTGTCACAGCGCGCAGTCTGCTGTTCGAACAAACAATTCGCATGCCGAGACAATGATACCCTTTTGAAAATAGTATTGTCAGCTAAAGCAAAGCAAAAATTTTACATAATATGCCAAAAACCGGATTTTAAAGAATTTTTTTTTGCAATCTTATGCTCTTTGTAAAATAATCAATTAGTTACGGAACAATATTCGTAGATATTATATATAATTAATACGATTATTTCGAATTACAAATAAATACATAAAAAAATATGCACCCTTTGCTCACCACATTCCATGCTAATTTGTTTTGTTCTGCTATTGAGATTTCATACTCTCCGTTTCGTCTTATCAGCTGGCATGGAACAAGATTTGTGTATGAATACAATCTATTAGTCATAGTTC
Organism: Drosophila imparisetae; assembly: GCA_035042265.1. Taxonomy (NCBI): domain Eukaryota; kingdom Metazoa; phylum Arthropoda; class Insecta; order Diptera; family Drosophilidae; genus Drosophila; species Drosophila imparisetae. The sequence goes on along the minus strand of JAWNLP010000145.1, from coordinate 1,533,732 downwards.
TAACACAATTGTGGTATTTGCCCACAAATAAATAGTACAATATAACCGGTTATTTTTAATTATTCTATATGAATAATGCCAATTTAACATTTAGGTAGTTCACCCCATACTAAATTTGATATCTATGTATCTAAAGAGTTGTATTCATGTATTTCCCCTTATTCCTCAAACCAAGTTTACTCGTCTCGAGTGACATCTATATATTTTGTTTTGTTTTCCCCATTGCAGAATTTTGTTTATACTATATAAGCGCAAACAAAGCAAAAGCAACTGATAGCTGCATATAATATTGTTTATTTATATATAGATTAATGTTTATTACTGGCTTCTATTTATAGATCGGAACACTGCTGCACCGCACAAACTTCTTGATGAATACGCCGCGCGGCGACAACAACTATCGGATTAAGGACCTGAACCTGATCGAGTATCGCAAGGAGAAATGTAATATCATGGATGAGAGGCAGCGGCAAAACGATCAAGCTGCCGTCAGCAGTGTGATAAACGCATCGGTTGACGAGGAATCGATTACCCAGGGTAATATAAATTTTGACTTTAATCACATTTCCATATCGTAGCAAATTGATTGATTTCTTCTATACTTCCTAACATAGTATATGTACTGGACGATGCTGCCGAAATGATTCCATTAAATTATGAAAGGACCAAAATTCAACAACGCAACGAGGAATTCGAGCTGGATTTGATGGGTTGCTATATTTGTCAATGCAATTTTCCTACCATTGAGAAATACGAGGAACACATCGAATACCATGGCGATGAGTCGGACTTTGAGTCGTTGCAGAAGATGTCAAAATAGTACGATATTTATATATTTAGATGCCCAAATCTCTAATTTATATATATTGTCTTATGATTACAGTGCTCAACCCATGCTGAAGCTATCGTATCAAAACTGCGTGGATAGCCATTATTTTGGTTTTACGCTTGCAACGGAACTAAAGGACGTTGTGATTGAAAAGTTTATAATAGTACAATCACGTCAGTTCTATTATGTCTACAATGATCGCCTGCCGCTCGACATATCCGGTGATGGGCAACTGATCTTCTATGTCGACTCGCATGTATTTATGATATTGCGGGAACAGCCCATTGTTATTTGCTATAGTCGGCTGGTGCGTGGCAAACGTGAACATTATGCCGAACAACATCATTTCATGTGCACCGAGGCATTGCCCAAGGCCAATTTCAATGTGAATCCTTATCGAGTCTCCAAAGGTAAGGTATTTAAGGGTGGACATCTGAAGCCAGCAATACCTTCCGATGAGGTGTTGTCGGCTATGAAACTTAATGCGTTTATTGCCCAAAAGAAGCTGGCCGAATACAATGTTGATTACCGCAACTATTGTGATCTCGGACGGGTACTAACGCCAAAGAATTTATACGGGGCACTGGGTACTCTGCTCCAGGTGGAGGATATTGAGCGTCTGCAATGCTATGTGGCATTCAAACAGTCCAAAATGGTGCTGCATCAGTTTGGCAAAGAGATGTCCGTTAAGCTGAATTCCAATACGTTAAGTGCCAATAATGTACTGTCACCTGGTGACAGTGTGCTGATCATCAACGAGCGTTGCACCAACTCAAATCCAAAGGAGGCTGGCAAGCCGAATAGTGTAATCCAACTCTTGGATAGCAGCGAGCTGATAATGAAATTGACACTGATGGATTTTGATGCGCTCATTCAATGGGGCCACACGACAAACAAACTGTTTGGCGTACCGGAGAAGGATCGTAAGGAGCCGCGTGTTTATTTTGCCCGCATCCTGGGCGTATCGACGCAACGCGTCAGCATCTCCTGCGATCGTCGTCTACCGAATAATACCACATTTACGCTCATCTTTCGTCCGAGTCGTTCCGTTGAACGCTATCAATATCGTGCACTGGAACAACTCAAGTCCATGGATGCAGATCATGTGCAGCGTCTGCTCTTTCCACATTTCGTAGACAATCAGACGGTGGCCTCTGGTGCCTTACGACTGCACAATCCGCAAATCGGCTGCAATCTCGAACAGCTGCAGGCTGTGCAGCAGATTGCTCTATCCAAAAAGCTGCCAGCACCGTTTATTTTATTTGGGCCACCGGGCACCGGTAAAACGGCTACAGTTTGTGAGGCCATCTATCAGTTGTATTTGGAACGGCCGGAAACTCATATTCTTGTGCTCGCCGGCTCGAATACGGCGTGTGATGAGATTGCGTTGCGTCTGCTGCGCTCCATTACCAAAGTGAATAACGGTCAAGCGCGTCCGCTGGTGCGCATCTTTTCGGCCAGCTGCGATCGTCGCGTCGATAACATCGATGATCTACTGCTCGAGTATTCCAACATGTATGCTGCGCACTTTTATCCCGACGTGCAGACTTTACACGATTATCGGATTGTCGTCTGTACGCTAAGTTTGGCGGGCAAACTCTCAACGGGTGGCTTTGGACGTGACGAGAATGACCACAGCGTTTTCTCGCATGTATTTGTCGATGAGGCGGCCGCATCAACCGAAGCGGAGGTCTTAATGGGTATCGCCTGTACCGTTGCACCAACAACAAACCTAATACTGGCCGGTGATAATAAGCAACTAGGACCTGTGCTGCAGTCGCAGCGTGCCGGAGATTGGGGTCTGGGTGTATCGCTGTTTGAACGTCTGATCAAGCGCGATTGCTACGGCCTCTACGACAATGGCCATTACAATAGAGCCGTGCAGACGCGACTGATACGTAACTATCGTTCCCATCCTGAAATTGTGTCGGTCTACAATAACCTCTACTACAACAGTGAACTCAAATCGGAGGCACCATTGGGTACGGACCAATTTTTAAATATATATGTCTGTATGTATATATCATAGCAAGTTCTTATAAATTCGTATTTTTCAGAAAATGTGGATCTTGCTAAAAACTGGTTTCATACGACCAACGCAGATTTTCCCATCTTATTTCACTCGGTGTTTGGCAACGTGAATCAGCAAGATTCCATAAGGTAAGTTTTTCAATCTTGCATCTTGAATTTGAAACTCATAAATTTATTGTCTCGCGTACAGCTTATGCAACAATAAAGAGATTGATGCTGTCATGGATTATGTGAAGGATCTAATGCATTTTGGCATCAATGGGGAGAAATTGGCTCAAACGGATATTGGCATTATTTCGCCGTATAAGAATCAATATCAACGCATCCAGGAGCAGCTCAACATGCGCAGTTGGCATCAAATCGATTGTGGATCGGTTGAATTGTTCCAGGGCAAAGAGAAGAAAATAATAATAGTTTCGTTTGTGCGCTCATTTACCCAAACATTGGGATTCCTCAATAATAGTCGAGTGAGTGTGTCTTGTGTTAACTAAATTGAAAATTTCAATTTCTCTAATCATTAATCATTCGCAGCGCTTGAACGTTTTGCTATCGCGTCCAATATCTTTGCTTATACTAATTGGTAATCCGCGCACGCTAAGCAAGAATGAGGAGTTTCTTCATATCATCAACATGTGTCGGAATCGTAAAACGCTTGTCGGTTCGCCCTATTATTTGGATGATAATAAGGCGAACGAGTCGAACGCTAAATCCAATCTGAAAAATGGTAGTCGCCAAAAGACCGCAACGAACAACAACAACAACGGCAATAACTGTGCGCAATCATTGGGACAGACATTCAAGAGAAGTAATAATAATCGTCATAATTATCAATATCATTATCAAAGAAACGAAAGGATTTGTGGAATGCAGCAAATTTTAGATTTCGCATGATCTCGCCCATAAGGGATAATTGAATTTGGTACCCAGATGAATATTTGAAGATTTTTCAAGATATACGCTCTCCAAACACTCATAAATCTATATATTTCTTATGTATATATAAATATATCATATATATATATTTTCACGGTTTTTTTTATATCCCAAAATCAAGCATTTGCATCAACTGCATTTGCAATAATTCGAGAACGTAATAATAATGTTTGTTTCTGTCTTTCTTTAATTTCTTTCTAAATATTTAATGGCTTTTGCATTTATTTTATTTTAGCAACAAAACCACCTAACAAGGTGCCATTGTCGACTTCCACAAAGGCGGTCTACGTTAAGAAGAATCTGGTGAAATTGAGCACCCCGCTGGCAAAAAAATCAGAGCTAGAGGAATTCTTTGACGAGCTGCCCAGTGTGCCGCGTAATGTGGACAATGCTCGGGTAGAGCGCTCATTGCGACGTGAATTGCAGAACTTAAAAATGAACGAGCAAATATTAAAGATATTTAATACATCACCACGGACACCACCAGCAAGTGCACCACCAGCAAGTGCACCACCAGCAAGAGCACCACCAGCAAGTGCACCACGAGTAGAAGTCAATTACAGGCAATCATCGCTATTAAATACATCACCACGGACACCACCAGCAAGTGCACCACGAGTAGCAGCCAATTACAGGCATCCATTGCTATCAAATACATCACCACAGACACCACCAGCAAGTGCACCACCACGACTAGCACATATTTACACCCAACCACCGCCTTTCTATACATCACCATTCGCAACGGTTCAGCCACCACCTCCAAAACCGAAGAAAAAATCTCAATGTGTTATATCATAAATATTCATTGTTGTACAGAAGCAGTACATAACTACGAGGACTACACCGGGATTAAATGTGCCGAGTGTTATCCTATTTTGACTTTGCTGTTTGTATCATGTTGCAAAAGGATGCAGCTATTAATGCTACAACTTTTACAATCTATTGCAAACAGTAATAATTCACAAAGTATGTATTAAAACAAGTTACATGAAGCTCGTTTTAATATATATATCAACTGTGAATATTGAGTGACATTTTTATATATTTATTATGTATGTTGTACCATCTTTTCAATTGGATTCGCACATCATACTAAATGTATAAAATATGTCAATGTGTGAGTTTTCTTATCAAAAGTATATATATATATAAATATTCCCAATAGTTTTTGGACATATGTTTGTACGTAGACACGCTGTTTTGTCTGTTTTAAAACCCATCTAACAGCGAATGGCTTACACTTATGTTCAAAACATTTCTTCGAATATATAATAATCGAAATTTTGGTTTTTTCATACAGTATTTCAAGAAGAAATTTATTAATATATTAAGCACAAATTTATAACAACTTATGTATATCCATGTTAACCGAGAATAAATATGAATTAAATGGTTATTTGGACAACAAACTGTATTGTGCATTGTAATCAAAGTAATCATTGCTCGTTGTGGCATGTTGTACGTTCATTCATTGTGGGGAACACTGTATGCTTACAAGCAAACAAAGTTGGCACTTGAAAATTGAAAAGGCATTTAGCATCATGTAGAAACAAAATCAATACACAAGTTTATTTCGTTACACACGGCTCAATAATCTATATACATAGAGAATTCTTGTAAATTGTTCTTAAATCTTTGAAATTATTGTTAACTATTTTCTCATAATTGAAACGAAGCTGCAAAAATTGTTCGCCTAACGATCGACATACACGTTTTCAATATGAGTGCGCGAAGCCGACTAGCCACGCCTACAACCATACACACTCGGAATCGCAGGCTGCCGACAGAAGGAGGATCACGAGGTGGTACCAGACCGGCGGCGCCGCTATCATCACGCTCGCCCGGAACAGAACGACGCAGAACCGGCGGCGATGGCGATGGTGGCTCCGCTACCTGGAAGAGATCGGCTCCTCCAATGACAACTGCACGGCTATCGACGACAGCACGGAGTCTGGAAAAGCCCACCATTGCATCGACCCTGCGAGCGACGACCAATCGCACCAAGGTATTGGCCGTAAAGCCTGCAATTCCTCGCCAGCCACAATCACCATCGTTTGTTGGCAAAAAGTTCACAGATCCTGAGTGTCTGTTGCTGAGTCCCGGAACGAGGGAGAGATCGCAGCCGCAGCAACGCCATCCAGATGGCAGTGGTCCAATACTAAAGAGAGATACTCCAAATGATGCTCCAAGTGAATCCCACATAGAGAGGCAGCAACTGATTGAGACTGGCATCCAGAGCAATGAGATAGAAATACTTAATCATCACCTGGTCGTCGGCGATGTACAGCTATTAACGCCCTCGCCGGAACTGGCCAAGCAAATTGATCAAGCTCGCTTGGAGAGCAAGAGGAAAGAGGATCGCTCAAAGATGCGTAAATTTTCGGCACACGAACAAGGCGAGGAACAGCATTTAGACGAGCTGAAGCAATTCATGGAGAGCAGCTATGTAACACGACGTCCAAGCCCGAAGAAAGTAACAACTCTCGCTGCTGCTGCTCTGGCCAAATGCGAATCAGACCAATGCGGCATCTTCAAATCCATGGATGAGTTATTTACACGCGACATACCCAAGGCGGAGTCGATTACCAACATAAAGGAGCGCATCAGGCGTAAGGAGATTGAAGTGATGAGCTTGTTCGATAATGCGGCCACAGCTGACGAGATTGAATCCGGGTCCGAAGACGACTAGTTGTTAGTTAAATGTTGATAAATAAAAATTGTAGTGCCATGTATCTAACTATCGAGTTGCAATTCTTAATTTATTATAAAAATATTGGGCAATTTAAATAGAATTAACTAAGAATCCTTAATTGTGTGCAAATTTAAAAATTCGCGCCTCGCATACGAGTCATCGATTTTGGATACGATTCATATCGCATACTCAGCTGCTAAAAAATGTGGTCACACTGTTTTGTTATTTGGCTTGCCGGTCGCATTTAGCCAAAATATAGATATTTATTTATCTAGTTGATTATTTTGATTTTAGAACGGTCTAGCCGGCCAGTTAAATGTCGAATAGAAACTACGAAGTCAGCATACAGCTGTCACACACACGCGCGCACACACACAAGCACACTCGAAATATTGTGCTGAGCTTAGAAAAATACAGAGACAATTTTACAACTACAACTGCATAAGCAGAAACAAATAAAAAATTGGGTGAGTAACTTTTACGAATATGGAATGAATCACATGATTCATACGACTCCAATTTAAAGGAATCATGACACTGAAAGTGACCAAACTGGCGCTGACCAGTCGCCTCATCATATTAGCCCTACAAATGGTGGCCAACTGGCTGGTGCCCGATCACAAACCCGACGTATTTCGCATGCCACAGGAGGAAAACAATAATAATAGTAACAATGCCACAAATGCGGAGCAATTTCTGGACAAGATTGTTATGGGCTGTTTGGGAGGATTACGACACTGGGATGGTGAATACTTTCTGCACATTGCCAACTATTTGTATACGTACGAGAATACGCTGGCTTTCTATCCCCTCTACCCGGTTATTGTACGCAATTTGGCTGCCGGTTGCCAAGCGTTTAATGTGCCACTCTCGATGCCAGCGTTGACGCTACTCGTGGCAATTCTGTTGAATTTGTGGCTATTCTGTGAAGCAGCCAACTATTTGTATCAGTTGACGCAGCGCGTCTTCAACGATTCACACAAGAGTTGGAATGCGGCGCTCGTCTTCTGCTTCAATCCGGCGAGCATTTTCTTCAGTGCCGCCTACTCGGAAACTCTGTTCGCCTATTCCAGTCTCATCTTGATGCTGGAATGTGTTAGACCAAAGCAAAACTTTAATTACACACGCATTTGTGCTAGTTTGACGGCGTGCATCATGTGCCGCTCGAATGGACTGATTGCACTCGGATTTCCCATTTACTTCTTTGCCCGAAATCTAATCCTCACGGTTGACGTGAAGCGTTGTGAGACACTGTTCAAGATGTCGCTGGCGTTGTTGGTGCCGTTGAGCATATTGCATGGCTTCTATTTCTACATATATCGATTGTTTTGCATGCCCGGCGTCGAAGTTAATCATTCCCAGCAAGTCCTGCAATTGGCAAGCGAACGTAATTATTTGATCTCTGGTCGGGGACCAGATGCATCGCCCTGGTGCCAGTATACCATGCCATTCCCATACAATTATGTCCAATCAACCTATTGGGATGTGGGCTTCTTGCGCTACTATCAATGGAAGCAGCTGCCCAATTTTCTGTTGGCTCTCCCCATGTTGCTCTTCATGCACTGGCATTACTGTGATTACTTGTGGCACTTGGCGACGAGGAGTTGGCCATCAAATGCCGCCAGCCTGCGAGAGTTACTCAAGGCACGGAAGTCGCTGCCTTTTATACTCCATGGCGCATTCCTCACAATGGTCTGTGCCCTGTTCGTGCACATTCAGGTGTCGACGCGTCTCTTGGCTTCCGCTTCGCCTATTTTCTACTGGTTTGCTGCGGATCATGTGCCCAAGTCGTTGTCACACCTCTCTTTGCGATCGCGGGCGGGCGCTCTATTTGTCTGGTGCACCACGTACTGTGCATTTGGCACCGTTCTCTTTTGCAACAATTTTCCCTGGACTTGAACTGTTGAAGGATTAAAAACAATCCTCAGATGTGGACGTGTTGGAAGCGCACCTCGTATTGATAATTGTTTGCCAAAGAGAGACTGCATTAGCATTGGATTAGTTTGTACTCGTTTTTAGCACGTGATAATGTTGACCACCTAAAAAAGAAGAAAAGAGCAATTGCGATTTGCTTAACTAAATTAAATTAAATAAATGTTTGAAACTGGATTCTACGCTCCCTTATCGATAAATTCATTGGAAGTTGGAAGACTATTTGTATAGTGTTGCGCGCATGCACATCGATTACTTGTGTATCGCCATTCACATTGCTCGCATTATTATCGAAAAAAAATCATAACAAGACAAGAGACAATTAATTTACCGTAGTTGAGTGAGAAAAACGCGTCAAGAAAATGGAGGAGCTTTCGGGTGTTATGTTAATTATTATCATTGCCGGCGGCGTCCTTATGTGCGTTATGCTCTTCATCTTCGCCAAGCGCCAGATAATGCGCTTTACGATACGCAGTCGTCGCGGCCCCCACGTCCCAGTGGGCAACGATGCGAAAAAGGGGCTGCGTCGTGAAATCGAACGCCGTTTGGATTGCATACAGAAAATTGCCCAGGAGCCAAAGCTGCTGTGGACTGATGCGGACAAGTATATTATTGTACAGCCCGAACCGGAGACAGACCAAGAACTTCCGCCCTACTATTATCGCATGCGTGCCGTCGACGATGTCAAGCTGCTCGAGTCGGAGATCGCTCGAGCCGATGGCAGCACTCGACACGCTCACGAGAGCCTGCGTGCCTTTCTGCTCACCACACTTTCCGTTACACTTAATGGCACGGGGCAGCGCATAATACATCAGTTCTGCGACATGTACGAACATGCACGCCATGATCCCAACGAGTTTGTCAAAGACGAATACGAGGCTTACCATCATCTGCTGCTCAAGCTAATGGAAGCGTAAGTGTGTGTTTGCGTGTTGGAGTTATATCCTGTACTCAGCTTTAAACATGTATACTATTTTGTAAATTAAAAAATAGAATATAATATAAAATAATATAGTATAAAATAAATATATAAAATAAAATAAAAAAAATATGGTATAAAATAAAATAATAAATAAAAATGTAAAATCTGAAATATAAAAATTGCAACTCTTAATTGTACTAAAGCAGCGCTATTCTCTGAGTGTCTGAAATATCTGGGTACAGGTTATAGATCTTAGTCATGCAATTTTCATCAATTATATCTAAATATGGTATTCATATATACGTAATCTATCCAACAGTGCCAAGCAGCTAAAAAACTATAATTCAAGGAAAGCTTCACCCGCTCGCACGCCACGCAAACAAAAGATGCACTCTCTACTGGATCCGGCACGACTGCGTCCACCGCCCGTCGTCGAGGCACCTAGTAATACTGAGCTGGCTGCTGGTCAGCATGCCAAGGTGAATATGACGCTGGGTCTGCAGGGCGATGAGTTGGTGGCAGCCGAGCTGGCCACAAATCCGCTACATTTACAAGCGCCCGCTGAACGGGACTTGATCATTAGGAACCGCATCAAGACGCCAACGCTCGACGACATTGTCGTTGAGGCAGCGGCAACGACAACGATGACGACGTTGGAGGAGCAGCAGCAAACTATCGATGCCGATAATGAAATAATGAGCATCTCATCGGTTCAGTTTCAATGTAATTCGAATGTCGTTTAACGGTAAGCTCGAAATTTATTTATTAATTCAACAATTATTTTATTTTTTCCCTTTTCCCTTACTTTCGCACTTCTTTTTCTGCTCTTCAGCGGCACATTTATCCAACGTCTGTGAGTATATAACGAGATCTATTAGCCGATTCGAGTAGCCAGTCTCATTGTCATACCAAGCGATTAGTTTAACGAAATTATCATTTACATATAAGCACGCAGTCGCATCGAATATCGAAGAGTAACGTGCACCACTGAAATCACTGGAGACCACATCATCTTCAGTGTATCCCATAATACCCTTCATTTCATCATTGGCGGCTGCTTTGAACGCCTCTTTGATGTCATCCATTTTGGCGGCGGTACCCAAACGACACGTCAAATCCACAACAGAAACATTTGGTGTGGGCACACGGAATGCCATTCCGGTTATCTTACCTTTCAAATCGGGTATAATTTGACCCACTGCATCGGCAGCACTAGTGCTCGTCGCGATTATGTTAGACATGCCACTGCGGCCATCGCGCCACACGTTCTTGGTAGGGGCATCCAATAAGTTTTGGGAGGCAGTGCATGCATGAACCGTTGCCATCAAACCTTCAACAAACCCAAAATTATCATGCACCACTTTTACCATAGGCGCCACACAGTTGGTGGTGCACGAGGCATTCGATATGATCTTCATTTCGGGCTTATACTTATCCAGATTAACGCCACACACAAACATGGGCGCATCCGATGCTGCCGATATGACCACCTTCTTGGCCCCACCGTCCAAATGTGCCTTGGCCTCCTTGATATCTGTAAATTTTCCCGTACATTCTACTACCGTCTCCACGCCCATATTTTTCCAGCCGATCTTCTTGGGATCCATCTCATTGGTTATCTGTATCTTTTGGCCACAAGTGACCAATTTGTTGCCATCGACTGTAATCTTATTGGGGAATACTCCATGCGACGAATCGTAACGCAGCATATAGGCCATATATTTGGGATCCATCGAGGGATCGTTGATGGCCACCACCTGAACATCTCGTCGCCTTATTGCCTCGCGCAGAAAAATTCGTCCGATGCGTCCAAATCCGTTTATAGCAATTCCTGACATTTTTTCAAACGTAATTTATATACACAAATATAAGAGTTTTCCGAAAAATACTTATTTCCATGAAGCTCTGTGTGCAACTGAATATTCGAAAATTACTAATTCACAGTTACAAAACTTTTTGACATTTGCCGCTTATAGGCATCAAATCCATTTCATTTTTTTCCCATTTTTTGGTTGAAAATTATTTCAGTTTATATTTCACTGTACATGATTTTTTTTCTTCTAGGAATTCCGCTGGACAGATTCATTCTCAACAGTTTTACGCATCTCCAAAATGAATATTTAGTATAATTTATATAACTTCTTGATGTACGCTAGATATAGTAAATTTATCTAAATATTCATTATTAATATTATTAAATAGTAAATATTGATGGTAAGCAACCAAATTTGGTATTTTCGAAAAGGTTTTCTGAGTTGCAGTCGGATTTATAAATAACGAATGTGTTTTTATTGTTTCAGTTAGATTCACATAAAGTTAAAGCTACATTTACTCAATTTTCTATGGGTATTTTTATCGCATTTTCCTAAACCCCTAACTAGATGAATATGTAATAAACCAAAGCTTTTGCCGTGGTTAAACTTTATTTTGGTTGAATTACCAAACAAAACGACGCAAACAACAAAATGCCTTTTGCGGAAAATGAATGTAATTCAAGAGAGTAGAACCTTGTGTGGTTGTGTGCCTTGTGTGTGTGTGTGTGTGTGTGCGTTAGTATAGTTGGTATTTGGCGAATGCTGTGTGTGTGTGTGTGTGCTTAGATGTGTATGTTTGTGGTAGCTGACTGCTCCATTCAAGCAGTCAGTGCAAACAAAAACAAATCAAGCCTGCAAGTCGTAAAATTTTCAGATACCGCCTCTTGACTACTGTTGGATGCTGCTGCACACTGCGCCGTTAGCGCATAATTAACTGCCAAAAGCAATAAAGAAAGCCAACTGCAAAAAAGGTCAAAAGAATGTGTATAAAAATAGTATAAGGCAAAAATGCGAGTATTTAAATGCTGCTTTAAACGAATTATAGCAAATTCGATGGGGCAGTTTAGCTGCACAAAACAGAAGAGGTAAGAAAACTGGCTAAAAGCTGGAAAGAAACTTAGTGAAGCTTTCGAATGAGGCTCAGCGTTTTGAAACGAAGAATTGAGAGCATTTTGTAGTCGTTTTTCGGTCATATTTTATGCTGAGTAATCTATTATGCGTTGCTTATAAATCAATCGTGGGCAGCTGCCGGGGGCCAAGTTGCTGCGGGCCAAAAAGGTGTTGCCAAAAACAAAAATGCAAATGCGTATTGCTCAAACATACAAAATCAGCTGCGTCTGTGCCGTGGGTGCCATTATTCACCTTTGTCTGTGTGTTGACACCCCTCCATCCCTTTCTCCATCCATCGACATTCTTTCCCTGCATATTTGATGGCAAATTGTGGGAGTGGTTGGGGCCAAGAAACACTTTGTATGACGACTGGCTCTTAAGCATTCAATTTGGAAGTTTGGCGCGTCGAAATTTATATATTTTCAGTAAATGCCTATTTCCAAAATGGAAGACTTTACTTAAGCAACATTTTTGCTGGCAACATTTCAGCTTTGGCAACATGCTTATCAAATATTCAACTTGTGTTAAAAACTACCCTTATAGGTTAAAGGAGCGAAAAGGTAAAGGCTGATAATCTATAGATTAAATTATATTGTAGTTTATAATATTATACTTAGCTTGTCAAATTAATTTTTTCTAATGACAATATTTCAGTTAGTCTTGTGAAATCAGCTTGTGAACCTAATTTTGTTGGCAACATTTTTGTTTTAGCAACATTCAACATGTATACATATATATTTAAAACTTGAATTGATAAATAGCCAATTTTAAATTGCAGCTTGTCATCTTTAATTTATTTCACTGCCTTAGCAGCATTTCAGTTTAGCAACATGCTGCTATTTATTCAGCTTGCCATCTTTTACTTTGTTTCGCTGCCTTATCAACATTTTACTATAGCAACGTGCTGCCATTTACTCAACTTTTGCCAGCAGCACGCAGCATGTTGCGTACCATTCGTATTCAGACGAATACAGCTTAACGCCCACACACAGAGAAACCTGGCGCTCTCTCGCTTGGTCTCTCATTCTTTCGCTCTCCTGGCCATAGGGTCCTGGCCATTTCATGGTGAGTTCTGGCACCGCACCAAAAAAAAAGGGGTCGCTGATTACGAAATTGTTGAAACATCAAGCAGCGGCAGCAGCAGCAGACGTGAATTTCTTGCATATTATATTCATATTTGGATGTTGTTATAATGTATATATTGTATATTTTACTCTGGCTGATCATAAAATTTGACTAAATGGAAATTAAAACTTCAGCCACCAGATGACATTGCAAAAGCCTTCAATACGAAAATGCATTGCGACTTTGTTGCTCTTTGTTGTTGTTTTGCTGCTTTCGAAATTTATGCGGCAAACTTTAAAATTGAAACTGTTTTCACAACTGCGGCGACACGAGTAAAGTTTTGACATTAAAAGAGCTGCATAAAGTTTATGCCAAGGTTAAAATTTACCCTAGCTGTTTTTAATGCATTTCCAAAGTTTCTAGATGCATTTTTTTTACAAATTCTTAATTTCAGACGGTCAATGCATCAGTAATTTTTAAAGAAAGCTTAGCTGCTAATGCTTATCGCGTTCTAAGTATACTACTTCTTAACTCTTAACTCCTTAAAAGTTGTTGGGTTTGAATATTTCTTTTTATTTTTACGAATATATACTTATTTGTACTGCCTTTCGCTCACAACTTGAATAACTATGGAAAAGTTGAAAAAATGGCGAACTAGTCCAGCAAACATTTTATATTTTTCAAAAATATAAAATCGTTTTTCAGATGTAGATTTTAGTGTTGGTGATAAAAAAGTTTTATTAACTTTTTAAATTTCATACAACTTTTGCAAAATGGATTATTAGGTTTAATCTTTTGGAAAAAATGTGCAATTATTTAAATTACTTGCACTTAAGCTGGCTTAGTAAGAAAATTACATTTAACCGAGTTTCCTTTGAATTTCTGCTGCAATTGCAGAGTGTAAAATAATACCATCAGGAGAATTTCCAAAGCTTTTCCAAAGAACTGTACTTTGCAATGTGGAAAATGTAGTTTTAAGATTGTCCTTTTCTAAGAAGTGGGAAAGCTGAAAATAACGAAGCTAACTTCTGGGAAAACTGGGAAAAACAAACACAGACTTATAAGCAACATAAATATTATTGCAGATAGAAATTTAAATTAAATAAATACTCAATAACTATAATAATAACAATAAGCTCAAACATTGGAAAATTTTTCCACAATATTGGCAATTTCATATTATTTACCAATAAATAAAGTCAACCCTTATATAAAAGTTTTGTGCAGAAAATTGTTTATCATTTAGGGTTCATGTTAAATGCGTCTCAAGGGTATCTTTATAAATGTATTTATGGGCCACTTGTTGTTGGAGTTGGCGAAAGCAGCATAAATAAGTATCTAACATAAATAGTGGCACTTTAAGAGCCAATAACATTAAAGCCATGGACAATATCAATAAACTGAAAGTGATAGCCAAAAGAAAGAAAGACAAAGTAAAATTGAAGCAGTCAACATTTTGGGGCAAATGGTTTTTGGCAAGCAAACAGCTGAGCTGATCCATAACTAAAGCAGCTAGAGCTGAAAAGCCATAATCACATTGCAGCGCTGGCCAAAATAGCTGCTGATGATGCGCTGCAAATCAATGCATAATGCAACAGCAGCAGTTGCAGCTGCAACAATTATGAAGTTTACCAAAAATCAGCTGGCAAACGTTTTCTTCTAACCAAATTCAAATCTGAAATGCCATGCTGCAAGTGAATTTGAATTTCTGTATTCGACTCGACTCGACTCGTAAACAAATTGAATTGTCAAACCCAACTGCTGTTCACCGAACAATGTGGCGAACAAAGGCGAATTTGGAGACTACTACAACGACTACTACCACTGGCATCTAATTGTTCGCTCAAGTGTGCTCAGGGCGGGAAATGAAATCAAAAGCTCCATGCAGGCGTTACACACTTCCAAACCCCAAACCGTATTGCTCAATTCTTTTTTTTGGGGCCACCAGAATTTAACATAAGCATTTTTGCATTGCTTTCGGTTGAGTTATCGCACTAGTACATAAGCAACAGAAACGAGGCCTTCAGCTTACGAGTGGCGCACACAAAATGACAGTAAACTAAAAAGTAAAATAAATATTAATGTGCCAGAAGTTGCTGTACTGGAACATACTCTGTAAATCGTCAAATGAACTGAAAAAATGAGCTCATGTGGGAAAATGTAATGACGCTAGAATTGAATAGTCATACACATTTATATGGAGAATGAGTGCTTTAAAAACCAGACCAGATTTTCTATATATACACTTTCTTTAACATGTTTTGTACGTTGCCATAAATGACACCAGAAACTTTATCTTTGCCTCGTGTCTTTTCAAATTGTAAGTGAGAACGCTTGAAGAAACAAAACTCTTACAATTTCAGCGCTTAATGACATCATTTTCTGCTCAGAAACTGCAGCAGCTACGCAGATCATCTTCTCCATCTCCAATTGTAAAATAAATGGTATAGAATCTGATAGTTACGGTGGAAGAGCCAATTCCAAAAGGCAATTTTGTCTTTAGAAACTTTGCCAAGCTGTGCTCGAGAAAAGAGTTTTTCCTTTATGTTCCTCTTCTTATTGCTGCAATAAACAAATTTGCAGCTGCTTGGCCAGGTCGTTTCAGCCAGGTCAGCTTAGGTGAGTTCCTAGGGGCACTTAACAGGCAGATGGATTTCGATTTTCTTTCCTTTATTTACGAGCTGGCTACTTGAAAAATTGCCCTCAAATTGAATTGCAATAAAGGTTAGGCAATTAATTTACTCAGAGGCTAAAGCAACCGCAGCAATTACATTGATATATGATGTATATATATATACATATATATATATAGAGTATATATTAGTTGTTGTGGAGTACAAATTGGTTTGATGCGCACTGCAGGTCCCATAAATGTACGACTAGCATTAAGCTTAAGCGTGCAACGAGACGTATACGTAATGTCATAAGAGCCAAATGTCATGAAATTTCATTACGGTTCGAGTGCAGAAGTCAACAAAATTGTTGTTTCTGCTGAATACTGGGTTAAACTGTCAGCTAAACCAATTACACTTGCACGCCACTGACAACGGCAACAACAACAACAACAGCAACAATAAAAACAGTGACAACAACAACAACAACAATGACAACAACGGCAAATAATGTCAATAGCAGCAAAAACAATGTTGCTATAAAGTTTCGAAAAGGAAACGGAAACCGCAATAGCAGCAGCGCTTGAGAAATGGCTGCACTGAGGAAATGACGTTGAAAAACTGTGAAAAATATCCATCCACGCACACACACACACACACATATATAACACAAGCTGCAACTGAGAAGTTAAAGTGATTTATTCAATTCCATGCCGGCCCAAATAAACAAGTCCTTCGAATAAAAATTGAAGAACTGGAAATCATCCCGCCAATGATTGACCCAACCGAATCCCAACTGTTGCCCGCCTGTCAAAAACTCATTTATTATTTAAATATTATAAGGCAAACAGCAGTAACAAAAGCATAAAAAAGAGCAGACAGCCCGATGCTCATTTTCCCAAAGTTTTCTTTCGGGTTTTTGGGGGGCAGCTGTCAACTTCAATGAGGTATAGGAGATGCTGCAAGGTGGCAAAGCCGCGGACACTTGACGCAATTCCCTTGTATTGTGCGTGTTAAATTCCAATGGAAAGAGGCACAGCAAAGCAAGAGAAAAAAAATACTGAAAGGCACATAACAAGTTTTTAAATTTAAATTTTTTTGTTGTCAAAATTATTGTAAAGAATTTGAACAAACATGAAAAAAAAGGACATGAATTATGGCTGAAAATTGTTGAAGGGAATTTTTGTTTGAATGTGGGAATTGCTGCGGGAATGGCTTTTGCTTGAAAGCCTTGTAAATATTCTTAAACAGTTTTTAGTTGCCTTGATTTAAGCCAGAACTTTAAGTAACTTAAATACAAGAAGTGAATGTGTTATGCATATGGAATTTGTATGCATTATACTTCCGTTTAACAGGTGGCATTTTAATGTTTCGTCAACACAACAAGAAATTCAAACTCAAGAGCCCAAAATTCGTATTCATACAGGAAAACAAATTGAGGCAACACACAAAAAAGACAAGTCAACGCTTCTCGTGCTAACAAAAACAAATAAAAAACGGTTTTGCACTCTAGAATTTATGTCATGACATTTTCAGTGTATTTCTTAGCATTTCAGTTGATTCTTTGTTGTGCATAAATAATTGTTTATGAGCACGTTCAGCAGAGAGCAGCCAGGGCAAGCAACAAACAATGGCCAAGTACATGCAAGGCGAAGTCAACTGGCAGCACAGAAGTCAGCATTTGGTAACTCGGTTTATGGTGGGCGACATGGTGTGGCACAACTTGGCTGCTGCTTTGCGTGACCAAAGTGCACGAGGTGATAAATAATAGTAAAATGTAGACATCACATCAGCTAAACTGAAAACACATCCAGGGGGGTAGCAGTTTCAACTCGAGTGGAAAACAAACAAAGTTGATGCCGCTTTCAAGTTTGTTGTCGTGTTGTTTATAAAGTTGCAACAGTAATTTACGAGTCAACTAGCCAAGGGTAAATATCATTTAGTACGCCTTAACACTTGACTGGCTTATCAAAAAAGAAAAAAAAAATGAAAGAGAGACAGAGCGGGGTACAAAATGCAATTTTCTCCATATCCAATCTGGAAAATAACCTTGCACAAATGCACACAGGCTGTAACCACAGCAAAGATATCCCCTGTAAGCACCTCTTATCTCTTACCTTGACGGATGGTGGCGGAGGAAGCAAGTTAGTTGCTTTTGTCCTTGTCTTTATTTTGCTGCTGGCATTGCGCAATGTGGTCTAAAAATATGTATTAATGTAAATATGCATATGCTTCAAAAGCAGCGACAACAAAGCACTTGTAGGAATGCTCTGTCTGTGTGTGTGTGTGTGTGTGTGTGTATGTGCTTCAGGTTATACCCTGTATTATGTACATACGCACACGTTTGCAAGCCACGTGCCTCGAGCATTTACCAACAGATAGCTGATAAACAAAATGCATTGCTCGAAAAGCAGTCTTTTGTATTGACTTTTGTGCAAATCTGAAATCCTTTTAAAAAGTTTTTCACTTATGCCTATTTTTTATTTTCATTTTATCGTTCCACTTTAACAAATCTAAGTAGTATTTAAACTTTTAAGCGTTCTAGTATTTAATAATAGTTTATATGTAAATAAAGTAAGACAAAGTTTTTTTCCATTCCCTGGCACCACTCCACGATTTACTTGTTACAGTGTATCCTAATTTAAACAACTGCAGGCGCACTCACCGCAAAGACAGTTAGAAAGCCAGTTACATATATAAGTACAGCTAAAAGCAAATTAACAGTAAATATGAATACAAAATGCGCATTTGAATTGCTATTTGTTCTTCACCTTGACTCGGTCTCTCTATTTGTCATTCTCTCTCTCTCTCTGTCCCTCTCTCTCTCACTGCGTGTGTGTGTGTGTGTGCCAGTCTGTCTCGCTCTGGGCTAACAATAGCCTTAGACAAACTGGGAATCCGAGCACACTCTCATTAAACTATGTTTGACAAGTTAATTGTTAGCCCAACTTGAAGTTGTCACGAAGTAAAGAAGAAAAAAATATTACATAGAAACATTTCCACCACATGAATTATGAATTCAGTTCGATTTTAATAACATTTCGTGTATGACATGCGCAGCAGATAATATCGTGGCTCATTTCAAATTAAATGGAATTTTCCATATATTTGGAGTATTTTACTTTCTAATTAACATACAATTTTTAATGGAAAGTCATTTGATTATAGCCTGTACTTTATTATAGTCTGTGTATATTATTATTGTCGATAGTCTGGGAGATACACTGAACCCAGTTGGTAAACATATTAGCCACAGTTTTACTGCGAATGGGGCCAACTTAAACCATGAATCGAAATCGGGATTTAAATTCGTTTCGGTTTGACACTCTGATTTGAATTATGGAAATGCTAATAAGATTGTATGTTTATGGATTAAAAGTGCGCTGCAAAATAAACAACAATATTTATGGTTTGGTAGACCAACTTTATCATACTCCTTATACCGATTTTTGTATTCTGTATTGTCTTTAAAAGTTTTATTTAAGTTTTGCCTATTCATGAATTAAATTATGTAAAATATGCATTAGCCACTTTACAGCAGCAAATATGTTGATTAGAAAATCTGTTGCTCTCCAACAAATTTCTACATAATCTAATTGAAAATGTGAAAACCAGCGGAAAGTGCTTTTCAGATTCAATTAAAATTTTTTTTTATTAATTATCAAGTGAAAATTCAGAGAATTTTGGCTTATGTGTGTGACAAGACACGAAAAATGCGTGGAAATGTTGTGGGAAAACGTAAGCGTACGAATAACTTTCAAACAAAGATTGTCTTATGTTTATTTTCACTTGCCACACTTTGGTGGCTGCTGCCGCAACTGCCACTGGCACGGTTGTTGCTGTTTTTTGTTGTGGCATAACATCTCTTCTGCGCACAAACTGAAAAACTAAGAGAAAGAACAAAATGCCACATAATCTGTTTGTGGATTTGTGGCAGCGTTGAAATAGAATCATGCATATAAAGAGCTCGATGGATTCCTTCCCCGTTCTGTTGACGGTGAGAAAAGCACAGGAGTCAGGACAACGGGACACGGGTTGCGGGCCGTAAGGAAACTGTGCCAGCTGCTGTTCTGTAGAGTCCTGTCCAGGCCATATTTTATACATCTTTTTACATCTATTGACGTGCAGGGATGGACGAGTGAGGGGAGGATGGGGGGCAGACTAAGCTCTTAATTGGCTATTGAAAGCGAGTCGCAAACAAAGCAAAAACTTTGACTGTGGCTTTAAATAGAAAATGGAATTCCCACTGCCTCAAATGAATAATGGGAGCCTTGCCTCCCCTTTGTGCAACTGCCACTTAAAATACATAAAGCGCGCGCCGAGTTACTTTGTTACTTTCATAGCTGCGATTTGATTAGTCAAAAAGCGTATTAAATCTCAAAAAAAAGAAGAAGAAATTATGTATTGCAGCAATTTATTTGGATTTGAATTTGAAATACATTTTTGAATACGCTGCTCAGGCACAAGCAGGCTGTATCTGTCTAGCTTTATGCTTATATTCAGACAGGCTTGAGCATATAACATAATTCGATGTTTATTTTCGGAATTTCTTGAGAATATATTCTGAAATACAAAATCTGTTTTTATTTTCATTTTTTGTCCATTGCTCATCTTTATATTTGTGTTCAAAATGCTTCAGTCATTCTGCCCATAACTCTTGGCCAAATACCGCATAATTTTGTTATTTGTCTATCAGAATATAAACAATTTGTAATTACGCGCAATAATAATTGAAAATAGGTGAAGTAAACGCATAAGTTGAAATAAATAAATTTCGTATTAACATCGGGCACTCTTTCAATATTTATATTGAGTACATATTCATCAGTTTAATGTTCGATTACTCATACGCCGTGGGTTGTTTGTTCTTCGATGATGTTGATGACGTTTATGATGATGACTTCATGGCGGCATTTACTCTCTATGCTCAGGTATATGCGTGTGTGTGTGTGTGTGTGTGTGTGAGCTTTAATGCATATCAAATATAATAACCTGGGCTATTAGCCAACGCAGACGACACACATTAATAGGGCGTGGGCGTGGCAAATGCCTCTAACTGTTATTATGCACACTTGCACGTATTTACACACATTTGGTCGAACTAATTTTTTGTTTGCCTTGGCAGAGGGTATCAGAAAGATATATATCATTTTCGTGTAATGTGTGGCAATTAAAACTAGCGACTTGTAATAAATTCGTATATATATATATCAGCACTCAGCCTCAATTTCATTATCCACACTTTTCCCCCTTACACCTAGAGGCAGAGTATTTCGCAGTCGGGTACGTTTGACTGCAACATTTTTGTTTGGTTGGCGCAACTGTTGTAATTACGCCGAGCGCGCGAAAACAATTTAGGAAAATGCGCGTGAAAATGTTATGCCCCATCCCAGGCACCACCGCCACCCATAGGCAACAATGTTGCCAAGTTCCGGCTGTTGGGTAGGAGAGGTGTGGGAAGTTGGTTTTTAAACTCATGTTGCCACAGTTGATTGCACTTGTGACTGGCGCACTTCTAACCCGCCACAGAAAGCTAATTATTGCTATACTCACGTCTGTTGACAGTGTTGCCTGCTTTATCGATTGGAAAATTCGTGTGTGTGCCTAGATGTGTGTGTGGGCGTGGCAGTGGGCGTCACTCCATTGGGCTATGCGCAATCATTGAGCGCATTCAAAAGTTAACATTGCTCTCAACAACTATATGCATATAAATTAATATATGTATACGTGTGTGTCAGGTGCAGCATTAACTGCAGCTTATCAGCCAGTTTATGCACTGAGAGAATGTGGATGTAGTTTTCTATTACCTAAAATTAGCTGTCTATAATGTGACAGATGCGCAGACTAGCTGAGAAAAGTCTCTATTATATTTTATGCTAATTTTATGTATTATTTGTTAGCTTTAACCAGCTTTTCTTTCAGTGTAGGTTTGATAAGTACACACATGCTAACCGCTGTCTACGTGTCCTGAGCTGCCAAGTTGCATGTGGTGGGTGCTCCGCAACAGCATTCGTTACACGCACCATTTTTGCTACCAAACACACACACACACACACACACATACACAACTTCACACCGCTTAAACTCATGTTGCATATTGAAGTGAATTTTTTTTTATTGAAATACGTGTCGCAAGTGAATACCAATGAGGTGTTCTCCGTGTTTTCTGTGTAAGTTTCACTGACAATTTCTTGGCCGTTCACAGCTGTTTTTTGTTGGCCCATAGAATTGTTATTGCTGTGCCTCACTTGAAGACATCATCATCATCAGCTTGCAATTGTAAAAATCGCTTGTAAATTTGTAAAAAGTTTTTTAGTTGACATTTTCAAATACTATGCAGCAGCTTGCTTTAAGCTTTTTACGCATTTTCATGGCTTGCATAACGAACCCTTTTCAGCTTGTTCAAAGGCAATTTGGCTTGCATAACTAACCATTTGTTACCTGATTTAAATTTGGGCGTGCAAGTGGCTGCAAAAATGAAGCGCATATTATGTATACGTCGCGTTTGCCCGCATGTCGTTGGGTTCAAGCGTGTGGCATGTGTGGCATACATACATATACAAAAAAGTGTCTGGCTTAAAATAAATATGTACACGTGTGGCTTGCGAGTAGCTGCAAATTGGCAGACTCCGCTCCGCTCTGCTCCAGCCAATCCCATTCATTTTAAGTGCAGCTCATTTACAGGCGCTGTCTGCCTGCCTGCTTGATGTATTTTAATACCCTGTAAATGTAATGGGAGAAAGACAGTTTCACACATCATTTTATAAGGCAGAAGAAATTAGTGTCTGCAATTTATTTAATTATTAAACTATCTTTCTAGCTGCTATGACTGGTTTGTCTGTCTGTTCGAGTTACAATTCCTACTCTCATGAAAAATAAGCTATAACTGTTGGTAAGTTGGGGCCACTACGGAAAATAGAAAACAAATAGAAAAATGTGGTCTTAATATAGGTGGCAAGCCATGATTTGAAAGCTGTGCAGTTTGAAAATCTGATCACTTTTGAGAAAGTTATGGCAGTGGAACATTTTTGCCCGTTTGTGCAACCACTTTTTGGAACTAGAATTTTGACATGCAAATCAAGCCAGCAATCATTATAAAAATCGAGGTTTTTGCAAATCGGATCAGCTTTGAGAAAGTTACTTTTGGGAGTATAATTTAAATACGAAAAATGAGCCAGAATCGACTTTTTCAATGTAGTTTCAAATTAGAAGCCAAATCATGTTCATGGTACTGTTTTCACAGAGATTATCTTATTTTAGCCAAAAAACAAGAATACTTTTTTGCAGGGTAACTATCCGTTAAACCCGGACATAATTAAATCGGATTTCGCTCAATCACTCTGAGTGTTCATATACATATCTACCCAACAGAATGACTTGGGGCTTCATTTTGAGCAGCGCTCCTTAACAGCAGCTGTCAAAATGTGTGCAAATTGAATTAATTAAAAGCGCTGCGTCAGCTGTTTGTTTCCTTTTTAACTGTTGCGCTTTTGATATTGTTGTTGCTGTTGCTGTTGCATGCATTAACGTTTCATGCTGTGCTTATGACTCGCCATTTGTAAATGTTGCATGCAATGGGGCGTTACCCCAAAAAAAAAGAAGAAGAAATATTTGTCAGCAGCACTTGGCGCGCTAATGAGCTGCAGTTAGTCTGCATGTTGTGTGGGCGTGACAGAGGCGGCAATTTACACTGTTTGTGGGCGTAAAAGACTTAGGCGTGCAGTCTCAAACTGAATAATGGGCTATAAACAAGGCAATAAGCCGCACAACAAGAACAACAACTTAAAGTCTTAGGCCAGGCCAAGGCAAGCTAAGAGCACATAAAAGCCAAACACATCGACTTATCCTTTGGCACACTGAACTCCCTCCTCCCTGAAGTGCTTCTTCTTCTTCAGTGGTTGTCAATAGTTGCCATTGTTCATTTATAGAGTGGCTAAACTAAAGACTTAACTGAAAGCCATGCAGCTAAGCTGATGTGGCTTCCTTCACTTTTGGCCAAACTAGAGACACATCTGATCGATGCTGTGTGAGTGTGCTTAGTGTGTGTGTGTGTGTGTGGCAATGTGAGTGTGTGGCTTTGCGGCTTGTTGTTCATTGTTCAAACACACAATGAGGTTTGTGGCATTTGACATTTGATATTATTGCGACACTCATCGAAATAGTGGCTAGACTCAAACAATGAAAGTATTTTTTTAGCCAAATATGTTTTTCAATTGAGTTAAATATATTTTAATATTTTTAGAACTGGGATTGGAACTTATATTTTGTAACTGCCGAATTTAAATGCAATTTTTTCTAGATGCCATATCATGCTCAAAATAGTTTTGCTTTTGAAAATTCGTTTAAGTTTCATTAGTTTAATTTTTTCCAGTGGCATTTTTGATGAGTGTATTTTTGGTTAAATTTCAAATCAAAGTTAATGTCTGCGACTGATTTTGACAACTCTGCAGCTGCCAAATGACAATTAAATGAGACAAAACAGTCGGGCAGTTGGGCAGGACATAAATTATAATATGTATTTGAATGAGGCAAAGGCACACACAACCCCAAAACTAATTTGCATGGACGACGTGCAACTTGCCTGCTAACTCCCCAAAGTGATAAAGACATAAAGACCTGCCGACAGGCAGAAACAGTCCCCAAACAGTCCCCAAAACAGTCTTGGCCAAACTTGGTATGCCTAACTATTTTGCCACATAAATCAAACGCCGGATATGCCCCGAAGCCATTTTGGTTGCTCTGCTGTTTCTCGACTCTTGTTCTTTGAGCGGGCATTTCACGCTATCTGCGCAATTAAAACGGCAGAGCATGGTGAACTTTATTTTTTTATGTATATATTTTTTTGTTCATCCCCAAAGGCATTGGCAACTTGTTTGCTTATCGGCAGCCCCCGAAACAGGAAGTGCGCTGTGCCATGCAAATTTGTCAACATTTGTCGGCCAGAAAACGATTTTATTTTTGCTTTTAGGTGTCAGTTTCACATTCCGCAAATGTTAAATGGAAATGGCAACGTAACCCAAAAAAAAAACAGAACTTTGCACATTACAGTGGGGACCTCCCTAAGAAACAAAGAAAATAGAAGAAAATGCACACACACTTACACACACACAAGGGCTACAAATCAGGGCGTGTGTAATGTGGCATTAAGCTGGAAATAATATGAATAAATGACGCTCAACGACGATGACTCGACGCACTCGTCGATAATTATTTTAATGACACTGTAACACGCTCGCTGACAATTTGAAACCTTTGTATTAATCATTCCGGCGGGCTCTTGCATCGTGATCACATGAATTTGTAATGCTTACATGCAATTAGCGGGCGAGTTTCAAGTAAACGACACATGTCTCGTACATACCATACATCAAATACATTATGTATTTGTTCGTATGTATTTGTAACTCCACATAAGCAGCCACAACTGCGGTATACTAAAATGTAATATTCGAAGTGCTTGGGGCCCAAGACGAATAAAGCTAAATGGCAAATAGAAATTGTTCGTCTGCCGCAATGAATACAAAAGTTATCACATAAAAGCCGTCTACGGTTTGAAAAACCAAATTGAAATACCCTTGCCAAGGATAGTTTAAATATGTACGTAATATTCTTATGAATTTGTAATGAAAATATGTTTGCCCAGCGATTTTTGCGGTTGAGTACACTTGCAGATGGTACGCATTCAAATAAATTATATTAAATAAAAAAACAATTCTTTTTCAACCATTACATATTTGTTTAACTGATTGTTTCTGTGGCAAGTTTTCTTTCAAAATCCCACTAAGGGAAAGTTAACAATTTAACTTTATCAAAACTGAACCGATCAATGCTTTGTTACAGAGTTCATATGAAGTCCTAAATTACCCACCAGCAAGTGTACAGAACAAAAAAGGGTCAAAATATAAAATGGCCAAGTAAAGAAGAGGTCTTCAAAAGAAAAATTGCAAAAAGTAAATATAAGAACAACAATATACACTAAAGACACGAACTAAATAAATACTGGGTAACATTGGACCAAATTAAGTACTCTTGGCAGCTGCAATATTATGTATACGTCATGTGATTGCCCTTGGGGCAATGCTACAAAAATCGTAGCATACTTTTGTGGGCACGGTAATTGAATTTTTAACACAGACGTCAAAACGACTTAAGCGAATATCAGACACATTCACAGTTCAACGACTGTGTGAGGTCAGTCAACAAAATACGGCAAAAAGAGCCAAAAACAAATCAGTTTCATTTAGAAATCCAAGAACTTCCTTTGTCCGGAAATGCTGCCACAAAAAGTTGATAATCATAAGTCGCCTTCGCCAAATAAAAGAGAAAACTTAAAAAAATGCACGAAGTTAACCAATAGTGGAAATGTGGCAAAGTTGCAACTTGTTTTATCACTTGCCTCTTTACCAAAAAAAAAAAAAATCTGGAATCAAACCCAAGCCCGCATAGCAATCGGTCTGACAAACCGGAAATGAAACAAGGCAGTGCAGCAGGCGGCAATGGAGAGTGACAGCTGCTGCCACCAATGCCAAGCGTGTTGAGTATTGCCGAAAATTACCAAAAAAGGGCTGGTGGCGGGGGTAGGGGTTGTCTAAAAGTTTAAATTGTTACGGGCACTATAAAATCAATAGCCGAAGAGCTGTCAGCAGTTCAAGGCTTTTCTTTTTGGGCACTACTCTAATGGTGTCTGATTTTTAACTTATACTTGTACTCGTACAGCAATTACTGCAATTATTCTAATTAATATCGATCTACTAATTTATTTACTAAGCTTTTTAATTCAGCCTTTTGAGCACATTTCAAAGAACCACATATCAATAAAAGCTTATGGCGTCTTTAAGTAACATTGCTTGAAGGTTGAGTGAAGTATTATAAACTGTCTCAACCCCCATCTCAATACTTGCGTGCGGGCGGCAAATTAGACAGTTGAACAGCATGATGGTAATCAACTATATATTGTAGACGGAGACATAATTTGAGTATAGCTTAGCTTTAACTATACGCATATATAAAATATATGCGACATAGACGGATAATGAGCGGGGTGTCAAGAGAGACCCCTCGACAAAAGCGCACCACAATTTCAAATTCAAGGCACCCCTACCTTAGGAGCAACCCTTTCGCACAATTTCAACTCAATCTAGATGCAAACTTAAAGAGATAGCTGAACAGTTTGAACATGCTTAAGTTAATCGCATTGGCTTAACTCAATGCTTATTGAACGGCAGCTTAAGCGTTTAAAACGGCTTCTGACAATTGAAACGATAAGTCAATTTAAATCAGGTCAAAGAAAACAGTTGAAAGGGAAATTGAAACAAATCAAAGCAAGCGGGCAGCATGCTGCATGCCGCATGCAAGTTCGCTCAACAGCTGCAAGCAATAATCACGCCAACTTTAATGTTATACAAACAAATGAAAACTCGAGTTAAGCGAAAAATGATGCAAAGTAAGTAGAAATGCAGTAATTAGAAATGCAAATGAGACGTCAAATCACAAAAAGCAGCAGCACAGATTTTCACGGAAAACTGGACACGTGAACGCATATTAATTAAGCTCGAGAATGCCGTCAACTATAGAAGGGGGAGTACTGCGAGGGGGCTAAGCATTTGAAAGCAGCTAGTCAAGGCTGCACACACACACACACACACACACACACAGTTCGCGACGCTATAGTTGATGTGTATTTAATTAAAATTCAAATTTCATAATGTGCCTAAAGATGAAGCACTCAACGAAGGTCACGTTTTGCCCATGAGATGTTTTTTATGTAACCTTTAAGTGTTAGAAAATCGCACACTCAAGTGCCACACACACACACACTGCCACATTACACACAAGTGCTGTGTGCATTTAAGCGTGCTGAAGTGATTAAATCAAAGTTGTTTATATTTATCAAATGTTTGCACTATTTTAATTATTTTGACTTTAAATTGCATAATTAAATTTCAATTAGTAAGTCAATGTTGAAAGTGAATAAAGATGGATGATGAACTTGTGCGCAAAGTAAGTAAATTAACCAGAAGGAATATATTTCGATCGCCTTGATCAGCTTCGATAGTATATCAGCATCACAAATCTTAAATAACTATACTAACCAAGTTGAAAGTTGAAATAAATTTGTGGGAGTAAAATTTAAAAATGAAAATTGAGCCAGAATCTCGTTTTCAACTTTGAATTGAGTATTTTTCCAGCGGTCTGAAACGTGACAAACAAAAAAAACGTTATTTTTTCTTAAACCTGATCACTTCAGACCAAGTTAATACTGTGCAAAGTTTTGATTGCAAATCTACTGAAAGAGGAATGAATTGATAATTTGGCCAAACAATGGCAAATGTAATTTGCAATAAAGAAACACATTGAAAGAGTTGGTTGCATTGTTGTCTAACAGTGTCAGGCAGTGGGGCAAGGGCAGAGGGCCAGCAACTGTCTGAAAATAAATAAAATCAAATTGGAAAAGTGCTAGAAATGTTTTATAGACTTAACACACAAGATGCAGCTGCTGTCACACCAAAAGTGTCATAGAGAAAGGCAAAGCCACTAGCAACCAATACAAACACACACAAACGAGCAGGCACAGAAGCAAAAACACACCCACACACACACACAAACACACAGAGAGGCGTTCCCTTGAAAGAGCAGGAGCAATGAGCCACATGCTGAGTATGTTTTGCATACAAAGCAGCTTAGAGACCAGCCAGAAGAGAAGAAGAAGAAGTAGACGCAAGAGATGCCAGCAGCTGGCATTTTATAAACCGAACTAAGCACAAAGCTCTGTGAGTTTGTTGTTTCTGCATAAATTCTAGCAAATTGTGAATACTTTCTGAAATTATAATACCATGTAACTAAAAATAATATTTGTAAACTATTTGAGCAACAATAAAAGGCAAATCAAATCAAAAACTGGCGAACAACATTATATTTGTAACTCTGCTCTGCGGTTATAATTGAAAGCATATCAAAAGCGGGCAACTTTATGACTATGTGGGTGTGTCTGTGCCTGGGTATGTGTGTGTCTGTGTGTGCTGGTGTGTGCTGGTGTGTGCTGGTGAGTGCTGGTGTGTCTCTGCATGCATGACATGCAGTTGCGTGTAGCGTTAAATGGTGGCCCGCAGCTGCAATCGCTGCCAGTTGTCAACACAAAATGGCGCTCGTATGCTAGTCAAAATCCAAAATCGATTTGAACAGACAAAGGGTGCTGCAATACTGAATGATAGACGACCAGATAACCTGCATCTGAAACTTATGATTGTTTGCCCGCTCTTCTTATCATTTTTTATTAAGCTTTGCTTCTCTTGTATCCTGAACCTTAACACTTTTATTGGCTTCTCGCTTTTCTTATTGAGACTTGCTTTTGTTTAATCACTTCTCGTCTTACCTGCCCCTTATGCTTGGCCTCTCACTTTTCTTATCTTTTCTTATTCAGCTTTGATTCTCTTATTGCTTTTGCTGTCATTGCCTTTATTTCTCACTCTTTAGCTACAACAAATGCGTAGGGTATTGAATTGACTGTGTAATCTGTGCACACTGCAACAGGAGTTGACAATGCCGCCCAAAATATGTCAGGCTCGATTGTTGCAAGCGGCCGGTAGCATCTGTCAATAGTCAGGCTTGCATAACGCCCACAAACAGTGATTTATGCATATGTGCGTTTATTTACGATGGGGCAGGCAACAGCAGGGACAGGGTTAAGTAATTGGTCAGTGTTGAGTTCAGTACAGCTTTTAGCGCACTTCAGTACTGTTTCAATATTGTTTTCATCTGGATTTACCAAATTGTCAAGGCTGTTAAATTGTAAATGCCAACGATGAAAACAAATTGTTGTTATTCTTCTTTTTTTGACAATGCTCGATAAATTTAGCAATTATTTGGTTGCACTGAAACTCTTGTGGCAAATTTCATTAATTTGAGAGAGGGACTCGTGCATGACCATTCAATATGCGCCTAATTAATGCAAAGCAATTAACTTAATTTATATGCATTCTACCTAGTGCCGAGCACGTACTTCCACTCCGGTCAGCAGTTGGCCTGCTCAATTCCATAACTATGGAGTACAGAGGGGGAGAGGAGCAACAGCATCAGTAGTAGGGTGAATCACTGGAATCGATGGGCCACTTTCATTAGGTTATTCGTGTAAATCACTCCAATTGCGCACTGAATGGATTCAATATGCTACTACGCATTGCTATACCCTGTACTCACTCAAAGTGGGTAAGAGTGTGGCAAACGTTGTGGAATCTTTGGTCGAGTTCAAGTTTAGGCATTGGAGTTGGTGTATATAGTTAGAGAGGGAAACTCTCTGAAGTGTTCAATATCAATCTTGCACTTTTGTTAATCTTCACAGGATATCTTCGACTCCTTCAACTCTTAATCAGCGTATTCCTCGTTCGTGTTCTGGTCTTCCACTTAAGTGGCAAACATTTGTTGTGCAGCTTTGTGTTTGCATATTAATTAATTGGTTCGCTCGATTCAAGTTTGAGTTGTCTTTAATTTTTTTGCCTCGAGTACAATTCATTCCAATTTAACGCCCAAACATTTTTAACACTCTGCAAACAACAATAAATAATGCTTTAACAGCTAGCCGAAAAGCTGTGGCGGCTTTCAAGAAGCTCGAAGCTGATAAAGGGCATTGTCTTCAAGTATTAATGGGTGGCAAGCAAGGCAAAGACTCGAAAGGAACGTTCTCAAAATCCATTTTCCTGCCGATACCAACTGAAATTCTACTCTTTCTTTTCGTTTGTGATTTTGGTAGGCGTATATATTTGATATTTAAATTCAAAAACTTATTTAAAATTCTTTCTTTAATGGCATATGAACGAGATTAGAGCCCAAAAAAAAAAAACTTTTTACTTTTGTCGCGGTGGCAAATATTTGAGCCTTTAAATATGCGGCATTCTTTACTTGGTTGACTTGTTGTGTGTGGGTGTGTGTGTGGGTGTGTGTAGAGGGGACTGTCAAACGCAATAAATTCTCTCAATTGATTTTTGTATATCCTCTGAATATCTCACAACTCTGACCCTCTCGCTCTTACTCTCTTTTGCCAAAGTGAAACCGCATTTAAATGAGTAATAAATTGCGAATTTTTTTATTTTTTACTTATTTTGATTTAACATTTGAATGTTTTATTCATGCGAACAGAAGCTGCGACCCCCAAAAAACATATTAACATATTTACACATTTAAATGTTTTAATACAGCCAAAAAACAAAAAAAAAACACCATCTTCAATTGAGAATTCGGAAATGCTTTCAATGGCAATGCTGCACAAACGATAAAAACTGAAATAAAACAGCTCGTGAAACTTTTGGCCGGATCATAATATAAACAGAAGTGCGGCACTTGTAAGAACTTTACATAGCAGGTATATTTATTATAAACTTTCGACTCACTGAGAAAAACACTGATTTTCATATCGTGCAAAGACTGAGGCGGGAACGGAGCTGCGCAGAGACACCAGGACTCCGACAAGCCAGAAGTCTCCTAGGTGGCTATAATCAAAAGCGATTTAAGCAAATGATAGCCATGGGGAAGAATAGACTCAGAATAAGACAATAAGACAAGTAAAAATTTTAGCCTGAAAATCGGAATGTGGGCATATGGGCATAGGTCGAATCTTCAAAATGCCATAACTTCGTCAAAACTCAACTTATTTTAAAAAGCGAGGGTTTTTTAATCATAGTTTTACCCCAAGATCAATCGTACATTTAAAGTTGAAAACGAGATTTTGGGTCGGAAGACAAGTAAAAATTATAGCCTGAAAATCGATATATCGGTATATGGGCATAGGTCGAATCTTCAAAATGCCATAACTTCGTCAAAACTCAACTTATTCTAAAAAGCGAGGGCTTTTTAATCATAGTTTTACCCCAAGATCAATCGTACATTTAAAGTTGAAAACGAGATTTTAAATCGGAGCATAAGTAAAAATTATAGCCTGAAAATCAATATATCGGTATATGGGCATAGGTCGAAACTTCAAAATGCCATAACTTCGTCAAAACTCAACTTATTCTAAAAAGCGAGGGCTTTTTAATCATAGTTTTACCCCAAGATCAATCGTACATTTAAAGTTGAAAACGAGATTTTCGGTCGGAATACAAGTAAAAATTCTAGCCTGAAAATCGGAATGTGGGCATATGGGCATAGGTCGAATCTTCAAAATGCCATAACTTCGTCAAAACTCAACGTATTTTAAAAAGCGAGGGCTTTTTAATCATAGTTTTACCCCTAGATCAATCGTACACTTAAAGTTGAAAACGAGATTTTGGGTCGGAAGACAAGTAAAAATTATAGCCTGAAAATCGATATATCGGTATATGGGCATAGGTCGAAACTTCAAAATGCCATAACTTCGTCAAAACTCAACTTATTTTAAAAAGCGAGGGCTTTTTAATCATAGTTTTACCCCAAGATCAATCGTACATTTAAAGTTGAAAACGAGATTTTGGGTCGGAAGACAAGTAAAAATTATAGCCTGAAAATCGGAATGTGGGCATATGGGCATAGGTCGACTGTTCAAAATGCCATAACTTCGTCAAAACTCAACGTATTTTAAAAAGCGAGGGCTTTTTAATCATAGTTTTACCCCTAGATCAATCGTACATTTAAAGTTGAAAACGAGATTTTGGGTCGGAAGACAAGTAAAAATTATAGCCTGAAAATCGGAATGTGGGCATATGGGCATAGGTCGAATCTTCAAAATGCCATAACTTCGTCAAAACTCAACGTATTTTAAAAAGCGAGGGCTTTTTAATCATAGTTTTACCCCAAGATCAATCGTACATTTAAAGTTGAAAACGAGATTTTGGGTCGGAAGACAAGTAAAAATTATAGCCTGAAAATCGGAATGTGGGCATATGGGCATAGGTCGAATCTTCAAAATGCCATAACTTCGTCAAAACTCAACGTATTTTAAAAAGCGAGGGCTTTTTAATCATAGTTTTACCCCTAGATCAATCGTACATTTAAAGTTGAAAACGTGATTTTGGGTCGGAAGACAAGTGAAAATTATAGCCTGAAAATCGGAATGTGGGCATATGGGCATAGGTCGAAACTTCAAAATGCCATAACTTCGTCAAAACTCAACTTATTTTAAAAAGGGAGGGCTTTTTAATCATAGTTTTACCCCAAGATCAATCGTACATTTAAAGTTGAAAACGAGATTTTGGGTCGGAAGACAAGTAAAAATTATAGCCTGAAATTCGATATATCGGTATATGGGCATAGGTCGAATCTTCAAAATGCCATAACTTCGTCAAAACTCAACTTATTTTAAAAAGGGAGGGCTTTTTAATCATAGTTTTACCCCTAGATCAATCGTACATTTAAAGTTGAAAACGAGATTTTCGGTCGGAAGACAAGTGAAAATTATAGCCTGAAAATCGGAATGTGGGCATATGGGCATAGGTCGAATCTTCAAAATGCCATAACTTCGTCAAAACTCAACTTATTTTAAAAAGGGAGGGCTTTTTAATCATAGTTTTACCCCAAGATCAATCGTACATTTAAAGTTGAAAACGTGATTTTGGGTCGGAAGACAAGTGAAAATTATAGCCTGAAATTCGATATATCGGTATATGGGCATAGGTCGAATCTTCAAAATGCCATAACTTCGTCAAAACTCAACTTATTTTAAAAAGGGAGGGCTTTTTAATCATAGTTTTACCCCAAGATCAATCGTACATTTAAAGTTGAAAACGAGATTTTCGGTCGGAAGACAAGTGAAAATTATAGCCTGAAAATCGGAATGTGGGCATATGGGCATAGGTCGAATCTTCAAAATGCCATAACTTCGTCAAAACTCAACTTATTTTAAAAAGGGAGGGCTTTTTAATCATAGTTTTACCCCAAGATCAATCGTACATTTAAAGTTGAAAACGAGATTTTGGGTCGGAAGACAAGTAAAAATTATAGCCTGAAATTCGATATATCGGTATATGGGCATAGGTCGAATCTTCAAAATGCCATAACTTCGTCAAAACTCAACTTATTTTAAAAAGGGAGGGCTTTTTAATCATAGTTTTACCCCTAGATCAATCGTACATTTAAAGTTGAAAACGTGATTTTGGGTCGGAAGACAAGTGAAAATTATAGCCTGAAAATCGGAATGTGGGCATATGGGCATAGGTCGAATCTTCAAAATGCCATAACTTCGTCAAAACTCAACTTATTTTAAAAAGCGAGGGCTTTTTAATCATAGTTTTACCACTGTAGACTGAGAAGTCACCTAACCAAATTAGGTATTTACAGCAGCAGGTTTTGCGGATACGAGATGGAACATCCTAACAGAATGCGTCGCCTTAACCAGGAAAAGATGCAACATCCTAGGGCAGCACATCATGAGGCCAAAGGACACAGAAACCCTCAACCCAACAAAGATTCTAGCATTCGTGCAGGAGTTGGGATTGATGGAAGAGCTGTAGGCTCAGCCAGGGGGCACAATAGACCAGTGCTAACTTTTCCCCAATCATAATAATAATATTGACAGAAAACAGTGTTTGTCAAACATTTTGTACAACGTATGTTTTCCAGATCATTTCTATATCTATTGCTATTTTCAGCCACAATCATTACATATTTTGGAAAATGTTTTCAGTAGAAAAACAATTTGAGTGCTTGATATGTTAAAGTCATTTATTTGCTATTTAATTATTTGAATTTAGCAAAAATGTTGTATACACACGATTTCCGTTTTGGGAGTATTTGTATATAACCCGAACAACATGTGAACAAACACAGACACGTACTAAGGAAGGGGGGGAGGCGCGAAGTAGTGGAAAAGCTACTTAGAGCGCGCCAATGAGCGATAAGCGGCGCATTAGGAACGGAAATTTATTGCCAGATTTCATAGTTGAAATGAGCTGCCAAATGCTCCAAAATCGCAGCTGCTGTTGTCTCTGAAAATTATAACTTGTAATTTCCGCTTCTGCTAGCTGACTCTTACTCTCTCTCTATCTCTCTCTCTCTCTCTCTCTCTTAGGGGCTATTTAAAGGATTTGAGTTTCATTCAACTATGCTCAATGTCAAATCAATTATTTAATGTATATATTTACGCAGTTGGAAAGTAACTCATGGCCATATCTAAACATCAGCGTCAGCAACCATTAGCTTTAAAGGCTGAGAACCTAAATCCCAGAACAAAAAGGTAACCAAAAGTGTGCAAAGTACATATGTTGCGAAGAAACACAACCTGAATACGACAAAGTTGTATGAAAAATGTATGAGACACACGCTATGACAACATATGCAATAAATCAAAATTTGATAATGCTCGACTGGGATATACTCTGTATGCTGAGATGTTAAATCGAACTAAAGATACAAATATGCATAAGTATATGGATATAGATATAGATATGGATATAGTTATAAAAATATATTTATCATTATATTTATATATATAAATTTAAGTTTTCCTGACTTTATGACCGGTTATTCCCGCACATACACAAAGCTAAAGTATATTTATATCATACTTATACTCTATATCCTAATAATTAAGTTTATTATAATTGACCAAAAGAGTGAGAATTATATTTTTAGACTATGCTCTAATTCACTTTGATCTATTAAAGCAATGTGTTGGGGAACACCCTTGATGAGTAAATATATTAAGTTTGTGTTTACGAAACTAATGGCCATAAATTCAAATGAATAGCTGCGGATCTTGGAATCTCCAAGAACGTAAATTTTAATAACAGATTAAATCATGAACCCATTTTTTTTTTTCGTTTTTAATATTTTTTAAGTGCAGGGTATTCCAAACACAACAACAACAGTTGCGCTCAAGTATTTACCATGGCAAGAGCCGCACTTGACATTGCTTCACAAACACACACACACACACACTCATACACATGCGCACACTTTGAACTAAGGTCTAAAGGACAAATGCTACAAGGCGCCCCAAAATACAAAAAAAAGCAGAAAGAAGAAGAAAAACTGTGCTTTAGAATTATAATATTGCATGCTGATAAAACATTGAAAGCCAAAGTCCCCAAGGGGATTACAATTAAAAAGAACACCCACACGCAGTCACACACACACACATACATGCACGCACACACACACACACGTACATGCACACACAGACACTCTCACGTGATATTTGTAAAAAGACAACGTAGAAAGTTGAACTGGAGGAAATCATTTTGCGCATTATGTTCATTTGTATTTTTACACTTGTGCCATGGCAGATAAAAAAACGCGCCAGCCACTTGCTAACATGCCACACACCAACGCCTGCACACCCCCCACCAGCCCAGAGCGACCACACTCAAGGCTCAGTTGGAGCACATTCTCAATATCACTCACACATAGGAACAAAAAAATGTTGGCCTTTGTTTTAGGTATGGTTTTGTTTACCGAATGCCCTGGTAACCGCAAATGAGGCGCTGAACAACAAATTCAACAGTTTGTTGCTAGCAACATGTTGCCAGCAGCGCTCAATGTTGAGTGCCCATGTTGTATATGTTGCATATGGCGCCTACGCTCACTGGGCCCCTGAAAAGTCGTTGGCGTATAAGCGTACGCTCTCTTGCATTTGCTCTCTCTCTCTCTCTCTCTTACGCTCTCTCTTTCCTTTTCTCTCTCGGGTTTTTCGGCCACAAGGTGTGTTGAGTTTTTTTCCATTGATAAACCATACGCCAGGCAGCATTTGAAGCAGTCTGCAAAGGATTCTAGACGTTAACGGTTCTTCTTGAATACCCAAAACCCGCTAATAAATTGCGTTGCGTGCGTTCAAACAGTTTTTGATTGTTTAAATCGAACACAAAAAAAGTCTTCTTCAATTCGTGCTAAAAAGTGACAGACAAACCAAAATCGAACTAAAAACAATTTTCAAAAATTAAGCGAAACATTCGTGTACAATTTGTGCTGCATTTGTTTAAGTAAATATAACCAATTTTTAAGCATCCAATTTATTAGAACATGAAATGTGCAACTTTTGAAATTTATTTCATTTTGTTTATAGAACATTCGAATACAGTTCAAGATCAGAGAAAATTAAAAGTTTCTCTTAATAAATTTAACTTTTTTGAAGTTTTGTTTTGAAGTTGAATGATTTATAATTTTAGTTTTTTTTTTTACTTTTTTAATTTAAAAAATAAATATAATCAATAATCTAATATAAGTAGAAAAGTTCCGAAAGATTTTGTGGCCAAATCAATTGTGTGAAGCTCAATTGGTCACAACCCTGAATGAGTCAAAACCACAATTTTCTAATTGCTCTGCCGCTAAATCTTTGACCACAGCATTGGCCAACTGTCTGTTATATTTATGGTCAAAAAACGAAAAGACAATGAATGCAATTATTTATAATCCAAATTTATAGTTACGTTTGCCAAAAAGAAGAATAATTATGCTCATACACGGACAGCTGTCACAAGACAGAACAGTGCAGGGCCAACAAGGGATCAACTTTTGGCCAACAAATTGTAAATTGTTCAATGTGCAGTGGGGCAAGCAATTTGAGGCAATTTTGGTATGTCGGCAAAGGTGGCAATGACGCAAATCGAATGCAAATGCAAATCGTTGCGCCAATCGCTAGAACTTCAATATGCGACCCTTTATGCAAATGAGCCCCAAAAAAACACAAACAAACAAACAATAAAAACAAACAACACAACAGCAACAGAAGGAGAGTCGCATTTAAAATGCTTGAATTTCAATTAAAAAGGGTCCGAGATATAATAAAAAAAAAGAATCGTGAATCGTAATTTATATTCATATTACGTATACGCAGAGGGCACCAAGCTTGCACTCATTTAATGACACACACACACATATACGAAAAGTTTCCACTAAAATGGCTTCGTTGATCTTTGTTCTTCAACAAAATTGAACATAATGTGCCCCCGAGTCTGTCTGCCTGTGTGAACTGTCTGCACGTCCTCAGGTCCGCGTCAGTTCTCGTCTCGTATCATCTTTATCACATTTATGTCAGTCCCAAAAGTCTCGTTAATTTATGCTTATTCATAAATATGTCTTATCAGAGAGAGAGAGAGAGAGTAGAGTCCTGGGGCTGACAAGTACATTATCGCTGCGCGCCTTCGCGTATGCAACCAATTTTTCTCTTTTGCCTCTGCCACATATTTTATCATCAATAGTTGTCGATTTAAGTGACGGCACATAAGTCATTCGATTTGATATTTATAGACCCTGGGCTTAGAGCTACTCGTTTGGCATCGATAAACGGCATTTCTTTTCCATTTTCAAGTTGTAAAGTGAAGAAATAATATTTAATATTACTTCCTGGTTTCAATTCTTAAATTAAGAAATTAAATTAAATTAAATATATATTTTATTAACTGTATATAGCATAAAACAATTGTCTTTCGACCTCGACAACCTCTAATAAATCTATCTATAATGTTAATTATACAAATACATTTCGTAATATAGATACAAGGACACACTCCAAATTTATTGTCATATAATTACACATGCAATTAAATTTTTATCGCTGCTCATAATTGACTGTAATTGACAAATTAAATACCCATATTAATAAACTAAAGGTTTGCATTTGCTGGGAATCGAATGAAAATATTATTAATATAGAAAAAAGTAACGGAAAAATTACTTTTGTATAGTTTATGGCCAGAGGCCACATGCCAAAATATATGAACAAGAGTTTATCTAACTAAAATTAAAATCTTTATTGATATTGTTTTTTATCCATAATAATTATATTTATTAGTAATAGTTTTTATTAAAATATATATTATTATTATAATTGGACAAAAGTTAGCACTGCGACCTATAAGGTCTATTGTGCCCCCTTGCTGAGCCTACAGCTCTTCCATCAATCCCAACTCCTGCACGAATGCTAGAATCTTTGTTGGGTTGAGGGTTTCTATGTCCTTGGGCCTCATGATATGCTGCCCTAGGATGCTGCATCTTTTCCTGGTTAAGGCGACGCATTCTGTTAGGATGTGCGTCGAGGATTCCTCCTCGTATCCGCTGCTATAAATACCTAATTTGGTTAGGTGACTTCTCAGTCTACAGTGTCCTGTCAATAGACCTGTGAGTATTCTGAGTCTATTCTTCCCCATGGCTATCATTTGCTTAAATCGCTTTTGATTACAGCCACCTAGGAGACTTCTGGCTTGTC
The DNA here is from genome assembly GCA_035042265.1 of Drosophila imparisetae. Taxonomy (NCBI): domain Eukaryota; kingdom Metazoa; phylum Arthropoda; class Insecta; order Diptera; family Drosophilidae; genus Drosophila; species Drosophila imparisetae. The sequence goes on along the minus strand of JAWNLP010000145.1, from coordinate 1,494,682 downwards.
GGAGTCCTGGTGTCTCAGCCCAGCTCCGTTCCCGCATCAGTCTTTCTTCATCCCTGTGTGTCTTCCGGGCCTTCAGGGCCTATCATGGGTCTCTCTGCCCCCATTCTTGCTTGCATTAAAATATATAACAAATAAATGACTTTTTCCACCACACACCTCAATTTCCCTTTGACTTATTTGTCAATTAGCGCTTAATTAGTTGTGGCAAATGACATGTGAAATTAAATTAGATTAATTGGCCGACATTTGCTGGCTTAACCCACCGGCAAATAAATTGTCATTTAGTGCTGTACACTGCTGTTTGCCACCCGCAAATCGATGTGTTTTGCATGTTGCAAGTAGGCAGCAAAAAAATTACATTTCAATTCAATATTCATTTGCTTTTTAAGCGGAAAATATTTGTACAGGCACTAAAAAATATAGCGCTGATAAAAAGTCAACACCGGATAAAAGTTTACGTGCTTTTTTTCGCCTTTCCTCTTTAGATTTCCTTTGACGTGGCAAATTAAATAATTAAAATAACGCACATGCTCGAACAGCACACACACACACACACACACACACACACAGGCACACACACAAACCACACACACATTTTGTTGTTGATTTCATTCCCATTGCTATTGTTGTTGACTTTGGTGCTGTATGTTTTCTTTATTTATGAAAAGCGGCTGCTTATTCTGCACGCGCTGTGTGGCAACAACAACATTTGCAACAATGATTTATCAAAGTGAATGTGGAGATGCCGGCAAGTCAATGGGCCAGATTTTAATAAACGCATTCATTCATATCTTATTTGCTGAATGCTTATGACTTTTGTGATCAACTGAAGCATTAGCCACTTACTTCCCCATCTAAGTCGAGGCATTCGAGGTAGGTGTTGTAAGTGAATGTTTGCAACTACAAAAGCAACACTTAACACATTCAAATAAAATGCCAAGTTATGGCCAAGTAATAAATCAGTTTTTTGTAACTATGTGCAGAAGATGATTTGTGTGTTTTCTAACACTGAAAGGCACTTAAGCATGTAATACAAAACATTTAGCCAGCACTGGAAAGAGGCTAAAACCAATCATAATACTCGTAGCTGTTGATGATGCAAGCACTTAGTGTACACTGCGTACGAGTTATGTGCTGCAAGGAGAGCAGAATATAAATAAAAGCTTAGGTACTTGGAAAAAATAATCCCAGCTCAGCTATTTTATGGCCTCGCTAGTATGTAATTTTTATACCCTTCGTCAGATTGCCTCCGAATGCAATCTTTGACTTGGCTAAGATAGCCGTTCTAACTTGTTAAGTTCCCATTTAACTTGTTTTGTGGCTTTGATAAAACTGTTAAAGATACTTGAATCTCCTTGGGATGACACTTGAAAATATTAAATATTAATATTCAAATTGAGTGGATTTTTGCTGAATGCTCTTATGAGCCAGGAACTTCAAGTTTTAGGCTGAGATGTGCAAATAATATTTATGATGATGAATTTATTTGTTTATTAAAGAGAAATCTTCTAGCACAGTCCTAACTACAGTTACCTTTGCTCTTACGTATCCAAGTGTAACACAGTCCTTGGCCTACAATAGAGTCATTCAATTAGCCAAAAATAGTTACACTAAGTGAGCTTCGCTGTAATCAGTGTGGTTATTGTCATTAAGCAAGCATTGTTATGCTCTGCAAATGCCACTGCCACTTGAAAGAGGCAATTGTAAATCAGCAATTCAGGCAGGCACACCCACACACACACACACACACACATACGCAAACACACAGACCCACACATACACATTGATAAACAAGGCCGCTGAAACTTTCCCAAAAATTATCTTTACATAATTTGAGGGGAGGTCATAGAGAAAGTAAAAGTGCCATTAAGTAACTTTCACGCCTAACAATAATAATTCGAATAATTACATGTTGGCCAAGTTGATGATTGGCTGTAAGGGGGGCCTACAGTGTTGCCCTTTGCCGCAGGCAAGTAAAATATTTTGCCAAAAATATTTAAAGAGCATGAAGCGGAGGCAATCAGCATAAATATGGTTATACCCTGAGGGCATATTAAAGTTGAAGACAGTCCGTATAATATATCTCAGTGAACTCGGAAACTATACAAATTGGGAATTTGAAATTAGTTATGTGAATTTTTGAAGACAAAGAGCAAGAAACTCTCAGTTCTTTCAGAAAACCAGCAAAAAATCTAAACAAATTTTGTTTCCTCAACACACATCAATGATTTTTTTTTACTATATTTTCTCAGGGTATCTTCCAGTCGGGCATACACATTTCTAGATTTTTACACTTGTTATTTAGTGTTTTTTTATATTCCGAATGGCCGGGGTGAAAAACCAGAATTCGTTCGACACCTCCATTGTTCGCCAGATCCCCAGCTGTTTAATTATATTGGTCTGGCCCATTATTATTTATTATTATTCATTCAAGATTATTATTTATACAAAAGCGCATAAAAAACGTGAAAGACTGTATATAAATATTTACAACATTTACGCGTGTCTCAATTTTATGATGGGGGGGGCGGCATTAGTCGGTCAATATATCAAACTGAAGATTAGGGTGGGTTAATCCAGGAGCTGTGTGGCGTCATAAAGTGGCATTTGCAACAGGCGTTAACATATTTAATGAGCCAGTCTTTTTTACCGATAAGCAATTAAAAACTTCTTTGAAATGGCTGCGATGGATAAATAATATAAAAAATTGCCATAAAATTGGAAATTTTCGTTTCGCGAACTAATACAAATATAAGCCGGAAAATGTTATGATCTTCATCTTTGCCTTTATCCGGCGCTTCTTGGTCTTGTTGTTTTTGTTTTTTTATTCATGGTGATTTTCCTGCCAAAATCCCGCTGAAAATGGCCGATGACGCAGCAAACTGTTCTTGCCCGGAATTCACAATTGTTTTCTTTTTTGCTACTGTATTTTTTTTGTGTGTTTTTTTTTGTGTGTTTTTTTTTTGTGTTTACCTTAGTCGACCAAACAGCACTTGGCTATTTGTTTAGCGGACTATACTACGTATCTGGCATTCCCGTTAATTGAGTAATTATTTGGTGTATATACATATGTAAGCATAGGAACTGTGCTGCGGTTTAGCTTGTTTGCTATACGTAGCATCATTCGCTGCGACACGCCCACTGACCATATCCTCCTGCTGATGTGTCCTTGCTCTTGGTGTGTCAGTCCAATGATTGTGGCAATTTCAAAATGAATGACTGACATTTCCATTTGCAAATTGACAAAAGCCGCGAGCATACCTCGAATGTTAAATTCAACAACAAAAATACACAACTTGCAAAACTGTCACAGCGTTCAGCAGCAGCAGCAGGGCATGTTACTGGTTGTTAGATACCCTGTAACAAAGTTGTTACACATAAACAAATCTGCATTTCATGCAATTTCATGGCCTTCACCAACATGCCTTATAATTTTCAAGACCTTTTGTTATGCTTACTTTTTTTTACAGAGTATCACAATAGGCGAAAGCAACCTATAAATAGTTTTCAATGCGTCATGTTATGAAGCGCCTGTGATATAGTTAGCTGTGCATTTAAAATGACGGCTATCAAGAGTGGAAGTTGTTGATCATATTATTTATAGATTTATTGCATTAAAAAAAAAAACACTTTTGCATTTTTTATTCAACTTTTGTAGATTTAAACAAATTGAACCCTACTCTCGACGATTGTTCAGCCGTGACTTTGAAATTGTGCTTTGAAAAGGGTATGCGCATCTCTTTTTATTAGTGCCCCGTCATGATTGCCAGCTCATCCTGAACTATAGCCTATATTTGCTCATTTTATGCCTAATTGAACTCATGTCAAATGGCTGACATGTTTACGATGTGTCTGATAGCAAAAATTTGTATGTACATAACTTTGGCATGGAAACGATTCACTTAGGTGTAAGAAAAATTTGCAAAAAACAAAATCAGCGAAAATTCTGCTGAAGTGCCATAACTTTGCCGCCCCCTTCATAGACATTTCAAGAGCAAGGCCAAATTGCTGTTGCTCGGATGCTTCTTCAAAAAGCCAACCAGCCACGAAAAAAAATTTAATTAAATCACAGCTTGAATTTGTGCTTTACCACAGACCTCTAATTAGTTTTATGCTACGCTCCAGTTTTATACTTGTACATTTTTACTATATATATGGAGATTATTTGCTGGCTTGCCTGCCTTGTCTGTGTTGAATTGAATGCATAAAATGAAATGATCTGCTGCTGCTTGGGCCAGTAAAATCATGTGGTGCATGCAGCACACACGCTATGACAACTGCAACAGTTTTTAATTAAATTTTTATGGCAGGGCTCCAGACAGCGGGGTGCACAATTCGCGCTGTGTGTGTGGCAACAAACAGACAAAGCGGCTACTAATTAGTCTGCACCATTTGAGCTTAAGCTTTCAATTTTTGAAATGAACAAACTTTCGTCCTCTGACAACATTGCGTATGCGTACTGTCAACAAAGTCCATGGTGCATGCAACACAAGCCAATATCTGATAGCTGCAAAAGCTTCGTAATCACACAAATCAACATGTGATGCCACTTTCATTTGCAAGTAAGCCTTCGAGACAGCCATGCATGTTGGCATGTGTTGTGCTCGTGTTAACTGATTCATTTGAATACAGCCAAAAAGCCAGAGCAGAGCCAGAATTGAAGTTGAAGTGAATTTAAATATATATGGAGTTATCTTTAGAAGAGCTTTGGCAATCACGATTTGAAAATGGAGATTTCAATTTACAATTTATTGAGTACTGTTTGTAGATGACGCAATTTTAGCGCCTTCTCATAAGTACAGCACATGGACAACCCACTGACCCACTATTCGGTGGCACCACAATAGTAGCAACAATATGAATTCAATATAATTAATAATTGTTGCATGTTTTCCCTCAGTTGTCAGTGGTGTTTGCCAAAAATAATAGGGAGAAGCAGCCACTTGAAGTTTCATTCACGGCCAGACGCCTTGTCAGATTTATCGTTGCTATATATAGACCAATTTATTATGAGTATTTGGACACCACAGATTTTTATACAATGTATACCCAAGTACACTTACATCGTACATCTACATCTACATCTCGAAACAAGCAGGTCAGACATTTTGCCCAATTAGCAAGTAGCCAAGAATTCGAAATCATTGAACTTGAATGAGGGATACGCCATTGCCAGCTAATTGAGTTTACGCAGAGATCGAGAAAATCACAAAAAAAAAAGAAAATAGATTTCAGATTTAAGAACATTTTCAAAATAGTTTCTCACGAATTTAATTTATGGTGTTTTTACACGTTTCACATGCACTCGAACGAGATCGCCTGCAATGAAAATGAAAATAAATATTTAGATTTATTCAAATCCGCATACCATCAACTATTCGATTAGACATATAGTAGTTTTGCACTTCTCTTCCTTATTTGCGCTGATTTATGCTGTTTAAGATCCCATAAACAATGTTTGCAACTTTCGCTTAATTAAGACGTGTGCACAATTATATATAGAGATTATCGTGTGGCCATGTGTCCGAAAACAGCATCACATAAATACTAGTAAACTAAGCGATAATTAATCGCTGTTTCAATTTGTGATAAACTGTGCTATATATTCGAAGCGAGACTGTCTATCGAAATAGATTTAGTGTTTGATTTACTAGGTATTTGTGCAGCTGAACTGATATATACCCTATAAACTTAATGCCCCCAAGAGTTAGGTACACACAAAACTCAAGTTAATTTACCTCAAACTGACATACATACAGTGAGAGACAGCTCAAATCGACCAGTGTCAAAGAAAAAAAGTAAGGTACATTGTGAACACCTGGGTGCAGGTGGGGAAACCTCAGTTTATTAGGCTCATACATTCATATTGGTGGTAGGTACATGTACTACCATCGGTTTTTGGTTTTATTTTTCTTTGACACTGTTCTATTTGAGCTGTCTCTCACTGTATGTACATATAAAGAAATACTTTCTGGCCCTTAAGGTATGTTCTAGTCGAACACTTTCCACTCTGACATACAGTTGAGATTCCTTTTGGTAGCTACACAAATTGCCATCTAAAATTTAACTGCATGTTTTATTAGTGCCTGTTGCCATTCCCATTCCAACATTATAAGCCAAATTGCAATAAATAAAATTGTTAGGAATGTCAAAGTGTTTTGATAAATTGTCTGGCTCAGCATAGCGTGGCCATAAATTGTGCGACCCCAGCCTCACTCTGGGTGGCAAACCTTTTATTGGCTTAGCCTTTTGGGGTACGGATTGATCGGATCACAGATAACTGTTGCGGCTGCTGCGCCTGGGGCTTGAATTGGACCCCGGACCTGGCACATGCAAATCAATGTGCGGCTCAGCAGCCCATTTAGCAGAATCCTTTGGTTTTGTTTTTTTTTTTTATGGGTATTTTTGGGCTCAGCACAATTTGCAATCCATTGGGCAGCTGATTTGGTCCTGATTTTTCAACTTACTGCTTGCTGGCTTTAACTTATGCCGCATTCAAATGTCAATGTCAAGACTCAACTGTTAGCCCGTTACACGTCCTTCTGTCTTTGGCTGAAGTGTTTGTGACTTTGATGGCAGGCAAGGCTAACTTTATTATGCCCGCTTGCATTCAAGCAGCCAGACAATTGCCAGAGAGGCAGCCAGGGAGGCTGCCAGGGAGGCTGCCTGCTTTTGAAGACCCTCTGCGCTCTTACATTTCTTAATGAAAGTGAAATACAACTGGGGAAAAACTAAGACAACGCAATACACAAGCTCAACACAAAAAGATGGTTGAAGTGGTGGCTGACAGCCGAATGTCTGACTAACATTTGCCCTGTAAATATTTGACATATATTTGGCAATTTAATGTCAAAAGACTTGAGGCTTTAGTTTCAAAATAAATCAGCATTGTGAATGTCCAGTTTTTCTTCTATATTTAGATTTGTACTTAGCCTTTGTCCTGCCTCAAAGTTCTGCTTAACTTTCACATACCCTGCACCATTTTTGGCTGTCGAGCGCATAAAGGCAGACATTGTCTATTCTATAATTCAAGAGCTAAGCAGCGAGCGCAGTGTTCAAGAGCAGCCGTCAGTCAAACCGTCAGTTAGTCACTCAGGCAGACACTTCGTCATTCAGTCAGTCATTCATACAGCTGGTAGCTTCTGGCTGTGAGTGCTGTGTGCAGTTCTTTGTATATATTTTCTTGGTTTTCAACTTCCGCTTGCACTTGCATAAATTACACATATTTCAGAAAGCGTGACAGTGTCCTGTGTGAGTGTATTTGCTGGTATGTGTGCATGTACGTATGTATATGTCTTCATATATTATAATTTATGAATATGACTTTAGCTGACACATTGCAGCAGAAAGCAACAAAGTTTTTTATGCACCAGTAACAGCTGTCTTTTTATATGGCCGCTTGTAAAATCCAAAAAGCTTCATATTCCCTGCCCGTATTTTACAGCTCCTTTACTCGCCTCTACGATGTGGCTTTATTCCTTGGACAAGCACTAAGATAGCCGTTCAGATTTACCATAAAAGCCCAGAATGTTGTTGAACGCATAGTGAAAACGAAGGCTATATGAAAAGTGCGCTGCGTCAACATTTATAGGCCAATAGACAAATGGCAATACCTAAAGGTAAAGACCTCTTCCTCAGCAGGAAAATTTGTATGATAAAGGGAATTGAATTACTCACTCAAGGCAAAAGCATGCAAATCAGTAATCTACATAATTATTATTATCTGAATAATATGTGCAGGCCATCAAGTATGCTTAGAAGTGGCATTAGTTAAGTTAGTTTTGTGGTTAAGTTCATGGGATGGAAATTAACTATCCCCTTGAGATATAAACATGAAAAACTCGAACAGCTACGTCCAATCCACTGCGGGTACTCACAATTTCACACTTCGGTGGAAAGCAATCCAAAGCGCAAACTTTTCAAAACATAAGGAAACGAAGAAAAATACAACAAATGTTGCCAACTGAAACTTCATTCGTAGTTTTTAATAAGGAAAAGTTTATCTTAAGACTTTTCGTTGAACCTGGCATTAAGTATTCTTAAGATTTTTAATCGTTGCATTAAGTATTCTTAAGATTTTTAATCGATTTTTAACCAAAGTGATTTAAATGGAATTATTTTCCTGGCGTGAGAAATAAAAGTTAACCAATTCGGCTGGCAGCTTTCAGCTTATTCAGCTTAGCCAGCTTACTCCGATAATAATGTACATTATTAATCATACGCCATGTAAACGAAATTGACTGCCAAAACAACGTAAACGAGTATAGTCCTATAGAAAATCAATATATCCGTTAAATATAATAACAATAACTGATCGAAAGGCCAAACAGTCAACAAAAAAAGGCTAAAACTGTGGCCGTTGTTAGTTGTCGTCAGTTGTTGCTGCTGCTGTGGGTTGTTATTGTAATTGTCGTCGGTTGCCGTAATTGAAACTATATATAGAAATTTACCAACATGAATTATACACAGTAAACAATTTGTGCAACAGCACAATTAACATTATTAGAGCTTAAGCATTTAATTAATTAAATTCCAAAAATTATTTCAATCTACGAGTGAAACGATTTTTAGTTTAAGGCAATGTTTTCCTTAATAGCATTTGAATTTAATTCAATTTATCTTGAAGAAGAATCTACAATAAATTGCACAAGATATTCCAAATTCCTTAGTGTAGACAAATATAATTCAGACTTTGCGAAAGCCGTTTATAAATAGACACGACAACGGGCACAGACTGAAGGCCAAGCAAACGGCTGGGGTTGGAGGCGAGTGTAAAGAAACCAGAAATACACAGACACAAACACTTCAATGAAATGCGAACCGAGAGCGTAATGCAGTTAAAGTCAGCCATACAATGGTTGTAAGAGTCCATGCTGGACAGCCTGAAGGAGAAGCAGAGTAGCAGAAGGACACGCAGCACTCATTCACCATGTAGCCCAGTGTTGCAACAGTATTGCTGCGTGTTTCTCGTCGCTTTCGGGCTGGCGGGCACTTTAGCACGCGCCATGGACTTGACTTATGCAATCACAAAACGTCGGCGACAATGCCTCTGACAATTGTTTAACCACCCACCACTCACCACTGGACAACGCTGTCGCTTCCACCTGCTGGCATGTAAAACGCCCATTAAGGTGTCCAAATGTCTCGCCTTAAAAAGTGTGCCACGTCGAATATTTTTGAACTATTTCTGTTCCACCATTTCCGTTTCCGGCTGTTGTTGCGCTTGCCGCTGACAGTTCGCAAATTGCTCGACATTCGCATGCACAATTCAATTCAGTCAATTGCTTTCATTTTTTTTTTACATATTTTCTTCGACCATTTTTTATTTACACATTTAATGACGTATTCATGTGTGTGTTGCGCGTATGCTTAATGTTTTTGATGATTTTTTTGTTTCCGTTGTTGACACTGCGGGCCACCCTTCATACCATTGGTGAAGTGCGTGTACGAAACAACAGCTGGTATTATTTATGTTTTCCAAGAGCTATTTTGATTAATTATGTCAATACTATAACTACTTGACATTAAAGGTAGTTACCTTTTGGGCGTGCTTTGTATATATATTAAGGAAACAGTCTTGAAATTGTCTGTATAAAGGCTTTGGGTTCTTCTATAAGCTTACCATAAGACTTAAGATAAGTAAACTCCAAAACCATTGTCATTATTACATTTTCATATATATATTTCGTGCATATTATAATTTTGTTTATGACCTTAATAATTCTCCATTTCATTTTACTTATAATATAATTTCTTCTTAATAATTTTGTGGCTTTTTTTTTGTATGACAAATGTACTTCTCATTCCTCCATTACTTTGCACTAGTTATGACCAAAATGTATGTGGCTGACAAACCAAATATTTTGTTGTCCATGCACTTTTTCGAGGCTATCTCTGTCGTTTTATTTTGGCAATTTTGCAAGTGTCGCCGACGGAGCGGAGCATTGTGAGTTATACTTGTGTTATGAAATATTTCGCACAGCGGTCTAATCTTGCATATAACTTGCAACTTGCAACTTGCAACGCGGCAGTAGTTGCGCCCGCAGGAAAACATTAGCAGACCCTGCAGCAACGGATCTGTCTCTTTTGTAGATTGTGGAAAAATGCTCGTGATGCTGCAAGCTGGCCCTTTCAAGTGTCCTTTCACATGCAGCAGTGTGCGCAAAATTTTTCACATATCCTACATAAGTAGAAATATATTTGCTGCCTCATAAATGGCATTGCACAAACAATTGGCGCAGGGCTGCATGCAACTTGTATTTGTATTCGCCAGCAATGTGAAGGTCCTTCTAATGAGCCTGACCCAGAATGCAAGCGATCCTGGCTGACTTTCAATGCAAGTTGCTTTGGCCATTAAATGTCCACACAACTCTACCTTAAAGGCCTTAAACAGCGATTGTTTTGTGTTTTGTGTTGTTATTATTATTCTAGTTGCAACTGCAGTTGCAACTAATGCAATCAGCAGCTGAGTGAAACGAGTTAGTTGTGCCAGTCAAAGCACACACTTTGTATGCTGGTTGCAGGTTGCAGGTTGCAATAAAAGTTTAACAACTCTTGCCGGCAGTTGATTCTGCTGCTTTTATTCGACTTGATAATGTTGCCCCTGTTGTTATGTTGCCGTTCGTGAACAATGTGCCAGCTTATGCAACATGCAGGTGCCAATACAATCTAAAAGTAAGTCGAAAACTTGATGGACGTTTGTATATACCCTTGACATAAGTTCTCTTATACGAAAGTATGTCCAAGGATTTAAGTTTCTAAGCTCAAACTAATTAACTTAACTAATTATATTTCAAAAATCCCTTTTGCGGATGGCTCAAAACTTTCTGCACTTTCTCGAAATGATCAGTTTTTGAAAAACCCAGACTTCTTAATAATGGTTAGACCTCCACATTAATATTATATTCCAAGTTGGAAACAGTAAAATTTGACTTTAAAAAGTGTTTTGAGGTAAGAGTTTCAAAGTTTCCACAACTTTACAACACCCATTTTCTACATTTTCAATGGATTTAAGGGTGTAAGAATAAGGACACAATATAACTTCGAATGGCCACCGCTGTGCGTGACACATATTCTGTGACATAATTAAAGTACCCCACGCAACAAGTGTATAAAAAGAGAGCAAGAAACAACATGATGGCACAAGCAACAACAAGAACAACAATGACAGCAACAAGTTACCCCAATCGATTCTTGTGCTGACAGACGGGCAACTCATTTAGCGGCAGCTGCTCCAAATTTATACATGTCCGAGGCGACACGGGGACTCGTATATCGTGTAAATGCCACAAGAACCGCAAAAAAAGAGAGACGCCACCCACACATATTTCCGAGCAGGACAAACGTTTAGTTCGCATCCTGTTCGCTGCGGCTGCAGCTCATCCTGTTCCCCCATCCTCATGCCCAGATTGTATCATTTTTTTTGTATTTGGCGTTGTTGCTTTTGCGAATTGTTGTTTTGTTTTTTCAGCGCTCGCAGCGACCACAACAACAACAACAACACCCGACAAGCAACAAACACAATAATTTATGCTTGTTAGTTTACTTTGTAAAGCCATTTATTCCGCACTTTCTTTATGTCTTATAAGTACATATTTAACTGGGAGCGACGTTGATGCGATTGAGCTTCCAGCCAGAGCACGGGTCGTAGGGATATTGTAATAGATTATCTTAATTTAAGTGTCGCTTCTCGCTGTGCCCTGCAATTTATGAGACAGCTTTGCACTTTACGGACAAAATACACTTTTATTGGTAGGAAATTGCATTTTTGAATAGAGTTTTGAATGTCGAGCTTCTGACAACATAATCCTCTTACAAGGAACTGCTCTAAGTTGTCTACAGCCAGAACTTGGTTAAGAGTAAATCGATTTTAAATAACAATAAATTTTTGGTCATTCCTGCTCGAAGTTCGAAGTTTAAGTTCGAAGTTTAAGCCAAAAAAAAAGTGGGCTTAAAACTTTCCACAGCCATAATTTTGATAAAACTGAAGCGACTTTCAAAAGTAATAAATTTTTGGACTTCCAGATTAAAACCGCATTCAAATTTGGAATCGCATATTTCATGTATAGATTCGACTTTTTAGGCTTAGGTAGTTAATTATCTTATGTTTGTAATTTATGGAATTTTCAGAATAGTTCGAAATTTGCTTTGTTAACTCATCTATGAAAAAGTTTGCTTTGTTAACGCCCTGGGCTGCAAGTAGCTACAGCAGCAGGCAAAGAATATACTGTTGTGGCTTAAAAATAAACACATACACACACTAACGCACATACACACTAACACACACACACACCTAAACACACACACACACAACATTGTTGCGTGTTTGCTGTTAATCCAGTTAGCTGTGCTTTATTTTTGATTAGCTCTCAAATAGTTAGTTACAGGGACGTCATGTGGAGAGCACAGCACAGCGCCAGTTCGCCGCTATATATATAATTACACACATAAATAAATCTATATATATATACATGTGTGTGTGTCTCTTTTCATATTATTTTAAATGGCGAACCCCCCGCCGAACACCGCAGAAAGCTAAGCCAATAATGCGCTGGCTGCCAGCATAATTAATTTAATTTTATAGTTGACTCTTCGCCAGGACCAACGACTGACTATCATTGAAATTACTTACAGCTTGCTTTATTCGTTTGGCTTAGTTTGGGAGATTTTTTTTATTTATTATTATATTTATTTTATATTTGTGTTGCCCCGCGCATTGAGTAGTTTCTGAGTGTTTTTTGATTACACTACGTGACTGCCACCAAATTGTGCTCAATTGAAATTTAAAATACGTTTTTCGTTGCAGATTACGTCCGAGGCACAGTCAGCAATAAAAGTATAGAGTGCCAGTGTGAAATATATTCACACTCAGACACACACACACACACACACACACGCACATAATAAATCTAATAAATAAATAAGCGAAACACATCAGTCGAAATGGATTCTGCTGCAGCTGCTGCCGCCAAGCGCGTCCAAATCGAGAAGGCGCACAATTTTATGCGCCAGTATCGTGATCCGGAGTCGCGCGAGCTAAAGAAACTATCAGCCAATCAGTTTATGGACGTGTGGGCGCACTACGATAAAGATGGTATGTATTACAGAGGATGCACTTAAAATAAAAAGCAGCTCCTGAATACTAGAAAATTACCAAAAAAAAAAGAAGCTAACACATTAAAGACATTCGAATAAAATGGTTAACTGTGTGATGGCAACAAAGGTGATTTTCTAAATTTCATGGCATGTGTTTTTGTCTGAGTGTATGTTCGGCCCCACCTCCTCTACTAACTGTGTGCTTTTCTTGGCTTTGGCTGACAGGCAATGGTTATATTGAAGGCACCGAGCTGGATGGTTTTCTGCGTGAGTTTGTGTCCAGCGCCAATGCCACGGACATCAGTCCCGAGGTAAGTGCAGAGTGCAGAGTCATCAGTTGACTCTGAAATGCTTTTCCACAAACTACATCATATGTACTTTCCCCAGGCTGTCACTGATACAATGCTGGAGGAGCTTAAGTCGTGTTTCATGGAGGCCTATGATGACAATCAGGATGGCAAAATCGATATCAGAGAGGTTTGTCACACAACTCACATCAATTTTACACTCAACACTCGTCAGCACAACTGCTTAACATGTTTTGGGTGGATTCTTCTTGTCGCTAACTTTTTTTTCCCGTAATTTTCAGCACTTTTTCGTTTTGATGACAAGCACATACGTGTCGTATACACAATATGTCTGTACGTGTACGTTTCTCGCATTTAGTTCAAGGATTGAGAATTGAGCACGTGATGGGTTTAAAAAAAATGCGTTGGCTAAATCACGACCTCAATGACTCAAATCGACCTTAAGACACTTGGCACGGTTTCAACAAGACTTGGCAAAGGCTGAACTCGCAGAAACCAAAAGTACTACAATTGTGGAGAAGGAAAAGTTTCCCCTTTCTGCCCTGAACCAAAGCACGTCATCTCGCATTGGTCAAATGTTAACCCGTTCACAATATTTGGTTCACGATGGTATCAGTGCAGATATCGCACATCTCTTAATGGAATGTTGTTTTTCTACTTTTGCTGCTGCATTGGGAAATTGCTTTTCAAATGAAGCAACTGTGCTGGCTTCTCTTCTCTTCTCTCTCTTGCTCCAAGAATTTATTTTTGCCATTTTCGATGCCAAAGTTTTGTGGCAAAGACTAAGGAAAAAGTTTATTTCGCTACCTCTTTAAATGAGTTTTTAATTGAGGCTTACAGCAACAAGCGTCGACAGCAGTAGGCTGCAGACGAGTTGTCCGACACTTTCCTGCATTGTATGACTTTAGAATTGAATTAATGGCATAAAAATGCTTTCCTACTTTTGGGGCGCTGTCACATGATAAATGAGCCTAAAGTTTGTTAAGCCTAAAAATAAAAGAAAACGAAATTTTGGTAAGGTATCCGGCCAACAATCCTTTGTGACTTCAAAAAGCACTCAGCAACCCAAGTCATTTATCATTTATTTATTTCTTTTTTTAGAAAAATATTACGTATACGCCTTGAGGCAACTATAAATTTATACATGTGAAGTGTTGGGCTGGTCCAGGTTGTGCTTTAGTTTAGCCAACACTAATTAGCTTAAGTGTTGGCCATAAACATAAACAATTTGGTATGTAATCAAATAAACAGCCAACAACTTTTTTGAAGTCCCTGAAGTGTATGCGAAAGTAGCTCAATTTGTGTGTTTTCCAATTACTAATTTGAAGTTGCTCGGCATAACCAAAATTCAAATCGACAGTTTATTTATGCGGCTCAAGTTTTCGCAATGCAATTCCCAACCAACACCAACACCAACGCCAACACTTCACCAACTGTAGTAAAATCGCAGACATTGCTTTCGGCAAAATATTTCCATTCAAACAATGCCGAATTTTCTTTCGCACCCACGCACATTTTCATCCCCTGCAAGCGGCTTAAGTTTGCAGCTGCAAATTGTTGGTCCTGTTGTTGAGTGGAGATTTGTTGCAAATTCTCGTTTGCATTTCCCAGCAGTTGCATTCAACGATTTTCAAGTTTGAACAATGCAAACTGTGACCAACATTTCAGTTGAAACTTGTTAAAGTGTTCATAAATATACAATTGAAAATTTGATTAATGGCCTCGGGACAAGTTAAAAGAATAAAATTTTGGCTCAGTTTATAAGACTGGCTGAAAGCTTAATCGTCATCTTAGACATCAACTGACAATAATTTTATTCGCTCATTTCCATTTCCATTTCAACTTTATTAACTTTCCTTCTTTATTTTAAAGTCATGTCAGCTGCCAAGCAAATCTTGGCTATTACACAAGTTCTTCTTGAAGCAATCTGAAAAAGAAAAAATACAAATATATATATATAAATATATATTTACAGCTCGCCCAACTTTTGCCCATGGAAGAAAATTTCCTTTTGCTTTTCCGCTTCGATAACCCATTGGAATCAAGCGTCGAATTCATGAAGGTAAGTGTTTTGGGGCAAACGAAGCAGAAAACGAGGGTCAGCCACTGGCTAAAAGTGAAAGCTAAAGCTGTGTGTTGTCAGCTGTTTTCTTTCTAATTAATTTGGACATGATGTTTCTCATTGATTAGATATGGCGTGAATACGACACTGATAATTCTGGTTACATTGAGGCGGATGAGCTTAAGAATTTCTTGCGTGACTTGCTCAAAGAGGCCAAAAAGATCAATGATGTCTCCGAGGATAAGCTCATTGAATACACAGACACCATGGTACGTATACTTGATATTATGCTATAAACAATCTGTAGTCTTAAGGCTATTAGCACCAACAACAAGTGCACCAATCAATGTCAATGTTGGTCCGCTTTGTTGGCCAAGTCTAGCGTAAAATATTGCAATTAATTTTTTGGCGTGACGCGCATTGTGTAAGATTTACACCACAATTTATATGCAGTCAAAGTTCTTGTTAATTAAAAACTTTATAATGGAAAAGCGACCAGGCACTTGAGGATGTGTGTGTGTGTGTGTGTGTGTGTGTAATAGTCGTCTTTATTGTGCTACACATTTTGTTGCGCCTTGCAACTCTTTTGATCCCCATCTCCTGCCTTGGCGTCTGTTTGGTTAGTCGCTCCTTGCCTCCCAATGCCCCTTTCCCAGCTACACACACATTATTTTTGGCGCACGTATCACCAGAAATGATGATCAGAAATTGTGCTTGCTGCCAAAACTCGCAACTCATTTGCAAGTTAAATTACCAGCGACAACAGAAAGTTGTCAAAGATGAAATGCATTTGTAAAATTTTCCAACAAATTGCTCCCATAAAATATAGCTTAACTTGATATGCTCAGCTTAGATATGATCAGAAAAAATATATATATAAAAAGTTTCTCAAGCGCAGAAACTCGAATGCATTATCTTAATTGCTGTACAAATTTTTTAAGATTCAACTTACATAACTCAAACGGCTTACAGAAAAGCCTTAGAGCCTTTTTCTTGTACAAAATAATGTAACAATAAAATACCAAAAGAAAATTCTTTTGTAAAAAATTCCCGATAAGAGTATCGCTCCCAACTAAAAGAAGTATCGGTAGAAAATGTATTTTTGTGAATTCCAAGTAACTAATAAATAATGTATGTATGTGTACCTAACTGTAAAGGACTCTCCTTTACTTGGAGCCAAAACCAAAAAAAAACTCATGACAAAAAGCATTTTGGGAACTTGGTTAAGTCGATTTGTGGACGTGTGTGTGTGAATTTATTATTGGAGTTGCACTCAAGAGTCTCAAGAGACGAACACTAAGCAATTTATGTATCATTAATTAAGTAGGAAAGTTCTGTCATTGAGCTCATTAAGTTTTCTCCTTCACAGCTCCAAGTTTTCGATGCCAATAAGGATGGTCGTTTGCAGCTCTCGGAAATGGCCAAGTAAGTTGACTCAATTTCAATGTTGTTGTTGTTGCTGTTTTTTGCCTTTTTCGTCTTTGCTGCAAAACAAAACAAAAACGAACCAAAAACTTATTTATTACAGACTACTTCCGGTTAAAGAGAATTTCCTTTGCCGTCAGGTATTCAAGGTAAGTGCTCAAATGTTCTTATGACCACTGCAAGGAAATTACGATCGAAATGAAACTTAACTGAAATGTGGCATACAATATAAATATTTCAATATATATACATATATATAACTTGGTTTGAGTCCGTCTAACACGTAACTAGCACATAGGTTTATCTTTTAGCTTTAGTTATTAACTAGATGCGCGCAGCAACCAATCTGCTAGTTCTGCAAGTGCTTATTTTATTTATCCAATTTATTTAAATCTTTGATTTTTATAACGCCTGTGTCTGCTCAAATCGATTTCAGCCGAATCGAGCCATCAAATTTGCAGTGCACAGCAAGAAAAGATAAAAAGTGATAAAAAACGAAAAATAATAAAACCTCACACACACATCATATAGAATCAAACACCTGCTCTTTTGGATTGTCCCAAATCAATTTCAGCTCAACCCAGAACCCCCCACCCTTACCAACCCCCAAAACTAACGCAAAAAATAAATTTAACCTGCGTCAGCTGCTTTTATGCTACCTTTTGTGTCCGGCAATAAAAGAGCAAAAGTTTTCTGATTTTCCAAGCAGATAGAAAAAAAAATCAAAAGGTAAACGAATTACTTTATTCTCTGATTATAAATACAAGCTAAAACTGTGCTGCCACTTTTGACTTTCTAATTAGACACGGCAAACACCTTTTTGCCACACACACACACTATACCATGCAGCAGCAGCTGGCCACTGTTTTGTGACACTAAGTGATGATGCCACTCAGCTTGCCTTTTGGGAGTTTTTTTTTTTTGCCACATTTCACGAATTTATTTTGACATTTATTATTTATGCTCAAAATGTGCCCATTGGGGGTTAAATGGAGCGCGCAACTCAGCGCAGCTTCCATGCACTCCACTTCCCCTGGCATTGCGTAATTGGTCACCGGACCACATACACAACAAAGCCAACTAACTTGGTCATTGCTGGCAAAATATACGACGACTGCTTAAACTTTGACTGCAATGTCTTTTTGTCCGAAATGTTCCATGGCGTTTAGCAAGCTCAGCAGCACGCTATGCTGCACAACAAAAGGCCCAACACACAAGGGTTAGTCAAGAAACGCAGAAATGTGCCCTGAATTCAGATTTTGCTATTTGGTAACAAGTATTACTCAAGCAGGATTATTTTGAAAGCTTAATTATTACAATTTTAATTTAATTGCCCAACTTTATTTGTATACTTCAGCAATATTTATATGATTTGGATTGGAGTACTTACTAAATTTGTTGCTAATATTATTTAATTATTTACGTAATTACTTGAATTAATAGAGTATTTATTACATTGATTGTCCAGCAGCTTCAAAACTTTACTAAGTGCTATCTTAATTACTTATTTAATTAGTTTAATTACTAGATGTTGATTGTATGCCCTTCACCAGCTTCAACATGGTTTTTCTTGTTTCCTCCATTACTTGGGGCAACTCAATTAAATCTCCTGGCCAACCCTAACACATCTTCATCGAGAGACTGCTTGTGTGTGCATTTGTGGCTGCCACACAGCAATATTTGAGAAAACTCTTTTTCCCTTATTTTTTGGCGCAAGCAGGCAGCTGTCCATGAACAGATCAGTGTCTACAAATGCGAAATTTTTCGGCAGCATTTTCCGTTTTCTTATTGTTGGCAATCAACTGACTTCGACATACGAAACGAGTCCAAACGTCTTGTGCCAGATTGCCAGAACTACTTTTGTCATGTACGTGCTTCAGTCACATTTGGGCTGCTCAAATGGCGCATACACAGCCATCTGTTCTGCAGACTCAAAACTTCGAGATGGTCCAAAAGGTTATGCAATTGTTAATTAGCTGGCAACAAAACCGCAATATGGTTTCCCAAAGATGGTTGCCTGTCATCGCAACTGTTTCAAGTTTCAGTTTTGAAACCATCTGACAGCAATTGCCATGATTTCAGCGCAGAAACTGTGCAACTGTTCAACTGTGTGCCACGGCGTATGATTAATGTGCAGTGAAGTTGCAAACACAGCCACAGCAGTCGCTGTCGAAATTTGCAGTTTGTCGCAGTCATGTCAGCCAACTGTTTGCCGATTGTTGCAGTTGCAGCACTGCGACATTTTATTTGTCTTTTATTGGCATTCGCCGCGCTCCGCACATGTCGCACATGCAGACACATTGTAAACCCAAAATGCGTAACAAGTTGAAGTCAAGTCACTGAAAACCAAATAAGCATTCTGCACATGCATCTCATATGAAGTTTGAAACATTTTTAACTCGATTACAGATTGCGTATATTGGCTTTCAACCCAAAGCCAACTTGATTAACTTGATTCCATAAGAATTCCATTTGTATTCCTGAAACTTTTGCTTATCCTTCGCTTGGCATCAAACATTCAGTACTTGCTCTCTCTTATTCGATATCCGGCTTTCATACCTCATTTGTGTGTTTTGATATATATTTACTGTTTTCATCATTTTCTACTTTTTCAATCTTAATAAGAATACAAGATTTTTCGTGCTCGAACCAAGAGCTTTAAGATTTCTGGCAAGAAAAGTTTACGAACTACGAACGGCGATAAAAATTGTGTTCATAAAAAATTATTTATGCTTTATAATTCTTTCCATTACACATGCCACATGGGGCACATAGCCACCGTCTACTTCGTATCTTGTTCAATCATCTCCATTTATACGCTGCATCAGCATCCAATTATAATGCACATCCATCTCTGGCCTGATGAATCAGCCGTTAAAGTCGTAACTCAGGTCCTGCTTTAGACTGGCTCGTGCAACAGTTGCGATAAGGCACTGTCCACCTGGACAGTCGTCGTCACATTGTTGCAGCCACGTCGAGTATGCAATAAAAAGGTACAAGCTTAAGCAGCCATCAAATTGCCATTTCCAGCCCATTTGGCCACCACATAATACGCATCCTGAGCGCGCGGAAAGCCTGATGCGTGCCCGCATTCCGTTGGCAATAAAAGTAAAAAATAAGGAATAAAAAAAGCGAAACATGCATCAAGATTTTTACAGCCACCCAACTGGCCAGGTTGCTACTGCCCAGAGACTTATAAGTTATATAAGCATGCAGTCTGCAGTTAACAAGCGGCAAATAACATGCAGCAGGTATAAGCCGGCAGGTGCAAAGTGGCAGCTACCGAGTAATTGCCAGGCTCATTTAGCAGGTAGCAGAGCATTCAAATTCCTATGAATCAAATATGAGGCACAAGTGTAAAATTGCATAATAATAATTAAACTAAAAGTGCACAGAGTGGCACAAAGTCATTAAAGTAAATGGACACTTGGGACTGGGTTTGCTGTGGTTTTGTGTGCCACAACATGATAACTGCACTTAATGACAGCATTTACTTAACTATTAACTGACATTTGATACTGATATAATATATAGTGTTGCACTAGCTTGAATTGAATCGACAACAAATGATTTCAAGCAAATTGCATAAGCTTCAAGCTTAGGGTCTTAAACAGATCAACATTTTACATGCTACCAATTCGCATGCTTTTGGCCATCATGTTTAAAGTAAATTGTTGGAATCGAGGCTCGCTTTGGAATAATGCCAGAAATGTCGGAAGGGCTTACGGTAATGCGCATCACGTATACGACGCATGTGTCGCAAGAACTGTGGCTGCAACGACTGCAATGTGCTTTAAAATTGCCATTTTGGGCTTGCGGACAAACTTTCGGTGGCTTTTAGCAACAGCAAAATTTTGCTATAATTGTGTTTTTTTTTGGGTGGTGCCGTGTGGTGCAGGTTGATGCTGCTGCTCTTTAGTTTGGTGGCATGTCCGTTTTCACTTAACTTTTGCGTGCCCCATTGTCGGAACCACTTCGATGCTTGTTTTTGTTTTACGCCACTCTGGCCTTGTCTCTGCGGATTTCGTTTTGCTGCACTTAAAAACGGGCAGCTTATGCGGAAAGGTGGCCAAAATGCAATGAGCAGGTAGCCACTTCAACCACTCGAGCTGACACAGACAATTTTCGATTGTTCTCATTTTGTTTTCTATTTTTCTATTTTTTTGTTATTTTTTTATTTTTTTATTTTTTTTTTACTGCGGCAAATTCAAAGAGGCAACTAAAACCATGCAACTTTAAATCGGCTTGGCTTATAGTTAGTTTATTTTTATTAGTAATACTTAATAGTTTAAACATTTTCAGTTTGCTGCATTTCTATCTGGATCTTTAGCGTACTAACCTAGAAAACTTTAGTCTAATATTAAGGCTGGCAAATAATTTTAATTTAATTAATTAATAATACTACTTAGCTAAACTAATTTTTTACTTTACAATCTTATCAAACTTTTTCTGAATCTCTTTTTTTCCATTTCCCCGCCTAACCCTTTCTATTGCAACTCTACTTATATGCCCAAATCAACTGCAACTCTCTAATAAACAAAAAAATAACTGTATTTATATACCTCTTGCATATATATATATTATATATCTCTATAATGAAAAAACAACAATCAACACTTGTACATTTTTTTGCATTTCCAAAAACTAAAATTCAAAATTCAATAAACAAAAAAAAATACTTTACAAATAAAATTCAAACTAAACAAATATTCAACAAATACTCTGCACGTGATGAATATTTTTGGCTGCCCACAAAATGTTTTTTACACCAAAAAAATATAAATAAAAAAAAACAAAAATAAATCAAACAACAAAATCGATTCAAAACTCGATCCTAAAAATGCTGTAACTCTAAATGAAAATAATTTCAATTATTAACAATATGCTGTATATAAAATCGACAACAACTACAACAACAACAATTGCACTGCCTACAACAACAATAATAACAACAACCAAACAACAACAACAACAATTAAACAACAACAAACACACGAACTACTTGCAATACTCATATTCCAGGAGGGCATTGATGTAAGTATTTTCCATTCAAGCCGAACGAAAACAAATTGTTGTTAAACAAACAAATGGAATATAAAATACACTACAACAAAACCGCGACCACAATCTAAGATGTGATAGGACATCTAGCTTTGGTTTGACCGAAGCCTGAATACCCTTGCAAATATACGAGGTACAACAAAAAAAACAGCAACTGAAATTCAAATTCCCAGCTACTACCAGCTACTCCTGGAAACGATATTTGTAGTCCACATATTACCTTAACCAAATCTGTATGATTACTGTCAGATTTCCAATTTTCAGACCGGAAACGGAAATAGGCTTCGGTCAATAGACCTGTTAGTATTCTGAGTCTATTCTTCCCCATGGCTATCATTTGCTTAAATCGCTTTTGATTATTGCCACCTAGGAGACTTTTGGCTTGTCGGAGCCCTGATGTCTCTGCCCAGCTTCGTTCCCGCCTCAGTCTTTCTTCATCCCTTCCGACAATTACAAAGTATATTTAATAAAAATTCATCTCTAGTCGAACTTTCAATTTGAATCAGTTTTTGCTCCTGCTCCTATGCAAAGTTGCATGCTACAATTCTGCAGTAAGTCATTGTCAATAAAATACGCTCACTGCAAGGGTATTCAGAATAAAAGTAAATAAAGCAAAACAAAACACACAAATTTGTACACGTATTTGTTTAGTCACAGACATAACAAATGGAATTTGCATTTCCAATGACTCCGCTCCTCCGCCTCGCTTCACCCCCTTTTGCAGTCACAGAACAGCTTTCAGTTAAATGGCAAAAAAAATATTTGCCAACGAATGAAATTCTATTGACTTTGGCATATTTCCATTTAGATGCGTTTATTTTAATTTCTGTCTGACTTATCCTATTGTGCGTTATATCTATACACAAATGTAAGCCCCTAAATATCTGTCTGCATTCCAATAGCTTTCTATATAGTTAGATACAAAATACCCCATTTGGAAATGTATCCACATTTTGCGTTGGCAAGTGCATGCTGTGGCATGCTGCGTGTTTGCTTTGCTTTGTTTGAATGCCCTTTTTATTGATCTTTTTTTGGCATGTTTAGCAAATAAGCTAGTTAACCAAATAGTGTGTGTGTGTGTGCGTGGCTTGTGTGAAAATCTCTGATTGTGGCCAGATTAGCTGAATGAGTTTAAAAAGTGTGCAAAATGTATATGGGAACTTTTACTTCTTAATGCTCTTAAAAAATCTTAAATCAACGCAATCATTCAAGCTTTTGCAAAATAAGGTTAGTTAAAGGGCATGTCAATTCAAAAGGTTAACTTAACTTAGATTGGAGCAGCTAAATAGTCAAAAGTAACATAATAAACATAACTAAACTGATATATGGCAGCCAAACCTTAATGGGTGCTTAAGCTCTGACCAATCCAATAGGTAGACGACAACAAGTATGTGCGACTAATTAGATATTTGCACTCCGCACACACACACGCACACACATAAAACACACACTTACACACCCACACACACTAAATATGTCTATCTTAGATGGGTGATAAGTGCATGTACGTGCGCTGCTTAAATCTAATGAAGGTCCAGATACGACCCTGGGATACTACGACCCTTTGCATAATTTACACTTGTATGCCCAAGTATTCGTGTGTGTGTGTGTGTGGGTGTGTGCGGGTGTGTGTGCGACGGAACTTGGTCGCCCTTTTGCCTATGGCCCATATGGATAATGGCAGCCACAGACATCCGCCGCCGTAACACCGAAAATGCTTTTCAAAAAGTGTTGAAGTATAAAATAATTACTTCATTTTATCAACGTTGTCGGGTTTGCTGGGATACTGTATGTTGGGATGTTGGGATGTTGAATGTACCGTTGAAACGTGACGCCCCAAATTCGGTTGGCTTAAGTGCGCAATTTGTCAGCGCACGCTGACAAAATGTACAGCATTGCTCACATAAATTCCATATAATACGCCGTGAAAGTGTTGTGCTGCAAATTAAAAACTAAGGCTCACACTTAAAGCCCATCTTTCAAGCTTACCTCTTTTTTGTGCAGCACACAGAACAATGCGGCGAGAGGGCTGTAAGTGCGGGCACTTAATGGATTTTCAATCCCCACAATGTAAACAACAAAAAAAAAGCAAAAAGTGGATGGGAATGTTTTAGTTGAGTGTGTGCGAAATATCCTGCAACCAATAACAGAGAGTGCAAAAGTAGTCCCTGAAAGATTTTATGATTTGGATCCGATAAATATGAACAATAATATTTTAGCTACGTTCTAAAAAGCCATTCAATAATTAAAAAACAATAAGGCATATGAAAATTTCTCTTTATGGATTAAGGGCTTCCTAAAAAAATGTTCCCACATTTAGTCGCATCCCATTTTTGAGCACTTTTGAGCAGAGGGTATTTGTGAGAGCGAAGAAAATGAGTTTTGTGGCACGCAGCAGCTTACAAGTCGAAATAAAAGAAATGTATCAGTCCTTAGGGACAATACACACCTAAATACACACTCACATACACACTCCCACACACACCCACACACTCCCACACACATCGCATAACAATTTGTTGACTAGCTGAAAAGTTAAGTCGTTTCCATTTCGGTTGCTGATATCCTTGTTGCACCAGCAGCGGCTTTGAACTTGAATGACTGCCTGCTGCTGGCATCCTTTGCCATGCCTTCCATTATCCGCCCCTTACCGTTTCCTTTGCCTGCATTTGTTCGCTTGCATAACCGCAAGCAGCCAAAACAAGGTGCAGCCATGTTGGTGCCAGCAAAGGAAGTGGAATCAATAAATCTAACTGGCGCTCGACGCACACAACACGTACTCACACAGATATATACATATATATATATCCGTACACATATGAATTCCGCAAATGTTTCTACCAAAATGTCTGCTACATTAATTCAGCCCGCAATGCCACAGTGAGGGTAGAAAATGCCAAAGAACATTTCGCAATTTACCTTAATGCATATTAATTACCGAATGTCAAGCGCACAAAACCAAATTGCTTAAATGCTTCAATTTGCTGGAGGGGATTATGGATGTTGTTAACTGGGGCGGGGCACTGGAGTACTATACAAACCGGCTTAATTAAGTCATTCGTTATAATTCGCTTAAGTATGCAATTTCTGGCAATAAGAACCTTCTCCAAGCATTTTGGGTATGCGAAACGTTTGCCTCTTTTTGTCTACCCCAACACAAATCAAAATTCATTATGCAAAGTCTGATTTGCATACAGAGTTAAAAATATTCAAATATGTGGGCAGCATTTTTGGGATTTTTCCAAAATAATTAAAAAACTCACAAGCCCAAAAAAACTTAAGCAAAGCAGCTGCTGCATATTTGAGGTCTTATCATGTATGCCCGTTGGGGGTTTTCTATGCTTTCGCTTACAGATTTTGGATTACGGATTGAGCAAATAATTGGGCACAAATTGGCTATAATGTAAATGAAGGGAGGATAGATAAAAGATTGGAGAGTTTGTGCCAAATGCAAACATGAACGCAAATATGTAAATGAAAATGGATATGCATGCAGGCGAGCGTGTGGGTGTGCGTGTGTGTGATTGTGTGTGTGTGTGTGCTTGTGTGTGTGCGTGCATGGCTTAAATTTCCACAGACAAACACTGGCCTGACAGCATGGATTGCATAACAAAACGCAAATTGAAAGCAAAATAATAATTTATTTTTTGTTGGCATGAGATGCAAATATTAATATGATATTGGTAGTATGCACACATAATATACATATGACAAACCCACCAAAAACCCACGTAGTCTTGGCAAGAAAATATATATACGCCTCCCTCAAATGCCAGTTGACATTATAACGTTTACAATAGACCGAACTGTGTACATAAGATATGTATTGGAAACAACTATTCAAGTCCCATATTTGTATGCTCTTTTCTATTGCTTAACTAACTTAGGGCGCTACCAAGCTGACCAAGGATGACATTGAGAAAGTTTTCTCGCTATACGATCGCGTAAGATTTGCCTATAACATAAATATACTTGATTATTCTATATATGTAATATTAATAATTGCTGATATAATAGGACAATAGCGGCACCATTGAGAATGAAGAACTTAAGGGCTTCCTCAAGGATCTGCTGGAACTGGTGAAGAAGGTAAGTACTAACCGATCGCCCAGACAACTGCTATAAGCAAATTTGCTCTGCTTAGGACGACTATGATGCCCAGGATCTGGCTGCTTTCGAGGAGACAATCATGCGCGGCGTTGGACGTGATAAACATGGCAAAATCTCACGCAAGGAGCTGACAATGATCCTATTGACTCTGGCCAAAATATCGCCAGAGGATGAGCAGTAAATTGTTGTTGTTGAAAAGATTCCATAGCCACAACAAGCACACACACACACACACACATATATTTTTGTTACCAATTTGGGTAAAATAATGCAAATGCGGCGAGTTGTTCATTGGCCAGAAGCCAAAATTGATTACTTTAAAACAAAAAACAAAAAACTAAAAACTAACCGCCCGCAACAAGGAGCAGCTCGAGGACATAACCTCGAAAAGCAGGCCGAGTCCTCGAAACAAAGCAGCATAAATTATTGATAGAGCGTAACAATTTTGTCGAAAATAAAATACAAATACAAAAATAAAAATAAAAGCTATTTAAAAGTCAATGTTTCAAATTAATTAAATGTTTATGCATGTTAAGCTTTTGAAAGTCTATTTCCTACCAAGAAAGCAACCAAGCAACAAAGCAACAAAGATATTATGTATGTGTATTCGTAAAATAAAAAAATTACAAAAAAAAAACACAAAAAAAACTTACGAAAAATAATAAATAAAATACTTTTTGACAATGCAACTCGAAACCAGCCATAATATATATATATATAATACTAACAACAAGTTCAGTACATCGATTTTAAAGTCAGTCTTGTCTGAGATGAACATTTTTGGTATAGAAATTGAATACTCGAAAAAGTTTATATTTTCTATTTCCAATATATTGCATATTCATTTATATATATATATATATAATTTTTGACTTAATTAAAATTTAGCTAAGTGTAAGAGCAGACACTCAACAAAATAATTGCAAAACACAAATAAAAATGGAAATTTAATTATTCGAAATGTATTATTATGTAGCGCGAATTTTTTAGATAATTGTTGTTAATATTTGTGTGTACTTATAATAATTATTATATTATATAAATGTATGTTTAACGAATATATATATATGCATATACATATGTGTATATATTTTGATGCGTGTGATTTTTCTGCTTATTTTTTGGAGAATTTAACTTAATTTTTGAGTGTACAACTGAAACGAAGAAATAGGAAAATTTCGAAAACACCAGAGATGTAATACAACATTTTAACTTGGTAACTTTTTAGTGCATAAGTTTTACCAAAAATAACATAAAAAAAAAATATGGCGACCAGCCAGCTAGGATCAATCAAGGCCCTCTTGATGCCAAGCAGCTAATTGGCACTCGAACACGGCGCCCCAGGCAGGTAATACAAAAAAAGAAAAACGAAAGAAAACACATCTAAAAGAGAGAACGAAAGAAGGAAGAATAGATAACTAAAAAAATCTACTTACAGGCTGTCAAGTGACCTCCTCCACGCCCGCAGCCCAAAAGCACAGCAGACCTCTACCCATAGCGTGATTTGAACACATGTCGCAATTGTGCTCGTCCTCGTCCTCGTCATTGATTTGAAGAGTCGGGCGGAGGTGGGCATTTTAAGGAGGGGCTTGGACACTGCAAGAAACAAGAAGAAGCATAGAAAACATTATGAACCTGATACTTGATACTTTTACCTTTGTGCAATGCCGTTAATTGTTTAGTTCAAATCTATATCGCTATACAATCTAAAAAAAGGAAAACTCGATAAGCGTTTAGCAGCTGCTTTAACATTGTTTCAAACTCCTCAAGGTGCTATCTCTATTATGAATACTTGAAAAGCCAACTATTGGTATATTAGCTATTTTTCGACTTTCCACTTATTTGCCCCCCCTCGAAAACCATAGCCAACAAACACAACTTTGAAAATTTAAATACAGCTTTAGCAAAACTTTGCAAAAAAAAAAAAAAAAAACTTTGAAGAAATTTCGAATGTAAAACTATTGAAAACTCCAAAAATAGAGAACTGTACGATGCAACAAAATGCCAAGTAAATGAAAACCAAACAAAAGATAAAACATGAATAAATGTCGTATATACTTATAAATATATAATATATATATTATATCTTACTTATGCTATGTTTAAGATGATAAATAATTACCAAATATCAGAGGATACACATTCAAAAGAAATGCATGTAAAGCTTCAACGATTTTCAATATAAACAAGAATTACACATACTCTAAATCCAAATACATATTTAACTATAACTACAACTACAACTAACTATATACAAACATATATGTATACATATATATATAAAAACAACTACATGCATACTATATATATATGTCAAGCAAAAATTCTATGAAATGAAAATGTGTGTTTTAATAAACTATCGATAGATCACATCTCAAGACACGAACTAAAAACACTTCTTATTCAACAAATATAATCTCTGACTTTGGTTCTGATTCTCCAGTAGGGAAGTCAACTGATTTAAGCATGCATTCAGTTCTACGATATAGGCATTCATGTCAGACATCGCATTGCTATCATCAATCTTGGACTGAGATTTGGATTGTGACTTCGATATCGACTCTGACTTCGATTTCGATTGTGACTTCGATTTCCACTGTGACTCCAATTTCGACTGCTTCTTTTTCTGCGATTGTTGCTTTTGTTCCAGCTGAGGTTCAAAGCTTTTCATGAACTCATTTATAACGTCCATTTTCTCCTTAATCTGTACACAGTAACTGTTTGGAATGATAAAGGTATTAGTCTATAACCAAAATACGAAAAAAAACCAAAATTCAAAATTATTTTTTTTTGTTTGTTTCTTCATGAAATTTCAAAGTGTTACTATTTTCTTGAAAAGCACTGTACCTACCATTTTGGCAACTCTGCCAATTCACTGCCATTAAATTGCCGCTTCGGACAACTTTGCAGATGCCACTCTAAGTTCAACGCCACCAGTTGCTCCACACGATGCACGAATATTGTGGCACGCTGTGGCAACACAACTGGCAACTCAACCTGCGCCCAAGTGTATATCAGCTTTGGCTGCTGCTGCTGCTCCTGTTGATCCTGCTCCCAAAATTCCAACTCATGTCTCAAATACTTCTTAAGCTGCAGCCTTGCAAGTAATTCACGCATTGAAGGCGTCTTTCGGAGACTGCCGTGTCTTCCAAAGTGACGTTGAAGGAAACCCCTCGCCTGGCCGTCAAAATCACCGCAGGAACGATATCCCGCCACGCCCATATTACGAAAAACAAATCCCAACGGATTGTTTATGATACAACGCGTCGAATTGTTGTCATAGGTGATGTGCGTCTGGCTGTGAGGAATACTTGGTGAAATTAGCTACAAAGTTAGGATGCGCTTTCTCAATCCTTAGTAAGGAAGTAAGGATATTTTCTTGTATAATCCTTATGTGAACCATAGCTTCATCTCAACTCCCCCCGCTCAACTTACTGCTTATCAATGTTAACATTTAATTTGGTAATGCGACCGCAGGACATTTTGGCTTGTAACAAGAATTTTTATTACTTTCTCAAATCAAGCAACAAATTTTACAATACAAATTATTTTTGTATGGAAAACTTGTCCTTACTGCGCCGCCTACTATAAACTAATTTGTACAAATACCAAATTTTGCTGTTGATCATTGAGTGTACATGGCATCCACATCCAAACGCTGTTGATAGGCCAGACGCTGCAGGATCGTTGGATGCGTATGATGCCAGCGAGCATACCAGTTATCGTAGACGGGAAAACTCATGTGATCCGCATAGATCTTGACGAGAGCCAATCTCAGGAGCAGGGAGTAGCCCTGGCGATGAGCAAACCGGTCCGCAGCATATTCAAAACGTCTCATGTTCCACAACATTAGAAAATTGGCTAGTGCTAGATATGGTGTCATGGCAAATCGCAGCACAATAATGAACCCGACAATAATCGGGCACAATCCGGATGCAAATCCGACCGCTTCGTATAGCTGCGGACAGTGAAATAAAAGTCCAAAGATCACCGTAGTCAATAGGAAATGTATCTTCATTATTAACGTGGCCTTGTAGAAATGACCGTATTTCCAGTGTCCCAACTCATGGGCAACCACAGCCACCACCTGTTGATTGCTCAGGCCACGACCCACCTCAAACGGATGAATCTCTTCCGGTTTTAGTCCCTTATTCAGCAGCAGTGTATCAAAGATCACAATCCGCTTCAGGCAGCAACTGCCATAGAAATATGCATTGCTATATTGCATCGATTTCGTCCGGATAATGAACACTCTCGAAATCGGAAATTTGATTGCATCACAGACCTGCTTCACATCTGCGTACAGAGCAGATCCAGGCGATAGTTTCCGCTGCCGGCCAATACAGGGTATGCACAAGTAGGGCAAGAAGAATACCAAAAATAGCGTAAACAACGCCCACATCAGCCAAAAATATAAAAAGAAAAAGTATCCCAAATTCTGTACACTGAAAATAATTAGGAAGGTGAGCGGTGCGAGGATAATCTGTGACAGGACAATCGCCGCAACGCCCATGCAGCAATATATATAACAGGGGAACCGTTGCTGTGTCCCATAGCGCAGCTCCAATATACACTTGTCGTACAGCAGAGTCGGGAGGCAACGCATCGTTACATAGACGGTCAGATAGAAAACAAACAGCAAACTGATCCAGATCTCGTTGGCTGTCAGACTGGCCAGAGACATGCTGGCCAAACTCCACAGGAATGGATAGAAGCCGAAGTACAGCTCCAACAAACTGATTATCAAATCTATGCCATGCTTCCATATAAATAACTCCATTTTGTGCAGCTCATAGACTCGCGCCCGGTGAAAGATCTCCGGCGGCACAATGCCACGCAGCTCCTCCGGCACCGATATCGCCGCCAGGCATGTCAGTTGCTACTAGACAAGTTTTTATTTTGGAAAATGATAATTTTATTAGTGGTTTCGGACGATCTTTTTTTCTAAGGATTCAAAGTATTTGCCGCTCACCTGTCTCTTGGCCAATATAATTTCCCATGTGTGATCGACGATCAACACCAGCATCAGTATATAAAGCAGATGGCGCGGATCTAGCTTCGGCCAGGTGTCGTAGAAAACCATCGCTTAGGTTAACAGCATGTTCCTTTTGCCCAGACCAGAAGAACAACAACAATATCCAAATAAATATGTTTGTGGACTAGTTTATCGACAGTATTTCGAGTTGTTGACATGTGTGTTCCGAAGCTACTGTGATTACGAATTGAGCTCGCCCAGCTTCTCCAATCGCGCCAAGCGATGCAGTACTGTCGGATGCGTATGATGCCAACTGGAATAGCATTCGTCCGATATGGGAAACGAGAGATTATCCGCATATAGCTTGAGCAGAGCTGTTCTCAGATTGTTGGCATAGCCCAGCTTGAAAGCAAACTTATCCGCCTGATATTCAAATTGTCGCGTCACGCTCAGTATGATCACATTGGAGATGGCAAAATACGGAGTCAACACATAGCCAAAGATGATAATGAATCCGACAACAATTGGCTGCACGCCCACCTCAAATCCCACTGCCTGATAGATCGGACCATGGGGAAAGCAAAGGGAGAAGAGGAAAAGCGTTAGGAATATATTTATCTGGAACATGCCGATTGCCTTGTAGAAATGCCCATGCTTCCAGTGGCCCAGTTCGTGGGCAACTACCGCCACCACCTGTGCATCGCGCAGACCCTTGACCCGGTCTGCCTCCTTCTCCGGCAGCTGGGCGGCATCATGCACTCCCCGATTCATGAGCAACGTATCAAAGATCACAATGCGTTTCAAACAGCAGCCGCCATAGAAGAACGCATTGCTTCCCATGCTTGGATCGCGGACACGTATAATGTGCACCTGTCGCATTGGGAAGCCAGTGCGGCGTGTCAGCTCTTCCAGACTGGCCAGTAATGAGGGATTCTCTAGCTGCACGCGCTTGCCAATAATGGGATCGATGACAAATGGCAAGAGCAAAAAAGCTAAAAAAGTCAGCAAAACAGCGGATAGGTACAATCCCAGAACGAAGTATTGGCCAAGGTATGTGACCAGCGCCACCACCACCGTAACTGCGAGCACCATCAACAGCAGCGATAATGCGGTATCAAGGATCTCGCTGAGAATGCGATAAAATAAACTCGGCTGTGGCCGGCTAATCAAACTGGTGATGCAACACTTCTCGTAGATGTGGCCGGGGAGAGATTTGAGCGTTACGTAAAAGCTGAGCATGATGACGAAGATGATGGAGAGACAGATCTCATGCTCCATCCACTGCCAGATAGCACAATGGCCAGCCAGTTTCCAGAGGAACGGAAAGAAGCCAAAATACAATTCCAAACAGCCACAGATGACCACCACCCAGAACGTGTTGATCAGCAGGAACCAGCTCTTGTGCAGCTTATAGTCGCGCATACTGTTAAATTGATCCTGTGCCAGATACGGACGCAGCACATCCGGTACGTGCTCCACCTGATAAACCATAAGGATCTGAAACGAAACTAATTCAGAAACGAGACACAGTTGAAGGAGGATTATCAGATTACCTCGCGCAGCAGCAGATATGTTGACCAGAGATTATCCACAACCAGTACAAATAGGATTACAAAGAGCAGAAGAGTGGGATCGTTCCAGAGAGCGGCGACCATGATAAATTTGACATTTTAAACGAAACTAGTAAAATTTGGAATTTATAGTTTTCAATCTGAATTTTATTGAAAACTAAAACACTAAACACAATGTAAACTACAATACGGAAAGTAGCTAGAAAATGCTTTGGTCTCGTCATGGATTTGGATGCATTTACTGCAACTTCTTCGGCTGTCCCAACTCCTTCAGCCTTGCGAGGCGTTGCAGCAGCGTCGGATGCGAATGATTCCAGGTGGAGTACAACCAATCGTAGACGGGAAAACCCAAGTTGTCCAAATTCAATTTGATCAAAGCACGTCCCAGCTGCTCCTCAAATCCCAGCTGATGAGCAAACTCATCCGCCTGATATTCGAAGCGGCGCGACAGCAAAGTCATTGCAAAATTTATAATCGCATTATACGGCGCCATGACATAGGTGAAGACAATCAGCAGACCCACCAGAATGGGTCGAATGCCGGGCTGGAAGCCCATTGCCTCATAGAATGGTGCATACTTGAACAGATAGCCAAAGACGAGGAACATGAGCAGCAGATGCACCTCCATAATGACAATATTCTTTGTCACGTGTCCCAGTTTCCAGTGGCCCAGCTCATGGCCCAGCACAGCAAGCACCTCCTCATCCGTGCAGCCTTTGCCCTTCTCATCATCGGTCAACTCAGAATCGTCCGGTTTGCCCTTGTTCAGGAGCAGCGTGTCAAAGAGCACAATTCTCTTCGAGTTCCACAGGCCATAGAAATAGGCATTGCTGTGCGAGGAACGTTTGGAGCCCTCGACCACATACAGCTTGGTCAGTGGGAAACTCAACGTAGCCGCCAAATCCTCAATGGATTTACGCAACGCTCCCTGCTCCAGTGGGGTGTACTTGTCGAAAAGTGGCGCAATAAAGATGGGATAAATGGTTAGCAGCACCAGTGAAATGATCCCTGTGAAGATCCACAGCCAGATGAAGAAATTATCGCCGCCACGTTGTACAATGAAGATAATCGCTGCCGTTATGGGCAGCATAACCACCTGCATGACCAGGAAACCCTTCACCTGATCCCAGGCAAAGAATCCGGCCGTCTGCTTATTGAATCCATGTTTCTCCTCCAGCACAAATATCTTGTAGATCTTAAACGGTAGCGATTTAAAGGTCGACAACACATTTGAGATGAGCACAAACACACAGCTGACAAGGATCTCATTGTTGGCATCCCAATCCAATCGATTGACCACATCTAGCGACAGTTGCCAAATCCACGCAATCAAACCAATATAGAGTTCCACACACAGCAGGGCCACATCCATAAGCACCGCTTTGAAGATGCCAAAGCTCTCCTGATCCAGATTATATTTTCGCGCCTTGTGGAACGTCTCATCGCTCATATGATCCGTTAGTTCGCCGGGAACAGTCAACGCCGTCCTATAGACTTTCACCTGCGGGCAAAGTAAATCAAATTAAAGGTCTGCCAAATTAATGCTCTGGCGGCAATCAACGAACCCAGTTGACATTTTGCGTGCTACATGCAGAAAGATATCGAACACGTATATATATACTATATGTATATATAGATATCGCAGAAAAGTACACCAGCAAGTTGAACTGTCGCCTGTTTGCAACCGGCACGTGCCGGCTTTTATTGCCATACTATTGACTCACCTGTCGCAGCGCTATGTAGATTTCCAGCGCATTTTCGACAATGACTAATCCTAGTATGCTGTACAGCACGGTATTCGCATCTAGCGTCGACATAGTTTACCCTAAATTTTGCGAGACTAGCACGACGCATACACTTTTTAACGCCGTAAAGGTTTTTCTGTAGTGTTGCTAAGCGTCGCAACTATCGTATATCGATTAAACAAAACAGTAAACGCATTGATTGCTGCACGCAAACGCCGCTTGCGATTTGAATTGATGCCCTTTTTGCGCGAGTTGTTTTTATTATGCAATTAAATAAACAATAGACTATATATATATGTATTTATTATATATTAAATTTGTTGCAATAACAATAATAAATTTTCTTGTTTGAAATTTGTAAATTTATTTTAACTAATTTGGGGGTAAAAACATTTTAACTGTTAAAGACTAGCGTATTTGCACATTAAAACTCTCCACGCTTGCGTCGGCAATGTGCTTGTGGATTTCATTGACCTCCGCCTGGGTCATAGTGCGCTCCATGTGCCGATAGACGATGCGGAAACAGACGCTCGATTTGCCCGTCTTCGGATGCTTGAATTTGTCCACCAAGCTGATCTAAAAAGTGCGAGAGAATCCGATTAAAATATGAAATTAAAGTATGCACAAAAAGTGGACGCACCTGCTCCACCACATCGCCAGCCACCGAACGAACCAGATCATAGAAATCATTTGGTGAGAAGCCGGCATTCACCTCCACATTGGGAGGCAGCCAAAAGGACAAATCATTGGTGCATTGTGGATAATGTGAGATGGCTTTGTATTTGGGCAGATTCTGAAGATTCTCCTCACTGAACTGCGACAAGAATCCACTATCGTTTGACCAGAACAACCGTATATCGGGTATATCAAAGAGTATCATTGCGAGACGTTCCAGACCCAAACCAAAAGCATAACCAATCGATTGATGGACACCAGCCTGTTGCAGAATCTCATGGCGCATGATGCCACAGCCGAGCACCTCGAGCCAATTGTCTTTGAAATATATCTCCAGCTCCCACGAGGGTTGGGTGAAGGGGAAATATGTGTCCACCCAACGGTACTTGATGCGTGGCCCAAACAGATCCTTTGTGAGACCCACCAGCACATGTTTCATCTCGTGCTCCATTAGTTTGACGGCCTCCAGAGTATGGCAGGGCTGTTTGGTCTGATCCATGCACTTGGATGAGGGTAAAATGCGTTTGGGATCGGCAAGCGAACCCGTCCACGTCTCCTCGAACAACTCCAGGCCGGGATTACGCTCAAAGAGCTTTTCTTTTGTGACCAGACGCACTGCGTCCGCCTGATGGAACACTGGATAATGTGTGCTATCAATCTCATCACGACGATAAACCTCGCCCACAACCAGAAAGTTATCCAGTCCGCCAGAGATGAGCTCCACCTGATGCGCTGTTGTATGGGCACGCAACAGATGCTCCCGATTAATGTAATAACAATCCGATTTCTGACGACTCACATGATCGACGGGTATGAGCAGATTATCAAAATTCTGCTGCACAGTGACCAACGGACTGAGCTGATCATAGACGGAAAATAACGGATTTCCACGCTGATTGCGATAGGCGCCGTAAAAATAGTTAACAATACGCTTGCGTATTATCGCCAACGGATGATCCCGCTGCAGATGTTTATTCACGCCCAGATGTGACAATATCTTTGGGGTGACATTTGTCCAACTGTCCGTGGCGTACGTGCCTCCGTTGATCTCCAACTGCTGTGGTGTCGACATTGTCAGTTTCTTGGCCTCCTCGGCCGCACTGGTGGCCAACAGACGACAGCGTCCCAAGCACAGTCTGGTGCCCTGCACACGCAGCGTTAACAGCATTGTTTATTAATTGTTAAACGCAACAAAATATTGCATCGCATGTATTACAAAACAACAGCTGTTGGGTGTTATCGATGCGCGTGCGCTCAGTAAAGTTATCGATTGCTGGCTGTGAAATCGTTAGTAATGTTGGCCAGGGCTGCATACAGCTGTGTGCCGATAACAATCGTTTGACTTTGAAAATACATTTTGAATGTAATACAATAATTTGAATTTATATTTTCTAACTGTTGAAACAAATGTTTAAAGCATCATTAATTAATGTGCTAAATTTATTAATATTCTTTAAATCAAAAACGATTTATCTTCTTGGGTTTTAAAATTACGCTTTTATTTAACACAAAAAATCAACATCGCAGTATGCCTAATTTACATGAACTTCAAATGGCAAATCATCCACAGAAAATGTGATGAGTTTTTTCAGATCGTTTTATGTTCCCAGTATAATATTATTGGTATAAAGTTTTACAGTTCGAGATGCTTACATTATTGGAATAAATTGGTGTTTAAAATTAAATTGATGAGGTGCTGTGTTGTGTTGTGTTGATTTAGACCAGTGGGTAACTGGAGGCAGTGGCAATGCCGCACTGATTCTCATCATTGCGGGCCATCTTGATGAAGCCCTTGTCGCCCCAGGTGGTTCCCCACGAGTTCTTCACCAGCCAATAATCCTTGTCGTTCTCATCGGTTCCATAGCCAACGACCAGAACACCATGATCCAAATTCTGGGGATCGCATTGTGGCTCATCGTAGACGCCCGTGGAATAAAACTGGAACGACTCATGGGAGGCATCAATGGCAACAGCAACTGGACCAATTGTGGCGACAGCCTGTGCCAATTTCTTCTCATCGCCCTCGGGAATATCCGTGAAGCCACGATCCGTGGCACCAATTGTGCCCTTGTTGAAGTGGCAGGAATCATCGATGCCCTCATATGGATACGATTTCTCTGTGTCAATGCCGCCATTATCCTTGATGTAACGGAAGGCGTTGTCCATCAGTCCACCGTTGCAGCCATTGTTGCCATATTTGGTGGAACAATCGACCAGATTCTGCTCCGACAGCGAGACCAATGTGCCCGTCTTGCGGAAATGCTGTCCCTCGAGAGCACCCGTACTGGAGAAGGCCCAACAGCTACCGCAATGCCCCTGATCCTTGACAGCGGTAACTGCGCCCTTGTCGCGCCAATCCACCGATTGTGCCAACTTCACATGCTCCGGCGAGATGAAAGTGACGCCAGTGAATGTGGCATCCGAGGCGCTGCAACAAGGAAATTATAATTAAATATAAGCATACCCGGAATTCATTAATTCACCACTTACCGCAACTGCTTGTGGAGCGTATAGTTGAAGCCGTTCATTGTCTGGTGGAACTCGTGATGCAGCATATCGGCGTACTTGTTGAGACCCATCTTGAAGGTGACTTCGCCGGCGGCGTAGCGCTGATTGTGCTTGGCAATCTTGTGTTTGTTCTCATTGAAGATCTTCAGCCGGAAACGTTCCTCGGTCTCATCCTGATATTGCTTGCGATGCTCAACCTGTAAAAACGCAG
Source organism: Drosophila imparisetae (assembly GCA_035042265.1). NCBI lineage: Eukaryota > Metazoa > Arthropoda > Insecta > Diptera > Drosophilidae > Drosophila > Drosophila imparisetae. The sequence continues at coordinate 1,456,936 of JAWNLP010000145.1, read as the reverse complement.
AAAGAGAGAGAAGAGCGTGATAATGTGCTCACAACTTGTGTGTTTTGTGTTATCAACAACTTGTTTGCTGTTATCAAGACTTGTTATATTCGAATTGTGGTTAGTACACTCCTAAAAAAGCGATTAGATAGCAGCTGCTGCCCGTTTACTATTATTTATTTATTTTTATTTTTTATTAGCTGATGCACATGCCGTAGTTCAGATTTAGATGTCAGAAAAAGCAAAATCGTAGATTTATAGCTCTGAAGAATCAATCCGGCTGATAAGCCCTGACACCTTCTCATCTTATCAGTCTAAGCAGCTGCTAACTGCAGAGACACAAGTTGGCTAAAACAAAAACCGGTAGCGGCCCATAAAAACCAGAGACATCAAAATGTTTACGAGCTTCCTCAAACAATTCGTGTGGCAGTTGTACAAATATTGTGTCAAGCGCAATAAAAAAAAAAGATAAGGACGACAGGTAGCTACAGTCAGCGCTCGACAGAACGAACCAAATAATACGAATTTTTTCAATAAATATACATTTGAAAATTTCAGAGCAAAACATTTCTAATCTTAGCATTTTTATGTACCCATTAAATACCATATGGTAATTGTAGCGAAGTGTTCAAAAAGAAAACGGGAAATTATAATTATCAGCAGATTTCATAAATAGTTTCCAAATTGCGGCTATTATTGAGTTTCCAAACACAGAACAGCCCTCATGAGTCAACTACAATAACAAACAATGAGCAACAATTGTCGCCCTGACCGGATGATGATGATGATGACAAAAATGTTGTTCTCTTAACTGGCTGGCTCTGGGTTCCATCATCGAAAACATCGCTCAGTCCATCAATGCGTGTTACTTTTGAAGTTTGCGCTTTTCTCGTTGCATATAATTGATAAAATTGCTGTTAATTAATTTCGTCTGCAGCTCAATTTATGAAAAGAATACAACAAATAAACCCGCCAATATTGTTTTTTCCGTCTGTTATTGATTTTTCGCATTTGCATATAAAAATTGTGTTTTATTATTACAAAAAATTTACACATAAAATGACGTAAAAAATAGGCGTCAAAGCTTAGGAACAATAATTAAATGCACGAGCTGTATTCAAAAAAAAACCAAACATTTTCTTACCTAAATATATATATATATACAAATATATATTGAGATAAATGTTTTTTGTGTTTTTCTATAGTAACGATTCGTTTCATTATACAATTTATCGCTAATTTATCGCTTTGCACTTTTGTCATCATAAATCCGTAAATAGAAAATGTTCCTCCTCCATTGACGCTGAGTATCGTAAAATCTATATTCTACTACTCCTACTATTTATCTCTTAGTTTTGTAGTTAGCTATGTTAGCAAGGCAAATACACACGTCCGACACTGTTGGCAAGTGTCTTCTTGTTTGGGTGCCGTTAGAGTCGCTCCATTTCAATGTTGCAGCCATCATCCTCCACTTGAACTGTTGCTGCACGTGCTGCATGTGCTGATGATGTTGGTGAATCGTATGCGATGGCTGCTGCTGCTACTCCAATTTGTTCGGGCAAATCTTGGTATTCTCTCCGCTTGCGTATGATAAAGCACAGTACGAATACATTGATAACACACAGTGCAATTATAAAGACGATGGGCACAATGACATCCACGACAATATTTAAATCACTGGCGCTGGCCATTTCTTCTTTTTTGTGCTATTGTTTAGTATTTTTTTTTATTTATATAATTGACTTTTAATTTTTGGTTAGCTTTGTGGCTTTAGCACGTTTTTTTAATGTCGTTCTTTTCCTTTAATGTCAGATACGCTTCTCCTTTACTCTCTCTCTCTCGCTCTCAATCTCTCTCTGTCGTTGTTTGTTCGCTTTGATTTCGGCGCGCGCACTTCAGTTCTCACACTCTCTCTATTTCTCGTTCGCACACAGTCAATGCTTTTATTGAATCGCACGCTCTGCCAGTGTTGCGTCTGACTGCGTTGAGCGTTCGGTTTGTAGTAATGTCAAAAATAGCAGCCTTAGTTGAGAGCTGTATCGCTGCTGTGCACACAACACACACACATTCACATATGCACACATGCATAGCAGCACACAACACTGAGCATACATACTAAAATCAAATACTGCTATTTTTAGTTGTCTACAAGTGTGTGTTTGTGTGTGTGTTTGTAAATGCAGGAATCGAAATTGGTTCCGCCAAACAAAACAAAACCAGGCAAAAGCTAACCAGTTTTCGCATATGAAAGAACTGATTTATTAGGATATGCATACTATTCAAAATAGCATTAACCGGTTATACATAAGGCATGGCAGATTAACCAATGTATATCGAAACTCCCACACATTCGCATATGTACATAAATGGCCACTTGTCGATTTCTTTACTTGTTTACACACAGTTCATGTGATACAAAAAAAAATGTATATAAACTCAGCTCTTAACAAATATAAATGAGCGAAAATTATTCTGACGCAGCATAAATTTGAGTACACTCAATAAAAAACGCAAATAAACATAACAAAATGAATGGTAAAAAAAATAAGCAAAGATTAACTGAAAAAATTGCGATTGATTTGCCTCATTTCACACGCTTATCGCTGAACCAAGCAGCGACAGCAAGTCCAGTTCCAGTTCAAAGACCAGCTGCCTATTAGTGTTTTTTTTCCCCCGATTATGTTTTTTGCATACATACAAAAAACAAGTATAACGGCCTGCAATGCAAGCGGCAACTGGTTGGTATTCTTTATCGATAGCGTGCCCGAAGCAACTTAAAATGTGCAAAAAAAAATCTGTTTGAATTCCTTTTTTAAATGCGCCTTTTGCTTATGCTACTCTTTCTGTTTCTGCACTAATCGAATTTTACTGCTGCACAAAAGTAGGCAACACTGTTCGCTTGAAGAGTGACAGTTTCAAATTGAATTTAAATTAAATATATACAAATAAAATATAATATTTATAAGGAAATATATAAAAAGTAATTAATTTATTCCATTAAGAAAAAATCGAGTTATCAACTAATTCAAATTTCGGCCAGTTTTGGTTGTCCCAACAAAAAACGAGTAAATAATGCACATGTAAAATATTTAACACGCGATGCATTAATTTAACCATTTTAATTGCTCGACAATGCAATATATAGATTTTTTATTGTATGTTATAAAAAAAAAACTGAACTGCCCAGACAGATAAGATAACATGGAAAATGGGCACATGTTCTATTCAACTCTTATTGCCGTTACAAAAGCTGATAAGCGGTTAATGAAGAATTTAGAACGCACTACGCCGTTAGCGAGCACAATAACACATGAACTAATGCATTAGTTACAAAAACATTAATTAACAATAATAATTTAAAAAAAAAACCATGTCTGAATGAGTCACAAAGAAGTCGGCTGCTAATCAAATTAGAATACGTTGGCTTATCAGGAAGTTAAGTGCCGCCACTAAAAAGCGGGCTTATCACAATTCAAATGAATTGAAGCGCGCCAATCCGCCTACAGAATTTAGTTACTATCATGTTGCAATTTTGCTAGATGGATGGATCGAGAGTGTCATGTGAGCCGACAAGTGACACATATATATATGAATATATGCATAATCAGCTAAAAACAACAATAACAATTGGAGTTGTTGCACTCCACATGACTCAGGGTTGAAATACGCAGCAGCAACAATGGTTTAAACTACTACGTCAGTGATAACACAAAAGGTATTAATCATTATTCATGCATTTAAATTTGACACCTCCAGAAGTGAAATGAAACACAACCAAGAACAGCTGCTATCTTTTTATTACTCACTTTGAATGTCTGCCATTCTTCCTTGATAACATCGGCAAAAGAAACCGCATGTGCCACAGCCACCAGGGCGAATAGGGCGAGAATAGCAGTGCGCATATTAGCTGAAAATGGAAAAAATAGCAATTACTATAAATATAATTTATTGTTAATCACATACATATCAAACCCCCCTTTGCATTTGAAACGTTCAAGAGAGTTCGGTCACTTTGAAATGAACGCCCCTTTTCGCATTAGAACTTATTAAAAGTCCGATTAATCACTAATTAGTTTCAAGCTTGCCAGACGACATCACATGATGTGCTTTGGCCCATACACACAAACACAAAGGTTTAATAAAACGCAAACAAAGTTGAAAGCCAAAGCTGATGAAATTCAAAAATAACAATAACAAAACCAAAGCAAAATAAAGCGCGCAAGAATGTTAAGTTGGCAATTTTAGATAACATGCGTTTTTGTGTGCATGATTAATCGTGATGACCAGATGCACAGCAAACGGAGGCGGATATGTTAACAAAGCAGAGCAGATATTTAAAAAAAAATTTCAGCAAAATCAGCAAATTTCGGAGTGATATTCGCAATGCACAGTTATTTATTTAGTTGTTGCGTCTTATCAAATTCGAAAAGAGCAGTTCCCGAAATCTTATCGGGCATTCGCCTTGTGTTTGTTGTTGTGCTGCGGCTTGCTGATGCCTTCTTTTCTTTTCTTTTTTTGAGTTTTATTATATACAAATTTTGAAATTTGTTTGTAGCTTCAATGACACAATAAACAAACGAATAATTATGCCAAGTTCGCGGTCACAAAACGGGTTTTGAAACTGTGTTGAAGCTGATTCAGCAGCTACAAAACAGTAGAAATAGTTGCACTCACACACTGTAAATAAAACAGTGTAGGTAGAGTAGGATGGCAAAACAAATAACCAATTGATAAGGCAAACAGAAAAATAGGCCACAGCAAAAAAAATATGAAGCAACAGCCAAAAACAAAATGCGCAAAGCCAGCAGAAGCAATAAAAAAATAGAAACGGTGAACAAAAGAGTGAAAAGCACCAACGTGAATAAATGAAAAAATACAATAGAATAGAGAATAGAAAAGCAAAAGTCGAGGCAACTGAGAGATGCTGTTGGAAAGTGCGAGACACGAAAACAGAGAGAAACAAAAAGAGACAATGGCGAAAAATCGCTTTACAATGCATGACGCACTTTAAAAAGTTGTACTTCAATGCAATATTTGCGCATTTATTGGAAATGAGTTCATGAATAGAATTAAGTACCTTTATTATTATAATGCGGAAATAGATTCTTACCACTTAGAAGACACTCGCACAGAGAATGACAATCACTTCTTTGGTTTATTGCGCTTTAACAAAAACTTTCTAGAAACGTTTGCGATAAAATGCAATTAAATCTGTTTTTTTTTTATAATTGTTAGCAATTTAGCTGCAGCCGAGCACCAGTCTCGAACACTTCTCGTATTTAAATAAATTCAGCTGCGATTTGTTGTTGCAAAGAAATCTTAGCTACATACATATCTGTTGCCAATAATGGTCACACTTTCAGCAACATATGAGCTTAACATTTTGCAGCTCAAAAGAGCTGTTGAGAACATTATGAAGCTATTTCGAGCTAGTGTCATGCTGTCAACTTTTCATACGTTAAGCGGCTGTTAACGTAACGAACGTTACATTGGTAGCACTGCAAATCAACTTCCTAATTAATTAATCAACTCTAGATATATTAAGCGACTGTAAATGCAACAAAAATCATTGTTAGCTCTACAAATCAATAACCGACTTACTACCATCACTAACAGCTAAAGTCAAACATTGCTCGTAGTGTCATGTTAAGCAACTGTTAACGTAGCTAAAGTAGCATAGGCAACTCTACAAAACGATTTATCGAATCACTACCATCACCAACAACTGGAGTTGTCAAAAATTGCACGTCATCCGCAAAGCAAGCGATTTTTTGTTAAAGGATACCCAAAATTGCTTATATTTTTTACACATTATATATCCAGTAAGTGTGTAGACATTCCCGAGGGAAAAATAACAATATAAAGTAATTATTTGCAGCTTTCGAGAAGCGGCCGCATCATGTTTGGCAGACAGAGCGGATTGGGCAGTTCGATTAGCTCGAATTTAGTTGAGTTTCGCGCAGGACGAATGAATATGGTTGGTAAAATGGTGCATCCGGATGCGCGCAAGGGTCTCGTCTATATGACGCAGAGCGAGGATGGACTGATGCACTTCTGCTGGAAGGATCGCACCAGTGGCAAGGTCGAAGATGATCTCATCGTCTTCCCCGATGACTTTGAATATAAACGCGTCGATCAATGCAAATCGGGTCGTGTTTATGTCCTCAAATTCAAGTCCAGTTCACGACGCATGTTCTTCTGGATGCAGGAACCCAAGACGGATAAGGATGACGAACACTGTCGTCGCATCAATGAACTGTTGAACAATCCCCCCTCTGCCCATCAGCGGGGCGGCGGTGGCAGTGGCAGCGAAGGCACCGATTTGCAATACATGCTGAATAATATGTCGCAACAACAGTTAATGCAACTCTTTGGCGGCGTTGGCCAAATGGGCGGACTCAGCTCGCTGCTGGGACAAATGAAGTAAGAGTCGGCGAGGCGAAGACCCAAATTATGCCTTAGTTATCCAAGCTATAAGTAAGTTGTAAAATTTTTTAAATCGAAATCGTAATCCTTTGCAGCTCCCGCACGCCTTCGTCCCGCAATACATCCTCCTCGGGTGGCGGCAGTGCTGCCTTGCAAACGCCCGAGAATATTAGCTTGCCGCGTATACCTTCCGCACCCACAAAGGGGAGCAATAACTCTTCCAACAAGTCATCCACGGGCAGCACCCGGAACAGTAACAATTTGCAGCCAAGCGATGCTGCCGGCGGCGGCAGCACAAGCGGTGCCGATGGTGCCTCCGATGCCTCCGGTAAGAAAACAGCGATTAGTTCCACTAAGACTAAGAGCGATGCAACAGCAGCAGCAGTGACTAGCAGCGGAGCATATGCGAATCCATTCCAAGCCTATTTATCGAATCTCTCCCCCGAACATGGCGCAGGTCGTTCACTCAATATCGACCTGTCGACAGCGTTGTCCGGTGCGGATGCAATCAATCAACTGATTGCCGATCCCGAGCGTGTCAAATCGTTGATTGTACACCTACCCGAGTCCGAGGATGCCGACGAGGATCGCAAGCAGCAGATCAAGGATCACATCAGCTCACCGCAATTCCAGCAGGCACTCGCGCAATTCTCGAACGCTTTGCAATCGGCTCAACTTGGTCCGGTTGTCAAGCAGTTTGAGTTGTCCGTGGATGCGGTGGCCGCCGCCTATTCCGGCAATCTGGAGGATTTTGTGCGTGCCCTCGAGAAGAGTTTGCCCGCCGGTACCTCGATGGCCGTCGATGAAGATGTCAAGGATAACTCTGCCGGCGCCGCCTCCGATAAGAAAGGCGATGCTGCTGATCAGTCTGTCAAGGAGGAGAGCGCCGCTTCTGCCGAGAAACAGGCGGAGGAGAAGCAAAAATAGCCCGCCTTTTAATCGGCCCGGATTACAACCAATAATCCCCGACCCATATATACAGATATATAATTTATAACAATTGAAACAATTGAAAATCTTATTCGTTTTTGTTCACATTTATCAAAGTTTTCGATGCAAATATAAATTAGCTATGCAAATACAGTGTTGGTAATCGTATTTATCTATTTACAGAGATCACTCCATTAGTCGGAGATTGGCCATGCAAATTCAGTGCAGGTATTTGTATTTATATATTTACAGTGATCAATCTATAAGCCATACAATCACAGTGCTGGTAATCGTATTCTATTCTAATCTATTAACAGTGATTCCTCCATTGCAAGTAACCTGAAAATATGCGGTAATCAAAACAATCTATATTATAAAAGAGGCAGACAAAATAAGTTTTGATAATTTAACAACTACTTTTTACATTATATACGCGTAATTATTAGCGAGCGTTGACTGTACACACACGCATATGTAAACATACATATATATGTTAAGCCGACAAGTGTTGCCAGGCTGTTGCTGGCGAAAATAACCGTTTCGGTTGCGTGCAAGTTGCCCTTGACTTATGTTATGATTTTTTCGGCTGTCAAATGACGCGCGCATAATACGCATACAAATTGTACGCACTGTATTGCTATCGCTTTCTCTCTCCTCTCTCTCCCTCTCTTGCACGTTCTCTCTCGCTTTCGTTAAGCGCGCTCACGCGCCGCCGCTGCGCTCTCGCTCGGCCGTCTCTCTGGATTACACAGATACACACACACACAAGGAAGAGTGCATGGTTTGCGAATACTTGGAGCAGATATGTGTTTTTATTCAACTTCAAACGGGCAAACCGCGCGTTCGCTATATCGCTTGATTTTGATTTTTCGTCTTTGATCTCGAAATTATCACAAAACAACCATAATATTCATAATCATCATCGACAAACGCGGTAATCATTAAGTTTGTGCGTACAGTTTATTTATTGAGTGTCAGGTGGGGGGGCGAGTTTGAAATTCTGTTTGCTGTGTTTTGCGTCGTAAGTTGAATTTTTGTTTTTGTTGTTGGTGCTTTCATTTTGCAGCAAGCTGCTGCTGCTCACACACACACAAGCGTATCATAAGTGTGTCTGTGTGTGTATGTGTGTTTACTGCTATGTGTATAGTTTTTTTTGTGTATTTTTCAATGCATGACTGCGCGCCGCATTGTTGAGAAAAGCTTTTTCCCCAACTGTATGGACATAAAAGTTAACGCGGCGCAGTAATAACAACAAACACAACAGCAACAACAGAAAAGAAAGAAAGAAATAACAACAATTAGCTTTAGCGGCAGAGCGGTTAGCCAGCTGCGTTGGTATTGGTGAGCAACAAACGAGCGCACGTTGTCGTCTCGCTCGCACTCACCACACACACATTAAAGCTTGCGAAAAAAATAATATACATTTGTACACATATGTATATATATACATTATATATATAAATGTGTGTGTGGTGTATGTATGAAAAAACGTCGGCCGCTGCAAAAATTGTTAGTTAAAATATACATAAACAAAATAAATTGTAAAAGAAATTCGCAAGTTTGTTGCTGTGGGGTGAGAGAGGCAGAGAGAACGAGAGCGACAGAGAGAAAGGGAGAAAGAGTGGGCAATTGCCACTCACTCAGAAGAGAGCAAAAGTTACTTTATCCCGGTAACGATCTGGCAACACCAACAACAAAAACAGCACCAGCAGCAGCAGCAAAAGAAATTGCGTTGCGGCAATGGCAACAAATTTGCAACAGCATTAAAAGCTTTCAAATTAACAATTCACAAATTTTCATTTCAATACAGCAATATATATAAAATAAAAATACAATCACGCGCTTACAACAAGTAACAATAAAGGAAAGTAACAGTTAATTAATTAAAGGCGACAAGCTTTAAGTGAAGTTCAGAAGCCAACGGAGCGGAAATCAGGGGAAGAAATTTCCATTTATTTTAATGTGTAACAATTTTGAAATAAGCCCTTCACAAACATTCAATAACAATTGCAAATCGAAAGAAAATTTCAACAACACTCAAAAAAAAACAACAACAATAAGAACAGCGAACGACTTGTCGCTGATAGGAGGCAAGTTAAATCCATAAAGCGCCGCATCAGCTGCAATTGTGCGATAAGGTAAGCAAACATTGCCAGCAGCTTTCAACTGTAACTGTATATGTATGTGCATGTTGATATGTGTGTGTGTATGTGTGGAAAAAGATATGTGAAATGCTTGTCTTCTGTTTGCAATGTTCGAGAACAGCTGCAGAAATTTCTGCACTCCCACGCGACAAATGCTCGCGCGCCATTTTAGCTCGAAGTTATCTCAAGCAGGTTTTGGAGCCATTGCAAAACATACACATCAACTGTGTGTTAGTATGTGTATGTGTGTGTGTGCAATTATGCTGTAATGGCGCCTGAGCATATGCTATGATAATTTCAAGAGCGAGAGAGCGTCACAAGCGGGACAGCTCTATAGCTGCTTGCGGAGCGAGAGAGAAAGAGTATGCTACGTTCTGTTTATGTTTTGGTAGAAAGGTCATACGGCCAATTTTCCTTTTTTCTTTTTTTTTGTGCAAGTGTGCATTACTGCATATGCATGTGTGTGTGTGTGTCTTGTGTATTCCAATAAAATTGATTGAAGGACATTTGGGTAACAAAAGCGCCTGTATTGGTATCTGTATCTTTTGCATTTACATTATACTTTTGTGTTTGGGGTTGCCACACTGTTCTACGAACACTTTCACTCAGCTCACCCACAAAAAGTGGCGCTATTTCGGCACGTTATGCAAACAGAGTCTCATCAAATTCTATTTGGATAGAATGGGATGAACAATTTCCAATATGGCCGACGAGGCAACCCAGAAAGAAAAAAACCCACGCATTTCCGAAATCAAATGAGGTACATGTGAAATATGAAATGAGTGGAGTGAGGAGCTTTCATCTTCTTCCAGTCTGACATTGAACTTGAATGACGACACTAGCTACAGCTCAATACATACATACATACGTAATATATATATATATGTATATTAACAGTATGCTGTAACAGCTTTCACCAATTTTGCAGACTGCATCTCAACAGTTTGTTGTTTGTACAGAAAGTTTTTATCGATATGCATTTGCTATTATTATTGCATTGTTTGTCATGCATTCAAAACATTCGCCCGCCATTTTAAAAGTTTGACTCAAAGCTTTAGCTTTTACATATGCATTTTTTTTCGGTGCTCGAATTTTGCAGTTTTGCAGCCACTATTATCTCTCTCCCATCACACATTCAGTGTGTGTGTGTTTGTGTGCGCAAAAGAAAAGGCAATAGCTGAAATGAAAGTGAAATGTTTTGTGTTTTTCTTCTTCGCAGTGTTCTTCATCTTCTTTTACTGCTTTGGCTTTGCTCTATTTATCGCATTGTCTGCACAAAACACCTGTTTAACCCTTAGTCAGTGCCTTGCTATTACACACACACATTATTATGTACTCTTCTCAAAATATTCATCAAAATGAAAGCTTCACATTGCCAGTGTTACCAGTTTTGGATGCAGTTTGACCTCCTTGTGCCCAATTATATGCGTGGTTTCCAATTACATTGTTTCTTCACTGCAATTATATGGCTACCCTCACCTCTCCGCCCCCCTGGTTCGTGCATTCAATGCAATTATAAGACTCTCCTGGCCCTGTGTGTCTCTCTCTCTAGGCATCATCATCCTCCCCACACCATCCCAGCCACTGAGTCAGCATTTTTTTTTGGCTGAACGCAGCAAGCAAAGCAGATGATTTTCCGGTTTGCCAATGCAAAAATAAGAAAACAAAACACAAAAGAACAGTTAGCTTTGCATGGGCGAACTTTAAATACCCTTGCAGACCATTGACTGCAACCAAATATGGAAGAGTTATTAAATTAAAAGCAAAATAAGATGAGACTTGGTTGAGTTTTATTTCAAGTGTGACCAACATTTGCAAAGCATGATGATTTTTCGAGATGTCGATTTAAACAGCAAATCTTCTTCCGCTAATTGATTCCTTTGGCATCTATAAATGAACTAAAATTCATAATGATGCTTGTCTTTTAAAAAAACAAAAAACAAATAAGATTTCCCGCATATCTTTTTAGTCGCCGATCATTCCTTTGCCATCTATATATCTAATGATCTAATTATATGTTCTTAAGCTCATAATAATAGAAAAGTTTGAAACAAATATCTTATGAAAAAGACTTTCTTTGCATTAACCCGATTTTAAGACTTGTTTATCAAGAAGTTTTTCAAATTGACAAACGGAATTATGTTTGTGTCGACTTGAATGTTGTTACAGATCAAGGATATATATACACTCTTATAAGGATATATATATATATATATATATATATATAATCTGCTCTTTATCCGCGTTGCGTCACACATTTTATGACAAAATTCAAATACCCTCAGCGAGTGTGCCAAAAAAAAGAAGAAAAATAAAGCAGTGCCCATAACTGGTTTTTGGACCGAGTCTCGTCTCAGAGACCCCGTCTGAGTCCCAATCCCAGAGACAATCGCTGCCCTTTTGCTCTGTCGCAGCGGTTGCAACAGTCGTGCGGAGAGAATAAGACAATGTGGACAATGTTTGTGTTGTTTCACATGTTAAAGCTTAAGTTTTAATGCTGCTGGTTCAGTTAATGGTTCAGAAATCGACGGGCTTGATGGTGATAAAGCGCGACAGGATAAATGCCACCAGAACGGTGGCGCAAACGAAACAAAAGGCGAACGTGTAAAAGGACTCCTCGGTGAAGATATCGGTGAAAGCGGGTATGTCCTGATAGATCTGCTCAATCACAGCCAATGTGCCCTTGTGTTTCCTCACCATGTTGAATTAATAGCTTCGATTACGGATTTCGAATGGAGTCGTTTACTTCTTTTTGGGCGCCTTTTTGCCACCGGCTCCGCCGCCCAGTTTTTGTTTCTCGGCCTTGGTTAGCACCTTGTTCGTAACCTCCTCGGGTGGAGCCAAAGTCGAGACGTGCTTATTACACAGCTCCAGCAGCTCCAAAGTATTCAGATTGTCGCTATTGAAGCGTATCTCCTTCACTTGTGCTTTTTCTGCCATATTTGGATAGATTTTAAATAGTAAGATGATTGATTTCTATGGATTATATATATATTGCTTACCCTGCGCCGAATCGATGAGTGCGAATTTAATAAAGGCTGGCGAACGATCACAGACAATGTCGGATTTGACAACGCACTTGGGATTCGATAGCGACACCTTTGGTGTGGAGAGCAGGAAGAGAAATTCCCTGCAAAGATAGAGAAAGAAAAATATATGAAAAGATTTGAGTGAAAGATATATAATATATATAAAAGATCATATATTTGTATGCCTGACTGTCTGTAACTTATAAAAACAGCATCTGCTGACTCAGCCCAGAATGGGAAATTTGTGTGGAAAATCGTTTTTAACTTCTACTTGCATTTTCTATTAGAACTGTGGTCAGCTACAGATTGCTATTAGCATTGATTTATAAAATTTATATGTATAGTTATATTTATATTTGCTAATACTATTGATTTGTAGAACTTATATTTATATTTATTTATTGCCCATTTCTGTAGCTGTTGCAGCTATTGTCTGCTACGACTATTAATAAAATATATATTTATATTGAAATGTATTTGTTGTCTGTTTCTTTAGCTGTCTCTTGCCGTGGCTATAGTGGAAGCAACGCCTCAAGCTGACGCCGACACCGACTAAAATGTCAACGGAGCGGGAGCTGGCGGGGGGCCCAGCTCAGCTCCATACGCTGCCGTTGACATTTCCACCCGATTTGGGCACAGCACTGCAACTGAACACAGCCGTGGGCATTATTGGCAAGGTTTATGGTAAGTTTCAGTTCTTACTTATTTTTCTTTTTGTCAGTTATCAATTTGGTTGTAATACTTTTCTGCACTTTACGAATTATTTGTTTTCATTTTTTCTTATTTCTTTTGTATTTGTCATATTTCTCGAGAACGCACTTGGTTTCGTGAAAATCTTTTTTACCATATGCGTCGCATTGCGCATGTTTCATAATCGATAAATATTGTGTGGGGCGCTGGGGAAAGCGCTTTTCCAACCCTACCCTATATATCTATAGCCCCTAACCCCCTTCCCCTCTCCATCATTTACCGTGTGGATTTTACATTTTCCGCAAACGGATCGAACTGCACTGTAATGCGCCTGACGCCTTTCAGATTAACACTCTTCAGCTGTTTACCAATGGCCGAGACAATGCCGCCAGAACGACGCAATGTGCCGCTAAATGGCACCGACATTTTAAATGCAAAAAAAAATTTAGAAAAACAATCAGCAATTTGGTTTTATAACAACACACGGCCACAGCGCATATGCCGATAACGCAGAGCAGCGTTGCCACCTAAACAGAGTGGCCACATTTCGACATCAAATGTTTCTCAACACTAGAACAATTAGTTAGCAGCCCTAGTGCTGGCAAATTGAGTTTAACAGTGCCAAATTGAGCTAACATAAGCACTGCGTACACAATAAATAAACGAAAAAACGTGTTTTTAAGCGTTATAAAGCCATTAATAAACAGCAATTCAATGAAAACAAGCTAAGATTTTAATTTATGAACATGAAATGCGTCACGCTCACACGTCGTGAGGCAGACAAACAGCATGTTGTTGTCGCACTCGCTCGCACCAACCCCCAGCCAAAGTGCTTTGCCCTCATTTAAGTGTGGTTAGCGTACCAGTATGCGTCTCACTCACACACGTCGCGAGTAAAAATTTTGTGTTTGCTGCGGGACGTCCAGAGTGTGAAAAACTGAAGAAAATTGCATATTTTGCATAATGCGCGACGTGAAAAGCTAACAAAAGTTGTTCAAAACCAAAATTCAATAGTCTGGCCAACGTCTGTGTATAGTTTTGGCAGCGCATACGTGTTCGGGTGCACAAAAACGACGTCTCGAAAAAAACACAAAAAAAATACGTGCACACATTTTTTGCTGCCCAAATCTAAAACGCATACTAAAGCATTTTCTTGCTGTCGTTTTGTCCAGCGGAGCACCCAGCAATTTTCACACACACAAACCAACATAATAAAAAAAACACCCACACGCATTCACGCATACAGCCAAAAAAAGATAAAAGGAGAAGCATAAAGAATAATAATTTGTTCATCTAAGATAATAATCTAAGAGCATTAAATATACACACACACACACATACATACATACAATACATGCATAGATGTATATGGAATATGTACATACAAAAACAACAACAAAAATAATACATATAAAACGAAAGCTGTGCCTACATTTGTGTTCTTTTCCAATACTAAACAATAAACAAGAATAAGAATAATATTAATAATAGAAATATAATATATATGATAAATAACAAGACTCGACGACAACAACAAGCGAAAATTCAACGTAAATTCCAATTTTACATTAAATAAAAAATACTACGCCCGCAACAGCAACAACAAGCGAAAATCAACCAAACGAATAAAACTACTTTAAAGTGTGATAAGCAAAAGGCTGAAATCAAAAAAACAAAAAAAACTAAGTATAATAATTAGTAGGAACGAAAAGCAAAAACAAAGAAAAATCCAACCAACTACAACAACAACTACAAGAACAATCAATTACATTTAAAAAAACAACAAAAATACACCTACACACACAAAAAAAGAAACATAGAGAAACCTTTGTATACATTCTTACATTTCTTAAAACAAATACTAGTGCAAAATGTATCCAGTTGGACAACGTAAGTGGACGATTGAAAATACAGCAAAAACTACAACAAAACAGGCCACAACAAATCTCTGCCACATGTTACACACACACTCAAACACAAAACCCATTCAGACAGACCCCCTTGCCACTCTTCTTTTCAGTACATCTCTTTGATGTTCTACTTTTGCAAATGTAAACGTAAACATACACACACACTTATACAGACACACACTGCCACACGCGCGTGTCTTTGCAAACACAAATCTGTAATATTCTCCCATGCGAATGAATGAATGAGTGTGTAAAATAGACGATGATGAGTAATAACTGTAAAAGTGCAATAAGGAGCAAAGCTTCATTAACCAAATGCATCCAAATCAGAGAGAGGAGAGAAGAATATGAAGAAGAAGAGTAGACGACAGTACTTTGTAGGTGGCGTTTTAATTAAGTAGTGCGCGGCGCGCGGAAATAGCAAGAGAGTGAGAGAGAGATAGGCAGGAGGAATTGACAAGCTTGAAACATGTGCGCAAAAATTGGGTCAACGACCGCAACGCAATAGTTGAGCTTTTGAGCAAGGGGATAGTGGATACAGAGGGGGGTACGTGAAATTATGTGATTGCTCCTTCGCTTTAAGCATCGCTCAAATTGCGTCGCACTTTTGTTGTATCTTTTTGCGTATTAGACTGGAATGGAGAAGCGCATCTGTATCTATTGTGTGTGTAGAATGTAGAGAATAAATAAAATACACACACACTGGTACAAAACTCAAAATATGGCATTGAAAATAAACTATTAGAGAAACTTCAATAAATATATGAATATTTGACAGTGGTTGCAACTCAGTTTATATATAAAAATAACAAACTTTAAATCCAGATATACACACTCACACACAGATACACACTTGTGGCAGAGGAACACTTGATTATTATTATTATTATTCTAATGATAATAGATTGACAAAAATATTGATTGATGATGAATCTGGGAGAAGTTGTAACTAAAAATATTTATCGCACTCTGAATAATATAATATTCAACTTTTTTTTTTGGTCATCGCCTTCTTTCTTTCGGTTTTTCATTTCATTCATTTTGTTTTGGTTTATCAAACATAATTGGCCATTTGATTTAATTTTTATCTTTTGATTTGCATATGTATATTTATTGTTTTGATTTTTATTTTGTTTATTACCATTTTTCGTTGAATTTTTGACAATTTTGATTTTGATTAAATTTTTTCTGTTTATAGAGTCACAGTGGACAACCCCCTCGCCCACGAGGCCTCAGAGCCCCTCTCAGGCGCAGACTAGCTTCGACACGCTCACATGTAAATTTCTCTCCAACAAACCAAATTACTAAAAAACTAATAAAACACAAAAAAAAAAAAAAAAACTAAAAAAAATTGAAAGCAAAAACTCTTTATGTTCTTTAGTTAATGTTTAAACCCAAAAAAAAAACCAAATACTAAATTCTATCTAAAACCAAATTCTATACTAATTCTAAAAAAAAAGTCTACACACTAATTTTCATAAGTAATGTGCAAAATTTTTACTAACCAACCCTTTGTTTATGTTTCATGTAATGTTTGTTTTTGATTTACTCTTTTCGTTGAATGCAAACTAAACGCACAAATGTACTATTATTAATACTACTTCTAAAAAAAAATAAAAAAAACAAACCTGTCACACCCAAAACTCTACACAACGCGTTACCGTTATACTACTTGACCACCACCGCCACCACTTGTGATGTCTTTTGTCACGTGTAGATTGCAACTAGCTGCATGCCAGTGTTGCTCCTAATCTCTTTTTTTTATTTAACATGTATGTTTACCCTTGCAACAGCAGATATTATTATGATATATAATATGTAATCAGCAATATATATTTTTGAATACGTTGTGAACTATTCAAGAGATAAAGTATGTTGTTTATACGACTAATCAGTTGCTTTAGCCTTGCTTGTCTGACTGTCTGTTTTGAAGCCACGTTTAAATCAATTGGCAGGCATTCTTGTTTTTACTGTACACTCACCAAAGTTCAAATAGTAATACTCGAATTCTTGACATACAATAATTAAATATTAGAAAAAAAACCATTAAGAATGGAAACCTTCAAAAAATTATATTACCAAGAGCTTATGTAAATCAAACTGCTATATAATATTATAGTCATAAACGCTCCAAAGTTGGCTTCTCCTTATTAAAAGAAAATCATAATTCTGCAAGGGTATTTCCTATGTTCGACAACGGCGAACTTAAATTTTTTAACAAATTTTTTATCTAGTGCAGTTAATTAGTTTTGCTAGTGCGTCGCAAATAGTTGTTAATTTATTTAAATGCGTTTCGTCCACTATCTGTTTGGCGACTGCGTTTTTGTGATTTATGTGGACTAATCGTGAATTTGACTTGCAGCACCACCAACACCCGGTTCATCGGTAAATCCCACCGCCGTGACCAGTCCAAGTGCTCAGAATGTTGCTGCGGGCGGTGCCACTGTGGGCGGTGCAGCAGCCGCTGCAGCGGCTCAAGCTGCCTCCGCCTTGGGCTCAACGGGCAGTGTGACGGCAGCGATTGCGGCAGCTGCTGCAGCCTCGCCCACCACTCAACCGGACATGCCCGTGTTTACGTGCCCCCGTCGACCGAATCTGGGCCGGGAGGGCAGACCGATTGTGCTGCGAGCGAATCACTTCCAGGTGACAATGCCACGGGGCTATGTGCATCACTATGACATCAATATACAGCCGGATAAGTGTCCGCGCAAGGTGAATCGCGAGATCATTGAGACCATGGTGCATGCCTATAGTAAGATCTTTGGAGTGCTCAAGCCCGTGTTTGATGGGCGTAATAATTTGTATACCCGGGATCCGTTGCCCATTGGCAATGAGCGGCTAGAGCTGGAGGTAACGCTGCCCGGCGAGGGCAAGGATCGCATCTTTCGGGTGACGATCAAGTGGCAGGCTCAAGTCTCCCTCTTCAATCTGGAGGAGGCGCTCGAGGGACGCACCCGGCAAATACCCTACGATGCCATCTTGGCTCTCGATGTTGTCATGCGCCATTTGCCCAGCATGACCTATACGCCTGTGGGACGCAGTTTCTTCAGCTCACCCGACGGCTACTATCATCCTCTTGGCGGTGGTCGTGAGGTCTGGTTCGGTTTCCATCAGAGTGTGAGACCCTCGCAATGGAAAATGATGCTCAACATTGATGGTGAGTGTTGGTCTCACAGCATTTTCAATCGGTCTCAATACTAACCCTAGTTTTCATCTTCTCACAGTTTCGGCCACTGCCTTCTACAAGGCACAGCCCGTCATTGATTTTATGTGCGAGGTGCTGGACATTCGTGACATCAACGAGCAGCGCAAACCGCTCACCGATTCGCAGCGCGTCAAGTTCACCAAGGAGATCAAGGGACTCAAGATCGAGATTACACACTGTGGCCAAATGCGTCGCAAGTATCGCGTCTGCAATGTGACCAGGCGACCGGCTCAAATGCAATCGTAAGTGAACGGAACTAATCCTCGAAAGAGTTGCCCAAAATATCCTATTTGTATTTGCCATAACTCCGTCAAAACTGAATCAATATTTTTCACTGATCTCAGCTAATCGATCAAAAATTTCACTTATTTTGCAGCTTCCCGCTGCAGCTGGAGAACGGACAGACTGTGGAGTGCACCGTGGCGAAGTACTTTTTGGATAAGTATCGCATGAAGCTGCGGTATCCGCATCTGCCATGCCTGCAGGTGGGCCAGGAGCACAAGCACACCTATCTACCGCTCGAGGTGTGCAACATTGTTGCAGGCCAGCGTTGCATTAAGAAGTTGACCGATATGCAGACATCAACGATGATTAAGGCCACGGCACGCTCTGCTCCGGATCGTGAGCGCGAGATTAATAATCTGGTGAAACGCGCAGATTTCAATAATGATTCATATGTGCAGGAATTCGGTCTGACCATTTCCAACTCGATGATGGAGGTGCGTGGACGAGTTCTGCCCCCACCCAAGCTTCAATATGGGGGACGTGTGTCGTCGGGCATAACGGGACAACAGCTCTTCCCGCCACAGAACAAAGTGTCGCTCGCATCGCCAAATCAGGGCGTTTGGGATATGCGTGGCAAGCAATTCTTCACAGGTGTCGAGATACGCATCTGGGCGATTGCCTGCTTTGCGCCACAGCGCACGGTGCGCGAGGATGCGTTGCGTAATTTCACCCAACAGCTGCAAAAGATCTCCAACGATGCCGGTATGCCAATCATTGGTCAGCCGTGCTTCTGCAAATATGCCACCGGACCGGATCAGGTGGAGCCAATGTTTCGTTATCTAAAAATCACCTTCCCCGGCCTGCAACTCGTGGTTGTTGTGCTGCCTGGCAAGACGCCCGTCTACGCGGAGGTGAAACGTGTTGGGGACACGGTGCTCGGCATGGCCACCCAATGTGTCCAGGCGAAGAACGTGAACAAGACATCGCCACAGACCCTCTCCAATCTCTGTCTGAAGATCAATGTAAAACTGGGCGGCATTAATTCCATACTGGTGCCATCGATACGACCAAAGGTCTTCAATGAGCCCGTCATCTTCCTCGGTGCGGATGTCACCCATCCGCCAGCTGGTGATAATAAGAAGCCATCGATTGCCGCTGTTGTTGGTTCAATGGATGCGCATCCATCCCGTTATGCGGCCACGGTGCGAGTGCAACAGCACCGCCAGGAGATCATTCAGGAGCTGAGCAGCATGGTGCGCGAGTTGCTCATCATGTTCTACAAATCCACCGGTGGCTATAAGCCACATCGCATCATTCTCTATCGTGATGGTGTCTCTGAGGGTCAATTTCCGCATGTGTTGCAACATGAACTGACCGCTATACGCGAGGCATGCATCAAATTGGAGCCAGAGTATCGGCCGGGCATCACCTTCATTGTGGTGCAGAAGCGTCATCATACGCGTCTCTTCTGCGCGGAGAAGAAGGAGCAGAGCGGCAAATCGGGCAATATTCCAGCTGGCACCACAGTCGATGTGGGCATCACACATCCCACGGAATTCGATTTCTATTTGTGCAGCCATCAGGGCATCCAGGGCACCAGTCGCCCTTCGCACTACCATGTGCTCTGGGATGACAATCATTTCGATTCCGATGAGCTGCAGTGCCTCACGTATCAACTGTGCCACACTTATGTCCGTTGCACGCGCTCCGTCAGCATCCCGGCGCCAGCATATTATGCCCATTTGGTTGCCTTCCGTGCCAGGTGAATAGAAATCACAATTTTATATTTTCCATTTGTTTGTATAACTCCTAATCAATTCATCCGTTTGTCAACAGATACCATCTGGTTGAGAAGGAGCATGATTCCGGCGAGGGTTCCCACCAGAGCGGCTCCTCCGAGGATCGCACGCCCGGAGCAATGGCGCGTGCCATAACGGTTCATGCCGACACCAAAAAGGTCATGTACTTTGCCTAAAAAGTATCCAAAAGCCACACCAAAAAGAAAATACACAAAATACACATCTAAAACAAACAACAAACAAACAGCTAACAGCAGCAGCAGCAACAAACAACAAACAACAACAACAAAAAGAACACTTAATTTTCGGAGAAATGTATTCGAATAAGCGAGCCGCCAACTCAAAGGAAAAGGAAATATTGGAATATATTGTGCGAAGCAGAGGAAGAGGAAGAAAAAGGCCAAGTCGGGAATTATTAGTGATTAAGTTGAAAACGATGATGATGATGATGATTATGTTTAAGTTTAAAAGTTAGGTCAAGTCGCGAGTTAAAAGGCAACGCCAGAAAAGCTCTTATGGAACAGATTTATGCATTAGCTTTTAAGGCCAATGGATAAAACACACACACACACACACATACAAAACAAGCACATACACACACCCACACACGCCAAATTTTAGAAAATTAGAAACAAAGGGAATCGAATGTTAAAGCACAAGCAGGCGCAACAAATGTGAAGAAGGAGAATTCTCAACAACAAAATATAAATTAAAACAAACAAAAAAAAAAAAACAAGCGTAGCGAAACAAAAAACTAAAGGGAACAAAACGAAAGTCAAGAAAAGCAACAACAAATGAAACAACAGCAAGAAAGCAAACAAAAAAAACAAACAACAACAACAAACACATTTACGATGAACTTTTTGTAATAGAATAAATTATATTTTTACACAACAAAAAACAAAAGTGAAGACAAGAAATGCAAACAACCAAAGGTTTTTTAGTATATCAAAACAAGAAAATTTTGCTGATTAACTCAAATACACACACACAAAAAACATACACACACACACAACAAAAACCACAACAACCAAACAACAACTCGGAATTCTCTGTACTGTGAACGAAGACCACCACCAAGCTTATAAAAAAGTTTAAACAAATAAATTACAAAACCAACAACAAATCCAATAACAACAAAAACAACAACAATACGACAAGCATTAAAGAGTGTAATAATAATTAGCCATCTACTAAAAAAACAAAACAAAAAACAAAAATACTTCAATACTACAACTCAAAAAATGTCCAGAATTGTAAAAAGCTAACTTTTTAGTAGTCTTAAGTTTGGTAAACACCAAAAAAAACACAAAAAACATAAAAAACAGCAAAAAAAAAGAGTAAAAAAGCAAAAATGAAAACTCCAATTTCAACAAGGGACAAACTTTTGGTCAAACAATTGCTAGTTATATTTATATATATATACTTCTTATATACATGTATGTGTATATAATATTTAATTCTTACAAGTTTTTGATCGGTGTGCAAAATGTAATGCTAATAAGTCAATAATCGTGGTAAATGAAAGTGAGTTATAGTTATAGGCAAATAGTTGATATGATTTGTATAAACCAAACACACACACACACACAACATACACACAGCATACACACACACACCCACACGGCATATCAAAACCCAATGTCCAATTAATTTATGTACCTCTAATTAGCTCAACTTAAGTTGCTTAATTTTAACACACACACAAAAAACGCTGTTAATTGTATTAAAGGAAGCCTTAACAAATTACGTGGTGTACGGGTAAAAAGTAATATGCTAATTAATCGCAAGTCTATATCACTCATTTATATATACATATATATTTATATATATATATTTCGTTTGTTTTATTTTTTAACAAGCAGCTCTTAATTTTAGTACTTTAGTTGTTTGCCAAACTTACAAAATACGAAATACAAGAAACAAAAATACCATTAATAATAATAATATAAATACATATATATATACATACATATATATATATATATGTACTTTTATCGAGGACACAGTTCAAGTTAACATTATGCTGATTTGTTCCAATGACAAATCCAATTTATTTATAACTATTCCTCCTCCCTCGCACGATTCGTTCAAATAAGTTTTTTTTATTAATAATTAATTTTTATTTTTTTCTCTGCCTGTCGAAACGTGTCGTCTACACACACACACACACACTTATACACAAACACACACACACGCGTACAATACAAACATTTATAAATTATAAACATTTTCAATTACAAATTAGTTGTTAACAAAATGAAAAAAGATAAACGCAAGATAAAAAGTTGTGTGTCTTTTTATGACTTGTTTTTTATCTTTTTCTTCTTTTGAAATGTATTTGTATATTTTATTATTATTATTATTATAAAAGGAGAAAAACATACACAAATAAGTAACTAAAAAGGAAAACAACATTAATTATATAGCATGTTTTAACACAAGGGATTAAAAATGTACATTTATTTCTAAAAAAACAAAACAAAAAAACAAAGCAAAATCGAGTAAACAAAAACAACAACAAAATGAACACAATACTAATTTTAAGCATATCCAAAATGATGCAAGAAGCAACCAATGTAAACGAAACAATGCAAATAATAATGCGGGGTCTCTTAAGTTTAGTTTTTACTCGTAGTGCCCGGGTCTCTCATCCACAAATCCACCCCCCTCCGCCCCCATTTTGATGTACTTTAAGCTTGAATTATGTGCCGACAATGAATGTGTAAAAACCTTGTAATTGTAATAATTGTAAACGCTCCTTCGACATTTACATAGAGCAAAGTCTAAAGCTTTAACTACTCGCGATAAAGCCCCTAATAAATATATATATACATATATATATAGAATCTATCATATATATATATATATACATACATATGCCCACATACAGTTGCGACTTGTGATTAAGTTGGGCACATACCTTAATTACCATATAATCCATACTATATATATATATATATATATATATCAACTGCAATAAAAGAATACTTGTATTTCCAAAACTCCTATAAGCAAAGAAAAACACAACAAAAAACTTTCATGGTTTCTTCAGAAATGTCGGCAGCTAATTAAACGAAGGAAATTATTACAACAATATCTCTTATATATATATATAGAGTTATATATATATATATATCGTACTTATATATATATATCTATGTAGCAGAGAGTGAGATTTGCATAGAATATGGTTATCGGCTGAATAGAAATCGTAAATACTGAATATCAAATCCCAACTGAATGTAATCCTTTCTTTCCTGCTCTGCCAAACATATATACTATATATATATATACTATATATGTGTTGCAAAAAAGACGACTATATATATATAAATACAATTAGTGCTTCTTCCACTTTCTATGTGTCGAAATTAAATTGAGCTTTAAACAACAAACAAAAAAATACTTGAAAAAAGTGGAACAAAATCTTGTTGTTTCTGACAATTATTAACTGTAAATGTGCCGTTTAATGGATAAATCAATAATAATAATAATAATAATAACAATTCAATATTAGTCAATAAGTACACAATATATGAATGTCTACAATAATATACAAGTATATATTATATACATATACATATATATATATATATATATGTGTATATATTCAACATACATTAGAGAGATCAAAAAAATTACAGCAATTGCACAACTCTTCCTAAAGGAAATAAAATTATATGCCACAATTAACAAAAAAAAAAAACAAAGAACTAAACTCCAAGCAATTATATACGTTATATTACAATACTGATATATATATATAATCAACTATATATATATATATAAACATATATATATATATATATATATAGATGTATATTTGTGTACTCAACTCTTCCAATTAGTCGTCCCACACAAAAATACAACAACAACAACAACAAACCACGCCCACAGTCGTAGTGTTCCAACCACATTTCAAAGACAACAAAAACAAAAACAAAAACATATATAAATAATATTAATGAAAATAAAAACAAAACAAAACAAAAAAAAAACCTTAGCTGAAATTGGATTAGTAAAAATCATGAACAGAAAGAAGCAAGCAAAAAAAGTACTCGTAAATCGTAAAGGTATCGAAAAGAATCGTCAGAGAAGCTTACATATGTAATACTTACTTATATATATACATATACATATATATCTGATTTATCTGATCTAAATACCGTTTACGATCAAAAATTGCAAAACAAACAAAAAACAAAAACGAACGAAGCAACACCCTTACTTTAAAGATTTCAACCAAAATGCCGGGTAATTAATCAATAACATGAATTAATTATTAGTTATTATTTAAGCAAAATGAGCTAAAATACATTATTCGTAAACAAACAACAACAAATAAAAACATTTAAAAAACTAAATGAGAAACGTAAGCAACGTAAATATGGGAAATCTGTAACTTTGGTGATCTTTTTAAATGTTATTAGTAAAAACAAAAACAAAAACAAAAAAATCAAAACAAAAAATACATAATTAAATGAAAAAACTAAAGAAACAAGAAACCACAACAAAAATCAAATCAAGTTCTAAATGTGACTTAAAATACGACGTAAACAATTTTGCACAGTAATTCTAAAAAAAAAACTTATGTAACGAGAGATCAGAAACAATTAATTTAATTCAATTGAACATTTTGAAAGATCTTTTTAAGATCACGATCAGATCAGCTGTCTAACAATTAGTTCTTAAGCGCTTCAATACAAAATAGTTCATATGTCTAACAATTAATGCAATAATTAAGTTAAATTTTATACAAAAAGAAACAAAAAAAAAACAAATCATACCTTAAACAACATTTCTAATTAGTTTGCAAGTTTTTGCGGTTTTACAAAATGTTTTAGTTTTTTTTTAATTTCGACAACAATTTTGACAATTTGGTGGCAATCTACGGATATTCATATGTAATACCAATATAACATATTCGATTGCATTAAAAGCAAAAAACAAATAAAACAAGATACAAAATACATATACACCTATTTTTTGTTCAATAAAATATATATATTTAACTAAAACAAAATTGCGCCTTATTTCAATGAGACAACCAATTTGAATTTAAAGTCACCTCGACACATTCCAAATTCCAATTCCCCACAAGTAGCCAAATTTGAGCTGGCAACAGTTTTCGCTTCGATAACCAACAAGTGCAAGAATCGATATGTACTCATTATTACGCTGGCCACTTCGATTGCTATCGCTGGGCAGAGCAGGAAGCGAGCAAATTGTCTTTAATTTGCCAAGATTTTCGGATTGCAAAATGTCGAAGAGTGCATTGATTATCCTGGCACCCGGTGCCGAGGAAATGGAGTTCACCATTGCCGCCGATGTGCTGCGACGTGCGGGCGTAAGTACAGAGAGAGAAAATAACCTATGCCGGCTATTTATAGCATCAAATTCTGTTCCGTCAGATAACTGTAACTGTTGCGGGCCTGACTGGAACAGAACCCGTTAAAGGCTCTCGCGATATTCTAATTTTGCCCGATAAATCGCTGAAGCAGGCAGTGGATGAGCAGCCCTACGATGTTGTTGTCCTGCCCGGCGGATTGGGCGGCTCGAATGCCATGGGCGATTCGCAGGCAGTTGGTGATTTGCTGCGTGCACAGGAATCGGCGGGCCGTTTAATTGCAGCGATTTGTGCGGCGCCAACAGCGTTGGCAAAACATGGCATTGCCACTGGCAAATCGTTGACATCCTATCCGGCAATGAAGCCGCAACTAACCGATAAATATTGGTGAGTATTCCAGTCTTTACTGAAGTGTTGAATTTCTCATTTTAAATATGTTTTGTATTTTTTACAGCTATGTGGATGATAAGAATGTTGTGCAGGATGGCAATTTGATTACCAGTCGTGGACCCGGCACCGCCTTCGAGTTCGCTTTGAAAATATCAGAGCAGTTGGCGGGCGCTGAGAAGGCCAAGGAAGTTGCCAAGGGTTTGCTGTTGACCTTCAACGAATAATGCTCTTAAATAATCTCAATGTTCTTAGCATATTGAAAACTTTAAAGTGATAATAAAAAATAGTGCACAAAAAACAAAAAAAAAATTAATATCGATACAGTAGTGTTATCGATTATGCTGCCCTTCAAACAACCCCCACAAGTTGGGAAAAATGCAATTTGAAAACTAAGAAAAACTAAGAATTGCCTGACTTAAGCCATTTAATTTTGCTTGCTCCCGTTCAGTTTTCTGCTCGGGTTTTATGTGAATTAAAAAGGTTACATCGGTTGCAATCTAGCATGCAGTCGTCAAAATCTGAGCTCAGCGCAAGCCAACCAAACGACAAAATTGCGCCTTATTTGAATGAGACAACCAATTTGAATTTAAAGTCACCTCGACACATTCCAAATTCCAATTCACCACAAGTAGCGAAATTTGAGCTGGCAACAGTTTTCGCTTCGATAACCAACAAGTGCAAGAATCGATATGTACTCATTTTTACGCTGGCCACTTCGATTGCTATCGGTGGGCAGAGCAGAAAGCGAGCAAATTGTCTTTAATTTGCCAAGATTTTCGGATTGCAATATGTCGAAGAGTGCATTGATTATACTGGCACCCGGTGCCGAGGAAACGGAGTTCACCATTGCCGCCGATGTGCTGCGACGTGCGGGCGTAGGAACAGAGAAAATAACCTATGCCGGCTATTTATAGCATTAAATTCTGTTCCCTCAGATAACTGTAACTGTTGCGGGCCTGAATGGAACCGAACCCGTTAAAGGCTCTTGTGATATTCTAATTGTGCCCGATAAATCGCTGAAGCAGGCAGTGGATGAGCAGCCCTACGATGCTGTTGTCCTACCCGGCGGATGGGACGGCTCGAACGCCTTGTGCGATTCGCAGGCAGTTGGTGATTTGTTGCGTGCACAGGAATCGGCGGGCCGTTTAATTGCAGCGATTTGTGCGGCGCCAACAGTGTTGGCAAAACATGGCATTGCCACTGGTAAATCGTTGACATCTTATCCGGCAAAGAAGCCGCAACTAACCGATAAATATTGGTGAGTATTCCAGTCTTTACTGAAGTGTTGAATTTCTCATTTTAAATATGTTTCGTATTTTTTACAGCTATGTGGATGATAAGAATGTTGTGCAGGATGGCAATTTGATTACCAGTCGTGGACCCGGCACCGCCTTCGAGTTCGCTTTGAAAATATCGGAGCAGTTGGCGGGCGCTGAGAAGGCCAAGGAAGTTGCCAAGGGTTTGCTGTTGACCTTCAACGAATAATGCTCTTAAATAATCTCAATGTTCTTAGCATATTGAAAACTTTAAAGTGATAATAAAAAATAGTGCACAAAAATAAAAAAAAAATTAATATCGATACAGTAGTGTTATCGATTATGCTGCCCTTCAAACAACCCCCACAAGTTGGGAAAATGCAATTTGAAAACTAAAAAAAACTAAGAATTGCCTCACTTAAGGCATTTAATTTTGCTTGTTTCCGTTCAGTTTTCTGCTCGGGTTTTGTGTGAATTTAAAAGGTTACGTCGGTTGCAATCTAGCATGCATGTCGTCAAAATCTGAGCTCAGCGCAAGCCAACCAACCGATTGGTAACCCTGTACACGCTGTGACCATGCACAGAATGGACCTGTTTCTCATTTGCGTGCATTATCTCTCTCTATCTTTCGCTCTCGCTCTCTTGTGTGTTATCGGCGCCGCATAGAATTCATTTCATTTCACTTGCTCAATCGATAGACGATGTTAGTTTCAAATCGTAAGTCAAAACGGTAGGACGTGTGCGCGCAACGTTCGAGCCGCATTTGCCCGTTATATTCGCATTGCATTTTTTCGGTAGAATTTAATTTCGCTGCTCTTGGGTGTTTTTTAATGTATGTGTGTGTGTGCGTGTAATTTGGTCACGTGAATTTTGTAATTATTTGTTGTCACTGTTGTGCTAAGAAATCGCCCCGTATATTGTATGTGTGTGAGTGCCTTTCTTGCATGTGTATTTGTGTAAGTGTTGTCTGTGTAGACGCCGTCCATGTTGTTGTTGTTTCTTTTTGATACATTGCACAAGTGTAACGGTATCCACATACATAGCTAGAAGTGCATCAGGCAAAACAGCAGCAAAAAACAACAACAACAGCGACTCTATTGTAAAGTGTGTGTAAACGAAGTGCAAAACCAAAGAGTAACACAGAAAATATAAATTGTGCAGCTCATTCAAACTGCACGCGTGTAAAAAGCGCAAAAGAGATACCAACAACAACAGCAGAAGCAACAACAAAAGAGTAACTGCACCAATAACAAAAATGGAACGATCCGCTTGCTTAAATTGCCATAAATTATTTTATAATTCATTTTCGCACACACACATGCAAATTTACATGTATTGTACTTGGTTCGCTTGTAAATGTAAAAATTAACATAAGCATCTGAGAAAGAAAAAGAAAAGCAAAGAAAAGGTTGCCAAATAAAAAGAATATATAGTGGAAACAAAAAACAACAGCAACACAACATTACGTTACCCTTCTCAGCTCAGCCGCTCCTTGTGCTCTCTCTCTCTCTGTAACTGCTACTCTCTTCTGCTGCTGCTGCTGCTCCTTATGACTCAGCGGCAGAGCTGCTCGCGTCGCAGCCCGTTTTGAGGGCAATGCATGGGAGCAAAAAATACAAGAATAAAAAGAAGAAAAAAACCACAACGTGCAAAATACAAAGCTTCAACGTGTTTGCTGCTGCAGACTGTGACAAATGCAAAAGTGTGAAGCAACCAAATAAGAAGAAGCAGTAAAAAAATAAAACAGAAAAACAGCTACAAAAAAATACAATTATCCGTATTTGTTCTCCAACTGAATTTTTAGTTTGAATTGCTTAACAGCCGCCAACATTTGTTGCTCTGCTTGTGTTAAATAAACAACTATCTCATTTGTTTATTAACTTTTATTTACGCTTAAAGAGTAAAAGCAAATTTGTGTGCATGTGCGTATGTATATGTGTATGTGTACTTAAGAATTGTGTCAGCCGCATGACCCTCTCCCTCTGCTGCTCCCTCTCCCTCAGTTCGCATCGCTGCCGGCAAAGGCCGGTTAAAGGCAAAAGCTACGATGCTCTTCAGATGCAGCAGCAGCAGCTCTTCTTCTTATTGTTCTTCAAAAGCTCTCTGCGCTCATCAAAGTTTGCATTGTTGTGCTAATTGGGAGCAGCTTAAATTATACTTATTCTATTGTGTTTTGTGTTTTTTTTGCGCTCTTGAAAAATCGATAGTCAGGACTGTTTGCAAGGGTGGGAGGAGGAGAGGGGTGTAGCTTGTTAGTGCTTGCTTGTTGGGTGACACACTCACACACATACATATCTATCACATGTTCCGTTTTTTGATCATTCAATCAGCACACGCATTGCTCACACATGCACACACACACTGGAACATTCAACCTGCCTGCCAATGGCAGCCCTGACACTGACCACAACAACATTCACATACACAGCAGTCAGCGTCTGCAGAGAGATGTGCGCGCGTTTGTGTGTGATAGAGTGCAAGAGACTTCCGCTCTCATCGTTTACCTTTGCTTGTGCCGGGGCCGCTCTGTTTACAATTTAGCGTTTTTTTTGTTTTTATATTTGTGATGTTCTTTCATTTTGCTTGTTCTTTTTATAAACAGCAAAGTTCAGTGGCTGCTAAAAATGCACGCAATCAACCCCCAAACACACAGACACACGAGCAGGATTTAGCGTTGGCCGCTTGGCAGCTGGCCTAAAACATTACAGTGGTTGCTTCATAGTTATCAATACCATGAATAGGAATTTGCCAAAAGAAAAAAACAAAAAAAGAAAGACTGCAAATTAGTAAATATATTTTTGAATATAGTTTGTCTGTTATTAACTTAAAATATTTTTCCACTTAACAGTTGAGGATTTTAAGTTACCACTGTGCATGCAGCGTTCCCTCGCTCTTTCTCTCCCTCTCTCTCTCCCTTACTCGCACACTTTACAACTTGTAACATCATCAAATTGATTTGCTGCCCTGGACAAGAATGAAAAAACACCAACTCAAGGGTTGCAGTTGTTGTTGTTGTTCTGTTTGTTGGCCCCGGAAAATGCACTCGAGCGTTGACTGTAGTTGTAGCTGTTTTACTGCTTCTGCTTCTGCTTCTTCTTCATCGTCTTCTTTTTCTTTTTGCTGCTGCTGTCTGACAAGTTCTGCGTTTTTTCCATGCACTTGGGCCAACAACTATGTTTCTTTTTTGCCTTAACTCCTTCCTCTTACTGCTAAAAAGTTGCCCTCGCTCTTTGGGTCTGGGTCTGGGTGTGTTTTATTTTCCCTCGCCTGAACTCTCGTGTCTGAAGTTCAAGTGCCCGCTTTGCATGCGAGTTGAGGGCGTGCCACGTAAAGAGGTGTTGGGAGATGTGCTTTTTGTTATTGTTATATTTTCCAGCCACGTCCGATTAGCCTAATTGAGCCACACACATTTGTGGCTACTTAGTAGCAACAAAGTTTCACTCCAAATAGATATGACATACCCCTAAAAAAAACCCCGCTAATTATTCCAATGGGTGACTAAATGCTATTTTAAATGTTTCCTTCAATGCGTTACACACTTGACGACATAATTTTAATACCCCAAACATATACTGAATACTCTAAACAATTCCAGATGTGTTTCATCATCATCATCGTCATCAGGGCGCATGTCAATCTATTATCTAATGTGTGGCATCTTCGATAGGCGCAGCGAACACACAACAAACGCAATCAACGCAACTTCAGTCTCCCCAGAAATATTATTAATAAGTCGTTTTCAATTTTTAAAATGTTCAACTTCCAACTAATTTGAGTTCTGCTCAGGCAACGCCTACAAAAAAAAAACGAAAAAGAACGTGTAGTATAGGCCTCTCTGTGAAAGGAAAGCCTCAATTAGACCGCCAACTGACGCTCGTAAACATGAAAATTAAGTGTTCTCAAACTGGGCACCCATTTTAACAATTAGCGGCTAGACAGTTGAAAAGATGAAAGACAAACTGATGATTAGTTCTTGCGTGCTGACTTGTGGTCACTTCTTTTTGAGTAAGAGAGTAGCCCGTCTCCAAAGGAATAAACTGAAATTTGAGTAGGTCGAGCAATAAGAAGAATAAATGTTGCATTTTAGTATGCAACAGAGTTGAAGTTGCAATTTATGAATTATGACTTATGGCCTTGTAGCTGAAATGAGTTGTAGTAAAAGGAATAATCAGAAATCAGAGTAGTCCAACAGCAAGACGGTTGCAGCTTATGAATTATGTTCAGCAACTTGGTAAAAAGAGTGGGCGGTTTGTAAAAGGAATGATTTGCAATGGGAGTACCGAGAGAACCAAGAAGATGGTTGCAAATTATCATTTTTTATTTAGGTAAAAGAGTGGGCAGCTTGTAAAAGGAATAATTAGATCTCAGAGTAGACCAAGAAGCAAGGAGAATATTAGCTTCTTGTCCCCAAGGAACAAGCTTTAATCAATGGATCTCAAAAAGAGCTTAGCAAAGATCTGAAAATATTCGAAGATTGCTGGAATCACAACTCGAATATCTACTTAGAATAATACAAAAGAGTAAAGATGAGAAATTTATTGAAATCTTTTTAATTTCGCTGCTAATTAAACTCGAATATTGTGGAAGGTTAATTAAATTACAATGTAGTATAATTATTTCGAATAGTAGTCAATATTATCATACAAAAAAAAACCAGTTCAAATAAACTCAAACTGAGATATCAATACTAACATGCAAATTATCAGAGCTATTAATGCTTACACACACACACACAACGAAAAGAATTGTTATTAATATTTAACTAGATTATGAGTCAGTTTAGAATTTGACATTCAGCTGGGTCGCAACTGGTAAACTCGATTGGAATTTGAGAAATGAGTTGGGAAAATCATTTTAATTGAACTCGTTTTCAAGTGATATGCAAATTGATGGCTAATTGGACGAACCGCGCAACCCCCCAACCCCACTGTCTGATAACTAATAGCGTGCCCCATTGCCTCAAGGCATGACATAAGCAGCATGGCCATAAAGTAAAATGATCTAATGTGGAGTCACTTGCACAATCAATGCATTTTCAAAAATGATTTCATTTCATTTTTTAAAGCGTAACTAATGCCGTTTATTAATGCCTGTCAGCTTTTGGCGAGACAATTACGACAAATTATTGTTCCCATGCTTGGGGCACCCCCCCTCTAGAATATCGTTTCATATTCCTGTGTTTATATCGTTTTGTGTTCGTTCTAAGCGATGACGTTGTCAAACTTGTTTGTTCGTTTTTCTGCGCTTTTTATCAACGTTTATTGTTTTGTGACGGTTTGTTGTTGTTTTGTTTTTTTAATATACTTTTTTTTGTTAACCCCTTATTGCTGTTATTGTCCATTTCAACTGTCGCTTAATTGACTTTGTCTCGCATTATTCTCTCCCTCTCTGGGAATCACAGGTTTGAGTTCTTTCTCCCTTTGCATTCAACTTTTTGGTGTCCATTGTCCATTGTGTGTTCTACGAGGAATTCACTGAAAATAGACGCCAATCCACTTCACTGCTCCTCTTTGGGGTTTCGCTTTTTTTTTTTAAATAGTTTTGCGGTCTTTGCTACAAGTGCTTTTTTATGGGCTCTCCACGAGCAACGGGCGACATTTAATCGAGATATGAATTATGTGGCATTGCTGCAAGCTGAGTGTGTGTGTGGAGACCCCGGCAATTCCGTCGCTTTATTTGATAAGCAAGGGCTTGAGGAATGCTAAGGCAATGAATTTGTAGTTGATTTGTATTATTGCGTATTTATAGTCTGCATCCATTAAAAATTCCTAAAAGTGGTTAATGAAGTTGCCCAAAAGTGCTTAGCAGAAGGCAGAAAAGGCAGAGTATATATATATTCTTGATCAACATCAAAAGTTGGTTCAATATAGCCAAGTTCGCCCTTAGGAAGAAGCAGTCATTAGAGACTATAAGAGCCAGAGCCTTCAAATTTGAAAAGCAAGTTGTCTTAAGACGTACGCACATTAAGTTTATCGATAACTCAATACAATAAATCAATATCGATACAACTCGATTGACGATAGCAATAAAAGCCACAATTTGAAAGGTGTATCTTTTCCATCTGTATATGCCCTGCCATAATATTGTTTATCTGTAAAATTCATCAACATTAGTTTAGATATCGTAAATTAATATAAAGCACATTAAACAGCAGCAGACACTTAAAGATAGATAAAAGATAATGATTCAAGGTGGCTTCTGGTTCAACTCTCTTAATCAGAACATTTCCGCTTATCTTAAGCTGAAAAGTGAAACGAATCTTTTAACTTGTGCTGCATTTGGCAACAATAGTTTACTTTATTATATACTAGTTCTTAGTAAGTACTGTTAGTTGAACAACTCATTCGATATAAATCTTAAGGATTGTATTTGTATATCCCAAATGTTTGTGCTTTGTAATTTAAATATTTACTCAAATTATTTTAGAATTTCAATGGCATAGTGCTGAAATCAGTCAGAGTCTGAATAAATCGAAACGTTCAAACTGTAAAAATAGCAGCTATTTTTTTGGTTTAGTTTTTGAAATTGAATTTATTTTTTAAAACTACTCGTCGCTGATTTCTTTGGGAATTCGCAAATGTGCTCGAGACAATTTCCAGCATATATATTTTCCAGCGAATTTATTTTTAGCCTAGAATTTGAGCAGAGGTTTGCTGTCTGCTTGTTTTAGTTTCCCTCCCGAGGCTGGCACTCAATCTTTTAATTATATCATATTGGGAATCTCTGCTCTGTCGTCGTCTGTCTTTTGTCGTCTGTCGTCAGGTTCGTCATCAACGCAGCTGGAGGGCAAAACATACAAATCGGAGAATCACGTCTTCGTTTTCGTTTTCATTCTATGCGCTATATTCAAATCTATTTGTGCTCTGCTAATTTGCAATTAAAATGCCCATTCGGATGTTTTTAATTAAGTCTACAATAAATTGTAGATTTAGAGCTTCTGTCCTTATATATATATATATTGTGTGTATGTGTGTGTCAGTATTGTGTTAACTTCAAACGTAAATCATTGTCGAAGGCAACCGCCGCTGGATTTCCAGCACCGATTAGATCACAGTTTTTCGTACTTCTCTCTAGCGCTCTCTCTCTCTCTCTCTCTTGTGTTTTTTTTTCAAAGTTTTCGTCAGGTACAAAAGTTGAGGCCGAACAGTTTGAGTAATTTTATTCTTGAATTTCTTACTGTACAAGTTATCAGTCAACAATTAAATTCATGACTCGCTTATCACTTGATAAGCAGAACAAAACACAAAATTGTATTTTCTCCTTCCTATTATTACAATTATTTTGTTTTTGTTTTGTTTTTTTTTTTTGCTTTTTCAACGATAAGTCTGACAGTGACGGCGACAGCGACGCCGGCGTCCGTCACAGTTTGATGCGCACTCGAGCATGCAGTACCTGTGCAGCAGTTTGACAAGCATTTCAGCGCAAGTGTCAGCCTGTGATTTATTGTTGCTTCTATTGGCTAATCATTTCTTTTGTAAATTTCTAATCTTAAGCTTGCCACTCACGTCTGTTTAGCTTCACCTCCTCCACCTCCTGTTGCCCTCTTTCTGTGCCTTGTTGTGTACAGTTAGAATTTGTTGTTTGTGACAGCCCAAAAGCGTTCACATTGATAAAGAAAAATAGTGGTAGGCGAATGGGCAAAAACAAAAACGCGGCATGACAATTCCCATAAACACAGAAGCACACACGCACACACTCGCATACGTTTACAGTTTGAATGCCAAAAGACATTCAATAATAATACAATTTAGCGGCGATAATTGGCCATCGAGCAGCAAATAGCTGAGAAACAAGATAGAGTGAGGGAGACGGGAATAGGTAGCTCCAGCTTTGCTTGCCGTTAGCTAATAAAACTCTATTTTTTTGTTCCTGTTCGCTTGCTACTTTTTAGCTTATTTGGCCAAAGTCGCGACTGCTGTCTGCCCATTTTTTGTTTGTTGGTCTCTTCATTGCACGCTGCTTCGCGTTGTCTGTCATTTCCGGTATTGCATTGCGCCTGCGCAAATGCTCTCTCAATTTCTGCTGCGCTCTCTCTGTAAAATAAACCGGTCTCATTATGCACTCTCTCGCTCGCTCGTTCTCTCATTGCTGTATTTATTGTGTTGACATTTTGCTGCAGTCACACTCACAGACACTAACACAAGCACACGTACACGTGCACCGTTTTTTTTTCTTTTTTATCAGCAAAACGTAGTTTCCGTTGTTCGTTCGAATTTCATTGATTGTAAATTGCGCGACCGTTTTTCGACATCGAATACGACTTCTGCTGTTGATTTTAGTTTACGTACTTTTATCCATGGCACAGTCACTCTTCAACTGTGCTTATCGCAAAATGCCGTTTTCCGTTTATTATTTTTTATTATTTTAAATTGTGTGGATTGCTGTTGTTGTGGTTGTTGTTGTAGTTGGGTGGCATTGACCCACTGGCAAACAAGAGCGCTTGATAACACAAGTGCCGTCGTTGGTGTTGTTGTTGCTGCGCACATTATATATAAAGTTAGACAGAGGCAGCGATTGTTATTTACCGCGCCGCCTAAAAGTATGCAACGTCCGCAATAATAAAACGCGTTTCAAACTGTAGACGGCAGAAAAAGACATTTGGAAAATACAATAAAAAATAATACAAAAAAATTATTCAAAAAAAACTTAATTTAATATATTTTTTTCTTCTTTTTTTTACAGCCAAGTATTAAATAAAGAACAACATTAATGTTAGCTAAATTATAGTCAAATTTATACTAGTGCCTAAGTAAAAAAGTAGAAAAAACCAACACAAAGCAAAGCTTGACACACACAGAGAGCGACAGAGATAGCAGCAGCAGCAGTCAACTCTTTCGCACACTCGCACACACACACACACACACAATACACACGTAGTGTGGACAAAACGCAACAACGGCTTCCCCTCGAAATTACGTCCGTTCTCGCTCCACGCCGCAATCGCCACATTCGCCGCAACTGTTGGCGACGGTCGGGGTCGGAGTTGGAGTTGGAGTGGGAGTACGGGGGCAGCTGAACGCATCAAACGGATACGGAAGATCAGCATCGGGCTCGGGATCTGCATCGGCATCGGCTTCGTGCCCCTTGTTGCAGCCACGGCATCATCAATCGGAGCAGCAATTGTGCAAACGGAGACGCATCTATGCATCAACGGGGAGCGCTGCCAATATCATGATGGATCGCGAATCCCTTAGCGAATGGGCTAAGGACAAGCCGCTCAGCATTCTGCAGCTGGATCCGGCAGATCGGGCAGTTCTACGTATAGCAGGTGAGTTTCAAGATATACCTATATGATATGATATATTTATTTGATGTGATATATGATATGATCTATACTGCGCTAACTGTTAGTGTATTTATGGGAATTAATTTCTATTGATCTCTGCTGAACATCCTATAAAAATGAATTTTAAATAATACTTTTGGGGAATACATAGTCTTAAATTGGCTTCCAGTCTCCACAACAGTTTCAAGACATTTAATTTTGCATCAAAGGTTTCCAGTCTCCATAACAGTTCCAATAATGCTTTAAATTTGTATCAATAGAACAGAATTTTTTGGTTTATCATTTTAAATTACATTTTCTGTTTTTTTTCCCACCCACTGCCAACAGTTGTGTGTGCCAATTCTTTCGCCAAATATTTAACAACACTCGTAAGCGTACAAAAAAAAAAGAAGAAGCTTAACAGCTCGTTTCCCACACTGGTTCAATGCACCTTTTTTTCAGTCAGTGCTTGTCAAACTGTCTAACGCTGCAGCAGTTTCAGCTCAACTCCATCCATTACGCGACGACATTTTTCCAATACACATTGTGCACCTCTCTCTGCACACGCCCCCCCTCCCGCTGTGCCCCTTCCTTTATGCCGCTCCCAATCCGCTGCGTGTGTGTGTGTGTGTGTGGAAGCTCTTGCATATTATGCGCTAATTCCACGCCTAACGGTTCAGCCTCCGCCTGTCGCTTTTATTCTATTTCTGTGCCGCCAACGGAGTTGCTTACGCAGCCCACAGCAGTTGAGAGATTGTTACACTCCTCCCCTCTCCCTCTACCTAACGTTTTGTATCTAGGCAAGTTTTTTTTGCAACTGCACAACATAAAAATGGAAATTTATGTCGCTGCTGCTGCTGCTACTGCTGCTGCTTTTGTTGAGTGCATTGTTCGGGTTAACAAACAAATATTATTGGCAGCAGTCTAGCTCTATTTTTTTTTTGCCTATTGAGTCTATTGAATGCTTGACAAAAGCACCTCAGGCTACAGACTGGATGCTATTTGTGCCCACTTCCACTCCCACTTGCTTGTGGAATGTATTAAAATGTATTGGAATGCTTGATTGCTTGCTGGCAGCTCCACACTCTCTCCATCTGCTCTCTCTCTCTCTGGAATGCATTAAAATAAATTGGAATTAATGGAATTGCTTGAATTTCTTCACAATTTTAATAGCGTTTATTTAGAGGTATTTGATTTTAGAGAGACAAATTTCGGAAATGCTCTCGAACTTTTCACAGTTTTAACTTTGTCGGAATTCAAGCGATTTTCAAAAATCAGTGTTTTTTAATCATGGTTTTACTTATAGATTAATTCTATATTTATAGTTAGAAATGTTATTTTTAAGTTGATTCCAAGAAATACCACTGAAAACTGAAACAATCTTTTGAACTTAAAATCATTAGAAAAATGGTTTAAAATGTATTATTAAAATCACTTGAATCATTGAATAAAGGCAAATTTGATGTGGGAAGACTGTGCTTGAACATGAGTAAACCGAGTTGATTGAAGACTGGCGACATTTCAAGATCAATTATCGTGGCTAATCCAATCGAGACTGACCTTGAAGCAATTCAATTGTCAGTTTACAACAAAAACTCACTTTTCTCACTTTTTCACTTTCCATAACGCCCACAGAGAATGTTTAAATGTCTGCTATTAAGCCACGCCCACAACGGTAATTGTATTCAATTCCAAATGCGAATATAAAATTCAAGACTTGAGACGCGGCTTGAGACAAGATCTGCAAACGGAAAACGAAAACCAGCTGCAGAAAAATGTTGATTGAGACTGACAGCTGATGCAATTGAGTGTGTGTGTGTGTGTGTGTGTGTTGCACAGACAGACAGAGAGACACCCACGACTGGTTAACGGGGCAGTTGTTGTGCGTAGGTTCGATTTCGACCCGATTCGCATGCGAAAAACAGAAAAGCTGAAAAAAAAAATGATTTATAAAACTTTGTTACGTGTTCGGACAACTTTGAATGTTGCAAAGTTTTGCATTTGATTTCGAGTTTTAATTAGCTCTAAGCCCGTTTACCCACACACAGACACACACACACACACGCACACCAGTTTAAGCTTGTTCATGTAACGGAAAAACTTGGCCACCATTGAACAACAAACAGCAGAAATATCAGTTTTGCCTACTTTTTTTTTTCGGTCGTAACTTTGAGTCAACAACAACATTTCGACAACTCTGCTCAACACACACACACACCCGTAATTTTGCATAGCTAATGAAGTTGGGAATACGCCCTCACATTCCGATTTCTGACTCAGACCCCCCATGCCCAACTCTCCCCCTCATCTTCATCAGCGCGACTCAATTCGATTCAATTTTTTGCTGCTAATAATTTGTTTAAACATCATTTTTTAAAAGCGTTTTAATTTATGCCTACTCTTAATACAGTTTACTCAGTCATTCTAAATAGATTTTTGCTATATCCAGTTTTGGGGGGGCTATTATGATTTCGCCGCGATGTTTGTAACGTATTAAAATATATATATATTCTAGCTCAGTCTATATATAGAAATGTCCGATTGTCCCTCAGTTTGCCCTCAGTTTTAGGGTTAACTTGATACAACTGGGAATATATATCTCTATTGGCTACAGTTATCATATAGCTGCCAACTGGAATCGATCGAAATATGCATTTTTGGTTAAAAAATTGATTGTTTCCAAACTTACATCGAGATCTGAGTACTATATCATATAGCTTACACAGGAACAATCGGCGGAAAGAGGAATTTTGGTATAAATAACTTTTTGTTTAACAACATATCCAAATTTATCCAAAAATCTACAACCATTTGACTCCTATATCATTTGCATATCTTATCTATATCGGGGTTTTTCAATTTATACTGAAATTTAGATGGTCTGCAGTCAGCAAGGGTATCAAATCTGCGGTGTGCCCAAAGTTGATGTTCTTTCTTGTTTTTGTTTTTATAGAGCTTAGCCAGTTTATACAAATAGTTATGTTTTTCACTATTGCTGTCTCTTTCTAGTTATTTATCTTTTGACTACGCCTGCGCAACGATTTCCGATTTTGGTTGCCGGCTCACATCTGTATCTGTATCTTTGGCTATCTTTGGATATCTTAGCGTATTTTTCTATGAGTTGCGTGGGTTGCCATTCTTAACACCTTTTGCTCTAGCCTTGGTTAACCACTCAATTAAATGGCCAATCAACTAAATCTCTCATAATAAGGGTATTTAATAAGTCAATAAACAAAAATTGCTAAAAATTTCTTACATAATTCCGTGTTACGTATTCGATGGATCATTGATCAAATTGACCATTTTTGGCTCTATTCCCAGCAGATTGTATAAGCCTTTATTTTTAGCTGCTGTGCATCACTGTTATCGATAGACTGCCTATCGATTGTTGAGTGACAAACCAATCCCCCTAGATTAGCATTTTTCATTAATAAATTTTCATGACTTGCCTCGACGAGTGTTCGATGCGGAATTTAATTAAGAATGCAACTCACAAGCGACTCGCAACTCGCGACTCGCAACGTGTGCACTGTTTTAATGGCTAATTGGCTTGGCAACAGGCCACCCCAGGCCGGAAGTACAGTGGAGCCTCACTGGCGTTGCTCTGAGCTGTGAATTTTATTGGTTGTTGCCTGCAATTTGTGTGTGATTTTTTTCTTCTCTTTTTGGTTTTTTTTGTGTTGTTTTGCTTTTTGTTGCTTTTCATTTATAGTTTTTGGGGGGGGTTTTTTTTGCAGCTGTGAATTCTTTTTTGTGTTCTTTTCTTTTGCTGCTTGTATTTCTGCTTCTTTTGCTTGTATTTTTTTTTTGCTGTTCTTTTTTATCGTTTTTTGTTGCTGTTGTTTTTTTCGGCATTGCGCTTTTGTTTTGTATCTTGTAGATACGATACGCTACGCCTACTGCTGCGCGCACATAACACGATGTTGTTAATTGAAAACTGATAACTGTGTCTGCCTCCCACCCGCACCTTGCACCGCTACGCCCACCCACCCCAAAAAAAAAAAGCTGAGTCTGTTCTTGCACTTGGCATCTGCTGCTGCTTCTGTGCCGCTTGTGTGTGCGAAGCGAGGGTGGGGAGGGAGGGGGGGAGTAGCACTACTCTTCTCTACTCGATTCATTTATTATTTATTTTTGTTGACTGCTGATTTTCAGTTGCTGTTTTTTTTTGTGTTTGATTTCGTTTTTTTGTTGTTTTTGTGGTTTTTTAATTGTCATTATGTATGCGTGTCGTTTCGACCGTATCGATGGGGCGTGTTGTCAAATCTACACACAGTATGTGTGTGTGTGTGTTGGTATCTCTAATTAGTTTTCAATTCAATTTGCATTTGGTTTGTTGCTTATCTGCGCTCTCCGCCTGAAATTATGACAATTTTAAGTGCTTGTTTTGAGTTTAATTTGAATTTAACGACTTAGTCGGACATTCCAAAATAATAAGAATAGAAATACCTACATAAATCGACAACATTAATGATCTTCCCTCTTGTCGACTAACTTAATGTGCATTGCTTTCATAATTAGTCATGCAGTCAGTCTGGCAGTCAGTCTCGCAGTCAGTCAGCCAAGTCGTATTTCTCTCAACTGAAGGTCAACTTATTTCTATTTCTATTTTCTACTTACGGTTTCCATCATCAATATTTACCATATTTAGAGATATCTTTCATATCTCTTGTTGTCTACGCTTTTTTTTATCTGTTCTTGCCCCAAGGCTGCATAAGAAAACTCAAACATATGGAAGAGCTCCCAGCATTTTGTGACTCATTAAGATAAGCAATTTTGTGTGTCAATTTGTCAACTCCAAAAAACCAACAAAACACAAAACATAAAACAGTTTTTGACTGTTGGCTATGTGTCAATGGGGATATGCCAAAAATATATGTGTGTATGTGTGTGTGTGTGTCTGTTGATCAAAAGCCAGTTGCCGCCTTCAAATCAAGATAGTACAAGATTTGCGCTGGGAGGGACTGAGAGTATGGGACTAGCTAATGATCTGTAATTGAAACCATAAAAGCATAAAAAGATATATAAAATAATTATTATAGATAATAATAATATCTGTATAGCTTTGGTATATATTTAAATAATATTGACAAACTTTTGGATTGCACAATTTAGTTACTTGAAAATGATCAAATACCATTTTGGTTTCGGTTCCAGTTCTGTTTCTCGAGTTTCTCGTCATTCATTTCAGTTGACGATTTCCGCTCCGTATTGATTCCTTATCGTTGAATGTTGACTTTCGGTTCCGGCTCTGATATTTCTAGCATTCCAGTATATTTTGCAAATGGGATTCTTATGAATTTTTCCCAGAATTCCCAGAAAAACTTTAACAATTTTAATTAATTTCAATTGAAATTTGAATGCAAACAAAATTTATTGGCTAAGGTTTGTATTTTGGGGATGTGCTTAGAGTGTAAAGATCTTGAGCAGTTAGCAGACTTATTCAACTGAATTTTAGGATTATATATATATATATATATATAGTTTCGTCAATTAATGTTTGGTTTTAGGTATATATTCTTTTTGTATATACATTTTGTGTATTCATTCAAATATTCGAGTTTCATGGTTAACAGATATCAGAGAAGTTCCTCCCTTTGCTGATTCCCACAACCGCATGCCCCGTTTTGCTTTTTACAGGGTATAAGTACCGAAATTAATGAAAATATGTACAAAAAAAAAACAATCAAACAAATTTCATTTGCGTTGCATGGCAAATAAATAATAAAAACAATTTACAAGTACACAAATATTTAATTACGCTACTAATTGCCAGTGACGCCGACAACAATCATGCCACGAGGTCAAGAGACTATAACTCCCCGTCCTCCCCCATCCGCCCAGCTCCTCCCAACTCCTACACACTCCACATGCCGTATGTCAGAAATTGTGCAATGCGTTTTTTGAGGCTGTCAAGTGTCACAATAAAAATAACTACAACAATAATACAAATAATTCCACCTAGCACAAGTGTTTTTAGCATTTTTTTCTCTGTTTTTTATCTGTTTTTTTCTCTTTTTTATCTGTTTTTTTCTGTTTTTTATTTATTTTGAATTTTGAGCTGTGGCCCGCCCACAACTTCAAATGAGAGAATTGCAATGAGATCAG
Organism: Drosophila imparisetae; assembly: GCA_035042265.1. Classification (NCBI taxonomy): domain Eukaryota; kingdom Metazoa; phylum Arthropoda; class Insecta; order Diptera; family Drosophilidae; genus Drosophila; species Drosophila imparisetae. The sequence goes on along the minus strand of JAWNLP010000145.1, from coordinate 1,414,233 downwards.
CGCTTGGGATTCACTCGCTGACCAACAATTCCTAAATTGTGCCAAAACTGCAACAACAACAACAACAACAACCAATAAGCGATTAAAATATCATTTTTCGTGTTTTTTATAATTTGGTTATTGAGTTATTTATGGACTGTTATACATATCACAGCTGTCCTCCATTTGTTCAGCCTGTGTGTGGTGTGGTGTGTGTGGGAGGTTGTTCATGTTCATGCTGTCCATGTCCATGACGTCACTGCTGAAACTGGCTTGCAAAACAAGTTGGCCTTTTCGACAACAAAGCCAACAACAATCGCGCAAATCATTTAAATGACATTACACGCAAATAAAAATAGCGTAAACAAGTGCGATTGTCATATAATTACAAAGCTGGGGAATTGAACGACTAAGTGATACCCTAGAAATTAAGGGGAGAGAGAGGAGTTCAGTCAGTTGAAGACGTGGAGTAGAAATCAGCGCTTGAAGGGCTGAGCAAGTTTTGGAGTAGGACCAAATTGAGCTTGGGGCGAATAAGGATTGGCAGAAGATCGACTGCGGGATACCCTAGAAGTGAGAGTTAGCAGTGAGTAAGAAAAGAGAGGGAGATGTGTTAAAAAGAAGACTTGACCTGGGGGAAATTAGGTCTGGCAGAAGAAGGACTTATACTCTAAGATATCCTCTAAAACTTAGAGGGTCAGGTCTAAGAAGTATTTACAGGAAGAAACTGGCAAGGGAATTATAAATAGGAATCCTGGATATCCATGATAATCCCCAATATTTCTTAAGAATGAAAAAATAGTTGAGTACTTTGCAAGATACTCTGAAAACACAGTTAACTTAAACCAATCAAGTCAAGACACAGTTGCCCTCTAAATCCCAATAGAGTTGTTCCATATTTCTTTAGCTTTTATAATCTTAACTTGATCCCTCTCTCTATGCTTGATCTTATTTTTAATCTATAATCATTAATTCTTGTTGCATTTTAGTACACCCAGAGATTTCATAGCTGTCCAAATTTTAATTATACAATTTTAATTTTATTCCAATTAATTTCACAAAAGTTTCAACTTTTTAATGCTTGTGGAGTGCATTGAATAAATAAATGAGAAAAAACCAAAAAACCAACTTTGAATTGCTAATGTGGAAGCCGTGCAAGACGTGTCTATCCCCCCAAAAAAAACTTTAGCATTTAATCAATCAAAGTCTTTAATTAATGAACTCACGCTCAATATACGCTCACGTAGCCAATTCTCAGCCACGTAATTTTTACCGATGTAATACACCCCATTTTGTTCCTACGTAAAAATTACGTCGCGACGCCGACGCCTACAACACGAAACCTGTCCAAAGGCTGGGTGTATGACGTGTGTGTGTGTGTGTGTCTCTACTGGTAGCTAATGCTCCGATAGGGGTTTCATGGTAGGGGTCGTGGTCGGGGTCGTGTTTGGGGTTGGGTGTTTGTGTTCGGTGTCTGTCACTGGGTCATTTAGTGTTGTGTGTTTGGAGACCGAAAGTAAAACAAAACTCGCCGTTTGTGTTTTACATGAAAATGCCATTGTTTTATGTTTGTCTTTCTCTCACCTCTCTCACTCTTTATCTCTCTCTTTCTGCGCCTTTGTTTGAACCTCTTTTGTATAACATTCATTGCACTCAGACTGGGATTCACTGCCACATTTCGACACATATTTTTGCGTATTTTTCGGCATTGTTTCGAAATGTTTGAGTGCATATTGAACAATCACCTTAACAATAACTGCAGTAATGTCTCCATTTCCAGTTTTAAGCACATGACTAATAAGTGAATAACTGAGCTGAGTGTCTGTCTGACTGTCTGTCTGTCTGTGTGTCTGACTGATAAATGTGTAGATAGTCATTCAGTAGATTTGCCAACCGGCATTTTTTGTTGCTGTACGGAAAATTGTGTCTGGGCTTATGAGTTGGGTCGGGTCTGGTGTTGAGTCTTTGGCTGGTTTTGTCATGAGACGGATGTGGCTCGGTGACAGGCGTCATTCTTGAGCTGGCCTGGGCGTCAGCGTGGGCAGCTTGTAATAGATGGCAATCATCATGGCTTGCTTAGCTGTGTTAGCTTCATTAATAGCATATTGCTCAATAGCGTTGAGTTGCAAAATGTTTGCGCAAAATGAGTAGCTAGAAATACGCTCCTGAGTGTTATTCATTTAATGAATTGAGCAATTGGTTTTTACAATGAAAGAATGGTTTTTATTATTATATATTGCATAAATACATGTGATGCACTCAACTCACTTCTAGAGTCATAAGCACGTATTGAGAACAGGCAACAATCATGGATAATGGGCTATCAAAACACTCATGTTAGTTCGTGAATACTGTATATTGGAGAATTGGAGAGCTTAAAAGTTAAAGTTTTAGATTCTGAGAATTAAAGAATGTAGTTTTATTTTTATCAAATACTTACTCAAATTCTGAAAGACTCACTAATCGTTTGAGTTATGTATTTATTGATTATTGCCAAGTGCTTTGCATGTTATACAACTTCTCGTCGAGTGAATTGAGAACAGCCAACACTCATGCGTGCAAATCATGAATAATGGCCACTCGTGAGTGGCACTTGCCTTTATTCAGTACACCACAAAGCTTAAATAATTTATCAAGCGTTCATCCTTGCCGCTGACCTTGCATGGCATACAAAAACACAAAGTTGGCTGCAAAAAAAAAATCAAACTTTGAATTAAATTGCCAGGCGGTGATTTTAACACCCCCGCAAACTGCTGCTGGAATTTGCCTTGGTTTATATTGGCGTTCAACTCTTGGCGTGCCTGAAGGCAATAAGCAATCAGCTGGCAATTAAACGTGGCCAATTGGAAATCAGGTTGAACGATTTGCTTCTTTCCGCGCAATTACTAATTACAATTATTGAAATTTTGCGTAAGCGCGCCAAAGCCCGTTTTTCAACACCCACACATAAAAACACACGCACACACACACAGACAGACGCCCAAGAGTGCAGGTCGCAATCTGAAAATCGCACTTGTATTGATTGAGGCCGGCCACTTGAACAGAAGAAGAAGAGCGAGAGAGTGAGAGAGCGGGCAAGAATCACTCGAGTGCATAGGCATGCAAATGAATGAAAGGCAGAGCTTAAGACAATCACACGACAAAAACAGATACACGATACACACACATACACTTAAGCTCCGGGCATTAAGCCTACTCAATTTGCACTCGTATTTGGCGTTGGCTTAGTCACGAGTCCCAAGGCTCTGGCGACCCGACTGACTCACAGATCAATTCGGCAATATTTGGCCAGTGCCAAAAAAATAAAAACATTAATTTCAGGCATGCATTTCCGTTAATTAGAACACACAGCTGCGTGTCTGTGTGTGTGAAACTCATCTCAACTTTCCATTTTGATTGCTATTGCACTCACACGCACATTAAGCACACTTGCATTTAGCGATGGCAGCGGCGCTGGGCAAAGTGCTTTACGCACACGCAATGTGACGACTTTGACTTCCAGTGCGCTCAGCTGTTTTCTGCCAGCCTCGCTCTCTCGCGCTCTCTCTCTCGCTCTCTGCCGCTCTCTCTCTCGCCTTCTGCGTTCGTTTGCTCTTTTTCTTTTTGTTTGGCTGCTCTGTTGATGACTTGTTAATCTTTGCATTTCTACATTTTTATGGATTCCTTTACTATTTTTAGTTGTTGTTGTTGCTGTTCGCTTTTAGCTGCTTATGTTTATAAACACAAAATGAGAGCGCCAAATAGTTCTTTCAACCGCATTATAATTTGGTTTTGGTCAGTGTGCTTGTAATACACACAAACAAAAATGTAGTAGCGTTCCAGTGTTTACCATTTGCCGAACTTAATTTCCATTCTATTTTCGTGCACTTGCCATAAGGAAGTAAGGAGTGTGCGTGTGTGTGTTAGAAGAGTACGACCTGGAAACTGAAACTGCCACTAGTCGCAGCTGTCAAAACTTTTGCGCTGCGCATCATTTTTTTTATCTTTTTTTTTGAGTCTGTTTCTTTTGACATCAGCTATTAGCTCGGTCAGCGTTCGAGCCAAATTAGGGCTTTTTGTTTATTAACGGCCATGACCATTAGCGGTTTATTTTCTCTTCTTTTTTATTTTTCTACATTTCTTACGTATATTTCTATTTCTTTTTTTTGCAAGCCCACATGCTTCAGCGCAGATTTGAACTATAAGCGGCTTCCTCTCGCTCCCGCAGTTGCCGCGATTAAAGACCCGCAGCAACAGAAAAAAAATACATCTCTTGACCAAATACATACAGTGGCGGACACCTTATTGTAAGCAGTGGCAAAGAAAAAAAGTAATTGGCTGCCATAAGCTAACCATTCATTATTTTTCAGAAATTCCAAAGACCGATGGTAGGTACATATATTACCCACCAAAATTATTATATGTCCCCAATACACTGGGGTTTCCCCACCCGCAAGGTAGAGTTATGTAATAAAAAAGTACCCTATTTTGAGGGGACAACTTATTTTGAGCAGGTACATTGTGGACACCTGGGTGCCATAAAACCCGGATTTTTTACCTAAAGTTGAGTATTTTTGGTATAAATACATCAATACTTCGTAGTCAGTTTAGTTTTATCCTGCATCTCGGGTGCAATAAGCCAATATGGACTATGGACAATCAGACTACCATTGCACAACGGAAACTCATCCTGGAATACTTCAATAACGGATATTCATATCGCCAAATAGCTGAAATAGTCAGTCTGAGCAACTCAACTGTGTATAACATCATTCGGCGCTTCGTCGACGCAAATCGGATTAAGGGCAAGGGCAGAAAGGCACCAAATTGGATTTTCACCGAAGAGGAGGAGCGAAGGATCATCAGGAAAATAAGGGGAAATCCCAAGCTATCGGCTCCAAAAGTAGCTCAACATGTGCAGGATGAAATGGGGAAAAAGTGCTGTGTGGAAACTGTGTGCAAGTTTCTGCGCAAACATGACTTTAATGCCCGAGTAACCACGGAAGAATATTATTATAAGCGTGAAAAATATAGGGACTTGGATGAAGTTCACCAAAACCCACTTGGACAAGGATTTTGAGTTCTGGAACACAGTCATATTTGCATATGAGTCCAAATTCACCATTTTTGACTCGGACGGACGGAATTGTGTGTGGCGACAGTCCAATACTGACCTGAATCCCAAATACGTAAAAACAACAGTCAAGCATGGTAGAGGAAGTTACATGGCATGGGTATGTATCTCGTCAGCCGGATTCGGGAATTTTGTGATTTTTGAAACAACAATGGACAAGAATGTGTACTTCAACATACTAAAAGAAAATTTAGTCCAAACTGCCGAGAAGCTTGGAATCCGAGCTACTTTCCGGTTCAACCAGGACAACGATCCCAGGCATAAGGCCAAGATAGTACAGTCCTGGGTCATGAGGAACTGCCCCCACATGATAATTCCACCGGCCCAGTCTCCAGATTTAAATGTCATTGAGAATTTGTGGGCTGTGCTGGAAAATAACATCCGCCAGCACAGCATATCCAGCAAAGAAGACCTCAAAACTGCTCTGCGGGATGAGTGGAGCAGAATCAGCCCAGAAGCTACCAGGAAGCTGGTATCTTCCATGAATAATAGGTTAAGGGAAGTGATTAAGGCTAAAGGATATCATACTAAGTATTAACATCCTTATTTAAGTTTTTATAATGCAAATATATTATTTTATTTATACTGTTCCAAATAAGTTGTCCCCTCAAAATAGGGTACTTTTTTACATAACTCTACCTAGCGGGTGGGGAAACCCCAGTGTATTGGGGTCATATATCAATTTTGGTGGGTAATATATGTACCTACCATCGGTCTTTGGAATTTCTGAAAAATAATGAATGGTTAGCTTATGGCAGCCAATTACTTTTTTTCTTTGCCACTGCTTACAATAAGGTGTCCGCCACTGTATGTGGCATATATTTTTTTTTTTTAGCTTGAGTGAGTTTCTTATGGGTCGGTCATTCATACATGTCTAGCTCACACTAACACTCGCATTCTCTCGCGCTCTTGCTCACGCACTCAAAAAAGAGTTAAGCTCTGGCTCTCTCCCACGATCATGCTCAGCCCACACACACACATACACGCGTGCGAGTCTAAGAGAGTGAGTGTGAGAGAGAGAGCGCGCGTGAGTGCTACACCTGCCCTGTCGCCAGCTTACGCATACAAGCAAACACACACATACACATACACATGCATGTTTGCCTGCCTGCACTGAGCACCCCATTCAAAATCGTTGCTTGCGCTCCGTTCGCGTTCTCAGTCCAATTTGAACAACGATACCGAGCGGTTGGCGTTCTCTCTCCTCTGCAAGCAAAATTTGTTATTTCGTTTTTGAGTGCCTTAAAAACACAGCAGTAAACCAGAAACAACAACAGCACTTTTGTAAATTTCTGCTGCCAGCGCGCAGTCGTTTTTCTAACTTGGCCCTAAGCAGCAGCAGCAGCAACGAGAACGCGGCTAAAAAAAAAATAATTGTCGTGTGTGAGTGAAAAAAAATTGTGCAAAAATTTCTGCACAGCTAAAGAAGGAAATTAAAAAGCGTAATAATTCTAACAAACGCTTATATAAAATTAATAGTGTGTTTATCTAAAGTGCGTTAATAACAAAACAAAACTATAATTTAGTGACTCAAGCTTATTGATTAAATGGAAACCATAGAATTTATTTTTGCCTGTTGCTTATCAGTCAAAAAGGGATTGCAAATTTGTGCGAGCTTCTCTTCTCTTTCACTCTCCCTCGCTGCTCCGTGGGGAATACTTGTTGCAGCTGTATTTGTTCCGCTTGCGCCTGTGTGTGTTTGCCTATGTGCATGTGTGTGTGTGCATTTTTCAAATATTTGCCAAACTCAAGAAACTTCTTTGCCTTTGCTTTTTTGTTTTTTTTTGTGTGTTTTGTTTGCCATTTATGTTGTTTGCCTGGCTTTTCATTCAATAACCAGTTTTTGGGTTTTTTTTTTCGTATGTGTGCGCTCTTTTTTTTGTATTTCTTTAATTTTCTTTATTTTATTTTATTTTTTGGGCGCTGCTTTTGAGCTGCCTTCGTTTAATTTTCGATTCTTATGCGCCTGCGTGCACCACGCACATTTTGTAGCTGTTCGTATTACTTACAACTCATTTGTTTTCCAGTGGAATTGCGCCGCAAATTAGTCATGCCAGACAGCAAAAAAAATGTCTCACAACTCTCAACTGTAGTCCGTCTACCTGTGTGCACTTTTCACATTTCTTGCTGGCAACATTCTTCAGCTCCTTCCACATGCCAGGCATAGCTTTATGATTCTCTCTCTCTGGCGCTCTGTCTCGCTCACTGGAAGAATGCGGCGCACAAATTGAGCGCTTAGAATATCAAACTTGAGCTTAGACTTTTAAGCTTGGAAAAGGCAATACACAGACACATGTGCATTGGGTGTGTAAGGTGGGCAACAGCAGCAGCAGCAACATGTGAGGGGACACAGAAATAACTGTGCCACACAGTGTTGGAAAAAGTGTAATGGAAATGAGTGATGTGAAAAGTAAACAAGCAACATTTTTTTTATGAATTATTGTGTGAAATTTTGCATGTGAATGAAAAACTACAAACAAATCAAAACAAAAGCCACAAAATAAAAAACGAGGAAAAAATGTAACAAGTGAAAACGGACAAAACTGTGAAGAAAGCGACCAATTAAATGAGCAACAACATTGAAAATATTACCAAATGAAAAATCAGCGAATTATGCAAATCGAATTGCCCAAAAAAAAAACAGCACAAAATGAATAATAATCATATGCAATTGGCAGAAAATTGAGTAAAAGTGCAATGCAAAACGTATTTGTTTTGTTACACGCCCCTCGCTTCAATTGCTGAGAAAACTACTATAACAAAAAAAATAAAAATAGTAATACAATGCACAATAACAAATAGCAGCAATAAACAAATTGAAAGAAAGAAGAAAATAGCAACAAGAGAGAAATTCAAAAAGATATTTATTTGTACAAGTATCTGTGTATCTGTATCTTTGTCTGTGTGTTGAGGCTACTCTGTGACTCGTATCTAATCAGCGCGACAGCTTGTCTCATTGGTGGCCAGCTGCGTGTTGCGTGTTCATACTATTATTTATTATTTATACATACATATACATATTTATTTATTTATTGTGGAAGTTGTCAGGGCAAGTTGAAAGTAAGAAAGCCCCGCAGCTGCCACTGCGGCTGACCTCATGCAACTGAGAATGCAAACAACAACAAAAAAAAAAACGAGGCAAGTAAAGCAAGCAAGGCAAGCAGCAAGCACCAAAGAAATTCCACTCGTAAGCAGCCAAAAATAACAAAGTGAGATACTCAACTCAGACACGGAGTACAGAGTTTTGTCGCAAATGAAAGTACAATTTCTTATAGTGTCATTGTTGAGATATTTTTTTTGAACAAAAAAAAAAGTCAGCGACAGGAGACAAACAATTTAGATCATTGCTCGCTTTTACTTGCGCTTTTTTGTAGCTGTATCTGTATCTGTATCTGTGGCTCTGCATCTATCTATCATGTCAGCGAGGCAGCTGCGCTGTCTTGATTTCAATTTATCTTTATAATTTTCAATTGCGCCCTGAATCCCATCCCCTGAGCCATAGACTGCAGCTAAAACTTGCGCCCTTCACATAACCTTAAAGGGTAGGCCAATTGTCAGCTCGTTAAATACATTTCAAGGATAAAAGATTCACTTTATGCATAAATTTAAGTCTGGCTGAGCACCGACTGTTGAAAAACCAAAAACTAGTTAGACTGAATGAGTATTGCCTTAAAGCTCTAATTATATTAGTCGACAGACAAAACAGTTTTTATTTAAAAATACATTCAACATTTCTGAATGAATTACTGTAAAATATTCAGTCTGGATAATCACTGAATGCTAATAGACCAAAAAGTAATCAGCTTAAGCTTAAGGTAACTTTTAAGGCTCAGCTCTACATAGTTTATTATAGTACAATTTAAAAGAATTTTAAAAGCAATTTGATATTATCTCTCCATAAAAAATGTTTTGTGGTATATTAGCAAAGTAATTTAATATTTTAAATGAATTTTTCTATTACATTTGCGAAACTTTAAGGAAACTACTTGAAAGACTAGCAACTTGAGGGTATTTTAACATCTGCTTGTCATTTTAGGCCACTTAAACTTTGTTCTGCTATTTGAAGGGTATTTAAACTTCAATCTGCTGATTTGCTTCTTTTTTTAATTTATTTTTATCAATTGTCTGTAGTTTTGTCGGTAGACAGTTCAAGAGCCGGACGACAAAATGCAGAAACAGCAAGAGTCATTCGTTCGTCTGTCACTTGCAAAAAACACTCTCAGATACAGATACAGATGCAGATACGAAAAAAGATACACACACACACACATATGTACACATAGAGAGATAAATATGCAAAAGATACAGGAGTGATACGCAAAGGCAACTGCGTGACCGGCGGCTCAGATTTTGGCTCTCGGCCAATTGGAACAAAATGCCGGCAACACAGAGCGAAAGACAGAGAGACAGAGTGGGAGAGAGAGAGAGAGAGGGGGAGAAAGAGAGGGGGAGAAAGAGAGGGATAGAGAGTGCGAGAGAGATTCGCAAATAGACTTCCTCAACACGAAAACGGGCAACAAACTTTTGCACTATGTTTTTATTTAGCTATTGCACTTGGTTTCTATTCTAAACTGTTTTTTTTTTTGTTTTATCTGCAATTCGATTCGATGATTTCACGTTCAAGTACGCTGAGTCATTTGGCTAATTTGCATTGGTTTCTTTTGTTCGCTGCAGAGCAGCAGCTAATCGTCTCCAGGTCCAAGCTGCAGCCTTTCCCCATTTTGCTGCTCGTTCGTCAATCAGAGCAATAAAAATAAAATCACAAAGTGCCATCCACAAAAAAAAGTAACTTAAAATAAAATATAAACTCCAACAAAACGTGCTAAAAATAATAATACAAAATACGCGAAAGCGAAAGCGATTTCCAAGTGTGCCAGAGTTGAGTGTGTTGTGCGCATTTCATGACAACGCAAGATGACATCGCATTCCTATTATAAGGATCGTCTCGGCTTCGATCCCAATGATTTGCAGCATGAGGCAACAAATGCGGCAGCAGTCAGTCAACACCACCAACAACAACACAGCACCAATTCGATGAAACGGAACAGCTCGAGGCAGACGCATCACCATCACCAGAGCTATCATCATGCCACAACAACAACGAGCGGCAGCTCAGCCGCATCGCCGGCACGAATCTCTGTCTCGCCGGGTGGCAACGGTTCCCTCGACTATCATCAGGTGCAGCGGGAGCAACGCGATCGTGAACTCTATGCAAATGGCCATAGCCACAGCAGCAGCCCACATCATCATCAGCAGCAGCAACAGCAGCAGCAGCAGCATCATCATCAGGCGGCACATCGTCATGGTTCGCATGGATTGATCGAGGCTAGTCCGGCGGCCAAGAAGGCCAAACACTCGTCAACGCAGTCGCAGCCGCAGGGCGGTTACGAGGATGCGTTGACGCAGTTTAAAGGTACCATGTCCATTTGGGATCATTTTATTGAAGATTGGGATATCATGCGTAAGTCGGCAATGGTTCAGATTTTCAACTATCGTTCGTTCCCTCGTTCGTTGTTTGCCGTTATCCGTTAATTGGCTACTCGTTGGCTTGCTTGTGAATAGCTCCTGTATTCTCTATTTGTTCAACTAACAAAACCTTTAAAATCCGCTACTTGTTATTCGCTACTCCTTATATTGCGAATTGTTACCCACTACTCGTCACTTGTTTCTGATTCAACTTAAAAAATATATGAGTACTGGCCAATTGTTACTCGCTACTAGTGACTTGCTACTCGTTCCCTCGCCAATAGCTAGCAAGAGCTACTAATCGTTACCAGCAAATTGTCCCTTTCCACAGATCTTTTGGCTGTCATTTTAATAAAAAGGCTTATAATAATTTTGGCTCATTACTCGTTTGCCCCTTAACCCTCACTCGTTACTTATTATCCGCTGCTTGTGCGCAGTTTGCTTTAACTAATAGCTTCCAGCTTGTTTCGCCAGTTGTTCTTCCTACTAAACAAATGATGCCGCCCGCGGAAATGATTTGCATTTTGGCAAATGCTTAGCAAAATCTTGATTAAAAAATTCAGCTTGCATAATTCTAATTCTAATTATGTGATTAAGTGATACGCTCTATAGCTTTTAGCAGCTGTGTACCAATCAGAGTTCAAGGTCGCAGCTTACTCATAAATTATTATACTTAATATATATCTTATGAATATGCGCATGCGAAGTGTAAACGATTTGACAACTTTCTGTTTATGAAAGCACTTTGATTGAGCGACCCTGACCATGAATATTGATGAACATTTAACACGCCCGTCCAAAAGAGTGGATAGCCAAAAACCGAACCCATGTTTACCGCAAACATTTCACCACCTTAAGTTTATGCTTTATATAGGTGTCTCATTCGTCGTCGTCATCGTCCGACTCAGAGTCAGAGTCATAGTCAGTCCCCTCTGAGCTGGCCACGGCATGCAAAGTTATGTCAATATTAATTTAACGTTGCTTCAGCACCAAAAATATTTCTTCCAGTTCTTGTTTTTCTCTCCTTTTTTTTTGGCAAGCGTAAATATTAGAAAACTGGTTACTGACAGCGTTTCTTTGAGTTGTTTTCGTTCTTTTTGCGGTGTGTTGGTCAACCCCAACAAAAAAATACGTAAGAAAGTTGTAAGGGAGAAAACTCAACTGGGCAAACACCCTAGATTTAGCTATTAAATATGAAATATTAGTTATATATCAGGGATTACTATATGTATCTGTATGCCTTTTGCTGTAGGTAATCGATTTCTATCGATATATCGATTACTTATGCTATACGAGCACTTATATTTCAATTTTAAAGTCTGCAGCTTTTATGATTTCTGAGAGCGTATTCTTCATACATCGACTATTGATGATGATCAAGAATATAAATACTTAATAGGCTCAGAGATACAGAGATACTGATCTGCCTGTTGCATGCTTCTGCACAGCTTCAATGTACCCTTCTGTTGTAGGGCATACAAAGTCAACTACAAACTTCGGCAATTAGCCGACTCGTCTCACACAAATTAGTCGATGTTCCTCGAATTTCGTGTGAGTCTCAAATATATTTCATAAATAAATAACCATGTTTGCGCACAAAACATAAACCAGTTTTCTAATTTTCTAATTTACGATAAAAAAAAAAACAAAAACAAAACAAACAGTTTAACGAGATTTTTATGTTGATTTGTTTATTAATTTGACTTGTGCGCAAAGCTGACATGCAAAATGCGACTCACATGTGGCTGGTCTTAGGCCTTTTTTGCCTAATGTGTTAATGGGGAGGCGGCGCCTTGCTTTATACTTTGATAAATGCATTTAAAATGCCTTTTGCAAATTCCACTGTTATTGAACCGAACTTTGAGCTCATCAAGCACTATAATGTGTATATATATAGGCCATATATCGATGTGTCTATATGTGTATAAATACTTCTGACCGAGTCGCTTTGTTATTTTATCAAAAACAAATCACCTAAGTCTATAATTTGTTTTCTTTTGTCTAAGACTTGCAGATACCCCGCAATCTATAGAAATTCTTTGATTTATATTTATATATATGATATATTATTGATAAAGATTTGTTAGTTGTTTATATGCGTTAAAAGAAAACCCACGCCAGTTGTTACATAAACACTCAACTTTATTATACCCCGTTCCGTCATAAACATTCATACTATTTACAGAGTATTAATGAGAATACAATTTTTCGTCGTATTTATAGGCACTTGTATAATGAACTAAACTGGCCGAAACGTGCGCTTATCACAACACCAGTAGAAAGTCAACTAATCACGAGTGTTTACCAAATTGCCACCATTATTATTATATTATTTTGTATATTATAATCATTGTTGCTTTTGTTGTTATTGTTGTTGTGGTCAATCAACGTCCTTCGCTTTAGTTTGGCGCTGACATTGAAGTGCGCTAATCAAAAAGAGCGACGACACAATGCAAAAATAAACATTAACGAACTTCAAATATATACATCTGTATATATATATATATATGTATTGGTGTATGAAGAGCTAACAGCAACAACAGTAAAAGAGAAATAGCAACAACGAAATACGTTAACAGCAAAATACGTTAACAGCAAACATTTAATCGTGGAAACGAATTCAACTTAGAACGTGACATCATCACGCGCTCACTAACAGCAGATAGCATTTGTAGCTGTGTGTGTGAGAGATACACACACACACATGCACATTTGTACACCTTTTTGTGTGTTGTCCAAATTGAAGTGAACTTTTTAAATTTATTAACTATGATATGCTGAGCAGCGTTGTGTGTGGCGCTCTTATAATTGATAAACTGTATGTGAATGAGGAAACCTAGCACCAAACGGGTGCAGCAAGTTTGGATACTATAATCTCAATCGGGAACTGGAAATCTCTGTGACTACTCGTCACGAAATGTAGATCAAGTTTGTGGCACATTTTGTATATTTCCCACAGACACATCCGTTTCGACCGCTAAAAACTGCACATGTTGTAAAAATACTAGTGAAATTTGATATACCTCTAGTTAAGCATCCGTAATTATCATAATAGTCACATTAATTAGATGGGATTTATGCCAGAAACTAGTTCATATCGATTGGGCGCGTGAGAAGGCATTATACGAATATTATTATTGGCGGCATGTAAATGCGCGAGAGGAATGTGGGCATAATTAAGAACACCCTGAAGCTGGGTTGGAAAGTGTTTACCAATCGATAATTATCGATATAAGGCGCTCTTGGTGGTAAACGGAAAGTTTTGAACAGTTTCGAGCTAAGAATTCATTAGCCACTGTTTGCCAAATAACTCAATTGCATACTCAAGCCCCCCATAGGCGTGGTTAAAATTTAATACTAATCGATAACAATCAATGAATATCGTTTATTGTTATTTTTTCTACTGGCATATTACTGAGAATTTAACAGGCTGCGATAATAATCCCAACTCAACTGCACAATCACAGACAATTATATAGAAATAACGCTGAATGGATTTGCCAGCTGTGGATGAATGAATGAATGCTTAATTAGGGAGCGGGGTGAATAGCAAGCGGGGGAGGAGGCTGTTGTTGGTAACAGATATTTTTGCACATTTGTATATCTTGTGAGTCATTAACAGATTAAGTAGAACTTTAGCTTAAGCTGCTGCTGGGTATTATTTTTTAGTCAGCAATATTCACACAAAGAGAATGAGTGAGAGAGAGAGCGAGAGAGAGACAGAGAGTAAAGTTGTTGACTCTCTTTTGAGTTTGATTTTCTCACTTCTACTCACACTCTGCTTTTGTTCTTTATCGAGAGTTTTGCTGTGTACATGTAAAGCAAAAACAAAAGTCTTCTTTTTTTTTCATTTTACCCTTTTTTGTTTTGCTTTTGTGTTTCGGTTTCGCAGCACCGTTTTTATTTGCCCTGCACTTCAATTTATCGTGTTTATTAACCGTAAAACTTCATTTACAACTATTAGCATTACTATATGTACCTTAACCACTCGACTTGATATCAGTCAACTGGGCGCTGAACTCTTCCGTTCCACATGCTATTTATTCTTGTGTTTTTTATGGATTTACAGCGTGCTTTGTTATGCCCAACCAGCTATCGCTAAATTCATGCCTATATTCGATTAGATTTGGCGACTTGGCAAGATTTACGTTGTTTATATGATTGATCTGATGTATTGAACTGAACTAAATATAAACTATGTGTCAAGACTATGTTAGCAAAAAGTTCACATTTTTCCATTTAGTTTGCCCACATACTTTTTCTTATATATTCAAGTGCATTTTCAGTTCATTAAAGTAGAATATTCAATGCCGAGATATATTCATATACTCGTACGATTGATTTAGGGGCAAAACTATGATCAAAAAGCCCTGGCTTTTTAAATTCAGTCGAGTTTTGACGAAGTTATGGCATTTTGAAGTTTCGACCTGTGCCCAGATACCGATTTTCAGGCTATAATTTTTACTTGTCTTCCGGGCCAAAATCTCGTTTTCAACTTTGAATGTACGATTGATTTAGGGGCAAAACTATGATCAAAAAGCCCTGGATTTTTAAATTCAGTCGAGTTTTGACGAAGTTATGGCATTTTGAAGTTTCGACCTATGCCCATATATCGATCTATCGATTTTCAGGCTAGAATTTTCACTTGTCTTCCGGCCCAAAATCTCGTTTTCAACTTTGAATGTACGATTGATTTAGGGGCAAAACTATGATCAAAAAGCCCTGGCTTTTTAAATTCAGTCGAGTTTTGACGAAGTTATGGAATTTTGAAGTTTCGACCTGTGCCCAGATACCGATTTTCAGGCTATAATTTTTACTTGTCTTCCGGCCCAAAATCTCGTTTTCAACTTTGAATGTACTCTTATAATCATATATAATAATCATCAATGTAATGATTTCACCTTCATATGAATAAATGATTTACATGCTTATTCCCTTTTAGCATATAAATCCGATTAGATTTGAATGATGAGTCATCTAACATGCGTTTGATATGAAATTGAGATACCCTATGTATTAGTCTCAGTCGAAACAGTTAATACTCGATTAGATTCGTGTTGCCAGAAACTATTGATGGACTATTGATGTGCTTGGCACTAATTGCACTTCGGCTTAAAGCGCTTAAAACGTGTAAAACTAATCAATGTTAATATGAAAACACAACTAGCCCTGCTAACGGGTTTTGTTCGGAGCACTATTATCTATAGATAGGGCAGCTGCTATAACCGTTCTCTGCGGGTTGGTCAACTGCGCGTTTGTTTATAAATCAAGTCATAACTTATCAGATTGCTGGGCCTTATCGGACCTTGGCCAAAGTCAGTGCTTGAAGCTCCGAGATTTATTTAGACAATTGACATGTTTACAAAACTAATTACGTAGCAACAACTTAAGTGAATTGTTCAATTAAAGCAGCAACAACAATTACAACAAATAATAGCCACAAACGGGCTAATTAAAAGTTTAGGCCATAATTCAGCGCCCACGCTTTAAATACCCCGCATATGATTATTATAGATATATGAATTTGATATTGATTCGTATTTAGATATTTTTTTGTTGTTGTTTTGTTTTCAAAGTAGGCGTCTAATTCTTGCATAAATTATTTATGTTTGATGCCAGCAGCAATTTTTGGTTGATGTCGTCAGCGCCTGCAGTTTAGATCATATCATATCAAGAATTGGCGATAGCTTATATATATATATATTGTTAAAGTGTTTTTCTATTGAATGACTTAACAGTTGCATGAATCCTAACCGTCAAAAAAATAAATAAAAAACAATTTGCATAACTTTTATTATAGCTTAGTGTTTTAATATACATAAACCTTTCTCGTTTCACGCTGCTTTAGACGAACGCGATGCCATTCAAAAGAAGACTTTCACAAAATGGGTTAACAAACATCTTAAAAAGGTGAGTGCATAACAAATCCCAAAGATATCATCATCATCATTATCATTATCATTATAATCATCATCATCCACACCATATCATTATCAACATTACCTTAACTGGTTCAGTGCTCCATTAAAACCGCTCCAAAACTGCCCACACGAATGAACCTAGTCTTTGTTTAGGATATATTTAACGCTCTACTATTAAACGATTTCACTAAATTCAAACATCATATATATATTTTTTGAAATACATGCAGCATTGGAAGTATGCCAAGGTATTGTTTCTATATAGTGCAGCTTTTGTACTTTCTTTATATATCTTCGATTTCTTACAACTCTTATTGAATTTACAGACTTATACCATGCTACATGTTTGTGTTACCACAAATGGTATACCCTGTTGTACACAGTCTGTAAGTTTCCAATGCAATCTGTGTATATTAATGTTGTGCATAACTTTTTTTTTATATTTTTATTGCGGCAATTTTGAATTATTATATTTTCATTTTTTTTTGTAATATCTTTGCATATTTTGAGGCAATGTTTGTTTTCTTTCGCTGTTGTGTTGTTTTTTTCTTCCACTAAATGCACTCGCCCACTAACTACTTTTTACTCGTTGTAATCGTTGTGAACACCAACTAAACACCCTTGCATGTCACATAACCTTACAACTTTTACTTTGAATCTGTCGTCTAACTTGTTTTTTTGTTTGTTTCTTTTTGCTTTTCCGCAACACAGGCCAATCGACGTGTTGTGGATTTATTTGAGGATTTGCGCGATGGTCACAATTTGCTTTCACTCTTGGAGGTGCTATCTGGCGAACACCTGGTAAGTGTTGTTAAACTCAATGTCAAACTCAAACTCGATTTAAGCAACACTCGATCAACATGAACATCCTGTCCAAAACTTGACTCGTTTCCTTTTTCCCCAAATAGCCACGAGAGAAGGGTAAAATGCGTTTCCATATGCTGCAGAACGCACAAATGGCGCTCGATTTTTTGCGCTACAAGAAAATCAAATTGGTCAACATACGTGCCGAAGATATTGTGGATGGTAATCCCAAGCTGACGCTCGGTTTAATCTGGACAATTATATTGCATTTCCAGGTAAGTGAACTAGTTTTATTTATATTGCCTTTTACAATTGTTGTTAGAGATAAACATAAATGGAGCACGTTGGTATTAAATGTGAGCGGTATCAAGTACTCGTTACAAATAGTAATCGTGAAAAGCTCTCGTTATAAAAGAAATACGTTTCCGTTATTTGGATTACTCGTTATAAGTGTCATGACAAATACACTTACTCGTTACTTGCTTACTCGCTACAACTACTTGAAAATAGTTATATTTAGGCGTTGTAAATGTTTAAGTTTGAAAAGAACGAGCAGAAAGTTCATGTTACATAGGCTTACTTGAAGTATTCGTTACAGTTAATCGTTAATTTACATACTCGCCCCTTGGGCTACTCGTTACTTGCCCTACTCGTTATTTTCCCTGCTCGTTACTCCACTTACTCGCTACAACTGAGTTGAAGAACTACTCGATACTCTCATTTATACGCTGCAACTGTTGATTTTTGTATAAGTGGAGCAAGTATTGGTCATCCGTAGGCAGTTCCACGAAATGTTGCTCAACATGGGACGACACTTTCAAAGTCAGCAGCGGGGCAGCGACGCATCGCCCACACACACACACACACAACGAACAATTGGGCGAACAAACAGTTGGAGTCCGTCTGAATGAAGGTGACCCTCAAATTGGCCGCCCAATTCGTGAGATCGTTAACAAAAATGTTCACACACAACCAAGAAAACAAAAACAAAAAACATTCGTTTTCATTTGGGCGTTTTTAGCTGTTGTTGTTGTTGTTGTTGTTGCTGTTGTTGCTGTTGTTGTTGTTGCTGTTATAGTTTCGCCATCGATTCAACAACTGCAGCTCAATTCAGTTAAGTTCAGTTTAGTTCAGCCCACACACACACCCGATTTCGATTACTTGTTTCATGTGTTCATTCAGTTTCATTTAGTGTATGTTTCATTTCAATGTTTGATTGTGGCCAAGCGATTCATTTGGAGCCACATCTACTCCTACCCAACAGCAGCAGCAGCTGCTATTTTTACAGCCTCTCTGGCTCTGCTGTTGTTGACTTATTTTGGCGAACGCGGCGCTGCCTTAAAAGGCAGCCAGTTTACCTTCTCTTCACCACCACCACCACCAGCAGCAGCGGCAGCACCATCGCCAAACGTTGACTGACACACATAACCAAGTCCAAGTAGCTGCTACAGTTCGTCAACTGATTGTTGTTGTTGTTGTTGTTATTGTCCACAAGGCCGCCACAGATCAGGCACTTGGCCACTTGGCCACTTGATTGCGGGCCACCTACACAGTCGGGTAATAAATAAACAGCAACAACAACAAAACTTGAACAACACTTAAAAAGGTTCCCGGCTGGATAAACAGAATGTTGTGCTCCTCGGCATAATGAAGTTGTTCAAGTTATAGCATAGATTTATTGACAATTTTATCTGATTTATATTCAATGAAAATTTTAATAGATGCGCTCGACACAAAAAATGAAGTCGTACGATCAACAATCAATCTGATATTTCATTTAACAGTTTTTGTCTACTAATTGTCGCCCCTGAGCACTTGAATTTTGATTAATGTAATCAATCAAAATTGGAAAACTTTATGAAAATGTTGAAAAAGTTGTAAATGATAACAAATCTATCGGAAGCACCTCTTCAAATCAGTTATAATACTTTTGCTGCTGTGAATCCCACAAAAATTCGGAGAAATTCAGATAATTTACATGAATAAAATTGATTTGCATAATGGAAGACATATAATTGAGAGGTCTGACTAATTTTTATGGCTTAACAAACGGGATTTTAATAGGCAGCTAAAAGCTGCTTCAAACAAAACTACTTTGTTTGCTTCTCCAAGTAATTTAAAATTCAACTTCAACTTTAAGTTAGTGCTGCTTAGCTTGCCATAAATCCCTTTTTAATTACTTATATTTATGTATTTATTTAATTACTTTTGAATGTGTTTTCAACTTGGCAATTTTCATATTTTCCATATGGCTTTTGCCATATCGCAAAAGTTTGCTGTTTAAAAATAAATCGCTCGCTGGATTTGTCATTATTGTGTGATATCAGTTGGCATATTGAAGAGGAGTTGCAGCTTGTAGAGAAGTTGCAGCTTGCAGAGGAGCTGTTCGCTTAGTCATCATCCATCGATTGTTTGTCATGTTGCATATTTCCGCACTGCGTTCGTCTCCAAGTCTGGCTGCCAGTCTTCGTCTTCGTCTCAGTCTCAATCGTAATGTGTGTCAACCAACAACAACAGCAGCAGCAGTTGAAACTAGATGCAATTTAAAACTCGGGTATTTCGTAATTTGTGACGGCGCATGCCGCACAATGTTGTTGTTGTTGTTGTAAGTGCAACAGCGTTGCTCGTTCGGCGAGGCGGCTCGGATTGATCGATGGCGCGCATAAATGCTCAATGATGCTGCCAGTCAGCCGCGATGGCAGCAAAAGCAACAACAGCAACAACAACAACGACCATGAGAGGCAACAACAGTTGTTGTTGTTGCTGCTGCTGCTGCTGCAAAACGGCGGCTGATTCAATTGAGGCAAAACGAATTGTAAATCACTTGACAATGTGAAACTCAATCGCGCGTCATTTACTGTTTATGTTATTTATTATTTCTTGCTGCCTCGCTCCACGCTCCACGCTCCTCGCTCCACCCCATTAGTCGTGATCCAAGGATTTATGTATATTGCCATGCCTGCCTGTGTTGCGGGTGTCTCTCTCTCTCTCTCCCTCCATCTCTTTCCCACCTTTCTGTATCTTTGTATCTGTATTCGCTGCTGCTGATGTCATTTGTTTGTTTCGTTCATTTCGCTTTTTTGTTTGTTTTGTACGCAATGATGCAAATTTGTGATCGCGACTTAAAAGGATATTTCTTTTTCTTGCCGTTTGCTTATTATATTCGCATACGAATGCACACCCTACAGCACCAAAAATGGCTAAGCAACAAAGCCGAAAAAGAAGGGTGTAATCAAGTGTTGTGCTTGTAAGGAGTGGAGTTAGTTGGATAGTTCGTTAAGGCCACAAATTGATGTGACCATGTTTCCCATATCTCTCTTCATGTATCAATCACTCATTGAGGGCATAAATTTAGGCAGTTGAAATTGAAATATGTGGCATTAGCTTAATATTTATCTATCTGAACTTAAAACTATAGTTTTGTAACTTGAAATTTGAACAGAACTCGACAACTTTGACAGCTGTAACTCCCAAATCTGATAGGCGTGTTCACAAATGCCAAAACCCGGTCTTGTTTTATTTATATATCGCATTAAGTATGCTGCTCACAGCTGCGATTCAAATCAATTGCAAAAAACACACATTAAACGCAAATTAAGAACACTTTTTAGCGTTTTTTTGTTGAGATTTTAATCTATTTGGTGTGCAATTTAGCATATTTAAATTTGAACACAATTGTGTCTCTGGGCGACTTTGTTCAGCATCTCGTTTGGAGATCCCGCTTCGAATCAATTTCAATTATGACATAATGCCTGTTTATACGCCAATTGCATAAATATGCGCATTGTTATTCATTTGTTATTGGGTGTGTTGTGTATTAAATTCAATTAAATGGCGCATTTTTTAGGTCAATGTGCATACAACAACAAACTGAGATAAAAAAAATGGCAACATTTAATTCCCAATCAGAGGCGATGCCAATAAATTGCCAGCAATTTGCCAACGGCAGCCGGTGGCGGTTTTGTTTGTAACGCTGCTTAGCTATAATTAAGTTATAAATTCTACAGTAAAAACTAATCGCAGTGATCTATGAAACACCCCCCAAAGCAGCCGGGGGGTTGGGTGTGGGCAGAGGCAGAAGAGGAGCTTAACTTCAGCGTGTTTTTTCTTTTTTTTGTTTGCCAATTTGTGACAGGCTTGTTGCCTTGACTTTAAGCGCGCCTGGCTTACTTCCGGCAACTGGAGATATTTAGCTGTTGTTAAGCTGTGCGCTCAATTGTTCAAATTGAGCACAACAAAAAATGCATAAATTAATGCCACAAGCTGCCGACAGTGCAGCGTGTCGGACTAAAAGATACCCTAGAGAAAACTTGTACTTAAAGTTCAATAAGGAAGCTGCTTAGGCTAGCAGTTATATACGACTACTCCACTTTGTCATACCCCTTATCCACCTTTTTATAGGGTATTGACAAGTGCCGCTTGCCAACCTGTGAAATGAATGTCGAATTGCGCCTGATAAACGTTTTTATTGTAAGTTGCGGCTAATTTTACACAAGCGCAATTTTGCACATTATTCAACGCCTCGTTTTGGCTCAAGTGTTTCTTTGTTGTTGTTGTCTTTGCCTTTGTATCCGACAGATACAGATGCGGCTGCTATATTTGGTCAGATTACCATAAAAAAATGTGTGTGTGCGAACAACGAGACAGCAGCCGAGAGTTGCCCAGGCGTTAATTAAACAGCTTCCCAATCTCTTTCTCGCTGTCTCATTCGACACACACACACACACAAGGCAAAGAAAGCATCTGACAGATACTTTTTATTTTTGCACATCACCCACAGCTTCAGCTAAGGCTATACACAAAATTCTCACGTCATCAGCCTGGCAGCCAGCTTGAAAGCCATTTGGTATTTTGATTTATTATAAGACGACGCGGTATTTGTTACAATAAAGTCAATGACAGCCAATTCTAACCTTCAAAGCAGGTGGAAATAATGAGCAATACAATGAAAAAATGAGAGAAAAAAAACAGAATTATTTCTCGACGAACATAAAACACAAAAAATGTGTTCATGTTTTGCCCTCTTCTGTTCATGACATCAGCCATATAGCTCTTTATAGCTGGCTGACCCGTCTCGTCAAAAAAGTGTCGCGTACTAAGACAAAAAAATACCTTAAAAACGAAAGACTTCAACGCAAGCAACGAACTTGCCAGCTGAACCAGAACCAGAACTACGTTGAAAAATGCACTTAAGCGTCCAAATTTATGACACTGATGACGGAATTTTGCTTATGTGCAGCGTGGGCAGCTGCTTAAAATATCGAAAATCTATATATATATATGTATATATATACATTTAGCTCTTCATAAAATCTTTGAATGTTTTGCCATTTGGCCATTTCATTAATAAATCGAGCTGGCTTTGCTGCTTTTGCACAAATATGGCTCGAATGGTTGATTGGAGTCATTCATTCAATACAATCAATACGCTCAATACACACACATTACTGGCCAGTTTAGACAGCGAGGCGCAACCACGCAAAAGCAACAGAAACGTATAAAAAAAAAATTCCGCATTTTCGTATGCAAATGCTGAGCTAGCCATATAAGCAAAGATCAGTTTAGATCAATACTACTTACATGCGGCTCGAACGTGTCTCAATTCACATATAATTAATATGAATGAACAACAATTTCAGCCAGATTTCTCGTCACATCTCAAGTACGTATCGCTGATTACAGCACACACACACACACACACACACACAAGCTCCTCTCTATATTCTACATACATATGTTTAATTTATAATTTTATAGTATGGCTGACGAGCCCACACGCTGCTTTGACAGCGACAGTAAAAGCGGCCAGGAATGCTACATATTTGGCGAGCCAAATCAGTCGACTCGCCTCCTGCCCACACACTGCTCTGCTAACAGCAGTCACATAACACGTATTCTCAAAGGCTAAGGTACTAAATTAGTAGGTTCACATTCAGATTGAACAGCAGTTTCATATACAAATGCTATAATGTTGTAAATTCTGCAGTTACACTTGGAGAAAAATGTTGATCTGTCTAAAGCATGTATATGCCCTTCTCTTACTCACTTTAGGCTGTTTATGCTTGGCATTTAGATTCTATGTTAGGGATTGTTGGAATTTATATTCGTTGGAGAAGTTTACAAACCATAATTTTTATTAAAACTGCACCGATTTTGATAAGCGGTGTTTTTGATGAAAACTGCATTTCAATTTGAAAACTGTACTTTCGATTAAAGTTTAAAATATTCTTAAAACTTCTTAACTACTTCAACACTGAATCGATTTTCGAAAGCAATAGCTTTTTGTGAATGGCTGGGCCTCTGGAACAATACTCAAAATTCATGTCATAAAAACTCAGATCAACAATTAATCGATTCTTAAAAACATTAAATATTTGTTCACAACTTGATCTGTCGATGAATACTATATCTCAAAAATAATGCACATTAGTTAAAGTACATAAGAATAATTTCATCATTTTCTGATTCGTTTAATTTGTTTTCCCCCTTTTGCCTAAATGGAAATCACCACAGATTTGTTTCGCATTGGGTTACGAGCTGATTGGAATAGTGCTTGGGGTTGGGATTGGCGTCGTGTGCGTGCTGTTTTGTGGGGTTTAGGGATCTAATTGCAGTAGAATTGAGAGGCGCTACTGTTTGGATGAGCTATCAACGCTAGTGTTTTAAGCTATTTTGTTTAGCCACCACAAACAGAACGAAACACGTTCCAGCCAAGTGCGAAACGTAGCTCAAATTACCACACAAATTACAAATTAAATAGACAATGAACAGTTGTTTACAACTGCGCTTGCATCATGTAATTATTAATAAAAAACTCTGTCAAGAACTTGCTGCTCTCCAATTAGATTTGAGATGTAACAACAAAGTAACAACTGCAATTTATTAGCTATTGGCAAACAACTGCTGACTTATTATGTTTGCCTGGTAAATAAATATATATTTATGTATATATCTGTATAATTGTAGTTGTTTAGATAGAGTCGTACTACGGGACAGTTGTAGTTACCTTTTAGCCATATAGGGCTGCAACATGTATCATGCTAATTAGCTCATGCTTGGCAACAAATCGTATGTGATTTGACTGACTTCCTATCTGTCTGTTGTTACCTGTCTGTCTGTCTGTCTGCTACGTGTAGGGTTATAGCCATGTAGCTACATAAATCAATCGCTACGGCATTTCCCGTCTATGCAAGGGATACATTTTATGGCGATTTCAACACCCACTCTCGCCGCAATGACACTTTCTAGTCGCCATATATGATGCCAAATTGCGGTGACAGTTTGTCTTACCATATTCAGATCGCGCTAAAGCGTTTAGAATATGCCGCGAACGCGTTTTAATTGCTGCACTTGCAAATGCATTTCAGCCTTAAATTTATCGCAATTTTTTTTTGTAGTTTGATTGTAAAACATTCTGTAAAATCATTTGTCACTTTGACTGAGCTTCCATTGTTCATTTTGATTTGTTTTAGACTGCTTTGAAGTACTAAAAAATTAAATTAAATATGTTTACTAATTTGTTATATTTAGTACATTTAAATGACAATTTTACTTGTAGTGGTTTGTTGTGGTCCGTCTCTCTGCAGGCTGATGGCTTGTTCATTACTTGTGGCTAAAGCACTTAACATTATCTTAAGCCATTTGTTTAGGAATTACAGCTCACTTAAGGGGCGGCATTTATTACCAATTTATAACACTAATTAAATACCCAGGCAAAAGTTAGCTTTCAAGAACTAAAAACGCAGTTGAAAGACTTGAAAAGTAACCGTTTGGTATGGGTTTGACTACGCATTAGGCATCAATTATATAATCTTATTTGAATAAAAAGATACTTAAGCAATTTATGCTAAGTTTAGTTACTTTTTCCCAGCTGTTGTCTCACGTGTACTACACGATTTTGAGTAGCACCTAAAAAATAGCCAATTTGGCATAAATCTCCATTGTTGCCTTTTTGAGATTTGGCTAGAAATGAAAATTTCCCAGCAATTTGTGTTCGTATTGTGGCCTGGCTTGTGTAACCTGTAAAAGTAATGGTCGCCTTTGTTGTGGTCTGACTATCTTTTCTGTGGCTCTTTTTGTTTTTGGGTCACTTCATGGGTTTTTCGTTTGGGCCAGCTTTGGTTTTGGCCTGTCCAGCTGTGTAATGACTTATTCGTGATATGTTATGAGCAACAAATTCAAATTGCTTTGCTTAATTTCGTTTTTTTTTTCCTTTTGTTATTTTGATTATTTTGGTTTTGTTGTGAGATTCGCGATACGGAAAATGTCGTTTGGGGTCAGGCAACTGAATGTGCGATGTCGCTGCTAATTAGTTGGCCAGATGGTCTCCGATTACAAGGCAACTTGACCCACTGTGCGTAAACTTTTAAATCGCAAAACTTGTTGTTCTTTCTGGTTTCTATTTCTCTGTTTGTTGCTGGCTATTGCTTATTGTTATTATGAGCATTCTATGGCTTTGTGTGTGGTGTTTATTTCTGGCAACAAAGTACCAACAACAACAAAAAAAACCGACTACCTCATGGCGTTCCAAGATGACGCAGTCATCTGAATGGTTTTATACGTTTTTTTATGCTTTTGGCTCTTTAAAAGGTGAGGAGAAGCCAAACAGACACATTGGTAGCAAAATATGTTGAATCTGCGCAACAAATAACAACAGCAGCAGCAAACTTTAAAGTTAAGGCGCCACAAAACTTGTGTAACTCTTGAGTTGCTGTTGTTGTTGTTGTTGTTGTTGTTGTTCTTGTTGTGGTCGATAGGAATTTCGAGTCATTAGATTTAAATTGTAGGCTTATAGACTGCGAAGCGAATCCAGTTTAAAGTTATGATTCGCAATCAAACTGAGAAATGCTAATTACAATCGTATTTTGATTTTATGAAAATTTAAATGAATATTTTTGATGCTGCAAAGACGGATTAAGCCATAAAAAAAATAAGTTAATTGTGAAATATGTCGTTATTTGGGATTTGATCATTTTTGTAGACAAATTTCAAGGAAGTTTTCAATATTCCACATGCATAATAATAATAATTAATAGTTCATTTCGAATACATTTCATTTTGAATAGCAGTAAATATATAGCTCACTTATAAGCATTGATTTATTTCCCTATTTACCAAATTGTGAGTTGGCAATAAGTGCCAGAAGAATGCATGCAAATGTTGTGCTTATTTCAGCAGCAAAGTTATTCAAGCATCTGCTCAAGAATTTATGCTATAGATTAAAGATTAAGCTGAAGCGCGGGAGTTTATCGCTGTCCAAAAAGTGTTGAGGAATCTAAACTCTTTTCAAGGGCAACTGCTGGTTGAGCATTTTGGAGCTGTTCTTGTTGATTACACTTTTTTTTTTGTTTTTTTTTTATTTTTTTTTTTTGTTTTTTTTTTTTGTTTTATTGCTCTTGCAACCTTAACTTTGTGTGTGTAAGTTGTTGTTGTGCGTTGGCAGCTGTTGTTGCTGTTCTTGCGGCGCTGCGTTGGCGTAGGCGTTGGTTGCCATGGTTGTCACACAAACACACACACACACGCATACAGGTGTTGTTGTTGCCTGTAAATATACAAATACGTCATGCGGTAGGAGCGCAGAGCTCGTCGAAGTCAGCTATCCATAACGGGGTTGGCTGCTGGCAGCGACGTTAACGTCGACGTTAACAGCAACAGCCACACACACACATCAGTGGCACACACATACACTTACACACACGCATTGCGGAGCTGTCAGCACGATCGCAATTTCAATTCCAAAATATTTGTGTATATATATATATTGTTAAGCTTTGCTTTTGGCTTTTCGTACGCCAACGCGCCGGTTCGTGTTTTGTGCCAATTCCATTTTGTTTCGGTTTTCTTGCTGCTGTTGTTGTTGTTGTTCTCTTTCTGCTTTTCTATTCTCGCCACCTGACGCTGGCTGCGCTGCCGTCAACACACCTGGCCAAAGCCAACACTTTAAGCGTTTTAACTTGGCCCGATCGCGTTTAGTCGTTGTCGAGTCGCCGCACACATTTGTTGTCAGTGCCCCGCCGTCGCATGTATCTTTAAGCTCTCTAAATATATATATATATATATATATATAAATATATACATTTGTATCTAGTTACATTTACAGTTGTATCAATTTGTTACATATTAATAACTAATTGTGCCCCCAAGCCCAGCAGAGCAGGGCTCAGTTAGCACATTCAACTCGATTTGCGGCGTGCTTCGCTCATTGTAAAAATAATACTAAAACAAATTCAAAATTACGCGCGAGAAACAAAAACAGATTCAAATGAGAACAGGAATATAAATAAACAATGTATACATTAAAAATGCAACAATAAATTAAAATACAATTAAAATAAATCTCAATACAAAACTCGGCAAAAAAAAGAAGAAGAAAAATACCATTTTATATAATATAAACATCACTTAAAACGTACAACAATTCGAAAGTCAAATCAGATCAATAAAATACAGCCAATAAAAATGGCTAATAGATAAATAACAACAACAACAACAGCAGCAACAACATCATCATCAACAAGATGTAGAAACTCTTTTTGCATGATGTCAGCCACATTGCGAAGTCGTTCTTCAATTCCCAATTCCATTTCGATTTCAATTTCAATTTGGGATTTATATCTGGCGCTGTTCCTTAAGAGGCACTCATAATAATAATGAATGCGGTTGCAGCAGTATCGTTATTCTTGATTTATTAAATGCCGCCAATATCAATTGATTTCAATCTCGAATGCAATTGAATTCAATTTTCTTTCAATTAAGATTCGTTTTCATACAGAGAAAAAAAAGATGTATGACGAACACATTTGTATGCGGATCTCAAGTGTTGTTTGTTGTTGTTGTCGTTGTTGTTGTTTGGCCAACAAGCTGTAATAAAGTGTTGCTGTAATAGCTGTAAAAATAATGACGTGCATAGTGCTATATATATCTATATCTATATATACTCATCAAACCCCCGCCGAGTTTTTTGCGCTTCTCCACTTTTTTTGTTTCTGGTTCAGCGATCTGTAAAAAGAGTAGCATTCTAGCTTTTTTTCTGTTGAGCTGTCTGTCATATATTTGTAGCTACAATTTTTAAAGTGCTTTTGGCATTTTTTGTGTTTTTTTTTTGCTTTATTCGAATTGAATTTATGTGCTGTCATTACGATAAACACAATGCAAATTTGCCTAAACGACTCTTGGCTGTCGTCGACTTCAAACGGTAGCCCAGTCAGCCCAAATAGGCAACAGCTGCTGTTTTGTTTTGGCTGCTTTGGCTGCTGTTGCCCGTCCGCTTTAGAGCCATTGAAAATGTCAAGCTATTAACGCCTCTTAGTCTCGCCTCCGCAGACACTTAAAGCCGCAGCCATAGTTTAATAAAAGCCAACATTTTTGCTTGTGCAGCTTTTTAATAATGTTGCAATTAGCATTTTGAGGCATGTGTGTGAGTGTGTGTGTGTGGGGAGTTGCCTGTAGGTGACGGCCAAGTCACGCATCTGCGCAGGCGTCACCTTTCAATGATATATCTTAACGGGTGGGCGCACATTTTGGCCAAAACAACTAGCTTGTTATTGCTGTACTTGTTGTTGTTGTTCTTGTTGTTGTTGTATTTCAGCTTGATCTTGAGCCATTAAGATTAGATTTCATTTAGTAAAAAAAAATCATTGATTGTACTTTTAGCAGCTGGCTTTTGCTATCATATCAAGCGGCCTTGCTTATCATGAACTTAGACAAAAAATGAAATTGATTGTTTCAAATCTGATGTTGACTTCGAAACAAATCTCGTTTGTCTGTCAATTTTTTTGACATTTTCTTAAGTGAACAAATAACATTTCTATTCCATCATTTTTGACAGACTCTCTATAGTGTGTAACTCTGTGTGTGTGTGTGTGTGTGTGTGTGTTCCATTCCAAAGCGTTTCCCAAAAGCAAAACCAAATTAGTTGGCTTCACAATTAACTTTGTTGTTGTTGTGGTTTGTGCCCCGCGGCGGGCTTTGCTGGGCTGCTGTGCACAGTAACTTTTAGTTATGGTTGTTTTTTGTGCAAAAAAAAAAAATAAATTAAATGGAGAAACATTAAAGAAAGCTGTTGTTGAGCTCAACGAATAGGAGATGCTCTAGTCTTAAGTTTATTACTGATAGATGAGTATATATATTAGAGTTTGATCATAAACTTCTAAGATCTAGAATAGTTCTCATAGACATTGAAACTTCTTTGTATATCAAGGTTTTTGGTCTTAAGCTTCTATGTGAGTGTGATTTTAAAAGTTTTCTAAGATAGTTCTTATGTGAGCTACTTCCTCTTTGCGCATAAATACTTCACTCAAATTCTTTGTTTGGCTTTTCAAAAATTTTCAAGTCTTAAAGCAAATTAACAAAGCCCACAACCAGAGTACAAGAGCCCCAAAGGACAGGTAGACAATCTCGTTTGCCCATTTACTTGAATGAATAATTATGTGAATGACTTAACCAAAATAATACACTGAGTATACATAGATATATATATATATATATATATATATAAGTATATATATATTTATATTTCTCATCCTACAAATTGTTACACTTTTCATGGCAGAATTCTAATTCCTTATGTTAGAGTATAGCAAAAAAAAAAAATGCCAAAGAGCGCTAGACAATTGGACAGACAGACAGTCGGCTTTATAGTTGGTTTGCTTGGATAATTATGTGTACGTACAAGACATAAATAATTCGCTCATCAGCAGCAGCAGCAGCAACAACAACAACAAGAATACCCCTACAATTCTTTGGTTCTCGCTGTGGTAGTAGTGGCAGCCACAAGAGCAAGACATCCGGTACTGTTGTTGTAGTTGCTGTTGTTGGTGTTTGCCGCTGGTTTTCGGCCGGCTTTTGACTTAATTAAACGCAAATTGCGATGCCGGCAAACTCAAATTGTCTGTGAGCACGACAAGTGCGGCAAGGGGGGAAGTGGGCGAGGAGAAGGCGAGAAAACCGGGGCGTATTTTGCGATTTAAACAATTAAAATGGTTTTTTTTAAATCACGCACAATAATAGCACACACACACACACAAACACACATATAGAATTTCGAATAAACGCGCACAAGAAACGAAACGAACAAAAATATTAATAATAAGACAAATAAGTGAATTAAAAACGAAACGATTACAAATCCAACGATAAATCAACGATAACGATAACAGGCTGGCGCCCCTAAAACGCAGCAGGAACCATGCACTCCAGCACCAGCTCGCAGTCGACCCTGAAGCGCACTCAGCAGCTGGTTAGGCAACAGAATGGCTCCCAGCCCTACGTCAGCGGTGGCACCGAAATAGTGCACACCTCCCGCGGACCCCCGATCACGACGAATATTGATGACTCTGGTCTGCGCTATCGTCAGGAGACGAAACGGGAGCGCACCGTTGAGGCTGTCATCACGGATTATCCGGGCGTGGCGCCAGTCGGCACCCTTCCACACGAACGTAGCCACATTGAGCGAACCGTTACCTTCCAGGATGCAGTGGGGGGCAGTGGCAGTCGGCGTGTTACCTCCGATAGTCGCGCTCTGGTGCCCTCCTCGGCGCCAGTTGGCCTCAGTTCTAGCAGCTATCAGCAGGTGACGCGCAATAAGCGCATCTCCACCGAGGTGCTTGGCTCGAGTGTGGAGAGCACGAAGACATCGCAACGTGCTCCCAACGGACATCGTCGTGTCACCACGCATATTGTGCGCAAAGTGACCACGCTGAGCCGCGCCGAGGAGAATCAACAGCCGGCGGAGGATCTGTTGCCGCCGGCCAAAATGATACGCAGCTCCGAGCTGGAGTATCGACGCGCCTTACCGCCACCGACCATTGAGTCTAGCGTGCAGCGCAGAGAGGTAAAATAAGGAGTGCGAGTCCTGAAAGAGATTACTAAAAGAGTTGTAAAGGATTAGATCTAGAAGGAAAAGAGAAATGTATTTATTAACTAAGTTTGCGATTAATCCCGATATAGTTTTGTGGATTGGGCTTACTTCTTTATAAAAACATTCAATACCCCAAGAAAAACTTGCTCCATTTATGCCTTGCGATAAACTATTATTTAAATGCATATAATTATAGACATTTCCAACATTTAATTATTTTCTCTCTGCCTTTTACCCGATCAGATCTCCGATATTGTTGTTGGCAAAGAGGACAACGTATCCGCACGTGAGGCATTGTTGCGCTGGGCGCGCCGCTCTACGGCTCGGTATCCGGGCGTGCGTGTCAATGATTTTACATCATCGTGGAGGGATGGTTTGGCCTTCTCGGCATTGGTGCATCGCAACCGACCGGACTTGCTTGACTGGCGAAAGGCAAGGAACGATCGGCCGTTGGATCGTCTCGAGACGGCATTCCACATTGTCGAGAAGGAGTATGGTGTAACGCGTCTATTGGACCCAGAGGGTAAGATTTCCTTATCAAAATTGTAAAGAGTTAGCTTATCCATTCCCTGCATTCCCCTTCTCACAGATGTGGACACAAATGAGCCGGATGAGAAATCGCTGATTACGTACATCTCATCGCTGTACGATGTGTTCCCGGAGCCACCATCCATCCATCCACTGTTCGACATGGAGTCACAGCGTCGCGTTCATGAATATCGCGATTTGGCCCAACAGTTCATCTACTGGTGTCGCGAGAAGACAGCCTATTTGCAGGAGCGCTCGTTCCCGCCCACGCTAATCGAGATGAAGCGCTTGCTCAGCGATCTGCAGCGTTTCCGCAGCGAGGAGGTGAGCGCCCGCAAACGTGAGAAGTCCAAGCTCATCCAGATCTACAAGGAGCTGGAGCGTTACTTCGAAACGGTGGGTGAAGTCGATGTGGAGGCCGATCTGCGACCAGATGCCATTGAGAAGGCCTGGTATCGCATGAATACAGCGCTGCAGGATCGTGAGGTCATCCTACAGCAGGAGATTGAGCGCTTGGAGCGTCTACAGCGACTGGCCGATAAGGTGCAGCGCGAGATTAAACATGTGGATCACAAGCTGACGGATCTGGAGAACCGCGTCAGTGAGGAGGGGCGACGCATTGAGCGTCTGCATCCGGTGGACGCGAAGAGCATTGTCGAGGCACTCGAGACAGAGATCAGGCATCTGGAGGAGCCCATACAGGACATGAATCAGGATTGCCATGTGCTCAACGAGGGCCGCTATCCGCATGTGAGCGAATTGCACAAGAAGGTGAACAAGCTGCATCAGCGCTGGGCTCAGCTGCGCACCAATTTCCACACGAACCTGGTACAGAAACTGTCCGGTTTGAAATTCCCCGTCCATGAGACAACTGTGACGCGTCAAACGCGCATGGTCGTCGAATCCCGACAGATCGACACGAATCCCCATTTCCGTGATCTGCAGGAGCACATTGAATGGTGCCAGAACAAATTGGTGAGTTTCAGAGATCGATTCACAGATTCGATTACTGGCTAACATTGTTGTGTAATTTACAGAAACAATTGCTTGCCGCCGACTATGGCAGTGACCTGCCATCGGTCAAGGAGGAACTGGATCGTCAACAGCACGAGCACAAGATCATCGATCAGTTCCACTCCAAAATACTCAACGATGAGCGACAACAGAGCAAGTTCTCCGGCGATGAGCTGAACCTCTATCAGCAGCGACTCAATCAGCTGCAAAAGGTCTACGATGAGCTGCACAGCACCTCGACAAAGCGTCTATCCGATCTGGACTCACTGCAGCACTTCCTTGCACAGGCCTCCGCTGAGCTGCAATGGCTCAACGAGAAGGAGCAGGTGGAGATCACGCGCGACTGGGCGGACAAACAACTCGACTTGCCCTCAGTGCACAGATACTATGAGGTAAGTTGACTCCCTCTCGTTACTCTCTTCTTCTTCGCTAGTTACTCTAGAGCTAGTGTAATTTGTGGTCTTTTGCATGGTATATACTCAAGCAGATATCAGACTTATATATCTCTCATTGAGTTTCCATACCCTTAACTTTGTCAAAATTGTTGCGATTTTCGAAATTATTCTTCACAAGGTGCTCAAAACTGACCACAAGAATAACTTCCTCAAAACTGATCCGATTTTCATAAGCTATGCATTTTTGTGTATGGTTTGCCATTTAGAATAATATTACATTTAAATTTGGCAACACGATGTTTGCTTAAAATTCATGTACAGAGTATGGAAACAGTTTAATCCTTAATCTATCTGTTATGACCATATCTGCTGAGGGTATTTAGCATTCGGCTAGCCGAAGTTAGTTGTTCTTGCCTGTGTTTTTCTATATGTGTGTGTTGTGCTTTTATCTAATTCCAAGCGTGCATTTGGTAATGGCGACGAGGTAAGAATCGGTTCTAAACTCCCTCTTGGGAATACTTTCAAATCAAGAGCAACCAGCCAAGTGCACCTGCCGCATTTAAAACTAATATAATCCATACTAATCGACGGTATCATTTTCTTGTCCCTCCCAGAACTTAATGTCCGAACTCGAGAAGCGTGAGATGCATTTTGCAACGATCCTGGATCGTGGCGAGTCGTTACTGAACCAACAGCATCCTGCATCCAAATGCGTGGAGGCGCATTTGACGGCACTGCAACAGCAGTGGGCGTGGCTGCTGCAGTTAACCCTCTGCTTGGAGGTGCATCTGAAGCATGCCACCGAATACCATCAATTCTTTGCCGAGATCAAGGACGCCGAACAGTGGCTGACCAAACGCGACGAGATACTCAACAGCAAGTACTCACAGTCCGATTTTGGTTTGGATCAGGGTGAGGCTCTGTTGCGAGGCATGCAGGATCTGCGCGAGGAGCTGAACGCCTTTGGGGAAACTGTGTCGACGCTGCAGCGACGCGCTCAGACCATTGTGCCGCTGAATAAGCGACGCCAGCCGGTGAACCGTCAAGGTCCGGTTCAGGCCATCTGCGCGTACAAGCAGCAGGGTCAGCTGCAGATTGAAAAGGGCGAGACGGTCACCTTGTTGGACAATTCGGGACGTGTCAAGTGGCGTGTGCGCACTGCCAAGGGACAGGAGGGTTCCATACCCGGAGCCTGTCTCCTTCTGCCGCCACCCGATCAGGAGGCCATCGATGCCGCCGAGCGTTTGAAGCGTCTCTTCGATCGTTCCGTTGCCCTGTGGCAGAAGAAACATTTGCGTCTGCGTCAGAACATGATCTTTGCAACGATTCGGGTGGTCAAGGGCTGGGATTTCGATCAGTTTCTGGCCATGGGACCTGAACAGCGTACGGCGATTAGACGTGCCTTAAACGACGATGCGGACAAACTGCTCAGCGAGGGCGATCCCAATGATCCGCAACTGCGACGACTGCGTCGCGAAATGGACGAGGTCAATCGATTGTTCGATGAGTTTGAGAAGCGAGCCCGAGCCGAAGGTGAGTGTGTGGGCGTGGGCGGGTGGTTGTAATATGTGTGTAAATGTGGGCGTGGGCGTTGAAAATTTGCTCACTTTTCAATTGACGACGCTCGGCCAGCTGTCAACGTTGGCCAATTAAGCGTTTCACTTAATTGAATTGAATTGAATGGTCGCTTGATTTAGTGAACCCGACATCATCTCTCGACCAGGAAGAGCCCAACTTAGTCTCGAGTCACAAATCAAACGCAACGCAACCTGACAAGACAAACCGAAAACATGAAGAAACTATTCGCGGGTTCCAAAACACGCGGTAATCATTCGTAATCCTGATGATAAATGCGATTAGTTTCAGTTTTTGTTTTGTATGCCACAATTAAACTTAATTAAGTGGTGTTAAACAAGTGTTGCACATATTAAATGAACTACTGAGGCAGTTAAGAATGTGTGGAATTAAGATGCGTGTTCAAATATATAATTTAGAATATAAATATATATTTCAATCAAATTTTAACCTGTTGCTCAAGCCAAGACCAGTTTTTTTTTAAAGATCGTATTATCTGTAAGATATTAGGACAAACAAGCGCTAAGAATTTCAACTGCAACTACAAAAAGAAGCTCTTTCTCTCTGAAAACTCTCTCGGAATCCCATTCTAAAATCCTTATTCTCTCTTTTTGCAGAGGAGAGCAAACAGGCGAGTCGCATCTTTACCGAGGAATGCATTGCGATCAAGAGCAAGCTGGAGGATATGGCGCGTGAGCTGGATCAGATAATATTGGCGCCACTGCCACGTGATCTGGACTCGCTGGAGCATGTGCTCGAGATACATTCGGACTATGAGCGACGCTTGCATCTGCTCGAGCCGGAGCTGAAGCATCTGCAGGAGACCTTCCGAACGATTGCGCTGAAGACACCTGTGCTCAAGAAATCGCTGGATAATCTGAATGAGCTGTGGAAGGAGCTGAATACGCAGAGCGGTCTGCACAAGGATCGCTTGAAGCTGCTGGAAGCTTCGCTGGCTGGTCTCGAGGACAACGAACATGTCATCTCCGAACTGGAGAATGAGCTGGCCAAGCATCAGGATTTGCCCTCAACAGCGGAAGGATTGCAGCACGTATTCAAACAGTTGACACGCATGCAGGACATTATTACACAACAACAGCCCCAGATGGATAAGATGAACGATGCGGCCGATCAACTGGGACGCATGGGTGTGCCCACCAAGGTGCTCGGGGATCTGAAACGCCTGCACTCGAACGTGGAGCGTCTGAATACGCGCTGGAGTGCGGTCTGCAATCAACTGGGCGAAAGGTGGGCAGCCTGAGAAAAATCCACTCTACACTTTGAAAAAAATCACTTAACTTTTAGAAATATATTTCATAATAATGGAAAATATTTCTAAAAAATACATTTTTGGAATTGTAAAACTTTTCCCACTCAAATAATTCCTAAATTTATTTTCTAAGTGTAGTTAGCACACCTGTTCTAACCACAATTATCAACACCTGACTCTCAGTTTCAAAGCGTCATTAACTGCACCCCATAAAAGTGTCTCTATGGCAACCTGTTAATATCGCACTTTCGTTGACTATTTGTAGAATGCGCTCATGCGAGACGGCAATTGGATTAATGAAGAATCTCCAGTCGAGCGTGCAAGTCGAGGAATCTTGGGTTGATGGTACCACCGAACGTCTGTCTGCAATGCCCACAGCGACTTCAGCTTACGAATTAGACGTGAGTAGCGATCCGCATATCACTTATCATTTTTTGATAGTTTCTTATTATGATTTATATTTATTTATGATGAGTTCCTTTATAGAATTTAGCTATACATATATATATACATAATTTTTACCTTGTATAGTTTCCACTCAGTTTTACTTTAGTGAGCGTATTCAAAAGAAAACTCCCTTTACTTAAGCAACACAAAGTATATATATATATCTATATTTATTTTTTATACTGTACAATATATCAAAATCGAAAGCGTAGTCATATCTTTTTGCTTAACCAGTGCCCCGTCCCCCCCACCTTTTGCCCAAAAAGTAGTTTTGCTTAAAACAAAAAACTCTTAAAGATACTTTGGTGTTGGACATCTGTTAGATGTGTGTAATGTGTGTTAAGTCTTACAATATATATATATATATACATATACCTCAATTTTCCATATGTTAACTGTCCCGAACTATATATACCCTGTATATTCAGAATCTATATAGTCGTGTAGCTCTTGTCTAATCCAAACAAGTTTCGTAGCAAGCTGCCAGTTGTCCGGCAGCTAAACACACCGACACCCATGTATAATACATCTATATATACAATATATATTCCAAAACACAATCTTTGTGCCGTCCCCCCCCTCCACACACACACACTCTATTACACCCTGTAAATTTCCCATTTATAAATATAAATGTGTCAGTATACTTTTTTTTAATTATTATTTTATGTTTTTGTAGTTGTGTTTTCTAGTTTGTAAGCTGCACCATCTATATTCAAATTCATGTTTCACATGCCACATCGTCATTTTGTAGTCTTATTTGTATTTGTAGTCGAAAACTAATTGTATATGTATTTTTGTCTAATTTCTTGTATTTTCACCCCCCCTCCCACAAAAAAAATCAATATCAATATCACATTCTATAAAAAACAAAACACTACACTATGAACAAACAAAAACTCAATCAATCAACTATAAAAAACAAAAATATGTTCCAAAAAAAAAAAATTGCTACAAAATCCCCCTCGCCAAATATATGTATATGAATATAATGAATACATATATAGAAACTGCTTGGAGCTGCTATCGAACGAAAACCAAAAATCGAAAATGTCAACGTGGCTGGAGGACGTCTAATCCGCGAAGCTAAGGTAAAAATTTGTATGCCTGTCGTCTTCTTGTGTATGGCAAATCTTTCTAAATATAGACGCTGGGCATTGGGCATGATTCGCCGAATATACATTATGATTTATAGAAGCGTATTCCAAATTTCAACATTTTAGACTTTTTTGGACTTGAAAATTGTTGTAATCTCTTTTTAAAGACTGAATAATTTTAGATTAAATTCAAATACATTTTTTGACATTTTTAGAAATGTAAAAATATATATTTTAAACTATATTTGGAGATCAATTTGATGACTCATTGTTAGCTTTTATACATATCCATGGATATGGAGTATATACTTTTTTCCTATATGAAATAAGATTAAGATTATATAAATTTATAGAATTCCGAATTTACCGTTTATCTTATGTAAGAAATGTGAGATATTTGTTCTATGAAACTAGGAAATTTTCCTAGACAGCACTATAAGTTCTCTATTAGATCTCTGCAGGATCATGCAATAACAGTACTTTTTGCTATAGAATCTCTTTCGCATCAGCCCCTTTGCCTGGCGTCTGCTCCTTCCCCTACGTATGTATGTCTGTGCGTGTGATTGTGAATATATTTCGAAAAGAAACCAGCTCTAACTCAACACGTCAAGTGTTGAGCTATGGTGCACTCTACTTCTTGGCTGTTTATTGTCTACCCACACACTTTACTACTTCTACTCTGTCTTGCTATCCCTTTCTACTGTTATACAAAAACCCTTTCAATATTTAATGCTTTTTACACACATTTGTGGTAAATTAAAAAAACAAAAACAAATACTACAAATGTCGCGGCTCCATTTGTGGAGGCCTAAGCGAATTATTGCGAGTAGTTAATTACTGCGGGTACAAGGTGCGTCAATAACACTTGGGGTACAACAACAACAACAAAAACAAACCAACAACAAAAATTCTTACCAAAATTATTGACCAACAACAAAAACAAAGAAACAAACAAACAAACAACAACCAAAACTCACACAACAAACAATTAAAAAGCAATTGTAATCAACGTAATTTGTTCGTATTGATTAATTAACGAAATAAAAAGCACTAAATATATGCCTACCCCACCTACCCCTCTTACAAAACCACACAAACAACAATCAAAATTATTTTGTTTAACACGAGAAACTTACTAACATTTAACCGCCAAAAATTAACAACCCAATCCTGTGGACAACAACAACAACGGTGACGTCATCATCAACAACATTGGCGGACATTTAGATTTACGATAGTAAATGTCTGCGCTTCGTCGATTGGCTGCTTGAGGCACGTCCCTCGTTCTCGCCACCACGTCGCGATCTGCGTCCAGCGGATAGCGATCCGGGCGCCACACAGTATTACAGTCAACGTTTGGATATATTAAATACGAAATACGACAGATTGCTGGAACAATTGTCGCAGAGGCTAAAAACTGCAATCGAGGTGAATGGCAGCGATGGTCTGGTGAGTATCTAAAATCAGATGTGAATACAGACAGAGAGACACAGAGAGAGAGAGTGGGAGTGAGAGAGAGAGAGATACAACTCCCTGATGCTATATGCTAATTTTAGATACAAACGTCAATTGCTTTGCAATGACTCAAAAAAGTATCTATAGCTAAGATCTACAACAGCTTCTCAGGTTCAAGTTCAAAAAAACAACAACAACAACAAAAATAATAAAAAAAACAAGTTGGAAGCTTTCGTTTTCTTCGAGTACGCCATAAGTTCGTTCTGGCGTAATGTGTATCTTGTTGTCGGCCTTATGCACTGTTATTATTAAATTAACCTTCAAAATCCGCCAAACACACACAGTCACACACATGCACACACAATGAAATAATGACATCAGAGGCGCACATTTGAGTTTCGTTTTGTCAACGCTTGAAATGTTGCCTCATAAATCACCAATTTGATTAATTTATAAAAATTGCAAAACACATTTTTTGTTCTATCTAAATCTAGTATTTTATTTTTTTCCCGCCAAAGTCGTTTGTCTCATGTGCAAATTGCATTTTATATAGATAAATACCGACTGTCTAACTTCAATTTTAAACTCTATTTATCATATGCGTATCATAGCTTGGCTTTTGTCTCTGTTTTTTGGCCAATTAGGCAAATAAAGTCAACTATCCAATTAGGAGTTTTGTGCTCAGAATCATGATCATCATGATCTCAATTTGCATATATTATAATACAAGCTTATTTCGCATACCGAAACGTCTTAGGTTCTAGGAAATTCAATGCCGGACAAACGTCATCAACAGTTCATTGTTGACTCTTTGTCGCTATAATTACTTCATCTGTCAACTCTTTTGGTTTTATTTCTTTTATATTTTGTTTTTGGCTATTCTCGACTGTTTTTGGCAACTGGTTTTAACTTGGTAAATGCGTCGCAACGTCGCTTTAAGAAATTCAATTAAAAATCCGATTAGCCATAGCAATAAAAAAAGCGCTCAACTCGTTTTTTCTTTGCTTGTAGAACCGTGTAAATATTTGGCTTCTAATTAACATGTAGTTAGTGACAGAAAAGAAAGGATTGTTTTTAAAGCAGCGATTGTTAGGTCAGTAAACCTTCGGTATCGCACTCTATCAACAACTTGAGGTGTCATCAGCTCTATTGACTGCCTTCTTGACAAAATTAGCCCAATTCATGCGTAGAGTGTGCGGAATTTATGTAAAATACACCTCTGTGTTTTCTTATAGATATGACTCTTGGGCTGAGTGACATCATAAAATGCTCTTACCTCATAGATACAGACAAACATGTATGTTATTATGTAGAAACAACTTCATTGCCAGCTTTGCCAGCTTTGTGAGGTTTTTTGCGTCTAAAGGCTTAACTTGATATGCATAACATGGGCGTCCAAGCTTAGCATTAAGTGGAGTGAATGAGCATTTTGCTATTTAGAAGGTTAGCTTCAACATTTAACTACAGTAAACTGGTTTGCATTTTTTATTTGGTTTTTGCTAGCATACCCTGTAGCTATAAATTAGAGCGTAACATAAAAAAGTTCTAAGGTTCTAATTGGAATTAGCATCGAATGTTGTTATGGCAAAAATAGAAATGGAATTATTTATACATGGATTGGTCATCTATTGATACAGATCAAAGCAAATAATTACCTACTGTATATATAGAGATATAGATAGAATTTCAGGACGTATCTTTATTTGACTCAAGTTCTCCTTTGCTTATGTTAAATGTGCAGATAATTCAAATAACTTTGATAATTTCTCTGGCTGCCTCAAATGTTTCAAAGCTAGTTTAAATATCATTTCAAAATATGCAAACTTAAACACAGGGCATTTTATAGTCCACCAGCCAAACAGTCGATATTCATTCTTCGTTTATTTTATACTTTTATCATACCATAAAATCGAAAACAAGCCAAAACTCCAGCTTCGTTAATTTGGCAGACTCAAAAAAAAACTACAAGAACAACAACAACAACAAGATCTACCCTGAGTAGTAGACAAACAACGTGTTGTTCAGAACACGTTGTTTTTGCTGCTGCTAATTTGCTCTCTGAACTTCCGCGTATTGTTTTTTTAACAATTTTTGACAGCATATCGAATTTGAACAGGCCAATTGTTAATGGTATTACGAATTTCGTTTATGTTGGCCTTTTATCACATGGCGAAGCAACAGCTGAGCATATTTTGTTTTTTTTTTCGTAGCCGGCATATTTTTTTGTTTGCAGCTTTTGCAGCGCACTTGAAAAGCTCTCGCAAAAAAAAGAAATAACAACAAAAACAACAAAAACTATGCGCTCATCTCAGCGGCATATGGTTGGTCGGAAAGCTCGCTGGTGTTGTTGGAGCGTTCTCTCATTCTTTACGGAGTACGACGACTGGCGATTCCGTTGTTGGCAATCAGTACCGAATGCGACGTGGTTGTATAACGACGTAAAAACTGTGTACGCGTGCGGAAATAATAGTTTTTATTGTGTGTGCGTGTGTGTGTGCGCCGCGTGCGTGTGTGTGTGTTTTGTTGTTGTCTGTTCGAAACGGTGAACACAAAGGCTAACAAACAAACCCTACGAAAAGGGTTACAAAAATTTATTCGATTTGAATATTGTACATGTTTTTTGTGAAGAATTTCTTGCATATTTTCGAAACATGTAAGCAAGATAGAAAAAAATTAGATTATCACACTGAATATGCTAGATCACGTCTAGGGCCGGCATATATTGTCGTATTGCTCATACGCCGTGTTGTCACCCGTACAGTGAATAGAAAGTGCGATTGTATCTCTGTGTGTGTGTGTGCGTGTTCTACTTGCATATATGTATGTGTATGTGTATGTGTGTGTGTGTGTGTGTCTTCAATTGAATACGAAATGAATTAGACGGTGGCCCGCTTTTATTTGTTTAATAGAAATTTAAATGTTTTATTCACAATCCTACGAAGCCCACATGAAAACCAAATATGTACAAAAATGAAGCACTCGCAGAGCCCCAAAAAAAAAAATAAATAAAAAACGAATATAAATTAGAATAGAAGAGGGTAACACATGGAATTTGCAAGTGTGAAAACGAAAATAAAAGCCGAAAGGCAAATAAAAAAAAGCTAACAGAAAGAAGAAGAAAAAAACAACAGAAAGTATAACGCATGCAATATTCATTTAGCCTTGAATATGTCGCAAGAATCCATATGCTATTTCTTCTATTTTGTTTTTCTATATATATATATACTCGATATATTT
Organism: Drosophila imparisetae; assembly: GCA_035042265.1. Lineage (NCBI taxonomy): Eukaryota > Metazoa > Arthropoda > Insecta > Diptera > Drosophilidae > Drosophila > Drosophila imparisetae. Next base: position 1,372,074 of record JAWNLP010000145.1, on the reverse strand, counting down.
ATTTGAGTGCTAATGAAAGCGGACAAAACGCGTACAAATTGGAATTGGGAAACAACCAAATTTTGTGTGTTATATTTTTTTTGGGAGTTTGCACAACTTGCGCATGACTCAAAAATGTTGTTAAAATTAAAACAAAAAATTGCCTAATGCCATTTAAAAGGCGGCTATGAAAAACGCTACGGTTAACTGAGTCCATTAAGAGTAGACACAACTGACCTACACACGCACATACACAACACACACACACAACAGACACACACAACAGACACACACAACACACACACACAACAGACACACGCACAACAAACACGAACTAGAAATCATCAACTGAAAGTGACATATGACAGCGACTATCACAAATGCGATCAGCTTCTGTCAGCAGCGTGCCAAGGCCCCAACCCAAAGGGAGGCCGCTGCAGTAGGGGAGTGGGTGTGGCTGCCACTAATCTAATCTACACACTTTTTAAACAGTAATTTCTCTTAAGCTTGCAGTGTCGTCTGCCGGTTGAATTAAACAAATCGATTTTTGATCATTTTGCGGTAGTCCTCTTCTCAGAATCGGCAGAAGGCTAGATGATTTATTGTGCCACTAATGAACAACTTCATTAATAAAGCCAAAAATAGGCATAACCCATAAATCGAAAACTCCCACAAATTTTGTTGTTTTTTTTTTGTTTAACACTTCGCAGAACTTGTTTAATTTGAATAGAGTCGAGCAGCGAAAGATGTGAGAAATGTTTAAATGGCTTGGAGCATTAAAAAGTGAAAATAAATTGTAGTTTTCCGGCAGTTCTTCATTAGAGTATCACGCAGTCGGAAGACATTTACGACCGCACTATTTTCACTTGGTTTTTCATTAATGTTTAGGCCCTTCATTTTATCATTTGGTGTGTGTATGCGTGTGTGTGTGTTTATTTGTCTTTTACGTGTTTTGCTTTTTTGTTTTGTTTGTTTTTCTATTTGCTGTTATTCTCTTTCCTTTTTTTTTTAGTTTTTATTCACATGTCATTGCGCTTTGACTTTATTTCTGCATTTCCCATACTTGCAACATGCTGCTTCTATTTTATCGATCTAACGGGGCAAGCACAAATTTGGCCGCCGCCTTAAACACACACACACACGCACACAAAGTTACACTTGTATTTTTAGTTGTAATTTATGCGGTTGTGTGTGTTCTATAAATTAGTAAAAGACACAAAAAAAAAAAGAAAACAACGAAATGAAAGCGAATGCGGCGCCCGAGCATCGTTCAGTGTCGCCTATTTTTGTGAGACGTCTGATTATGTGCAGCATGCGGCAGGCTGCAGTTGCAAGCCCCTTAAAAAAAAAGCTCCGCCATTAGCCGGCAGAGAGCACAAAGCTTCTTAGCAGCTCCAAACACAAAGCGTGTCAAGCGCAATATGAAACACAGGAGCGGAGTGTGAGGTTTACTTCAAGGCGCCCAAAGTGGCAGCGCATAAAAACCGATTAGCAGCTTCAATTTCATTTAATTGTACTCAATGTATTTTTATTTCTGTTGTGCTTTTCTGTTGTGGGCGCACGGCAAAACTTGTTTTAGATTATATTGAAATTACTGATGACATCATTATTTGTTGTGACCGTTTCAATGTGTTTGTGTTTCATACTCGCCATATATTTTTCGCATTTTTTGTATTTTTTGTATTTTTTTTTTTGTTAATTATTGCTTCTGCTACTAACTCAACTCTAGGGCGACCTTCGGGCAGCTGCTTTTTGAATAATATTAAAAAAAGTGATTGCCTCAGCGTAAATTAAGAATTTATTGGCACAGCAAACGAAGTTTTAGGTAAAAGTAAAGCTCCGACAAACTCCATTACCAATTTGGAGCGATAAAAATCAGAAATTGAATTTTCATGTGGTTGCACTGAATACGCTCCAATGTCTATATGCCATATGTGTTCAGATATCAGATAAACAACGAGATATGCCACAAGAAGCACTTCATCATGAATCAATGCCGCCCTTGTTGAATTTGCTACGCGTAAATAAAAGAGTTAAAATTTAATTACTCGTTTGCCTGTACAGATTGAAAGCGCTGCCAAGTTTAATCACCCGTTTCGAAGTTGACTCAGCTGCTGTGTGTTCAAGCACTTTGAGAGTTGTGTATTATCATCGTACAATATATATCTTCGATGTGCCTTGCACTTTATTATTTTCCCGGTATTTTTGCAGCCCACTTGGAGCACGTTTGCTCTTATACAATTTGTATGAATATGTCTTTATGGCCCTCAAACAATAACGTCATTTCTATTTTCATAAAGGCTTTCTTGCTTCTTTGTGTATTGTGTGTGTCTATATATATATATGTGTGTGTGTTTGTGTGTGTGTGTGTGTGTGTGTGTGTGTGTGTGTGTGTGTGTGTGTGTGTATGTATGGATGTGGTTAGTTGATAAACACAATACTTATTGTTTAAAGAGTGCGCTGATAAGTCAACTGCCGGCATTTTCAAGTTTTTTTTTTTTTTTTTTTTTTGGTGAATGAAATCAAATTCTACGCATATCTTTGGTTATTTTTGGATTTTTTAGTATAGTTTTTTTTTTTTGTTTTTTTGGCAGACAGAAGGGCTTTGGTTATTAGTTAGTGCGAAACATTTTAAGATTATAATTGCCCGGCATATCTTATAATCACATATAAAAAAAGATTAATTATTTTTTATTTTTTTGATTTCTTATCAAAATACGTTTATAGCATACAAATATTTACGAATTTCGTATGCCAAATTCCACATTTCGCTTGTTCGACTCCTTTCTTGAAATTATTCAAATATTTTAATGAACAGTCAACAATTCTATTTGTGTAAAAAACAAAAAGAATTCGCAACATTCTGATATGCCTTTCAATTATATTTATCAAGCGAAATGGAAATCTCAAAGTTCCAAGAAAGGACAGGTATTTTTTTTTTGTTAGTGGCTGTCTTTGTAGTATTATTAGTCCAATAAAGGTGTAGCTCGTTAGGTCTCAGGTTCTTATCGAAACACATTAATACATGTCATAAAACATTGCAAAGTCACACATAGATACAGTCGAATAGAGAACTATACAAAAACAGAGACAAATTTTGGAAGCGCGTAAATTCGTTATCTAATTTGTTGTAAATCTCGCAGTGCATTGAAGAAGCATCAAACTTAAATCAAGTGCCTAAACCGACAACTAACGAAACTGCTGACTATGACTATGTCGCATTGAAAGATACCCAAGATTTAGACATGCCTCAGCATAGATCGGGTCGCAAGGCGACCCAAACTAAACTAACCAAAACCAATACCCAAACCACAACTGTCCAAGTGGCAGAGGAAAGTGACTATGACTTCGCGTTCGAGTTTCAGGTAATGCATTTCCCCTCCAACTTCCACTCTCTCTCTCACACTCTCCTGCAAAATTGAAGTGCCTCAATTTCATTTCAACTGTTTTTCTAATGTTAATTGTTGTTGTTTCACCATCATGTTTAGCAATACGCTGAGAGTCTACAGAAACCGCTCAAGACCTTTAGAGTTGACTTCAGTGCGGGCAGCGTGCCACCTGGCGATGGTTACGCTGCACGTCCGGATGATCTCTATACCACAACATACAGCACTACACAGTAAGTAAACGTATCTGGCTACACTCAGAAAAAAGTCGATGATTGAGCATTGAAAATGATAAATAGTAATGAGTATAATAAGTGATAACACTTCTTGATATTGTGAAGAGCTCTAAAGTTCGATACGATAAACGAATCCATAACAAAGAAAATAAATTTCTTTCTTTGCGAAATGTTTTCCTCAACTCGTAAATATTTCACACAAAAAATATATATAACTTAGCTGAGTGTAAACTTATCTTTGATTCGACCTCAGCACTATAAATATTCTTGTATGAATTGTTGTTGCCTTCTTTTAATTCTACTTTTTTCTGAGTGTAAATAACCTTAATATCATAATATTTTAACATGCTCATTTTACGCTTCAGATTCAGCTCAACGAAGACAACGAAAAGCTCCTCGAAGAGCATTTACAGCAGCGATGGCATCGATGCCACAACTAGTCAGGAGTCGAATGCCGCAACAACACCACAGTCGCAGATACAATTCAACGAGATACGCAGCCTGAAGCGTATGCAACAGCTGGGAGGAGTAGGAGGAGGAAATGGCACCTCTGTGCTGGATATAGCCGGCATACGGGATCCGCGTTCCGGTCGCGTTTTGACCATTGGTGAAGCGATACAATTGCGGATCCTGGATGTGCGCACCGGCGAAATGTTGGTGGGCGATAAACGCATAACGCTGGAACAGGCTGCCCAACAGGGGCTGATTGATGCACAGCTGGCGCTACAGCTGCTGCAGCCGGGCGCTGGACGGGATGCCAGCGGACGGGAGCTATCACTGCTCGAGGTGATACAGCGCGAGATAACCGAAGCCGAGACTGGCTATGAGACGGCCGAGAAACGCATCAAGGTAAACAGCACTGTCACAGTAGAGCAGTCACTGCCTCAGTCGGATGTAGCAACATCTCCCGAGAAACCTAGAAATATTGTCGATGCCATTTGTGCGGGCAGTGTGGATGCCAAGACGGGACTATATCGCGTCAAATCGGGTCAGACGATCAGCCTGGCCGAGGCGTACGAGCGTGGCTATCTGATACGCCACGAATCGGTGACAATCAAATCGAATGCGCTGTGTTTGAGTGATGCCATCGCTCACGGATTGGTGGATAGCTCTGGCTGGATAATTGATCGCAATTCGGGTGATAAGTTCCGCTTGGATTCGGCCATTGCCAATCAGCTGATCGATGCGAGCGTCCGCGAAGTTGTCGATGCGAAACGCGACGTGAAAATTACCCTGCAATCGGCATTGCAGTCGGGCGTGTTAAATGCTAAAACCGGTCGCTACCTGAACGAGGTGACCAAAGAGAAGCTTAGCTTCTTGGAGGCACGTAATCGGCAATTGATCGTTAAACCGTATACCCTTAAGGATATATGCGACTTGAATCTGCTCGACAAGCAATCATTAATCACATCGCCCATGCGTCGCGAAAAGTTGAGCATTATGCAAGCGATCGAGGCCGGTGTCCTCGATGGTAATCAATTGAAGTGCATTACGAAGCGTAAGGGTGAGTTGGTCACACTGCAGGAGGCCATTGCCGATGGCATTGTCCTTCCGGCCGAGTGTAAATATCGTGATTTCATGACCGGTGAATTGATTAGCATTCCCGAGGCAGTAGAAAGGGGCTTAATCAGTTCGGTGTCGCAACGTTCCATATTCGATATCGATGGTTTCAAGGATTTGCGTAGCAATGATTATGTTAGCTTTAATGTGGCCCTCTCGCGCGATCTTCTACGTCGCAAGAGCACGGGCTTTGCCTTAGAAACGGGTAGAGATAGCCTTGTACCGCTGGAGGTGGCCGTTAGCGAGGGTTTGGTACGGCAGGAGGTATACGAGATGTTTAGTCGCGGCATTGGTGTACACAATGCCAGCGGCAAGGAGTTGAGTGTCTTCGATTTGGTCTATCACAATCTGATTGATCCGAAGATGGGCTATTTGCTCGATCCGAAGACGGGGGAGACAGTGCCTCTAGACACCGCCATTGAGCGTAAATTTATAACGCCCGAGGGTGCATTGCTGCTGAGCAGCCTGCTCAACATAACACTGACCACGGAGACGGTGACAAGGACGATCAATCGTTATGTGACAATACGTGCCGGCTCCCAGGAGCCAGGCGATACAGTTTTATTGACTTTCACTGAGGCTGTGCGACAGGGTTTCATCGATGAGGAAAGACAGCTATTTAAGGATCCCAAAACGAACAATGTTTACTCCGTGCAGCAGGCCCTCAACTACGGCCTGCTTGTGCCGGACAGCAATCAAACAGTGCCGGAGCCCACAAATCGCAAGAAGACAAAGTCCACAATTACCATAGTGACGAAACAAATAATGCCCGAAGCGGAACCCATTAAACTGAATACACAGCACACGAAATATGTTGAAAAATCGGTGGAAATACCAATTTCCCAGGAGCTAATCAAGCCGCAACGTGTCGTCTCGGAGTTTATCAGCCAGGAGAAGAGCAGTTATTTGGAACAAAATGTGACGGAGCGTCAGATAATGGAGCTGCCGCCAGGTGGCTGGCGTCTTAAGGATGCGATTCAGCAGCGTCTGTTCAATCCAGACACGGGCGTCTTCCATGTTCAGGGCACCGATCGTCTGGTGAACTTTGAGGAGTGCATTGACAAGCAGATCATTAACAACTTATCGGTGGCTGTCATTGAGCCCACAACGGGTGATAAAATATCGGTCAAGTCTGCCTTCGAGCGTGATATACTCGATAGCTACGGGAACTATACGAACAGCAGGCAACAGGTTGTCGGAATGCGCAACGCCATCTCGGAGAGTAAAATCCTATTGGAGTCGGTGCCAGCGACTCGTGGAGCCAATCAAAAGACAATTTTGCGCATTACACGCGTGAATAATATGCCCGATGTGCTGGAGGTGTCGACACCACTTAAGGATGCACCACCACGCTTCGTCGAGGTCAGCACCTGCCAACGTGAGCTGGCCTCACCGGAACCACTGCAAATAGCACCAGGTGCCATTTACGATCCGTCGACAGCACTCGTCATATTCACCCAAAGCGGCGAAACGGAGAACATCTTTGATGCAGCACGTCAGGGTCTCATCGATGAGCAGCTCATCAAAATTGTGGATCCCGCAACGAAGAAAACGATTTCGGTTACAGAGGCAATTGCTCGATCTATTTATGATCCACGCACCGCAACAATACTGAATGCCGAAGGTCAACCTGTGGATTTGATAACGGCCACCAAGCTGGGACTGTTGACAGTGGTGGGTGCACCACTTGTCGCAGCTGAGGGTGCTCTGCGCACCGTTCGCTTTGTGGTTGATCCACGCACCGGTGAACAGATACCCGTTGAGGTTGCCTACGAGCGTGGCATTGTCTCGCGCGATCAACTGCAGCGTGGTCGCTCCTTTGAGAGTGATCACACCACCGAGGAGAAGGTTGTGGTGCTGCAAAAGATGCGCAAGATCATACTGAAGCCACGTGATGCTCTGCGCAAGGGCATACTCGATGAGGAGACCTGTGCAATACTCGAGGATACAAGCAACTTTACCAATCCCCAAGGTGAGGTGGTCAACATTAGCGAGGCTCTCAACACGGGTCTCATTGATGGTCGTCGTGGCCAGGTAACGGATCCGCAACGCAATCGCGTCCTGAATCTGCGACAATCTGTCGAACAGAAGATCATCGATCCAGAACAAACGAATCATATACTCATGCCTCTGGCGAAGAGTCTATCCATACCGAAACTGGAATCACAGGGTCTGATTGACACGAAAACCCAGACGATTGTGCATCCAGAGAGTGGGTATCCGTTGAGCATACACGAGGCCATCGTTTGTGAGGTGCTGGATCCACATTCCAAGCTGCAGAAGCCCACCAAGTGCACCCTCGAGGAAGCCATCGAAAAGGGCATCATTAATCCAGACGAGTCCACGTTTAGCTACAAAAATAAGACGCTAAACATCTCGCAAGCCATCGCAGCGAATCTTTTCGATGCGAGCTATGACAAGCAAAAGTTGAAAGTGGAAATTCCGCCCGTGGGCATGATATTCCCCGTGGCTGTCGAGAAGAGTCTCGTGGAGCCCACAAAGCGCGTTGTGCTGCATCCGAGCACAAAGAAGCCACTGCCCATTAAGCAGGCCATCGAGGATAACTTCATCATGTCCATACCCTATGCACCCAAACCGGATGCCATTGAGCTGGTTCCGGCACTGGAGCGCAATCTCATCGATGTCGCTGCACAAACTTTCACCCACCCGACAAGTGGTGAGCGCTTCTCGCTGCGCCAGGCACTGGAGAATGGAGAGCTGGTTGTGAAACAACTGTCCGATTTCGTTGTTACCCAGAAACCCATTGCCAAGACAGAGGTAATGGAGACGGTGCGTGCTGTGCACACGGTGACAACGAAAACAATTGAACTAATGCAGGGTTACGTGCTCATCTCCAACAATGAGGTGCAGAACGTCAACACGGGTGAGGTGGTCAGCCTGGAACAGGCCAAGGAATTGGGCATCTTGCGCGAAGAGGCGGTAACACGTGAAACCAAAGCGACCGCAGGCGACAATGTGGAGCAGTTGACACCACAGATTGTACCCAGTTCCAGTGATCAGACGGTGGTCGTTGAGGAGCGCACACAAACCGTTGTGGTTAGCTCCGACACCAGGAAGCAGGAGATGCAAGTGGTGAGCACCACACAATCCACAAAGGAATCACCGGAGAAGGAAATAAAGTCGCCAAGCAAGGAGCCGAACAAAACACTGCAGAGTGTCAAGGATGCGGCCAAAATGGGTGCCTTGGGCGTTATAGCAGCGCCTGTGCTTGCGGGTGGTGCTATTGTCAGCGGTGTCAAGAGTTTACTCAAATCCAAAAAATCACCCACTGACACCACAACAACAACAACGAACATAAGCAGCACATTAATCAGCGCCAAGGAGCCGGAGAAGCCACTGAAACCAGAGGTGAGCTTCATTGATGAGGAGCGCAAAGCAGCCCAACCACAACAACCTCAACCCCAACCACAACAAGTGCCAAGCGAAGTTGATAATCTGCTTCAGGATACGGAGAAATTTATCAGCAGTACGACTGCAAACTTTATAGCCGGTGAAAGGCAGCAACATTTGCCAAAGGATCAGCCACAGACAGCAGTGGTGCCCGATGAAGCAACTCTGTCGTCTACCACAACTAAAACCACAACAATTACAACCATAACTACCTCAAAGACAACAACAGATGCAAATGAAACGCAACCAGACGAAGGAGAAGAACCCATCAAGCAACAACCAGTGGAGTCGACTAAAGTAACCGAAGAGTTTGAACCAAAACCAGAAGTTACACAAACTATCGAAACCGTCCAAACTGTGATCAGCCAGGACAAGCCAACTGCAATTGCAGCTGAGCCGCAACAGCAAAAGGATACACAAATCACTGAAACCGTCCAAACTGTGACCAGAGAAGAACCACAAAAGGACAAGCCGAAGCCGGCTCAAAGAGAAATAACACCAGAACCAGCTGCCAAGCCGGAACCAGCACCAAGAAGCGCTGTCAAAGAGGAGGTAGTTGAATTTGAGCCACCCTACACAGCACCGCTGGCACCGTTCCCAGAAACAGTCACAAAGGTTACCGAAATCGTTACGGAAGAACCACTAATAGACACACAACAAACTGTCACAATCACCACAACAAAGGTGACCACAATGAAAACCAGCGAGGAGATGCCAACTGTTGAAGAAGTCACAGAAACAATTGTCGCAAACCAAGAAAAGCCAGAGAAGATTGTGGAATTGCCAAGTAAAGTGGAAGAGGCAACGCAACCAATTGAAGTGGAGGAAAGCGTTGTGACCATCGAGGAGCCCACAATCACAGAGTCTTCTACAACTACCACTAAAACAACCATAACTACAACAACCATCACTAGTGAAGAGCAGGCACCGCTGCAAGTTGTGAGTGTTACAGAAGAGACAAAGCAGGAAGAATCTCCACTTATAGAAACATTCGAGGAGACCAAAACGGAACCCAAGAAAGAACAGTCTCCAGCACCAGAAATTGTTGTGACTGTCACAGAAGACAGCCAAGAGTTGCCAACGGAAGAAGAGCCTACAACCACCACGAGCACCACAGAAACAGTAACCACAATAACAACTGTAACAAAAGAGCAAGCACAACAGCAGCAGACAACAGTTGGTGGTGCACTGGAGCAGATAACTCAACCCGAATCCGCAACAGACAAACATCAAACTGTTGTTGATTTCATACAACACGAGAAAACACCAACAGAAACCTCGACGGGCAGCAGCATAATGCAGAATGTAAAGGATGCAGCCAAATTGGGTGCCATGGTCATTGTAGGAGCACCTGTGCTCGCTGGTAAAGCTCTAGTGGATGCGCTGAGCACAGATAAAACGCCCAAATCAGTGGAGAAGGTTACCGAAATTGTCACACAAACAGCGCAGGAGCCAACAATTGTGGAAGCCGTTGACAGCTCAAGCAGCACCACAATTCACACTAAGATCACAACAACCACCACAACAACGACAAGCAGCACAGAATATGCGCCCGATGATGAGGAACGCGATACAATGGAGACTCAAGGCAGTACGAGTACAGTGGAGCAGACGACGGGTAAACGCGTGGTGCCCCTAACATTGGCCATTGGCGATGCCATCTCCCAGAACCTTATTAGTCCCGAGGAGTGTCAAGTTATTGTGGATGGTGAGCCACAGTCGCAAAGTGTGGCCACTCTCCTCAAAGAGGAACAACTCAGTCCGTTGGATGAGGTGCAGATCATAGACGATAAGCTGATTGTGCTTCAGCAGATTACCTACCTGGTGGACATAGACACCGAATTGACGCCCGACAAGTTGAGTGAACTAAACTTGTACGATGAGAAGCATCAGTACTTTATCGATCCCTCGACTGGACAGAAAATATCCTTCCAAACGCTCGTCTTTGAGATGAACATCTTCAATCCCGAAACGATTTTGGTCAAGAACTTTAGTACAGGCAAATATGAGACGCTGACAACAGCTCTCGAGCGTCCCCTCTTAGATAAGCACACTGGTCACATGGTCGATCCGAAAACCGGCAAGAAAATACCGTTCTTTGAGTGCATTGAACGTCAGTGGATAATACGCGCGAGTCCCGAAGAGCAGCGCCCCGCTCCGATAGAGAATATTTGCATAGATTCGCAGACAGGTCAAGTGGTGCTAGACGATGGTCAAGTTTGCTCTATTGTTGATGCGATCAACAGTGGCAAGCTGGACATTCAGTCGATATCGGTGCGCGACCCAGTTAGCGGTGAGGTCATCCCACTGCGTATGGCAATTGAGTTGGGTGTGGTTGATATGCAGGCTGGCACGGTCATCGATATACAGACTCTCAAAGAAATACCCCTCGAGGTAGCCTTCCAATTGGGTTTCCTTGTGCCCGGCGCACGCAAACCCATTTCCCTTGAGGCTGCTGTACGCAAGGGTCTCTACGATCCGGAGACGGGTAAACTCTACGATTCAGAGTCACAAAATCAAGTCGATGTGCAAAAGTCAATTGAAATTGGTCTGGTTGATCCCAAGATTTCGCTGATTGTCGATACAGTCACCAAGAAGGAGCTGAAGCTCGATTGTGCTATCGAGGATGAGCTCGTTGTGACCGCCACCGGACAGATCAAGGATAATAAGAATAATACACTTGTGCCGTTCGATGTGGGCGTTCAACAGCGTCTGGTGAAGACCGACAGCGTCACCTGGAGTCTGCCCGAGGTGCTGCAGCGTGAATTCTATACGCCCAGCACTGGCAAGGTATTGAATCCCATTACGGGCGAAGAGGTTCTACTCCAGCAGGCCATTGAAATGGGTTTCGTTGAGCTTGACTCAACACTTGTAAAGGATACCGAACATGATACGATTGTGCCGGCTAAGGAGGCTGCCAAAGTGGGCCTACTTGACACGGTCCGTGGCACACTCAGCTCGCCCAATCTCAGCCTCGACGAGGCCTTCTACAAGGGCTATCTAATCAGTAACAAGAAACCCTGGTCTTTAGTCGATTGCCTGCTGCGTGGTCTTTACGATCCTTTGACAGCCAAATTCAACATCGATGGCAAACAGCTCGACTTGAAGTCGGCCATTGCACAAAAGCTCATTAATCCCGAAGAGCTGGTGCTACTCGATCCAAAGACAGAGTCAATAATTTCCCTCAACGAGGCCATTGTCAAGGGTTACTTGGATCCAGTTGGTGGCTTTGTCATTAATCCGTATGCATCGACAAAACTGTCACTGAACGAGGCCCTCGAGAATCGCATTCTCATACCGCCGAAACGCAAGCGCAGTCTGCCCGACGCTGTTTATCGCGGATTATACGATCCGAAGACGGGTCAGTTTAGCAATACGATCACACGGGAGAAACTAACAACTGAACGTGCCATTCGTAGGGGTATACTCGATCCCGATTCGACGGTCGTCAATGTTTGTGGCCAGGTCATACCATTCGGTATCGCCACCGAGACGGGCATAGTGGATAGCCAACAGGGTAGGGTGCGGGATGACGATGATCAGCACATCGATTTTAAGGAGGCCTTCGATAAGGGTGTTCTCGTTGAGGCTAAGAAACCGTTGCGTCTAATTGAGGCGGTCGTTAAGAATATTTACGACGAGACCGACGGACACTTTATGGATCCCAAGTCGGGTGAGAAACTCAACTTTGCCGAGGCACTCACCACAAATCTGATCGATGAGCAAAGCGTCCAGATCCGAGATTTCAAGAGTGGCTTGTACAAAGCGCTCAGTCTGACGCATGCCAAGGATTCGGGTCTGATCGATCCACAGAACTCCAAGTTGCTCTACAACAATCAAACGATGACGATTAAGCATGCCTTTAACATTGGCATCCTGATGGATGTGAATGCACCAATCAGTGTACAGCGTGCAATACATCAGGGTCTCTTTGATGACAAGACGGGTAAACTGACGGATCCGAAGACGAGTCGCAAGATCACTTTGCTCGAGGGTATGCGCAGCTTTGTCATAAATCCCCATCTGCCCTGCTATTTCGATGAGCAAACCGAACAAATGTTTAGTCTCAGCGAGACCTGTCGCAATGGCATCATCAACAGAAGAGAGGGCGTCTTCAAGGAACCCGGTAGTTCCAGCTTTGTGTCGTTGGGTGAGGCCTTGAGTTTGGGCCTGATGGTCGATATTGAAAATGCCGGCTTCGGTCTTTATGAACTCTTAGCCATGGGCTTCTATGATGTGGCCACACGTCAAGTGCTCCATCCCGTAACGAACCGCAGACTTCATCTCAACGAAGCTTGCGTTGAGGATGTCGTCAGTCTCTCCTCCAGTTTGGTCAAACACCATGAGACAGGCAAATACATGCGCCTTGCGAATGCCATTAAGGAACAGCTAATAGATGACACCAAGGGCTCTTATAATCTAGGCAGCGAGCAGTTGGATCTGCAGGTAGCCAGGGCACGTGGTTTGATCGTCTCGAACCGTCGATTGTTGAGTCTGGAAATGGTGCTACGCATGCAGCTTTACAGACCCGAGACGGGTAAATTCTGCGATCCCACAACGGGCGAGTATCTCGATTTGGTTGAGGCTATACATTCCGGTTTCATAGATCCCGCTAGCACTGTCTATAAGAATCAGCTAACGGGCAAAGAGTTGCCTCTGACTGAGGCCATTGAGAATAGCGACATTGATGTGACAAAGGGACGCGTTCTCGATCCCAAATCAAAATCCACATACAACTATGATGTTGCCTTCGTGCGTGGCATACTCGTGACCGTGCAGCGTCCGTTAACCGATCGGGAAGAAGTCGTGCGTCGACAGGATAGCGTTGAGCTCCTGAGTCAAACGCCTGTCAGCGTTGTCATTAGCAAACCGCGTGAAATGTCTCTCGAGGAGGCCATCAGATATAACATAATCGACCCGAAAACTGCACTCGTTCGCGATTTAGATAGCTATAAACTCGTGCCGTATAGTTTAGCCGAGGAACGCGGTCTCGTCGATATCTCCAAGCGCACGCTCGTCGATCCGAAAGCACTCTATTTTGCCTTTGATCCGACACTGTTGATCTATGTACGTGAACCGATCACATTTGATCAGGCGGCCGAATCCAAGTGTCTGGATCTGCAAACCGGTATGTTGACCCATCAGCCAGTAATCCCAGCCAGCAGCAGCAAGAGCGATGATAGCGCACCCGATTCATTGACTGTCATCGAGACTACGCCCAAGATATACACGCTCAAAGATGCCGCCGGCCTTGGCATTATTGATCCCGATTCGGCGCTGGTCAAAGATTTGGCCAAAGCGAAGCTTGTGCGTTTGCCAGAGGCGTTCCGCAAGGGCCTGATGGATGCCAACAAGGCGAATGTGTTGAACACCCAAACCTCAAAGCTATGCACCCTGCAGGAGGCCTACGAGAGTGGCCTGATCTGTACACCTAAGCGTTCATTTGGTTTGCTAGAGGCCATCACCTTCAACCTGTATAATCCAACGAATGGCTGTCTAGTCGATCCCTTCCAAATGCATCCCGACATCATTAAGCGTAAGAAGTACACGTTGGCCGAGGCCATCGGTTCCGGTCTGATTGATCCCTCTTCGACGGTGGTGCGTGATCCCAGCACAGGGATCATCGTGCCACTTGCGGCTGCCATTGGCAGCGGCCTGATCGATGCCACAGAGGGTCGTCTGAACGATGCCAATGAGCCCAAAAATAATATCGATTTGGTGAAGGCCGCCGAGAAGGGTTTACTGCTGCCAGCCGAACAGCGGGTAAGTTTCGCAGACCTTCATCTCTCCCACTCTCCCTCTGTCTATTGTTCGCACACAACAGGTTTTTATAGCACTTTCCAAAATTTGCGTTCACAAATTGAAACTCGGCAAACGAAAAACGCAACGACAAACAAAAAACAAAACAAAATTGTTGCAACCAAAATTCGCTTCGTGGCATGTTCTTTTTTTTGGTATATTCTATATTAATAATATATATTTTTCTCAAATTTTTGTTACGAACTATTTTTTGATCAGCGCGCTCTCAATTTTAATCTCTACTCTATCTCTCATCAGACTAACCCACAAAGCTCTGTCTGCTTATCTAAAACAAAACAAAAAAAGAAACAATTTTTAATTTGCAAATCATATTTATGATTATTATTTCATTTTGCTTGTCCTGAAAAAGGTGAAGCATATTTCTTATATTGCAGCGCATGGCATTGAGTTTTATATGTTCTCGTTCACAAAAAAAAAAAATACTACATCAAATATCAAATACATATATAAATCTATAGCGTATAATTTTTCAAAACGAGCCAAACTTTGTTGCTGAACTTGCTTTAAAGTTTTTCAAATTACGAATGCAGCAAGTACAAATCCTATCAGCAAAAGTACTACATACCACCACATAGATAATCACAACCACAGATCGATCGATCGTATCTCATATATAGACTACTACATATATATCACAATCATCAAATTGCTTGATCTGGCAAACGCAAAGCGCAAACGCGAGTCTCCATATTCTCCATACCACTCTACTCGGCACGAATGACGTCGGCAATCAAATATTTATAATCTCTCTTTTCTTCATATACATATACATATCTATCGATAACACAAAACATATACACACACACATATATACATCGTACACACATGCATATATATCTATATATCTATGATAACTCATACTCTCTATAAACATTATACTACCTGCATAGGCAGCATTTTCCTTAGGCCCACTTCTAACCACCACCAGCAGACTGTAACAACGTAGAGTCCCATTTGTATATCTATATTATATACTATATACTCCTTCGAGCTGTACTCTTTTGAATTCTATGGAATCCTTAAAGCACTTTTAACTACCTTCAGCAGTCTTGCTATACTAAGGACCTATTTGTCTAACCCAACTTCATTCATAGTTCTAAATATATATCCTTAATATGTAAATATATATAGTCTAAGTTACAGTTTGGCTCCTAGCTACAATTTGCTTTGCAATTGCAGCTCTTCCAGTTAGTTAGTATTTTTCTAGTTTTTATTTTAATTTATACATATTTTTTATAAATCAATTTTCTACCTATTTTCAGCATATTATTTATTATACATACAATTATTCTTATTATATTATTTCGTTTGCAGTTTTATTTTTTTGAGAATGCTCAGACCAAAAACCAAAAACAAAACAAACCAAAACCCAAAATTAACACTAATCCAAAAACAAAGAAAAACAATAAAACTCAACAACAAATAATATGAAACCATTAAAAAACGTAGTTAGTTGCCCATACTAAAAGTATAAAACTTTGTAGTTCCCTTAGTTCAACGTAGTGCTCGTTAATGTTAGTAGTGCCTAGTAGTAAAACTTGGTGTTTTTTGTTTATGCGTCTTTTAATTATAATAATAATAATAATTGTGTTTAATTTGGTTATTAAAACGCTTTAACGCCTGACCTAACCTAACCTTTGCCTGTCCCATAAACTGCTTAAAAAAAAAAGAAAACCTTTGCTTATGCTTTCGCCCGCCGCTTAAGTTTATTATCAATATTTCAACTATTGTATGTTTGTGTGCTCTCTATATATATTTTGTGTTCCATTTCTTATGACTTTCGATTATATTGTTAATGAACATTTCATATGCTCTCTGTCTATATATATATACATATAAATATATATTTATTACCCCCTCTCAAATATCAAATATATAAGTATGAGACTGTAACTGGCTAAGCTACACTCTTATTTTACCACCTTACTAATTATGATCTTATTTGTCATCATTATGAAATCATTAATTTTTGGGCAATAGCAAGCAGTATTCGAGAAATTCAACATGTGCGAGGAGAATGTCAACGATCTCCTCAAGTGGGTCACATCCGTCGAACAGAAAATCTCAAACGTTGGCGGACCACGCGTTAAAATCGACGACCTGCGCAATCAAATCAATGCGCTCAAGGTAAAATTTTGTTTCACCTATGTTTACTTGTATCTAATAAATTTCTCTTTACCACAGCAAATCAAGGATGAAATCGAATCCCAACAGCGTCCAGTGGCCACCTGTCTGGAGCAAATCCGTCAAATTGTGTTGACTGGTGGCGATGTGCTTTCCGCCCCGGAGGTCACCACCCTGGAGAACTCTGGTCGTGAGCTGCGCTCGCGCGTGGATCGTGTCAACGATCGCACGGTGCGTCTGCTGCGTCGTCTCGAAGCTGGACGCGATGAGCTTACCAAGCTGCGCAGCGAATTGGATGTCTTCTCCGACTGGCTGCAACAAGCCCGACGCACGCTGGAGGATAAGGAACGTTCGCTGTCAGATCTGACGCGTCTCGCCTCGCAGGCGGACACCATTCGAGAGTTTGTCAGCGATGTGATTGGTCACCAGGCCGATTTGCGTTTCATCACCATGGCCGCCCAGAAGTTTGTCGACGAGAGCAAGGAATTCTTGGCCCTGCTCAATGATTTCCGCACATCGTTGCCCGAACGCTTGCCGCACGTAGAGCCCCTCTCGAGTGCCGAGAGTCCCATACGCCAGGAGGTTTCGCTGGTGACGGCACAGTACAAGGATCTGTTGAATCGCGTTAATGCGTTGCAGGATCGTGTCTCTGGCTTGGGTGGCAGACAGCGTGAGTACCAGGATGCCTTGGACAAGGCCAACGAGTGGCTGCGCAGCATGCAGCCGCGTGTCTCACGTGTCATTTCTGAGCCCGTCGCTGGAGATCCCAAGGGCGTGCAGGATCAGATGAATGAGGCGAAGGCGCTGCACAACGAGCTCCTCTCCAGCGGTCGTCTGGTAGACAATGCCCAACAGGCATTGGACAATCTACTGCGCAGCCTGGGCGGTCAACTCAGCCCGATGGAGATCAATCAGCTGGAGTTGCCCATTGCTGATCTGAAGAACAATTATCAGCAGTTGCTGGATACGCTCGGCGAGCATTGCAAGACTCTGGATAAAACACTGGTGCAATCGCAGGGTGTGCAGGATGCACTCGATAGCCTTGTCAGTTGGGTCAATCAGGCCGAGGATAAGTTCAAGCTGAATCTGCGTCCCGCTTCGCTGATCAAGGAGCGTCTGCAGGAGCAAATCCGCGAGCACAAGGTGCTCCTTGCCGATCTGCAATCGCATCAGGCTAGCATCGACAGTGTTCAAATCTCTGCAAAGCATCTGTTGGCCAGTGCATCTAATGCACGCATCGCCAAGAAGGTGGAATCGAATCTGAACGATGTCACAGGCAAATTTGAGAAACTCTTCGAGAAGGCCAACAAGCGTGCCGAATTCCTGGACGATGTCTACGGTCGCCTGTCCAAGTATCTGGACGACATTAGCAACATGGAGCAGCGCATGGGCAGCCTGCAGGAGGCACTCGATAACCGTGAGACCAGTCTGCTCGCCACTGAGGAGCTGGCTCGCCGCATGCTTGACTTGGCGCGCGAGAAGGATCAGCTGGCGCCACTGTTCGAGGATTGTGTGCGCAATGGCAAGGATCTGATTGGATTGCGGGATGTGACCGATACGGGCGCATTGCGTGATCGCATCAAGGAGTTGGAATCTCAGTGGCGCAACATTAACATCAGCATCGATGAGCGCGCCAAGCTCTCCAAGCAGAAGGCCGAACGTCAACTGGCCTACGAGAGCCTCAAGGAAGATGTCCTTTCGTGGCTAACGAGAACCGAGGGTCGCGTCAATGGACTCGCACCGGTGGCCATCGATCTGGATAAGATTCGACAGCAGAACGATGAATTGAAGCCCATCTGCAAAGATTATCGCGATTACGCGCCAACCATTGATAAGATCAATGATATTGGCTCGCAATACGATGCACTGGTGCGACCCGAGAGTCCTGGACGCAAACGGTCCACTTACAGTCCAATCAAGAGGACGAGCCCGCTGCGTCGCATGTCCGGAGACGCCAGAAGCCCCAGCCCGACCAAGGGAGGTATACTGTCGCCACTATCGACTGGTTCCAGTGGATTCGGTAGCCGCAGATCCTCTCAGGATGGCTTCCAGCTCTCTGAGCTGTCTCCGGTGCAGCAGCAGCTGAGCGAGATCAACAATCGCTACGGTCTTATTGGCGTCCGTCTCAACGATCGCCAGCACGAACTGGACAATCTCAGCGAGGAGCTGCGCAAGCAGTACGAGAACCTGAAGGGCTTAGCCCAGTTCCTCGAGCGCACTCAGCGCCAGGTGCCCAAGGAGTCCGTCTCCAACAAGGAGGAAGCTGATCGCTGCATTAAGCAGGCGCGCAAAATTCTCGAGGATATGTACGAGAAACAGAGCCTGCTGGACACGACCAAGGCGCAGGTGAAGGACATCCTGCGACGCAAATCGGATGTGCCCGGCGCCGAACAGCTGCGGCTGGAGAACGACAACATTCAGGAGAAGTGGAAGAATCTCAATGATATCTGCAAGAATCGCATTGCCTTCTCGGAGAAGTTGCGCGATTTCCTCGATACCCATGGCAATCTCAAGAGCTGGCTGGACAGCAAGGAGCGCATGTTGACCGTACTGGGACCGATTTCGTCGGATCCACGCATGGTCCAGAGCCAGGTGCAGCAGGTGCAAGTGCTGCGCGAAGAGTTCCGCACACAGCAGCCGCAACTGAAGCACTTCCAGGAGCTGGGACACGATGTTGTCGATCATTTGGCTGGCACACCCGATGCCCAGGCCGTCGAGCTGAAGCTCAAGGATGTGCTGACCAAGTGGGATGATCTGATGGGTAAACTGGATGATCGTGCCAACAGTTTGGGCGGCGCTGCTGACAGCTCCAAGGAATTCGATGCGGCTGTCAATCGTCTGCGTGAAGCGCTGCAAAATATCAGTGATAATCTGGACACGTTGCCCTTGGATGGCGATCACCAAGAGAATCTGCGCAAGATCGAGAACCTCGAACGTCAGCTGGAGGGTCAACGTCCCCTCCTGGCGGATGTGGAACAATCAGCAGCCACGTTGTGCAATATACTCGGAGATCCCGCATCCCGCGCCGATGTCAACTCGCGCGTTGCCGCGCTGGAGAAACAGTATTCGGCGCTGCAGAAGAAGCTGGACACGAAGAAGGCCGAAACGGAGGCATCGCTACGGGATGGTCGTCACTTTGCCGAGAACTGCTCCAAGACGCTCGGCTGGCTCTCTGGTGAGCTGTCCAATCTGACCGATCGCCTGCTCGTCTCCGCACACAAGCCAACGCTGCAGCATCAGATCGATACACACGAGCCCATCTATCGCGAGGTGATGGCCCGTGAGCACGAGGTGATTATGCTCATTAACAAGGGCAAGGATCTGACGGATCGTCAGCAGGATCGTGGCGTGAAGCGTGATCTTGATCGCATTCAACAGCAGTGGGAGAAGTTGCGCCGTGAGGCCGTCGATCGTCATACGCGTCTGCAGACGTGCATGGAACACTGCAAGAAGTACTCGCAGACCTCGGAGACGTTCCTCGCCTGGCTGCGCACCGCTGAGGATAAGCTAGCCGATCTGACACCCGGCGTCTTGTCCAAATCCAAGCTGGAGACGCGTTTGCGTGATCTGCAAACATTCCGCAGTGAGGTGTGGAAGCACTCGGGTGAATTTGAGAATACCAAGGGCCTGGGCGATACCTTCCTCACCAGCTGTGACATCGACAAGGAGCCAATCAAGGCCGAGCTGCAGGACATCCGTGATCGCTGGGAGCGTCTCAATAACGATTTGATTGCACGCGCCCATGAGATTGAGAACTGTTCGCGCCGCCTGGGCGACTTTAATGATGAGCTGCGTAATCTGGATCATTCGCTGGGCCGTTGCGAGGATCGCCTTGCTGCCCACGATGCACTGGGCGGTGCTGCCAAGGATCCCAAGTTGCTGGAGCGCGTGAAGGCCATACGCGAGGAGCTGACCAATCTGAGCAAACCACTGCAAAATCTCAAGGGTCTGGCCAAGGACATTAGCGCCGAGGCGCGTGCTACCGGTGGCGATGCGGATCATTTGACCAGCGAGGTTGATAGTCTCGCCGATCGCATGTCCGAGCTGCAAGGACGTCTCGATGATCGCTGCGGCGAGCTGCAGTCCGCTGCGACTGCAGTCTCTCAGTTCAACGAACAGATGAAAACGTTGAACATCGATCTGAACGATCTGGAGACGGAGATTGAGAAGTTGGCGCCGCCAGCGCGTGAGATTAAGATTGTCCAGCAGCAACTGGATGATGTGGGCAAGCTGCAGAACCGACTGGAACGCCTGGTCGGTCGTCTGGAGGATGCCGAGCGTGCCGCTGATGTCTTGGTCGATGCTGGCTTCTCTGCCGACACGAGTCAGACGCGCGAACAAATTGCCACGCTGCGCAAGACGGTGGCACGCCTCGACAATCGAGTGCGCGATCATGAGGATAAACTGCAGAGCACTCTGAAGGCACTCCGGGAGTTCTACGACATGCAGTCGCAGGCTCTCGATGATATCCAGGATGTTAGCGATGAGTTCAAGCGCATGAAGCCCGTGGGCTCTGAGCTGGATCAGATTCGAAGACAGCAGGAGGACTTCCGCAACTTCCGTGAGCGCAAGGTCGAACCACTGGCTCAGAATGTGGACAAGGTCAACATGTCGGGACGAGATCTGGTACGCTCAGCTGGCACCGGTGTCTCCACCAATGTCATCGAGAAGGATTTGGAGAAGTTGAACGATCGCTGGAATGATCTGAAGGAGCGCATGAACGAGCGCGATCGTCGCTTGGACGTCGCCCTGCTGCAGTCCGGCAAGTTCCAGGAAGCGTTGGCAGGTCTCTCGAAATGGCTCAGCGATACGGAGGAAATGGTCGCCAACCAGAAGCCGCCCAGTTGTGATTACAAGGTGGTCAAGGCGCAGTTGCAGGAACAGAAGTTCCTCAAGAAAATGCTGCTGGATCGCCAGAACTCGATGGGTTCGCTGGCCAATCTGGGCAAGGAGGTGGCCAATCATTGTGAGCCCGCTGAACGTGCCTCAATCGAGAAGCAACTGAATAACCTGATGGAACGATTCGATGCCTTAACTAATGGCGCCGAGCAGCGTGAACAGGATCTGGAGGAGGCCATGGAGGTGGCTAAGCGTTTCCACGACAAGATCAGTCCACTCGAACTGTGGCTGGATAATACGGAACGTGCCGTTAAAGCCATGGAACTCATACCCACCGATGAGGAGAAGATTCAGCAACGTATCCGTGAGCACGATCGTCTGCACGACGAGATTCTGGGCAAGCAGCCCGACTTTACGGATCTGGCCGATGTGGCCGGTCAGCTGATGCATCTGGTCAGCGACGAGGAGGCCGGCAATCTGGGCGAAAAGGTGCGCACCGTAACCGAACGCTATACGGGATTGGTTGATGCCAGCGATAATATTGGTGCACTGCTTGCCGAATCCCGTCAAGGCTTGAGGCATCTGGTGCTCAGTTATCAGGATCTGGTGGCCTGGATGGAGAGCATGGAGAACGAGCTGAAACGCTTCAAATCTGTGCCCGTCCACGCAGAGAAGTTGTTGGAGCAAATGGATCATCTGCTCGAGCTGAACGAAAATATAGCTGGACACGCTAACAATGTGGAATCCACTGTTGAATCTGGTGCGGAGCTAATGAAGCATATCTCCAACGATGAGGCTATACAACTGAAGGATAAACTGGACTCGCTACAACGTCGCTATGGTGATTTGACCAATCGTGGCGGTGATCTGCTCAAGAATGCCCAGAATGCTCTTCCACTGGTGCAGCAATTCCACGAGGCCCACAATCGTCTGGTCGAATGGATGCAGAGTGCCGAGACTGCTCTGGCGCCGAGTGAACCACGCCAGGCCGATGTACTGCGGCTGGAGAGTGAACTATCCGATATGCGTCCCATATTGGACACCATTAATCTGGTGGGTCCACAGCTGTGTCAGCTGTCACCGGGCGAAGGTGCTGCCACCATCGAGAACATTGTCACCCGTGACAATCGTCGCTTCGATGCCATCGTCGAGCAGATTCAACGCAAGGCGGAACGTTTGCATTTGAGCAATCAACGGGCCAAGGAAGTCACCGGTGACATTGATGAGCTGTTGGAGTGGTTCCGCGAAATGGACACCACACTCCGTGAAGCGGATCTGCCGGCCATGGAACCGAAACTGGTGCGTGCTCAGTTGCAGGAGCATCGCTCGATCAACGATGACATCTCCAGTCAGAAGGGACGCGTGCGCGATGTGACCGCTGCCTCCAAGAAGGTGCTGCGTGAGTCGCCCCAGAGTGAGAATACGGCAACGCTGCGCGAGAAACTGGACGATCTCAAGGAGATTGTCGACACCGTCGCCCAGTTGTGCAGCGAACGCTTGGGCATCTTGGAGCAGGCGTTGCCCTTGTCCGAGCACTTTGCCGACTCGCACCAGGGCCTGACCACCTGGCTGGACGATATGGAGCAGCAAATCTCAAGGCTGAGCATGCCTGCCCTGCGTCCAGATCAGATCACACTGCAGCAGGACAAGAACGAGCGTTTGCTGCAGTCGATTGCCGAGCATAAGCCGCTGCTAGACAAACTGAACAAGACGGGTGAAGCTCTGGGCGCACTGGTTGCCGATGATGATAGCGCCAAAATCAATGAGATCTTGGACACGGACAACGCGCGCTATGCCGCACTGCGTCTGGAGTTGCGTGAACGTCAACAGGCGCTGGATAATGCGCTGCAGGAGTCCAGTCAGTTCTCCGATAAGCTGGAGGGCATGCTTCGAGCCCTGGCCAACACTGTGGATCAGGTGAATCAATTGGATCCACTTTCAGCACTGCCCCAGAAGATCCGCGAACAGATCGAGGATAATGATGCTCTAATGGATGATCTGGACAAACGTCAGGATGCATTTAGCGCCGTGCAGCGAGCAGCCAACGATGTCATTGCCAAGGCGGGCAACAAGGCTGATCCGGCTGTGCGCGACATCAAAGCCAAGCTGGAGAAGCTCAACACGCTGTGGAACGATGTGCAGAAGGCCACCAAGAAACGTGGCAGCTCCCTGGACGATATACTCAGGGTAGCCGAACCCTTCTGGAAGCAATTGAACAGTGTCATGAAGACCCTTAAGGATCTGGAGGAGACGCTGTCGTGCCAAGAGCCACCAGCGGCACAGCCGCAGGACATTAAGAAGCAACAGGTGGCACTGCAGGAGATCCGGCACGAGATCGATCAGACCAAGCCGGAGGTGGAGCAGGTGCGTCGCCATGGCAGCAATCTGATGAACATGTGTGGCGAACCCGACAAGCCAGAGGTCAAGAAACACATCGAGGATCTGGACAATGCATGGGACAACATTACAGCGTTGTATGCCAAGCGTGAGGAGAACCTCATCGATGCCATGGAGAAGGCCATGGAGTTCCATGAGACGCTGCAGAATCTGCTCAAATTCCTCACTAAGGCCGAGGATAAGTTTGCTCACCTCGGGGCTGTGGGCTCCGACATTGATGCCGTCAAGCGACAAATTGAACAGCTCAAGGCGTTCAAGGACGAAGTCGATCCGCACATGGTCGAAGTAGAAGCATTAAACAGGTAAGCTTGGTTATTATATATACACCTATATTATCAATCTCTTATCTAATAATCTGTTATATTAACGTATTCTAATGTGTGGTGGTCTTCCATTCAACAATTGGCAGAGTCCTAGAAAGGCAAGATACTAGTTGCAAAATTTCGTACGTTCCATCGTTCGTTACTTTTGATGTTTGTTGTGTACTGTTAAGTGCCTGCATTGCAAGCTATGATCTGATCTGATCTGTGATCCAGAATCAGCACTCTCTGATACAAGTCTGTGTTCTATGATCAATGATCTATGATCTCTGATCTTTGATCTCTGATATGTAATACAAGATTTTGTATCGCTGATCTGCCATCTACGATCCATATTAAGATATTTTATGCTTGATCTCTGGATTCCTGATCTGTGATTTGTTCTGCGCATGTTTTTTTCTTTATGATTTGTGCCGCAAGCCAAAATATTATTGCATGTGCACCAGCAGCTGCCAGCTGTTGTTATTATTATTATTATTATTATTATTGTTAATGTTTAGCTGTGCCTGCGTTCTCTTGAGCACCAATCATATGCAATATTTGCTAATCCTTTGCCTACCCACTTGCAGACAAGCTGTGGAACTAACGGAACGCACTTCGCCCGAGCAGGCGGCATCGATTCGGGAGCCACTGACTGTGGTCAATCGTCGCTGGGAGGCTTTGCTGCGTGGCATGGTCGATCGCCAGAAGCAGCTGGAGCATGCACTCCTCCACTTGGGTCAATTCCAGCATGCGCTGAACGAACTCTTGGTCTGGATCAACAAGACCGATAGCACTCTGGATCAGCTGAAGCCGGTAAGAAGAAAGCAAAACAGGAATTCCTCTGACAGTAAAGTCTAACTAATTGACTTATTCACAGATACCTGGAGACCCGCAGCTGCTTGAAGTGGAGCTGGCCAAGCTGAAGGTGCTCGCCAATGATATACAGGCGCATCAGAACTCTGTGGACACACTCAACGATGCCGGGCGCCAGCTCATCGAGACAGAGAAGGGCTCTGTGGAGGCATCGACGACGCAGGAGAAGCTGCGCAAGCTGAACAACGAGTGGAAGCAGTTGCTGCAAAAGGCCAGCGATCGCCAGCACGAGCTGGAGGAATCGCTACGCGAAGCCCAGGGCTATATAGCCGAGGTCCAGGACATCCTGGGCTGGTTGGGCGATGTAGATGCCGTGATTGGTGCCAGCAAACCAGTTGGTGGTTTGCCAGAGACTGCCACCGAGCAGCTGGAACGCTTTATGGAGGTCTACAACGAACTGGATGAGAACAGGCCCAAGGTGGAGACCATCCAGGCGCAGGGACAGGAGTACATCAAGCGCCAGAACCAGATGAAGGTCCCCTCAAGCAATCTGCAGCACACGTTGCGCACACTGAAGCAACGCTGGGATGCGGTTGTTTCGCGTGCCTCCGACAAGAAGATCAAGCTGGAGATTGCGCTCAAGGAGGCAACCGAGTTCCATGATACGCTCCAGGCCTTTGTCGAGTGGTTAACCCAGGCGGAGAAGCAGCTCTCGAACGCTGAGCCCGTCTCGCGTGTCCTGGAAACGATTCAGGCCCAGATGGAGGAGCATAAGGTGTTGCAGAAGGATGTGAGCACACATCGCGAGGCCATGCTGCTGCTGGACAAGAAGGGCACACATCTGAAGTACTTCAGCCAGAAGCAGGATGTGATTCTCATCAAGAATCTGCTCGTGTCTGTCCAGCATCGCTGGGAACGTGTCGTCAGCAAGGCGGCGGAGCGCACACGTGCTCTCGACCATGGCTACAAGGAGGCGCGTGAATTCAATGATGCCTGGAATGGCATGATGCAGTATCTGCAGGAAACTGAACAGGTGTTGGATCAGATCATTGAGGAGGCCACCGCCTCCAAGGAGCCGCAGAAGATCAAAAAGTACATTGCCAAGCTGAAGGATACGCATCGCCAGCTGGGTGCCAAGCAATCCTTGTACGATGCCACCATGCGCGCCGGCAAGAACCTCATGGAACGGGCACCCAAGGGTGATCGTCCCGTGCTGGACAAGATGCTGCTGGAGCTCAAGGAGCAATGGACACGCGTCTGGTCGAAGAGCATTGAGCGACAGCGCAAACTGGAGGAGGCTCTTCTGCTTTCCGGACAGTTTAGCGATGCGCTCGGCGAATTGCTCGAGTGGCTGAAGAAGGCGAAGAGTCGGTTGAACGAGAACGGACCCGTCCACGGAGATCTGGAGACGGTGCAGGGTCTGTGCGAGCATCACAAGCACATTGAACAGGATCTGCAGAAGCGTGCCGCTCAAATGCAGGGCGTCCTCAAAACGGGACGAGATCTGGAGCGTTCGGGCAATAATCCCGAGGTGGGCGCGAAGCTCGATGAGCTGCAATCCATTTGGGATGAGGTGCACAATGCGGTCGGCAAACGTGGCGAGCGACTCGAAGTTGCTCTCGCCGATGCTGAGAAGCTGAATGCCCGAGTTCAGGCCCTGTTCGACTGGCTGGATCATGCGGAGCACAAGTTGCGCTATGCCAAGAATGCGCCCGATGACGAGAAGGTCTCGCGCGAGATGATGGACATTCACATGGAGTTCATGAAGGATCTGCGCGTCCGGGAGCGTGAGAAGAGCGAAACGTTCGAGTTTGCCGAAGATAT
Source organism: Drosophila imparisetae (assembly GCA_035042265.1). Lineage (NCBI taxonomy): Eukaryota > Metazoa > Arthropoda > Insecta > Diptera > Drosophilidae > Drosophila > Drosophila imparisetae. The sequence continues at coordinate 1,345,383 of JAWNLP010000145.1, read as the reverse complement.
TATTGGCAAAGCGTATCCGGATGCTATACCCATAATCAAGAACTGGCTATCGATCATTCAGCAACGCTGGGAGGAGGTGCGCCAATGGGCCATTAATCGCGAGTCCAAGCTGGGACTGCATTTGCAATCGCTCAAGGATCTGGACGATACCATTGAGGAGCTGCTCGCCTGGCTCAGCGGTCTCGAGGGCACCCTAATAAGTGAGTAAAAACAAAGAGATTTATGCTCCTCTGCTAATCTGCTTTATGCCTTCGTAGATCTGAAGAACGAACGGCTGCCGGATGAGATACCACCGGTTGAGAAACTGATCGAGGACCACAAGGAGTTCATGGAGAACACGGCACGTCGCCAGAACGAGGTGGATCGCGCCTGCAAGCCGCGCCAGCTGCCACCAGGTGCTCGCAAGCCATCGCGTAGCGGCAAGACGCCAGTGTGAGTATTCGCAGAGTTGCCACCCTTGGCTAAACAGAAATCTCCTTTGTATATATGTTTATTTTATTATTATTTTTTATTTACTTTTTGTTTGTTTTTGGCTATTTTTTCACCAACTTTTATTGCTACAACAAAAACAAATCAAATATTTTTTCCCCTGCAACGTTTTTGCACCCACAAAACTCTTGCCTATCCAAAATATATACTCTATACGACACCTTGCAACAACAACAACAACTCTATATATATATATACAACTGTAGTCGTGGCTCCAGTCACGATCTGCGTGAACAGTCGCCCGATGGCCAGCTGCGACGTCAAAGGTTTGACAGCTACTTTATACTCTACTCTTCTACTCTAAAAACTACCACTGCAAGCCACATAAAAACCACAATAAACCACAGTGCGCTTACCAACACTGTCTCTCACACACACACACAAACGCACACATTACCAACTGGTTACAGTCAACAACAACTTGAAGCTTTTCTGTGTCCCATGTAGCACTAAACTGAGCTAACATACCAAGTTTTGCTATACTCCCACTCATCTATCATAACAGATCAAAAATAAAAGGAATACTTTTGACATTTCTCAACTGAATGTCAAAGTTAATTGAATTGATATAACTAAAACTACAAAATAATATAAAAATTAAAATACCTTGTTTGCTAAGCCTGCCTATCTATCTAAAATAGGTAGTACCTTAACCATCTACCATATCACGTAGTCCTCCCACAAAACACAATACTCCAAGCACCCGGCTTAATCACTGCTGCTTAAACTGTTGCTTAATTATGTTTTTTACAATACTTGTTTGCCAATTTGCCTAACTTGCAAATGCTTCTCTCGTCCACAGCTTCAAGGGCTCTCGCGATCAAGGACTCAACGCACGCAAGGGCAGGTGAGTTATCAGTCTTGTTTCCCATGGGGTTTTTCTTTTAACTACAATTGTTCCAAAAATAATAGTGCATGCACTTTCTAAATTTAAAAAAATGGAAAAAAAAAAATGAATTTTCTCTTTTTGTTTTTCGACTGTTTTCTTTCGGCTCTATGCAACACTATTTTTGGAAATGCTGCGAAATGTTATTTCTTTTGTGTATACATTAAAATATTTATATATATATATGAAATACTTTTTGTATTGCTCTTGTACATTATTTTTGTGTGTATATTGTTTCGTTATTTGATCGTTCTTGTTTTTTTGTCTCTCCTTCTCTTTTTTGTATCTTTTTTGTGAAACTCTTTCTCATCACGCTACCGTAAACGTTTGCCTCATATCAAAAATCTATGCATCTTGCTGCTTAAATATTTGCTCTGCATAATCATATATATATATATGTATGTATATATATATATTATATATATATCAGTCGTATTACGCCTACGCGCGATACGCCCGACAGAGATCGCCTGCCGCATTATGGCCCACGTTTCTCGCCAAGGTAAGTGCCCGCTCCTGCTCCCCATTACAATCAGTGCAGCTCAAACTGTGCATCTATGCTAAATGTTACTCTGTTAAATACTATTTTTGTGTATGTTAAGCATTTTGTAGTTTTCTTATTGTTCTTTTTTCATATCTAATTAGCTTTCATTGAAATTGTTTTTCATTTATAAACTTACTAATAGTATTTACCAACTCTACCCTCATAGCTCTACTGGTCCCGAACTCGAATTCCGTTCGCCACGCGCCAAACTGTTGTGGACCAAGTGGCGTGATGTGTGGATGCTGTCATGGGAGCGTCAACGTTTGCTCCACGAGCATCTCATGTATCTGAAGGATGTTGAGCGTGCTCGCAACTTTAGCTGGGATGATTGGCGCAAGCGCGTAAGTAACTGCCACAGCCACAACACACGCAAAATAATGCTAATTATATTTAAAATTACTCATTTTCCACATAGTTCCTCAAGCACATGAACCACAAGAAGTCGCGCTTGACTGATCTGTTCCGTAAGATGGACAAGGATAACAATGGCATGGTGCCACGCGATGTTTTCATCGATGGCATTCTCAATACGAGTAAGCATCAAGTAAAAAGAAAACCAGTTATACAGATATTAAAAATACTCTATTCTTAAACAGAATTCGATACATCGGGTCTGGAGATGAAGGCTGTTGCCGATCTGTTCGATCGCAATGGTGAGGGTCTCATTGACTGGCAGGAATTCATTGCCGCTCTGCGACCCGATTGGCAGGAACGTAAACCGGCCAATGACAATGACAAGATACACGATGAGGTCAAACGTTTGGTCATGCTCTGCACATGTCGTCAAAAGTTCCGTGTGTTCCAAGTGGGCGAAGGCAAATACAGAGTAAGTTTTGCAGTCACTTTAGACAGACCTTGTAACAGCTGCTAATGATTATGTTTGTCTTTGCAGTTTGGTGATTCCCAGAAGTTGCGCCTGGTTCGCATCCTGCGCAGCACTGTTATGGTGCGCGTTGGCGGTGGCTGGGTTGCTCTGGATGAATTCCTGCAGAAGAACGATCCTTGTCGCGGTAAGTTCAAGCTCAAGGACACACCTACACTCTCTTTATATTTAGTTGTATACGTACAAACACACACTGAAATTATCGATAAATCTTGTTTGGACTTCATACATTTATCGCATATTAATTCTAGTGTAACTTTTTTGTAGTCCACCACACCACGAACCAAAACATAAAAAAAAATCAATCTATTACCATTCCCATCAGCTCATGCATTTTGTCTATACCTTAGGTTATATATGCATCATACTTTTATAAACCATTTTTGATCATATCACATCTCTCACAAAACATTTACAACATTTAGGTACAGTTGTGCTTAACAACTAATTATAATTTTTTTTCTTACAAGCTAAACATTTTTTTCAAACATACCAAATATCATATTAATATAATACCAAAAACGGATATGGTCATTTAACCAACAAAATAAAAAATCAAAACTTTTGTGCCTAAAAATATTACTAGCATATGATAAACCCAAAAGAAAAATAAAAACAACATAACCTAAAAACAATTTTTGAAAACCTCATTAATTTGTTTGGTTGAAAAGTTGCTTTATAAAAATAGCATTAATTAACAGCGCGCTTTATTTTTGAAGATACCATTTTTTGACATTTAGCCAGCGCCTATTTTGACGCCTATCTCATACACACAATAACCAAACGAAAACAAGAATCCAAATCCAAAACCAAACCAAAAAACCAAAAAAAAAACCTATCCTAAAAGCCCGAAAACTGAAAAGCTCACAGTTTGCGGTTGCTGCCACATTTAGTAATCATGCTCATTTTTTGTTGCTTTTATATGTTAACTCTGCGTTACCCATACCACACATTGTATTTATCTCTCTATTTTTACTGGGCTAACAAACACTACGCCTATTTGCCTATTTGCCTAGAACCTAACCTAACCTAACCTAAAATATAATATAACTTGCTTAGTACTCGATTAGTGCATGCTTTCATTTATTTTGCTGTTTGTGTCTTCGCTTGCTTAACATGGCTGACAGTCGTGCGCGCTGTTAACTAACAGCCAGTTTGACTAAAGCTTTTTGAGTGGAAAACTGTACTTTTACGTGTCACGTGTCATGCTTCGTAAATTCGTTAATTTCTGTTTGTTGTGCGTCCAAAAAAGAAAAGAACAAAAAAACTAGTTGAATTTGTTGTATTAATAATTTTGTATACCGTTTTTCGTTTTTACTAATCAAATTTTATGTTTTTCCCCTTTTTTCTTTTTCAAATGTTATATTTTTTGTAACTGTACTTTAAAAATGAAACCGATAACCGAAAACGCAATGTGCCCGATATTTCCAATATATAATTCCACAAATAAATCCGCTTGCGCTGCCCGCTCGCTCGCCCGCCCGTCCGCCCACGCCCAACATGCACTTCTTCGCCTGTGCCCAAAAAAAAAACAAAAAACAAAATAAAAAACACAATTCCAAACAACCAACAAACAAACAAACAAAATACCAACTGTGACAAATACAAAAATTTCGTTGTTATTGTTGTTGTTACAATCAAATGCAAATACACGCTCACAAAATACATGTATACGTGTATGTATATGTGTATGTGTGTGTGTGAATGTATTTACCACATGCTATATATATGTGTACATATCGGCATTGATCGGAGCAGCCAAGGGACGCACTAACATTGAGCTACGCGAGCAATTCATATTGGCCGATGGCGTCTCACAGAGCATGGCTGCATTCACGTCCAGACGTTCCACACCCAATGCTGCCCAAACTGCCAACAGTTCGCAAAATGGCGGCGCCGGTAGCCCCAACTTGCCGCCATATTTGAGTGGACAGGGTCCCATCATAAAGGTAAATCATCAACAGAAACACAACACAAACGAGTTGTGGGTTAACACAAAAAAAAAGCAAAAAAGAAAAACAAAAGAGTTCCCAATCCTAACACTATCCCCCCAACTATATATCCCCGTGTTAGGGTTTCAATATTCATTGAGGTAAGTTTTGAGCTTTCGTTTTGGGTTCATTGTGTGTGTTGTTGACAAAAAACCAAAAAACAAAATACAAAACAAGCTCGCTGCTGCCGCCGATTCTTGATTTTTGTGCATGAGAATTTTATATATAATTCTACTACATATATATATATTTATTGTATTGAACGTATTGTTGTTGCTATACTACATATACATATCTCGTATATATATATATATTTCCTTATAATTTGGTACATCCTTGAGTTATGATAATTGTTTTATGTTTTATTGCGCCATTTTTTATTTTTTTTTATTGTTATAATGCTAGAATCAAATTTCACAATCAAGCGCTTTAGTGAGGTTAGGTAACAGGCCATAAAGTAGGATTTTTAGGTTATTGTTGTTGAGTTTTGATTGGTCAGTCGCTTAAATGATCATATACCGTTGCGCCAGCCTATAAGAATTGATTGAGCAACGAACAAAAACAAAAAAAATCTGTTGTATTTCTATATGTATATAGCTGATGAGCACTTGGCCGAGTTAATGCCAATATTTGAGAAAATCCGTGCACAAGACCAAGTACCATGCGCCTTTCCCATACACATGGGCGCCGGCGGCACAGTATTCGTGCGCTGCAATACCAGCCGCTCGGTACCGCTGAGTCCACACGTCCTCCATTGTCATCCAACAACACACTGGGTAAGTCGAAAACTCAACGAACGAAAGGAGCATGCTGTGAAGGAAGCGAACAGGAAACAGGGACTGTATAGCAAAAGAAAAGAAGGGGGCTCTACCTTATAGAAGCCTTTATAGTACCTTACTAACTCCTTACATTTATTTCGCCTCCAACCCCAACAGGTACGCGAGCGTTCTGTGCGTTCTATACCCATGTCGCGACCATCGCGCTCTTCACTGTCGGCCAGCACCCCGGATTCGCTTAGCGATAATGAGGGTAGCCACGGTGGACCGTCGGGTCGTTACACGCCGCGCAAGGTGACCTACACGAGCACACGCACCGGCCTCACGCCAGGAGGATCGCGTGCCGGCTCCAAGCCCAACTCACGCCCGCTCAGTAGACAAGGCTCCAAGCCGCCCTCGCGGCACGGCTCCACTCTCTCGCTGGACAGCACAGGTGAGTCCAAAGACTGACCACAACCATAGCGAGTTGCATTCTAAATCGAATTCTTTTCCAGACGATCATACACCATCGCGCATACCGCAGCGCAAGGCTTCCGGCGCGAGCACAATTAGCGGTACCGGCACCACACCGCGTCCGGCTCGTCTGTCCGTCACCACGGCAGCGACTCCGGGCGGCAGCCGACTCAATGGCGGCACCAGCACCATTACACGCAAAACCGCATCCGGCTCGGCCAGCCCAGCGCCCACAAGGTAGGATTTTTGTACCTCTGCGCTAGATTTCGGTTTTTGGGATTGGGGATTTCACATATTGGGATCGTGAATTTTCAAAAAACATACAAACTTTATTAATTTATTTATTTATTTTTGACATTATTTTCGGTTACCGCATTAACTTTTGACAACTCACACAACAACAACAACAAAATACTCATTTGATATGCTACTTACAAATCGAATTGGCTTTTATGAAACAACTTTCATATCGAAACAAAAAAAAAACAAAAAAAAAACCTTGAAAAAATGTACATCATTGAAACGCTAACTTACAAAACGAATTGGCTCGATTGAAACAAATATCATGTATCGAAATTGAATGCTTGACTGCAACTAACTGCAACATCAAAATAAATAAAAAAAAACAAAAAAAATCCTCCCCAAAAAACAAATACCATCTTGAAACTTGTGCCTGACAAAAAATACTGCAAATACAGCAATGGAGGCATGAGTAGATCATCCAGTATACCAGCACTAACCGGCTTCGGCTACAAACCCACTAGGTAAAAGAAACAACTACAACAACAACAAAAAATACTAAACATAACATTATTTTTAATTATGATTTTCTTAAACTAAGTTAGTTCTAAGTAATACTGAGAGCAAGTCTTTAAGCTATGCATTTCTTTGGTAATGGTTGTACTTATTGCTAACTATTCATAAACATATATATATATACTAAAGCCGCCCATCACGGATACCGGTTAAGATACCCCTCAACGATTCCAAAACCTCATCGCCCACCAGCTCGTCTGCGAATCCCAGCAGCTTGGGGTAAAGTTCTATAAACTCTATAATACGTAGAGCTGTATCAATTAAGTATCGACAACAGCACAGTAGACACAAATCCAACTCTAGCCACAGTTTAGCAAGTAATTATTATGATTTCCATATAATCAATATGTTTTGTTAAAAGTTCTGTTTCTGTTTTATAAGTTATGTATTGTGAAGCCAGTGCATGTCAAACTGCCAGTACCCGTCATGTTTTTCTAATTTCCTAATTCGACTAATGCTTTAAGCTTTATTTTTAAACAATAATTCCATATATAGCTCTTAAGTATTGTTTGTACTTTTCATTTACAAATTCAATTGTTAAAGTTGTTAAATTATTTACATTTTGTAAATGCCTCGACTAATATTTAATTGTCCATTCGACAGGCGCAACATCAGCGGCAGTTCAACGCCGTCCGGGATGCAGACGCCGAGAAAGACCTCCGCGGAGCCGACATTCAGCTCAACGATGCGACGCACATCGCGTGGAACCACGCCCACGGAGAAGCGTGAGCCATTCCGGCTATGAGGCGGTTGAATGAATTGCGGTTGCAGCACCCAAGTTGCCAATTATCAATTAAACAAACAAAACACAAATCTAAAACAACTAACCACGCACTGAAGTTCTTTCAACTAATCAACCAACCAAGATTGTGAATTCCCCAAAATCCCCTCAACTCTATCTCTCTCAGAGTCTACATTAGTGTAGAAAATGTAGCAAACAGGAATCGATCGCTGTGAATTTATAAATTTTATAATAATAACAGCAAAAACAATACTTTTGGTAAAGCATAAAAGACACACGAAAAACAAAATGAGATAGAGAAATGCAAAAGTTATAAATGAAAGCTATTCACGCACCCACACACACACAAAGTTGAGAAACTATTTACGAAATGAGTACTACTAACTAATGCAAACACCTTTTGCTACTACTAATATTTAATGCCTACACTATTTACTAGTTATACTTCTAAATATGGATTTCCAAATTTATAATTTGTATATACTTATATAAATGCAAAATACACTCCAAGTGCTTTAAGGCAACTAAAATGAAGAAAAAATTAACGAAAAATTATAAACAACAACAACAAAAAAAAACAAAAAAGGAAAACATTCGAATCAAAAGTCGCCGCATCAGCGACCATTAGCTCTTCAGTCTTTGAGTGTGTCCACAAAATCGCCAGTTTGTGGGCGCGCTCTGTCTGTGGGGCGTGGTCGTTCTATGTGCGCGACCAAAAAAAAGGAAAGAAGTAACCCCGTTAATGAAAATGATTAAGAGGAATTTGATTTTGTTCTGTTAAAACTAATAGTTAAACGTAAAAGTGAATCATGTAAGCCGAAACAAAAAAAAAAACAAGAAAAAAAAGAAAGAAAACAAAAAATATTTAATTATATACTAAAAGTCATTACTATAAGTTTAATTAATATTTAGTTAATAAGCAAAAAACCACAACAACCACAAACACACAATTTGTAATGCATAATTATTTTTGTTTTTTATATGCAAGTGGAACATATAAACTAATATAATAGAGAGAAATGCAAAACGTTTATATAAATATTGTATAATACTAATACTAAATTATTTTGTTATACGAATCGAGAGAAATGCATTCAACATTTTTTGTAATTCTATTAAATTAAAACAATTTAAACGAGAAATAAACATTTACAAACAAAAATTTTAATAACAAATTACGAAATGCGTTGTTATTTAAAGTTGCTTTGGTCAAGCGAAAATTTGAATATAAAGCACTGCACAGTTTTACAGCTAGCATAATTTTTTTGGAGTGTGTATCGGGTTGTCAAACCCAACGAATATGTTTAGAGCAACTGGGGTTCGAGGCTTAGCTTAGTTAAGAGTTATGATTTTGGTATTAAAATGCAACAATACAACGAGAACTACAACAAAAATTAAAGAGCCCCTTATATTATAATATGTGGATGTGTTGATATAAATATGCTTCAATTTCCCCTCCCTTTTTGATTATGATTACCATTTAAATAGTAGCTTTTAAGGCTGGCTACAGGCCATGCGAATTATTTATACAGCTTCATTCTCATCCGAAAGTCGAAATACTGCGAACAGAATCAGCATTTGTTTCATTTTGTTGCCGGCGGCATTTTGTCGTTTTCAGCCACATGCTGAATTAATTTTCTTTGCTAAGTAATAACAATTTCGTATGTTTTTATTATGGAATTCAATTTATTAATTTAAGTTTTCAGTTGTTGTTTTTTTTGACACATTGAAATTTGGTATTTGTAGTTAATATTTTATGCAGATTCAAACGAATTGCTGGAGTTGTTTTGTTTTATTTTCTTTCTACATAAACATTGAATTAGTTAGACATTTAAATATGTTAATGCATACATATATGGAGATGTATATGCATGTATGTATATATAATTGTTTATTTGTTAAATCGGCTCTGTCATATGGAAAACTGACTAGAATGGCGCACGTTCCACAAACTGTTATTATTGTGCCTAAAGTTTTTTTTTCTTATTTATGTGTTTCTTTGAGTTTTTTTTGGAGTACTTTCGTGTCATGTTTTTGTGCTATTTGCTGTCACGCAAAAAGAGAGGAGAGAGAGAGAGAGCGGGGAGAGAGATACGATTTAAATATTTATGCTAAACTTTCAAGTGCGAATTGCAGATTATGCGTTATACTAAATATCTGAGTGTGCGAGTTTCTGTGTGTGTATTAGTATGTGTGTGTGTGTGTGTACGTCAACGCCAGCGCTGCCAAGTTAGTTGGTGCTGCTAAATACAAATACAATCTAGACTTAGTTAATCAAACGCCATTTTTTCGTTACACTTCTTCGCCTAACCAATAATATCGCCGGCAATAAATTTGCCACAAGTCTTTTGTATGCCATTACAAATACAAAAATAGTTACATCATCGTTACACAATAATAATAATAATAATTATAATAATAATAAACATAAGACTAACATACATAGATTATTGTTACTTATACAATATACAGTGCAATTCACAAATGAAATTGCAAATATTTAAACAATCAAGCATAAATTGGAAATTAATCTAACAAATTGCTTAAATTTATAAATTTAAACTGAAAGAGTTGCTTAAATTTATAAACAAAACTTGCTAAATGCTAATTGAATTACTTATGACTGTCAACAAAAGAAATAAGCCCAATTTACTTTTCCAAGTGTGTCTAAGCTTGTGAACTGCACTGTATTCGTTGAAAAATTCGCTAAAACCCGAATCACTCTAAAGCTAAACTAAAGAAATATCAATCGAATCACAAAATTCACAGAAATCGAGTGTTGCACAAATAAAATAAAAAACAACGAAACTAAAATTGAGGATCGGGTTTTTCCAGAGTTGGAGTTGAGTCTATCTGTTTGTCTGTGTTGTTGTCTTCTTGTTGTTGTATATTTGTTGTATATTAGCAGCAGGGCAGCGGCTGTCGCTGGTGGAGCAGCAGGCAAGGAAGCTTGGGCGTTGTTAGCATTGTTAGCGTCAGGGCTGCGATGTTCTTTTTGTGGTTGTTAATTGGAAGTGTTAGCCGCAGCAGCCTGGTGCTGCGCCAGTGTCACCTGGCATGATTGCTATTGGCAGTCTGTGCCTTTGGCTGTTTGCCTGCGCCAGAGCCAGCTGCTCCACTTCCAGCTGAAGCTGCGCCTCCGCCTCCCGCTCCAGTTTCTCCTCCTGCTCCTCCAGTTGAGCTGTGCGCGTCTGCTGCTCGTTCACCCCGCTGATGATGATTGCTGTGATGATGATGGTGACGTCGCCCGCCTCTATAATGCCGTCGATTGTGATGCTGATAGTTGTTGTTGGTGGGCTCGGGCAGGATGCGTTGCGTCTCCTGCACGACGGGCGCAAATGTGCTGACTGCTTGTGGCTTTGTCAGCTGATTGCTTGAACTGCTCGCCCCTGGCTCTTGTTTCCGAGCAGCATCTGCCTCCTCGCGACGTCGTCGTCGACGCACATCCTCCTCGGTCTCGATGGCAATCACATGACCTGCTTCCGCCTCGGCATCGATGATGGCGCCGCGACTCTTCTGCTGCAGATACAATTCGGACATCCTCTGCTGCATTTGTCGCAGCTCCTGTGTGACCTGGAAATCGGGTGCGTTCTCCAACTCCGATGGGGGCATGGCGCACTTAAGACTATCAGATTCATCGCAGATATGCTCCCGGCAAACGGGACACAGAGCTTGAAAAGCATCCGCCGTTTTCTGTAGCCAGCCGGGCAACTTGTCGTACTCCTCCTTGTAGCTGCGACGCAGCGCATTCAAATGCCTCGCCAGGCAGTAGCTGTGCAGATAATGATAGCATTCGGTGCGCGTGAACTCATCCCCCTCACTGAACCCGTACAGACAGATGACACACTGGCCACTGGGCAGATTGCTGCCCGTTAAATGTTCGCGCACCACTTCGATCAGATCAAAGACGACGGGGAATCCAATTGATGACTTGATCTTGGCATTGCATGCACTGCGTATGGCCTCGAGACGGACATCGTCCAGTCCACGTGGACGCAGCAATTTGAATGTGGGACTCACATCCGGGTAACCAGGCGGAGGCAGCACTTGGAGAGTCACACAAATATATCGCTGCTCATCCTCCTCGCCGGTCAGCGGCAGCACAGTCGTCTCAATCACATCCACAGCACCACTAACCAAAACATAACATAAATATAGATACACATATATAGTTATATACAAATTCCCGATCTCACCTGTCGCAGCGCATTATTCGCACATCATCCATGAGAATCGCTTCCAGCGACTCCAATTCCTCGTCGAGCAAACTGTGCAGCAGCAAAGCAAATTAAAGACTCGCAAAACAGACATAATACTCTCTATTCTACGCTACTTACGTCTCCATTTTCGTTGTTCGCTTTTTGTTGCTGTGTGTTAAATGATTCAACTTCGAATTGCCTAAAATATATCACAAAAAAAAAAATCGATTGAGACAAAAATTTTGCGCCTGACAACAACAACTATCAGTGACAGTCGCAGCGAAACGCCGAATGACACTCACAGCGAGTGCACACGTTTAGCATGCGCGCCATCTAGCGTGTTGGAGCTGAACTGCTTTTAACACAGTTTGTACACTGCTTGCATTGACTGTATGTTGAGGTTATGTTACGGGGTTTTGACATTTACGTGGGCATAAGCGCCATCTGGAGTGGTGGGCTGCAAAATGTATATGCACTGCTTTGTAAACTACTTGCTTTAGCAGACTGTTAATTCAAATATAAATTCAAGCACAACTTTCAACAGTTATTATCATGGAGAAAATGGTGCGATTTTGAAAGCAAATAACTTTTTAGTTATGTTTCAATATCTAGATCAATGTTGCATTTCAATTTGAAAATTCGTTTTTATTTTTTTATTGAAATTCATTTAAACACTAACCCACAAAATCTTCTCTACAAACAACTGTCAAGCGGGGCTTATATTTTTTCATTAATGCTATGTACGTTTTATGTATTAAAAGTTCATAATTACAAGTTATCAGATAAAGTCCAAAATATTATATTCCTTAGCTTACCACCACATACGCTAATGCTCTCTCTTTCGCTCTCTTCCTCTTTTTCTCTGTCTCTCTCTCTATTGCTCTCTCTATCTCTTACACTCTCTTTGGCGTTATTCCGACAGCTTTGAACCCCCTTTTCCATCCTGCTGCTCTTTTATTTGCGCATGCTTTTTGTTCTTCATTTGAGAAATTTGGTATTCTAGCCAAAATAATAATTTACTTGCTTGGTATTTGAGCAGCACAAGAAATGTCTATGCAAGAGTCGAAAGGACTTTCGCCTTTTGCCGCCGAAGTGCGTCAATTCCAAGTTTGGTGGTGGAGGTGAAATTCTTCTACGCTTTTCACCTCACCACACACACGCAGCGCACCGGTGCAAGTCGCTCGCCTCGTTGTATCGAATGAAAGAAACGCAATCGAATGTAAAAAGCCATTGTCGTCGTCGCTGCTGTTGAATGAAATAGCATTTGCAGCATTTTCGGTGCTCGGCGCCAAGCGACTGAATTCAGTTTACAACAGAAAGCACAAAGCGACGGTCGTCAAAATTAAGCAAAGCTCCGCGAAAATTACAAGAATTCAAACCAAAAAAAAATTACAAAAAAAGTGTGAAAAATTTAACGCAAATTTTTTCGTCCAACAACAAAAAATATATTACGTATTTGTGTGTGAGTGTGAGTGAGTGCTGGAAATTCCACAAGTTAAAGCGCACGACGAGAATAAAACGGCGGGCTGTGCGGAAAAAATCCGCCCTTAAATTAAAAGAAGCTAAGCCAACTCAAAGTTTGGTACGACCAAAAAAAAAACCCAAAGAAAGAAAGATGGAATAGAATAGCGCAAAGAACTTTTATCCTGACGTGTCCTGCGCACGCAGCACATGCAAGGAAACACACACACACACACACATGGAACAAAAGGATGCACGTGCTTTTGCCTTAGCCGAGTGTTCCGACAACTTATTTTTAGTTTTTTGTCTTTTGTTTGTCTTGGCATTTTTGTGCTAAAGAAATTAAAGCGAAAATTGAGATCAACAATCAGCAAATTATTTGCATACTTTGCAAATTTGTTTTTCTTTTATACATATATTCGATAAGGTAAAACAAACAACAAAAAAAGCAAAAGCAACTTATTGAAGCAGCACGTGTTTTTTTTTGTTACAACCATTCAGCTAAATGAATAGTTTTTTTTATAAACATCTTTATGTAATTTTGAGCAAATCATCTGATTGACTTTTGCATAACTCAAACAATTTTGAGGCATGGAAAATGCCAAATACCAAATATAATCTTTATATGTATGTGCATTTCAAATATTCTCGAGAGCAATTTCGGTTGATTTTTCTACAAACTTTTCACGCCTACTCTCGCTCGCTCTCTCTCGCTCTCGCTTCCTCCCACTCTCTTTCTCTGTCTTCTCTCTCTCTCACTCTCTCTGTCGAACGCTCTCATCTTTCTTGTATGGTGAAGGGAAATTGCATTGAGGCTGGCAATGGCATTGGCTGGGGGTTGTTCTGGCCAAAAGTAGAAAGAAAAAAACCAAATACCCAAAAGCTCACACCCCAAAACAGCTTCCCTTAACCCCCTTCCACTTGGACTCAGATACACAGCAGCCCAGAAAGCAAACAGTTGATGCGTTGCCAAAAAATACAAAATGGAACTGTGATCTTTGGCATGCCGAAGTTTACATACCCTTGCTGATCCCACCTAAACAAACGTAGTATATGCAATATATATATATAATGTACATATATTTTCAAATTGGCAAATAACATAATCTTGATTTACAAACCACGGCAGCAATAAGAAATAGTTATCTCCATCTGCCTCTGAGAGAGAGACTCTGTCTCAAAAGCTAAAATACCCTTTGCAAAAAGAGCTAAGTGAACTTTGTGCTTGGCTGATTGCATTTTGGCCCTGGCAAATGCCAATTTCCTTGCTTTCTCCCCCCTACCCCTGGGCAAAAGTGAGAGCGAAAGTGCTGCTACCTTATATATATAGTTGAGATGCTCTATATAAGGCAATATTTTTCTTGTTTGCCTTTTTTTTAATGCATTTACAAATGCAACTGTCGACCTGAACAGTTTTTGTTATCGGTATGTAGTTGCCCCTAAGTAAAGTCAGAGCTTATTTCAAGGTACTCGTAATGCATTTATGATATACAAATAAATATATAAATAAATATTTGCAGTGATATATCAACTGCATTCTAGTGGTGAATAATCATAGGTTTCCATAGAAACGATGTCTAACACCTGAGTTGTGTTACTTTTCAAATAGATCGACAAATACCACTCCTCTATATTCCAGATTAGAAATCTAGAATGATCTATATGAGTGTTTTACGATACTCTACAAAAACTTTCCATAATTCTATCGTTAGGCTGTTAGACTTGACTATCTGCATTGTGCGTTCACATAAGTATTGAATTTAACTACACTAAAGTAAGGGATGCAGAACCAATTCCCTGTGAAACACAAAACCATTGTACGGAGCAGTTAAAGCTGAAATCAGTTAAAGCAGATTCAACTGGCTTCAAGTGCCGCCAACCAGTCCAGTCCAGTTCAGTTCAGTTCAGTTCGACACTTGCAATTATTAAGTCTAACAGATTTCCCAGGAAGTCAAGTCCATTTGGTTCTAACGTGGCACAATCAAGGCCAAACAGAGACAGAGAAAGAGAGAGAGAGAGATAGAGAGAGAAAGGGAGAGCAGAAGCCGTAAACGTTTGCTGTACTTGAATCTCACTTATCGAGTATATTTCATAGATTTTCGGCGCCATTTCTGCCTTGGCCAAGAACTTGCATTTATTGTTAGCCACAGAGAAAAACAAGCAAATAGCAGAAAACTTTGGACAAGAGCAAAGGCCAAATGGCAAATAACTAACGGACAAGAGTTCTACTTGCCAAGCTAATTCGAGCATTGCAAATACTCAAAAATAAATGTGCCAAACTAAAAATAGCATTGCAAAATTAAGCAAATTAGAAAAGGGAAAAATAATTGCAACTATTAAAATTTTGTAATGCGAAAAAGACCCCATTTGGCATTCGATGTTTACAAGTGCGGCGACTGTGTTTCAAATTCTCAGAAGAAAAGCTATCAAACGTGCAAACCGATTGCATGAATTGAATTGAATGCATTTTATAAGCAATCAAACTGCATGATTTATGTAGAGTGGCAATTGCAACCAGACACCCCCTCCACCCAATGCCCCTCTTCAGTTCCGACCATATCAGGTCACATTTCATATGTTGTATA